>CM067326.1:19940497-21337997 GCA_034376525.1 Nicotiana benthamiana | reverse complement strand
TGCTGCATGCAAAATGGCGTGACCCCAAACCGAAGTGGGCAGCCGACGAACTAGCATTGCTGCATGCAAAATGGCGTGACCCCAAACCGAAGTGGGCAGCCGACGAACTAGCATTGCTGCATGCAAAATGGCGTGACCCCAAACCGAAGTGGCCAGCCGACGAACTAGCATTGCTACATGCAAAATGGCGTGACCCCAAACCGAAGTGGTCAGCCTCGTTTTCATGAGTAAATGAGGTATTAAGGATTATTCTCATCTATTGTCTCAACATGATATCCATTTTGAATGATATCTTTAAAAACTCAACAAGTTCCTCTAAAAATTGGAGGAGAACATTACATTCTCTATAATAAACATTGTTACTCTAGGCAGAGTTATAGTTGCTCTTCCGGAGCCTTCAATCAATTTAATTCCCATGGTTTGACATACAAAAGAAAATATACGAACATGAGAATAAACGAATTCAATCTGTTTCATCATAATTAAACAATATTTTCGAAATCTGCTGAGGTTATACGACTAACTTAGTTGATAGTCGATTAACTAAATCTGATAGTCGACTATCTTGTCTTGCGGAAAAGTCCAGTTTTAATGCGAAATATTGGTTAGTCGACTATCTAGGTTGATAGTCGACTATCTTAGTAAACAGTCATCAGGTTATTCGACTATCTAAATCAGATAGTCGACTATCTTAGCTTGCGGAAAAATCCAGTTTTTAATACGAAATATTAGATAGTCGACCAACTGTTAGGTTAGTCGATTAACTCTACTGGAAAATAAAAATGTCTTCGAAATTTAAGCATTTTGAAGCATTTTAAAGAACTAATACTAACATTATATCATAAACTAATTAATACGAGCTGATATTAATGACTATTAGTTTATTCACTAACTGATACAAATAAGTGAAGTAAAATCAAACAATTCCATCTTCCTTAATCACAGATCCATCACCAATTAAGTGGTCTATTTTCCCCTCAGGGTTGCTCAAAGAAGTCTGCCACATCCAAGTGGGTGATGTCAAAATTGTCGTCACAGACAAAATTTGTTTTAGGGCCTTTACTCTTTAGAGTTGCTTGATAAAGCTCAACCAAATGTCTTGGTACACGGTAAATTTTTGCCCAGTGCCCTTTTCCACCGCAACGATAACATATAGTTTATGAACTATTCGCTTTTGGATTCTCATCATATCGTGCTTGTGGCAGAGTGACCAACTTCAGGTTGTCATATCTCTCCTTTAAGCCATTCCACAAGATAGGTGGATCTTTGACTGTGATATATCCAATTTTCAAACCTTCTCAAGGTGATGGCGCAGGAAAATCAAGGCCTTAGCACAGTTTCAAACCTTCATCAAGGTGATGGCGCAAGAAAATCAAGGCCTTAGCATAGTTTCAAACCTTCATCAAGGTGATGGCGCAAGAAAATCAAGGCCTTAGCACAGTTTCAAACCTTCATCAAGGTGATGGCGCAAGAAAATCAAGGCCTTAGCATAGTTTCAAACCTTCATCAAGGTGATGGCGCAAGAAAATCAAGGCCTTAACACAGTTTCAAACCTTAGTCAAGGTGACGACGCAAGAAAATCAAGGCCTTAGCACAGTTTTGGGTGGATGCATTATTTCTGTCTTTAATGGCGTCTCCAAGACCCATTGCATCTAAATGGATTTCAGCATCCAACACCCATGTCATGTAGTTCTTGCCCGAAATTTCAAGGGCAACAAACTTTCTTTTCATAATGTCAGACATAATTAAAATAAAATTATGATAGTGCAAAAATTATTTACATAGCGTAAGTAGTATAAACTCACTTATAGATACCTGCTTCTTGGAAGGTACGTTCTGCTGACTTACTCTTTAACGAACATCTACTTGTGTACATAAACAAGAACTCTTTTACACCTTTTTATTTAACATTGAAATGTATCCGAAGAGCACTGATTTCTTACTAATTCAAATTCATAACTCACTAACTGATAAAGAAAAACTAAGAATTTGATGATTTACTTTGCAGTTTTAAACTTATCACTATAACAAGATTTGTCTCTTAACACTAACCAATTTATTGTAATCATTGCGAAAGAATTACTAATTAGTCATGTTCATTAGGAAGAAACAAAAGCAAAATTTCATGCACAAACAGAACCAAATTCCTATACTAACGTTAAATGAGGTGATATATATATAGACTTAGTAGATAAAACTAATACTTTATTAACCAAATTAGAACAATCAAAGTTTTTAATTCTTAACAAAAGAATTCACGGCCTTTCAACACAATTCTAATTTCTAATAAACAAGTAATATTATCAAAACCTCATATGTGTTCATCATGATACTGACAAAGGATATGGTCAAACATTTATCCAACATAAGGATTAGATTGAAACTAACAAAATGCTTATTAGAAACGTAACATTTATTCAAGCTCAAAGTGACTCAACAAAGAAACCAAATCAGTTTTCCAACAAGGAAGAGTGGTAGAGTGAAAACTAACCTTGTAGCAAGAATGATATGATTCTGTTTGCTCGAAACCTCAAAACGACCAAGACCACGTATCTAGATCCTCGACATCGAAGCTTGCCAGGACTCGACGAAACCATCGCTTCCTTAATTTTCTCAAAGAAATTCTTGAGATAGTAGAGCTTCGTGAGACGGTAGAGTCTCGTGCTGATAACGTGTTATGAAATAACATAAGAACAAGAGCAATAATACAAGAACAAGAACAATATAGAGAGAATAGGGAGAGGAGTATTCTTATTGATACTTTGAGATGATTTACAATGGAATAGAACCCCTATATTTATAGGGAGGTGGTGACTTAGCCACCAAGTAGTAAACCCTAGAATCTCTCTAATTATAGACATTCACCTTAAATAGAGTTCTATTTATAACACTAACTATTTTTTTGAAAGTGATAATAAGGATTGTGTATCTTTAGAGGAAAAATTAGGGAATGGAGACCGATATCTAAAATTCTCAACTAGGGAATGAAGGCCCTATGTTGGAAAAAAGTGCGACTAGGGAATGGATGCCCTATGTCTAAAAATCTCAACTCAGGGATTGAAGCCCAATGTTGGCAGAAAAGGTGACTAGGGAATGTATGCTCTATGTCTAAAATCTCAACTCACAGCTTGGAGCTCTAATGTTGGCAAAAAGACGACTAGGGAATGAAGGCCCTATGGCTAAAAATCTCAACTTAAGGATTTGAGCCCTATTATTGGCAAAAGGCGACTAGAGAATGGAGGATTTATGTCTAAAAATCTAAACTCATATATTGGAGCTCTAATGCTGGCAAAAAAGCGACTAGGAAATGGAGGCGTTAAGTCAAAAAATCTCAATTAGAGATTGGAGCCCTATGTTTGAAAAATGAGACTGCTAATTTGTGATCTTATGATAAATTGAACCAAGAAGGATTTCTTTTTCAAGGTAAATCAAAATTTTTTTTCCTTTTTGAGAAAATCATTCTTTTAAAATGATTTCTCAAAAGCTTTTTTTTTCAAAGGCATGAACAAATGACCTTTTTTTCGAGCCATCCTTTTTTCAAATTATCCTATAAGAAAATTCATCAGACTAGGTTTCCTATATTAGGAGAAAGATTCATCAGACTAAAATTTTAATCCTACGAGAAAGTTCATCAGACTAGGTCTTTTTCTTTTGATATCTTAGGAGAAATATTCATCAGAGCAAGATTTTTATCCTAGGATAAAGTTCATCAGACTAGGTCTGTTATCTTAGGAGAAAAAGTTATTAGAGTCAGAATTTGATCCTTGGAGAACCTTATCAGACTAGGTCCTCTTTTTATTATCTTAGGAGAAAGATTTATCAGAATAAGATTTTGATCCTAGGAGAAAATTCGCCAGACTAGGTATTCTATCTTGGGAGAAAGATTCATCGGACTAATATTTGGATTGGGAGAAAAATCCATCAGACTAGGACTTTTTATCCTAGGGGGAAGAATGTGCAATGGCAACATTTTATCTACAGTAACAAGACAAGTAAAGGTAAAGATTTGAGAAACTTCCCTTTATAGTCTCTTTTCATCTTTTCTTTTCCTTACCTTTTTTTTTGTTTTATGTTATTTCTTCTTTTTTTTTTATCACTTTCCTTGCACTGCTTTGTTTCTGTGTAATACAAAGAAAATTTTCTCAGTTATAAAAAGTAGTGGTAGGTTTTTGGCCTTTAGTCTTGAGCAGCTTGGCTTTTGCTCGATCAGCCTGAGTCGGTATCAAGAGACTTTTGTCCTGCACCAACTATGATTGTTTCGCATCCAGTATTGTTTGTATTTGAAGCTCACACAGCCTTATCCAAACTGGAGATCTTTGCTTAGGTGACTTTTTCTGATATCTTGAATGACTTCTTTCTTTTTGAACGACTGGTCCGTCAGAGAGAATTATCAGTTATCTTTGCTTGCGCCGAGTAGGCTGACAAAAGTCTTTTGGGGAAGCCATCGCATGAATCGTCAAGGCACGTTTACAGTAACAGCTGAGTGTGCTAGCCAAATTTACTTAATGCAACTTAAAAGCTAGTAGCAAATTTTGAAATCATTTCTTACTTATTTTGACAAGGACTGACTCAAAGTGAAGGACACAATAATGCAAAGCAACAAATACTAACAAGAAATGCCTCTATCGGAAGGATAGAAGGAAGAGTTTTTTTTCAATAACTAGCCTTAATGATCATGATATGAATTTGGACTCAATGGCCTGATCTATCAAATTAATCCAATTATCCTTTTCACTATCCTTATGACCTTTGAAGACGGGCTTGTTCGTGTCAATTCTTTGCATCAGCTTCACGACTCACTTTCGACTAGTGGTGCCCCGAGGGTTTTTCCACCAATAAGTCTCTCTCATTTGTATATCTCTTCTTACCATCTCCATACAGTGCCCGTGAAGGTTTTCACTAGTATGACCCTCTCATTTTCTTTTATTTTTATTTTTATTTTGCTTTCTTGTGTGAGCAAGTTGACAATGGTCTATGTTGCGTGGCAACTGATGCTTATTGCATGCATCTCTTAGCATTCTTGAAGGTTGATCATGAGGTCTTTATTTGGAAGGTTTTTAGATACGGGTAAGAAGAAAGGGTCGACATGACGACTCAAAGTTATCTCAATGTGAGGGGTTGTAGACATACAACTTTTCGAATCGACTCTTTCAAATATGAAATAAAATTTTTGCGCTTGTTTCAGCTATTGGGTATTTTTGGATTTTTTCTGAGTTCTTATTTGTTTGGACCGAACCATTATGCTGCCTATATATCCCTTTTTAAAAGAATCATGTCTAACGTAGTTCAAACATCTGACTTAAACGATTTTCATCTTCTTCCTTTTTTTTCTTTTTCTTTTTTTCTTTTTTCCTCTTTTTGTTTCCCCCGGCTTCTATCTTCTGAGGGCATGGACCTTCAATAGTTCTTTTCTTCTTTTCATTTTTTTTTCACTTGAAATTTCAAAGGGCTACACCAGTTTGTACTCTTGGGACATGGAATTTTTTTTCTTTTTCTTTCGTTTTTTTTTTTATTTTTTTGCTTTTTTTTTTACTCTAGACTCTAAACACGATTCCAAAAGAGGGTGGTCAAAGGAAATAACATAGGCTCAAAGGTGTGACAAAGGGTATATAGTCTTTGGGTACAGAAAAAGGGCCTCCCAAACTCGAGAATGCCAAACATAGTATCCTTTTGCGATCACAACATTGAAGAACATGTCTGCCTTCTTGGTGTGTCGTGGTCATAAGACATTTTCCATCCCTTAATATCAAACTATCTAATAGACTTCAATTGATTAAACATCCTCAAGCCTGATCTTCACAATAATTTGTTGAAACACGCTCTCAAGTCGGTAAAACTAAAAGTGTATTCATCTTTGTAAGTTTGGATAAATGACAAACCGACGGGCATGGAAAATTGACATATGTTAAAACGTCGTGAGGTATTATTGAAATGCACTTTCATTTTCATTAAACTAAGTTGTGCTCACTCTTGTAGGTGTGTTGAATGACGCAAAGCAACGCATGATTAACTAGCGGACTAAAGCCGAAGTCCAAGCACAAAAGAAACAAGAACAAGATCAAGAAAAGCAACGAATATATACATTAGTCGTTTTATATTGTCATCTTGATCCGACAATAGATTCAAGTCTTGGCTTCTCTCGAAAAATCATTTTCATCAAACCATGCATCTTTGATTTAAAACAAAATGATTTTCAAACGTTTTCATTTTAGCCAAAACAATTTTTAAACGTGTTTTTCAAATCTGGACAGAACTGCCAGATAATCGATTATCAAAAACACGATAATCGATTATGATAAGCTTCAGCAAGATAATCGACTATCTAAATGTGATAATCGATTATGTTGAGTTTCAGCTAAAAACTAGAATTTACAGTACACCAATATAATCGACTATTATTGAGATAATCGATTATACTCAGTATCCATCTCGATCTGGAATTACCGAGAGGTTACATAATCGATTATGAGATTTAGCATAATCGGTTATTCACTAACCGTTGCCGAAGTTTTTAAACGCTGAAAAAATAATCGATTACGCACAAAGCAATAATCAATTATGCTTGCATAAATTCAGCGTCTTATTTTGGAATGTTAAGCTGATAATCGATTATGTTAATCTGATAATCGATTATTCTAGCATAAAATCAGCTTTTGATTTTTGAACGTTAAGCTGATAATCGATTATGTAAATCTGATAATCGATTATGTAAATCTGATAATCGATTATTCTAGCATAAAATTAGCAATCAGTGATTGGCAATTGAGCAACGGTCTTTGGGACTTTGAGGGCTATAAATACACCTCAAAACCTCTCTTTCAAGTACAACAACTGAATACAATTCTTACATAAGCTTACATACTCTCATCTCAATCGTTTCATATTTATTTCATAGTTTTTCAGAGCCAAATTCTTGAAGAAGTTGTTGTGTTCTTGAGCGTATTAATTTTACTCATATCTACTCTATAAGAGAGTCTTGTCTTGAGTGCTAAGTGTTTGCATACACTTGAAAGGAAGTTCTAATCCCTTGTTGTTGTAAGAAGGAAAGTTTAGTTCCTTGACTTGAAGTCTTGAGGTGCGGGATCTTCGAGCAAGCATCGTTGAGACTTGTGTGATTCAAGTTCTCAGTTTGTAACGGTTTGTTAAGTACCCGTAAGCTTAACAGAGTTAGTTGAAACTCGAGAGAGTCTCTCGGGAAACTGGACTAACCACACGTTGTGGTGAACCAGTATAAATTCGGTGTGTCCTCTCTTTACTACTTTAATTACTGTACTACTTTACTCCTGCAATTTTAATTCCGCAAATTTATCTTGATTTTTATTAAAACGCTATGCACCCCCCCCCCCTCTAGCGTTAAGCGAATATTCTAACAATTGGTATCAGAGCCTAACTCTCTGAAAGACTTAACAGTTTGAGAGAAACAATCCATGGCTTCTACTCGTAACGTTTATGCAGGACTAGGCGAAGGACAATACTTCACAAGGCCACCACTCTTTGATGGCACCAATTTCACTTATTGGAAGGAGAGGATGAGAATTTTCATCCAATCAAACAATTTCCAATTGTGGAAAATTATAAAGAATGGAGAACAACTACCCACCAAAAAGGTTGGAGATGAACTCGTCCCAAGGTCGGAAGACGAATATGATGCGGACGACATCAAAAAGGTGGAAAATAATGCAAAGGCCATCTACATGATGTATTGTGCTGTAAATCCCGATGACTATTAAAAAATCTCATGTTGCACCACGGCCAAGCAAATGTGGGACAAACTGGAGATCAGTTACGAAGGTACGAACCAAGTCCGAGAAGCTAAAATTGATTTCCTAACCCATGAATATGAGTTGTTTCACATGAAGGAGAATGAGAAAATAGATTATATGTTTGAGCGATTTTCAAAAATCGTAAATGACCTTCATGCTCTCAAAAAGACATTCACGATAAGGAGTTCGTTCGGAAAATTCTACGAAGCCTAAATCCGGAATGGCGTTCCAAAGCCGACGCTATTCAACAATCAATCGGCATCACAAATGTCAACATAGACGGGCTTCGAGGTAATCTCAAAACTTATGAATCTTCTATTCTTAACCCTCCTTTGGATGATCAAAGGAAAACAAGGATTGCACTCAAAGCATCCACGACTCAACCTCAAAACGATGAGGAATCAAGTGATGAAGATATCGAGTTCGGACTCGTGATTAAGAAATTCCAAAAGTTCATGCGGAAAGAGTATAAAGGAAAGCGGCAAGGAGGACAACTCAAATGCTATGGATGTGGAGAAGCTGGGCATATCAAATCCAACTTTCCAAATATCATAACAAAAAAGAAATTCGCCAAGAAACAAAGAGCCTACATTTCTTGGGGAGGTGACTCCGGGGATGAATCAAGTGACGGAGAAAAAGATGAAATTGCCAACTTATGTCTCATGGACATGAGGAAACTCAAGAAGAGGTATGTGAAACTTCTTCTAAGAAATGTTTCTCTCTTGAAGAAATGCAAAATGCCTTTGATGAATTATATGGTGAATTTATCAGAGCTTCCAAAACCATAAAAGAATTAAAGAAACAACTCTCTTTGAAAGAAAATGATTTGGAGAAATTGACTCTTGATAATGAGAAGCTAAAAGATGAAAATAAATTTTATGGCAAAAGAAGCGCCGATAAACCCGAAAGTTCAAACAAAGGTTGTACATCTTGCAAATCTCTAAATGATGAAGTAGAAAATCTTAGAGGCCCCTTGAATAAATTCAATTCCTCTCACAAAAATCTCAATGAGGTTCTTGTAAACTTGAAATCTAGTAAACATGGAATAGGTTTCAAAAATGAGTCTAACAAAAAAGTTGAGACCAATCCTAAACAACCTAGAAATAATAATCCTAGGACCACTATACATCCTAGAATGAGCACTAGAAGAAATGTAGAGCAATTTAGAACACCTAGAAAAGATTTTCAAAAATTGCAACCTAGAAATATTCAACCTAGAAATAATAATCATAGGATCGCTATACATCCTAGAATAAGCTCTAGAAGAAATGTTGGGCAATTTAGAACACCTAGAAAAGATTTTCAAAAAGTGCATCAAAATTATACTTCTACAAATAGAGTTAATGAATTTAGACCCTCTAACTATTATCATCCTAGAAGAATGCATAACCCCAACGTCATTTGCCATTATTGCAATAGAATAGGACATATAGCTCCTGTTTGTTTTACTAGACATAGACATCTCACTACATGTCAATCACACCACTATTTTGCACCTAACACACAAGGACCCAAAACAGCTTGGGTACCAAAAACTCATTAATTTGCCTTGTAGGTATGCTTCAGGGCATCAAGTGAACTTTGGTACCTTGATAGCGGATGCTCCAAGCACATGACCGGAGATGAATCAAAATTCCTACAACTAAGACCAACCAAAGGAGGAAGCGTAGTCTTTGGAGATAACAACAAAGGAAAAATAATCGGCATTGGCTCGGTTGGTAAGGACAAACCCTCCTCCATTGATAAAATATTATTAGTTAAAGGTCTTAAACACAATCTTTTGAGCATAAGCCAATTATGTGACAAAGGAAATCGTGTAATGTTCGATTCAGAAGAATGCTTAGTTATACGCCGTAGTGATAATAAGGTCATCTTACATGGTATTAGAATTAACAATATTTATATGGTTGACCTTGGAAGTTCTTCATCAAGTTTTGCAAAATGCCTTATGAGTAAAGAAGACAACATGTGGTTATGGCATCGTAGAGTAGCTCATATCAATATGAATCTTTTGAATATATTAGTTTCACAAAATCTTGTAGTTGGTCTTCCAAATCTGAAATTTGAAAAGGACTCTATTTGTGATTCATGTCAACGAGGGAAACAAGTAAAAACCTCTTTTAAATCAAAAAATGTTGTTTCAACTACAAGACCTTTACAACTTTTACATATGGACCTCTTCGGACCATCTAGAACTAAAAGTCATGGTGGAAACTACTATGCATTTGTTACTGTTGATGACTACTCAAGATTTACATGGACATTATTTCTTTCTCACAAAAATTAGGCTTTTCAAGTATTTAAATGTTTCCTTAAACTTTTTCAAAATGAAAAGAACACAACAATCATTTCCATAAGAAGTGATCATGGGGGAGAGTTCGATCAATATCTCTTTGGGGATCTTTGTGACGAACTCGGTATTGAGCATACTTTCTCTGATCCACGTACACCACAACAAAATGGAGTGATGGAACGGAAAAATTGGTGTCTCGAAGAGATGGCTAGGACCATGCTCGACGAGGCAAAGATTCCCAAATACTTTTGGGCGGATGCCGTGAGTACCGCAAGCTATGTGTTGAACAGAGCTATCATAAGACCGATACTCATGAAAACTCCCTATGAACTCTACAAGGGAAGGAAACCTAACCTTTCTCATCTTCGAGTCTTTGGTTTTAAGTGCTTTGTTCATAATAACGGAAAGGATAACTTAGGAAAATTTGACGCAAAATCTGATGAAGGTATATTCCTTGGATACTCATTGCGTAGTAAGGCATATAGAGTATATAACAAACAAACTTATCAGTCGAGGAGTCCCCTCACGTTGTGTTTTCCGAAAATGATGCTCGCTTGGCGAGAAAGGATTTTTGTGATGATCTTGCAGATTCACTGGACAAAATCAGACTTTAAGACAATGAGGAAAAGGAGAGCCCAAAGGAAGTCCAAGACGAAGTCGTGGAACAACCCTCGGATGAGACACAACCACAGGAAGAAGAAACGATGCTGCCCAACGCCTGGAGGACATCCAAAAACCATCCTCTCGACAAGGTAATCGGCAACATCGAACAAGGGGTAAGTACTCGAAACTCTCTTAAGAACACTATAGGACACATGGCTTTCGTTTCTCAAGTAGAACCTTCAACCATTTCCGAAGCAATTGGGGATGAGCATTGGACCTTGGCAATGCAAGAGGAGCTTAACCAATTCAAACGAAATGACGTTTGGGAATTGGTGCCAAGACCCAATAATCACACCATAATTGGTACGAAATGGGTGTTCCGTAACAAACTAGATGAAAACGGAGTAATAACTAGAAACAAAGCTAGACTTGTTGCTAAAGGGTATAATCAAGAAGAAGGTATTGATTTTGAAGAAACTTATGCACCGGTAGCACGATTAGAAGCTATTCGTTTATTACTAGCTTTCGCCTCATATATGAATTTTATATTATATCAAATGGATGTCAAGAGTGCCTTCCTCAATGGGTTTATTCAAGAGGAAGTGTATGTTGAACAACCACCGGGTTTTGAAGACTCTAAATCTCCCGTTCATGTCTTCAAACTCAAGAAAGCACTCTATGGTCTTAAACAAGCTCCCCGAGCTTGGTATGAACGCTTAAGCAATTTTTTTTGGACAATGAGTTCAATATGGGGAAAGTTGACACTACACTTTTCATTAAGAACAAAAACAATGACATCTTATTAGTTCAAATATATGTCGATGATATTATTTTTGGTGCTACTAATAATTCTTTGTGTAAGGAATTCTCTGAATTAATGACAAGTGAATTCGAAATGTAAATGACGGGTGAGCTAAACTTCTTCTTGGGGTTGCAAGTGAAACAAATGAAAGAGGGAACTTTCATTTGTCAATCTAAGTATTGCAAGGAGTTGCTAAACCGTTTTGAAATGAGCAACGCCAAAGCAATGGCTACTCAAATGAGTACATCCGACCATCTTGACAAAGATGAGAAAGGTAAGGAAGTAGACACAAAGAAGTATCGAGGTATGATCGGATCTCTTCTTTATCTTACTGCAAGTAGACCGGACATTATGTTTAGCGTTTGTTTATGCGCTCGATATCAATCATGTCCGAAGGAGACACCTAACTGCGGTAAAACAGATAATGAAGTACCTTGTTGGAACTATAAATGTGGGATTATTGTATCCCAAATGCTCTTCATGCCAACTTATTGGCTATTCCGATTCCGATTTTGCGGGTTGCAAATTGGACCGCAAGAGCACTAGTGGCACTTTCCATTTGCTCGGTAGCTCTCTAGTTTCTTGGTTTAACAAGAAACAAGTAAGTGTTGCGTTATCCACAACCGAGGCTGAATATATAGCCGCGGGGAGTTGTTGTTCTCAAATCCTTTGGATGAAGCAACAACTCTCGGACTATGGTCTTAGTATTGATCATATCCCTCTTCGATGTGATAATACTAGCGCCATAAGCTTGACGAAGAACCTTGTTCTTCACTCAAGAACGAAACACATAGAAATTAGGCACCACTTCATAAGAGATCACATTCTCAAAGGTGATATCGAAATTGAGTTTGTTGAAACCAAATATCAATTGGCCGACATCTTCACAAAGCCTTTAGAGAAAGAGTCATTTTTCCGCATTCGTAGTGAACTCGGAATACTTGACTCCACGATGATCTAATTCATGCATTGCATTTTTTTTAACGATTACTGACTTGAGCGTCGGAGGCGTCTAATTCTTTTTTGCAAGTATCGCCCCAAAGTCAGGGGGAATTCTTGGGCATTGGTGAATAATCGATCTTTTTTCTATTCAATAATCGATTATTACTTCTTTCTGTTTTACGAAAATTCTGCTGAAAAATAAAATAATCGATTATCAAACTGACAAAATCGATTATAATAAGTATCTGTTGCAGGAAAATGGCTGACAAATTACACAATTGATTACTCAAATACTATAACCGATTATTTAATGATTCGGTTTTCACAAATTTGCTGACAAAATGAAATAATCGATTTTTAAAATACAACAATCGATTATCTAACAATTCTGTTTTGCAGGAATTGGGCGACATATGTAATAATCGATTATCCACATTACATAATCGATTATGTTGAGGTTCTGTTTTAACCATCTGTTAATAAACGAAAGGAATAATCGATTACTGAAAAACAATAATCGACTATCTAACATTTCTGTTTCAGGTTTTTAAGCCAAAGATAAAATAATCGATTTTCGACAAACGCGTAATCGACTTTTTACCGTTTCTGTTTTCCGTCTGTTATTGCACTTCCTGAAATAATCGACTATCTCAAAACGATAATCGATTATTCCCTGAATCGGTAATTCAAACTGCGTAGCGATAATCGATTATCAGATTCCAAAATCGATTATCAACGCTCAGTCTTTCAATTTTGTTACTGTTTTCTAACCGTTTGTCACAGTAAATCTGCAGATTTTGTTCAATTAAATGCCTTCATTTCTTCCAGTCTATCAACAGGTGCTTCCACCCTTCAAACTCTTCACTTCAACATCACTCTTAGCTCATAACACTCTTCAAAAAGTCTCCAAAAATTCTTGCAAAGGCTCTTATTTTTTTATACAAATGCGGGCAAGAATTCTAAACGAGCTCGTTCCGGCAAACATATTGCCTCTTCTTCCGTCGCTCCACCACCCGATTACTGCTATAAAGACGGATCTTTCTTGCGGTTCGACAGTGAAGCCGAACTCCTTCGATACGTCGAAAAATTTTAGAATCGAGAAATCCTTCCTCCTCGTTTCTCAACTGGTCGATATCTTGGTAACAGCGCCCCCTCCTCAACGACAAACATTCTTCTGCAAAGCCAACTTATTGTCTTCATATATCTTCAATCCCCTTACATTCACCCTTCTCTAATTCGTGCCTTCTATTCCAATCTACGGAAGGACGACGATGGTGAACTTGTCTCAAGTGTCAATGGAGTTCCAATTCTTTTAAACGAGGAAAACATGCAAATCCTCACTAAACTTCCACGAAATGGGGAAGATATCACACTCTACACTAGGTAAGAAGGAGCTCTATTTGATGAGCAACTCCTCTTCAACCAAATTGGCATTGGAGAATTTATTGCAAGTCCGGAGCAACGTCGCCCAACCATTACGCGCATGCTCCCGGAATATCGTTTAATCTTCTATTTCATAACCCGTGTTCTCAAACCCCAAAAAATTCAATCATACCACTCTCTCTCATGTGGATGCCTAACTCATGCATGCAATAATCACCGGGACTCGCATCAATTGGTGCAAGTTCGTAATGACCCACATGTATGATGCCATCGGGGATGATAGACCACTCCCTTATGCCTTTGCCATAATGGCTCTTCTTGAAGCCTCCGATATCGACAAAACCGTCGGTCCTCGCAAAAAGACAATAAAACATTGGGAAATTCAAGAATCTTCATTTCCTAATATCGGTGAACAACCGGCTCCTCCTTCTACTCAAAGACGTCATCCTCAGGCCCCTTCTGTTGCTACCCTCCAAACAATTTCGGAGCAACTTGCCTCTTTGTCTACCTCCATGACTTGTATTGATAAGAATGTCGCTCGCACGGAACGTCATGTGCAAATATTGACTCATGAGCTTCATGGGTATTTTGACCACGTCCACTATCCCTATGCCCAAGTTGCCTTTCCGGAAGAAGTGCCGAATGCCGAGGCGGATGATGATGCCGACCTTGACGACGGTCCCATCGTTTGAATAATATTTTGTCTATTTTTTTCTCTTGCATACATTATGTATTTTAAATACTTCTTTACCTAAATAAAATTTTAATATTTTTGCTAATGTCAAAAGGGGGAAGAAAAAGGGCTATGCACATTAATACATTTGGCATACATTGAGGGGGAACTCATTAACATATTTATATATTTTGCATGAGTTAAAATTGTCTTAGCTTGTCATTATCAATTATTTAATATGCATATCCCCATATCGGTTTGCCATTATCAAAAAGGGGGAAATTATTGAAACACGCTCTCAAGTCGCTAAAACTAAAAGTATGTTCATCTTTGTAGGCTTTGATAAATGCCAAACCGACGCGCATGGAAAATTGACATATGTTAAAACGTCGTGAGGTATTATTGAAAGGCACTTTCATTTTCATTAAACTAAGTTGTGCTCTCTCTTGTAGGTGTGTTGAATGACGCAAAGCAACGCATGATTAACTAGCGGACTAAAGCCGAAGTCCAAGCACAAAAGAAACAAGAACAAGATTAAGAAAAGCAACGAATATATACATGAGTCGTTTTATATTGTGATCTTGATCCGACAATAGATTCAAGTCTTGGCTTCTCTCGAAAAATCATTTTCATCAAACCATGCATCTTTGATTTAGAACAAAATGATTTTCAAACGTTTTCATTTTAGCCAAAACGGTTTTTAAACGCGTTTTTCAAATCTGGACAAAACGGCCAGATAATCGATTATCTAAAACACGATAATCGATTATGTTTAGCTTCAGCAAGATAATCGACTATCTAAATGTGATAATCGATTATGTTGAGTTTCAACTAAAAACTAGAATTTACAGTACACCAATATAATCGACTATCACTAAGATAATCGATTATCCTCAGTATCCAGCTCGATCTGGAATTACCGAGAGGTTACATAATCGATTATAATATTTAGCAAAATCCATTATTCACTAACCGTTGCCGAAGTTTTTAAACGCTGAAAAAATAATCGATTATGCACAAAGCAATAATCGATTATGCTTGCATAAATTCAGCGTCTGATTTTTGAACGTTAAGCTGATAATCGATTATGTAAATCTGATAATCGATTATTCTAGCATAAAATCAGCTTCTGATTTTTGAACGTTAAGCTGATAATTGATTATGTAAATCTGATAATCGATTATTCTAGCATAAAATCAGCAATCAGTGATTGGCAATTGAGCAGCGGTGTTTGGGACTTTGAGGGCTATAAATACACCTCAAAACCTCTCTTTCAAGTACAACAACTGAATACAATTCTTACATAAGCTTACATACTCTCATCTCAATCATTTCATATTTATTTCATAGTTTTTCAGAGCCAAATTCTTGAAGAAGTTGTTGTGTTCTTGAGCGTATTAATTTTACTCATATCTACTCTATAAGAGAGTCTTGTCTTGAGTGCTAAGTGTTTGCATACACTTGAAAGGAAGTTCTAATCCCTTGTTGTTGTAAGAAGGAAAGTTTAGTTCCTTGACTTGAAGTCTTGAGGTGCGGGATCTTCGAGCAAGCATCGTTGAGACTTGTGTGATTCAAGTTCTCAGTTTGTAACGGTTTGTTAAGCACCCGTAAGCTTAACAGAGTTAGTTGAAACTCGAGAGAGTCTCTCGGGAAACTGGACTAACCACACGTTGTGGTGAACCAGTATAAATTCGGTGTGTCCTCTCCTTACTACTTTAATTACTGTACTTTACTCCTGCAATTTTAATTCCGCAAATTTATCTTGATTTTTATTAAAACGCTATTCACCCCCCCTCTAGCATTAAGCAAATATTCTAACATATTTTGAAGGTGAATTTTACTCGACCTTAATTTCAAAGTATTTCAACTCTTTATTTATCCTCAAAAGTGTTTTATTTAGTTCATCCTATTCCAAATTGAATTAGTCTCTATGATCTGGCCAAAATTTTCGCATGCATGTCATGTCATTTGGACTACCGAGAAAAGAACTAGGAACAGAATGACATGAAAAGACAAACTGTATTTTATTGAATAAGGATGGAAGGCTATGACAATTAAACACGCAACCTAAGATCCGAGTTACAAACCTAAAATAATGCGGATAATAAAAATAGCAACAAAATAAATAGACATGAATCATACAAACAAAATAGCAAGACAGAAGGGTTTGACTTAATAAAGCAAATAAAATTTGGATCATAACCCTGAAATAACCCAGAGAAAAGAAAAATATCAAAACTAGCTACCAAGATTCCTTCCGATGAGAGAGTAATTTTTCAATTGTTAAGCTTGACATTTAGCAACAAATTTTCTCATCAGAATTACCATGGCCTTCTCCAGATTCAATCGACAAGTGCCCGAGAAAATTCTATACTTCATGTCTCCAGGAATCATCCCGATAAAGTGTGCATCATCATGCGCAAGTAAAGGATTATGCGTGATATTTTGGGTGTCACTATATTGAATCACAATCAATTTTTCCTGGATCATCCTTTCTATTTCTCTTTTCAAATCCCGATTACGTTTGATATTGTGCCCCTGGACATTTGAATTGTATTCACACCTTTTAGAAAGTTCAAATATTCTTGCACGTGGGTCCACATGATTTATAGGAATAGGTGCAATCATGTCATAATGCTTTAACTTCTCAAAAATGCTTGTGATTATCCTATTGGTTTAGAATTATCCTTCAACCTTTGTTCCCCTCTATACCACTAGCTTGGATGTGGGTTATAAGGCATTTGAAAATTTTGTGGAAGCTAGTGGAGATTTTGCGGTGCTCGTACTCGAACTCTACGGTGTCTTTGTAGTCGAACATCATACTGAGGTGCATCAATAGAGTATTGAGGGTCTAAAGAGGATAATAATGTTCATGAGCATCATCAAAAAATAGACGAGGCTAGTCATACCTTCGAGATTCTCTACTATGATCTCTTCTCGACCCTGATGTCATCATGATTTCTTCATCCATCTCATTCGTGTCACCAAATTCAATTTGGACAGACTGAGCTGCAACTTTGAGAGCTACTTGACTTACAATTTTGCCTTTCATAAGGCCATTCTCCACTATTTCTCCCATTTTTGAATGCTTCCGGGAAGGATTTACCAACTACAGACAAAATATTTTAAAAGTAATCTGGCTCTTGAGATTGAAGGATGACAGTGATTAGCTCGTGGTCATCTATGGGTGGTTTAACTCTACCTGCTTGCTCTCTCCATTTAATGGCATATTTCCTGAAACTTTTAATTGGTTTCTTCTTCAGGTTTGAAAGAGAATTGCGGTCTGGTGCGATGTCAATATTTTATTGGAACTGTCTGACAAAGGCCAGTGCCATGTCCTCCCAGACATACCAGTGAGATGGTTCTTGATCCATAAATTATTCGGACGCTGCCCCTTTAATGCTTTCCCTAAAATAGGCTATTAGAAATTCTTTCTTTCCTCCCGCACCTCTTAGTTGAATACCTTTTCAGGTGGGCTATGGGGTCTCCATGTCCATTATACCTTTAAAATTTGTGAGTCTTGAAACCAAATGGCAAGTGGACATTGGGGAACACATATAGTACTTTCAAGATAATTCCCTTTTGACCTGTCAACCCTTGCATGTTTTTCAACCGTTGTTCTAAGTGTTTCACTCTTTGGATCATTTCTTCCTGTGGCATCATTCGGGCAGGCTTCTCAATGCTTACAGGAATATCAAATGAGCACGAGAGGTACTCAGGAGATTGGTACTGCTCATTCTATGTTGAAAATTATGACTTATGACGAGGCTTTCCTTGACCACAGGCCCATGCTTGACACATTCGGTCATTTGCTAATTCAGTATTCTATTTTTCATAAACACAGTAGAGTCTTTTTGAACCTTCTGACCCTCAGTCTGTTGAGCAGTTGTAACAGCTTGGATGTCAGTTATCATTTTCCTTGGATCTTACGTTTCCAGCTTACTACAAACCGACCACTTTAACTTTCTTCACAATTCAAAACAAAAAAGATGTTAGAATGGACTCAGCCAGTCCTTATTATTATTTTTCACTTTTGTTTTTCATTTTTTTTCATTTTTTTATTTCATTTGGTGATCGAACCTGATGTGGGTTGCCAATGTATCATATGGAAACATGAATCAAATATTGTTTAGTTCGAAAAGATTAGGAATAAAGTAAATAAACTAAATCTTTTTTTTTGAATTTTGAATTTTCTCAGTTTTTTCACTTTTTTTTAAAAAGGAAAACTTATAAATAGGAAAGCAGCGTACCTAAGCTTACCCGAGTGGACAGCTCGAGCCGCAAGGGAGGGGGGAGGGAGACAGCGTACCGGGAATATAGAAGCTTCGCTGGCTTTGCAACTTGTCCAAACCTCGTTTTAAAATTGGGATAAGACTCTAACATAAAAGAACCCACACGAAGTGCACACTTCCCAGATGATTTAGAAGACTTGGAGAGAAGAGGGTTTCGTAGTAGTTTATGTATAGTTCATACAATATCAAAGCGGTAAAAATAACATTTAGCACATTAGGATTAAACATGTACAAATATCAGATAATAAAAAAAGTCAATCATAACAGCTATTCTAAGCTCGAATTCTTGAACCCTGAACCGAAGTTCTGGGTTTAGATCCTCACCAGAGTCGGCAGAGTTGTCACACCTCCTTTTTTACACACCACCCAGAGGAGTCGCCAAAGCTATCACACCTCCTTTTTTACACACCATCCGAATAAAGTATATAAAGGAGTTTTCCAATTTAAGTGACATTATTCGAAATGAGATTATGTGTTTGATTTTTTAGAGTCACCACTTGGGATAGTTTATTTGGTGTTCTACGTCACCGGTTTATTTAATATCACAAATAGAGGAAAATATAGAAGCTTCGCTGGCTTTGCAACTTGTCCAAGCCTCGTTCTAATAATGGGATAACACTCTAACATAAAAGAACCCACACGAAGTGCACACTTCCCAGATGATTAAGAAGACTTGGAGAGAAGAGGGTTTCGTAGTAGTTTATGTATAGTTCACACAATATCAAAGCGGTAAAAATAGCATTTAGCACATTAGGCTTAAACATGTACAAATATCAGATAATAAAAAAAGTCAATCATAACAGCTATTCTAAGCTCGAATTCTTGAACCCTGAACCGAAGTTCTGGGTTTGGATCCTCACCCGAGTCGCCAGAGTTGTCACACCTCCTTTTTTACACACCACCCTAGAGGAGTCGCCAAAGCTATCACACCTCCTTTTTTATACACCATCCGAATAAAGTATAAAAAGGAGTTTTCCAATTTAAGTGACATTATTCGAAATGAGATTATGTGTTTGATTTTTTAGAGTCACCACTTGGGATAGTTTATTTGGTGTTCTAAGTCACCGGTTTATTTAATATCACAAATAGAGGAAAATATAGAAGCTTCGCTGGCTTTGCAACTTGTCCAAGCCTCGTTCTAAAATTGGGATAACACTCTAACATAAAAGAACCCACACGAAGTGCACACTTCCCAGATGATTTAGAAGACTTGGAGAGAAGAGGGTTTCGTAGTAGTTTATGTATAGTTCACACAATATCAAAGAGGTAAAAATAGCATTTAGCACATTAGGCTTAAACATGTACAAATATCAGATAATAAAAAAAGTCAATCATTACAGCTATTCTAAGCTCGAATTCTTTAACCCTGAACCGAAGTTCTGGGTTTGGATCCTCACCAGAGTCGCCAGAGTTGACACACCTCCTTTTTTGCACACCACCCCAGAGGAGTCGCCAAAGCTATCACACCTCCTTTTTTACACACCATCCGAATAAAGTATATAAAGGAGTTTTCCAATTTAAGTAACATTATTCGAAATGAGATTATGTGTTTGATTTTTTAGAGTCGCCACTTGGGATAGTTCATTTGGTTTTCTAAGTCACCGGTTTATTTAATATCACAAATAGAGGAAAATTCGACATCTCTTTTGAAGTGTGCGAACCAGAAATTCTGAATAAGGAATACAGTTAACCCGGGAGAAGGTGTTAGGCACGCCCGAATTCATTGGTTCTAGAACGGTCGCATAAACTATTACAACTGGCATATTATGTCATTTTAATACATGTTTTAGCTTATGGTACATTTTTAACTTATTAGCTGCTTTTATTTAATTTTAGGAAGATTCAACGTTCTCCAAAGCACATCATAAACCACGTCACATGAAATGCACCCGTGATCCACGACACATTTTATCTAACATTGTTTAGAATTGGAGTTGCGTCACATGAAATGTACAACTAAGTTTGGAAGGTAATTTTAAGTTACGCGCCGAAAGCAACTATGTATTTTAAGCTTTTCGAGGGCCATGAAAATTTAACTAAACGGCACGCCTCAAATTCTAAAGATTTTAAATTAATTAAGTGAGGGGCGTACATTTTGAGATTGTATTTATCATGGCACACCTCAATTTCTTTCAAAGGGTTTTATTGGTCGAAGTTGTTATAATGGGGTTACATGAAATGTACCTCCGAATTGAAAATTACATATCGTGACCATGCCACAGGAGCCGTACCCATAGTCACAATAGTTATTATTAATCTCGCCTAAATCAACTAGAACAGTTGAATTATTTTCCTAATCTTTGAGATTGTTGAAAGGCCAAATTTATAAACAAGATATTATTGGGGTAAATAGGCTACTAACATTATCTATTACTTGGCCCGATTTCATATGGTCCAAAACCCACCTTATGGCTCATTCTTATTCCTTGCCAAGAAAGAAACAACTCAAATTTTCCATCTACCCAATTAAAAGTATTTATTCAAGAACCAAGACTATGTACATCACAATCGAAATAAACATAATTAAAATAATTTAAATGAAAACTAAGACATGCAATTCAAACAATGTAGAATAACAAATCAACCAACACACGCTCCAAATTATCATTACACAATGGAAACTAGAATGAATATTGAGAAATGGACATTGTATTGATGAACAAAGCTGAAAATTGCAAGTCAATCGTGCTAAAACAAAGTAACAATCCTCGACCAAAATACCGAAATTATTAACCGAAACCTTGAAATAGAAGCCTCGCTTGACCGATGAAGACAAATGAATGAAATGAATAAGCTTGGTCGTACATGAAAAAGAAAGAACTCTAATCCTAAGTAAATGGTTGATGTTTACTCAAATATAAGAAGCAACCAAATATAAATGTAAACGATTCATCAAATCATTGAGTTAGGAACTTGTACGGATAAGGAATGAGAAAAATGACTGAAAGCAACAAAGCTTCTTTAACATTATCACAACCCAAAGAGTAAAACCCAAGAATGTGAGCTTAATTCCCGTCCGTTCCTCGCTTTTGCATCTCACGATTTTCTGTCGGTTCCCCTTTTCGATTTGTTATTGTTTCGTGTGTGTTGCGGCAAACATTAGATTTGGGTGGGCAGCTGATTCTTTTCTTTTTAGTCTAGGTTTAGGAATTAAAAACTTAGGGTAGGATTTTTATAATTGGGTATTTTATAGGGAGGGAAAGAGATAATGATTATTGAATTAGAAGGAAAATAGATGGTAAGGATTAAATCTTGCACTTAATTGGGCTAATGGGCTAGGAAGAATGAGTTAAGGGTTACTGTGTTGGACCATGTCTTTTGGGTTTAAACTTAGTCTAAAAGACCAAATAATATAACGTATCTATAAAAAATATATAAATTATTCTAAATTAAAATAAACTAATACAAAACTAAATACTACGACTGAAACTAATATTTTTGGTATTTTCAAATATTATAACACTATAAATGTAAATATGCTAATTGAATTTTAACTTAAAGATGAAAATACTTATTTTTATAATTTTTATTTTTTGTGATAAAATAAAGCAAAAAGAGTCAAAATTTGTTGAAATAAATATATTAGCCCTAAACTAAATATTTACATGCTAAAATATATGAAATCTTGTGGAGGGTCAAAATTCACATGTCTACAATAGTTATCCTTCGAATGACTTTTGTGATGATTTAGCCATCTAACTCATTATTTATGCCAACATAGTGTTTTGATATATTTAGTGCATTTTTTTGTAATTACATTTACATTTTAGTCTAAATTACACATCTTTGCAATAATAGACCATACTAATGTATAATTACAGTATTTATGCATAAAATGATCTTTTAAATTTCAAAAATATTAAAATAATTATTTTGAAGAATTTTAGTACACAAAGATATTTTGGGTACTTATTGATTGTTCTTATAAATTATTTAGTTATTAAAAGTGGCTATTTAAAATCTGGCCTTATTTTATTTCAATTTTTTGTCTTAGTTTAACCCAATACTCAGCCCAATTTTTACTTAAACCTACCCAACCCAATACTTAGCACCCGACCTAGCCAAATCTCATTTAGTATCGGTTGTTGATCATAGAGATCAATGGCCACAATTAGCCCTTTCCCTTTTTAGTACGAAACAACCCACAAATCCTCTCATTTCCTTACCAATCGCCGCTCTGAAATTCCTCTCTTCTCTTAAATGCTCTCAAACCTAACCCTAATCAGACCTTACCATCACTCATCTATGGCTATCTACGGTGGCTTCTCACCACCCCCAGGCCTTTAGTAGCCTCTCTTATACTGGTATCACCATCTCCAGTCTCCTCAAGGGACCAGGGCTAGTTTGCTTGAATCTATGGCCGTTTCTCACATATTTCAAGGTGTCATGGTTTAATTCCGAGTGAGATATTCCTATATCTATGGGTTTCTTGGTTTGATTCTTCACCTCTGTGATTGTTCTTCTCGAAAACTTAATTTCTTTCTGCTAAACTTCTTAGATCTATATACATCTGAGATGATTTATACCTATTACATATACATTTTACAATACCCATTTGATTATTTACATGAATCGTATGATTTCCGAAGGATTTTTCATCTTTCTCAAAACTAGGGTTTCCGAAAGTTTCTTTTTTTAAAAATTTTGGTAATTTTGAGTGATTAATCTTATGTTTCTTTTACATTTTAATTGAATTCATAATGTTGCTCTAATTTCAACTCGTTTATACTAAGCTACCTAATTTTCTTCGACTCTTTTGTTTGGCTTCCGAGTTACTTGTGTATTGTCTTTGTTCTTGCCTTTGTCCTTGTGATTTCTCTTTAGCCATTTAGATGTCCCGTAATTTTCTTATCCTAATATGCCTCTTATACGTTCTTGGTTAAACTTTTCTACTAATTTTATATGTATATGTTCATTATGACTACTCATAGTAAGACTATATTTTTCTCCTTATGTCGGGGGTTGTTTTGAATTTTAATTTACTAATTTTCTTCATTTAAAAACTATGTGTTGAGCCCAGATTATTCCCTCAATGATTTATTTAAGTTGTTTGCATTATTTTCTAACTCTTTACGTGATGTTCTCCTTAGTTAAACCCTTGATTGTTTTGAAGTTCTTATTTTCAGTCTGAATTGAGCCATTTCCCTAACAAAGTCCTTGATTTTTACTACCCCACTCGGTTGATTGAAATTCTTGCCTTAATTAAGTTCCCACTTGCCTTATTTGTTATTTGTTGATTTCTGCTTACTATTTCCTTAGTTAGACCCTTGTTCATTCACCCCCAATTACATTACTTGATTTCTTTCCATAAATTACTTGTGCTGCTTTTACCGTCGAATGATTATCCCTTTATTAAAGGAAGACTTATTGATTTGCATGTGTGGTTGATTCAGTGTATTTTCGTAATTGCTACTTTATTGATCTCTTACCTTATTTTTTTATCTCTCAATTACTATATAAACTCCATTTTATTCTAACTTCTGACACAAATAACAGTTCAGAAACTACTACTTTTTAAACTCTAAAAAGGCTCTCTTCCTACTCTTTTGCTACTCGTTACCCCTGCTATTCTAGCCGGCTGCAAACCAAGGCAGGAAATTGAACAATACATTGCTCACATCTTATGTTTTCTTTATTTAACTAGGTATAATTCTGATTAATTTTTAAGAATCAAAACATGTGTTTACTTACTGCGTTAGTTCATTTGGCCTGAGTTTATTCTTACTTCTATTTACTGCTTTCCAATATGCCTAATACTGCCTATTGAAATCTATGATCATCATATTTCCACTCTATTTGTTTGCTTGATATTTTGTTTAACATTCATACACATGTACCTAGCCTGTTTGACTTACTATTTTTTACCTAGCATGCCTGAATTTTGCTTATATGTAATTAGCATGCTTTCCATTGCTAGTGATTGCCCAACATGCTCATTTAAGTTCTTGCATGTTCTGTTTCACTCCTGCCAAGCTAGTCAATCTCTTTAGATGTGATGTTTACGTATTATCAACATGTTTCTACTGTGAGTTTTTCTACATGATATATAACTTACTAGTTCGATAGAACGTTCAAAACTCTATAGATCATGTTGTTGTGTGCTCCATTGAGGTGTACTCTCTATGTTCCTAACCCCTATTTCCCTGTGTGAATGTTGTTCCTAAAGATTGTTTTGTTCTACGACTTGTGCTCAGATTGCAAACTGCTTCTTTACACTTTCCTCAAACTGTTTTTCCACTAAATCTGTATTTGTCATCAAAAATTATTTTCAATCATGTGGCATGTCTTTATATTGTCTATTAAACTCTTTCAAACCATTCTACACTTTCACTTACTCTTGGAATACTAGTTTATACCCATCTGATATGTGTACTGCCTTAAGACCCTTAAGATCTCTCTGAGCTCTAGCATGTTTGGGCTGATATTTCTATAATGCACCTAAATTGGTTTTTATTTGAGAAAGGTCTAGGTGCGAGCACTACTCGAGATCGTTGACGTCCTTAGGGTACTCTGACACACATATATAAGAAATTGGCTATGGAACTTTGGCATTTGAGTCTACTGGAGGCTGGAAATCATTAGGGCCTACTTCAGGCTCCCTATAGATTAATTTCTATTTTATATATGAAATTGTTATTCAATTCATTTGTCAATAATAATTTTTGTAAACAAACACTAAGGTGACTAATGGAAAAGAGGGTAGTTATACATTATGGGTAAAATTGGGTAGATATCATGCCTATAGGGGTTTCATTTTGGTTAACTGAATGATATTTTTTCACTTAATGCTCAGTTAGAAAGCACGCCTATAGGACTTATAACTAGTTTAGCTAGAAAAATAGTTTAATTCATGTGTGTTTATTTTGAATTGGGTTAATTAACTAATATGTCCAGTTCTTTAATAAGTTTCAACGTTACCTTAAGTAATATTGCTAGAAAGCATGCATATAGAATCACAACTTTCGTCTAAAACTGTTCACTATTACATTCTTAATCAATAATAAAAATCATGCTCCTGAGATATCCCTGTTATATGTCTGGGCAAACATGTAGGGCGATTAAAATTCGGCAAATTATTAATGTGCGTCTTGTTATTTGAGACATCTCACACTCAACAGGTTTAATGAACCAGTAGGCAAGTAGGATTCGGTTCTTTGACACTTTGGTTCTAATCTAATACTGTATAATCTCTGCTCACGTAGATATCATGTTCTAGGGTTTTCTCTTAAATTCTTTAAATTGTTGTTTGAGGCGTGCACTTACTTGTTATGTTTGTGAAGATATGTGTAAGCCTTCAATTTCTCCCACTTTTAATGCAGTCTTAATTGTTTTGATTGATGCCTAGACTTTTCTCCTTTAAACACCTTAGGATGGTCTAGAACTACCTAAAATTGGAGGTCCTAAATACCTCCAAGGCCTCAAGGAAGGGACGGGTAGTGCACACATAGGGTGTCTTTCAAGATTGCTAGAACACTTTCGGCTATAACCAACGGGAAAGAATTGGGGTAGTAAGGAATATGATGACAACGCGCTAATGTCATGTGTATCCCCTCATTAAGGAATGATTACCGGGCATTGTGTGGGTGTGATACTTTAGGCTAACCAACCTAGGAAACCTCTTTCCCAATATCCGTTGCTGAAATTAATTTACTTTCCTTGCAACTTGTTCAAACCTTTTTCTTTTATTTCATTACTTGAATCATACATGTGCTTAGAATGTCAAAACCTGCATTTACTTTCAAATACGTCTTAAAACTGTTTATTTGTTAAAAGGACTAATTTACATAGTTTAGGTTCGGCCGAGACCCATCGCTATGGACCGAGAGGGGTTCCGAACACCTTCCCCTCAAGGTTACTTCGAGTCCTTACCCAAATCTTTGGTAATGGAAACTAGTATATGAGTTAATCGTTCAGGTGACATAATGCACAATAATACTCTAGGTGGAGACTCTTCAAATACCCAAATCATAAAAAGAAATGAGTTATTTCCCCCATAAACGTCGAAACCCGGACCTTTCTCCGCGGAGGAAAAAGAGGGCGTGATAGCATGGCGACTCTGTTGGGGATATTTTAGGCTCTTAACATAACGAGCTTATTTTTTTGTAAATTAGTCCAAGCATGCTTATGTAGCCTTTCCCCTTATCTGAATTTAACTGCTTTCAAACATTTATGATTTCTTCATTTTTTTCTCTAACTGACTTGTCTCCTTGTTTTCTATTTTTGTAACTGTCTTTCAATTATTTAAATACAACATTTTTATTACTCTTACATGCAAATACTTGACTATATGTTATTTACCACTACATAAGTCATGCTCCACATCATATTCCACTCGTGCGTATTAAATCATATAGCAATCCTTGATGAGTGGTTGCGCTCTTCCTACTTATTACCCTTTAAATTCAGAAAGGCTTATTTGTGGTAAAACTAGTCGAACAATGGTGTAGTCGACGGTTCTGTACCTTTCCCCCTTAAGTTTTCTACTTGCTGGTATTAGTCTACACCCAAATAGTAACCTTACTCTGATTAAAATTGTGCATACATAACGCTTAAACCTAGTCGAATTAATATGTTGTTCACATAATGATCGTTTAAGACGAGCCTTATCCATAATTCCACCGGGGTTTCCATAATCCCAACTGAAACAACCACATTTTCTGCATTAATTTGGAGAACTAAATCTCAATATGCTAATGATGAATGTATAATTAGTAGAGTCTTGTGGGGGAGAAAGGCCTAACTTTTTTGTTTTGTAGAAAATAAGGCACGAGGTCCCCAGATTCGGTATGGTTAGCAACATTCCCCCATTGATACTAGATTAGTGGGAAGACCTTTCATCAAGTGACAAGAAACATATAAGAAATCACTTGGGAAACTTGCCTTCTCTGCTATACATTTATCCAAACAATAGGTTGATCGAGGCTGCCACATTATTATGGGACAATGAAAGGGTTGTGTTCCATTTTGGCAACATAGAGATGACTCAACTCCTAGATAAAATTGGGGGACTTTCGGATTGACATGGGATAGGCCTGGGTTATAGGTAGCGGAGAACCATATTGGTAACGGTTTCCTAAAAATGATGGGGATGAAGAAAAATGCTAACTTGGGATGCCTGGAGAAGTCCAGCAGACCCTTTGAATACTTGTATCAGAGGTATGGCCATAGAAAATCCTTACGTATCTTCCATGACGAGCTTTTTATCACTTCTCTGAGACATATACATCACATAGTGTTCGTGTTCATTATTTGTTTCTTGGCCCCTATAGTGTTCCCAATGAAAAGGGAAAGAATCCATAGTAGGTTGGCCATGGTCGCCAAGACTTTGACGGAAAGGATCAATGGGAAAACATACACTATAGTCCCCATGAGCATAGTCGATATCTGTAGGGCTCTGGAGCGGTGTCACAGATGGATCAAGCATTTCAAGGGTTGTAACCAGTTGTTGTAGTTGTACTTATTAGAACATCTTCAAAAGGGTCACTATCGCCAAGAAGTTTTGCAAAGGGTTTGGAACGACCATATTGACTTCCATCAACGCAAGTACATGACTTACATTCAGGATAGGTTTACTCAGCAGGAAAGTGCCAAATAGTGGGGAAAGGTCTTCAAAAATCTATTCGAGGATTAGTTGCAATAGATGTTTGAATAGTTCCCAACAGACGAATTCATCATCATATCCAGGGACGCTCCACACTTGGTGTTGATTGGGTTGTGAGGGATATACCCATGTGTACCTATCCGAGTTATGAGGCAAGCAAGCAGGAAAAAGGTTGTACCCATTATCACCAAAATGACCCATTTCAAAGTAGACTTTCAGGATGATGATGTTCCTTACAAGTGCCAAGCTCAGCACATGTGGCACTCCAAGATTATTGTGGAAAAAATACCAGTGAGCAGGACATGTATCATAACGGGTGTGAATCTCTCTACCCAACATGGTTAGAGGACAATCTAAAGGGGATGGTGAGGCCAAAAGTCGCTCAATGGAATAGGATCATAGATGAAGAAGCTAAATCTCAAGTCAAATACAACAAGTTGCACAAGAGGGTCCATGACACCGAGAATGAGCACCGTGAAATACATGAGAAAAACATCAGATTGATCGATGAGTGGAGCGAGATGGCTCTCACCTCCAACAAAAAGTTGGAATATTTGGAGCGAGGATTAGTATAGTTGGAGGGTGAAGTCATAAAGAGGATTGAGGATTGCCAGAATGCTGAAGGAAATGAAGGAGGACATCTGGCCAGAGCCTACCTATTCTGCGCAAGCTGCAAACCTATATTGGAGTCAAGAAGATCGAATATGGGAAAGGTTATTCCAGGACCAAGTAGTCTAGAATTATTTGTTTTCGTAAATGTAATAAGGCCAAGTGCCAATGGTGACTTACTTTTCCATTGTCTCAGTGTCGTTTTGGGATTCATCTATTTTCACAGAATGAAGTGAAGCATTTACTAGCATCTAATGTTTTCCAAATCTATTTGTCGATAGGCCTACCTCGGGCACAACGAGGCTTCCAAATTAGGACATGAATTTTCACTCCCGCAACATGTGTTTAAATATTGCAAATTTATTACAATCTTTACTGGATTTTCTACCTTTTTATTTTTTCTTTATTTATTATTCCCATCCCATAAGGTTGGTTCGCTCATACTAGCATCATCAACATATCACACTAGATCTAAAGGCCCCCCACCTCATCCTCGTACAAATAATATAAAAGGAAAAGGAAAAGCAAAAATGGATGATTTGGCACCCGAAAGGAGAATGTTGAAAACACAAAAACTTCAAATGGACGGAGTACCGCAGCACTAAATGATCTACTCTTTATATTGGAATTACAAGGAGCACTTGAGTAGGTTCGCCACTTGGTAAACTTGTCACTCACACTGAATGTCTCCAACATGAAGCAGCAAAACACAAAGAATCCAACACAACCTAGAAAACACACCAACCCAACATCCGAAAAACCCTCATATGCTGGATCAATTCGAACCCCACCTAAAAATATCAATCCCCTACCGATACAAATTCCACCATAACACCACCATCAACCAATTCAGTTTCCACCAACCGCCATTTACCACACTTTCGAAACATAACACAACCCATTCCCGATCTTCAAAACTTCACCAATGACCACCACTACACCCAGGCACCAGCACTGAGTAAAACAACCCTATATACGTGGAAATTGTGCCTCACTCTATCCAACCAATATCCTATTCCCTTGAATTCTCCAAGAAGGACCTGCACATTAGAAACATGGCTGAGGAATTCAAGAAGTTTACAAGTCGAGTTCAGGGTATCAAAGGAGGCAAGGGAATATAAGGTTTGAACTATGAAGACCTATGCATACATCCAGATGTAGAACTGTTGAAGGGATACAAACCTCTCAAGTTCATGATGTTTGATGATATGGGTGATCCTAGGGTTCATCTCAGGAACTATTGGGGCAAGTTTTTACAGGTGGGAAAAGATGAAAAGATTCACTTGAAACTCTTTATGAGGAGTCTTACTAGAGATGCTTTGTCCTTGTACATCAGCAAAGATCCCAAGAAAGGGTCCAATTGGGTGATCATTGCGTCAGATTTCATGGATCAATTCAAGTTCAATGCAAAAAATGCACTGGATGTTTTCTGCATCAAAAATCTTAAAAAGAAACCTACGGAGACATTCAACGAGTATGCTACTCGTTGGACGTCAAAAACGACCAAGGTCAGACCATCTTTTGTCCATTATGAAAGATTAATGGTTATTAAAGACCATTATGAAAGATTAATTGTTATTGAAAATCATAAATTCGCTGATATCATCAAGATTGGGGAAAGAATCGAGGAAAACATAAAAAATGTGAGGGTTAAAAATTTTGAGGCATTATATACCACAAATAAATCATTGCAATCAGGCGGAATATCAAAGAAAAGAGACGTTGGGGCAGTAAAGGTTGCTCAATGCCCAAAATCTACACTTATATATCAAACACCTCCACCCACATACCAAGAAACATCACCCACATATCAACCCTCATATCCCAGATATTCCCAACCAGCCACTACCTATCATACACATAATTCTCAACCATGCCTTTTCAAATTACCTCCAACTCACCAGAACTTTCCAAGTGTTGGACAATACGCTTTACGCTAGAGGGGGGGGGGGGTGAATAGCGTTTTAAAAATATTAAGCGTTTTAGTGCGGAATTTAAAAACTTTGCAGAAATTAAAACAAGTGCAGTAGAATAAACTTACACAATGATGTATCCTGGTTGGCCACAAACGTGGTTAGTCCAGTCCCCGAGAGACTCTCTCGAGATTTCCACTAAACTTGTCAAGCTTACGGGTGCTTAACAAACCGTTACAGCTGAGGACACAAGCCTCACCCAGGTGCTCGGGGATCACAATCCCAAAGACTTCAATTGCTCGGGGATACCAATCCCAAAGACTTCAATTGCTCGGGGATAACAATCCCAAAGACTTCAACTGCTCGGGGATAAGAATCCCAAAGACTTCAACTGCTCGGGGATAACAATCCCAAAGACTTCAACTGCTCGGGGATAACAATCCCAAAGACTTCAACCGAGGAATCACAAGTTCCTCAACAAACGAGAATCGCAATTCTCTTACAAACACAAAACACACTCACTTTACAAAGCACTCCTTAATGAGTAGATATGAGTAGAAATAGTACGCTCAAGATCACAACAACTTAGCTCAATAGAATGGCTCTTCAAAAAGCTTTATGGATGAATGGAAAATGATGATCAATGTAAGAAAGCTTTTAGCAATGAAAATACTCAAAGTGTATATGTTGTTGTTGTGAAAACACTGAGTTGAAGCTGTATTTATAGGTGAAAAACTCAGTCTTACCGTTGTCTAATTGCCAATTAAGGATTGCTGAAATTACTCAGTGACAATCGATTGTCAAGACTAAACAATCGATTGTTTGCCTATCAGATTAAAAATTCAATCCCAGATTTTACGTCAACAATCGATTACTTCAAATCAATAATCGATTATTTATAACGTTAAGAAATCCTTTCCAATTTTTGGCATAAAACATCGATTGTCCGGAAATCAACAATCGATTATTTTAACAACGTTCAGAAAATCTTTTCCAGATTTTAAGCAAAACATCGATTGTTAAATATCAACAATCGATTACCTGAAGGTAATTGAAAATATATGACAACGGTCAGCTTCAACAATCGATTATCAAATGGAATAATCGATTATTAATTAATTTCAAAACTCTCTGTCTCATATATAATCGATTATCAAAAGCCACAATCGATTATCATCTTATTTAAAATCACTGGGAGACATTTTTCTCATTCTAATCGATTACCATTAGTTCATAATCGATTTTTATGAGTTTTGAAAACTTTGCCTCAGTTAACAATCGATTATCATAAGTACACAATCGATTGTTATGCAGTTTGCAAAAACCTGATGTTAACTGACTTACTCACAATCGATTATCATTAATTCACAATCGATTGTCATGCAGTCTTGGCTTAGAGATACTCGATTATCATAAGTACATAATCGATTATCTTAGCCCAGATTTTTGAGGCATGCTTGGAAAACATTTTAACAAATGTAAATATGCATAGTTTAAAATCATTTGACACTTAATTTAAATATGCATGATTTTGGAAAAATAATTTTAGTAGAGAAGCCATGTTGTGAGCCAAGTTGAGGAATCAAGATCACAATTAATATTGACTCAATTATAACATTTCTAAACTTTGTCTTGAGCTTCTTGTAATGCATCCATTTTGTGCTTGTCCTTGAGTACTGCTATATATCGCTTTTTGCTTTGTTTGACATTCATCAAAACCTACAAAAGAACACACGTTTAGTATATTGCATTTGAAACGTGTTTCCAACAATTTCCCCCTTTTTGATAATGGCAAACATAAGCGGGATATATGCAATAATTATTTTGATAATCCAAGACAAGTGTAAAGTATGCAATTTGATGTTCCCCCTCAATTCATGTTCCCCCTCACTTTAAGCATGAATGAAGTTGAGAGTGATATAGCATACTTCTTGATATCCCGTTTCTTCCCCCTTTTGCCATTAGCAAAAATATATACAAGGGAAGAATATGCAAAAAAACATATGAAATACACAAAAGTTTATTTATTGGAAAATAACATTACATGGGTGGAGCCAAACACAATAAAACGAACAACAACTAACCAACCAAGGAAAAACAAATCAAAAACAACAATTTCACATCATCAAAAACAACAATTTCATCATTCATCACCCCCATCTCCTTCATCATCATTGGGAGGCGCTTGATATGGCACCACCTGAGCATAGGCATAATGCACGTGATCAAAGTAACCATGGACCTCACGGGTTAATTGAGTAATTTGGTCAGAGATAGTCCGGAGGGTAGGCTCCTGAGGAGGATGAGCACGACGGGCTTGTCGATTTTGAGGAGGAGCGGGAGCATGATCACCATCATGATGAAAGGAAGACTCCGAAATTTCCCAGATTTTGGTGCTCTTTTTGAGAGGACCATTAGCAATATTGACCCCGGAAGCTTCAAGAAATTTCATTATTAAGAGGGCATAGGGGAGAGGTATGTCATCTCTGGTGGCATTGAACATATGAGATTGAATAAGCTTGCACCAATTGATTTTAACACCGGTGATAATGGCATGAAGAAATTTGGCATCCTCTTGGGAAATGGTGGTGTGATTGAGTTTACGGGGTTTGAGAACACGAGTGATGAAATAGAGAATGAAACGATAATTCGGGTCCATACCCTTTATGGTGGTACGACGGGAAGAAGACTCATCATAGGCGACTCCGGCTTGGCGGAAGAGATTAGCTTCATCAATCATGTCCCCGGCATCATTTATGTACTGGTAGATGTCTTCACCATCATGCGGAATGCCGGCAATGAGGTGGAGGTTATCTTCAGAAATTAGAATGGAAATGCCGTTAACATTGGTAACGAGTTCACCCTCATCATCTTTGTGAAGGTTGGAGTAAAAAGCTTCAACCAAAGTAATGTTGTAGTAGGGGTGAGTAAGGAGTAGGAAATTGAAAAGTTGGCACTCTCTTAGCATATTCGCGGCTGGAAAGAATGGTGCAACAAGAGCGTTTGTTGAAAAGCGAGGAGGGAGAATAAGGCGTTTCTCAAATTTGGTTAAGAAACGTGTGAGCTCTTCATCGGATTCAAAGAATAGAACCGATCCATCTTGATATGGATGGCGAGAAGAAGAAGCACCTTGTTTGGAACGAGCACGTTTGGAGTTGCGGCTTGACATTTTTGAAAAAGATGTGCTAGGATTTTTCAAAGATAACAAGATAATTTGATGCTTAGGAGGCTTGAGTGAGTATACAAGAGCATATGTGCAGCCTATATAGAGAAGGAATGAATCTTACACTTATTTGAAAAGATTTGAAGAGATTTGAAGAGCTTTGAAGTCTGAAACGGTAAAAATAAATTCACTGACCGTTCAATAATCGATTGTTTGAATAGAATAATCGATTGTCATTAATGAAAATGATCTGACACATCGATTACACGCCAGAACGGTAAAAAAAAATTTGAAAAAGATAGTCGATTGTCAAACTTGGTAATCGATTGTTTTTCATATTTATGACCTGACAGGAATCGATTGTAGAGCCAAAACGGTAACATAAGTTTAAAACAGATAATCGATTGTCAATATATAGTAATCGATTATTTCACTCACAGAGAGTTTGGATTTTGGCAAATAATCGATTGGCAGAACAAATAATCGATTGTTTGGAAGGGGGATGCTAAAATGATGAGACTTAATTCTATCAAGCAATGTAAACATTCAACAAGATTTCATGACAAAAAAAATTGAATCAACAAATAATCGATTATTGATACTGATAATCGATTGTAAGCATAAATAATCGATTATGATCGATTTTTCTTGTATCAAGACAATTTATACTTTCCTCTTACCTTTTGGGGGATACCTGCAAAATAGAATTAAACATCTCCGACGCTCAAGTCAGTAATCTATAAATGAAATAATAACTTTGAAACTAGTGTAGTCGGGTGAAAAACGTGAACTCTTAAGAATTTTGTCCTAGGATGTTCTTAAGAGGGTTTAGGGTACTTACCTTCCCTTCGACTTTGCCAATTACCTGATTTTGAACATCCTCCGTTCATTTTGGTCTTTTGGCTCATTCTTCAATTTAAGAAGCTTCTTCCACAATTTTGCCTTTGTCTTCCTTGTATTTTGTCTTTTAAATTTTTCGAAAATACTTCCGATTTTGAAAAAAATGCCTAAATCGACTTTTCCGTCTCTTCCTCCTTCTTTGTGCTTTAATTTAAGGAATTTTGAATTCGTCTCCCGTCAAGTGTTTGGAGTATCCACTACACTTGATTCCTTCAAGCACACCTGCAAAACAAATCAATGCTCTTTTGGTACCCATGCCATTTTGGGTCCTTGAGGGTTATGCATACTATAATGATATGTTTGAGTAGCATGTCTATGTCTAGTAAAGCATGCGGGAGCAATATGACCAATTCGTCTACAATAATGACATGTCACATTTGGATTATGCGTGCGTCTAGGCTCATAGTAGCTAGAATAATGCACATTGTTTACTCTATTTTCATTTCTCCTAATTTGAGCACCATAATCATTTCTAGGTTGAACATTTCGGGATCTTCTAGCATGATCACTGTTGTGCCTAAAATATGCATCATGTCTATGGTGACGATTGCTAGGCGGAAGGTCATGTCTAGGTCTCCTAATATTTTGTCTAGCATGCATGTTTGTTTTAGGAAAGGCATTTTTGTTATTAATCCTAGATTGAGCTCTAGGTGGTTGGGTTTTTGCATCAACCTCTTCTTCATTTATGAAGCCTATTCCATGCTTGGTTGATTTCAAGTTATCAAGCACCACATTCAAGTTTTTATGAGAGGAGTTGAATTTATCTAGTGTGCCTTTTAATCTACCTACTTCATTCTTAAGGTCTACACAAGAAGCACAATTTTTTGTAGAACTCTCGGGCTTGTCAGAACTTCTTTTCCCATAAAACTTGTTTTGTTCTAGTAGCTTCTCATTTTCCAAAACCAATTTTTCTAATTCTTTTTCTTTTAATGAAAACTGTTTTTGAAAATCTTGTTAAAGCACTTTCTCTTAAACTAGTGACGGTTTTTGTAACTTTGAGAAATTCAGCATACAATTCATCCAAGGCATTTCTCATGTCATCAAGAGTATAAAAATTTTGAGAAGAGATTTGACTTACCTCACTTTGATTTTCTTCCTGTGCCATGAGGCAGAGATTTGCCGCTTCTTCATTTTCTTCTTCACTGGATTCGTCTCCGGAATCTCCTCCCCAAGATATGTATGCTCGTTGCTTCTTGAAGGGTTTCTTCTCCTTTTTAAGATTTGGGCAGTTTGTTTTGATATGCCCTGTTTCACCACATTCATAACATTTAACTTGCTCACTTTGCTTTTTCCCTTTGCGGTCATATTCTTTTCGCATGAATTTTTGGAACTTTTTGATGATGAGTTCCGAATTCGCTATCTCCATCCTCTTCAATTTGTGATTGACTTGTGCTCGCCTTTAGAGCAATCTTTTTCCTTCTTTGTTCATCAATAACAGGGTTAAGAATAGTGGATTCATAAGTCTTAAGATTACCTCTAAGAGCGTCTATGGTGACGTTCGTGATTCCAATTGACTCTTGAATCGCATCGGCCTTTGATCGCCATGCCGGTGTTAGACTCCTAAGGATTTTTCGAACTAGTTCTTTGTTTGTGAACGTCTTCTTGAGCGCGTGGAGATCATTCACTATTGATGAGAACCGCTCAAACATCTCGTCTACCTTTTCGCCTTCCTTCATATGGAACAATTCGTAAGCATGAGTTAAAAAGTCAATTTTAGCTTCTCTTACCTGGTCAGTCCCTTCGTAAGTGACCTCAAGCTTGTCCCACATTTCTTTCGCTGTTTTGCAGCAGGAGATTTTCCTGTAATCATTAGCATTAACAGCACAAAGTAATAAATTAATAGCTTTAAAATTATTTTGGACCATTCGATTATCCTCGGCGTTGAATTCCTCTTCTGATTTTGGCACCCATTCTCCTTCCACCTTTTTGACAGGAACCTCATTTCCTTTGGTGTACACCTTCCACAAGTAAGGGCTGTTTGATCTGACGAATATCTGCATCCTTTCTTTCCAATATGAATAATTAGTCCCGTTAAACAAAGGAGGTCTTGTGGGGCACTGTCCTTCATCAATACCTGCAAAAGAGTCTAGAGTAGAAGCCATGGAAAGATTCTCTCAAACGGTTAAGTCTTTCAGAGAGTATGGCTCTGATACCAATTGTTGGACAATACGCTTTACGCTAGAGGGGGGGTGAATAGCATTTTAAAAATATTAAGCGTTTTAGTGCGGAATTTAAAAACTTTGCAGAAATTGAAACAAGTGCAGTAGAATAAACTTACACAATGATGTATCCTGGTTGGCCACAAACGTGGTTAGTCCAGTCCCCGAGAGACTCTCTCGAGATTTCCACTAAACTTGTCAAGCTTACGGGTGCTTAACAAACCGTTACAGCTGAGGACACAAGCCTCACCCAGGTGCTCGGGGATCACAATCCCAAAGACTTCAATTGCTCGGGGATACCAATCCCAAAGACTTCAATTGCTCGGGGATAACAATCCCAAAGACTTCAACTGCTCGGGGATAAGAATCCCAAAGACTTCAACTGCTCGGGGATAACAATCCCAAAGACTTCAACTGCTCGGGGATAACAATCCCAAAGACTTCAACCGAGGAATCACAAGTTTCTCAACAAACGAGAATCGCAATTCTCTTACAAACACAAAACACACTCACTTTACAAAGCACTCCTTAATGAGTAGATATGAGTAGAAATAGTACGCTCAAGATCACAACAACTTAGCTCAATAGAATGGCTCTTCAAAAAGCTTTATGGATGAATGGAAAATGATGATCAATGTAAGAAAGCTTTTAGCAATGAAAATACTCAAAGTGTATATGTTGTTGTTGTGAAAACACTGAGTTGAAGCTGTATTTATAGGTGAAAAACTCAGTCTTACCGTTGTCTAATTGCCAATTAAGGATTGCTGAAATTACTCAGTGACAATCGATTGTCAAGACTAAACAATCGATTGTTTGCCTATCAGATTAAAAATTCAATCCCAGATTTTACGTCAACAATCGATTACTTCAAATCAATAATCGATTATTTATAACGTTAAGAAATCCTTTCCAATTTTTGGCATAAAACATCGATTGTCCGGAAATCAACAATCGATTATTTTAACAACGTTCAGAAAGTCTTTTCCAGATTTTAAGCAAAACATCGATTGTTAAATATCAACAATCGATTACCTGAAGGTAATTGAAAATATATGACAACGTTCAGCTTCAACAATCTATTATCAAATGGAATAATCGATTATTAATTAATTTCAAAACTCTCTGTCTCATATATAATCGATTATCAAAAGCCACAATCGATTATCATCTTATTTAAAATCACTGGGAGACATTTTTCTCATTCTAATCGATTACCATTAGTTCATAATCGATTTTTATGAGTTTTGAAAACTTTGCCTCAGTTAACAATCGATTATCATAAGTACACAATCGATTGTTATGCAGTTTGCAAAAACCTGATGTTAACTGACTTACTCACAATCGATTATCATTAATTCACAATCGATTGTCATGCAGTCTTGGCTTAGAGATACTCGATTATCATAAGTACATAATCGATTATCTTAGCCCAGATTTTTGAGGCATGCTTGGAAAACATTTTAACAAATGTAAATATGCATAGTTTAAAATCATTTGACACTTAATTTAAATATGCATGATTTTGGAAAAATAATTTTAGTAGAGAAGCCATGTTATGAGCCAAGTTGAGGAATCAAGATCACAATTAATATTGACTCAATTATAACATTTCTAAACTTTGTCTTGAGCTTCTTGTAATGCATCCATTTTGTGCTTGTCCTTGAGTACTGCTATATATCGCTTTTTGCTTTGTTTGACATTCATCAAAACCTACAAAAGAACACACGTTTAGTATATTGCATTTGAAACGTGTTTCCAACACCAAGACCATGACCAAACATCAACCGAAAACTACCAAGACATTAAACTTCCATGGTTGAACCCATCAACCACTAGTATGAGAGGTTGAAAGCCGCAGATTACGCTCTTTTTCTCGCTGTGGCATTAGAAAATCTATCCCTATAGGTCAATCTAAATAAAACTTGCGTATCATTAAAGTGTGAAGGGGCACACCACTAATGAGTGTCGAACATTGAAAAATAAGATCCATATGCTGATTGACAATAAGTTCATATAGGCAAAAGAAGTTGAACCCAATTTCCGCTGCAACCCTCTCCCTGATCATAGAGTCTGTGGGGTACATGTGATAGAGACTAATGGGGAAGGGGCCCCTATTGTGACCCGCCTTATTCTACATAGTATCCCGTTAGCCAAATACTATGTGGGTTGATTAGGCTTATTCGAGAGGGTGATGATTTTAAGCCCTCGGTCACACTTACTCCAATTGTAGTACAAATTCAGTTACGCCTGCTCAATTTGAAGTAGAAGTTGTTACGCCTTTTACAGTGACAGTATCAACCACACCTCCTTTCCACTCAAAAGAAATACCTTGGGATTATGTTGTCGAAGCTTGGCAAAAAGAAAGGCAAAAATGGAGGAATACGATATTACACAAGGTATGAGCAGGACTGGAAGAGTCTGTACACCTGAACACTTAGGAGGGACGAGTAAGGACGCCATTTCCAGGAAGCCTATTATTAAAATAGGGCCAGACAACCTGTGCAGGAAAGCACAAACAAAGGAGTATTCCATAATTGAGCATTTGAACAAAACCCGAGCTCATATATCCATCGTGTCATTGCTGCGAAATTCGGAGGAGCATAAAAACGCTTTAATGAAAGTGCTGAGTGAAACTTATGTACCCAACAACATCACTGACGCAGAGATGGCCAATATGTTATGGCAGGTTCTTGAACGTCATAAGATCATCTTCCACGAAGATGAGGTGCCGCCTAAGGGCTTAAATCACAATCGAGCGTTGCATATCAAAGTGCAATTTTAAGACAAATTCATTTCCAGGCACTTTGTTGACGAAGGTTCAATCCTTTATATTTGTCTGTTAGACACTCTGAAAAGGTTGGACAAAGGTTTTCATAAACTACGGGTAGAAAGCGTGAACATGAAAGGATTCGATCGGTCTCAAAGAGCCATGATTGAGGAAATTAACCTTTTCCTGCAGATGGGTCCAAGTTGGTTTGACATCGAGTTTCAGGTGCTCGACATACTGGCCTCATACAATCTTCTACTAGGCCGACCATGGATCCATGTCGCTGGGGCTATGGCATCTACACTACATCAAGTTGTTAAATTTGAATGGAATCATTAGGAGGTGATAATCTACGGAGATAGTAGTAACCCATTTACACCAGCCAAACCATCCCGATTATTGGACATAAAGGAAGGCTGGGAGGGGAACCCATCATTACATTGAACGTGTCAATGCTGTCGAGAAAGATAAATGGTGAAGTCGTAAAATAGAGAGCATACTGGCATGGTCTAGGTATGAACCCATCAAGGGGCTTGGTAAGAATCTCTAGGGTATCAGTAAACTGATACAGTCGAAGGGTCATGGTACTATCTTTGGGCTCGGATATCAGAACACATGGCAAGAGTATAATGATTGGTTGCCTCTATGGCGAGAATTGTATTAACCTCAGCAACCACTGCTACATCTAGATCAAGCTCTTAACAAAGCTGATACAATATATGGAACTACAAAAGATAGGGCATTTGTTGGGTTGAAGAATCTGTTCTTTGAGGAGGAAGACATGGATTGCAGTGTGATAATTAAGGAGTAGGAGAAGGAAGAAGGCCTCACTATTTAGAGTGTGAAGAAGGGAGTTTTTCCCAGGAACTGGACTGCCATACCGTCCCAGGCTGGCCGAGTCCCTAGGTAGCTTGCCATATTTTATTTCTATTGCCATTTTAGGCATTTAAGATATTCAATAATTTTGTTTTAAAGACTTGCTTGTTTCAAAATAAATGCTCGATTCATCAAGTTGTATTTGTCTGGATGTTGATTGCTTTTAATTCAAATTAATTTTTATTTATTATTCATTACTATTTTCTACCCTTTTTCTTTCTACAACATTATTATTAATTTTACTGGGGAACCGGTGACTGTGACATGAAATGAGGCAACAAAACATGAGAATAATGATTCAAATGAGATACTTGAGGAAGTTTTCAGGGAGATTGAATGTTTTGAGAATAAGACTAAGTCCAATCTAGACGAAACCGAAGTAGTATACATGGGGAACTCCAATACTGTCAAAGTGACTCGCATCAGTATTCGCTTGTCACCAATAGAGAATGTAGAGTATATCCATTTCCTAAAAGAGTATGATGATATTTTTGCATGGTCATATGATGACATGACTAGTTTAAGCACATCCATAGTGGTTCACAAGTTGCCTACTAATCCTATATGTCTGCCAGTGAAGCAGAAACACAAAAAGTTCAAACAAAACATGACCCTGAAAATCAAGGAGAAGGTTACGAAGTAGATCAAAGCCAAAGTTTGCAGGGTGGTTGAGTACCCATCCCAGTTAGCTAAAATTGTGCCAGTCCGAAAGAAATATGGGAAAGTTAGAGTATGTGTTGACTATCGGGATTTAAATAGAGCCAATCCAAATGACGAATTTCCACTTCCAAACATCCATATCCTGATTGATAATTACGCTAAGCATCAACTCCAATTTTTTGTAGATTGCTTCGTGAGTTATAACCAGATCTGGATGGATAAAGAAGTCGCCAAGAAAACCTCTTTTATTACACCATAGGGGGTATACTGCTACAAGATATTGTTTTTTGGGCAAACGGATGGTGGGGCTACCTACATGAGATCCATGAAAACCATCTTCCATGATATGACACAAATGGAGATAGAGGTGTGTATGGACGATGTAATTATCAAATGTAAGAGGTTCTTATACCACGTAGCGGACTTGAGAAAGTTCTTTGACAGGTTAAAGAGGTACAACTTGATACTGAACCCCGCAAAGTGTGCATTTGAGGTCCACGCAGGAAATTTATTGGGATTCATTGTCAGTCGTCAAGGGATCGAGCTAGATCCACCACCTAGGAGAAAAAAGGACCTGATGGGCTTCCTAGGACGTTTGAACTATATCAGTCGTTCCATAGCACAATCCATAGTTATATGTGAACCCATCTTAAAGATGCCGAGGCAAGCTGGACAGAGGATTGTCAGAAAGATTTAAGCAAGATGAAGGATTACCTGTCCACACCACCATTTCTAGTCCGCCAACGGCCTTTATTACTCTCTCTATCTATATTGTATGGAGCCTCCGGATGTGTTCTGGGACAACATGACGAGATAAGGAGAAAAGAGCAAGCCATATATTACTTAAGTAAGCTGTTTACACCCAAAGCACGGTACTCTCTGCTGGAACGCACTTGTTGTGCTTTGACATGGACAACTCAAAAATTGAGGCATTAATTCTGTGCCTACACCACCATACTTCATATCCATGATGGACCCCTTGAAGTATATATTTTAGAAACTGATGTAGACTGGAAAGGTTTCCAGTGGCAGATACTACCGATATCATCAACGTAACTTTAAAGGCGGTCAAAGGACAAGCATTGGCAGATCATCTTGCTGAAAATCCGGTGGGAGGAGAATACTAACCCTTGAATATGTATTTTCCTAATGAGGAAGTGTCGTTTGTATGGGAAGACATTACCGAAGCATACAATAGTTAGAGGACGTTCTTTGATGGAGCTGTAAATTTTAAAGGAGGGGGCATTAGAATAATTTTGGTATTAGAAACATATCAACATTATCCAGTATCTGCTAAACTCAAATTTTCCTACACTAAAAATATGGCAAAATATGAAGCCTGTGTACTAGGACTCAATATGGAATTCTACATGAGTATTCAGGAGCTACTAGTAATAGGTGATTTAGATGTTCTTGTGCACCAGGTACAAGGAGAATGGGCCACCAAGAATTTCAAGATATTTCCATATCTTCACCAGTTAGCGTATTGTGCTCATGTTTAAGAAGAAACAGATGGAAAACCTTGTATCCATGACATCAAGGAGTATTTAACGAAAGGAGAATATCTGGAGCATGAAAACCACACTCAAAAGTGCTTGTTCCATAGATTGTCCAATCACTTCTTCCATGGCAGAGGAAATTTGTACAGATGAACCTCTGATTCGGGGTTGCTAAGTTGTGTCGACGCAAAAGAAGATTCTAAACTACTTCAGGATATACACGCTGGGACTTGTGGCCCGCACATGAACGTAGTGTGTCATAGACAAATTACCATAACAGAATGTTTAGAGCTTTCAATAAAATTGTCTAACCAAGAAAGTTCGCACTAAGACAACTAGTACTAAAGAAGATCTTCCCATATTAAGATGAAGACAAAGGGAAATTCTCTTCTAACTAGCAAGGTACTTATATGGTTCACAGGGTGCTGACAAGAGGAGCACTAATACATGCAAAGATGGATGGAGAAATCTACCAAAAACCAATCAATTTAGACATAGTCAAGATATACTATGTTTAGACTATTTACATTTACTTGTCTAATATAACTTAACTACGCTTGACTTGATTCTCGTTTAAGAGGGGACACGTATGAAACCTTATGGGTTTGCGCATATCATAATAAAATTCAAAATTTCCCCCAAATATAAGAAATTGGGGCAGAATCTTAGAAGTGTCCTCAAAATTCTGGAGCAAGTCCAACCAATACAAACATATGTCAGATGATCAGAAATCGATTAAGAAACTGGGGCAAAATTTTGAGAAGGATTCTCAAACTTCAGAACAAGTTTAAACAAGGCTCATTACCTGGAAATAGCTGAAGGATCATCTACCAAACTAGGGCAGAACTTTGAGGAGGACCCTCAAAATTCTAACATAAGAAACATGCATGTCTCTAAAATGTGTTACAGTCACTAGTTCATCTAAAACTAACTTGATATATCAATATGACTATATTTTTATTAATAATTGCATATTTTTGAAAACTTTATTTCCGCAACAGTCAGGTATTAGCCAGTGAAACTCGAAAAAAGCTTCTAGAACGGAGCAAAGCAAGGCCAGCAGACAGAAGCACTAACCAACCTCCCCTTACCAAACTTACAATTATTCTTTGAATGCTGGAAAATATAATGCAATGATAACATCCACAAATAAATACACGTACAAATTAGGAAATTAAACACTGAATATCTCCAACTAAGACACATCATACTCTTATTTGCTACTCGTTCTTCGTATGGAACTAAGCCTTGTCCCGCAAGCTTGCATGAAGCTAATCCTTGCCTACGTATCTTCATGAGGTTAATCCTTCCCTTCATATCTACATGAGGTTAATCCTTGCCTCTATATCTGCATGATGCTAATCCTTGCCACCATATTTGCATGAGGCTAATCCTTGCCTCCATATTTTCTATGAGGCTAATACGATCCTCCATATTTGGATGAGGCTAATCCCTGCCCCAATACCAGCATGAGGCTAATCTCTGCCTCCATATCTGCATGAGGAAAATCCGTGCCTCCATACCTGCATGAGTATTATCCTTGCCTCCATATTTGCATGAAGTTAATCCTTGGCTCCCTATCTGCATGAGGCTAATCCTTGCCTCCATACCTGCATGAGACTAATCCCAGCATCCATATATGCATGAGGTTAATCCTTGGCTCCATACATAGATGAGGCTAATCCTTGCCTCCATACTTGCATAAGGCTAATCCCTGCTTCAATATTTGTATGAGGTTAATCCTTGCCTCCATACTGCATGAGGTTCATCCCTAGCTCCACATTCGTTTGGGACTAAGCATTTTCCCTCTTTGCATAAATATTGCTCTATGTCTACTACTATCTATGTGACTTTCAATCGGGCTAAGCTGTGCCCTTTATTTCACAAGACTAAACCTTGTCTTGGCAGAATTATATTATTGCATCTTACGGGCTGAAGTACTGCTAACCTATCCAAAGGCGTCATAGTCTAAAAGGCTTCATCATTATAGCCGGAAGACACCATGCTATGTCCTAATGATCTCTCAAATTTACATATCATTATTCAAAGTCATCATAGTACAGAAGCACCACCTTCATGGCCCGAGAACATCATTTCATGGCCTGCAAATTCATGGCCCACGACATCATGGTCCAAGGACGTCATCCTTAACCACGAAAATGAAACCTTCATGGTCAAAAGGGAATTTGTATCATATTAAAATTACCGAACAAATACGGGTTCATAGCATCTCTTTTTTAGTAGGTGATCAGAAAGCAACCGCTATCCTAGAAGGAGCGGCCACACTCCAGTTCATTTGACTATCTCAAACTTAACCGTTCACCATAACCGCTCTTACATCCTGTGTCTATTATTGCAATGATTTCATCGGTATATTCCGCCAACAAATCTAGAACTACACATGGCCTTATTCCGGTAAAACCAGGGATATGTAGGAAACTCAAGACCGTATTCCGGCCTCTACCTTTCAAAACATCCCGAGTGGTAAAAATTGACTATCTTTTCTTTACCCGTAAACTCTTTCATTCTTTCCCGGTAAAGAGGTGCAGTTGTTGGTACCCAATTTTTTCTCAAATTTTTTTAAACACACCACACATGCTCCCCCCTCTCCCCCCCCCCCCCCCCACACGCATGTACATATATATATATATATTCAATAATGTACATATGCAGTTATAAACATGCATAAGTGCCTTTTATAATTTTTCCATAATATTAAAAGCTACAAATCAGTTTATTTCTTCCTTTTTATTATATAAATATCGATAACTATCATTAAAATTACTTTTTTGATGAATTAGCCTTTTAAATTCATTATTTATACAAACATAGTGTTTAAATATTTTTAGTGCCTTTCTTTGTAATTACATTCACGTATGTAGGCTATGTTGCACATCTTTGAAATATTAGAACATACACATATATATAACTACATTATTATGCATAAAATTATATTTTATATTTCTAATATATTAAATAACTATTTTTAATTATTTTAGTACACAAAGATATTTTTGGTACTCATTGATTATTGTTACAAATTATTTAGTTATTAATAGTGGATATTTAATATTTGACCCTATTGTATTTCAATTTTTTTAATCTTAGTTTAAGCCAATTTTTCTAACCTAAACCTACCCAAATAAAACTTAACACCCGACCCGGCCCAATCTTAATCTCGGTCGTTGATCATACTGATCAACGGCCACAATCAGCCCCTTACGTTTTTAGTTCCAAATGAACTCCAAACCCTCTCATTTCTCACCAATCGCCGCCCGGAAATCCCTCTCCCTCTCTGAAGTGCTCTCAAACCTAACCGTAATCGAACCTCCCCTTCACTCATTCACGGCTATCTATGGTGGCATCTCACAACCCCCTAGGCCTCCAGTAGCCTCTCTTGTACTATTATTACCATCTCCAGGGTCCTCAAGAACCCATGGTTAGTTTGCTTCCATGTATGGCCATTTCTCGCCTTTATCTGGCTGTCGTGGTTTCATTCCGAGCGAGATTTTCCTATATTTATGGTTTTCTAGGTTTGCTTCTTCATCTCTGTGACAGTTCTTCTCTAAACCTAATTTATTTCTTCTTAACTTCTTAGATTTGTATTGATCTGAGATGGCTTAGACCTATTTAATATAAGTTTTACAATAACATTTTTCGAATGGTTTTTCATCTTTCTCTAAACTAGGGTTTCCAGAAGCTTCTTTTTCCAAAACAATTGGTAATTTTGGGTGATTAATCTTTTTATCATATATGTTTTAACTGATATCATAAGGTTGCTCTAATTTTAACTCGTTTATACAAAAAGTCCTAATTCTTCCACTCTTTTGTTTAGCTTCTGAGTTACTTGTGTACTGCCTTTTTTCTTGCCTTGGTCCTTGTGATTTCTCTTTAGCCCTTTATATGTTTCGTGATTTCCTTATCTTAATATGCCTCTACTAAGTTCTTGGTTCATTTTTTCTATTGACTTTATATGGATATGTTGGTTTTGACTATTCATGGTAAGACAATATTTTTCTCCTTAAATCGGGGTTGTTTTGAATTTTATTTTACCAATTTAATTTGTTTAAAAACTATGTGTTAAGCCCTGATTATTTGTTCCTTGATTTATTATGATGTTTATGATATTTGCTGACTCTTTACGTGAATTTTCTCCTTAGTTAAACCCTTGATTATTCTAAAGTTCTTATTTTCAGTATTAATTGAGCCCCTTTCCCTAAAAAGTCCTTGATTGAAATTCTTGCCTTAATTAAGTTCTCTCTTGACTTACTTCTTATTTGCTAATTCTTGCTAACTATTTTCTTATTTGGATCCCTATTCATTCACCCCTAATTGCCTTACTCGATTTCCTTCCTTAAAATTTTTGTACTGCTTTTACCGTTTATTGATTACCCCTTAATTAAAGGGAAGACTTACTGGTTTACATGTGCGATTGATTTCGTGAATTTCCCTAATTGCTACTTAATTGATCTCTTACCTTATTTTGTTTAACTCTCAATTACTGTATAAACTTCCTTCTATTCTCACTTTTGTAGTGAACACAGTTCAAAAACTACTTCTTTTTATACTCTAAAAAGGCTTTCTTCCTGCTCTTTTTGCTACTCGTTACCCCTTCTATTCTAGCTGGTTGCAAGCCAAAGTTGAAAATTGCACAATTCATCGCTCACATCTTGCGTTTACTTTAACTAGGTATGCTTCTTATTCATTTTTAAGAATCAAAACCTATGTGTTTACTTGTTGTTTTTGTTTATATGGCCTGAGTTTACTATTGCTTCTGTTTACTGCTCACCAGAATTCCTAATACTGCCTAGCCAAATCTATGATCAACATGTTTCATTGTACTTGTTTGCTTGTTATTTTTTTAACACTTCTACATATGTAACTAGCATGTCCGACTTACTACTATTTACCTAGCATACTTGAATTTTGCTTCAATGTAGTTAGCATGCCTTCCCTAGTTAATGCTTTCCCAACATGCTCATTTAAACCCTTGCCTGTTATGTTTCACTCTTACCAAATTAGCAATCTCTTTAACTGTGATGTTTAGGTATCATCAACAAGTTTCTACTGTGACTTTTGCTACATGCTATATAACCTACTAGTTCTATAGAACCCTTCAAAACTCTATAGATCCTGTTGTTGTGTGCTCCCTTGAGGTTTACTCTATATGTTCCCAACCCATCTTCCCTTGTGTTAAAGTTGTTCCTAAAGTTTGCTTTGTTCTACGACCTATGCTCGGATTGCAAATTGTTTCTTTACACTTTCCTCAAACTGTTTTACAACTAAGTCTGTAGTGGTCTTCAGAAATTCTTTTCAATTATGAGGCTTGACTTTATTATTTTTTAAACTCTTTCAAATTATAATGCACTTCCACTTACTCTTAGAATACTAGGTCCTGCCCCTTTGATATATGTACTGCCTTGAGACCCTTAAGATCTCTTTGGACTCTAGCATGTCAGGGGTGACATTTCCATACTGCACCTAAGTCAATTGTTATTAGGGAAAGGTCTAGGTGTGAGCACTACCCAATATCCTTGAGGTCCTTAGGGCTAACTGTTTTGATTGATGCCTAAACTTTTCTCCTTTCAACACCTTAGGATTGTAACGACCTGACCGGTCAATTTGAGAAATTAAGCTTTGTTTAGCAGCATAAGTTCTGAAACAGCTTCAAAATATGAGTATCAACTTCGTGTATGGTGGAATTCGGTTTCGGATGGTTTAGAGTCAAATTGGAAGAAAGAATCTAGTTTTGGAAGTTTGAACGGTGAAAAGTTGATCGGAATTGGATATTTAGGTATACAACCCAAAAATGGGTCGTCGATGATCTCAACAGCTTTGTAGGGTAATTTTGGACTTAAGTTTGCATCCGAATTTAAATTTGGAGGTCGGTAGAGTGAATTAAGGCATTTTGGTGAGAATTGGAAACGTTCAAGTTGGGGAAATGAAGATGTTTGACCGACAGTTGACTTTTATTATATCGGGGTTGGAATGCAATTCCGAGAGTTATGGTAGCTTTATTATGTCATTTTTGTCGTGTCTGCAAAATTTGGCGTTATTCCGAGTTGAATTGGTAGGTTTCGGCATGAGATTTGTATTCACATCCATAGCCTCGCGTTTTCAAAGCTCTACATAATTATCATTGCATCCGCATTTAATCTCCTGCGATCGCGAAGGTCGATATTTCTTTACTTTGAGATTGCATTTCTAGTTCTGCGTTGGCATAGTAGGGATTGGGAGTGGGGCAGTTGCCCACTTGTTGCTCTTCGTGTTCGCAGAAACTGATCCGCGGTCGCGTAAACCACCATCCAACTGTTCTTCGTGTTTGCATCCCATTTCCTGCGAATGCGATATGTATTTCTAGGCAACCTTGAATCTCCTCTACGCGATACCGTCCCTTCTTCCCCGATCGTGAAAAACAAATACCTGGACAGACAACTTAAATCTTAAATTCGAGGGTTTCACAATTTTTATCATATTTTGACTTTTAGAGCTCGGTTCTTGGTGATATTTGAAGGAATTTTTACCTGGGCAACATGGGTATGTGATTCTCACTCAATTTAGACTAATTTCAATGAATCTCCTCTTAAATTCATCCTCTAATTTTGGATTATTGCATAAATATTTTGGTAGAACTTCTTAGGCCAAATTATTGAATTTTGAATGGGTTTGGCATGAGGGGTATTTTAGTTATTTTATCTAATTTCACACCTTAACTTTGAATTAAATCATAGAATTAGTTGCTAGAGATGTTATTTATGATATGTAACTGAATTGAATAAATTTGGGTCATTTGGAGTCGAATACGTGCGGCAAGAACATGGTTTCTAGTTGATTTTGATCTGGTTCGGGGTAAGTATCTTGCCTTACCTTGTGTGGGGGACTTCCCCTTAGGATTTGAATCTTCTATGTTGATTGTATTCCTTGTGTGAGAGGTGACGAGTGCGTGCTTGGATTTATTTGTTAAAATTTGCCACTTTTAGGCTCTTAGATCCTTGTAATCACTAAGTATGAAGTTATTCTTGATATGATGGAGTTCCCTGTAATTAGTTTCACATCTACATGTCATACATCAAATTTACTTGCCTTTTTGGTTAATTCTTGCTACCTAATTGACTCTTATTTTTTTAACTGAAGATCCCTACCCTTCCGCAGTCACGTTATCTTTCATAAGTGCTTGTCTCTATTTAGAAATCATTAGTATCTCTCATATAATTAATTGGTATTAATTAAGGCTACAATTATCTTCCCTCTATTCATCTTTAATTGAAATTGTTGTATATTCTTCATAACTTGCCCAACTCTCTAGCAGTTAGATATCCTATGTTTAGTTGATATTTCCTTATTTGAAATTATTTGATTCATGATAACTTCCTTGTTGTTAATCTATGTATTATGAGATCGTTACTTCATATTATCTTTCTTCCTTGTTAATTTGTTCTTATTACGCTTAGTATTTTCTATTGTGGTTATTCATTGTGAGCTAGTCTTATTGCCTTGGTGAACGAAAGATTTTGAGTTAATTTACTAGTTGTGATCTTGAATATATATATTGTATTTGCTATTGTTGTACTTGATGTTGTTGATGCACGAGATTTCTGTTGTACGGTTATTGATATTGTAATGCATGAGGTTTCTGCCGTGTTGTTACTAATATTTTGATGCACGAGGTTTCTGCCATGCGGTTGATGATATTTTCATGCACGAGGTTTCTGCTACAAGGTTTTTAATAGTGCGATGCATGAGGTTTCTGCCATGTGGTTGTTGATGTTGTGATGCGCGAGATTTCTGCGGTGCAATTGTTGTTGAGGGTTTGCGCGAGGTCTTTGCTGTTCTACTGTTGCTATTGACATATTGCACATGCGGCGTAATAAGGTGGAATAAGTTCTTACGCTTATATGTGGGTTGCATGTGGCGAAATATGGTGGGAAATATTACGATGCACTTGTGACGAAATAAGATGGTACTTATCATGTTATTAATTGCACACATGGAAAAATAAGGAGGGCCATGTTAGGGATTGATTGTAAGAATTGTGACAGCCTATGAAGGCATTTCTATTTTTGTTTAATATTTTGATTGTGGTTGTTTGCTTGTATGAGCTTTAATATGTGGATTTCGTGAGGAGATATTGTGCGCACTGCCGACTCTCCTTCTTATCTCTATTAAAGGGTAGAAATATTGATAAAGCACTAGCACAAGCATACACATAGTTGAAACACTCCTATTGAAGGTGAAATTCCCCTAATTTTCTAAGTATAGAGGCATGTCCTTGTCTAACAATTTTATATGCGAGAGTGGCCCTAGTTAACTAGTTAGTTGCCAGTTTAACTGCAAGGTTTATAGAGGCACATGATGCCAAGTGTAGATTTTGGATGCCGGGACTCGTGATGTTGTGATTTGACCGAGATTTTGAAAATTTGTGGGAAGTGTTAAATAAGACCTCAAGTGGACACTACCGTTGGACTCGAGTTATTATTGTGTTTTCTTTATGTATTGTGATCTTAGGGTTTGAATTGTATTTTGCCGTGATTGTGTAATCATTGCTATTATTCTCGTGTTACTTGTTGTTTCTTCCCTCATTGTGGTTGTAACATCATTGATCATTTTGTACAGTGTTAACATACATTTATATTCCATTTTCCGTTGTTCCAATAATTGTACTGTTTATTGACTAGTAAGTGTCTTGACTGTTCCTCGTCACTACTCCACCGAGGTTAGTCTTTATACTTTTTGGGCATCGTTATGGTGTTCACAAACTACTCTTCTACATATTTTTGTTGTGCAGATACAGGTACTCCCACTCAGCTCTATCAGCCTTAGAAGGAGTCGTTTCTATAGAGACTTCAAGGTATATCTGCTACGTCCACCGATTGAAGAGTTCGTCTCTATCTTTCTGTAATAAGTATAACCCTTTCAGTATTGTTCCTTTGTATAGATGTTTCCGGAGTTAGAGTATCTAATGTATCCCTTAGCTTGTGATATCTAATATTCCGAGTTGTGGGAATGTAATTAGTTTTCAAGAGATGTTATTATATGTGCTGAGCGGCACCTTAACCACTATCTTACTTTACTAATTCAGTTTTAATTATTTTTTCTGCAATTATGATTTAATTTTTGCATTGTTAAGCCTACCTTGTTGTAGAGACTAGGTGACGTCACGATGGTTCATGCAGGGCGAACCGAGTTGTGGCAAGTTGGTATTAGTGCTCTAGGTTAATAGGAGTCACTAATGACAAGCCAATTTACTCAAGTCTCGTAGATTGATATGGAGACGTCCGTACTTATTTGCAAGAGGCTAGGTAACCGTTAGGAGATATTCTCCTTCATTTTATTTCACTATCATGCGAGATTTTTGACATCAAAATTCTAAAACCTTTATTGTACTCTCTCGAAGATGGTGAGGACACGTACTCCCCAAGATGATCAGGCACCCGCGCCCCCTACTTCAGCCATCAGTGGCCGGGGCTGAGGTAGAGTCCGAGGAAGCACACGTGGTGCAGCGAGAGGACCTGTGCGAATTGCCGCCAAGGCACCACCTGCAGATCCAGCTAGATTCCAGGCACCTAACACGACAACTATTACTACTACTCCTGCCAATAAGGAGACCTTGGCACAGTTCATGAGCATGTACGCCACTTTGGCTCAAGGAAGATTGCTTTTCCTTGATGCATCTGTTAGGATTTATGCCCGTCACTAGAGGGGGGGTGAATAGTGCGGCACGAGAATATTGATAAATATTGCGGAATTAAAACTGCAGGAGTAAAGTAAATGCAGTAATTAAAAGATTAAGGAAAGGACACACCGAATTTATACTGGTTCACCACAACGTGTGGTTAGTCCAGTCCCCGAGAGACTCTCTCGAGTTTCCACTAACTCCGTTAAGTTTACGGGTGCCTAACAAACACTTGCTCGTAGATGTACACTCTACAAGACTTCAACTTGCTCGAGGATACCTCACCTCAAGACCTCACCTTGCTCGTGGATACCGCAGCACAAGACTTCACACACTAAGATTGAGGGTACTTAGCAAACCCGACAATCAATGAGAAGATATGGTCTTCTCAAAACACCTTTCTCTTTTACAACAAGAACCCTCTAATAAGAGTAGATAAAGAGATACAATATTAGCTCTATGAACAACTCAAAGTTGTCTCTCAATTGGCTCAACAAAAGCTCTAAAATGATGCACAAATAATATCAATATGTATATGAATTATGAGAGGTGTTCTGTTTTTCAAATCAGCTCAAAAGACCTCTATTTATAGGTGGTAGAAGTAGTATGTCCGTTGCTTAATTGGCAATCAATTATGCTGATTTTATGCCAAGATAATCGATTATCATATTTGCATAATCGATTATCAGCTTACCGTTACAAAATCGGAAGCTGATTTTTTGCTAGAATAATCGATTATTGGATTTGCATAATCGATTATCTGCCTGTCGTTAAAAACATTGGCAACGAATACAAGACAATCGATTATGCCCAAGTGTATAATCGATTATCCTACTCTGCGGAAATTTTCAATAAATTGAATTTCCCAGAATAATCGATTATCACTTTTGCATAAGCGATTATTCACCTATGCTGTCCAGAATTGAAAACTTACTTCAAAAACCATTTTGGTTAAAATGAAAACGTTAAAATCATTTTGTTTGAAGTATTTGAAATATGTTTATGATAAATATGATTTGATAAAAAGATTTTATGCATATTTATGATGACCTATGTTGAGCCAAAAGACGAGATAACTTAAACGTTGCTCTTACATTGGTTCTACCTAACGACCTACGCCTTGGGTCTTCGGTCTTGAACTTTTGAGCTCGTCTTTGGCTTTTCCATGCAATCCATTCATCAATATGCTTCTCGGCATTCAATCTTGATTGTTTGTCATATAATAACGTTGTTTGACACTTGACTTCATTGTCTGTCATTCATCAAAACCTATACCTGAAAATCATGCTAATACAACCAAAGAACACATATCATGGATAGAATGATGTTCTACAATTTTCCCCTTTTTGATAATGACAAACAACAGGAGATATACATATCGGATTCCCCCTAAATTCATGCTATATCTCAACATATAATTCATGCAAACGATTCCCCTTAATGATAATTCCCCCTCAAATAAGGCATACTATAACGTAGATACATTCCCCTTTATTTGATGCATATCGCCTAAACTCTTCCCCCTTTTGGCATTAGCAAAAAGAGAGTATGCAAAGGCTACTTTCCCTTTTCGACACTTCCCCCTTTGGGTATATTAAACGTTAGTGTCAAACATAAGATAGGAAATACAATGAGGAACATACATGATGACGATTATCAAAAAAAATCATACCAACATATAATAATACCAGATGTTAGTAAAAACATAACAACCATAATAACGGTTATTTTTCGCAAATCATATTGCTTAAGAACATATCAACAGTTAATTTTTTAACAAACCAATAGTTGTATTAAAAACACGAATCATTTATTTTTCAAGAATATATCAACTGTTATTCAAACCAAAGATAATATTCATCAAAACATGAATCAATTATTATTTTTAACAAAAATAATTGATACCAATTGTTATTCAAGATAAAAGTTATCAAAACATGAATCAACAAAAATAATTAATATCAATTGTTAACAAAGATATACTAATTGTTAACACATATTAACTATTACGTTTTTATCAAAAATATGATAACTAACCGACATTCCCCCTCGATGCAATAAGGTTTCGTGCTTGGTGCATCTACTACGATATTGTAGTCTTCTAGCACACCTAAATACGTACCTAAAAATAGGTTTTAGGTACCCAAGCACTTTTGGGTCCTTGGGGGTTAGGCAAATAATAATCATGGCTAAAAAATAAATCCCTATATTTTGCAAAACATACGGGTGCTATGTGTCCTACCCGGTTGCAATAATGACATATAACATTCGGGTTGTGCATATGTCTTGGTTGAGCCAAAAACGTTCTAGGTGATCTAAAGTCGTTATTCCTAGACGTATTGCGATTCCTAGAGTTATTTCTAGGTGGTCTAAAATGATTCATTTTAGACTCATTATCAAAATTCCTAGAGTTGTTTCTAGGTGGTCTAAAATGATTAATTTTAGACTCATTAACAAGATTCCTAGAATTATTTCTAGGTGGTCCAACCTCATTTCTATCATCCTTTCTAATATTCTTCTTACGCCTTTTATTTTTCCTGGGCCTTTTGTTTTTAATTTCTTCAACTATTTTAGGATTGTCTACACTGCGTTTTTCTAGTGTGTTCCTAAGTTCTATGTTCTCTAATTTCAAAGAATCACAAGATGAACAATTAGAATTTTGATCAATTGAAGAATCTTCATACATCTCCTTAATTTTATTTCTAAGATCAATATTGTCATTTTCCAAAAATTTATTTTTCTCTTCTAAAACTTTAATTTTAGCCTTGGCCTCTTTGGAGATTTTTGAAGACTTTTTCAATTCATCATATAATTCTTAAAAAGCTTCTTGTAATTCTTCATAAGAATAAGACTTAGAATTACTTACCTCTTCTTCCTCGTTGGCCATGAGGCATAGTGCGGCAGTTTTATCGCCCGAGCTGTCTGAATCCCATGTCACGCGCCTATGGTGTTTCTTCTTTTCCTTGTCCTTGGGTTTTGGACAATGTGATTTGGTGTGGCCAAGTTTTCCACAATTTTGGCATGAAGGACTTGGTTCTTCCTTCTTTATTTCCTTTTTCATAAACTTACAAAACTTTTCGATCAAGGATTGGAAATATTATCATCATCGCTATCCGAATCACTTACCTCTTTACTTTTAGAGGATGAGGCTTTGAAGGCAATACCTGGACCTTTATTTCCAAGATAAGGATTAACAATAGTGCTTTCATAAGTTTTGAGGTTACCTCTTAGTCCATCAATTGTGACGTCCGTGACTCCTATCGACTCTTGGATGGCATTGGCTTTGGATCGCCATTCGGGAGTGAGACTCCGCAAGATTTTTTGAACAAGATCTTTGTTCGAGTATACTTTCCCAAGAGCATGGAGATTGTTGATGATCATTGAGAACCGATCGAACATAATATCGATGCTTTCATTCTCCCTCATTCTAAAGAGTTCATATTCATGTGTTAGAAAATCAACTTTTGATTCTCGGACTTGAGGCGTACCTTCATTAGTGATTTCAAGTTTATCCCACATCTCCTTGGCGGTTGTGCAGCAAGAAATCTTCTGATAGTCATCCGGATTCACCGCACAATATAATAAATTGACGGCCTTTGCGTTATTTTCAACTTTCTTGATGTCCTCGGCAGTATATTCATCTTCCTTTTTTAGAACCGTGGTTTCTCCAACTTTCTTTGTCGGCATTTGTTCACCGTTCTTGATGATTTTCCACAGACGAAAGTTATTTGATTGGATGAAGATTCTCATCCGCTCTTTCCAATATGTGTAATTTGTTCCGTCAAATAGTGGAGGCCTATTGGTGGAGTGTCCTTTGCTCATCATTCCTGCGTTCAATATTCTCAACAAAAAAATATATCGTTCTCTCAACCGGTTAAGGCTTTCAGAGAGTTAGGCTCTGATACAAATTGTTAGGATTTATGCCCATCACAAGAGGGGGGGTGAATAGTGCGGCACGAGAATATTGATAAATATTGCGGAATAAAAATTGCAGGAGAAAAGTAAATGCACTAATTAAAAGATTAAGGAAAGGACACACCGAATTTATAGTGGTTCACCACAACGTGTGGTTAGTCCAGTCCCCGAGAGACTCTCTCGAGTTTCCACTAACTCCGTTAAGCTTACGGGTGCCTAACAAACCGTTACACTTGCTCGTAGATGTACACTCTACAAGACTTCAACTTGCTCGAGGATACCTCACCTCAAGACTTCACCTTGCTCGTGGATACCGCACCACAAGACTTCACACACTAAGATTGAGGGTACTTAGCAAACCCGACAATCAATGAGAAGATATGATCTTCTCAAAACACCTTTCTCTTTTACAACAAACTCTCTAAAAAGAGTAGATAAAGAGATACAATATTAGCTCTATGAACAACTCAAAGTTGTCTCTCAAGTGGCTCAACAAAAGCTCTAAAATGATGCACAAATAATATCAATATGTATATGAATAATGAGAGGTGTTGTGCTTTTCAAATCAGCTCAAAATACCTCTATTTATAGGTGGTAGAAGTAGTATGTCCGTTGCTTAATTGGAAATCAAATATGCTGATTTTATGCCAAGATAATCGATTATCAGATTTGCATAATCGATTATCAGCTTACCGTTACAAAATCGGAAGCTGATTTTGTGCTAGAATAATCGATTATTGGATTTGCATAATCGATTTTCTGCCTGTCGTTCAACAACTTTGGCAACAGATACAAGATAATCGATTATGCACAAGTGTATAATCGATTATCCTACTCTGCGAAAATTTTCAATAAATGGAATTTCCAAGAATAATCGATTATCACTTTTGCATAATCGATTATTCACCTATGCTGTCAAGAATTGAAAACTTACTTCAAAAACCATTTTGGTTAAAATGAAAACGTTAAAATCATTTTGTTTGAAGTATTTGAAATATGTTTATGATAAATATGATTTGATAAAAAGATTTTATGCATATTTATGATGACCTATGTTGAGCCAAAAGACGAGATAACTTAAACATTGCTCTTACATTGGCTCTACCTAACGACCTACGCCTTGGGTCTTCGGTCTTGAACTTTTGAGCTCGTCTTTGGCTTTTCCATGCAATCCATTCATCAATATGCTTCTCGGCATTCAATCTTTATTGTTTGTCATATAATAACGTTGTTTGACACATGTCTTCATTGTTTGTCGTTCATCAAAACCTATACCTGAAAATCATGCTAATACAACCAAGCCACACATATCATGGATACAATGATTTTCTACAGCATCTACATCCCAAGCCGGCGGAGAGCACAGACTCCTGCCGCCCACACTCATGAGAAGCGAGTGCATGTTGAGCATGTCCTAATAGTGTTCATGCACTTCCTGCAGTGCCAGTTCAGCCCGAGGGTATAGCAGCGACTTCCGACTAGGAGCAGTTGAGGGTTGAGAGGTTCAAGAGGTACAAGCCTCATGTATTTAGTTGTCTAGCATCGGAGGATGCTCTGGTTATTCTTGATGAATGTTACCACATTCTCTGTACTATAGGTATCTTTGGATCAAGCGGGGTTTCTTTCACTATTTTTCAGCTTCGAGGAGCCACCGATAATTGGTGGCGCACCTATGAGTTAGACACTCCAGACGAAGCAGCTTCACTGGCTTGGACTCAGTTTTTGGACATATTCTTATGAGAGTTTGTCCCTCAAAGCCTCAGGGATGTGTGGCGCATGGAGTTTGAGCATTTGCGCCAAGGTACTATGACCGTCTCGGAGTATGCTGTCCATTACACAAGCTTGACTATACATGCCCTAGTCTTGGTTTTTACCGTTTGCGAAAAGGTACGTCAGATTATTGAGGGGCTTATTCCCAGCATCAGGTCGAGCATAAATCGTGAGTTAGAGAGGGATATTTCGTACTAGCAAGTTGTAAACATTACTAGGCGGATAGAGGGCATGCATGCGGGGGAGAGAGATGACAATCAAGGTCACGTGCGAGAGAGCATGCGAGATCTGGAGAGGGAGTTTGAGGAGATGAGAGGCCCCGTGGGCCGGGGAGGTATACTGGTCCTTATTTTAGATGTAGGGTATGTCATGGAGGTTTTGTGGGTTAGCATGTTCAGTTTGTGCTTCAGGCTTTTCCTGTTGACTCAGGTGTTCATGGGTCTTGGAGTACCTATGTTGCACAGTTTCCACCGCATTGTCAGCAGAGAGGGTGCTTTGTGTGTAGATATACTAGCCAGATGGTGAGAGATTGTCCTAGACTTCGGACAAATGTGTCACAATGAGCTATTCAGGCGAGTAGAGGGTGCCAAAGAGGGAGAGGCCCAACTTGTTGATGTGTTTCATATAGTAGGCCTAAGGCCGCTATGCCAGGTGATGTCATTCATGTATGCCTCAGTTTATCATAAAGGAGCACCTTCTGTAGTTCATCACAGGGTGAGTTCCTTTATTTGTTTTTCCGTTTATGGGTGTGTTTCATGATTTGCACTCTATTTATGTGATTATCCTGTTGGGAGGTTCTATGAATGATAGCCATGTCTATTGTGTGTTTTTAGCTATTGTCGAGAGTTATGAGGCTAGTATTAAATTCATGTTGTCTGTTTTGGTATGTTTGATATGATTTCTAAGTATTCTTGGTTACGAGCTGTGATTTTTATGCTCCACCGGTATGGGAGCCAGGATGTGTTGTAATTTGCAGGCGGAATTGATCTAGCGAGAGTCTCTAGATGGGTTGATGTCTACCCTACTTTTGCTTCAGTGTTGAGGCCGGGACCCTCGTGATTTCAGGTGTTTAGGTATGATGAGATCGGGCTGCATACAGCGGTGAGGGTTGCATCAGTGTAAGATTCTTCTGTGTTTTTTACATGCTTTTATTCTCTCTTGTTACAGCGTTCTATAGATTAGTGTTTTAGAAGAAAATTTGTGCTAGCCTGACTTGTTTGGTAATCCCCTTAAGTGTTTCCCCTTTCCATATTCATTCATTTTCGTTCTATACTTCTGGAGTTTTTGTTTGTGGGGTGTGTGCCAATTGTATTAGTTGATATTTGGTTATCGGGTGTTTTATTAGGTGGTTTTCATGGTTATTATGTAATCTCCATTGTTGTGGAGGTTTGAAAAGAGTTACTATTGAATATGAGGCTTATGGCCAGTACAGATTTTATCACAAGCAAGTATTGCTATCAGAAATGTGTTCCTATGTGTGATATGTCATGTTATGTAGTTGTACCCTGTGTGTGTTGGCGTGAATGGGACATCTGGTTGAAACTGATACCGTATATGGATTTATAATCGGGCCTTTTGGAAATGGATGGAAGATGAGAATTGTGGCGTAAAGGCTTATTGGTATTGCTAGAAAGGCTAAATTTCTGTCGAGAGGGTTTCATCATGCTTAAGTAGATTGGGTGACGTGGGATCACCCGTGGGTGTATGTTGTGAGTGCGCACTCAGTGACTTGGGAAGTTCGAGGCAAATCTTGGCATGTTCGAGGACGAATGTTGGTTTTAAGAGAGGGAGGATTTAACAACACGACCAGTCATTTTGAGGAATTAAGCTCCATTCAATGGCATAAGCTCTGGAACAGGTACAGAATATGAGTATTGACTTTTGTGCATGGTGGAATTCGGTTTTGAGATGGTTTAGAATCGAATTGGAAGAAGGAATCTACTTTTGGAAGTTTGAATTGTAAAAAGATGACCATAATTGGACTATTGGGTGAACGACACAGGAATGGGTTGTGGATGATCTTAACAGCTTCATATGGTGATTTTGGACTTAAGCACACGTTCAGATTCAGATTTGGAGGTTCGAGAGTGAAGTGAGGAATTTTTGGCAAAATTTGGAAAAGTTGAAGTTTAGGAAATGAAGAAGTTTGACCCATAGTTGACTTTTGTGATATCGGGGTTGGAATGCAATTTCCAAAGTTGCAGTAGCTCCGTTATGTCATTTTGGGCGTGACTGCAAAATTTGGTTTCATTCCGAGTTGAATTGATATGTTTCAGCACTAGATTCAGTATTTAAAGATCTGGAAGTTCATAAGCTTGATTTTCGGTTTTATTTGTCCTTTCGATGTTGTTTTATGTGATTTGAAACTTCGAGCGAGTTTGTATAATGTTGTTTGATTGTATGTGCGTTTAGATGGAGTCCTAGAAGCCTCGGGTGTGCTTTGTATGGGCTACGAGTCATTTTCTCCTATTTTTGAATTGTTGTTGTTGCTTCTGGTATCCCTCTATCACGTTCGCGAGCAGCTCTTCTCGTTCGCGAAGCCTTGTTGTTGACCACATCGAAATCTTTCTTTGCGTTCTCATCCATAGCCTCGCATTCGCGATGCTCTGCTTAATTATTCGTGTCCGCATTTAATCTCCTGGTATCACAAAGGTCTATATTTCTTTATTTCGCAATCACGTTTCTAGTTTGGTGACCGCATAGTAGAAATTTGGAGAGCGGCGGGTTACAACTTTTTCCTTTTTGTGTTCGCAGAAGCCCATCTGCGATCATGTATGCCACCACCCTATTATTCTTCGCATTTGCTTCCCATTTCACGCGAACACAATGTGTATTTTTGGGGATCCTTGAATCTCCTCTACGTGATCGCGTCCCTTCTTTCGCAATCGCGATGAACAAATACCTGGGCAGACAGATTAAATCCCAAATTTGAGGGTTTCACCACTTTTTTCATATTTTGACTTCTAGAGCTCTGTTCTTGGTGATTTTTGAAGAGATTTTCACCTGGACGACTTAGGTATGTGATTCTCACTCGCTTTAGACTAATTTTAATGAGCCTCCTCTTAATTTCCTCCGTTAATTTCGGATTTTTGCATAAACATTTGGTAGAACGTAGGCCGAATTATTGAGTTTTGAATGGATTTTTTACATCCGATTTGATATAATTTTATAGGGTTAGACTCGTGAGAGTATGATGTTTCTAAAAATATTAATTTCAGCCGAATCCAAGATGTTGGCCTGAGGGGCATTTTAGTATTTTTACCTAATTTGATTTCTTTGCTTTGGATTAAATCATAGAATTAGTCGCTCGAGATGTCATTTACGATATGCAATTGAATTGAATCAATTTTGTCCATTTGGAGTCGAGTACTCATGGCAAGAATGTGGTTTCTAGTTGATTTTCGTTCGAGGTAAGTATCTTGCCTAACCTTGTGTGGGGGAATTCTCTTTAGGATTTGAGTCATCTATGTTGATTGTATTCCATGTATGAGAGGTGACGAGTGCATGATTGGATTTATTTGTTGAAATTTACCCCCTTTATGCACTTAGATCTTTGTAATCACTGAGTATGATATTGTTCTTGATATGATGGAGTTCCCTGTTATTAATTTCACCTCATCATGTCTTACTTGGAATTTAATTTCCCTTTTTGGTTCATTCTTGCTGCCTAATTGACTCTTACTTTGTTTAATTGAAGATCCCTACCCTTCCGTAGTCACGTCATCTTTCATAACTACTTGTCTCTATTTGGAAATCATTAATATGTCTCACGTTAGATATCCTATGTTTAGTTGATATTTCCTCATTTGAAATTATTTGAGTCATGATAACTTCCTTGATGTTAATCTACGTATTATGAGTCGTTGCTTCATATTATCGTTCTCCCTTGTGAAGTTGTTCTTATTACGCTTAGTATTTTCTATTGTGGTTATTCCTTGTAAACTAGACTTACCGCCCCGGTAAACGAAAGATTGTGAGTTTATATATTGTATTTGTTGTAGTTGTACTTGATATTATTGTTGCATGAGGTTTCTGTTGTACGGTTATTGATATTGATATGCACGAGGTTTCTGCACTGTTGTATTAGGATTCTACCGTGCGGTTGTTGATATTTTGATGAATGAGGTTTCTGTCGTAGGGTTGTTTATATTGTGATGCATGAGGTTTCTGCCATGCGGTTATTGATGTCGTGATGCACCAGGTTTCTGCCATGCAATTGTTGTTGAGGGTTTGCGCGAGGTCTTTGTCGTGCTACTGTTCCTATCGTTATATATTGCACATGCTGCATAATTAGGCGGGATATGTTCTTATGCTTATATGTGGGTTGTGCATGTGGCGAAATAATGTGAAAAATATTACGATGCACGTGTGACAAAATAAGGCGGTACTTATCATGTTATTAATTGCACACATGGCAAAATAAGGAGGGCTATGTTAGGGATTAATTGTATCAATTGTGAAGGCCTGTGGAGGAATTTCTATTTTCATTTAATATTTTTATTGTGGTTGTTTTCCTGTATGAGCTTTAATATGTGGATTTGGTGAGAAGACATTGTGTGCGCTGCCCGCTCTCCTGCTTATCTTTATTAGCTAGAAAAAATCTTGTTAATGTACTCGCACAAACATACACGTAGTTGAAACACTTCTATCGGAGGTGAAGTTCCTCTGATGTTCTAAGTATCAAGGCATGTCCTTGTTTAATCATTTTATATGTGAGAGGGGCCCTTGTTAGCTAGTTAGTTGCCAATATGACTGTAATGTTGATAGAGGCAAAGGATGACAAGGGTAGATTTTGGATGCCAGGACTCATGATGTTGTGATTTGACCAAGATTTGGAAAATTGGTGGGAATTATTAAATAAGACCTGATGTAGACACTACCGTAGGACCCGAGTTATTGTTGTGTTTCCTTTCTGCATTGTGATCTTAGGGTTTGGATTATATTTTTCCACAATTATGTGTCATCCTTCTTATTATTCTCGTGTTACTTGTCGTTTCTTCCCTCATTGTGATTGTAGCATTTTGGATCACTTCGTATAGTCTTCACATACAGTTATATACCATGTTCCGTTATTTCTATAATTACACTGTTTAGTGACCGGTAGGTGTTTTGGATGTTCCCCGTCACTACTCCACTGAAGTTAGTCTTGATACTTTCTGGGCACCACTGTGGTGTGCTCATACCACTCTTTTGCACTTTTTTTGTGCAAATATAGGTACTCCCACTAGGCTCTGTCAGCCTTGGAAGGATGCCTTTCTGTAGAGACTTCGAGGTATATCTTATACGTCCGCAAACCGAAGAATCCCTCTCTATATTTCTGTAATAAGTATAGCCCTTTCAGTATTGTTCCTTTGTCTGGACGTTTCCGGAATTAGAGCTTCTTATGTATCCCTTAGCTTCTGATTTGTGAAATTCTAGGTTTTGGAAATAGTATTAGTTTTCAAGAGATGTTATTACATGTGTCAAGCGGCACTTTCACCACTGTTTTACTTTACTAATTCAGTTTTAATTATTTCTTCCGCAGTTATGAGATAACTTCCACATTGTTAGGCTTACCTAGTCGTGGAGACTAGGTGGTGTCACAATAGTTCACGGAGGGCGAACCGAGTCGTGACAAGGATAGTCTAGAACTACCTAAAAGGTTCTAAATACCTCCATGGCCACAAGGAAGGGACGGGTAGTGTACACATAGAGTATCGTTCAAGTTTTCTAGAATGCTTTAGGCTATTACCAAGGGGAGGGAATTGGGATAGTAAGGAATATGATGACTATGTGCTAATGTCACGAGCATCCCCTCATTGAGGAGTAATTACCGGGAATTATATAGGTATGATCCTTTAGGCTATCCCGTTGTTTAAATAAATTTACTTTCCATTATATATATGCAACTTGTTCAAACCCTTTTCCTTTATTTCATTACTTGAATCATACATGTGTATAGAATGTCAAAACATGCCTTTACTTGCAAATACATGTTCAAGTTTTTTATTTGTTAAAAGGACTAATTCCCATATTTTATGTTTGACTGGGACCCCTCATTTTGGACCGAGAGGGGTGGCTAACACATTCCCCACAAGGTTATTTCGAGACCTTACTCTAATCTCAAGTGATGCAAACTAGTATAAGAGTTAATTGCTCTAGGTGTCCTAATGCACCATAATCTATTAGGTGGTGACTCGTCAAATACCCAAATCACAAAAGGAAATGAGTTATTTCCTCCATGAACATCGAAACCCGAAACTTTCTCTGTAGAGGAAAAAGGGGGCACGACAATGATAGTGGGGAAAAAGTTAGCTAGGAAATGAGAGAGCCAATTACAGAAGAATAGCCTTTAAGAATTATCGAAATGGGGTCTTACCAAGATTGACAGTATGAGCAAAGTTAAATCATTAAGATTATGTTATGATAGTTGTGAATACATTAGTTTTGCATTTTTGTAGGTAATATAGTTTTCCTAGTAAGAAGGATTTCTCAGAAGTTAGTTGGAAGATGAGTCGTCATTAATGTAGAGTGCAAAGAATTGTAGGAAATAATGAAATTTATTTGGATACCAACAAATACAAAGGAAGGATCCGCAAGTATAAGACGTTTGGTCTAAAGGGTGATGTAAAAACCACCAATAAGTTCAAATGGAGATCTAAAACTCGAATAGTTAGCATGGGATATGAAAAAGAAAATCAGTTCAGTAATGAGGAAATATTGTATAATTACCACATGGATTATGTCTAGCATGTGTAAGAAACAAAAAGTGAGTAGATTGATCACCAAACATAGTTATTGATAATAAAGTGATCATAGAAAGCTATAAAATCATACCCAACTACGTATCATGGGGATTAGTGTTGTTGCACGAGACTCTATTTTGGAGTACAAGTTAAAGACTTAGCTCGCAACACTGCTAGAAATTTTTCCAAGAAGTAGCTTAAAAAGATAATTAAGTATGGGAACTATAGCTCATGATTGAGGTATAAAAGAGGACTATGGCGAAAGAACTTCACCACTAAGCCAAGAGGAGTTCGAATTTGGACACTGAAGATTTCAGAGTTGTTTTTTACAACGGGACTTATTCCCCCTTTGTATCCAAAGATAAGGAGAAACAATTTGATGATCTATATGTGTTGTGGTTGGAAGAGTAGATTCACAACTATAATATGATGGTTTTTGAATAAGGGAGAGATGATGGTAATTTGAGGTACCAAGACAGATCGTGTGTTACAGACATACATGGACTTAAATAGGGAAGATCGTGTTAGAAGCCCATAATTCCAGGTATTCTTTCCATCCATGGTCCCCAAGTATTAATCATGACCAAGGAGATTTATTGGTTGAACGACATAAAAAAGAACGTCTGAGACTTTGTGGCCAATTGTCCTAATTGTCAGCAAGTGAAAGTCGAGCAGTAGAAAGCCTAGTGTTTTATCAATGAATACACATATTTTGAGTGAAGATGGTAAATAGGGAATTTATAACTGAATTATCTTGCTCATTTAAAAGTTTGAATTTATTGAGTAATTGTAAGTCGACTTACCAAGTCAGCCCACTTCTTTCCAGTAAAGACTACAGATTCAACAGAATATTATGCTAAGTTATACATAAGGGAAATCATCTGATTACATGGGACTCTGTTGTCCGTCATTTAGGACTGTGGTGCTCAGTTTAAAATGAACTTTTAGAAGTTCTTTGAGAAAGGATTGGGCACAAGTTTTCATCCTCATAAGGATGGTAAAGCAAAGCACACTGTTAAGACACTTGAGGATATGTCTTTGATTTTGAAGGTAATTGGTATCATCGCATACCTCTCATTGAGTTTTCTAATAACAACACCTACCATTCTGTTATCAAGATGGCACGTGCGAGACTCTATATGGGCAAAGGTGTAGATCACCAATTGGTTGGTTTAAATTTGGCGAAGAGGAGTTATTAGGACCAAATTTGTTCTTTCAGACTATAGAGAAAGTTATGTTGACTCAAGAGCATTTGAAGAAGACTTAGAGCTACCAAAAGTCTTATATAAGCGTGCGACATAGAGACCTAGAGTTTCAAGATGAAGATTGGGTGTTTCTGAAAGTTTCGCCAATGAAAGGCGATATGAGTATTGGGAAGAAGGGGAAGCTTAGTCCCTGCTATAATGGGCTATGTAGAATCGTGTGAAGGATCGGTCAATTTGCTTATGAGTTAGAGCTACAACTAGAATGCGGCAATACAACCACTATTTCACGTATCATGCTATGACATTTAAGTTTCTTAATCAGATACTCACATTAGTTCAGTACTCGAATACTTATGTCAGTTCAATACTTAGATACTCAAGTCAGTTCAGTACTCAGATACTCATGTCAGTTCAGTACTGTAATACTCAGCCACTCATATCAGTCCAATACTTAGATATTTATGCAATCTTAGGACTCTGATATTGATGTTAGTTCAATACTCAAATATTTGTGCTAGTTCAATATTCATATATCTATGTTAGTTCAGTATTAACGTATCCATGGAAAACCAATATCCAGCCAATGTAGTAGTCTGTTAGTTTACTACATCAATAGTTTAGAAGTATTTTATTCATTTAGTTTAGTATACAACTGTTAACGAAAGTTCATGTTTCCACTAGACCTTTTTAAGGTCCTGAGTTACCATAAGTTACAGTCAAGGCTATCATTCAAGGACGAACAATCCCAAGGGGGAGAAAATGTAACACCCCGTACATTCAAACTAGGTTTGAATAAGTTAAATGAGTATTATTGCAATATTCTAGAAATATTAAGTCTTAGAAGGATGATTATGGGTGAAAATAGTTGTTTTAGAACTAAGAGAGAATGAGGTGCATAAGGTTCGACAAAATCGACTATGTTTACGAAAATTCTGTCATTCAGCAAGATTTAATGAAGTTGTGTAAGGTATTTGGAAAACCTCAAAACAGGAAAGTTATATGCCTTTTAAATATATTTCCAACGATAAATTATGTATCCTAAACGAATGTCTTTGCAAAATGTTATGTCTATTTTACAGAATAGTGCACAATATGCGCGCCCCGAGCGTGGCCATGCACCTGTGGCAGTGTTATTGCCATTTTGCACAATCAGGTGCATGACCAAGCCTATAGGTGTGTGGGGGAGCACTTTCGGGGGTCATTTTAAATCCATACATCGTCCCCCACACCCCCAAAGCACAAAAACGTTCTCTATTAAGGGAACTCTTCAAAACCTAACTCTTTAAGGGTCCCTCCGCCATCAAAGGTAAGTTCTAATGATGATTCTAAGTTAATTTAAACTTCTCAACATCTTATTAACATTGGTATTCCCTCTATATTATTAGATATTCGATTAGGACATCATGGTTTAGAGAAGGAACCCAAAAACTCGAATTCAAGGAGATTGAACTTCAAAAAGATAATGTCTTCACCCTCTAATTGATTCTAGCATTGGATTAATGATTATAGACTCTAACTTATGAGATATGAGTTGATAGGTTTGATAGAAAGGCATGAAATATTATAGGTTTGCGGTATTGATTGTTGATTATTGCTTAAGGGTGTTGTTTACCTTATGGGTGATAAAGGATAATGTTGATTATAAACATTAGAGTCTTTAGAATTTATCTAGGAGAAAGAGAATGAGTTAATGGGTATAGAGACACCATTAATAAGGACTACGAAGATTTATTCTCACAAAGTTCTTGATAAAATGCTTAAGTGGCCAAAACATGAGTATCATAGCTAATGAAACACCTTTGACTTGTATTGCTATAGACTATAGTTGAAAGTGTTGACAAATATTATATTACGCTCAAGAGCAGGAACTTAAGGTATGTGAGGCTAACTCTTGGGAATATTAATGATTTTCCCTACACTATGTTTCTTTTATCACGTTACCAATTGCCTAAGAAATGTACTTAAGCCTAGTTCTTTGAATAGTTGCAGATCTTTTATTCTCTAGCTTCGTAACTCGTTCATGACTTTCATTCTGAATGTTGAGAAATCAGTGCTTAATCAATACAGACTTGGGTTTGATGCCCCTGAATCTTAGTATAGATTACTCAGTTTGCCTTAGACCGTTAAAGTTTCAATGTTCATAATAAAATCAAGAATACATTTCTCAGTCTAGTCCTATTCAGTATTCCAGTAATATGTAACTAATTCCAATATCATGTAACGCAGTGTGATCCTATATTTTAGTACCATGTGACTTGGTGTGATTCATTATTTCACTATCATATATTGCAGTATGATTCTTAGTTACTGATTTTAAATCCCTGAATATTGAATAGTTGTATTTATGCATGAGGCCGCAGTTAATTATGTATCTTTCGGCCTCAGACTGTAGTTATATATACACGTATACTTGGTCGTGACGCCGTAGTTTTGCATATATATATATATATATATATATATTATAGTCCTGAGGCTACAGTTTAATATTCAGATAAAGAGGTTGTTCATTATTCAAAAGAAGGAGTACTAATATCCTTACTTCCATTGATTTGTTCAATTATTAGTTATCATTTCAGTTAACAATTATCCGTTCAATTCAGTTATTAGTAATTATTTCAGTTTCAATTTCAATAACTATCATATTAGTTATCAATTATAAATTCTCGGTTATGAGCTTAGTTTCAGTTTCAACATTTATAATTCTTTCTTTTAACTGCTTTACATAGAAGTGCAATTCAAATGTATTGATGTCTCTTTTGCATGGGGCCTGCATCTCACGATGCAGGTAATGATTTACAAGTTGATGGTTCAGAGTGCTAGGATTCTTTTACCAGCTATTTGGTGTCCACAGTTCTTTCAGGGCACTATCATTACTTTTACAATCTTTTAGTATGTACAAACAGTCAGTTATTTTAGTACTTCATTAGTGTCACGACCTGGTTCGCCCTCCGTGAACCTTCATAATGGCACCTAGTCTCTACGATTAGGTCAGCCTAACAATGCAAAAAGTAAACTATTATTGCGGAAGAAATAATTGAAACTGAACTAGTATAGTAGAATAGTAAGGTGTTGCTCGGCACATATAATAACATCTCTTAAAACTAACAACATTCCAAAAACCCGGAATCTGACAAATCACATGCTAAGGGATACATAAATGCACAAACTCAAAAATGTCTAAACAAAGGAAAATACTGAAAGATCTATACTTTCTACAAAAAGCTGGAAAAGCACTCCACGGTCAGCAGACGTAGCAGATATACCTCAAAGTCTCTACAGAAACGCCTCCTTCCACAGTTGACAAATTTGAGTGGGAGTACCTATATCTACACAACAAAATGTTCAAATTAGTAGCATAAGCACACCACAGCGGTGCCCAGTAAGTATCAAGACTAACTTCGGTGGAGTAGTGATAAGGAGCAGTCAAGACACCTACCGGTCAAATAAACTGTATAATTATAGGAACAAAAGAACATGATATATAAATGTATGCGAAGACTGTACGAAAAGACCAACAACGCTACAGTCACAATGAGGGAAGAAACAACAACTAACCCGAGAATATAAACAATGATGACACGTAACCACGGCAAATCCAAACCTTAAGATCACAATGTAGAAAGGAAACATAAACAATGATTCGGGTCCTACGGTAGTGTCCATATAAAATTTTATTTAACAATTTCCACAAATTTCCCAATCTCGGTCAAATTACAACTCACGAGTCCCGGCATCCGAAACCTACACTTGGCATCCTATGCCTATATCAACCTCACGGTCATACTGAAAACTAACAAGCTTACTAGGGCCACTCTCGCATATAAAATAATTAAATAAGGACATGCCTCTGTACTTAACAAATCAGAGGAACTTCACCTCTATACATGTATGCTTGTGCGAGTCCTCTAAGAATATTTCTACCGGCTAATAAAGATAAGAAGAATAAGGGGCAACACACACAATGTTTCCTCACCACATCCACATGATAAAGCTTATATAGGAAAGCAACAAAAACTAAAATGTTAAACAAAAAGAAAAATGCCTCCACAGGCCATCACAAATACTTACAATCGATCCCTGACATAGCCCACCATATTCCACCATGTGTGCAATTAATAACATAATATGTACCGCCTTATTTCGTACACATGCATCATAATGTTACCACCATATTTTTCTACATGTGCAAGCCACATACAAGCATAAAACATATCCCGCTTACGCTGCATGTGCAATATATCTATATTAACAATAGAATGGCTAACAGCTCGTGCAACACCTCAATAACAATTGCACGGCAAAAATTTTGTGTATCACAATATCATCAACCTCACGGCAGAAACCTCGTGCATCACAAAATCAATAATCACACAGCAGACAACTCGTGAATCACAATATCAATAATCGCACGGTAGAAACCTCATACATCACATTATCTATAACCGCACTGCAGAAACCCCGTGCATCACAATATCATTATATACAAGAGCACAAGAAGTGAATTAACTCAAAATCTTTCGTTCACCAGGGCGGTAAGACTAGCTCAAAGGAAAACCCAGAATAGAAAATACTAAGAATAGTTAGAACAACTCAACAAAGGAGAAAGATAATGTGAAACAATGACCCCATAGCATGTAGTTCAACAACAAGGGAGTTAACAAGAGTCAAGTAATTTCAAATAAGAACATATCAATTTCACGTGGAATATCTACTCTTCTTTTGAGATTTGGTAGGTTACGAAGGATATACGACAATTTCAATTAAGACTAAATAATTACATGTGAGATAATAATGATTTCCGATAAAACAAGCAGTCATGAAAGATAACGTGACAAAGAAGGAGGTAAAAATCTTCAAATAAGTAAGGTAAGTGTCAATTAGCCAATAAGAATGAATCACAAGGAAATTAATTCCAATAAAACATGTTGAGGTGGAACTAGCAAAAGAAAAATTCAATCATGTAAAGAAAAAATCATACTCAGTGCATATAAGGACTTAAGAACCTAGAAAGGCAAATTAACAACAAATAAATTGAACAATCATTTGTCACCCCCCGTACACGGAATACAATCAGCAAAGAAGGCTCAAATCCGAAGGGGACGTCCCCCATACAAGGTTAGGCAAGATACTTACATCGAACTGGCTCAAATTCTACTAAAACCACGTTTTTTCCACGAGTATCCGACTCCAAATGGCCCAATTAAATTACATATTGTAAATAACACCTCAAACAACTGATTCTACTATTTAATTCAAAGCTAAGTTGTGGAGTTAAGTAAAAAGACCAAAATGCCCCTTTGACGAATTTCTTCGAATCAGATGAAATTAACATTTTCAGAACCCTTGTACTCTCACATGTCTACCTATATATAAATCTCTAAATTGGAGGTCAAACACCCATTCAAAACTCAAAAATGCGGTCTATAAAGTTTTATTAAATCTTCCTCTAAATTCCGAAATTAAGGGAGGAATTAATTATTATATTAGTGGGTTACAAGTAAAAATGAGTTCAGAATCGTTACCCAATCGTTTTCCCTGAAAACTCTCCACATCTCTCCCAAATTCGAGCACCTAAGCTTTAGTATTGGTAAAAATGGCTAAACCCTCATTTTGAAATGTTTATATATGCCCAGACATTTAATGAATCGCGAACGCGAAAGTAGTCGCACATTCTCAAGAAGAAAAATGAAGGCTGCCAAAGCTGCTCCTCGCAAATGCGAGAAATGGTACGCGAACGCGATGACCTGGGCTGACAAAGCTACGCGAACGCGACGAGGGAGATGCGAATGCGATAAATAAAATGGGATTAGCCCTCAAGGCCCAAATGAACTATCCGAACATTATTATTTGTGTGCATATGCAAAGGAGGAAATGGCAGGGCTTCGCGAACACAGGGGCACTGAAGCGAAGGCGAAGAAGAAATTGGTCCTCTTCTAAAATTACTGTACGATAACGCATGGAGGAGGATGCAATCGCAATGAGGAAAAAGGGGTTCGGCAACAGCTGATGGATTTTGCAGTTTTACACAACACCAAAATGCTCAGTTGAGCATCCGAAACACACCCGAGGCCCCCGGGACCTCAACTAAACCTATAAAAATATCCTATAACATCATTAAAACTTGCTGCAATCCTTAAACCACCTAAAACAACATTGGAAACTGGAATTAATCAGTGATTTAAGCCTAAGAACTTAAATTTCTCTCAAAACACTCTTTCGATCAACAACATAACCAAACCCTGTCCGAATGACCGTAAATTTTATACACACATCCCAAATGACATAACGAAGCTATTGCAACATTCAGAATTCCATTGCGACCCTTGGATCACAATTTCACCTATCAATCCGAAACATCAAAAATTTAAACTTTGGCATTTCAAGCCTAAATTAGCTAAGGACCGCCAAAACACATTCTGAACACGCTCCAAAACCACGAATTCACCTAATGGAGCTAACAGAACCATCGGATTTTTATTCCGAGGTTGTCTTCACACTGTTCCAACTATGCAAAATTTTCAAATACATAAGCTCTCATTTAGGGACTAAGTGGCCCAAAACTCTCTGAAACTCAAAATCGAACATCCCCGCAAATTTATTTATTAAACTTGGGGAAAGCAGCTAATAGGGGATCGGGGCATAAATGCTTTAGACGAAACACCGTTCATCACATCCTCCTACACTTAAATATTTGTTTGTCCTCGTAAGATTCTCCTCGATGTCCTCAAGTCTCTAAGTGCGCACTTCCTACATGCACCCGCGCGTGATCCCACGTCACCCCAATCCGCTTAAGCATGACGACACCATCTCTACTTAAATTTATCCTTTCTAGCAATACCAATAAGCTTCCAAGCTAGAATTCTCACCTTCCATCGATTTCCAAAAAACTCATTTCTAAATCCATGTTTCGTATCAATCTCAACTAGCAACTTCAATTCATGCCCACATTCATAGGGTACAACCATTCAACATGACACATCACATATAGGCCCACAATAACATTTCTGATAGTAATACTTGCCTGAGACCAAATCCTCGTCGGTCATAAGCCTCATATTCAATAGGAACTCTTTTCAACCTCCACAACACTAGCGATGATATAATAACCACGAAAACCACAAAAAAAAAACACCTAAATAAGCAAATCTCAGCTAATACCAAAGGGCACAAACCCCACAAGCTGCAGTATGGAACGAAAATGAATGAATATGTGAAGGGAAAACACTTTAGGAAACTATCAAACAAATCGGACTAGCACAAATTTTATAAAACACTAATCTACAAAACAATCAAGCCAGAAGGAGGGAAAGCATATAAAAGACTCACGAGGATCTTATTGATATAACCCTCACCGCGGTACGTAGCCCGACCTCAACAAATCAAATCACCTAAAATTACGAGGGTCCCGCCCTCAACACTAAATCACAAGTATCGTACATATCAAATCATCTAGATACTCTCAATGGATGTATTCCGTCAATAAAATTACAACATGGACTGGCTACCACACCGGTGGAGCATAGAAATCATAGCTTGTAACCAAGAATACTAAAAAATCACATAAAACCTTACTGAAATAGACAATAGGAATTTTTTACTAGTTTCGTATCTCCCAGTAATGGCTAGAAACATATGATATACACTGCCACACATAGAACCTCTCAACATGATAATCACATAAAAAAAGTGCAAATCATGAAATGCACCCATAATGGGACAACAATTGAGGGAACTTACATCGATAAGAGGATCTGTAATGAACTGCAGATAGTGCCCTTCTATAATAAATAAAATTCGTACCTGAATGACATTCAGCTCGCATACCAGCCTCAAGCCTACCATATGAAACACATCAACAAGTCGGGTATCCCTGTTTTGGGCGACCTCTAGTCACCTGAATACCTCGCTGCAACACATTGGTCTGAAGTCTGGGACAATCACTCACCATGTGGCTAGTATCTCCACACCCAAAGCACCCTCTCTACTGACAAAGTGGTGGAAACTATGTAGTATGGGTACTCCAAGACCCATGGACACCTGATTCACAATGCAAAGCCTGAAGTGCAAACTGAACTGGCTCATCCGCAAAACATATACCATGACGCACCCTAGCTCCAAAATAAGGACAAGTATACCTCTCTGGCCTACGGGGCCTCCTCGTCTCTTTAAACTCCATCTCCTAATTGGGTCTCCTATCTCTCTTCATCTTGCATACCCTCTCTATCCATGTCACGAATACCCTCTATCTGCCTAACAATGTTCACAAACTGGTGATACGAAATATCCCTCTCCAACTCACGAGCCATGCTCGATCTGATGCTTGGAATAATCCCCTCAATAAACCGATGGACCTTCTCGCGAACAGTAGAAACCAAGGCTGGGGCATGTCTAGTCAAGCTGGTGTAACAGATAGCATACTTCGAGACGGTCATCATACCCCAACAAAAATGGTCAAACTCCACGTGCCACGCATCCCTAAGGCTCTGAGGGATAAATTCTCTCGGGAACATGTCTGAAAACTGAGTCCAAGTCAGTGAAGTTGCCTCGTTTAGAATGTCTAACTCATAGGTACGCCACCAATCATAGGCGACTCCTCAAAGCTGGTAAGTAGTAAAAGAAACCATGCTCGATCCTAAGATTCCTATAGTACGGAGAATGCGGTAACACTGTTCAAGAAAACCCATAGCATTCTCTAATGCTAGACCACTAAATAACGGAGGCTTGTACTTCTTGAACTTCTCAAGCCTTAGTTGCTCCTACTCGAAAGCCGCTGCTATGCCCTCGGGCTAAACAGGCACTGCAGGCTGTGGAGGAATAATCTCAGGTACCTACTCAACATGCACTCGCTGATTAGGAGTGCGGGCGGCGAGCGTTTGTGCTCCTCTCTCAGCTTGGGATGTGGCTGCAGCAAGAGGAAGCAGCCCTGCCTGAGCAAAAGTGGTGTACATGCTCATGAACTATACCAAAGTCTCCGGAAGGGCTGGAGTAGTAGTAGAAGTAGGCGTGTTAGGTGCATGGACTCCGGCTGGATCTGGTGGTGTTACCTTGGGGGCAGCGTGTACAGGTGCTCTCGCTGCACCATGTACGTGTCTTCGACCTTTACCTTTACCCCGACTTGCGACGGTTGCAACAGGGGGCGCAGGTGCCTAATCACCTCAAGTAGTACTTGTCCTCACCATCTCTGAGAGAGTAGAAGATAGGGGTTTGGATGGTGATGTTCAAATCTCGCACGACGGGGAAATCAAATGAAGTGGAATTTTCCTAACAGTAACATAGCCTCTCGCAGATAACTACAGACGTCTCCATACCGATCTACGAGACTCTAATAAACCGGCATGTGATTCGTTACTCAATGAACCTAGAGCTCCAATAGCAACTTGTCACGACCCGGCTTACCCTCCTTGAACCATCACGACAGCACCTAGTCTCTACGACTAGGTAAGACTAACAATGCAAAAATGAAACTATAATTGCGGAAGATATAATTAAAACTAAACTAGTAAAGCAGAATAGTGTTTGAGGTGGCACCCGGCATATATAATAACATCTCCTGAAAGTAATAACATCCCCAAATATCGGAATTTCACAAATCACAAGCTAAGGGATACATTAGATGCTCTAACTTAAGAATGTCTAGATTAAGGAAAATAATGAAAGGGTTATACTTTTTATAGATAGCTAGAAGGGGACTCCATGGTCTGCGAACGTAGCAAATATACCTCGAAGTCTATACAAAAATGCCTCCTTCCAACGTTGACAGAACTCAGTGGGAGTACCTGTATCTACACAACAAAAATGTGCAGAAGAGTAGTATGAGCACACCACGGCGATGCCCAGTAAGTATCAAGACTAACCTTGGTGGAGTAGTGACATGGAATAGTCAAGACACCTACGGTCAAACAAACAGTACAATTGCAGGAAAAAAAAGAAAATGATATATAAATGTATGCGAAGACTGTACGAAAAGACCAACAGTGCTACAATCACAATGAGGGAAGAAACAACAAGTAACATGAGAATTTAAAGAATGATGACACATAACCGTGGAAAAATAAAATCCAAACCCTAAGATCACAATGTAGAAAGAAAAAACAAATAATAACTCGGGTCCTATGGTAGTGTCCATGTTAGGTTTTATTTAACAATTTCCATATATTTTCCATATCTCGATCAAATTACAACTCACGAGTCCCGGCATCCGATTACACTTGACATGTTGTGCCTCTATTAACCTCATGGTCATACTGGCAACTAACTGGCTAACTAGGGCCAGTCTCACATATAAAATAATTAAACAACGACATGCTTCTATTCTTAGAAAATTAGGGGAACTTCACCTCTAATAGGAGTGTTTCAACTACAGTATGCTGTGCGAGTGCTTTAAAAATATTTCTACCAGCTAATAAAGATAAGAAGAAGAACGGCCAGCACGAACAATGTTTACTCACCACATCCACATAATAAAGCTCATACAAGAAAGCAACCACAATCAAAATGTTAAACAAAAACAGAAATGCCTCCACAGGGCGTCACAAATCCTTACAATCGATCCCTTAGTCTACGTTATTCTGCCATGTGTTCAATTACTAACATAATAAGTACTTCCTTATTTAGCCACACGTGCATCATAATATTCCCACCTTATTTTTCCACATGTGCAACCCACATAGAAGCATAAACCATATCTCGCCTTATTAAGCCGCATGTGCAATATGTCCATATCAACAGTAGAACGAAAAAGACCTCGTGCAACGGCTCAACAACAATCGCATGGCAAAAACCTCATGCATCACAATATCAACAATTGTACGGTAGAAACCTCATTTATAAAAATATTAATAGGCACACAACAGAAACCTCGTGCCTCACAATATCAATATCCTCATGGCAGAAACCTCGTGCATCGCAATATCAATATATACAAGACCGCAAGAAGTGAATTAACTCAAAATCTTTCATTCACAAGGGTAGTAAGACTAGCTCACAAAGAAAACCCACAATAAAATATACTAAACGTAATTAGAACAACTCAACAAGGGAAAAATAATGTGAAAAAATGATCTCATAGCATGTAGTTCAGCAACAAGGGAGTTAATAACAGTCAAGTAATTTCAAATAAGGAAATATCAACTTCACATAGAATATCTACACTTCTTTTGAGATTGGGCCGATTACGAAGGGCATACGACGATTTCAATTAAGTCTAAATAATTACCTAGGAGATATTAATTATTTCCAATAAAACAAGTAGCCATGAAAGATGACATGACAATGGAGCAGGTAAAGATCTTTAGTTAAGAAGAGTCAATTGGGCAACAAGAATGAACCACAAGTGAATTAATTCCAAATAAAACATATAGAGCTGGAACTAGCAAAAGAAAAATTCAATCATATCAACAACAACTTCATACTCAGTGCATCTAAGGACCTAAAAACCTAGAAAGGACAATTTCCCACAAATAAATTTGTGCACGTACTCGTCACCTCGCGTACAAGGAATACAATCAACAGCGAAGACTCAAATTCTAAGAGGAGTCCCCCACACAAGGTTAGTCAAGATACTAACCTCGAACCGATGAACTAGAAGCCACGTTCTTGCCACAAGTATCCGACTCCAAATGCCCCAAATCTATTCAATCAAATTACATATCCTAAATAACTTCTCAAGCGGTTGATTTTACTATTTAATTCAAAGCCAAGATGCAAAATTAGGTTAAATGCCCCTCATGCTAATGTCGTGGAATCCATTGAAATTAAAATTTTCAGAATCCTTGTACTCTCACGAGTCTACCCATATATAAATCTCTCAAATCAAAGGTCAAACACCCATTCAAATCTCAAAAATTCAGTCTACGAAGTTTTATCAAATTTTCCTCTGAAATTTGAAATTAAAGGAGGAATTCATGATTAGATTAATGGGTTACAAGCAAAAAGGAGTTTAGAAAATCGTTACCCAATTGTTGTCCCTAAAAAGCTCTCGAAGTCTCCCTCAAATCCGAGCTCTCATGCTTTAGTTATGGTAATAATGGCTAAACCCTCATTTGAAAAGTATATATCTGCCCAAACATTTAATGCATCGTGAAGCGAAAGTAATCACATGTTCGTGCAGAAGAAAAGTGAAGGTAGACAAAGATGCTCTTTGCAAAACGCGAGGAACGATACACGAACGTGAAGGATTGGGCTGACAAAGCTACACAAACGTGATGAGGGAGAACGCGATGAATAAAATGGGCTCGGCGCTCAGAGCCAAATTAAACTACGCGAATGCGATAATTGGTATACGAACGCAAAGGAGGAAACGGCAGGGCTTCGTGAAGACGGGGGCACTGAACGCGAACATGAAGAAGAAACTAGTCCTCCTTCAAAGTTACTCTATGTGAACGACTGGAGGAGGACGCGATCGCAAAGACGAAAAAGGGGGTCTACAATAGCTAATAGAATTCTACATTTTTACACAACTCCTAAATGCTTCGTTGAGCATCCGAAACACACCCCAGGCCCTCAGGAACTCAACCAAATCTATAGAAATATGCCATAACATCATTCAAACTTGTACCAATTCATAAAACACCTAAAACAACATTGAAAACTCGAATTAATTAATGGTATAAGCCAAAGAACTTCAATTTCTCTCAAAATATGCTTTCGATCAAAAACCTAACCAAACCACGTCCGAATTACCTAAACTTTTACACGCACATCTCAAATTACATGATTGAGCTACTGAAACTTCTGGGATTCCATTCTGACCCTCAAATCCAAATCGCACCTATCAACTTGAAACTTTAAAAATTCAAACTTCGGCATTTGAAGCCTAAATTAGCTAATGACCTTCAAAACACATTACAAACACGCTCCCAACCTCGAAATCACCTAATGGAGCTAATGAAACCATCGGATTTTCATTCCGAGGCCGTCTTCACACTGTTCCGACAATGGAAAATTTTTCAACACTTAACCTCTCGTTTAGGGACTAAGTTCCCAAAAATTCTCTGAAACTCAAAACTGAACATCCCGGCAAATCAATTTAGCAGAATTAAATTTTGGGAAAGCAGGTAATAGGGGATCGAGACATAAATTCTTAATAATATCGGTCAGGTCATCACAATTAGGGGCTTCATAGACAAGAGTCAGTTAGATAGAGTCTCGGAATTTTCATGTTAAGCTATGTTGGCTACAAATATGTTTTAGAATCATATTAGTATTTCTACAACTTGATTTATATCATCCAAACTTTCAGTATATCAGCATGTGTTAGTTTATCTTCCGCATTCAGTATGTTATGATATCATATGTTGATTCAGCCAGCCAATCTGTTTGCTCAGTGACATGTAGTCAGGCATCGAGTGTCATGTTACATCCAGGCCCAAGTACGGGACGTGACAGCCGATGACTATTTATACTTTGGAGTAAGTTAAAATATAAAATGAAGTATAAAAATTACTTAAGATACTAAATAATGACTTTGGAAATTTAATGTTTTCAAGTAGCAAAATAAGAAATAAAATACAATATTATATATAGGTAAGAAAAAGAGTTAATATAAATACATACATATATATATACATATATATATATATATATATATATATATATATATATATGCAAACATATATGTGTGTGTTAGTGTGTGTGTGATACTTTGTAATGTAGTTAAGCGAAATAGCAAGTTAAAAATAAACTAATTAGCAATTTTATGACAAAGCTAATACATAAGACTTAAAAAAAAAATATAATTAATAGAAGTAATTGAATGAAGTTATCTACTACACCAACAATATTTCGAATTTGAATCTTAAAAAAAATATTATTTCTTCTATAGTTCAGTAAAGATTAGGTATCAAAGGACTAATATATGGATTAGACATAAAGTATTAAGTTGCCTAAAGTTAATTTAAATATCTGTAAAGTAATATGCAATTTGGTTAAGTGAAGCAACAAGCTAAAAATAAGCAAATTTGAAAATTTTACGACAAAACTAATACTAGTACTCAAAAAATTAATACAAATAATTGAATGAAATTATCTAACACATTCTGAATTTGAATGGTAACACAAAACCTTATTGTTCCTAGAGCTAACAGCAAGTTTAGATATTAGAATTCAATTGACATTTTGTTTTGATTAGTGGTAAGACATTAAATTGTTAAAAGTTAATTTTATAATATATTGAAATATATATATGTATGCAAAAAGAGGTAATGTATAACAACAATAGAAATATACACAGTGTGACCCCACAAATAAAATTTGGACAGGATAAGATATACGTACACCTTATTCCTATATTATGTAAGGTAGATGAGTTATTTCTAGAAGATCATCGACTCAGTAGTAATAAGAGCGTATCTAAATAATGTTCAAAAATATTATTGATAAATTTCAACAATACCTAATTTGACCAACAAAATCAAAATGAATAAATTAAAGTTTTAGGACGAAGAAAATATATATTACTCTTTATGTCACAACTCAATTCTACTATTGGTCATGATAACACCTAGCACCCTTGTCAGGCAAGCCAACATAGAAGCATTAATAACTTCTCATTTTCACTTTACTAAAACAAGTACATAAATTAATAAATATGAAGTTAAAAGCATGTGATAATTAGTAACGTACAAAAATAGTTATACAATCCCAAAAAAAGAATAGTCTACCTATGTGCGTGCCACGACCTAGTATGACAAGTTTATGGGCAAGTAGTAGAATATACAAAAGAATAAATCTATCCTACTGTTTACGATAAAATAGATAGCCAAAATAAAGAGAGACTTCATCATACTACTGAGTAACATAGGAAGGGAGCAGCTCATCATGGAATTCTCGCACACTAGTCAAGAATGTGCACCAGACTGGTAACTAAATGTACCTATCTCAGATCCTCTATAATTATGTAGGGAAGTGTCGTATGAGTACATAAACAATATGTACACAATAAGTATCTTGTTTAATCTCGAAGAAGTGGAGATGAGAGATCAACGTGACACTTACTAAGGTTAAATAATATGGAAAATGAATTATACTGAGCATGGATAGCACAAATAATTAGTAGCTTATAGCAAGAAATAACAGGCCCTTTCCTAGATAATACCACAGTTGCCCCCTTACATTTCAGGACATTTAACAAAAGTCAATCCACAGAAAAATACTAAGTACGCGCAAGTAGTGTCGACGTCGTATGGCCCGATCCAACATAAAAGTAAAGTTGTGTACTACCGATGGTCGATTTGCGCCAACCATGAATGCCTCTATTACCTCACTCGCGAATAAGAAATGTGACGCAGTCAAAAATAATTAAACACAATAACAAATAGACAAGAATATATATATGTATATATATATATATATATATACATACATATTTGTGGAGCAATACTCACAGAAATAGCAACTTCTCTTTAAAAGGGCAAAGAAAGATAATATTCCTCTTATTAGTGTCATTGACCATAATAAACATGTTTTAAATAATCCAAATTAAACATAAAGTTACTAGAATATCACATAAAGCATACTTTTGGGTCTTAGACTATCCGTATTGAACATATTAGTAGCTAGACAGGAACTTTCGTCACCTAGTGCATACGTAGTCCCATATTTAATGGCAAATCATTTTATTATACCATCTATAGGGACAATTCCCTCTTACAAGGTTAGATAGGAGACTTACCTCACTCCAAAGCGTACTTCCAATACCAAGAATGAGCTCAAACTCTAAATTTGGAGCCGAAAAATCCTAAACTAGACAAACGAGGTAGGAACTAGTCAATACGAGCTCACAAGATCGCATTCTAACTATATCTGCAATTTCCCAACCATAAACACAAGTTTTCTTTAATCCGACCCCGGGCCCACGTGCCCGGATTCTAAAATTTCTAGAAAAAAGTTATTTATATCCTAAGGATCAATATTATATAATTTCTAATGCATTCAAAACAAATGTCGTGGTGAAATCTAACTCTTATCAAAACCTTAAGTTAAAGCCATAATATTACCTTAATCTTTGTGTGTTAATCTACCTGAGACTCAAGTACTATTCTAGAAATAGGTAGGATAAACTTACCTCAAGATGCTAAGTGACAGTCCTCTCTCAAGACCTCAAAAATCGTCCAATAGATGAGTAAAGATTGGCCAAAATGGCTTAGAGCCCATATAAATGAAGCTTAGTGCTTCAATGATTTCTACATCTACGGTCAGGGACGCATCTGCGGTCCTGCTTCTGCGAGAGGAAGGCCACATCTGCGAAATAGCCCAAGCGAGATGGGACCGTGTCACGCTCCAAACCCCGCTATGGTCGTGATTGCGCCTCTCGTGAAGACAAAGCCAATCAGACCATTACAGAACATCTCTTATAAGAAGATAACAAGTTGATAAGCAGTTTAAATATGATTTAATGATAGTAATTAGCGAAAGTACCACCTAACACAGTCCAAACCGGGGTGTGACAGGTCACATGCATTTATTAAGATATGAATACAACTACTGAGTCTGAAATATACAAAATAGGAATGATAAATAGAGGAAGAGATGCGATGTTGCGAACGTTGGCAGTCACCTCGCTAAACCGTGATAACTTAGCCTCCGTTCAGCTCAAAACCCGCTCTCAGGGGAAGAAATACCTGCATCTACATACGAGGTGCAGGGAGTAAAGTGAGTACTCTAACTCAGTGAGTAATAAAGGTAAATAATAATTGAGCAGTAAGAAATCACGTAAGAAAAATTATCATGATATATAGAAGCAGTATAAAGCCCTTTGAGAAAAGCAATGAAGTTGTGAAATCTTAAGATGACATCTTAACTAAATTTAATCCTCTATTGAAAATGACTTTTTCAACAGTTATGCAAATGAATGCAAAATAATTAGTGCAGACAAGCACAAAAATATTCCCCTCGGGTACAATGCTCACTCAATAGATAATGTCAGGCAATCAGGTAGATATCACATGAAGTAGCACAAGAATAGATAATGGAAAAAAATGAATAAGTTAACACATAAAATAGTACCAATACCGTCGCGACATGCAACCCGATCCATATACCGCTGCGGCGTGTAGCTCGCTCCATATATTTCGTCGACGGCGCTTACTAGAGGTGTGCAAACTCCATGAGGGGCCCATTAAGGCCCAAGCGCAATATCAAGCTATCTTGTGGCATCAAATCTAGGCCCTTAGCCTCATATTTGTATTTATATAACATTGTTGTAGCGTGCACTCGGATCCACACACACACACACAAACACACACACACATATATATATATATATATATCCGTTGTGCAGCCCGATCCAAAAGTACCTCACAATAAAGGCCATTGGCCTTTCTCAGTCAACAAAAATCACATAAGCCACTCAGGCAACAATAAACAAGATGCTTGTGAGCCGTATATTTTGCCCTACATGAGAATAACTCCAGAAAAAATAGATAATTTTTATTAATTTTTGGAATTTTTTCTTTTTTATTTGCACTTCATGCGTTTTTAACATTATTAAATTATAGAAAAATCCTAAAATAGTCTTCTTTACATATTTATCATTTAGACTTTAAAATTAGCATTTTTTCTTTAGTTTTTAGTTAAGTAGTTGTTTTAATGTTACAAAAAAAATAAAGAGTTTTAGTTTCTACAAAAAAATTGATTAATTTAAAATTTTCAATTTCTATGATTGTTAATTTAAACAAATATAAGAAAAGAAAAGAGAATAAGTATTTAATTGCAATGAGATTTTAATTTAAGTAATTGGGCATTTTTTAAACCAAAACTAGCACAAACAATAATTTTTCTACCAAAACTCACATAACCCAAGCATATTTCTTAGCCCATAATCCGTAGGTCTATACACCTAACATAATTTGTATCATATATAATACTATCCACCCCTAAAATATTAGAGACCTTGACTACACAAAAGAGAGCAGCCATCACTCCAAGCTCATAGCTGCCGCACATCTTCCACATAAAGATCAACTCCTAATAAAATTTAGAGGTAGGACCCAATTAAACACATGAGAGATTAGGCGGAAAAGTTGGCGTGAACATGAAAACTTTTTATCATAATTCCTCAATAGCGGAAGACCGGTTCCAGTGGTCAGCTTTGTGGTCATAATCCGACGAGCTTTCAAAACCGGTGACGTTCGCGGAAATTGTCGTTTATGGTCGCCGCTCCGAGGTCCGGTTCGACAGTCTTCATTTTTTTGTTCAATATTTTTTCTCGGCAGCGACCATTGAGCTGTGCAGTCGAGTCAGCAAAGCCGGTCGAGTACTTCTGCCTGAGCTCCTGTGAGAATCCTTTGTTCATTATTATTCAATCAAAATTTTCGGCTCTTGTTTGAAGTTTTTCTCTTACTTTGTTTATTGATTTCTCATTACCAGTTAATAAGTGCTCTATTGGATTTTATTCGATTATTTTTTAAGCTGATTACTATTGATTCTACATAGTCTTCTTTTGCATTTAGTTACACTGGACGCTTAAGTAGATATTCGTGATCTTCGTGCTTACTTTAATTATTCTCAGTTATTGTCTTATTTATGTTGTTAATCTATATCCTTGAAATCTAGATAACTTCACAAAGAAAATGGACGAGGTATTAATTGTGTTAAAGTATCGGGTTTTGAGTGAATAAGTTTATTAAATGCAATATGAGCTCTATTTCATACCTGATGCTTCTTGCTTTGTTTTGGAATATATTTGAAGAAATTGATTCTTTGCTCCTGATTATTAAATGATTTGATCACCTTATTGTCTCTAGACTATTTGTTGGTTGTGGTTGGTTGCATAGATTTCGTATCAACTGTTGTTCGTAACTAGGTCATGGGCATCAGTCTCAAGAGGATACTTATATTTGACATTAAACTGAGAGTTCAATTTGCGATGCTCCATAACTTGAGTATATACTCGAATAAGCTATACGACCCTATCACAATTAATCTACTTTGTTTCTTCCATATTTTCATAATCTATGGCCTTGCAATAACTTCGAATTTATGAAAATAATCAATTCAAGAACATCGTATTCTGCTTAAGTTAAGTTGTAAATTTTAGGAAATAAATTGAGGCATATCATATCAAATAAAATCTCGAAACTCATGGTTCTCACATAATTACTTTTAATCCCTTCGAATCTGAGGCGTACCATTTAGCGAATCTCCGTGGCCCTCGCAAATGTAAAATGCGTAGCTACTTTAGGCGCGTTATTTTAATAATATTATTTTCGTAAACTCGGGTGCATATTATGTAACCCAAATACAAATCTCAATGAAGTTGAAATATGTCAAAAACCGCGGGTGCATTTATGTGACGTGGTTCGCGGCATGTTTTAATGATATTGCAATTTTCTTTAAAAAATATTAGAAGCGGTAAAAATAATTTAAAATTTCACTATAGGATGAACATGTATAAAAATCAGAATTTTAGCCAATTGTAATAGTTTATGCGACCATGCTAGAACCACGGGATCCGATGGTGCCTAACACCTTCATTTGGGTCAACAGAATTCCTTACATATAATTTCTGGTTCGCAGACTCCATTTGGGCAGTCGAAAAAATTTCTCGATTTTGGGATTTTAAAAAAACTGGTGGCTTGGGACACCTAAAGCCAAACCTATCCCAAATGATGACTCTAAATAAATAAATAATCACATCTCGAATAATGTCACTTTAATTGCAAAAACTCCCTTATACGTTTTATTCTTCGGGGTAACCGCGTATAAAGGAGGTGTGACAATGCTAAGCCCAAACTATTATTTAGAATAGTATTTCAAGTTTTAAAGCAGAGTAAACATGGCTGAGTTTTGATAAAAATAGTAGAAAGTAACATGGTTGAGTTCAAGTATAAAGTCAAAACATTGAGAAAATAGTGATAAAAATCCCCGAAGATTTCAAATAACTAGCACAAAACCCAACTATGACAATTAGTCCAACTCATGACGATAACAAATAATTTTCAGTTAATTACGCGGTAAAATTATCAACCGGGACAGACCAAGTCACAGTCTCCAATGGTACTCTACCCCACGCTCGCTATCCGGTGTGCAAGTAACCTCAATATTGCACTACGATGTGCGATCCGGTGTTTCAAAGCCTCAGAATATCATTAACAATGATTACTCACCTCAAACCGGAAAAATCTCTAGCTCGCGACGCCTTTGCCCCTAAAATCAGACTCCACGCATGTCGAATCAGTCAAAAATCAGAGCGAATACATCACAATATACTAAGAGAACAAAGCCCAAGCGAAATCAATAACGGGCACACTTCCCGAAATTACCAAAACACGAGCACCGGGCCCACTTCTCGAAACTAAGAATTATTTACATTAACGGGTTCTTTATCCCCTCACGAGTTCATACATACCAAAAGTTATAAATCCGACCTCAATTGGTCCATTAAATCCAAATTCAAAAGTTCAATTTCTCAAATCTTAGTTCTTCCATTTTAGGCTTAGTTACCATGAATTTCCAGGTGGATTTCACAATAAAAATGAGTTTTAAGCTTAAAAATCTTACCTCAAGTCGTTTCTCTTTGAATCCCTTTTCAATCTCCTTCAACAAGCTCTGCAAATGCTCAACAATGGGTGAAAATAGACCCAAAATCGCGGATGAAATAAAGTTATAACATTCTGCCCGGGCACTTATTTCTTCATCGCGATCGCGGGAAAACCTTCGCGATCAAAGCACAAAACTCAGCTCCCATAATTTCACTCTATCCAGACACAATAAATTTTATGTAAACGCAATGCCTGGCAACTTAACTCTACCCGATCGCGGACACCCTTACGCGTTCGCGATGCACAATTATCCAACCAAGACTTAGGTCAATTTAACCCTAAGCGAACGCGACTTCCCTCCCGCGTCGCGTTTGCGATAAATACCTTTCCTAGATTACGCAATCGCGAGCCTCTCTTCACGAACACGAAGAACATGTTGACGGCCTCCTCCATTCCTTCTACGGAATTGCGACACACCCTACGCGATCGTGAAGGGTAATTTTCCTACAACACCTGAGCCTACAATTTCTGCTATCTTTTACGGCATGAAATGGTCCGATTGACCACCAAAAACTCACCCGAGGCCCCTGGGACGTCATTCAAAAGCACCAACACATCTTAAAATCTCATTTAGACTTGTTCCAATCACAAAAATACCTCAAACAACACCAAATCCACCAATTCACATCAAATTCACGCCTAAGTTTTCTAAAACTTCTGAAATATGCTTTCAATCAAAACCCCAACCAAACCATGTCTGAATGGCCCGAAATTTTTAACACACATCCCAAATGACATAACGAAGCTACTCCAACTCTTGAAATTCCATTACGACTCTCAGATCAAAATCTCACCTACCAACTGGTAATCGCCAGAATCTCAACTTCGCTAATTCAAGCCAAATTCTACTCCGGACCTCCAAAAACAACTTCTATCATGCTCCTAAGTCTTAAATCACCCGATGAAGCTAACAAAATAATAAAAATTCCGATTCAAGCTCATATACAAATAATTCAACTATTGGTCAAACCTTTCATATCCAAGCTTTCAACTGAAACTGTTCTTTCAAATTCATTCCGATTTTCCTGAATCCAAAACCAACGATCTATATCAGTCATAATACATTGCACGGGGCAAGTCATGCCCGAGAACTGGCGATCAATGTGCAAATGTCCAAAACGACCAGTCGGGTCGTTACATCCTCCCCCACTTAAACACCTGTTCGTCCTCGAACGTATCCAGATCTATTCTAAAAGTCAACCAATCGCTGAATAACTTTACCATTCATATACCGGGGGGTGATCCCATGTCACCCTATCTCATATAGGTCGATAACACTTTTTTTTTTAAATTTAAATTGCACAATATAGTCTAGCCCAAAAATCATAGAACCACATTTTCACTTCTGAAACCATCAATACGATTAAACTCTCACAGCTATACGCTTAATAGGCCCAAACTAGCTGGAATAACCCTTCATGTAACCTCAAGTGAAATTATATGATATACCACGTAATTCAAACACATGTTGTGATAAATTCCATTCATAACAGCTGCACACAACACCCGAATACCGGTAGAATACCTCTTATCTACTAAAATCTCATTCCAATACTTCCATATACTGCCAATGATAAATGAATCACGCAATAAACTATAACCATTTCTCGGATCAGCCATCCATATTATTAATTCTCCTTTGGAAAGGACCATAGAAAATTTTTGAACTGAATCTCCATAATTATCCGTAAAATATGTTCAAAGTGAGTCCGTTTGTATTGATTACAAATCCCAACGACCTCATATAATCCAACACAATTACTCTGGTGACTTGACATACCAAGACAGGCTAAAGGCCAACCTGCACAGTCCGCGCACCAATAAACAACAATCCGAGCATACTCACATCACGAAAATGACTAAACCAGAGGGTTGTACCTCAAGCTCACCAGTATCATCACAATACGCGCCTGATAACCCGTCTCGCATCATAGAAATAGAACACACGAATCTAACCCATAAGGTCATATATCCATATAGCTTCGCTGCAATGGGCGATCCTATCCCAACACCACCCCACATGAAACACCTCGAGTCACTATGCTCGAAATTGACAACCACGCACATTTTGATGTCTGGAACCAAATCAAATCATTACAGCCTCGGTGAACCAATATATACCATGCAAACCCGATAGAACATAACCAATACGCCGTCCACCGACCAACACCCAATTACTTTTCCCGCTCGACTTCCACTATGAACCCCAATAGAACTGCACCATATGTGCCTATATCCAACAAATCATAATGCCTCGCACAACAGACAGGCCACCCATAGATATCCTAGATCACTAGTAAGCTCAATAACGGTCAAATCAGCCTATCCCTTAACAATAAAATTTGGGGCCAACCAAGCCGATACAAGCTAGAACACACACCCATATTGGCATAACAACAAACTCTTTATCAAGGAAATCCTGAAGTTGTTCCTTCCATTACCATAACTCCTGCCGAGGCCATACGATAAGTTGCTCGACAGCAAATCAATACCGAATTTGACAACTCTGCCCGACGATATGCCTGGCCATAAGAAACGCATCTGAAAAAGTCTCTCTCATCGGAGCTGAATCAATATAAGGAGCCTCAGCACGAACACCCATCACACGAACGCAAATAAGTAGGAAAATCCTTCCTATCCCTCTGTTAGGTCTTCGAAGTGTAAAACCGCTCTACTAGAACATAATCCGACATATATCACCGCTCAACCCGCGGCATTTCCGGCATAGCCCACAGTGCAATAGTCTAGAATAACCCAATGCGGAGACAACTAGTCTAGACGCCAATATCACATGCAAAATCTAACATACCAAACAAAGAAAGATCCACTCATGTCTCCAAATCACGCTAGCCATTAAACAGTGCTGATACACCTGATCTACAATCACAATATAGCCTAAATATGAGAACTTCCGTCTCCAAATCCACACGGCACATGAATCACCATATCCTATCCCAGTTTTGCTGTTCGAATATATGGCATGCCTCTAATACCCAATCATTCCAAGATAGATACTCTAAAATTCCCTGTGCCACCCAGCAAACCGCAACGTCACTAGTCGATCAAACAAGAAGGTGCTGCAAAACTATCGAAGTGTCATCAACTTAGTTAATTGCCCTTTTACTGAAACATAGACTCTCTTCAAATCATTTCCAATTAGCAGTACCATTTCCTTAATCATTCGAGGCTACCCGCTGCCTTAGAGTTTTTATGAACTCCGTTTCAAAACTAAATTGTAACCCATCTAGCCAAGAACTTCCATTGATCCCATCTAGAAGAAAATCATAACGTATCCCATGCTTCTGACACTCGTAGAAAATACACATCTCCAACCATGGTAGAAATCAACAAGAACTCTCCTAATTCCATTTGCACAAATTATACTGCCAGGACTGAATCGTTCTAACTAGACCAAGCTAAGCAAGCCATCAAAACCCAAGAGCATTGCTGCATAATATATGTACGAACTTATTACCTTGAATACATACAAAGATTTAATAATATCATTATCATACTGATCCAGTCTACTATCAAGCTACTCCATCCATCTAAATTTCCTTTTGATTCATCTTCAACTTGATATTCCTACTTGTAGTAGCTCCATAATTCCTCAACCCAAGGCGTACCACATGAGACCCAAGCATAAAATCACACTGTCCGAAACCCATAAATGGCTGAATACTCCCTTAAGTATTCCCAAACCACCACATTCAAGAATATTTATTCTACAAAACTTCCTGTGCATCTAAATCTGTTACCTTTACTTTCATGATACTAATACATAGAACCCCATAGTTAATATAGAAATACCACAAATCTGGACAAAACACAGTTTCTAACCACACATGAAACTTTAAAATACCCGATTATTCCATGTAGAATCTTGAATGTATGAGAGCCATCTTTGCAAGTCATTCACTTTTATTCAAACTACAATTTACTTAACCTAATGAATAGAACCGTCTGTGCCCCATTGACACTTCGATACCACAGAATGAAATCCTCATCCTGATACAACCAACAACTTTCTGCTCTATGCACTAAGCATTCTTTACTAACAACAGCTCTAGACATTTCGTGATTCTCATACCCTATGAAGCATAATATAACCTTTGTCAAAATTCTCCTTTACTCTAGCCATAGCTAATTCACTCGCACGCCCCAAACTGAAACCAACACAACACCTAACTGTGCAATCAACTGCTCACACCAGACTCCCCCACTTGGCTCGAAGCCATAAATCAAGATACACTCAATAACTCATATCATTTTTACTCTATTAATGCGACAATACCATAGTGATATTAAACTCAAATCATTTATAAGTTTGTGAAAACACACATCATGTAGTAATGTAAATCCTCTGCAAATCTCGCTTTCTTCCTCATAACAATTAAGCCTACTATCTTAAGAAACCCGAAAATTTAATTTTCAATACGTTCTTTTCAATTACACATGATGTCTTCTAACATCCACATAGGGATCACATCACTTCAGAACACTCCACAGGAGATAACCCTCCTGTTTCGCCTCAATATAACATTTATTTATACCTTCAACCGTCATAAACCGTCTGCAATCACTTAGTCTTCCTGAGTCTGAACTCATATTGCAACATGGAATTTACTTCACTCGCAACCGGAAAACATGAAAAGATCCTTCTCACGCCCATAACTCAGGGCTATACCTCGAATCACGATGGAATTCAAACACCAAATAGTTCTTGTATCATCCAACTGACCATTCTCGTCACTTCCAAGTCAAGTAAATACATATTGCAATACTAACATACTCATCACATGGCTATCCAGCCGTCACTTCCACTAATTGGGACAGTACCAAAAATATAAGTTCAAAATACTTACTCACACAATTAACACCTTGGTGCTCAAGTCGTAGGCAAAGATCCAGCCTCAAGACCTCAAGACTAGCCCAACATCAACTCACAGAGATCAGATCTCGCCCCTCGATCGGGGAATCACAAGCCATCAAGGCACATCTGATAATGCGCACTCATGAGTGCATGCGAACACGTGGAAGGAATTTTATGAGTTACTTTTCAAGTTGAATCAAGGACGCACGATGAGAATTCAAGAATGTGATGTTTTCCTTTAGGTTCTGCAACCTCTCGAGGATAAATGCAGACGTCTCCGTACCGATCCGTGAGACTCTACTAAACATGCTCATGACTCATGAGATCTAGTAACCTAGGCTCCAATACAATCTTGTAACGACCCAAACCCCGTTCCGGTCATGATGGCGCCTCTCGTGAAGACAAGGCCAGCCAGACCATTACAAAATACCTCTTTTAAGCAGTTAACCGGTTCAGAAGTAGATTAAATATGACTTAATGATATTTATTAGCAGAAGTACCACCCACCACAGCCCAAACCGAGGTGTCACAAGTAACGAGCATTTATTAAGATATGAATACAACTACGGAGTCTGAAATATATAAAATTGGACCGGTAACCGGAGGAAGAAATGCAGTGCTACGAACATTGGTAGTCATCTCGCTAAACTCTGATAACTTAGCCTTTGATCAGCTCAAAACCTGCTACCGGGGGAATAAATATCTGCATCTGCATGGGAGGTGCAGGGAGTAAAGTGAGTACTCCAACTAAGTGAATAATAAAGGTAAATAATAACTAACCAGTAAGAAATCACGTAACGCAAATAATCATGTTGTATAGAAGCAATATAAAACCCCTTGAGAAATGCAATGAAGTTGTGAAATCTTTAGAAGACAACTTAACTTAGTGCAAACCTCTTTTGAAAATGCCTTTTTTCAACAGTTATGCAAATGAATGCAAAACAACTAGTGTAGATACGCACAGAAATCCGCCCCTCGGACACAACACTCACTCAACAGATAATGCCATGAAATCAGGTACATATCACATGAAGTAGCACAACAACAGATAATGGCAGACAAATGAATAAGTAAACACATAAAACAATACCTGTACCGCTGCAACATGTAGCTCGATCTATATATTGCTGTGGCGTGCAGCCCGATCCATACATTTCGTTGAGGGCGCTCACTAGGGGTGTGCAGACTCCAAGAGGGGGCACCTTACTGCCCAAGCGCAATATCAAGCCATCTCATGGCATCGAATCTTGGCCCTCGACCTCATATTAGTATCTGTATAACACTGTTGCGGCCCTCGGCCTTACTCAGTCAACAAAAATCACATACACCACTCGGGCAACAAATAAACATGATTCTCAGCCCAAAATATTATTTAGAATATCATTTCAAGTGTTAGACCAGAGTAAATGGCTGAGTTTTGACAAAACGGTGGAAAGTAACATGACAGAGTTCAAGTATAAAGTCAAAATAGTGAGGAAATAGTGATAAAAATCCTCGAAGGGTTGAAATAAGAGGCACAAAACAAAAATATGATAATCAGTGCAAATCATGATGATAACAAATAAGTTTCAATCAATTACGCGGTAAATTCATCAACTGGGACGGAATAAGTCACAATCCCCAAAGGTGCTCTACACCATGCTCGCTATCTGGTATGTAAGTCACCTCAATATAGCACTATGATGTGCAACCTGGGGTTTCAAAACCCTCATAATATCATTTACAATCATTGTTCACCTCGTACCAGTAAAATCTCTAGCTCGCGACGCCTTTGCCCCTCAAATCGGTCTCCATGCGCGTCGAATCTATTCAAAATCATAGCAAATACATCACAATATGCTAAGAGAACAAATCCCAAGCAAAAACAATCAATAAGTAGCACAATTCCCGAAATTACCAAAACCCGAGCTCAGGGCTCACTTCTCAAAACTCAAAATTTTTTACATATTGGGTTACTTATCTCCTCACGAGTTCATACATACCAGAAGTTCTAAAGTCCAACCGCAAATAGTCCGTCAAATCCCAATTCAAAAGTTCAATTTCTTAGCCCCAGCTCTTAAATTTTAGGCTTAGTTTCCATAAATATCTAGATAGATTTCACAATAAAAATGAGTTTCAAGCTTAAAAATACCTCAAGTCGTTTTTCTTTGAATCCCTCTTCAATATCCTTCAACAAGCTCTCAAAATGCTTAACAATGGGTGAAAATAGACCCAAAATCGCGGATGAAATGAAGTTATAACATTTTGCCCAGGCACTTATTTCTTCATCACAATCGCGGGAAAACCTTCGCGATCGCGAAGAACAAAACTCAGCTCCCTCAATTTAACTCTATGCGAATGCGATACTCTTTTGCGAAGACGTCTGGAAAATTAACTCTGCGTGATGGCGGACAACCTTACGCGTTCGTGATGCACAATTATCAATCCAAGACTCAGGTCCATTTAACTCTATGTGAATGCGACTTCCCTCCTGCGTTAGCGATGAATACATTTCCCATATTACGCGATCGTGAGCCTCTCTTCATGAACGTGAATAAAAACTTGACAGCCTTCTCCATTCCATCTATTCGATCGCGATACACCCTACACAACCGTGAAAGGCAATTTTCCTGCAACTTCTGAACCTGCAATTTCTGCACTCTTTGAAGGCATGAAATTGTCTGATTGACCACCCTAAACTGACCCGAGGTCCCTGGAAGCTCAAACAAATGCACTAGCACATCTTAAAAATCTCATTCAAACTTGTTCCAATCACAAATACACATCAAACAACACCAAATCCACCAATTCACATCGAATTCAAGCGTAACTTTTCTAAAATCTTTCGAAATACTCTTTCGATCAAAAACCCAAAACAAACAATGTCCGAAGGACCCAAAATTTTGCATACACATCCCAAATGACATAAAGAATATATTACAACTCTCAGAATTCCATTTTAACTCCCGGACAAAATTCTCACCTACCAACCAGAAATCGCCAAACTCTCAACTTCGACAATTCAAGCCAAATTCTACTATGTACCTCCAAAATCAATTTTGATCACGCTCCTAAGTCTTAATTCACCCAATGAAGCTAACCAAATCATAAAAATTCCGATCAAAGCTCATATATAAATAAGTCAACTCTTGGTCAAACCTTTCAAATTCAAAGTTTTCAACTGAAACTGTTCTTTCAAATTTATTTCAATCTTCTCGAAACCAAAACCAATGATCTATAGCGGTCATAATACATTACACGGGGCAAGTCATGCTTGAGAACTAGCGACCAAAGCTCAAAAGCCCAAAACGACCAGTCGAGTCATTATCCTTTTCTCAGCCGCTTCTCCGGCTAAGGAGACGCTTCTGCGACTTTGGCTTGGCCTACCTTGGCCGCATCTGCGAGAGGACGACCACTTATCAGGTCTCGCACCTACGACTGACCAACCTCAGGTGCGGTTATGACAACTACCTAAAACTTCATCTCTTCCCAAACATTCCAACTTCACTCGAGCCTCGTCGGATTGACGCTCGGGGATCCCGATCCCCGCCCGAACATACAAAAATGTTTGAAATCATAAAACAAACTTGCTCGAATCTTCGAAACGTCCGTAACATTGCTAAATCTTAGAATCACCGTCTAAAACTAATTGAATCAACTTATGAACTTTAATTTCTTCAATTCACTCCAAACACGCATAATCTACTTATACTACTCGGATTGACACCAAATTTTGCAGAAAGATTTAAATGTTATATTAGACTTGTACCGAGCTCCAGAAGCAACATACGAGCCCTATACCAATGTAATAATCATTATTTAGTTTCTTTAAATCCTTTGAAGTTTAGGTTAACAATTTTTAATAAAAATTCATTACTCTGGCTAGGGACCTTGGAATTTGATTCCGGGGATACGCCCAAGTCGCATATTTTGCTTTGGACCCTCGAAAACCATAAAAACACAAATTCGGGTCCCTTTGCTAAAAATATTTACCAAAGTCAAACTTATCCTTTCAAGAAATCATAAGAAATCAAATGAGGCTATTTCAACCCAATCTCTTCCAAATCCCGAACCAACCATCCCTCAATTCGTAAATTAGCAAAAGCAAGAGCAGGAAGATCTATTTAGGGGGACAGGGTTCTAAAAAAAATGAATAGTTCTAAATAACAACATGATCAGTCGGGTCATTACACTTTATTATACTCAAAAATTTTAATTAAAAAATATACTAAAATGCGGATATAAAATAGAGTGAGGATATATGTCACGGCCCGAAATGTAAACATGGTTTTGATAGTGTCTATCGTGTTAAAAGGCAAGCCTACTTCCCAAAATATTACTACTAAACTAATTATAAAAAATTAATAAAATATTTGAACATTTAAAATTTTTGTAAACTAAATAAACTCTAAAAATTATATAGAAAAATACGGAAAATGAGCCCCAAACATCGGTTTGTATCATATGCGTTTAAAACTATAAACTAAGATATATAAACTATCTAACTGTCCAAAAAAATAAATGACAAGAGGAGTAACAAGGTCCTGCTGACACTAGTAGTTACCTTGCAATCTCCACGGATAGCCAGCCTGAACTCAATGACTGCTATGCTCTAACTCACTTGAATTTGCATATGAAGTGCATGGTGTAGTATGAGTATAACCGACTCAATAGTATTAGAAATAACTAATTAATCGAGTAGTAGTTACAAGCTAAGTAAAGCAGTCCATTATTTATTTTCACAATATAAAAATAAATAGAAATAAATAGGAAAATTCCATAACTCGGTAAATGCCACATAGAAATTTAACAGGTAAATGCAACAACAACATAAATAAATAGAACCTCACAGTAGTGTCAGTCCATCACTCATCACTCGCACTCAACACTCAACACACTCAACACTCTATGCTCACTGGGAGTGTGACAGACTTAGGAGGGCTCCCAAAGCCCAATCACTAAGCAGGTATAGCTCACGTGCCATAATATGAATACCTGGATCTGTACGGTCAGGTCACGTGCTATGCAGACAGCTCACGCTCTATGGTATCAATACCTGAACCTGCACGGTTAGCTCAGATGCTACGCAAACAGCTCACGTGCTATGGTATTAATATGCTCACAACCAAACCCTCGGCCTCACTCGGTCATGTACCTCCCCAGCCTCACAATGCACTGCCAATAAGGGGCACATCCTATTGCAAGTATCACAACATATCAGCAAAATAATAGAGACTAAGGTGAATATATACAGTAATTGCTATGACTGAGTACAAAGAACGTGCGTATGAATGAAGAATAAACATAATCTATAACGTGAAGACAGACAATTTCACCAACAAGTAAATACGTAAACACAAATAATGATTATTAGGCTTCACAGCCTCAGAGGACAGACCAAGTCTCAATCCCTCGAGTTATACATTCACACAACCGTCACCTATTATGGGTATCACCTCCAAACAATCACATGATATCAAAATCTTCGGATATATACCCTCAAGGCTATGTTAAGACTATTTCTTACCTCAACAGCATATAATTCCACTCCGGGATATACTCGTCCCTAGACTTGGTCTCTAAAAGTTTCGAATCTAACCACAATCAGAATAATCATATCAACATGTCTAGAGTCGAATCCATAATAAAAACTACAAAAACATGCCAAAAATTTGAAATCGGCCAAAGCTCGCCCCCCCATCCCCCGTCTCAATACCAGTAAAAAATAACAGAAGAATAACCTCATCCACTCCCGTGTTTAACCATATAAGATTTATCAAAATTGAACTTTGTTTGGCCCCTCAAATTCCAACCTAAAACTCTCCAAAACTCAAGCCCTAACTCCCTCAATTGCACTTTGAAATCATCAATTAAATCCAAAAATGATGATCGATTCATGAAATATAAGCAAGCCAAGGTAGACAACACTTACCCCAATCCCTATGGTAAAAATCGCCTCCAAAATCGCCATAATCCGCGCCCCCCCCCCCCCCCCCCCAACTTAAAATATGACTGAATGAACCAACCCTTATTTAATATATTTTTGTGCAATCTATTCTTCCCCGTTTCTCATGTCAAACAATCCTAAAACTCGCTTTTTATACCTCGAAAGGATTCCTTGTGAAATTGTAGCAAAGTTAGGCTTTTGAATCACTCAATTTAATTTTATAATTGATGAGATATGTTGGTTTCAATAGTTACAAATAGTGCAATTTTTTAAATATGTCGGCAGCGATAATTTCTTAATTAATCTGAAAATCTGGCAACCTAATTCTTAGTAAAATGACTTTAAAATCCTCATACAATGTTCAAGTTGGATGATTCTTTTACTAAGTGTCCATACTTACGATACGAATCAAATATATTTTAATCAAAAATATAAATCTGAGCTTATTTGTCAATATGATATTATTTATGCTTGAATAAACGATGTCGAAACATAAGAAAACCAGCGCAACACAACCCAAACCTATCCAAAACTCACTCAAGGCCCTTGGGACCTCAACCAATAATTCCACCAATTCATATATCTGTATCAAAACTTAGTCGAACCTCCAGAACACCCAAAACAACTCCAAAACACCAAATCAACTACGAATTCAAACCTAAGAACTTCTAAAGTTCCAACTTTTTCCAATTCAAGTATAATTCTAACATGGACCTCCTAAATATATTTTGGACACATTCCTAAGTCTAAAGTCCCAACAAAGCTAATCGAATCATAAAAATCCAAATTCGAAGTCGTTTATTCATAAGTCAACTTCTGATTGACTTTTCTAACTTAGCTTTCTAACTAAGAGACTAAGTGTTCATTTCACTCCAAAATTACTTCGAACCCAAACCTACCAACTCGATACATCTCAACACAGCTGGACAACATATAAATATACATAGATGGAAGAAATGGAACTATAACTCTCAGAACGAACGACCAGTTCATTACAATATCAATGCTTTAATTTGATAAATAAAGTAACTAAAGAATACTTAAAAATATTATTGATAGATTTAGACTATTTAAGTATAGTTATCAATTAAATTTTAGGAGTAGGAAAAATAGGTTTCCATCTATAAATAGAGTAAGGATACCTAAAGCAAAATATGTCTCTATTTATAAATAGTGCGAGGATATCTAAGTTTTGATTTGATCTTAAAATAAAATAAAATAACCAAAGAATACTTAAAGATTACATCACAATGTAATAATTCTAAGTATGAGTAATGCAATAATGATACACAATAAACGAAAAGAAGTAAGAAATAAAGAAATAATACTTTGTAAAACTGTAGAAATTTATATTTGAGATAAGAAAAGTAATACATATAATGGACAATACCATGTAACTAAATTCTCAATTGAGGAGTAAAAGTTTATCAGATAATGAAAAATTTTCCAATCAAAAAAAAAAGTAAACATTAAATAAAATATAGGAATTAAATAAATTTAAAATCAAATTCAAATTTCATGTTGCAAATGAAAGAGAAGGAAATTTAAATTCTTATTACAAATAATACAAAAATACAAATATTTAAAATTTTGTAGATATTATAACTTGATAGTAAAGGCATTCAAATTTGTAATTTTGTATTGAATATTGATTGTCTAAAGTATAGGTAAAAATCTAAATAAGGATAACCAATTAAATCACCGTATAAAAATTGTACAAAGTGGGGGATAGAGATAATGTGTGGAATTTTTAATTTGAGTTAATTTGAAAATAAACAAAGTAATTTAAAAAGTAATATTTATACATTTAGACAAATGGAATAAATGATTCAAGAGAAAAAATTAGAAGAAAAATATATATCTACATTATATTACAAAGGAGCAATCGACAAAAAATAAGTCAAATGACAAGCTAATAAAATAATATAGTTAAAAAAAATAAAATTAAGTATAGTAAATTATGTAATAAAAAAACGAAAGATTGAAAAGTTACTGGATAACTATATGGATCTTTTTCTAATTTCTAAGTATTCTTAGGTTTGTTTTATTGGATAATAAGAAGATAGTTGAAATCTAATTCGAGTAATATAATATATTGTTCAGAGCAACAGGGCTCACATAACATGATTAATATTTTTTGCACATCGCATGGGTACCAATACTAGTATTAATGATAGCAGCTACTCCTTTGATACTTTCTCCGATCCAACATAAGTAATTTTTTAATTGTTTTCATACAGAGTAAAAAATTCATCTTTTAACATTAGTTAGCAATAATAAATTGACTATATTAATCTTTACCATATCTTCACATAAATATTCCTAGCACATACTCCGGTATATTTACTCTAAGGACAATGTAGAAAAAAATAGTCAATTCATTCTTCAACTCTGAAAAAACCACTTTGGACCATAAAAAGAAGGCCAAAGACTCACTTATTTTGTAGTTGTCACGCCTCCTTTTTTAAACACCCGGCCCCAAGAGGGTGAGATATAAGAGAGTTTTTTTCCAATTAAAGTGAAATTATTCGAAATCAGATTATTTTATTTCGGAGTCCCCACTTGGAATAAGTTATGGTGTGCCAAGCCACCGGTTTATTTTAAATCCCAAATCGAGGAAGTTTTATTTTTAAAGAGTCTGCGAACCCGAAATTCTGAATAAGAAATTCTGTTAATCCGAGGGAAGATGTTAGGCACCCCCGGATTTCGTGGTTCTAGCATGGTCGCTTTGCAATTATTATTTGGCTTAAATTGTTTAGCTACTCATTTTTGGGACCTATTTGTATTTAAATTTTTAATAACTATTAATCTCTTGATTTATTCGTAAGTAAAGAATTGAGTTACGCGTATTTATACTCTTTTCTTTGGCGTGTTAAAAATTATGTCACGCGAATATGTCCACGATTAATAGCGCTTTGTTTATTTTATTAAGAAAAGTTTGGTTAAAGTTGCGCAAACACACCCCTCGAGTCTTTTAGTGAATTTAAATTTACAATTATATTATTTAACGTATATACAATCAAATTACTAGTCTAAATCGAGCCTAAGGCAAATTACGTTTTTTAGATATTTATTAAGTCTAGGTTACGAGACTAGTACAAGAGCCACGAGCTTAGGAGTTTTGAAACATGGCGCACTTCAAATGTTTGCTAGGAGGGCTCATTTAAGTAACCTAAAATGATTTTATTGGAGACTAAGTGAAGCTCAAGCAGGGCTGATAATTATGAAGCCATATCAAATGCTTTGGGTCAAAGGGAAAATGGGTCAGCGATAAACCATTGCTAAATCAGCTTTGAGATATGCAGTTGAGCTCACGAACAGCCCCGAAAATAGAATTTCGAATATGAATATTAAGATCACACAGCCCTGGTTGGACTTAAGTTCCAAACAGCTTAACGCTAACAATTAGTTCACCACTCAATAGCACCACCCAACTTATTGTTTCATACAAACCAAGCTCACATGACCCATGTAAGCGCATGTTAGCATAGATTTGCAAAATGGATATTCAAAATTTACCCTTAGAGATCAAATCAAAGATTAAACTCAAAAACATCTCGACTAGCATAGCAAAATTACTTACAGAATAACAATTGGGTTATATCATGCAAGCAAACACAACTCACTCACATGATAAAAATATGAGATTAATGTCTAACCTGGGCATTGAAAAAAGATTGGAATTAGATAAATTAAATTCTGTTAGGTCAACTCGTGAAATCTAAATGCCTAAACCTAAATGGCTCAGGCCAGACTTATGTTGCATAGGCCCAAGGTTAGGCCTAATTATGACCCCAACACCAAGTTTTGATTGTATATATAAATTAAACTTCATTCTTGGCACAAACTAAATAGACCAAGCTTACTAATAACTGAATGGATAAAAAAATTTAAAAGTCCACTTTACAACTTTGTGAGTCTTGAAAATTGTACAATAATGTTTAAATTATAGAGGATCAGCACAATAACAGTTGATATTCAAGAATATCTAAAGGATATAGCAAATACAGTAAAATAAAAGGCCTTCTACTACTTCCGGATTTCCCTTTGGATTGGTTCTTTAAACTCTATGCACCCAATGTACAAGAACTCGACTATAAAATTACTTCTTACAAGACTATTTGTCCAGGAATACAACATGAGGCTTCTACTGGTTAACTGGCACTGTCCTTTAAGCATATCATGGATCCAACCATGGAGAAGGTTAGATTCATGAAATTACTTCAATTATACTACCTGGACAGACCGAAACTTCAGAATGCAATAATAAAATATAACTACTCATGAGTTCAACTATATTGAAAGTTAAACACACAAACTATTACAGGTTTCAACTTAAAATCCCAATATCTTCTTTCTTCAACATTTGATCCGAGTTTAAAAGCTTTCAAAGCTAATTGGTTCAACCAACTAGTGGCTAAACCAATGGGTTGTAGCTAACAACCAATCAGTTAAAAGACAAATAAAAAGCAGTGCTTTTAGAATAAAAGAATCAGATGAAGGAAATAAGAAAAAGCATTACAAGTTTAACATGGGTACTGTAATGAGATAAGATACAACTGCTTATGTGATTTAAACAACATTTGTTTTCATGCTGAAATACAGAGAGAGACACATGAAAAGCTGATGAAGGATGAGGAATAGATACATTGATTCCTATTACTAACATATGCATCCATACACACATAGTTATGAGTAAATTCAGATTGCACAAATAGAGTCATTCTTATAGCTGAAGATTACTTACATACCTAGAGATGATTCAAAGAAAGACCAAATAAAGGTCCCTAATACAGTTGAGCCTTTCCCAATATAATGAGCAGCAACAAACAATAAAACCACAACCAAATCACACCCAAGTTCAACATTAGAAACCTAGAGATTCTATCCAAAACAAGCCAGGAGAGAACATTTTACTTCAAATCATCTTTTCAACTTTTTTGAGAAAAACCCAAGAAGAAAATTTTTCTAAAATTTGAAGCCTAGTTTTTTTTTCAGCAGAGGAGAGAATGTTTTTGCAGTAAATTGGTATCCCTGAATCTGTTTGAGAATGAGGGAGTGTTTCTTTTTAATGCCCTAAAAGCGTCTAAGAAGGGAATATACTGCCCTAAAATAGCATACTTTACAGTTGTATTGTCATTTTTCTCTTATCCAATATCAACATTGGTTAAGGACAAGGACAACTGTCTCGAGTTCTAGAAAATTCTGATTTTAGCCTAATATAAAAGTTCAAGTGTACCCTTTTAATCACTTATTATTTCAGTTTTGCCCTATATTCTGATTTCAAATTAATTACCACCATTTTAAGACATTCAGCTAAGTGGTATTGCATTTCAACTTTTAAATTTAAACGAAGGTTCAAATTGCACTCAGAAGCTCCAACTTAAATTTAGAATTAGCTAATCATGATTAATCAAACATATGAGCAAATAATACAGATGAACTTAGATTCAAAAAACTAATCAATATCCAAATTAACTACTAAACCTATCCTGATTAACTAATGAATACTGGAGTAAAATATCAATACAAAAAGGTTATCAGAAACTAAAAATGCTACATCTTGGAAACTGAAACTAAATTATTTTAGACAGACGAATTTTCTTAACAAAATAAGTGAAACACTCAAATTAACTTAAACAGATTAATATGAATCATTTCATACTTGAAACTCGTTCAAGAAAGAAGACAATTAGAATTTAACCAAGACAAAATAAAAGAAGAAGAAATCAGAACCAGAGAAAAACAAAAAACAAACAAAAGAAAAAGAAAGGTAAGATGAGAGGTACTGTGAGCAAAGAAAGGCATGACCTGGCCATGCATCAGTGGTGACCTCGAGCCAGGGCCTCTTCTAGAATCTCGAATCTTCAAACCAAAGATTTTGGAAGGATTTCTAGGGTAATTGGTAAGAGATACAAGGTGAGGGGGTGTGGTTGCTTCTTGGTGTGAATTTGGGTCTTTTTCGGTGACTTGGTGTTTTGGCCAGAATTATTCGATTCAGGATTCTGAGGGTTTGGCGTGGATTCAAGGAAAACCAATTGGATATTGGTGATGAAGAAACGATGGGGAGTTCAGGGTGTAACTTTGGGGATTTTTGGGTGAGTTAGGGTTTTGACGAACATTTTGATTCAAGATTCGAAGGGCTGGGGTATGATTTGAAGAAGATGGAGTGGAGATTTGGAACAGGAGGGCTAAGGAGCATTTGTGGTGTAAAAATAGGGTCAATTTGACCAACACCGCTGGCGAAGACGATTTCCGGCCGGCGGTTCATGGTGGAAAAGTTGAGGGGATGTAAGGGAGACTATGGTTGGTCGGTAGGGTTTACCGCAGTGTGATAGAGGAGATCAGTTTGAGGAGTGGGGTAATGTTTGGACATATAAATACTTACTGACCGTAGATTCTGAAGCGATAGATCTTCCAACCTCGACTGTTGAGAGCAAAAGTAAGAGAACGCCGCTATTTTGGGTTATGGGGTGCTGGACCGGATTTTGGGCCAGGTCCAGATGGTGTTTGGATGGTTTGGGAAGGGTTTTGTTTTGGGGCAGCCCAAATTGGGTATTTTATTTAAGGGACATAATTTTCTTCTTAATTTCCTTTTCCTTTTTCTATTTTAAAAATTAAAACAAACTAAAATTAAACCTCAAAATTAAATTAACCTACTTAATTATATTAAGAAATTATTAATTAACTCAAATAATTAAATTTCAAATTCTAAAAAAAAAACTAATAAAATTCAAAGCTAAAAACCAATCGAAATAAATAAATCCTAATTACTAATTAGTCTAAAATATGATTAAAAATATGTAAAATTAAATCCTAATTGCAAATGCAAAACATATTTTTGTAATATTTTATGAATTATGTTAAATTAAAAATGCACACAGAAAAATGCAAAAAAAAAATTATGCAATTAATTTCTAAAAATTAGATAATAAAAAGGAAAATCCTACTTTTTAATAATTCTATAAGAGTAAATTATGTGGGGCAAAAATCACGTGCCTAAAGCTTCCCCTCTTTGCTCGGTGACACGAGTGTTTTCGGAAAAAGATAAATGAGCAATTATGAGGGATTTTTGCCACTTGGCACTCCATGAGAAGCATTTTTGAAAATTGTCTGACCAAACCTTGCTTCAGAGGTTGCCTACATATCCTTGGCTATAAAGGAATCAGGTCAGTGTAGTTCTGGAAGTTTTGGTAGCTGGGACTACCGAGAGCAGTGGTTTCACTACTGATGCTGCTGCTACTACTTGCTGACCTCCTTACTACACCAAAAAGAAAAAATCATAAGCTAAGCTAGCTATCTCTATCAATTGCGAGTTACAACATTCCTGTCTATAAATTTCCTGAAGCTTGATCTTGAGTCTTAGCTGATTTTGTTGTGGACCCCGATATGAACCTTGATGCTCACAAGCAATAGGTGCTGGTTCTTTCTTCAGCATATGGATCAAAGCAAGACATGCGAAGCTTGTGACTTCAATCAAATTTTTAGCAGTTCATATCCTTCTTTACTTCAAACATTTTGAGTTCGTTTCTTTTTGTTCTTTTCTTCTTTTACTTTATTCTGTATCGAGACTCATTCTTCGGTCATCTCAAATCCTGTGTCTTGAGGTAAAACCTGTTCGGACGCCAACACAAACAAACAAACGAAATTTTTCTTCCGTAGTTTTCACTAGGAAATTTTTGTGAGTTATTTGTAACACAAAATCTAAACTAATTTTTATTGAAAGCAATAAAAATAAGGAGTGTGCATCCTTGGGAATGAAGTATTAAATTGGGAGGATTACCAGGTTATGCTGGAAAATGACCGGGTTATGCCGAAAAATCGAAAGGTCCTCGGGTTATGTCGGGAAGATCCACGAGTTATGCCGGGATAAAAGAAAAGGGTCCTTGGGTTATGCCAGGGATATCAACGGGTCATGCCAGGAGAAAAGAAAAAAGGCTCCTTGATTTATGCCAGGGAGGTCCACGGGTTATGCCGGGAGAAAAGGAAAAAAGCTCCTTGGGTTATGCTAGGGAGATCCAGAGGTTATGCCGAGATAGAAGAAAATGCGTCATTGGGTTATGCCATGGAGTTCCACAGGTTAAGTCGGGAGAAAAGAAAAAGGCTCATTGGGTTACGCCAGGGAGGTCCACAGGTTATGCTGGGATAATAGAAAAAGGGTACTTGGGCTATGCCACATATTTTCACAGGTTATGCTGGGAGAAAAGGAAAAAGGCTCCTTGGGTTATGCCAGGGAGGTCGACAGGTTATGCCGGGAGAAAAGGAAAAAAGGCTCCTTTGGTTATGCCAGGAAAAAAGGAAAAATTATCCTTGGGTTATGCCAGGGAGGTCCACGGGTTATGCCGGGAGAAAAGGAAAAGGGTTCCTTGGGTTATACAAGGAGGCTCATGAGTTATGCCAGGAGTAGAAGAAAAAGGTCCTTGGGTTATGCTAGGGAGATCCATAGGTTATGTTAAGATAAAAAGAAAAGGGTTCTTGGGTTATGCCAGGAGACAATAAAAAGGCTCCTTAGGTTATGCCAGGGAGATCCACGGGATATGCCAGGAATAAAGAAAAAAAGAGTCCTTGGGTTATTCTAGGGAGGTCCACGGGTTATGCCGGGAGAAAAGGAAAAAGGCTCCTTGGGTTTAGAGATTGGAGGTCCACAAGTTATGTTGGTAGAAGAGGAAAAAGGCTACTTAGGTTATTCCACGAAGATCCACGGGTTATGCCAGGATAAAAGAAAAAGGGTACTGGGGTTATGTCAGCGAAGTCTACAGGTTATAGCGAGAGAAAAGAAAAAAAGGCTCCTTGGGTTATGCCAGGGAGATCCACTGGTTATGCCAGGATAAAAGAAAAGGTCTCATTGGGTTATGCCAGGGAGGTCCACGAGTTATGCCAGCAGAAAAGGGAAAAGGCTCCTTGGGTTATGCCAGGGAGGTCGACGGGTTATGCCGGGATAAGAAGAAAAAGGTCCTCAGGTTAGGTTGAGGAGAAAAAGGAAAATAATCGTCGGGTTATTTCGGGGAGAAAACGAAAACATCATCAGGTTATGTCAGGGAGAAAAAGGAAAATTATCCTTGGGTTATGCCGGGGAGAAAAAGAAAAAGATCCTCAGCTTATGCTGGGGATAAAAGGGGAAATGATTCTCGGATTATGTCGGGGGAGAAAAGGAAAAATGAACCTCGGGTTATGCCGGGGAGGTCCGCAGGCTATGCCGCGGACAATTAGGGAATGTTGTCCTAGGTTAGAGAGGATGCAACTGGAGATTGGAGGCCTTATGCTACCATGATTATAGGATTTTTTCTTTCTTCTTTTTTTCTTTCTTTTTTTACAAAATGCAGGAAAGAATTTGGAGAAAACATCCCTTTTGGGTTGATTATTGCTGCGAAGCTGTTTCCAGCTCCTACACATTTCCTTTTTTGGTTGCACCTAGTTCTTGCACGGTTTCTTTGGATTGCACCTGTTTCAAATTTTTCGAACAAAAAGAATAATTAGTTTGAATCATTAGTTGGTTTATTGGCCTTGATTATATGATAACTTGATCTTGGCCCAACTTTTGGTGAGAACCTCCGTTGCTTGCTGGCTTTTTTGAAGATTAATGTCTCTACTAAAACCGAGGAACTCATTTTTTTAATAATTTCTCATGACGGCTCGCCTGTGTGGGCCTTTGAACCTTTTCTTTTATTCTACCTTTAGGACCTTCGTCCTTAGATTTCTTTTCATTTTCAATTATTTTGATTTTAGAACATCGGGATCCCTTGGCTTTTCAAATCCTTGCCAAGATAGTTATTAACATGGGACTCAATCCATTTAACTTCATTTTGCCTTTGTGGGTATTTGACTTTGATTTCCTTACCTTTTCAGGAGTTTTTCAATTTCAATACATTAGCCGTCATGGCCAGCTGAGATCGGTTTGATGCACCAGCTGAGGCTGGGTACCTTTCTTCAGCTTTAGATAGGTAGAGCCTTGTAAAGCCAGTCTCGCCTCCTTTTCTTAGTTTCGGGAAAAAAGCTAGACCAAAAGGGATTCAAAGAAAAAGTAATCAAAAGGCGAGGAAATAAATTTATAGAGAAGTGTCCTTTTGGGAGAAAAAGAAGGACTTATCTGGAGTGCCTGCAGGTTTCGAATAGACATGACATGCTTCTTGGACCTGGTGACGGACCCGCACAAACTTCTCCGTCTTCTTATAACTCATTGACCTATGTTTCGAATCAGGGAATCTTGCCATGACTTTTCAATGGTGGGAGGTGTCTTCTTTTCGACCGACGACGCCTTTGCGGGTTTTCGCCAATCCACCTCTCTCATTTCTCTTCTTACCATCATCTCATAATGCTCTTTAGAGTTTTCACTAAATAGACTCTCTCGTATTCAATTTCTATACTCACTGGTGCCTTATGGTTCATGTAGGTTTTCACCAATAAGACCCTTTTCTTTATTTCTCTCAGTTTGACTATATCAGATTCCAACAATGGCGTTTTCCATTTCCAATGCCTTTGCCAATTGATCAGAAGGACTTGAATAAGGTTTCGGGTCGAAACAATCTGGATGGAATTACAACTTTTGAAACCGTTCTAGTGTGCTTATTGCTGAGCCATTATATCATCTGCTCCAGTTTCACTTTCTAAGGGAAATTGGGATTTTTTTTTGGTGTGACTGTACCGTCGAGAGAGGCTACCTACATATCCTTTGGGAATCAAGTCAGACGTAGTTCAGGCAAACATTTTTTTTGGTTTTCTTTTTGTTGTTTTGTTTTTCTTTTCTTTTCTATTTTTGTTTTTTTCATCTTTTGTCCTTTTTTTTTCCTTGTCTTTTCTTCCCTTTTTTGTATTTTTCTTTTTGTTCATTTCATCTTTTTCATTAACATTTTCAGGTTCTAAAGAGGGTAATCAAAGAAAAGGTAGCTGACTCAAATGGGTTTGTGAAAGGGTTTATAGTGTTTGGGTAGTAAGAATGAAAGCCTTCGTCATCCCATTTGAACAAAGTCATTGCTGTAGAAAGCCTAGACATAGTACCTTTTTACTGTGTCCACATTCACAACTATTTCGGGATCATTCTCCTTGATACCACCCAGAAATGATGTTCCCCTTGGCAATATCTTTATGATGATGTACGAGCCTTTACAATTAGGAGCATATTTTCCTTTTGGTCGTACTTTCTTGTGATAAGCACGGGCCATTCTTTGTTGGTACAACTGCCCGTGGTTGACCATAGTTTTTCATCGATTAAGGTTAGTTGTTCCAAACGAGTCTTGACCCATTCAGTACCATCAATCTCGGCTTCAACGATGACACGGAGAGAAGGGATTTCCACCTCGGCGGGTACCATAGCCTCAGTCCCATAGACAAAATGGTATGGGGTTGCTCCTACTGACATGTGCACCATGAAGTGACATCCCAGTAATGCGAAAGGCTACTTTTCATGCCATTTCCTAGAGCTCTGATTCATCTTTCTCATAATCGTTTTGATGTTTTTATTTGCTTCTTCGACGGCACCATTAGCCTTAGGTCGATAAGGAGTAGAGTTCCTATGCATTATTTTGAATTGTTCGGATATCTCCTCCATCAAATGACTATTTAGGTTCGCCGCATTATCTGTGATGATGGTTGCAGGAATACCAAACTGACAAATATGATTGGAGTGCACGAAATCTAATACAGGTTTCTTGGTGACATATTTGAGAGTGATGTATTCAACCCACTTCATGAAGTAATCAAGGGAAACTAGTAAGAACATGTGCCAATTGGAAACTTTTTGCTTATTTGGCCAAATGACGTACATGCCCCAAGCAGAGAATGGCCAATGTGCTGACATGGGATGCAGTTTTGCAGGCAGTGCATGAATCAAATCATCGTGCACCTGACACTGATGGAATTTTCAAACAAAGCTAAAATAGTACTTTTCCATGGTTATCCAGTAGTATCCAGCTCGAACAATTTTCTTTGCCAAAACATACCCATTCATATGGCACAATCATGCGTGTACCTCGTGCATGATCCTTTCGGCCTTTTCGGTGTCAATACATCTTAACAAATTGAGATTCGGGGTTCTTTTGTACAAGATATCCCCACTTAAGAAGAAACGACTTTACATGCCGTCTAATGGTTCTCTTTTGATCTGCAGTGACTTTCTCAAGGTATTCTTGTGTTTTCAAAAATCTTTTAAGGCCATGGTACCATGGTTAAATACTTGGTTCTGCCTCAACTTCCTTACAGTAATCGTGCAATTCCCTGATTTGGATTTCAAAGGGATCAATATGTGAATTGCTAGGTAGGGCAACATCGAGGCAAGAGTGGCGAGTGCATCAGCTAGTTCATTGTGAGAATGAGGGATGTACCTGAACTCTATTTATTTTAGCCTCTTTCAAAGATCTTCCACATGTTGTCGATAGGGAATAAGTATAACATCTCGGGTTTCCCATTCTCCTTTGGCACTAGAACTACATTGGCCAGCCATGTGGTGTATCAGACTACTCGGATCACCTCTACTTCCAACTGTTGTGTGATCTCTTTTTTGATTTTATCACTAACATCAGTTTTAAATATCCTCTGCATTTGCTAGATGGGGGGTATCAGGATAGGTTGTCAATTTATGCACCACCAAATCAACACTCAATCCCGGCATGTCATCATACGACCAAGCAAACACATCTTTGAACTCAAACAGGTGTTGGATTAATGCATCCCGAGTTTTCTCATTTCCGTGAATGCGTATTTTGGTTACTGGGATTTCTTCAGAACTGCCCAAGTTAATCGGCTCAGTGTCATTTATGTTTGGCTTAGATTTATTTTTGAAATGTTCCAGTTATTGATTTATTTCTCTAAAAGCCTCTTCTTCATCGTATTCCGGTTCTTGGTTCATTATTTCACAATAGATAGCATGTTTGGATTTGGGCACAAAGTCCGCAAGCATGCCATGTTATTTAAAGCCGCATTATTAGAATTGCAAGAAGAAATAAAAGAGAAAAATAACAAAGATCAGAAAGAATAAAGGAAAATGAAAGATGAAATATTGATTTCATTTATTGGAATTTGAAGATAACAAGGTTTATATTTGGAAATTAAAAGACAAGAAACTAAAGAAAACATCCGATTTACACCCTGGAATAACTCGCGATGCAGAAAAAGTGGCAGGATAGGTCTACCGGGACTCCCGCCTCATTGGGAATGGCGTAGACTTCCAATTCTGTAGCTTGGTGTTGGGTCCCATGTACAACACCTCAGCGGTGTTTGAGCCCTCTCCTAGCTGAACCAAATGGGTTTCATATAGTATATTTCTCATTGCTCCACATATTTCTTCAATCTCTTCTGCCATAAAGGCCTCATCCTCTTCTTCTTCACTGTATTTTGGCCTAACAAATGTCTCCTACACATGTGGCAGTGGTTGAGGTAGGACCTATCCGTCATGTTTTCTGTCGTCTGCCTATTTTATATCATATGGAGTAGGTTGGAAACCTACCCCAAAATACTTCCCAGTGGCAGGCAGAGTAACTGGTTCAACTATTCCTTATAAGGACCTCCCAAGTCCCTTCCGTTTTTTTTAAGAAAATTATAAATTTTATTAATAGAAGAAAAAGATACAACAAATAGGAGAACTACGAGTAAGGGAGTCAAATCGCCGGAGTTGTTACCCATATAACACAACCGGTCTAACCTTACCGTATTCTACCTATTATGATAATACTACAAAAAATCAGAAGAAAATTACAAGAAGATAGGTTTAGACGATAAGGAGGGGTACGCCAATATTGTCACCCATATAACAATAACCGGAGCGACCTTATCTTATAAATCCTATCAAGGCCCTAAAAATCCTCACGAAACAAAAAGCAAGAAGACGATGAACATTAATATGATGGTAAAGAAAGCGGAATTGCTTTCTTTTCTTCATATTTGTGGACTGTTAGATCCAATTGTCTTTAACCTTCGCGCTTGTTCCTCAACCGAGTAGGTTTTAAGACGGATGGTTGCACTGCTTGTTTTTGCTTTGCGATTCTCATCAGGGGCCTTCCAATGTTAGCATCTACGCCCATCTTGTTGTCGCAAACTCTTTCTCTTTCACAAGCTTTCGTATTTGCTTTACTATGCATTTGTGATAAATCACCATTTCTCGCCGCTTCTGTTTGGCAATGTGATAAGATTTCTTCTTCCTCCTCTTCTTCATAGATCTGTCTTCCTATTTCCTCATTCAGAAATTTGCTATGAATTTCTATTTCTTGAATGGCAGCTTCATCAGTCTCAGTTATTGGTCGATCTGCAGGACTATGCAATGGAACTGCAGAGTCTGACTTCGGCAGTGAACAAGCTGCTTGAATTGTTGCATTGTGTAATGTGCATTTGGAACTGTTGTTGTCTTTAGTATCAGTAATTTCCATTGCATCCGAAGTTGGAGTTGACTGAACTAAAATTGAACTCTCTTTTTTTGAGGCATCTAAATGAAATGATAAATTGGAAGGACCGGAAATGTGATTACTATTCTATGTTAAGGTCTGTTGCTCAATGATTTTCTCCTTACCAGGCTGTCATCTAGAACAGTGAAATGTCCTATACATGCACTTGATGCACTATGAGCTGTTGATGTATTAATTGTCCCAGCACTCTCCGTATAAAGTGAAGGAACATCCCTAGGCAGTTTAGGAGACAGACTGTCCAAAATCATTACCTCATCAATAGGCTTCACTGGTGCTGCTACCTGTGCGACAACTGATGAATGACTGATCATAGGAGTCTGTGAACTTAGGTGTTGTTCTACATTTCCCTTATCCATCTTAAGAGCTTGGACAGTAGAATGTGATTGCTTAGGCTTGCTGCTGAACTGCTGTCCATCATGATCCAACATCTGCTCAATCATATTTGAGATGGATTCAGTAGCCTTCATATTGCACTCTTTATGCTGTCCATCATGGTTGGATTCTGTCATATAAGAGCCATTGCTTTTTTGATGGTGTCCTTGAAGGTCAAGCAGCTGTCTAGACGGTGCACCACATTTGATCTTCTCTGTAGGTGTCTGAATTGTCCCAGCCTTGTGCACGTTTGAATCTGCATTGTGTAATTTGAACACCTCATCCCTAGCCTTCACTGAAGCTGTTGACTGTGACAAATCTGATCCATTAATAATCACAGCACTCTTAACCTTTTCTTGCTGCACTGCATTTCCATTTTCAGTCACAGCAAATTAGATGTTTTATGGATCGACTTTCTGTTTCATAACATCATTTTCGTGTTGAACAGCAGAAACAGAAACACCTTGACCCTCATTCACTACTGGATTATTTTGCACAACCATTCTTTGTAACACTCTTTTCCCGTTAGAAAAGCCCTTGCATCCCCTTGTAATTTGTCAACAACAACCCCATTACTAGTCGTGTGTCTGTCCAGATTATCCTTCTCTGTATCAGTTTTTTTTTATTAAACCTACAAACCTTCTCATCATGTCCTTGGTGTTTGCATAAAGCACAATACTTAAGAATGTTTCGTATACAATGTTTTGCTGGAACTCAACAGTTTTCCCGGAAATAGAATCTACAAACTGTAATAAGACCTTTTTTGGGTGCTTATCCAAAAGGTTCACAATAACCTTGACTCTCGCTGTGCCAAGCCTCGTTCTATCCTGTGTCGCCTTGTTTGAATCCATGTCGTATCATTTCTTTAACCACAATAATTGATGCATTGGAAAGGAAGGACTGGGGGCAAGGGTGTCCCTCTTCATACTGGTATTCCACCACAACTTCAAAGGTCTGATAAACTATGTGGTCACTGCCTTCTCTTGGTTCAAGGCGTGGGACTGAGGGATCTCGATAAAGTGAATGTTCGTCCTCCTCACGGACCACAATTTCTTGATCCTCCTGCTCAAACTTTACCATCTGATGAAGATTGCAAGGTATAGCCCCTTTTATATTATTATTTATAAAAAATAATTAGGCTGAAACTTATGTGGGTCGCCTATGTATCCCACATCCGGTGAGAATCAGACCTGCATAGTTCGGGTAGTTTTGTCGTAAAAATATGATATTTGACTCTCTTTTGAAATACGTTTTTCAAAGATTTGGCAGAGTTTTGGGATATTTTCAAATACTCGGATTTTAGAAACTTAGTAAATTTTCTATCCTACCGCACTCTTGGTTTTTCTCTTTATTTTCTTTTCCTATCAAGTCTACATACAGGCCGAAACAGATAAATATTTACATAGCACGATACATGTATCATAATGGTCTTTATTTTGGGTACACTTGTCCTAGACGGATCCAACCCAAGTATCGAGTCCCCTAAGTCAAATGCACGTAATGCAAATGATTGTTCCTTCTAGAGATCCAGCATGAGGTTGTGTTATTCTAGGTTTAAAAAGTTGGGGTTTATGGTATAGACTTGGTTTACCCAAGCGGACAACTGGGATCGAGGAGGGGGCAACGTACTAGGAGCACGAAAGTCTGCCCAGCCTTGTTGCTTGCCCAACCCTGTATTATTTGGTATAATTTGTATAGAAAAAGCGGGCCACACGAATGTGTGCACCATTTTTCAGAAGATTTAGATGGGTGACGAAAGAAGATATTTAAATACAGTTCAAGTAATATCAAGGCGGTAAATGACAATTAGCGTATTAAGTCCACAAAATACAATAATGTCAACAATAAATCCAAATAAAAAGCATATTAACAAGCTCGAATTATTCAACCCTGAACCACAGATTCTGGGTTCGTTCCGCAGCGGAGTCGCCATAGCTGTCACACCTTATTTTTTAGACACCCAACCTCGAGAGGGTGAGATATCAGGGAATTTTTCAAATTAAAGTGACATTATTCGAAATAGAATTATTTTATTTCTGAGTCGCCACTTGGACCAGGTTACGGTATCCGAAGTCACCGGTATGTTAATTTCAAAATAGAGGAAGTTTTATTTTTAAAGAGTCTGTGAACCAAAAGTTTTGAATAAGGAATTTTATTAACCCGAAAGAAGGTGTTAGGCGCCCCCGGATTCCGTGTTTCTAGCACGGTCGCTTAACAATTATTATTTGGCTTAAATTGTTTAACTACTCATTTTTAGGACCAACATGTATTTATCTTTTTAACCACTTTTAATCACTTGATTTATTCGTAAATAAAGAATTGAGTTATGCGTACATATACTCTTTTCTTTGCTGCATCAAAAAGTATGTACGCGAATGTGTCCACAATTAATAACGCTTTGTTTATTTTTATAAGGAAAGTTTGGTTAAAGTTGCGCAAACGCATCCCTTGAATATTTTAGAGAATTTAAATTTACAATTATATTACGCGGACATATATACAATCAAAATACTAGTATAAATCGAGCCTAAGGCAAACAACAATTTTTAGATATTTTTAAGTCTAGGTTACGAATTTTGTACAAGAGCCACGAGCTTGGGAGTTTTGAAACATGGAATACTTCAAATGATTTGCTAGGAGGACTTATTTAAGTTACCTAAAATGTTCTTATTGGAGACTAAGTGAAGCTCAAACAGGGTGGAATAGTTATGGAGCCATAACAAATGCTTTGGGCCAAAGGGGAAATGGGCTAGCGATAAACCATTGCTAAATCGGCTTTGAGACCTACAGTTGGGCTCACGAATAATCCCAAAAACAAAATTTTTGGTTACAAATATAAGATCACATAACCCAAGTTGGTCTTAAGCTCCAAATAGCCTAACGCTAACAATTAGCTCACCACTCAATAGCACACACCCATCTTACAATTCCATACTAACCAAGCTCACATTAACCATGTAAGTGCATATTAGCATAGATTTGCAAAACGGGGATTCAAAATTTACCATTGGAGATCAAATCAAAGATTAAACTCAAACACATCTTTACTAGCATAGCACAATTATTTATAGAATAACAATTGGGACATATCATGCAAGCAAACACAACTCACTACCATGCATTATAATTAATTTTCTTGAGTGTGTAATCACATGCATAAATTAACAGAAGTATATGTTGATGAGTTAAACTTGTGATATTATCTCTAATGACAGACATGGCATCAAAAAGTATCATTATTGACTTGAATAAGGGTGACAAACTGAATGGTGAAAATTCTGATATTTGGAGTTATAAGATGTGGTATAAACTCAAAGAGCAAGATGCTCTTGAAAGTATTAACCATGTTATGAGTCACCCAGATGAGGGTAACACTATCCAACAAAAGAGATATCTAGAAACTTACAATGCTCGGAAAAAGAAAGATTCCGCTGCACGTGGAGTCATCGTAAGTTCAGTTACTGATGATCTAAACCACGAATATGAGCTATTTCCTACTGCTCAAGCCATATAGGCACATTTACGGGAGGTATATGGGGGTACGACTGTGATGTGCCTTCGACAACTGATAATCAGGTTTGATACGTAAAAAAATGTCATGATCACGGTGTCAAACAACATCTAAGGGTGATGTCAAATATGATTGCTCAACTCAAAAGTGTTGGCCATGTTCTCTCTGATGAGCAGCAGGTTTAGGTAGTGATACGATCTCTTCCCAATAATTGGAAACATTTGAAGGTTAACTTGAACCACAATGATACCATCAAAACATTTGCTGATGTTGCCAGTTATGTGGAGCTTGAAGACGAGCGGTTTGGTGCTGCTAAAGTTGTACCTAATATCTTTATGGCAGAATCAAGTGGTACAAAGAGATAAAGCTTCAAGCGCAAGAGAAACTGGAAAAATGACAGAAATGGTAAGGAGACCAGAGAATGACCCTCGAAGAAAAGAAACAAGCCAAATTCCAAGAAAGGAAAACAGTTCTTAAAGAAGAAAGAGAAGAGCAAGATGAGTGTTACAATTGCTAAGTTCTAGGGTATTTTGCTCATGAGTGCATTGAGCCGAAAAGGTAGCATTTCAAAACGCATCTTTTAGTGCTATATATGATTCTAGTACTATTTTACTAACTGAATCGTATCCTTTGTGGATTATAGACTCAGGGGCCACCGACTATGTGAGCCGTGATAGAGAAGCGTTTATAGAGTTCATCGAGTTCTACTTGGATCAAAGCATATATATGTGGGAAATAATGCAAAGCTTGAAGTCAAAGGGATAAGAACTTGTAGAATGGACATGCGTGGTGGCCGATCTTTGATGTTGCATGACGTTCCATATGTTCCAGAGATTTGAGGAAACTTAGTATTAGCGTCTGTTCTTCTAGATTAAGATTTCAGTTTGAACTTTAGTAGCAGTGATCTTAGAATTACCCAAGATAATGTTTTTTTTATGGTTTTTGACATAATTATGATGGTTTAATTATGTTAGATGGTAATTCTTCTACGTATAACTATTATGTTGACCGCTGTGTTATTGAATATTATTATAGTAACAATATTGTTGATGTTATTACAAGGAATGCAAGATTAGGTCACATATGGCAGGATCAAATGAATAGATTGGCTAAGGAAGGACATCTGGGTCCTTTCTCTAAAATTGAAATGCCAACTTGTGGAAATTGTCTTGCTGGAAAGATTACACTTAAACCATTTGAAAAGGATAAGAGAGCTAATTTTCCATTGAAATGAATCCATTCTGATATCTGTGGTCCAATAAATGTGAGGGCTAGGTCTAGTACTTTATATTGCATTATGTTCATTGATGATTTCACACGCTTTGGTTAAGTCAATCTTATCTCTCATAAATCTGTAGCACTTGAATGCTTTATGAAATATATGAATGAAATTGAGAATCTATTAGACAAAAGGATTAAGACCTTAAGAACCGATAGAGGGCGTGAATATCTTTCAAAAGAATTTGAAGGATTGTTCAATAAAATGGAATCATCAGATAGTTAACTATTCAATACATACCTCAATAAAAGGATGTAGCAAAAAGGAGGAATGGAATAGAACACTATTGGACATGATAAGGTCCATGATGGCGCATGCAAATTTACCTATCTCCTTTCAGGGAGATGCGTTATTAACTGTAACTTATATATTGAACAAAGTGCCTTCTAAATCAGTTTCTTCCACTCCTTATGAGCTATGGACTAGTAGTAAACCAAACTTAAAGTATTCTTGACCTTGGGGTTGTGCTGCATATGTAAAATATTCTTTTAGCAAGTTGCGTAAATTAGGTCTAAAAGGAAAGAAATGTATCTTTATAAGATATTCAGAACACTCCAAAGGGTATGTGTTCATTGGTGATTAGAGGATGAAAGTGTTACTGAGATTGAATCACGAGATGTCACTTTTATGGAAAATGACTTTCCAAAGAAGGGTGAGGTAAAGAATGGACAACCTATTTATGAAATATTGAACTCAGATATTCAACAAGTGTCTTCTGACACAGTTGATAATCAAATTGATCAAGATCTTATTCTTGGTCCGAGTGTGACTCGAAACTTTCAATCCTGAAATCCTTCTAACGAGCCTAAATTTCAACTACAAAAGAGTGCCAGAAAAAATATACCCTAACGTACTTATGAAATTAAAGATTATATATCTTGGTATCTCTTGCAAAAATGGATGAATCAAAGTCTATGATTGAGGCTTTATCTAGCCCTTAAAAAATGAGTGGATGAAAGCAATGAAAGAAGAATTAAAGTCCAAAAAAACCAACAAAGTCTGGGATCTAGTTTATCTTCCGCCTGGGCATACAGCCATTGGGAACACATCGGTTCTCAAAGTTATGCACAAAGCGGATGGGTCAATAGAAAGATACAAGGCACGATTAGTGGCAAAAAGCTTTACTCGAGAAGCTGGAATAGAATATGAGGAAATATTTTCACTAGTTGTGAAGTTTACCTCAATTCTCTTACTTTTAGCTATTGTTGCACGCTTTGATTTACAATTACATCAAATGGACGTGAAGATAGATTTTCTCAATGGAGAACTAAACGAAGAGATCTACATGGAACAAACTGTAGTCTTCATAGTTAAAGGTCAAGAAAAGAACATATGTAAATTGAAAAGATCTATTTATGGCCTGAATCAATCTTCAAGGAAATGGTATTTGAGATTTCACAAGGAGGTGATCTTATATTATTTCACCATGATCGATGAAGACCATTGCATTTATGTGAAGAAGTCCAATGAGATGGTTGTAATTCTTTCTCTTTATGTGGACGATATCTTATTGACCGGAAAAAATTTGGAGTATGTGAAAACTATCAAGTCATGGATTTCAAAGTCATTTGACATGAAATATATGGGTGAGACACACTATATCCTTGGAGTTAAGATCCAAAGAGACCGTCCCAAAAAGTTATTGAGTCTATCTCAAGAAACTTATACAAAAGAAAATTTTGGAACATCTTCGCATAAATGGTTGCAAATCCGTGGATACTCCAATAGTGAGAAGTGAAACATTAAGCCTTGAAATGTGCCCCATGACTAAAAATGAAAAGGAAGACATGTCTCGAGTTCCATATTCAAGTGTTGTTGGGAGCTTGATATACGATGTGATGTGTACTCGCCCAGACATTTGTTATGTCGTAGGTCTGGTTACTAAGTATCAATCCAATCCTGGTATAGATTATTGGAAAGCTGTGAAGAGAATTTTCAGATACCTGAAGGTAACTGCAAATTATTCACTATGTTATGGTGGAAATGATTTATACTTGAGAGGATATACTGATGCTGATTGGGCTGGTGATGGAAAGATAGTAAATCAATATCCGATTATTCCTTTGTACTTAATGGTGGTGCTATATCATGGAAAAGTAAAACCTGTACAACCCTTTTAATAATGGAAGGTGAATTCGTAGCTTGTGCGTCTGTAGTACAAGAAATTGTTTGGTTGAATAGATTCTTTGAGCATTTGGATATTGCAAAGAACTCTTAGGGAGACATGACTCTATATTGTGATAGTCAAGCGGCTATTGCATATACAAGAGATTCAAAGTATCACAGCAGGACCAAACACATTGACATTAAGTATAACTTTGTAAGCGACATGCTAGCAAGTGGAGAGATAAATTTACAGTACATTCCTACGCGAAGCATGATAGTTGATCCCTTTACAGAGGTGATATCTAGAGACATCTTTGAGAAACATGTTGTGGCTCTTGGTTTGCGAATGACATGAACATTTTTTTGTATTGTAAAATAACTTTTATATTATAATATGCTCATCAATATTTGACTCTTGAATTTGTGCTTATATCTCGTATGCATGTGATGAATATTTTATTGATAAAGTGAGTCGAGCAAGTCGCGAGATTGGCTCTCTCACACGAGCAATCACTTCCTACGTTAAGAATCGTGAAGAGATGAGACCTTATAGAACCTTGGATGATGCGGGGTTATATTTACTTGTAGAGGTCGTTCTTGATAGCTTACGAATTTCACTATTTGATTATGGCTTATTTTGTAAGCCAGATACGAGTTTCTCAAAGAAGATAGTTTGAGGATTATTGAAGTGAGAAACTCGGGTTAGACACTTGAAGGTGTTAGACCAAGATCTGTACGGTGTTGGATGATTATAACTGTAAGACACACATGCCAATATAAGGTGAGAACACCATAATATGTGTTTCATACTATATGTGCGATCGACCAATGGGATAATGGAAGAATGAATCCCTTCTTCTTCATTGTGTGCGATCTCAAACAAGCTACATTAACTGTTATTGGAATACCCTTAGACCTTTTACTGCTTCTTGAAGCGTCAATCGATGTTGTTACTTTAGCATATTATTAATAGCCATGGGTGATTCGGCAATGCAGTGCATGTCTAGGAAAACAATTGATTTGGAATGGAAAGATTCGAGTAGAAATGGAAGAGAAATAACTAATGTTTTTGTAATTTCCATTACAATTACCATGAGGGTATCAAATATAATTATGAATATAAAGTTAAACATGAACTCGAGTTCACCTCCTTCGAGGATGAGAGATTAAATAACTAGCTACTGGAGTAACAGCTTATGTCTGGGGTATTGCGAGTAACAAGATCCCCATGTTACTAGTAAATCCCTTCCGCATGTGATCGGATTTTTATATAGAGCTGTTAAATAACCTTAAAGGGATTAAGAATATTATGGCTCTTAATACTAGCAGGTTGTATGGACTATTGGCGGGTATGAATTATGTGTGTTGCTTTCAGGGTAGTTACTAGTTTGGATCTAGTCCACTTGTGTGAAGTGGGAGATGTTGGATATACTATTTGAGTCGTGGGTCGCCCATGTGGACTGAACCGTCCCATTTTGAAAAGTGATAAAAGGGGGGGAGGGGAGGATAAAACCTAAGGAGGTTATTTTGCCCAAAAAACTACCGCACGTTTTCTTTTGAGAAACGTAAGAACGTGGAGGAACAGTTATCATCGGTAGTTCTCTCATCTCCTCTTCTCTATATACTTCTCTTCGGTATAGAGATTGAAGTGTGCAAAAAATTGTAAAAGGAAGAACACATTGAACTTTGGACATTTCGTTTGTGACAAAAACTCTGTTTCCTGGAAATTTAGAATACGATTTAGAGTAATTCTTTTGGTGGTAAGTTCAACGCTTTCACTGCATCAATGAGATACACAACTCATTGTTCTCTCCTATCGGTTTATTCTAACACTAACAGCAGCAAATAAAGCCAGTATTAAAACATTCCTATTAGATCCCTAACACCTTTATGTTCAACGGAAAAAAAAAATCATCTGACTCAAATATAAATATTTTATCTTAAATTAGGTTGCATGAATGTATGAACAATTCCGAATTAATTTCTGTCCCCTAATTCTAAAATGATTTTTCGGACATATTTATATATAGCAAATCTTAGGGATATACTATAGTTTTGATTCCAGTTGATTTATTGCTCCATAATTTAAAATTGTAAACACTCATATTGCAAGGTTGACTTACTTTTAATAATTACCCACGTTTGTCCAACTCTAAAATAATTATTACCTCTGACATAACATAAACCGAGCTCATTTAATAAGTAACAATTAGGTAGATTGATTTAAAAACACAACCATTCTCTCATAATAAATTATTAGTGGTATTTATTTACATGTCTTGATTTGATATTTTTTATTATGTTTTGTTAAGCGTTAATACTGTGTTTCTTTTTTAGAATTTTACATAGCAGAAAGTCAACAGCTTGTAAAATAAACAGTAGAAAAAAACACAACTACATCAATTGATCAATGCCAGTAAGTTATCATTGAGATTTGATATAAAAGATCAAGTTGTTTTGACCGAGGCTTATGTAATTTGCTTCAATAGTACCAGCGCGAAATTTCAACATAATATGTGTGGATTCAAACATAATATGTGTGGATTCAATTTATATTATCTCTATAACGACTCGACTGGTCGTTTTGCTTTTTAGAACTCCATCACCATAAATAAAATTTTTCGCGCATACTTTAACTAATTGACGACCTGCGGGGATGGATGGTTTGGGACTTGAAAGAATTTGGGTTGAAATATGTGCATTTGATTTCTTAAGATTTTCTTAAAACGTTAAATTTGACTTTGGTCAATTTGTTTAGCAAACGGACCAATATTCATGTTTTGACAGTCCCGGAGGGTCCGTAGGAAAATATGGGACCCGGGTGTATGCTGGAATCGAATTCCAAGGTCCCTAGCCCGAGTAATGAATTTTTATTAGAAATTATTTAAGTGAAATTCTAAGGAATTAAAGAAACTAAATAATGATTGATTACGTTGATATCGGGCTCATAAGTTAGTTCCGGAGCCCAATACAGGTAAAATATAACATATAAGACATGCCCGCAAAATTTTGTGTCAATCCAAGTAGTATAAGTACGTTTCCACACGTTAGAAGCGAATTAAAGAACTTGAAGTTCATAAGTTTGATTCAATTGGTTTTAGGGGGTGATTCGTAGATTAAGTGTTGTTTCAGGTGTTCCGAATATTCGAGAAGGTCCGTTTCATAATGTCAGACTTGTCGGTATGTTCGGAGGGAGCCCGGGAGCCCCGAGCGTCAGTCAGACGAGGATCGAGTGAAGTTAGAAAAGTTGAAAAGAGTTGAAGCATCTTGTATTTGTCATAACCGCACCTGCAGTTGGTTAGCCACAGGTGCGAGAGCGCTGAAGCAGTTGACCTCTCGCAGATGTGGCCAAGGTAGGCCAGGCCCAAAACCGCAGAAGTGGCTCTGGAGCTGCAGAAGTGGCATCAAGACCACAAAAGCGGTCCCAGCTGCACTTGACCAATTCCATAGGTTTGGCCTCTTCGTCGCAGAAGCGGGACCGCAGATGCGGAAATCGTTGAAGCAGTGAGCATCATTTCATATAGGTTCTAAGTTATTTTTCCATTTTCACTCCTCCATTTAGGCGATTTTGGAGCTTTTGAGGGAAGCCTACCACTTAGCATCTTGAGGTAAACTAATTCTATCTATTCATAGTTTAAAACTTATGCCTTAGGTAGATTAACACACTAAGATTAAGGTAAAATTATGGGGTTAGAGCAAAACCTAGAGATTTGATAAAACTTAGATTCTTTAACGAAATTGATTATGAAATGAAGTAGAAATCATATATTGTTGATCCTTAGGTTATAAAGAACAACTTCCTTCAAAAAAAGTTTGAATATGAGCACGTGGCGCAGAGTCATATTTTAGGAAACTTGTGTTTAAGGTTGGGAAATTGCATAAATAGTTAGGACGTGATCCATTAAGCTTATATTGACTAGTTCCTACCTTCTTTATCCAGCTTTAGATCGTTCGGATCCAAATTGAGAGTTTGGGCCTTAGGCTTGAATTCGATGTGTTTTTTGTGGTTTCGATGTTGTTTGAGGTGTATTGAAGATTGGTACAAGTTTGAATAAGGTTGTGGGATATGCTTTTAGCTGAGGTCCCGGGGGCCTCGAGGTGATTTTTTATAGTTGATGGGGAGTTGAAAGTTTGATGCACCCGCTGAATTTTGTTGCTTCTGCCAATTCTTGCACCTCCGGATTGGGGACTGCAAGTGCGGTGCCACATGCGAAAGATGGGCCGCAGAAGAGGTGAGAGGTGCATTTGGATGGGACCACAAAAGCAGAAACTTGACTGCACCTGCAATGGTGTAGGTGCAGATGGGTCATCGCAGATGTAGAGAAGCGAACTTAAGTGAGGACCTCAGATGTAGTGGAATGACCGCATATGCGGAAATGTCTGGACAGAACGTATAAGCTATTTCTTTTGCGATTTTCAAAAGGTTTTCTTCACTTTTAACACGAATTTGAGAGCTTTGGCTGATTTTGACGAGAGAATTCAAGGAGAACACATTGAGGTAAGAATTCTGGACCTAAAAACTCGGTAATATGGTATTAATACACGGATTAGAGTTGTAACTAAAGGTAAAATTAGAGAAACTAGGGCTTAGAAACCTAGGACACTGATTGAGGATTTGGAAGACCATTTGTGGTCGGATTTTGAAATTATTTATATGCATGAACACGCAAGGAGATAAGGAATCTAATGACGTGAATTTTATCAAATTTCGAGACGTGGGTCCAGGGGCCGGGTTTTGGTAATTTTGGTAATTGTGAAGTTTTTCGATTATTTTCGAGTGGGTTTCATCCCTTCAGTATAAATTAATGAATATGTTTTGATTTTGGTAGATTCGGAGCATCCGGAGATTGATTCAATGGGAAAAGGCAATGCAAACTAAACTTCGGGCCGGATTGAGGTGGGTAATGATTTGAAATGTTGGCATGAGGGTATAAGACCCTGGATTACACAATGTTCGGCTATGTTAAGGTGACACACACGCTAGATGACAAGTTTGGAGTCGTGCACCATTGGGGATATAGACTTAGTCCATCCTAAATGACTATTTTACTATGTATTTGATAGCTTATTGTTTGATTTTATTATATTTTAGGCTAAATACCATGTTTGGGCTTCGTGCCAACTGTTTGAACCCTTCAGGAATTTTACTAATATTTTCCTACTGCTGGATTTCATGCTTGCGCTCAGTAATGCCATATTTTTACTGTTTTAAAAACTCTGCTATGTTATTCTGTTTAAACACCTTAAATGATATTTTTAAAGATATCTTGAGCTGAGCTTCATACTTTACTATTGTCGAGGGGCTTATGATATTCTAATTGAGTAAGGCCAAGGGCATGCATTGTGAGTATCCTTTTGGATCTGGTTGCATGCTGCAATGGTAATATAGTGATTATGATGATGAGGCCTAGGGCTTGAGATTGTACGTCACAATGTGGCTTTTGATTTATATGAGGCCGAGAGACTATTTATGATGCCACGAGATGGTTTGATATTGTGCTTGGGCCGTTAGGAGGCCCTATCGGGGTCTATACATCCCCCGGTGAATGCAGCTACCCATTTTGATATGAGATATAGCCCGAGAGCTAATTCTATTGTGTTACTTAGCCCGAGGGGCAGTTCTTGTGTGTTTACTTTCCTAGTTGCTTGTCCTTTAATTTTTTAACTATTTAAAAGGTGTTTTATGAGATTTCACTGTTCAATTGTGTTTACTGAATTTGTTCTTCCTCTTATAGCTTATTATTGTGCTTAATGTGATTTTATATTTCTCAGTATTCATTTATTGTTATTACTCACTGAGTTGGAGTACAATTGTACTCCCTCCACCCCATGTGCAGATTCGGGCGCTACACGTCCTGCTACTGAGGGTTGATAGTTTCAGCTAATCTTCAGAGATTTATTGGGTAGTTGCTTAATGATTCGCAACCCAATGCATTCTCCTCTTTGTTATTTCCTTTTTGATACAGTTATGTATTTGTGAAGTAGACTCTAAGACTTGTAGTATTATTTTTTATGCATATGACTGGTAACACCCCGATATCGGGTTGTGTTGTTTTTTAATTCTGAAAGTTATACTATTATTTAAGTATTTTATTTCTATTGAAGACTTTGTATTTATTATACTAACTGCATACAGTGAATTGGAAGTGTGTCGGCCGGTCTTGTCTTCATGAAAAGAGCTATCACAAATGGGTTTGGGTTTAGGGTCGTCACAAGCTAGTATTAGAGTCTAGGTTACAAAGGTCTAACAATTCATAAGCAGGTTTAGTAGAGTTTCGTGGGTCGGTACGAAGACGTCTGTATTTATCCTGGAAAGGCTGTTGAACCTTTAGGAAAATTCCATGTTCTTGAAATTCTTGTCGTGAGAATTTGTTGATCTAAGAACTAAACTTTTATTTTCTACTCTCACACGTATAGTGAGGACACACGCTACTGGACAGGATGGACGACCACCAGTACCACCAGCTAGATCCATTAGAGGCTAAGGACATGGTCGAGGCTGTGGTAGGGGTAGAAGTGCAGCCCACAGAGCAATTGGGGCAACACTTGCTAATCCACCAGCCACCCTAGTTCAGGAGAAGGTCCCAATTGTCGACACTCCAACAGTACCAGCTAGGGCACCAGCTGTGCCCATTATGATTCGAGTCTTTAGGAGACTTTGGCCGAGATTTTGACTGTATGTAGGAGTCTTACTCAGGCGGTCGCGGTCTCTAATCCAACAGCCACTTCTTAGGAAGGGGAGGCTTTCAGACTCCCGTCACCCGCACACTCGATCTGTTAGTTCAGGAAATGCAAACACCAAAGACACCACTAGCCCAGCTGGTGCTAGCTGTTCAGGGTTACGTAGCTCCTGTTACTCCAAAAGACAAGCAGCGTAGATTTGAGAGGTTTGGCAGACTCTAGCCTCCTACTTTCTGTAGTGCTGAAGACGAGGATGTATACGGCTTCTTAGACAGATGTTAGAGGATTCTTCGCACCAAGGGTATTTTGGTGATCAGTGGGGTTGCATTCACGACCTTTTAGTTTACCGGAGCTACCTTCACTTGGTTGGAGGCGTATGAGAGGCGTAGGCCTATTAGTTCGGCACCTCTAACTTGGCAGTAGTTCTCTGCTCTATTTTTGGAGAAGTATATTCCATAGTCCCGTAGAAAGGAGCTGCATTTGCAGATCGAGCAGTTGAGACATGGGGAAATGACTCTTATTCAGTACGAGATAAGGTTCTCAGAGTTAGCTTGACATGTTATTTGGCTGATCACTATGGAGAGAGAGAGGATTATGAGGTTTGTTAATGGCCTCACCTACCAACTTCGAGTTCTCATTACTAGGGAGCGAGTGTCAGGTGCTATATTTGATGAAGTTGTAGACATTACTCCATAGATTAAGTCAGTCCATCGCTAGGAGTGAGAGGAGAGAGGGTCCAAGAGGCCTCGAGGATCTGGTAGTAACAATGGTACTCCTTCAAGAGGTCAATTTCAGCACAATAGAGGTCGTCCATTCAGGCATTCTCAGCCAGATCGCCAAGGTTATCGTGGGCCATCATTGGGTTATGGTTCTCACGGTTCTTAGTAGGGCCAGTCATCACTTAGTGTCCTTCTAGCACAGAGTTCGCCCCGTGCTCTGTAAGTTCAGGGCTCTTCTATGCCAGGTGCATTAGTTGGTCATTCAGGTGCAAGGGGTTCCTTTCAGTCCCCTTCTCTAGCACCTGGGAGTTGTTATGAGTGTGGAGAGATGGGTCATATGTGGAGGCAATGTTCTCGTCGTCTTGCGGGTTCATCCTAGTAGAGGATTCAGTCATCAACTTCAGCACCAGTTACTTCATCACCATCCACCCACCCAGCGAAGGGTGGAGGTCAGTCGGGTAGAGGTCACCCCAGAGGGGAGGGTTGATCGAGTGGTTGTCAGGCCCATTTCTATACATTCCCAGCTATACCCGATGCTATTATTTTCGGATACTGTTATTATCGGTATTGTTTCAGTCAGCCATAGAGATTCCTATATATTATTTGATCTTAGTTCCACCTTTTGTTATGTTTCATCATACTTTGCTCGTTAATTGGGTACCTCTCATGAGTCTCATGCTTCACTTGTTTATGTATCTACCCCGGTTCGTGATACTAATGTCGACCGTGTGTACCGGTCATGTGTTGTGACAATTGGGATTCTGGAGACCCATATATATCTTGCTATACTGTGTATGGTGAATTTCAATTTCATCTTAGGTATGGATTGACTATCTCCGTGTCGTGCTATTCTAGACTATTATGCTAAGAGAGTCACATAAGCTATACTTGGTGTGCCACGGATTGAGTCGCGAGGTTTGTCTGATTATGTTCCTAGTAGAAAACCTCATTTTTGAAGGACCCTCGTATGGTTGGGAAGGGTTTTCTTTCGTTTTTAGCCTTTGTGAGGGATATCAATGTAAAGACTCCTAGTATTGATTATATTCCAATTGTGAAGGATTTTTCCGATGTGCTTCCTGCGAACCTATCACGAATGTTGTCAGACAAGGATATTTATTTTGGTATTGACCTTGTACCGGACACTCAACCCATTTCTATTCTGCCATATCATATGGAACGAGCAGAGTTGAAGGAGTCAAATGAGCAGCTTAAGGAACTCCTTGAAAAGGGGTTCATTTGGCCTAGTGTGTCTCCTTGGGCTGCGCCGGTTCTATTTTTAAAGAAGAAAGATGGCACTATGATGATGTGCACTGATTATAGGAAATTGAACAAATTAACAATTAATATTAAGTATCTTTTGCCTTGCGTTGACGATTTATTCGACTAGCTTCAGCGAGTGAGAGTGTTCTCCAAGATTGACCTCCGTTGAGGTTATCACCAGTTGAAGATCAGGGACTCGGATATTTTTAAGACAACTTTTAGGACCTGATATGGTCATTATGAGTTCCTGGGAATGTCTTTTGGGTTGACTAATGCCCCAGCAGCATTCATGCATTTGATGAATAGTGTGTTCTGGCCTTATCTTAACATATTTTTCATAGTCTTCATTGATGACATTCTGGTGTATTCGCGTAATCAGGAGGAGCACGAGGAGCATCTGAGAGTTGTGTTGTAAAGATTGAGGGAGGAGAAGTTTTATCCACAGTTCTCTAAGTGTGAGTTTTTGGTTCGGTTCAGTGGCTTTCTTGGGGAACGTGGTGTCCAATGAGGGTATTTAGATTGTTCCGAAGAAGATAGAGGAGGTTCAAAGTCAGCCCAAATTGTCCTCAGTCACAGAGATTCGCAGTTTTTTTGGTTTGGCAGGCTATTATCGCTGGTTTGTTCAAGGATTCTCATCTATCGCATCGCCCTTGACCAAATTGACTTAGAAGGGCGCTTCATTTGTATGGTTGGTTGAGTGCGAGGAGAGCTTTCAAAAGCTCAAGACAACTTTGACCTCAGCTCTAGTGTTGGTTTTGCAATCAGGTTTAAGTTCATATACCCTGTATTGTGATGCTTCAAGAGTTGGTATTTGTTATGTACTAATGCAGGAGAGGGTAGTTATTTCTTATGCTTCTCAGCAGTTGAATCCTCATAAAAAATACTACCCTGTTCATGATTTGGAGTTAGCTGTCATAGTTCAAGCGTTGAAAATTTAGAGGCATTACTTGTATGGTGTGTCTTGTGAGGTATTTACTAAGCATCGTCACCTCCAGAACTTGTTCAAATATAAGGGTCTAATTTGAGGCATTTAAGGTGGCTGGAATTGCTAAAGGATTATGATATCACTATATTGTACTATCCGGGGAAGGCCAATGTGGTAGTCGATGATTTGAGCCGAAAGGCAGTGAGTATGGGTAGTTTGGCATATATTCTAGTTAGGGAGAGACCTATTGTAGATGATGTTCAGGCCTTGGCCAATCAATTCGTGAGGTTTGATATTTTGGAGCCCAATCGGGTATTGGCTTGTGTGGTTTTTTTCTCTATATGATCAAGTTATAGAGAGCCAGTATGATGATCTGCATTTGCTTTTCCTTATGGATAGAGTTTAGCTTGATGATTCCAAAGATGTGACCATTGGTGATGATGGGGTGTTGAGGACGCAAGGGCGTTGTGCCCAATGTGGATGAGGTTCCGGATTTAATTTTGGAGAAGGCCCATAGCTCACGGTATTCCATTCATCCGAGTGCCGCAAAGATGTATTAGGATCTGAGACAGCATTATTGGTGGAGAACAATGAAGAAAGATATTGTGGGGTTAGTAGCTCGGTGTCTCAATTGTCAGTAGGTGAAATTTGAGCATCGGAGAGCGATTGGCTTGCTTCAGCGGATGGATATTCTAGAGTGGAAGTGGGAGAGGATCACTATGGACTTTGTAGTTGGACTTGCATAGACTTTGAAGAAGTTAAATGCTATGTGGGTGATTGTGGATCGGCTAACCAAGTCTGCATACTTCATTCTTATGTGTATACCTATTCTTCAAAGCGGTTGGCAGGGATCTATATCTGGGATATTGTTTGTTTGCATGGTGTTCCAGTTTCTATCATTTCAGATAGGGGACTCAGTTTACATCGCAGTTTTGGATGTCTGTGCAGCGAGAGTTGGGTACTCAAGTTGAGTTAAGTATAGGTTTTCATCCTCAGACGGATGGGCAATTCGAGTGCACTATCATGATATTGGAGGACATGTTGTGTGCTTGTGTCACACATTTAGGAGGGTTATTGGATCATTTTCTTCCACTCACAGATTTTTCTTATAACGACAATTACTAGTCGAGTATTCGGATGGCTCCATTTGAGGCTTTGTACGGGAGGCAGTGTAGATCTCAAGTTGGTTGGTTTGAGACGGGGGAGGCTAGGCTATTGGGGACAGACTTGGTGCAGGATACTTTAGACAAGGTGAAAGTTATTCAAGAGAGGCTTTGTACCAGGCAATCAAGGCAAAAGAGTTATGCTAATAGGAAGGTTTGAGATGTGTCTTACTGTTGGAAACACGTTCTCAAGGCCTTATACTAAAACGTGTGTTCTTATGTGTATGTTTTGATGAATGACAAACAAGCGCAAATTGATATATGACGAAGTTCAAGTACAAGCGCACAATTGGTGGATAACGAGATTCAAGCACAAGACAAAGTTCTATAGTTTAAATGAGTCGTTCTTAATTGTGATCTTGATCCGACAACTTGACTCATGACATGGCTTCTCTTGTAAAACTATTTTTTACAAAATCATGCATATTTAATTTAATGCTAAATGATTTTAAATCATGCATATTTTCATTAGTCAAAATGATTTTTAAACATGCCTCTAAAAAACTGTACTAAGATAATCAATTATGTACTTATGATAATCAATTATGTTAAGCCAAGACTGCATGACAATCGATTGTGAACAAATGACAATCGATTGTGTTAAGGCAGTGAGCATCAGGTTTTTCAAACCTGCATGACAATCTATTGTGTACCTTATGACAATCGATTGTGATGAGGCAGTGTCCATAAAAGTTTTTCAAAACTCAGAATAATCGATTGTGAAGCTAATGACAATCGATTGTGAAGAGACAGTGTCCTTCAGATTTTCCAAAGTCACAAAATAATCGATTGTGAACTTATGACAATCGATTGTGTTGAGGCAGTGACTTCCAGACTTTTTCAAAGTTATTAAATAATCGATTGTGAGTATATAACAATCGATTGTCACGAGGCAGTGTCTTTAATGATTTTCAAAATCTGATAAATATTCGATTGTTAACTTTGCACAATCGATTGTGAAGCTGACCATTGTCGTAAAGTTTTCAAATATTGTGAGGTAATCGATTGTTGACTTTGTACAATCGATTGTTGATATTTAAATCTAAAAAAGATTTTTTTGAACGTTGCTGAATAATCGATTGTTGATTTTGTACAATCGATTGTTGAAATTAAAATCTGGAAAGGATTTTTTGAACGTTGCTGAATAATCGATTATTGATTTGGTATAATCGATTGTTTTACCTAAAATCTGGAAATGATTTTTTGAACGTCGCCAATAATCGATTGTTGATCTTGGACAATCGATTGTTAAGCGTAAAATCTGGGATTGATTTTTGGTACGATTGGCAAACAATCGATTGTGGCTTCCTGACAATCGATTGTCACAGAGTAAAATCAGCAACTCTTAATTGGCAATTAGGCAACGGTAATGCCAAGTTTTTCAACTATAAATACAACTTCATTTCAGTGTTTTAAACACAACAACACACAACAACTGATTATTATATTGCTATAGGCTTGCATACTATTGTTTATCATTTTATATTCATTCCACAAAGCTTTTGAGAGCCAAAGTCTTGTCCAAAGTTGTTGTGATCTTGAGCTTACTTCTTTTACTCATATCTACTCATTAAGGAGTGATTTGTTTGAGCGTTTAGTGTTTTGTACACTTGTAAGAGAATTGTGATTCTCTTGTTGTAAGGAACTTGTGTTTCCTTGGTTGAAGTCTTGGAGTGTTGTATCACCGAGCAAAGGTGTTAAGGCTTGTGTCCTTAAGTTGTAACGGTTTGTTGAGCACCCGTAAGCTTGACAAGTTAGTGGAAAATCTCGAGAGAGTCTCTCGGGGACTGGACTAGCCACGTGTTGTGGTGAACCAGAATACATCGGTGCGTTCTTTCCTTTTTGTTTATTTAACGCACTTAATTATTTCCTGCAATTTTTAATTTCCGCAAGTTTACGCTAAATTCTATTATAACGCTATTCACCCCCCCCCCCCTCTAGCGTTAAGCATATTATCTAACAATTGGTATCAGAGCCCAACTCTCTGAAGACTTAACAGTTTGAGAGAAACTTCAATGGCTTCTACTCGTGATTCTTTTGCAGGAATAGAGGAAGGACAGTGCTCCACCCGACCACCACTATTCAACGGTACAAACTATACGTACTGGAAGGAGAGGATGAAAATCTTCGTTCAAGCAAACAATTTTCATCTCTGGAAGGTGATAACAAAAGGAAATCAAATTCCAACCAAAAAGGAAAATATCATGTTGCACAACGGTAAAGGAAATGTGGGACAAGCTGGAAATTACATACGAAGGTACGGACCAGGTAAGGGAAGCTAAAATTGATTTCTTAACCCATGCTTATGAATTATTTCACATGAAGGAAGGTGAAAAGGTGGATGAAATGTTCGAACGATTTTCAATAATCGTAAATGACCTACATGCCCTCAAGAAGACATTCACGTATAGAGAACTTGTTCGAAAAATTCTTTGAAGTCTCACTCCGGCATGGCGATCAAAGGCCGACGCAATTCAAGAATCCATAGGCGTCTCAAATGTCACAATCGATGCATTAAGAGGTAACCATAAGACTTATGAATCTACAATACTTAACCCTCTTGTTGATGATCAAAGGAGGCAAAGAATAGCGCTTAAGGAAAGCACAAGCCAACCTCAAGTTGATGAGGACGGAGACAACGAGTTTGGACTCGTTATCAAAAGATTTCAAAAGTTCATGCGAAAGGAGTATGAACGAAAGGGCAAAAAGCAAGGCGAGCAAATAAAGAGCTATGAATGCGGTGAAACCGGGCACATCAAATCAAATTGCCCAAACATCAAAAAGGAGAAGAAACCTTTTAAGAAGCAACGCGCATACATTTCTTGGGGAGGAGACTCCGGAGATGAGTCAAGCGAAGAAGAAGAAGACGAAGCCGCAAACCTTTTTCTTATGGCGCAAGAAGACAAGCAAGATGAGGTATGTCAAATCTCTTCTAAAAACTTCTTTACTCTTGAAGAAATGCGAACTGCTTTTGATGAGCTATATACTGAATTTATTAAAGCTTCAAAAAATGTCAAGAGCATTAAAGAAAATTCTTCTCTAAAAGAAAAATATTTTCAAAAACAGCTTTCTTTGAAAGAAAAGGAGTTAGAAAAACTGGTTTTAGAAAATGAGAAGCTGAAAGAGGAAAAAAAGTTTTTCGGAAAAAGAAGCGCCGACAAGCCCGAAAGTTCTATTAAAAATTGCTCTTCTTGCATGCATCTCCAAAATGAGGTAGATAGACTTAAAGGTACCTTAGATAAGTTTAATTCTTCCCACAAAAATTTGAATAAGGTCCTTGTTAATTTGAAATCAACCAAGCATGGCATAGGCTTTAAGAATGAGCCTAATGAAAAGGTTGACGCCAAACCCCAACCACCTAAGGCTCAACCTAGGATTAATAAAACAAATGCTTATTGTAGAAATAGCAATCCTAGAACAAATATGCATGCTAGACCAAGTGTTGAACATATTAGAAAACCTAGAAATGATGCATATTCTAGGCCAAACACTAGAAAGAGTTTTGAACCTCTTAGAACATCTAGACATGACCATTACTCTAGAAACGCTACTCATTCTAGAACTAATAGTAGGAGAAATGGTTCTCATAAAATGTGCAATAGTCATAATGAAAATAGAGTAATTCATTTTCGTCCATCAAGTTACTATGAACCTAGAAGGATGCATAACCCCAACGTGACTTGTCATTATTGTAGACGCATTGGTCATATTGCCCCTGCATGTTTTACACGACATAGACATATCACTCAATCGCATCATTATGATATGCCAAACCCTCAAGGACCCAAAATGGCATGGGTACCTAAAACACAAAGAAGGAGGAAGTGTGATTTTTGGGGATAACAATAAAGGAAAGATTATTGGCATCGGATCGGTCGGTAAGGATGAAAACTCCTCTATTAAGCATTTATTACTTATTAAAGGATTAAAGCATAATCTCTTGAGCATAAGTCAATTATTTGACAAGGGAAATCTTGCCTTATTTGATTCGGATGAATGCTTAGTGTTTAGACGTAGTGAATTTAAAATTATCCTTCGTGATTTTAGAGTGGATAATATTTATATGGTTGATCTTGCTAATTCCTCACCCGAATATGTTGATTGTCTTATGAGCAAAGAGGATGATACTTGGCTATGGCATCGTAGAGTTGCTCATATAAACATGCATCTTTTGAACAAATTGATTTCACAAAACTTAGTTATTGGTCTTCCCAATTTGAAATTTGAAAATGACTCTATTTGTGATTCTTGTCAAAAAGGGAAGCAAACAAAAGCATCTTTCAAATCCAAAAACTTTGTTTCAACTTCTAGACCATTGCAATTGCTTCACATGGATTTATTTGGACCATCTTGCATTGAAAGTCTAGGAAGAAATCGTTATGCTTTTGTGATTGTTGATGATTATTCTAGATTTACTTGGACTTTATTTCTTGCCAATAAAAGTGATGCTTTTCAGAATTTTAAATATTTTCTTAAGCGTGTTCAAAACGAGAAGGAAACAACCGTCACTTCAATTAGAAGTGATCATGGAGGAGAGTTTGATCACAATCTCTTTGCGGACTTTTGTGACGAACTCGGTATCGAGCATACCTTTTCCGCTCCACGTACACCACAACAAAATGGGGTGGTGGAAAGGAAAAATAGGTGTCTCGAAGAGATGGCTAGAACCATGCTCGAAGAGGCTAAGATTCCCAAACATTTTTGGGCGGATGCCGTGAGTACCGCATGCTACATCTTAAATAGAGTAGTCATAAGGCCTATACTCATGAAAACTCCCTATGAACTCTATAAGGGAAGGAAACCAAATATCTCCCATTTTAGAGTATTCGGTTGTAAATGTTTTATTCATAACAATGGCAAAGATCAATTGGGAAAATTTGATGCTAAGTCCGATGAGGGAATTTTCATTGGTTATTCTTCACGTAGCAAAGCATATAGGGTCTTTAATAAAAGAACCAAAACTGTGGAGGAATCCCCTCATGTTGTATTTGCCGAAAATAATGCTCGCTTGGCGAGAAAGGATACCGGTTTTGATCTTGCAGGTATTTTAGATAGCTTGAAAGACAAAATACAAGAGGAAACGCCTAAAGAAAATCAAGACGAAATTTTGAAACAACCAACGGAGGAAGCGCCACAATTGGAGAATGAAACGAAAATGCCTAATGAGTGGAGGACAATAAAAGATCACCCTCTCGAACAGGTAATTGGCGACGTCGGAGAAAAAGTAAGTACCCGAAACACTCTTAAGAACACCATAGGACACACTTCTTAAGAGATCACGCTCTCACTCGGCCACACTAGTTTAAGTTACTATTTCTTTACAAATTACTGACTTGAGCGTCGGAGACGTCTAATTCTATTTTGCAGGTATCGCCCAAAAGGTAGGGGGAACTATAAAGAAATGGCATAAAACAATCGATTGTTACAACAAATAATTGATTATTTTACTGTGTAGAAAATCGATTAGCATGTATCACTAATCGGTCATTTATAGTTTATGCTTATTATGAAGTTTTATTTAACAATCGATTTTTTAGCTGTTTAATCGATTACCGTCTCAGCCATTCAGTACTGCTTTTCTTCAACAATCGATTGTTCCATATATATAATCGATTATTTTCCGAGTCAGAAAATCACCGTGCTCACTGGAACAAAACAATCGATTACCATATTTTGACAATCGATTATTTCATGTCAGAAAATCAAAATTGTTACCGTTTGGTTCTGCAATCGATTTGTGTCAGTTCTGAGTTTCAGTCAAATCTTAATGACAATCGATTATCTCATCCCAACAATCGATTGTCTAACGGTCAGTAAGATTTATTTTTACCGTTTCTGACTGTTTCAGCTTTCAATTTTTTGCAGATTTCTTCCATTAATGAAATGCCTTTCTTCCCTATATAAATAGGCTCCATATATGTTCATTTTTATTCACTCAAGCATCAATTTTAGCTCTCAAACTATCAAAATTCTTTCAAGACTCTTGCAAATTCCAGCAATACTTAGTTAAAATGTCGGGCCGTCACTCTAAACGTTCCCGTTCTGCTAGGCATGGTGCATCCTCCTCTGCTGCTCCAAACAATCCTTACCAAGATGGTTCCATTCTTTATTTTAATTCTGACATCGAGCTTACTCAATTTTTAACAAAATTTGAAAAGCGCGACATTCTTCCTCCCCGTTTTTCAACCAACAAGTATCTTGAATCTTATGGCCCTGCTGCAGATATACTCAAAAATTGTCAACTTCTTGACTTGTTACTTCTTACCCATCCTTACATCAATACTACTTTAATTCAAGCATTTTACTCCAACCTTCATGAGGATGATGACGGTGATCTTGTGACAAATATAAACGGTGTTCAAATTCTTATCTCCGATGAAAACCTCCATACCATTGCCCATCTTCCTCGTAATGGTGAAGACATTTTTTCGGTACACCGGAGAGGCCGGAGCCCTTTTTGATGAAACAGCCCTCCTACATCAAACCGGTATTACTTCTTATGATCCAAATCTTTCTTCCCGTCGTCCTACAATTACGGGAATGGATCCCAATTATCGATTGATTTTCTATTTCATCACCCGAGTCCTCAAGCCTCGTAAGCATAACCATACTACCATTTCCCAAGAGGACACCAAGCTCATGCATGCCATAATAACCGGAGCTAACATCAATTGGTGTCGGCTCGTCAAGATTCACATGCGTGACGCTATCGGAGATGATAGGACTCTTCCTTATGCACTCCTCATCATGAACTTTCTTGAAGCCTCCGGATTCATCACTTCCAACGGTCCTCTCAAAAAGAGTACCAAGAAGTGGGAAATTTAAGAATCCTCCTTTCATCATGACGGTGATCATACAGCGCCTGCTCCTCCTCCAACCCGTCGAACTCGTCCGCCTCAAGAGCCCACTCTCCAATCCATTTCCGACCAAATTGCTTCCTTGACCACCTTTGTTGGTCAATTGACTCATGAGATCCATGGATATTTTGACCATGTTCATTATCCATATGCGGGTCTTGTTCCCTTCGAAGCAGTGCCGGATGATGAGGCGGGAGATGATGGAAATGAATAATTTCTTTGTTTGTTGTTTTTAAGTTGTTTTTATATGTTGCATTGTCTTCCTTGTTACTGTGATCTTCTTTCCAATAAATAAACAAGTTTTATATACATCTTTGGCAATCTTCTTATATTATTTTTGCTAATGGAAAAAGGGGGAAGATAACGGGTATGCACTCTCAATAGTTATAAGCTTAAATTGAGGGGGAATTCATATATTGAGGGGGACCTAATCGCATACTTATTGCATATCTTTACTTGTCTTGAATCGTCATTATAAATTGTTTAAGTTGCATATCCCGCTTAATGTTTGCCATTATCAAAAAGGGGGAAATTGTTGGAAACACGTTCTCAAGGCCATATACTAAAACGTGTGTTCTTATGTGTAGGTTTTGATGAATGACAAACAAGCGCAAATTGATATATGACGAAGTTCAAGTACAAGCGCACAATTGGTGGATAACGAGATTCAAGCACAAGACAAAGTTCTATTGTTTAAATGAGTCGTTCTTAATTGTGATCTTGACCCGACAACTTGACTCATGACATGGCTTCTCTCGTAAAACTATTTTTTACAAAATCATGCATATTTAATTTAATACTAAATGATTTTAAATCATGCATATTTTCATTAGTCATTATGATTTTTAAACATGCCTCTAAAAAATTGGACTAAGATAATCGATTATGTACTTATGATAATCGATTATGTTAAGCCAAGACTGCATGACAATCGATTGTGAACAAATGACAATCGATTGTGTTAAGGCAGTGAGCATCAGGTTTTTCAAACCTGCATGACAATCGATTGTGTACCTTATGACAATCGATTGTGATGAGGCAGTGTCCGTCCAAGTTTTTCAAAACTCAGAATAATCGATTGTGAAGCTAATGACAATCGATTGTGAACTTATGACAATCGATTATGTTGAGGCAGTGACTTCCAGACTTTTTCAAAGTTATTAAATAATCTATTGTGAGTTTATATCAATCGATTTTCACGAGGCAGTGTCTTAAATGTTTCAAAATCTGATAAATAATCGATTGTTAACTTTGCACAATCGATTGTGAAGCTGACCGTTGTCGTGAAGTTTTCAAATACCGTCAGGTAATCGATTGTTGACTTTGTACAATCGATTGTTGATATTTAAATCTGAAAAAGATTTTTTTGAATGTTGCTGAATAATCTATTGTTGATTTTGTACAATCGATTGTTGAAATTAAAATCTGGAAAGGATTTTTTGAACGTTGCTGAATAATCGATTATTGATTTGGTATAATCGATTGTTTTACGTAAAATCTGGAAATGATTTTTTGTACGTTGCCAATAATCGATTGTTGATCTTGGACAATCGATTGTTAAGCGTAAAATCTGGGATTGATTTTTGGTACGATTGGCAAAAAATCGATTGTGGCTTCCTGACAATCGATTGTCACAGAGTAAAATCAGCAACTCTTAATTGGCAATTAGGCAACGGCAATGCCAAGTTTTTCAACTATAAATCCAGCTTCATTTCAGTGTTTTAAACACAACAACTGATCATTCTATTGCTATAAGCTTGCATACTATTGTTTATCATTTTATATTCATTCCATAAAGCTTTTGAGAGCCAAAGTCTTGTCCGAAGTTGTTGTGATCTTGAGCTTACTTCTTTTACTCATATCTACTCATTAAGGAGTGTTTTGTTTGAGTGTTTAGTGTTTTGTACACTTGTAAGAGAATTGTGATTCTCTTGTTAAAGGGAACTTGTGTTTCCTTGGTTGAAGTCTTGGAGTGTTGTATCTCCGAGCAAAGGTGTTAAGGCTTGTGTCCTTAAGTTGTAAAGGTTTGTTGAGCACCCGTAAGCTTGACAAGTTAGTGGAAAATCTCGAGAGAGTCTCTCGGGGACTGGACTAGCCACGTGTTGTGGTGAACCAGAATACATCGGTGCGTTCTTTCCTTTTTGTTTATTTAACGCACTTAATTATCTCCTGCAATTTTTAATTTTTGCAAGTTTGCGGTAAATTTTATTATAACGCAATTCACCCCCCCTCTAGCGTTAAGCATATTATCTAACACTTACATGGTTGGCGAGAGGGTTCTGTTGAAGGTTTCATCCATGAAGGGTGTTATGCGATTTGGGAAGAAATAAAATTTATTCCTCGGTTCATTGGGCCTTTTGAGTTACTTTAGAGGATTTGGGAGGTGGCTTATGAGCTTGTTTTTCCACATAGCTTTTCCAGTGACATTCGGTATTTCATCTTTCTATTTTCCGGAAGTATATTAGGGATCCGTCTCATGTTCTACATTTCACCATGGTTCAGTTGGATTTTTATTTCACCTATGATGTAGAGCCAGCAACTATTTTGGAGTGTTATGTTCGAAAGTTGAGGTCAAAGGATACAGCTTCAGTGAAAGTGCAATGGAGAGTTCGGCCCGTGAATGAGGCTACCTAGGAGACCGAGCGAGAAATACAGAGTAGAAATCCTAACCTGTTTGAGGCTTCAAGTACGTTTCTTGACTCGTTCGAGGATGAACATTTGTTTAAGTATGGGAGGATGTGACGACCCGGCCACTCGTCTCATGTACCGCTCCATTTTTTGCATTTCTGCTTCTATTTTATTTATTTATCAAGTATTAGAGGGCTCAGACGTGAGTTTCGATGGTTCGGATAGCTTCAAGAGATAATTTGGGACTTAAGACTGCGATCGGAATACGATTTGGAGATCCGGAGTAGAAGCCTCTATTGGCGAAATTTAGTTTTTGGCATTTTCCGGTTGATTGGTGAGACTTTGATATAGGGGTCGGAATAGAATTTTAGAAGTTGTAGTAGCTTCATTATTTCATTAGGGATGTGCATGAAAACTTTCAGGTCCTTCGGACATGGTTTTGTATACTTTTTGACAAAAGTGGAATGCGGAATATTTTAGAACCTTAGGATTGAATTCGATATGTTTGGTCGTTACGTTGTTTGAGGTGTTTTGAAGACTAGTACAAGTTTGAATAAGGTTGTGGGATATGCTTTTAGTTGAGGTCTTGGGGGCCTCGGGTTGATTTCGGATGGTTGATGGGGAGTTGAAAGTTTGATACACCTGCTGATTTTTGTTGTTTCTACTATTTCCGTACCTCCGAATTGGGGACTACAGGTGCAATGCCACATATGTGAAAGATGGGCCGCAGAAAAGGCCAGAGGTGTGTTTGGCTGGGATTACAAAAGTGGAAATTCGATCGCACCTGCATTAGTGCGAGTGTGGATGGGTCATTGCAGATACAGAGAAGAGAACGTAAGTGAGGATCGCAGAGGCGATAGTTAACACTGCAAAAGCGGTGGAATGACCCGATATGCGGAAATATCTTGACAGAACAAGTAAGTTATTTTCTTCACGAATTTCATAGGGTTTCATTACTTTTAACACGAATTTTAGAGCTTTCGGACATTTTGAAGAGAGAATTCAAGGAGAACTCATCGAGGTAAAAATTTTGGACCTAAAAACATGGTTTTATGGTATTAATGCATGGATTAGAGCTGTAATTCAAGGTAAAATTAGAGAAACTACGTCTTAAAAATCTAGGCCTTTGATTAAGGATTTGGAAGATCATTTGTTGTCGGATTTTGGAACTTTTTATAAGCGTGAACTCGTAGGGAGATAAGGAATGTAATGACGTGAGATATTATCTGGGATAGGACCTATAAGTTCTTGGTATGCACTGCTAATTAATCGTTTTATCCATGCTTAGTATAATTCATCTATCATATTAATTGACCCTAGTAAGTGTTAAGTCGACTTATCGTCTCCACTTCTTTGAGATTAGATAGGATATTTATTGGGTACATATTATTTATGTAATCATACTAAACTTATGTACTTAATTGTAGAGGATTTGAGGCAGGTACATCTGGCTATCGGTCTAGTGCGCGTCCCTAAGCATATTTCGAGACTTCCATGGTGAGATGCTTACCTTCTTGTGCCGATCAGCAGCTTGATGGAGTCTTTCATACATTTGGCTATTTATTATGTTTCAGACAGTATGATAGGTCTATTATTTTTTATATTCTACTAGTTGCCCACAGCTTGTGACACCAGGTCTTGGCACATATATTATTAGACTATTATTTTGGGTTGTTTCACTTTTATTAAATATTGCTTATCTTCACATGTTTTTAATTGCATACTAACAAGACTTTTGTAATTGTTTTTAGAATGTAAAAATAAGAATTCACTAATATATCAGTTTTGTCTTGCCTGACAATGGTGTGAGTGCCATCACGACCTGAGGAGAAATTGGATCGTGACAACATGGTATCCAAGCACTAGGTTCACATAGGTCTCACAAGTCATAGGCAAACCTAATAGAGGATTGTGTATCGGTATAGAGACGTTTGTGTTTATCTTCGAGAGGCTATAGGGTGTTAGGAAACTACTCTTTATTAATTTCATGTCGTATAGTGGTTGGTATATCAAATCTCCCTCTTCTATTGTCTCCTAGATGGTGAGGACACACATGCTGATATTACAGACCCAGGAAGAGCTGATCCTCCCGCTACTAGAGTCCGAGGCAGAGGCCGAGGGAGGGCACCGGCTCGGGGTAGTGGATAAGGGCGTCTTAAAGCTGTCCCAGTAGCATGACCAGTAGATTCTGTAGGAGATCCTATCATTGAGGAGGAGGGCAAGGTGCCCACATTCGAGCCTACCCCGATAGACTTTATGACAGCATTGGGTTTCAAGGAGGTCATGGGTCGTATGCTGCAGTTCATTTATTTCCAGCATATCCAGCCATATGACACGCGGGAGGGGGAGCACAAACCCTTACTGCTTAGGCTCCTAGTCATGCAGCTGCAGTGTATTAGACTTCGACACTACCCACAGATGGGTCTCAGTGAGTTGCTGCAGTGGTGCCCGAGCTCAGACCAGTTGCTCATGGTGACTCGTAGAAGTTATTGAATAGATGGACTATACTTCACCCTCCTATCTTTAGGGGTGAGCGTCATAAGGATGCCCAGGATTTCATTGGTAGGTGCAGGGACAGACTGAACAGGATGCGGATATTAGAGTCGCATAGAGTTGACTTCACTACTTTTCAGCCGAAAAGCAGGGCCCGTAGATGGTGGAAATCATATGTTCTTGGCAGGCTAGTAGGTTCTCCTTCCCTCACTTGGGGTCAATTCACACATTTATTCTTGGATAGGTATATTCCACCCTCTAAGAGGGAAGATCTGTAGTATCGGTTTGAGCATCTTGAGTAAGGTCAGATGTCCATGACCGATTATGAGGTGAGGTCTCTGAGTTATCTCGCCATGTAATTATGATACTTCCCACGGATGCAGAGAGAGTGCAGAGAATTTTTGTGGAAATACACCCTAGTATTCAAGCTAGCATGGTTCAAGAGGTAGAGATGGGTACTAAGTACTAGCTAGTGATAGATATTGCTCATAGAATTGAGGATTATCGCTAGAGGGGTAGAGATCAATTTCAGCAGGACAAAAGGGCCCAATTTTTTGGAGAGTTCAGCCAGGGGTAGGGGCACAGGAGGAGGAGTCAGCCCAGCAAGCCCCCATATTCAGCACCACCACCACCTCCCGAAGGTTCTCTAGTGAGACCTTATTTCAGTGCGAAGCCGAAGAGTTCTTACCATCCATCAGTCATTCAGTGTTCCTCTGGCGGGTATTCTAGTCATCACGGTTCTTCCGGTATTTACTTTAGTGACATGCCAGAGAGTTCTTATCGCCTGCCAACCATTCAAGGTTCTTCTGGTAGATATCTAGGTTAGCAGACTTAGATTGTATGGTAGTAGGCTATGGTGCCAAAGGGTTGCTATGAGTGTGGAGATTGGGGTCATATGAAGAAGACCATCCCCAGACTTTGGGGCAAGGCAGTATAACAAGGTCAGCAGCCTATTATTTCAGCATCGATTGCTCAACCTCCTAGAGGCAGGGGACAAGCGGGTACCGTCCTAGAGGTGGGGGATAGGCAGGGAGGCTTAGCCAGCTATTGCTTAGTCATGTGAGGTCCAGCCAGCCGGTGCTCCAGCTGGATTTAATGCCCTTCCAGCTAGGCCAGATGCATTAGCCTCAGATGTCATCATCACAGATATTATTTTCCATCTGCAGTAGAGATGATTTGGTATTGTTTGATCTAGTGGCCACATATTCATATGTATCATCTTTGTTTCCTGCTTATTCCTTTTGTGCCATTGGGCCCTCCTGTTCATGTGTCCACTCATGTGAGCGATTCTGTAGTTATGGATCAGATCTACCGGTTCTGTGAAGTCAAATCCTATGATTTTAAGACTAGGGCATATCTCTTGTTACTTGATATGATCGATTTTAGATCATCCTAGGAATAGATTGGCTATCTCCATATCACGCCACTCTTGATTGCCATGCCAAGACTATTACATTAGCATTGCCAGAATTGCGAAGGTTGGAATGGAAGGGTTCAGCAGTTGATACGTCTAGCCAGGTTATCTCTTTCCTGAAGGCTCGGCATATGGTCGAGAACGGGTGTTTGGCTTATTTGGCATATGTTCGGGATACCATCATAGAGACTCTGATGATTGATTCAATTCCAGCAGTTTGAGAGTTCGCAAATGTGTTTCCTTCTGATATTCCTGGCATGCCACCAGATTGCAACATTGATTTCTGTATTGATTTGGCTCCAGAAAACTAGCCTATATCTATCCTACCGTACCGTATGGCTCCGAAGGAGTTGAAGAGGCAACTTGAGGAGTTGTTAGCAAAGTGGTTTGTTAGACCTAGTGAAATGACTTGGGGTGCACCAATGTTATTTGCGAAGAAGAAGAAGAAGAATAGGACTATGTGAATGTGCCTTGGTTACGGCCAGTTGAATAAAGTCATCATCAAGAACATGTATCCATTGCCTTTCATCGATGAATTATTTGACCAGTTCTCTAAGATCGAATTGGGGTCAAGGTACCATCAGCTGATCATTCAGGACTCGAATGTTCTGAAGACAGCATGTGGACTAAATATGGCCATTATTAGTTTCTGGTTATGTCCTTTAGCTTGACTAATGCCCCAGCTGCATATATGGACTTGATGAACAAGGTGTTTAGACCTTATATTGATTCCCTTGTCATTGTCTTCATTGACGACATCTTGATATATTCGTGTATCTTGGGGGAGCAGGAGCATCATTCGAGAGTAGTGCTTTAGACCTTGCAAGAACAGAAACTATATGCGAAGTTATACAAGTGTGGGTTTTTGATAGAGTCAGTGGCATTCATGGGGCATGTTGTGTCATGAAAGGGTATTAAGGTGGATCCCAAGAAGATTGAGGCAGTTCAGCGTTGGCAATGTCCTACTTTAGTGACCGAGATACGAAGTTTCTTGGGGCTAGAAGGTTATTACAGATGATTCGTGCAGGGCTTTTCATCTATTGCGTCACCTCTATCTAGATTGACCCAGAAGGGTGCTCTATTCTATTGGTCCGATGATTGTGAGGTAAGGTTTTAGAAGCTCAAGACAGATTTGACTATAGCACCAGTTCTTGTGTTGCCTTCCGGTTTACGGTGGATTGAAATGTGTATTGATGTAGGAGGGGAAAGTTATTGCATATGCTTCACGTCAACTGAATATCCATGAGAAGTGTGCATGATCACTCTAGTCACTAAAGGATTATGACATCACCATTCTTTATATTTCGGGCATTCCAAATATGACCGCGGATACCATAAGTAGGAAGGCGGAGAGTATGGGTACCTTCGCATTCATTCCAACAGAGGAGACACCACTAGCTTTGGACATTCAGTCATTGGCAAACAGACTTGTGAGGTTGGATATTTCAGAGCCTAGCCGAGTTCTTGCATGCGTGGTTGCTCGGTCGTCATTATTACGGCGCATCAAGGCTAGACACTTCAATGATCCACATTTGGAAATTCTCAGGGAGAAAATTCTTTAGGGTAGAGCCGGGGAGGTTTCTATTGGTGAGGATTGTGTTTTGCAACTCCAGGGTCACCTACGTGTTCCTAATGTTGCTGGTCTGAGTGAGAGGAACTAGAGGAGGTACATAGTCAGCAGTGTTCCATTTATTCAGGTGCCACGAAGATGTATCATGACTTGAGGCAACATTATTGGTGGCAGAGAATAAAGAAGGACGTTATGGAGTATGCGACTATTTTTTGAAATTCCAGCATGTCATGTTTGAGCACCAGAGGCCAAGTGGCCTACTCCAACAGATGTCTATACCGGAGTGGAAGTGGGACTGTATAACTATGGACTTCGTATTCGGGTGTCCCCGGACCTTACAAAAGTTTGATGCAGTATGGGTCATTGTTGACAGGTTGACCAAGTCGGTGGACTTTATTCCTGTTCTGACTACTTACACTTCAGGAAGATTGGCGCAGATTTACATTCGAGAGATAGTCAGGTTACACGGCATGCCTGTTTCCATCGAATCATATTGGGGCCCTAAGTTCACTTCGCCTTTCTAGAAAGCCGTTCAAAGTGAGTTGGGGACTCGCCTAGAGCATAGCATAACATTCCATCCTCAGACCGACAGGAAGTTGATAACTAGAAATTGTGATTCAATTTACACACATTCATGCTTTAGTTTAGATTAGAAGTGAATACAAAATAGTCAGAGGCTCACACGTTGTGCTTGATTGCAGGTTTGCTCAACAAAGTGAAAAGACTTTCAAAACCAGCTCTAAAATAAGTAAAACTTGCATAATTACCAAAACAAGGCAAAGCTCAGTCAAACAGTGTTAGTGCAGCCGCACAACATTCTGTGTGGTCCGCACAAGTGATATTCAAAGAGTGTGCATCTTAGGATAAAAGGGAAATGCATCCACAAAGGATTTTATGCGGTTCGTATTGGATTCACTACGACCGCAATCAATTTAGTGCGGTCAGCAGAGCCAAGGTTCAGAGAGTTTCCAGATTGAAGATTGAAGCCCAATACGGTATGCTCTCCATTTGATGCGGACCGCGCCGGATGTCACCGTGGCCGCACTCTATTTTGTGCGGTCCGCATTTCCCAAGTTCAAAGAGCTAGATATTCAAGTCAAGAGCCTTAGTGCGGCCGTGCTCATTTTTTGTGTGGTCCGCACTAGCCCTATAGGGTATTTTTTTTCCATGATTTTTAACCTAGTATAAATAGATTCTTTTCCCATTTTTAGGTGATCAGATAGTTTTCTACTGAGAGCTGCGCTCGTGACTTCGTCCCTTTTACCTAATTTATGTAATTTTAGCGTGATTTAAACAATTAATCTTCACGTTTAAATAGATTCTTTTCCCATTTTTAGGTGATCAGATAGTTTTCTACTGAGAGCTGCGCTCGTGACTTCGTCCCTTTTACCTAATTTATGTAATTCATCTTTTCTTTATTTTCATCTATAATTTTGAGTAGCTAGACCCATAAGCTAGGGTTGTAGCTCAACCCTAGTGTGGGTAATTGATGGGTCTTATGTTTTAGGGCTTGATTGACTATGGATGATTTATATTTTGACTATTTCATGTTTAATTGTTGAATCGGTGTTGCAAATACTAGTTTGTATTTAGTTTACTATGGCTCTTTTTGAGAAAGAGAGCCTAAGTCTCTGAAATTGGTCCAACAAGGAATTGGGGCGTACTCAAAAACATTAGAGCCCCAATTAACGGGTTAAACCTAGAGATAGTAATATCCCACTTGAATCTTTATTTCTTGTGCAAATTTGCGTATCTAATTGGTCTTGAGAAAGTCAATTCGGGAAAAATCACTCAAACTACCGAGAGGTATAGAGTGAGTATAATCGTGCAATGGTTATATCATACTCCCAAATGGGACAATTTAGCATTAGAGTCAACAATCCGTCAATTGACCACCTAGGCAAAAGTCACTACCTTACTGCCTTTTAATCATTGGAACTTGCAATAGTCTAACCCTAGCTTATTTTAGTTTAATTGAGCATTGTAGTTTTATAATTAGAATGATAATCAAAACCAAAAATGAGTAGAAGTCTAATTTGGAGAAAATAAACAAATCCACTTTAGATAGACACCCAATCAAATATCTAGCTCCCGATGAAAATCGATCCCGACCTTAATCAGTCAAAGGCTGCTTCGACCTTTATCGCTACTCAATAGTAGTGCAGGGTTGGCCTCGATCATATTTCGGCGCCGTTTCCACGGAGCTAACAGTTTTGGCTATTTATCTAAATAGTTTTGTGTATTGTTCTTCTTTCCTTTTCTGTTACTAATTTGTGTGCGTCGCAACATCAAGTACAAAATGGCATTAAATGCTAATGACCCTCTTGGAAACGTGATTGCAGGGGAAGAGGTAGATGATAATGGGGAGGATGAGGTACCTCTTGTACCTCAAAGACAAAAGAGAGGCCGCCAAGCTAATGTTAGTGAAAATGTTCCAGATCCTCCTCCACCACCTCCAATAGTGGCTCCTCGAGTGCTCCCAAACCAAGGATATGCAAGTGCAATTGTCCCACCCCTAATCCGGGCGGGCAATTTCTAAATTACTAATGTGATGCTAACATTGCTGGAGCAGTGTGGGTATTTCACGGGCACTTCAAATAAAAATGCTTACAAATATCTCAAAGGGTTTGTTGATATCTGTTGGGGGAGTAAGGAAACTAATATATCCGAGGATGCACTTGAGTTGAGACTCTTCCCATTTTCACTTATAGGGAAGGCGTTGGATTGGCTTGAGCAACTTCCCAACCATTCCATCACTACTTGGGATGAGTTGGCGGACAAGTTCATTGCAAAGTTCTTCTTATTATGGCATATAGCAACATTGCGGGATGAGATCTTAGCTTTAAAGCCGTATCCCACCGAACCATTGCATGATATTTGGGAGAGATATAAAACCATGGTAAAGGAATGCCCCAACAATGATATGATGGAGAATATGTTGCAACAAACTTTATACTAGGGCATCAACACAACAAATTAATGCATAGTGAATCAACTTGCTAGGGGTAATTTCATGAAGTTGACGTACGATGAAGCTTGTGACATTCTTGACGAGATGGCTAACACGTCCTCCACTTGGCAAAGTAGAGCCAATGTGCCCCAGGGTGACCCCACAATCACTCATTTGTACAAAGAATTACATGATCATGGGCAAGCAATAGCTGAGTTGACAACAACCATGAACCAACTAGCAAAGGCACAATTGCAACAAGTCCAAAATCCTCGCCAAGTGAATACCATGGAGGGTGATAACTTGCTGGTGAACCAAGGAAGGCAAAGAGGTCAACCTAACCTAGGAAGTTCAGATCAATTTGACAATGATTATAGTGGATTCCAAGATGATGGTTATGATAGGCAGAATTAATGAGGTACAATATGTCAATAATTAACAAGGCCAAAGAGGCGATTCTTCCAACCAACAGCAACAATGGAGATCCAAAGGCAATTTGGGTAATCAACAACAAGGGAACAACATGTGGAGAAACAATAATCAAACTCCAAACTGGGGCAATCAAAATAACAATTGGAGCAATCAAGGAAACTGGGGCAACAACAGCAACTAGGATGGATGGAGCAATAACTAGGAAAATCAGAGGAAAGGCTTTCAAAGGCCCCCCAATGTACCAACAACTGAGCAATCCACCACCATTTCCATCCCAGTGTCATAGTTCTTCAAACATTGAAATAAGGAGAAGTGAAATGATGTTTTAATAGATGAGGATAAAACAATGCTGACTCCGATATGCAATTGGCTTCTCATAACACTTAAATTAGGAATTTGGAGGTTTAGCTAGGCCAAATTTCACAGTCTTTAAAAACTCGCCCTAAGGGGACTCTACCGAGTGATAAGGTGGTTAAACCAAATAGTGGGAATAATCATGTCATGGCGGTAGCTACTAAGAGTGGACGAGGCGATGATGTGAATGCATTAGAAAAAATAGTTTTAGGTGATAAAGTTGAGTTACAAGAAGATGAAGTTCCTTCGGTGGTTGATAATGTGGTTAATGAAAATATGAACGAGGAAGTAAGGATTGATATTCAATATGCCGAGGTAGATATTGAAAATGACGTGAACCCATCTAGGGAACACGTAATAGACATGCTGGATCCGGTTGTGCCAAAAGCCAAGGTACCATTGTCTAAGGGCACCTCTACCATATCCTCGAAGGCTAGCCAAGCAGAAAAATAAGAATCAACTAAAAAAGTTCATTGACATGATGAAAACTTATCGATCAATGTGCCTTTGGTGGAGGCTTTGGAGAAAATGCCTGGCTATGCGAAATTCATGAAAGATTTGGTGATAAAGAAAATATCCATGGACTGTGAATCTATCAAGATGACCCACCAAGTAAATGCTATAGTGTTAGGATTTATGCCGTTCACTAGAGGGGGGATGAATAGTGAGGCACGAGAATATTGATAAATAATGCGGAGGTAAAATTGCAGGAATAAAGTAAATACGGTAATTGAAATAATAAAGAAAGAACACACCGTATTTTATCCTGGTTCACCACAACCTGTGGCTAGTCCAGTCCCCGAGAGAGTCTCTCGAGATTCCACTAACTTTGTTAAGCTTACGGGTGCCTAACAAACCGTTACAGTTGCTCGTAGATGTACACTCCACAAGACTTCGATTGCTCGAAGATACCGCACCCCAAGACTTCACCTTGCTCGTGGATACCGCACCACAAGACTTCACACACTAAGACTTAGGGTACTTAGCGAACCCGACAAATGAGAAGATATGTTCTTCTCAAACACCTTTCTCTTCTTACACAAGAACTCTCTCAAAAGAGTAGTTAAAGAGATACAAATTTAGCTCTATGAACAACACAAAGTTGTCTCTCAAATGGCTCAACAAAAGCTCTAAAATGATGCTCAAATATGATCAATATGTATATCAATATTGGGAGGTGTTGTGTGTTTAAAATCAGCTCAAAAGACCTCTTTTTATAGGTGAAAAAGGGTGCATGTCCGTTGCTTAATTGGCAATCAATTATGCTGATTTTGTGCCATATAATCGATTATGTAATTTGAGATAATCGATTATTTCTAACGTTCAGAAAATCAGAATGCTGATTTTCTGCCAAATAATCGATTATTTCATACCACATAATCGACTATATGAAGGCAGTGTTCAAAACACTGGCAACGGTCTAAGCATAATCGATTATGCAGCTTTGTATAATCGATTATATACCATTGATATACACTGTGTATACCAGAATTGAAAACTTACTTCAAAACCCATTTTGGTTAAAATGAAAACGTTAAAATTATTTTGTTTGAAGTATTTAAAATATGTTTATCATAAATATGATTTAATAAAATATGTTTATGATAAATATGATTTAATAAAATGATTTAATAAAATATATTTATGATAAATATGATTTAATAAAATACTTTTATGCATATTTATGATGACCTATGTTGAGCCAAAAGACGAGATAACTTAAATGTTGCTCTTACATTGGTTCTACCTAATGACCTACGCCTTGGGTCTTCGGTCTTGAACATTTGAGCTCGTCTTTGGCTTGTCTATGCAATTCCGTCATCAATATGCTTCTCGCCATTCATTCTTGATTGTTTATCATATAATATCGTCGTTTGACACTTGACTTCATTGTTTGTCATTCATCAAAACCTATACCTAAAAATCATGCTCATACAACCAAAGCGCACATATCATAGATAGAGTGATTTTCTACAATTTTCCCCTTTTTGATAATGACAAACAACAGGAGATATGCATATTGAATTCCCCCTAAATTCATGCTATATCTCAACATACAATTTATGCAAACAATTCAATATAAACAATTCAATGTAATTCCCCCTTAATTGAATATTCCCTCTCAATTAAGGCATGCATATCGCCTATATTCTTTCCCCTTTTGGCATTAGCAAAAAGAATATACCAAATGTTATTAAAACTATTGACGATACCAATTGTTATAAACAAAAATCATATCAACATCAAATAATACCAAATGTTAGTAAAAGCATATTAACCATGATAATGGTCATTTTTCTCGAATGTACCAACTGTTATTTAAACTAAAAATATTCATCAAAATATGAATCAATCATTTAATACAAAACTAATTGATACCAATTGTTATTCAAAAAAAAAAAACTTATCGAGACATGAATCAATAAATAATATCAATTGTTAGCACATATCAACTATTACGTTTTTATCGAAAATACAATAACTAACCGACGTTCCCCCTCGATGCATTAAGGTTTCGTGCTTGGTGCATCTAGTACGATATTGTAGTCTTCAAGCACACCTGCAAACGTACCTAAAAATAGGTTTTCGATACCCAACTTCTTTTGGGTCCTTGGGGGTTAGGATAATAACAATCATAATCAACACATAAATCTCTATGTTTAGCAAAACATACGGGTGCAATGTGTCCTACCCGGTTACAATAATGACATATAACATTAGGATTGTGCATATGTCTAGGTTGAGCCAAATGCGTTCTAGGTGGTCTAACGTTGTTATTCCTAGAAGCGTTGAAATTCCTAGAGTCATTTCTAGGCGATCTAAAATTATTCATTCTAGACTTATTGATAAAATTCCTAAAATTGTATCTAGGTGGTCTAAAATTATTAATCTTAGACTCATTAGTAAAGTTCCTAGAATTATTTCTAGGTGGTTTAACCTCATTTTTATTATCCTTTTTAATTTCTTCAATTTTAGGATTATCAACACTACGTTTTTCTAGTGCGTTCCTAAGTTCTATGTTCTCCATCTTCAAGGCACTACAAGAAGAACAATTGGAACATTGATCAATTGAAGAGGCTTCATTCAATTCCTTGATCTTATTTTTAAAATCAACATTTTCATTTTCCAAAAATTTATTTTCTTTTTCTAAAACTTCAATTTTATTTTTAAAACTATTGTCATTTTCAAAAGAATTCTTTTCTTCTTTTAGCTTCTCATTTTCACTAGTCAATTTTTCAAAATCTATTTCTTTCAAAGAAGATGGTTTTTCAAAATCTTTTTCTTGCAAAGAAAGTGTTTTCTGAAAATCTGTTTCTTGCAAAGAAAGTGTTTTCTGCAAAGAAAGTGTTTTCTTCAATTCTTTGATAGTTTTGGAAGCATTAACAAATTCACTATGTAATTCATATGCATTTTGTATTTCTTCAAACGAGTGAGAGTTAGAAGTACTTACCTCTTCTTCTTCGTTGGCCATGAGACATAATGCGGCGGTTTCATCACATGAACTGTCCGAGTCCCATGTCACATGCTTTTGGACTCGAGGCGTTCCTTCATAAATGACTTCAAGTTTATCCCACATTTCTTTAGCGGTTGTGCAATAGGAAATTTTCCGATAATCATTCGAATTCACCGCGCAATATAACATATTGTGGCTTCGGCGTTGCATTCATTCTTCTCCTTCGGAGCCATGGCTTTCCCAACTTTCTTGGTCGGCGTTTCACCGTACTTGATGATTTGCCATAAGCGAAAGTTGTTCGATTGGATGAAGATCCTCATCCGCTCTTTCCAATATGTATAACTTGTTCCATCAAATCTTGGCGGCTCAAAGGTAGAGTGTCCTTCGCTCATTGTTCCTGCGTTCAGCATTCTCAACAAAAAATATATATCGCTCTCAACCGGTTAAGGCTTTCAGAGAGTTAGGCTCTGATACCAATTGCTAGGATTTATGCCGTTCACTAGAGGGGGGGTGAATAGTGAGGCACGAGAATACTTATAAATAATGTGGAATTAAAATTGCAGGAATAAAGTAAATACGGTAATTGAAATAATAAAGAAAGAACACACCCTATTTTATCCTGGTTCACCACAACCTGTGGCTAGTCCAGTCCCCGAGAGACTCTCTCGAGATTCCACTAACTTTGTTAAGCTTACGGGTGCCTAACAAACCGTTACAGTTGCTCGTAGATGTACACTCTACAAGACTTTGATTGCTCGAGGATACCGCACCCCAAGACTTCACCTTACTCGTGGATACCGCACCACAAGACTTCACACACTAAGACTTAGGATACTTAGCGAACCCGACAAATGAGAAGATATGTTCTTCTCAAACACCTTTCTCTTCTTACACAAGAACTCTCTCAAAAGAGTGGATAAAGAGATACAAATTTAGCTCTATGAACAACACAAAGTTGTCTCTCAAATGGCTCAACAAAAGCTCTAAAATGATGCTCAAATATGATCAATATGTATATCAATATTGGGAGGTGTTGTGTGTTTAAAATCAGCTCAAAAGACCTCTTTTTATAGGTGAAAAAGGGTGCTTGTCCTTTGCTTAATTGGCAATCAATTATGCTGATTTTGTGCCATATAATCGATTATGTAATTTGAGATAATCGATTATTTCTAACGTTCAGAAAATTAGAATGCTGATTTTCTGGCAAATAATCGATTATTTCATACCACATAATCGATTATATGAAGGCAGTGTTCAAAACACTGGCAACGGTCTAAGCATAATCGATTATGCAGCTTTGTATAATCGATTGTAATAGCAGTATTGTTTGTGTATTGAGTGGTAGTTAGTCTATACTACCACTAAGAACACCTTCTTGTACATTTGTTGATATCAATGGAAGCTAAATTTAAAAAAAAATGATAAAATCCCTAGTCAACACTTTTGAGCCTTAGACATTGTTCCTTCAAGAACCATGATACAAGCCTTTACCCATTCTAAAAGATACCCTCTCTTGGCACCCAATCTTTCCTTAGCACATGAAAAAAGTATAAGTTTGCGGGAGAGACGAGGATGGTAACAAAGTGGTAAAAAGATACAAAATGAAGAAAAGGAAAGGTACTGAAAAAGAAAGAAAAGCAAAAAGACAAGAAGAATACTCAATTTAAAAATGAATAGAAGGCATTCAAGAAAAGCAAAGAATGAAAGGTGTGGAAAATTGATAAAGGAGAAAAGATTTGAAATGTATAAGAAAGAGTGACAGTGTGTCTATCTAACCCCTTAGAAAGAAGTGAAATGACTCAAAAAGTCAAGTGAATTTGTGCCTAAAATGAAACAAAAGAAGTGCTTAAAGGAAGCTGGAATCTACTTAAATCAAACATTTCCTACCCAAAACAAAAAAGCCTTCAATATGTCTCCACAAAAGCCCTATAAGATCTCTAGTTGAATGACACTTACATTAATGGTGACTCACAAAAGGGAAAGCATATGGTACTTAGAACTGGACTTGTGACTTTTCCTTGAGAGAGATGAGTGTATTTCCATTAACCTCGCTCTGAGCACCAGTGTTTCAAAGGTGAGATTTGCTTAGGGAGAGTTGAGGATGTGCAAGTTTGGGTTCCACAATGATCAAAGTAATAGAAAGATTTCTTGATGTGATTAGTAAACTCTTTATGCTACTGTGTCGCACTTAATCCATGATGATTCATTTGTATTAAAGGCAATTGTTAGTCCAAATTAATGCTAAATGAGGTCACTTTAGGATAGCTTAATTTTCTTGGATTTTCTCTTAAGGGGTGCGTCTTATTTTGTTTGCTCTAGGAATATCAAAAGCTTAAGTTTGGGGGAGTTGGTAACTAGGAATTATGATGAATTTTACACTCCTTAATTATTGAGTTTTGATTACAAATGTGTACAAAATAGTCCTAAAAGGATCACAAGTTGTGTTTGATTGAAGGTTTGATGAATAGAGTGACAAGATGTAAAAAACCAGCACAAAAAGGAGTGAAACTTGCACAAGTAACAAAACAAGACAAAGCTCGATCATATAGGGCCAGTGCAGCCGCACACCATTCTATGCGCTCAGCACAAGTGAAGTTTATAGAGTGTGCATCTCAGGCCAAAAGGGCAATGCAGCCGCAAAGGATTTTATGTGGTCCGCATTGGATTCACTATGGTTGTACTCGATTTAGTGCTCCGTAGAGCCAAGGTTTAAAGATTTCCACATTGAATATTGAAGCCCAATGCGTAAAATCCAAGCTCCATTTCATGCTGACCACGCCAGACGTCATCGCGGCCGCACTCAATTTCATGCGGTCTGCATTGCCCAAGTTCAGAGATATGGATATTCAAGTCAAGAGCCTTAGTGGGCCGCACTCATTTTTGTGCGGTCCTCACTAGCCCCACAGGGGTATTTTTTTCCATGATTTTTAGCCTATTATAAATAGATTATTTTTCAATTGTAGGTGATCAAATTGTTTTGTACTGAGAGCTATGCTCATGACTTCGTACCTTTACCTATTTTATGTAATTTTAGCGTGATTTCAACATTAAATCTTCAATTTTAATTTAATAATTAATTATTATGAGTTTATCTTCATCTATTTCTTTATTTCTATCTATGATTATGAGTAGTTAGATTCATAAGCTAGGGTTGTGGCTAATTCCAAGTGTACGTAATTGATGGGTCTTGTGTTTTATGGCTTGATTGACTATGGGTGTTTGATATCTGGTCTAATTTCATGTTTTATTACTGAATTAGTGGTTGTAAACACTAGTTTGTATTTAGTTGACTATGGCTCTTCTTGAGAAAGAGAGCCTAAGTCTCTAAAATTCGTCCAACAAGGAATCGGGACATATTCAAGAGATTGATAGCCCTAATTAAAGGGTTAAACGTAGAGATAGTAATACCCGACTAGAATCTTGATTGCTTGTGCATATTTTCACACCCAATTGGTCTTGAAAAAGTCAATTCGAGCAAAATGAATTGTTTAACTACCGAGAGGTATAGAGTGAGTAGAATTGTGCAATAATTTTATCATACTCCCCAAATGTGACTATCTAGCTTTAGACTCAAGAATCTGTCAATTGACCACCTAGGCGAAAGTCGCTACCCTAGTACCTTCTGATCATTGGAACAACTTGCAATAGTCTAACGCTAGCTTATTTTAGTCTAGTTGAACATTGTAGTTTTATAAAATTAGAATCATAATCAAAACCAAAAATGTGTGGAAGTGAAAGTTGGAGCAAATACACAACTCCACTTTAGATAGACACCCAACTCCAATATCTAGCTCAATGTGAAAACTGATCCCGACCTTAATCGGGTAAAAGCTGCTTCGACCTCTCTCGCTACTCAATAGTAGTGTAGGGTTGGCCTTGATCAGCAGTCGGAGTGGACAGTTCAAATTTGGAGAACAGTGGGATCAGTTTTTGCCTTTGGCAAAATTTGTTTACAACAACAGCTATCAATCTAGAATTGAGATGGCTCCATTTGAGTCTTTATGCGGTCGGCGATGTCTTTCTTCTATCATGTGGTTTGATGCTGGTGAGGCTAATTTATATGGTACTGATTTGGTGCGAGATGCTTGGGAAAAGTAAAGTTGATTCAAAATAGGCTTCGCACAGCTCAGTTCAGGGAGAAGAGATACACGGATTAGAAGGAGCATGATGTATCGTTCATGGTTGTAGAGAAGGTCCGCATGAGGTTTGGGAAGAAGGGATAGCTGAGCCCAAGGTTTATTGGCCCATTTGAGGTGTTAAGGAAAGTTGGGGATGTAGCATATGAGATTGCTTTACCCCCCCCCCCCCCCCCAAGTTTATAGGGAGTTCACCTAGTTTTTCATGTGTCTATGCTTTGGAGGTACCATGCCGACTTGTCTCGTGTGTTAGACTTCAATACTATTCAGTTGGATGAGAGCATGAGTTACGAGGAAGAGTCAGTTGCCATTACTGATAGACAGGATTGTCAGTTAAGATCTAAGAGGATTTCAGCGATAAAGGTCAAGTGGACGGGCCAACCAAGTGAGGAGGCGACTTGGGAATCCGAGGAGGACATGCAAAGCAGATGCCCACATTTATTCAGCACCTCAGATACTTTTCTATTGTCTGTTCTAGGAGGAACATTTGTTTAAGAGGTGAAAAATGTAACGACCCAACTGGTCTTTATGCTTTTTGGAACCTCGTCCTGATAAATAAAACTTCATGCGCTTGCTTTAACTAATTTACAACCTGCAGGGATGATTGGTTCGGGACTTGGAAGAATTAGGGTTGAAATATGCTCATTTGATTCCTTAAGATTTTGTTAAAACTCTAAATTTACTTTGGTCAACACTTTTAACAAATTGACATGGATTCGTGTTTTTACAGTCCCGGAGGGTCTGTAGGAAAATATGGGACCTGGGGGTATACTTAGAATCAAATTTCAAGGTCCCTAGCCCAGTAATAAATTTTTATTAAAGATTGTTAAACTGAAATTCTAAGGATTGAAAGAAAATAAATAATGGTTGATCACGTTGGTATCGAGCTCCTAGGTTGGTTCTAGAGCTCAGTACAGATCCAATACAACATTTAAGACTTGCCCATAAAATTTATTGTCAATCCGAGAAGAATAGTTACGTTTCGACACGTTAGAAGTGAATTTAAAAACTTGAAGTTCATAAGTTTGGTTCAATTGTTTTTAGGGGTTTTTTGTAGATTTAGCATTGTTCCGGGTGTTTCAAAGGTTTGACCAGGTCCATTTAATGATTTTAGACTTATTGGTATATTCAGGCGGGGCCCAGGAGCCCCGAGCGACAAAAGGACGAGGCTCGAGTGATGTTGGAAAACTTGAAAAGAGGTGAAGCATCTGGTAACTGTCATATCCGCACTTGTGGTTGGTCAGCCACAGGTGCGAGACTATAGAAGAAGTCAACCTCTTGCAGATGCGGCCAAGTAAGGCCAGCCCCAAAATTGTAGAAGTGGCTCTCGAGATGCAGAAGCAGCTATGTAGAAGCGGCTTCAAGACGATTGATGCGGTCCCAGCTCTACTTGGGCAGTTCCGCAGATGCGGCCTCTTCCTCGTAGAAGCAGCTGTCACACCTCCTTTTTCTTACTACTACACCTCGCGAAGGGCATAGAAAGGGAGTTTATTCCAACTTAAGTGAAAATCGAAACAGGATTCATTTTAATTAAAAAAAATCTGAGTCGCCACTTGTGAGATTTATGGTTCCCCAAGTCACCGGTTTTAATCCTGAATCGAGGAAAAGAATGTGTCTGTTACAATAGTCAGTGAATCAAAAATTCGGGTAAGAAATTCTATTAACCTCGGAGAAGGTATTAGGCACTCTAGAGTTCTGTGGTTCTAGCACAGTCGGTTTGATCCTACTTGGCTTGACTAAATTGTTTAATTACTGATTTTAGAACTTATCTGCTTATGCCTTTTACCGCTTTTAGTTAGACAATTAGTTTGAAATGGGTTACGCATACCTATACCCGCATGTTTGGTGCATCAAAATCATGTCACGCGAACGTGTCCACAATTATTAACACTTAATTATTATTAAGAAAAGTTTGGGCCGAAGTTGCGAGAACGCATACTTCAATTTAGTTTTTAGAACAATAATTGTGTTACGCGAACGTACACACAACCACGACAGTATTTTAATACCGCCCTAAATGATATTCTAAGAAATATTTACCTTATTAAAGTCATAACAAATCAATATGAGGGTCACACAATTTGCGATTTTGTTTAGCACGGCGCACTTCATTTTTATTTGAATGGCCAACCTAAAAGAACTACGATTTTCTATTAAGTATTGTCTTTTAAAGGGCCTTAGTTAATTAGCATTATTGATTACAATTATTAAAAGCAAACAAGGTATCTGGACTTCAAGTTCAAGTCCGCATTTGAACAAAAAGAAAACCTCTTAATTAAAGTGTGCTACTTAGCTCGGAAGGCCTGAAACTTATGTTACAAAATTAATCCAATAACCTTAATATGAATTCAAGCCTTTAGCATTTTTGGGCTTCAAAATTAGCCCAGGAAAATGGAAAAAAAATTATTAGCTTTATGAGGAGCTGCCTCGCGTTGGGCCTTGTACGAACAAATTTTAGGCCCAATTCCTATTTATTATAATGCTGTCATATCTTGGCTCATGAATGCCCAAGTCCAGTACTAATTTTTATTTAGTTCTCAAAATACTAATTTGAGGTCACAACTGGACTTAGATTCAAATTACAATCAAATACTAATCCTAACATTCAAATCTCACACACACATTCAACTGAGTTGCATATTGATGACCTAACGTGCTCATTGCAAACTTTAGCAACCTTTTAGTTTCCAGACTGATGCTCCTTAAAACAAAATTAGTCCTGGACTAGGAAACTTGAAATAACTAGTGAAATTTTAAACTTTTACACATTCATTTCTGAGCTATTAACTCATGAACTTCCCAACTACATGTAACACAATATAGATCTGAAAGCTGCTACTGCTTTGAATTGAAAATGAACTAGTTTTGAGTTTCACTTTTTGAACAAGCACAAAGTGATAAAAATTTAATACAACCAGCTATTCTAAACCACAGGAGGCACCAATTCTGCATCAATAGAAATGTTCAGGCTACGGATCCAATTTCTAACTAATAACCTATTATAAGCTTAAGTGCGGACTAACATGATATTCAATGCTAATATTGTCTAGGCTAAACTGGGATCATTAATGGGACATTCGTATAGTTCTAGGAAGGGTCCAACAGTCCAGTTATTTACAAGTCATTGTATTGTTCATAGAAATACAACTATACTATGCAGTTAAGCTAAAAATTGAATAGGAGAACTTCAATGAGAATGTCAAAGCAGTATTTCCTCATTTATCTTCTAATTTAGTCATATATTTACTCTTCACATATCACATGAGACCAGAGTAGTACCTGGAAGTTACAATGAAAAATGAGACAAAGTGAAGGTCAGCTAGGTAGCAAAATAGACACTAGTTCGACGCACAGCAGCAAACCCAGGAAATTCAGAAAAGCAGGAGTACGAGCAAGGGCAATAGACTTCTAACTCAAAAATTTCAAACAAAATCCCAAGCAAAAAAGAATAGGAGGCAACAAAACCAGAAGCACTTTGATCAACCAAACAAAATCAGCTAGGTTGAAGAGTAAACTTGATGAACCAGCGTAATTGAATAGAAAACAGATTTGGAACCCTTTTTTTGAATTTTCAGTGATTTTCAGTAGTTTGGAACTTGAATTTTTATATTTTTCTGATCCTATGGCTTTCTAACTTTTGAACTTTTGACTTTTTCAAAAGTTTTGGATCTGAACACTTGTGTGGATTATTTTCAAAACTAAAAACTTGTTTTGCAAGCCAGTAATAGGCAGCTTTTATAGACAAAGTTAAGGGAAGTTTTTCGATCTTTTCCTTTACCCCCTTGACCCCTCTTATATTTTTCACTTTTTGCATGAGAAGTCCTTAAAAGACTAACTTGTGTCTCAATTCTTAATACCAAGTTACTGAAACTCTATTTTGAACCCATCTAGAAGTTTCCAGGGGTTTCTAATTCATGATACTGTAAAATTCTTATTGTCTAAAAAGCATATACTACTTACTAACCTATACTTACTAACCCCCAGCCCTGGTAACTTGGTCAAAAACTTACCATAGTTAGTCAAACAAAGGCTGGAAAGATTCAGCGATAACCAAACAATTCTTCAAATTAAATTAGCAACATGTAACCCAATGATCCTAATTTAGATCTAACTAATGTGAATCTTATGACCAAATGTATCATTGAAAAGCAGTAAACTATCAATTAAAGAGATTCAAAACAAAATGTCATAAAAAACAGTAACACACTATCAATCCTTGATTAATCAAATTAAACTAAACCTAGTTTAATCGTAAATGAAAACTCGACAATTAAATTTAATTCACTCAGAAACACTGATCACGGCTTATCATCAATACGAACAAAAACCAGAAACTTAAACTAATCAAAAATACGAAACTAGTTTCTGTCAACAAAAATTAAACTAAAGCATGGAATTAATCAGAAAACTAATTTCAATATGAATAACCGATGGAAGATAAGAAAACTCACCCACGCACGGGTTGAACAAATGATGTATTTCTTTTCGAGCCTCGGAATAATGTTAAACGTTTGTTCTTAAGAAAGAACAAAATGAAAACATTGTTTCATGGCTCGAATCCAACAACAGACTTAAGGAATTGGGAAAAATTCGAGCCATTTCGACATTTATGGTTCTGTCATCCTTAAATTTGAAATTAGAGAGAATCGGGGATGATTTGAAGGAAAAAGTTAGGGGTTTAAGAAGATGGAGATGAGGAGACCCTAGGGTGTAATTTGGGTGGGATTTGGAGGCGGCAGTGTCGTATGCGGCGGAGGCGGCATTTAGGTTTCTGAATATTCGAGACGTTTGGGTGATATTTGAAAGAAACTGAAGGTAGATATGGAAATGGCAGGAGAAGAGGAACACGGGGCGTAAATTTGGAGGTTGTTGGACCTTCGCCGCCGCCATAGGCGATTTCCGGCAGTGACAGACGGAAAGGGGGTCTCTAGGGTTGCTGGGGTTGTGGGAGACGATGGATTGGGGGATAGGGGATATTCAGACAGTTCAATACCCAAAATTTAGTTAGCTCCAGACCATTGGATTGATGAGATCTAACAGTCATGATTGAGAGGCCCTGAAACGACGTCGTTATATTTTTAAAAAAAAATTACTGGACCGGATCAGGGGTTTTTGGCTAGGGCTTGTTGACAGATTTTCTCTAATTTTGGGCTGGGGCGTATTTTGATACTGGCCCAAATGCAGGCTGGTCTCTTTCTCTCTTTTCCTTTTTTCCATTTCAATTAATAATTTTCCTTTTGTTGTTTTTCTTTTCTTCTTTTATTTTTATTTATTTTCTTCTTTGCAAAAATTAAAACCAACAAAAACCTAATTTAAATATAAATTTAGAGTAATTAATTTGTCTAAAATAAACTAAATTCTAATTTAATAAGAAAACTAAATGAAAATGCAACATAACTATTTTTTTTATTTTTTATCAATTACGATGCACTCAACATGTAAACAAACATACAGTTTATGCAATTAAATTCTAAAAATCACACAGATAAAGAAAATCCTAGTTTTACGAATTTATAGGAGTAATTTAAGCAAGGCAAAAATCTTATGCTCACAGCTACCCCTCTTTGCTCGGAGACAAGAAGGGATTTCGGGCACCCATGAGAGATATTTGCCTGCTTGGCACTCCATGAAAAGCATTTTTGAAAATCTTTGACCGCAACCTGCTTCAAAGGTTGCCTATATATCCTCGGCTAAAGAGGAATCAGGTCAGTGTAGTTTAGGAGTGTTTGGTAGCTGGGACTACCAAAGTTCTGATCTTACTGTTGCTGCTACTTCTTGCTAGACCTCCTTTTTACACCTTGTTAAAATAAAAAGAAGCTAGACTAAGCTATGAACAATGAGTTACAAACGAACCTATCTATATCTTCAAACTTGCTCTTGATCCTTGTTGCTTTGTTGCTTTGTATTTCTTCCTGTAAACTCCTTGTTGCCTTGTTGACTTGTATTTCTTCCTGTAGAACTTCTTTTTGCCTTGTTGACTGGTATTTCTTCCTGTAAACTTCTTGTTAACTTCTTGTTTTCTCTTCTTCTATGTTTGATGCCAAATTGTTGACTCGAAATGTATTCCCTTGTTTTGAAGGTGGACGCATGATTACTAAAACTCGTAACTTGAAAAATATTTCCTTATTCTCCAGATGAGCACCTCATTACCAAAAATTACATCTTGAAAATATTCCCTTGTTCTCCAGGTGGGTGCCTGATTACCATAACTTGAAATTTGAAAAATATTCCCTTGTTCTCCCGCTGGGCGCCTGATTACCAAAACTTGAAATGTGAAAATTATTCCCTTGTTCTCCAGGTGGGCGCCTGATTACCAAAACTTGAAATTTGAAAAATATTCTCTGAGACTGCTGCCAATGTACCTTATCACAACAACACAAACAAAACAAGAGTAATTTCATTCTGCCCCAGTCTGGTGATGGATGCATCTGTGAGTGTTAATCAAATCCTATGACAACTTTAAAATTAGGATGTGTTATAAAAAGGTATTATTTTACACTATGTCTTGTTATCCGAGTTATATCTGCTGGGAATCTACTGGGGACTGGTGATTAAAGCTACTTCCCGTTATCCCGGAGCATCCTGACAACCTTTTAATTAGATGGCCAAATGTGTCTGCTGGGGATTAGTATTTAGAGCTACATCCCATTATTCAAACGAGTCCTGACGACTCTTGTCAGGGAGATATTTGTGTCTGCCCATGTTACCCGTGCTTGTTTGTGTTTTAGGTTAAGTCCTATTTTTCAGAAGGATCGTGAGGATTCAAGATTAATTGCCAATTCTGTTAGAATATACGCTTAACGCTAGAGGGGGGTGAATAGCGTTATAATAAAAAACAAAATAAACTTGCGGAATTAAAAATTGCAGGATAGAAATAAGTGCGGTAAGTAAATAATAAGGAACGAACGAACCGAAATTACCCTGGTTCACCACAACCTGTGGCTAGTCCAGTCCCCGAGAGACTCTCTCGAGATTCCACTAACTTCGTTAAGCTTACGGGTGCATAACAAACCATTACAAACTGACAACTTGAGTCACACAAGCCTCAACAACCATTGCTCGAAGATACCACACTTCAAGACTTCAACCGAAGGAATGAAAACGTTCCTTCCTACAACCACAAGGGATTAACACTTCCCTTCAAGTGTATACAAACACTTAGCACTCAAGACAAGACTCTCTTTATGAGAAGATAGGAGTAAAATAAATACGCTCAAGAACACAACAACATTCGTCAAGAGTTTGGCTCTCAAAAACTTATTAAATGAATAGAAAATGATGAATATGAGAGTATGCAAGCTTTAGCAAGAATATCATCAGTTGTTATACTTAGAAGACTGATTTTGAGTTGTATTTATAGTGTTCAAAACCCCCACAACCATTGCCTAATTGCCAATCAAGAATTGCTGATTTTGTGCTAAGATAATCGATTATCTGATTTGCATAATCGATTATTTTCCAATCGTTCAAAAATCATTCCCAGATTTTAAGCAGAATAATCGATTATCCAAATCGTATAATCGATTACCTAACAACGTTCAAAAAATCATATTCGGATTTTACTTAACATAATCGATTATCAGATTGTGTATAATCGATTAACTGACAACATTCAAAAAACCATATGCAGATTTTACTTAGCATAATCGATTATCAGATTGTGTATATCGATTATCTTTCAGAGTTTAAAAATACTTTGGCAACGGTCATTTGCATAATCGATTATGCTATAAGGATAATCGATTATCTTTTATATTTTGAAGACTTCGGACAACACTATCTTAACATAATCGATTATCATAAAGTACATAATCGATTATTTGCAGTCTTGTAAAATTTGATAGACACTGCCTCAACATAATCGATTATCATAATGTGCATAATCGATTATTTTATAGCTTTGAAAAATCTGATGGACACTGCCTCAACATAATCGATTATCATAAGGTACATAATCGATGATCTTGTAGCTTTGAAAAATCTAATGTACATTGCCTTAACATAATCGATTATCATAAGGTACATAATCGATTATTGTTCAGCTTTGTAAATCTGGTGTACATTGTCTTAGCATAATCGATTATCATAAAGTACATAATCGATTATCTTTGTCCAGATTTGAGAGGCATGTTTAAAAATCATTTTGGCTAAAATAAAATGGTTGAAAATCATTTTGCTTTAAATTAAATATGCATGATTTGATAAAAATGATTTTACGAGAGAAGCCAAGTCTTGAGTTAATTGTCGGATCAAGATCACAATTAAAGAACGACTCATGTATAACTTTATTTCTTTGCTTGATCATGATCTTTGTTCGTCTTGTGCTTGAACCTCGTTATGTATCAATTGCGCGCTTGTGCTTGGACCTCTTCATATGTCAATTGCGCGTCGTTTGTCATTTATCAAAACCTACAAATATGAACACACGTTTAGTTTAGTGCCTTGAGAACGTGTTTCAACAATTTCCCCCTTTTTGATAATGGCAAACCAATATCGGGATATGCATATTAGATAATTCATAATGACGATCCAAGACAAGTATATAGATATGCAATTAGTTCCCCCTCAACATATGAATTCCCTCTCAATTTATGCCAATAAATATTAAGTGCATAGCCCTTATTCTTCCCCCTTTTGACATTAGCAAAAAAAAACATTAGTAAATAACTTGTTTGTTGATTAACCAAAAATCCGAGTACATAAAAGGGACAATATAATGTCAACATAATCGATTATTGATACTTGATAATCGATTATGTACATAAGAGAAATCGATTATTCTTAAATGAGATCGATTTTCCTGCACCAGTGCTTTATATTTCCCCCTGTCTTTGGGGCGATGCCTGCAAAACAAAATTAGGCGCCTCCGACGCTCAAGTTAGTAATGAAAAACAAAAAAAATGCAATGCATGACTTAGATCAACGTGGAGTCAAGAATCCCGAGTTCATTACGAATTCGGAAAAAGGACTCTTTCTCTAAAGGCTTTGTGAAAATGTCGGCCAATTGAGATTTGGTTTTAACAAACTCAATTTCGACATCACCTTTGAGAACGTGATCTCTTATAAAGTGGTGCCTAACTTCAATGTGTTTTGTTCTTGAATGAAGAACGGGGTTCTTCATCAAGCTTATGGCGTTAGTGTTATCACATCTAAGAGGGATATGATCGATACTTAGTCCATAGTCCGAGAGTTGTTGTTTCATCCAAAGGATTTGAGCACAACAACTCCCCGCGGCTACATATTCAGCCTCGGTTGTGGACAACGCAACACTTACCTGTTCTTACTAAACCAAGAGACAAGAGAGCTACCGAGCAAATGGCAAGTGCCACTAGTGCTCTTGCGGTCCATTTTGCAACCCGCAAAATCGGAATCGGAATAGCCAACAAGTTGGCATGAAGAACTTTTGGGATACCATAGTCCCACATTTATAGTACCAACAAGATACTTCATTATCCGCTTAATCGCAGTTAGGTGCGACTCCTTCGGACATGATTGATATCGAGCGCATAAACATACGCTAAACATTATGTCCGGTCTACTAGCAGTATGATAAAGAAGGGATCCGATCATACCTCGATACTTCTTGGTGTCGACTTCCTTACCTTTCTCATCTTTGTCAAGATGATCGTATGTGCTCATTGGAGTGGCCATTGCTTTGGCGTTGCTCATTTCAAATCGTTTTAGCAACTCTTTGCAATATTCAGATTGACAAATGAAAGTTCCTTCTTTCATTTGTTTCACTTGCAACCCCAAGAATAAGGTTAGCTCACTCATCATAGACATCTCAAATTCGCTTGTCATTAAATCAGAAAATTCCTTGCACAAAGCATTGTTAGTAGCACCAAAAATAATATCATCCACATAGATTTGAATTAATAAAATGTTATTGTTTTTATGCTTATTAAATAGTGTGGTGTCAACTTTCCCCCTAATGAACTCATTGTCCAAAAGAAATTTGCCCAATCGTTCATACCAAGCTCGGGGAGCTTGTTTAAGACCATAAAGGGCTTTCTTAAGTTTGAAAACATGATCGGGAGATTTAAAATCTTCAAAGCCCGGGGGTTGTTCTACATAAACTTCTTCTTGAATAAAACCATTTAGAAAAGCACTCTTTACATCCATTTGATATAAACTGAAATTCATAGAAGAGGCAAAAGCAAGTAATAAACGAATATCTTCTAACCTTGCTACGGGTGCATACGTTTCTTCATAGTCAATTCCTTCTTCTTGATTGTAACCTTTTGCTACAAGCCTAGCTTTGTTTCTAGTGATTACACCATTTTCATCTAATTTATTTCGAAAAACCCATTTCGTACCAATTATGGTATGATTGTCGGGTCTTGGCACCAATTCCCAAACGTCATTTCGTTTGAATTGGTTAAGCTCCTCTTGCATTGCCAAGGTCCAATGCTCATCCCCAATTTCTTTGGAAATGGTTGAGGGTTCTATTTGAGAAACGAAAGCAGTATGTCCTAAGGTGTTCTTAAGATTGTTTTGAGTACTTACCTTTTGTTCAATGTCGCCAATTACCTTGTCGAGAGGATGGTCTTTGATTGTCCTCCACGCGTTGGGCAGTTTCGTTTCTTTCACCAGTGGTGGCGTTTCCTCTGATAATTGTTTCAAGATTTCATCTTGAATTTCCTTTGGATTTTCCTCTTGTACTTTGTCTTGAGGACTTATTGTGCTTAAAATACCTGCAAGATCAAAACCAGATTCCTTTCTTGCCAAGCGAGCATTATTTTCGGAAAACACAATATGAGGGGATTCCTCAACAGTTTCGGTTCTCTTATTGAATACTCTATATGCTTTGCTACGTGATGAATAACCAAGAAAAATTCCTTCATCCGATTTGGCATCAAATTTTCCCAAATTATCTTTTCCGTTGTTATGAATAAAGCATTTACAACCGAATATTCTAAGATGGGAGAGATTAGTTTTCCTTCCCTTATGGAGTTCATAGGGAGTTTTCATGAGTATTGGCCTTATGACTACACTGTTTAAAACGTAGCATGCGGTACTCACGGCATCCGTCCAAAATTTTTTGGGAATCTTAGCCTCATCGAGCATGGTTCTAGCCATCTCTTCGAGACACCTATTTCTCCGTTCCACCACTCCATTTTGTTGTGGTGTACGTGGAGCAGAGAAGGTGTGCTCAATACCGAGTTCGTCACAAAAGTCCGTGAAGAGATTGTGATCGAACTCTCCCCCATGATCACTTCTTATGGAAGTGACGGTTGTGTTCTTTTCATTTTGAACACGTTTAAGAAAACATTTAAAATTTTGAAAAGCCTCACTTTTGTGAGCAAGAAATAGTGTCCATGTAAATCTAGAATAATCATCAACAATAACAAAAGCATAACGATTTCTACCAAGACTTTCAATGCGAGATGGTGCAAAGAGATCCATGTGAAGAAGTTGCAAAGGTCTTGTAGTTGAAACAATATTCTTAGATTTAAAAGATGCTTTTTTTGCTTCCCTTTTTGACAAGAATCACTAATAGTGTCATTTTCAAATTTCAAATTTGGAAGACCAATAACTAAATTTTGTGAAACCAATTTGTTTAAAAGATGCATGTTGATATGAGCTACTCTACGATGCCATAACGACATATCATCTTGTTTACTGATAAGACAATTCATATACTCTGATGAAGAGTTTTCAAGGTCAACCATATAGATGTTATCAATTCTAAAACAACGAAGAATAATTTTAAAATCACTACGACGAAAAACTAAGCATTCTTCCGAATCAAACAAAACAAGATTTCCCTTGTCACATAATTGACTTATGCTCAAGAGATTACGTTTTAGACCTTTAACTAGCAATATATGCTTAATGGAAGAAGATTCATTCTTACCGACCGAGCCAATGCCGATAATTTTTCCCTTGTTGTTATCTCCAAAAATAACGTTTCCTCCTTTCTTGTGTTCTAGTTGAAGGAACTTGGATGCGTCTCCGGTCATGTGTTTGGAGCATCCACTATCAAGGTACCAAAGTACACTTGATCCCTTCAAACATACCTACAAGACAAATCAATGAGTTTTTGGTACCCAAGCTGTTTTGGGTCCTTGAGAGTTAGGTGTAAAATGGTGTTGTGCTTGACATGCAGTTAAGTGTCTATGTCTAGTAAAACAAGCAGGAGCAATATGTCCTATTCGACTACAATAGTGACAAATGACATTAGGATTATGCATTCTTCTAGGTTGGTAGTAGTTGGAGGTACGAAAATCGTTTGCTCTATTTTTGACAATATGGCTATTGCGCAATCCTTGAAAATCATTTCTCCTACTGTTTGTTCTAGGATATGCAGCGTTTCTAGAATAATTGTTTCTAGGTCGAGTATGTCTAGGTTGCGATTGTTGAAGGCCATTTCTAGGCGTTCTAAAATGATCAAAGTTTCTTCTAGTGTTTGGTCTAGGATGCATGTTGATTCTAGGATGGTTATTTCTAGGATGAATGTTTATTTTATTTATCCTAGGTTGAGCCTTGGGTTGTTGGGGGATGGCTTCAACTTTTTCATTAGGCTCGTTTTTGAAACCTATGCCATGTTTGGTCGATTTCAAATTGACAAGAACATCATTCAAATTTTTATGAGAAGAATTGAACTTATCTAGGGTGCCCTTAAGTCTTTCTATTTCATCTTTTAGATGCATGCAAGAAATACAATTTTTACTAGAACTCTCGATTATTTTCCAATCGTTCAAAAATCATTCCCAGATTTTAAGCAGAATAATCGATTATCCAAATCGTATAATCGATTACCTAACAACGTTCAAAAAATCATATTCGGATTTTACTTAACATAATCGATTATCAGATTGTGTATAATCGATTAACTGACAACATTCAAAAAATCATATGCAGATTTTACTTAGCATAATCGATTATCAGATTGTGTATATCGATTATCTTTCAGAGTTTAAAAATACTTTGGCAACGGTCATTTGCATAATCGATTATGCTATAAGGATAATCGATTATCTTTTATATTTTGAAGACTTCGGACAACACTATCTTAACATAATCGATTATCATAAAGTACATAATCGATTATTTGCAGTCTTGTAAAATTTGATAGACACTGCCTCAACATAATCGATTATCATAATGTGCATAATCGATTATTTTATAGCTTTGAAAAATCTGATGGACACTGCCTCAACATAATCGATTATCATAAGGTACATAATCGATGATCTTGTAGCTTTGAAAAATCTAATGTACATTGCCTTAACATAATCGATTATCATAAGGTACATAATCGATTATTGTTCAGCTTTGTAAATCTGGTGTACATTGTCTTAACATAATCGATTATCATAAAGTACATAATCGATTATCTTTGTCCAGATTTGAGAGGCATGTTTAAAAATCATTTTGGCTAAAATAAAATGGTTGAAAATCAGTTTGCTTTAAATTAAATATGCATGATTTGATAAAAATGATTTTACGAGAGAAGCCAAGTCTTGAGTTAATTGTCGGATCAAGATCACAATTAAAGAACGACTCATGTATAACTTTATTTCTTTGCTTGATCATGATCTTTGTTCGTCTTGTGCTTGAACCTCGTTATGTGTCAATTGCGCGCTTGTGCTTGGACCTCTTCATATGTCAATTGCGCGTCGTTTGTCATTTATCAAAACCTACAAATATGAACACACGTTTAGTTTAGTGCCTTGAGAACGTGTTTCAACAATTTCCCCCTTTTTGATAATGGCAAACCAATATCGGGATATGCATATTAGATAATTCATAATGACGATCCAAGACAAGTATATAGATATGCAATTAGTTCCCCCTCAACATATGAATTCCCCCTCAATTTATGCCAATAAATATTAAGTGCATAGCCCTTATTCTTCCCCCTTTTGACATTAGCAAAAAAAAACATTAGTAAATAACTTGTTTGTTGATTAACCAAAAATCCGAGTACATAAAAGGGACAATATAATGTCAACATAATCGATTATTGATACTTGATAATCGATTATGTACATAAGAGAAATCGATTATTCTTAAATGAGATCGATTTTCCTGCACCAGTGCTTTATATTTCCCCCTGTCTTTGGGGCGATGCCTGCAAAACAAAATTAGGCGCCTCCGACGCTCAAGTTAGTAATGAAAAACAAAAAAAATGCAATGCATGACTTAGATCAACGTGGAGTCAAGAATCCCGAGTTCATTACGAATTCGGAAAAAGGACTCTTTCTCTAAAGGCTTTGTGAAAATGTCGGCCAATTGAGATTTGGTTTTAACAAACTCAATTTCGACATCACCTTTGAGAACGTGATCTCTTATAAAGTGGTGCCTAACTTCAATGTGTTTTGTTCTTGAATGAAGAACGGGGTTCTTCATCAAGCTTATGGCGTTAGTGTTATCACATCTAAGAGGGATATGATCGATACTTAGTCCATAGTCCGAGAGTTGTTGTTTCATCCAAAGGATTTGAGCACAACAACTCCCCGCGGCTACATATTCAGCCTCGGTTGTGGACAACGCAACACTTACCTGTTCTTACTAAACCAAGAGACAAGAGAGCTACCGAGCAAATGGCAAGTGCCACTAGTGCTCTTGCGGTCCATTTTGCAACCCGCAAAATCGGAATCGGAATAGCCAACAAGTTGGCATGAAGAACTTTTGGGATACCATAGTCCCACATTTATAGTACCAACAAGATACTTCATTATCCGCTTAATCGCAGTTAGGTGCGACTCCTTCGGACATGATTGATATCGAGCGCATAAACATACGCTAAACATTATGTCCGGTCTACTAGCAGTATGATAAAGAAGGGATCCGATCATACCTCGATACTTCTTGGTGTCGACTTCCTTACCTTTCTCATCTTTGTCAAGATGATCGTATGTGCTCATTGGAGTGGCCATTGCTTTGGCGTTGCTCATTTCAAATCGTTTTAGCAACTCTTTGCAATATTCAGATTGACAAATGAAAGTTCCTTCTTTCATTTGTTTCACTTGCAACCCCAAGAATAAGGTTAGCTCACTCATCATAGACATCTCAAATTCGCTTGTCATTAAATCAGAAAATTCCTTGCACAAAGCATTGTTAGTAGCACCAAAAATAATATCATCCACATAGATTTGAATTAATAAAATGTTATTGTTTTTATGCTTATTAAATAGTGTGGTGTCAACTTTCCCCCTAATGAACTCATTGTCCAAAAGAAATTTGCCCAATCGTTCATACCAAGCTCGGGGAGCTTGTTTAAGACCATAAAGGGCTTTCTTAAGTTTGAAAACATGATCGGGAGATTTAAAATCTTCAAAGCCCGGGGGTTGTTCTACATAAACTTCTTCTTGAATAAAACCATTTAGAAAAGCACTCTTTACATCCATTTGATATAAACTGAAATTCATAGAAGAGGCAAAAGCAAGTAATAAACGAATATCTTCTAACCTTGCTACGGGTGCATACGTTTCTTCATAGTCAATTCCTTCTTCTTGATTGTAACCTTTTGCTACAAGCCTAGCTTTGTTTCTAGTGATTACACCATTTTCATCTAATTTATTTCGAAAAACCCATTTCGTACCAATTATGGTATGATTGTCGGGTCTTGGCACCAATTCCCAAACGTCATTTCGTTTGAATTGGTTAAGCTCCTCTTGCATTGCCAAGGTCCAATGCTCATCCCCAATTTCTTTGGAAATGGTTGAGGGTTCTATTTGAGAAACGAAAGCAGTATGTCCTAAGGTGTTCTTAAGATTGTTTTGAGTACTTACCTTTTGTTCAATGTCGCCAATTACCTTGTCGAGAGGATGGTCTTTGATTGTCCTCCACGCGTTGGGCAGTTTCGTTTCTTTCACCAGTGGTGGCGTTTCCTCTGATAATTGTTTCAAGATTTCATCTTGAATTTCCTTTGGATTTTCCTCTTGTACTTTGTCTTGAGGACTTATTGTGCTTAAAATACCTGCAAGATCAAAACCAGATTCCTTTCTTGCCAAGCGAGCATTATTTTCGGAAAACACAATATGAGGGGATTCCTCAACAGTTTCGGTTCTCTTATTGAATACTCTATATGCTTTGCTACGTGATGAATAACCAAGAAAAATTCCTTCATCCGATTTGGCATCAAATTTTCCCAAATTATCTTTTCCGTTGTTATGAATAAAGCATTTACAACCGAATATTCTAAGATGGGAGAGATTAGTTTTCCTTCCCTTATGGAGTTCATAGGGAGTTTTCATGAGTATTGGCCTTATGACTACACTGTTTAAAACGTAGCATGCGGTACTCACGGCATCCGTCCAAAATTTTTTGGGAATCTTAGCCTCATCGAGCATGGTTCTAGCCATCTCTTCGAGACACCTATTTCTCCGTTCCACCACTCCATTTTGTTGTGGTGTACGTGGAGCAGAGAAGGTGTGCTCAATACCGAGTTCGTCACAAAAGTCCGTGAAGAGATTGTGATCGAACTCTCCCCCATGATCACTTCTTATGGAAGTGACGGTTGTGTTCTTTTCATTTTGAACACGTTTAAGAAAACATTTAAAATTTTGAAAAGCCTCACTTTTGTGAGCAAGAAATAGTGTCCATGTAAATCTAGAATAATCATCAACAATAACAAAAGCATAACGATTTCTACCAAGACTTTCAATGCGAGATGGTGCAAAGAGATCCATGTGAAGAAGTTGCAAAGGTCTTGTAGTTGAAACAATATTCTTAGATTTAAAAGATGCTTTTTTTGCTTCCCTTTTTGACAAGAATCACTAATAGTGTCATTTTCAAATTTCAAATTTGGAAGACCAATAACTAAATTTTGTGAAACCAATTTGTTTAAAAGATGCATGTTGATATGAGCTACTCTACGATGCCATAACGACATATCATCTTGTTTACTCATAAGACAATTCATATACTCTGATGAAGAGTTTTCAAGGTCAACCATATAGATGTTATCAATTCTAAAACAACGAAGAATAATTTTAAAATCACTACGACGAAAAACTAAGCATTCTTCCGAATCAAACAAAACAAGATTTCCCTTGTCACATAATTGACTTATGCTCAAGAGATTACGTTTTAGACCTTTAACTAGCAATATATGCTTAATGGAAGAAGATTCATTCTTACCGACCGAGCCAATGCCGATAATTTTTCCCTTGTTGTTATCTCCAAAAATAATGTTTCCTCCTTTCTTGTGTTCTAGTTGAAGGAACTTGGATGCGTCTCCGGTCATGTGTTTGGAGCATCCACTATCAAGGTACCAAAGTACACTTGATCCCTTCAAACATACCTACAAGACAAATCAATGAGTTTTTGGTACCCAAGCTGTTTTGGGTCCTTGAGAGTTAGGTGTAAAATGGTGTTGTGCTTGACATGCAGTTAAGTGTCTATGTCTAGTAAAACAAGCAGGAGCAATATGTCCTATTCGACTACAATAGTGACAAATGACATTAGGATTATGCATTCTTCTAGGTTGGTAGTAGTTGGAGGTACGAAAATCGTTTGCTCTATTTTTGACAATATGGCTATTGCGCAATCCTTGAAAATCATTTCTCCTACTGTTTGTTCTAGGATATGCAGCGTTTCTAGAATAATTGTTTCTAGGTCGAGTATGTCTAGGTTGCGATTGTTGAAGGCCATTTCTAGGCGTTCTAAAATGATCAAAGTTTCTTCTAGTGTTTGGTCTAGGATGCATGTTGATTCTAGGATGGTTATTTCTAGGATGAATGTTTATTTTATTTATCCTAGGTTGAGCCTTGGGTTGTTGGGGGATGGCTTCAACTTTTTCTTTAGGCTCGTTTTTGAAACCTATGCCATGTTTGGTCGATTTCAAATTGACAAGAACATCATTCAAATTTTTATGAGAAGAATTGAACTTATCTAGGGTGCCCTTAAGTCTTTCTATTTCATCTTTTAGATGCATGCAAGAAATACAATTTTTACTAGAACTTATCGGGTTTGTTTTCTTCTTTTAACTTCTCATTTTCCAAAATCAATTTTTCCAAATCTTTTTCTTTCAAAGAGAGTTGTTTTTCAAAATCTTTTTCTTTCAAAGAAGAATTTTTCTTTACGTCTCTAACAGTTTCGGAAGCTCTAATGAATTCACTATACAATTCATCAAAAGCATTTTGCATTTCCTCAAGAGAAAAGAAATTTTTTGAAGAAATTTGACATACCTCTTCTTGATTGTCTTCGTGTGCCATGAGACATAGATTTGCGGCTTCGTCTTCTTCATCGTCGCTTGATTCGTCTCCGGAGTCACCTCCCCAAGATATGTATGCTCGTTGTTTCTTGAAGGGTTTCTTCTCCTTTTTGACATTTGAGCAATTTGATTTAATGTGCCCGATTTCTCCGCATCCATAGCACTTTACTTGATCTCCTTGTTGTTTGCCTTTTCGTTCATACTCTTTTCGCATGAACTTTTGAAACCTCTTAATAACGAGTCCGAACTCGTTATCTCCGTTGTTTGAGTCCTCATCATTTAGAGGTTGAGCCGTGCTTGCCTTGAGGGCGATTCTTTGTTTCCTTTGATCATTGAACGGAGGGTTAAGTATAGTAGATTCATAGGTTTTAAGATTACCTCTTATTCCGTCGATGGTGACATTTGAAACGCCGATAGACTCTTGAATCGCGTCGGCCTTGGAGCGCCATTCCGGAGTGAGACTTCGAATAATTTTTCGGACAAGTTCCTTATCCGTGAAGGTCTTCTTAAGAGAATGCAGGTCATTGACGATTTTTGAAAATCGTTCGAACATGTCATCGATCCTCTCGCTTTGCTTCATGTGAAACAGTTCATATGCATGGGTTAGAAAATCAATTTTAGCTTCTCTTACCTGGTCCGTACCTTCGTACGTGATTTCCAGCTTATCCCACATTTGCTTAGCCGTTTTGCAACATGATATTTTTCTGTAATCATCAGCATTTACAGCACAATATAATAAGTTGATTGCTCTAGCGTTGTTCTGCACTTTTCGGATATCATCCGCATCATATTCATCTTTGGATTTTTGAACCCATTCATTTTCAACCTTTTTGGTTGGAATTTGTTCTCCCTTCGTTATAACCTTCCATAGATGAAAATTATTCGATTGGATGAATATTCTCATCCTCTCCTTCCAGTACGTATAGTTTGTGCCATCGAACAGTGGTGGTCTGGTGGAGCATTGTCCTTCACCTATTCCTGCATTAAAGTCACGAGTAGAAGCCATGGATTGTTTCTCTCAAACGATTAAGTCTTTCAGAGAGTTGGGCTCTGATACCAATTGTTAGAATATACGCTTAACGCTAGAGGGGGGGTGAATAGCGTTATAATACAAAACAATATAAACTTGCGGAATTAAAAATTGCAGGATTGAAATAAGTGCGGTAAGTAATTAATAAGGAACGAACGCACCGAAATTATCCTGGTTCACCACAACATGTGGCTAGTCCAGTCCCCAAGAGACTCTCTTGAGATTCCACTAACTTCGTTAAGCTTACGGGTGCTTAACAAACCGTTACAAACTGAGAACTTGAGTCACACAAGCCTCAACAACCTTTGCTCGAAGATACCACACTTCAAGACTTCAACCGAAGGAATGAAAACGCTCCTTCTTACAACCACAAGGGATTAACACTTCCCTTCAAGTGTATACAAACACTTAGCACTCAAGACAAGACTCTCTTTATGAGTAGATATGAGTAAAATAAATACGCTCAAGAACACAACAACTTTCATCAAGAGTTTGGCTCTCAAAAACTTATTAAATGAATAGAAAATGATGAATATGATAGTATGCAAGCATTAGCAAGAATATGATTAGTTCTTGTACTTAGAAGACTGATTTTGAGTTGTATTTATAGTGTTCAAAACCCCCACAACCGTTGCCTAATTGCTAATCAAGAATTGCTGATTTTGTGCTAAGATAATCGATTATCTGATTTGCATAATCGATTATTTTCCAATCGTTCAAAAATCATCCCCAGATTTTAAGCAGAATAATCGATTATCCAAATCGTATAATCGATTACCTGACAACGTTCAAAAAATCATATTCAGATTTTACTTAACATAATCGATTATCAGATTGTGTATAATCGATTAACTGACAGCGTTCAAAAACTCATATGCAGATTTTACTTAGCATAATCGATTATCAGATTGTGCATAATCGATTATCTTTCAGAGTTTAAAAATACTTTGGCAACGGTCATTTGCATAATCGATTATGCTATAAGGATAATCGATTATCTTTTATATTTTGAAGACTTCGGACAACACTGTCATAACATAATCGATTATCATAAAGTACATAATCGATTATTTTACAGTCTTGTAAAATTTGATAGACACTGCCTCAACATAATCGATTATCATAATGTGCATAATCGATTATTTTATAGCTTTGAAAAATCTGATGGACACTGCCTCAACATAATCGATTATCATAAGGTACATAATCGATTATCTTGTAGCTTTGAGAAATCTAATGTACACTGCCTTAAAATAATCGATTATCATAAGGTACATAATCGATTATTGTTCAGCTTTGTAAATCTAGTGTACATTGTCTTAACATAATCGATTATCATAAAGTACATAATCGATTATCTTTGTCCAGATTTGAGAGGCATGTTTAAAAATCATTTTGGCTAAAATAAAATGTTTGAAAATCATTTTACTTTAAATTAAATATGCATGATTTGATAAAAATGATTTTACGAGAGAAGCCAAGTCTTGAGTTAATTGTCGGATCAAGATCATAATTAAAGAACGACTCATGTATAACTTTATTTCTTTGCTTGATCATGATCTTTGTTCGTCTTGTGCTTGAACCTCGTTATGTGTCAATTGCGCGCTTGTGCTTGGACCTCGTCATATGTCAATTGCGCGTCGTTTGTCATTTATCAAAACCTACAAATATGAACACACGTTTAGTTTAGTGCCTTGAGAACGTGTTTCAACAAATTCTAACTTCCGGTTGTTTCTGTTGGGTATCATTGTTCGGGAAGGCCTCGACGACTCTTGCTAGGGAAGGTGTTTGTGCCTGCTCATGTTACCCATGGCCGTTTGAATTTGAAACTGAGTCCCATTTCAAGGAGGGTCTTGAGAATTTCAAATTTCATGTCCCTTTTTAACTCTAATTGAATTTTCGTCCCATTATACTCTTGTTGGGAAGAATATTTATGCCGGAATATGTTCCTTTTTGAGTTTTAACTGGGTCCCACTTTCCATATGGGCTTTGAGATTTTTTATCATACCTGCCATGTGCCTGCCTAACCCTGTGGGTGGCCTCCATTAGGATCTTCTAGAATTTTTATGCCCCTGTGTCAATCAAATGTCTGTTTGAAAAGTGGTGGTTAGCTTGAGGAATTCTTATTGAAAGTGGCCTCCCTACTGTAGTGTTCCGTTCTATTTACTTTTTCGTGCTGGTGATGAGTTGCCTGATTTGCTTGGCTGACCCCCTAACCCTTATGGCCTTATTTTGCTCGCCCATTATTATGTTACACTCCTAGCCCTTTTGCCAGAATTCTTACATATTTCCTGAGATTACCAAGTGGATGTACTATGCTCAGTTGACCCTCTACCCTTGCGGCTTTAATCTTCTCTCCCATCTTTGTGTTGCACTTTCGACCCTCTTGCTAGAATTCTTACATCCTTTCCTGAGATTGCTGAGTCAGTTTACTATGCTTGGCTGACCTCCTGAACCCTTGTGGCCTTACTACGCTCCTCCATCTTTGTGCTACGCTCCTCCATTTTCCATGGTAAGTTTGATTTCACCTTGAAAGATGTTGCTTTCTTATTGGCTAACCAACTTCTCTATCACCCTTATCACAAAAAATATCTCTTCTCTATTCAAACCCAATATCCTCTATTTATTGCATTGCTTATGAACTGGAACCTACCCAACCTTTGAGTCCCACATGTCCCCCAAAGCACGTCCATTGCGCCCCCCTCCCCCATCCCCCCCCCCCCCACTTCGTGTGTATGTTGTTTTTTATTGACTTTAACCTTAAGGTTTTTTGCTTCTTCACTTGTCATGGTAACTGATTTTCATTCAAAGACCCGACATGGTCCTAGACTAACCACTCCCTTTGTAAGCCTCAACCCAAAAAATAACTCTTCCCGTTCGAACCCAATACCTTCTATCTGTTGCATTACTCCTGAACCGACATATACCAATACTTTGTGTTTCACATGATCCCCAAAGCATATTAATTGTTACCAACCTCAGTGTGTATGATGTTCTTTCTTGACTCAAACCACTGGCTCTGGCCTTGTGGTCTATTGATCCATCGCTAGCCATGATATCTTTGATTCCTTCTTGGAAGATCTTGCTTGTCACTGATTTACCACCCTTTTGTCAGAGAAAAGACCTTTGATCCGTTCACCCTAGCCCTCATTCTTTTGCATTGTCCATGAATTGATATATACCAAGCCTTTGTATTTCAAACGAATCCCGAAGCATGTTGAATGTTACCAGCTCAGTGTGCTTGTTGTTCTTTCCTGACTTATGACGTTTTGGTAAGTCAAAGAGATACGGTTTGTGCAATTGGAAAGTTGGTGGAATATTTTGAAGTCATTTCTCACTTGTTTTGCCAAACAAACTCATGAAGAGGGAGTAAACAAAACAAAAGGAATAGAGTAAGGGACAGTGGAAGGAGATAATCCCTAACGAGAAAACTACAGACTTATCAGATGTGGATACCAACTCAAATGAACATGACATGCACCTTTGATTATCAAGAAAGTCTAATATTCAACTCGTATTGCACCTCTTTGCCACGAAAAATGGGCTTTAATGCTCCGATTATCCAATCCGATTCACAATCCTTATTCGACTTGTGATGCCCAAAGGGTTTTCACCATCAAGCCTATTTCATTTTTCCATTCTCTTAACTTACAGTAGCCTCATGGTGCCCGTGAAGGTTTTCACCACTAAGACTCTCTCATTTCCATTATCTTTCCTGCCTGGACCGGAGTGTTGCCCTTGACATCAATCACATTTACTTCTCAACTTGGCATCTCTTGAAGACTGATCAGAAGATCTTTCTTGGACCGTAATGTGGGCTTTTGGATATGGTTAGAAAGAAAGGGTATCAAAGGCTCAAAACAATTCAAATATGTTCAAAATTACAACTTTCGGAACTAGATTTCTTACAACAACCACAACTTCTACCCCAGTTTCTTGTTTGGGGACCTTTGGATTTCTATTTTGATTAGACCGAACCATGAGGCTAACTACGTATCCTTAAAAGGAATCAGGTCAACTGTAGTTCATGACGATTCCTTGTTTTGTGGTCTTTTTCTTTTCTTCCTTCCCTTATTATGTTTCTTCATTTTTCTTTTGTTGTTTTGTTGTTTTGTGGGTTTTTCCCTTCTCTCTCATTTTCTCTTTCCCTCTTTTTCTTTTCTCTTTCTCTTTGTCTTTTCTTTTCTTTTCTTCTCTCTCTTGTTTTCTCTTTTTTTCTTTTTTTTGTTTTGGTTCTCCTTTCTTCTTCTTCCTTCTCTTTTCTCTTTCTTCCTTTCCATTTTTCCCTAGTCTTTTCTTATACTGACTTTTACACTTGCGTTTCTGACTTGGTTACTGATTCTGAAAGAAGGGTATGAAAGAAAATGAATAAGGCTCAAAGGGGTAACAAAGGATAAAGTGCTTAGATAGCATAACAAAATGCCTTCATCATTCTAACCTTCAAAACATTCCAAGTACAAACAATGTAATTAAACAAACCACAAAAAATATTCGTAACATTTTGATTGTACCAGACTTGATAACCATATCACACATTCGACTTCTATATCTAGGGGAATACAAAGCATCAATGGAAAATACTCTCACTTTCTTTATCATGAACGACCCCTGTCAATTTTTCAACTTGCTTTTAGGATTTCTCCATGTTCTATCTGCCCCTGTTTCACATGTTTCGGGCTTCAAAAGATCTCAAAGTGTCAAATCTATTCTTATTGGCCTCAATTGTCCCTATCATCTTTAGAATTGTTTTATTGCTTCATGACTGAACAAAGTTTAATTGCTTCATGACTAAACTAACTTTTTAAGGCCAGGCTAAGAATTATGCATGCATGCCACGTCACTAAAGCCAACAGGAAAAAAGTATTGTAAAAGAAAAGAAAACTAAACCAAATGGCTTGAAATAACATAAAATAGAAAATTGTCTAGATGGTGAAGGAGTTTGAAAAACAAAACAAGTGGAATAAACTGAGGTAACAACCCTGGAACGAACCTAGACGACGCTAAACGAGTTACTACAAAAAAACAAAACTAGGCAAAATGAAAAGGATAGAAGGGTTTGAATCACAAGACAATATCTTGATTACAACCCTGAAAATAACCCGAACAACAGAAATGACAACAAAATAAACCACCAAAACTCCTCTCCGGATGGCCAAGAAATGTAGTTTCTTTCCAATTACCAAGCACGATATATTTGCCGCTGGGTTCCGCATCAATAATACTAGGAACTTCACAAGTCTTTATCACATTATTCTTAACAGATTGCCTTTGGATCCCTTTCGCCGGCTCATTCTTATGATCAACCTTTGACGGCGCTGAAAGCTCAGCATTATTTGTGCTTTCGAGGCTCCCAAAAGAATTCTTACATTCCAACATGTGCATCTCATTATGCACAGGTGATGGACTTTGGCTAGTGTCTGATGCATCCGGATTTTGTACGACAATGTCACCTCCATCAATATGTTTCTAAATTTCTTTCTTCAGACTCCAACACTCCTCTGTTCCATGCAGCGAGGCATCTGAGCAATATGCGTACCTCTGAGAAACATCAAACTTCTTTGACATAGGGTTTGGCATTTTTATCTTAATCGAAATCAACATGTCCAATCATTTCAGCCTTTGGAATAAACTAGCGTGTGATACTCCAATAGGGGTGAAAGCCTTTTCTTTTTTCAGCAGCCTCTCGTTCTTAAACGCTTGCTTGGGCCGGAAACCTGATCCAGGAGGTTTTCAGTATGCTCGTGGGGGTGGATGGGCATTCTGTGGAGCTAGATATGGGGAAAGTGATGTACGATTTTGGGAGTTCTGTGGAGAGAAGTAGCATTGCGAGGATCATCTGGTACACAAGGATAGCCATGAGGACAATGTCGATGCTAGAAATGTTGATCTGGAATGCCCATCGGATCATCTTTTCTATTTCTTTTTCTTCCGCTGAAACTTACTTGGATATTCTGAATGTATTTTGAACCACTCATGATTTTTGCTGACTTGATTCCCTATTCTACTAGCTCCCCCATTTTTAACACATCATTGAAAGGTTTTCCCAAAGCCGGGATCAAATGACTGAAGCAGATGGGCTAATGGTCTTGTAGGAAAAGCTCAACCATTTCTTCTTCACCAATAGGGATACTGACTTGAGCAACTTGCTCCCTCCATCTAAGCCCGAACTCCCTAAAGCTTTCCTCTGGCTTCTTTTCCATTTTATATATGGAAGTGCGGTATGGGGTAACACTTTATTTATATTGAAAGTATCGAACAAATCATCAGCCATGTCACCCAATGTAGGCCATTTACTAACATCTTGACGAGTATACTAGTCCAAAGCTGCCCCAGTCAAGCTCTTATTGAAATATGCTATCAACAGGTCATCTTTCTCTCTAATGCCTCTCATTTCACTACAATAGACCCTCAGGCGGGCTACCGGATCTCCACACCCATCATACAAGTTAATTTTGGCACTTTGAACACTGCGGGTAGGCGAACGTCAGGGGATACAAACAGTTTTTTGCAAGACATATTACCCTAGTCTCCCATCCCTTGCTTGTTCTTCAAGGACTATTCTATGCCTTCCATCTTCCTGGGTATCCCATCTTTCCCCTCTCTTCCTGAAAATATTCCATGATACTCATTCCACAAGCTCTGCTTGTACGAGTCAGGAACCTTGTGGGCAACCTCTGCAGGGTAGTATTGGACATCATGAGCTTTGAGTAGGTATTCATTGTTCGGGAGAATGGATGTGACAGGAGGGAAATTTTGGGAAAAGATAGTTGGAGGATGAGTGACGGGGCTAGTAGGGTGGTTGGGGAAACTGTAATAATTGGGTGTATCTGGAGAATATGGAGGATCATTCGGAATCATGACTGGAGTTTGGATGAGGGTAGCATCTAAGAAGCTAGGTGGTGGCAAGGGTGGTAGTGTCCCGGTCATCCAAGTCTAGTATATTTCAGCCATTTGGTCTTTCAATTTGTACATTTCCTCTTTCATTGCATCGACGTCCAATTCCTCTACCTCTTTCGAGGGGTCAATGATGCTGGCATCGGTTTCCTGATTGGACATGATCTGCTTGCTCTTAGACCAAGTGTTGTAGGAGTGGATTTCTAGTATGCCACAAGAACTATCCACCTGCCTGGACTCAACACCAACTTTGTTAGTGATTAGAGAATTAATAGATAGGTAACCGCACATTTTGAGAATGAATGCACCTAAGCAGTTAACCGTTTCTAATATGCCCTTGCTTGGTTCCATGCGTCATCCTGGCTTTCCTTTTGCAATGCCTCTTCTTTGCTTTATCCTCTCACTCCTCCCTCTTGTTTTTCCATCGTTTGTTTCTTGCTTTCCCTTATTTTCCTTTGCTTTTATCTCTTATTCTCCCCCTCTTTGTTTCTTTTCTCTTTTCTTTTTTTTATTTGGTTACGGTCAAATCCTGTGTAGATTGCCTACGTATCATGACCCCGCATAAATCAAACCGAGCCTAGTTCTTGGGGATATGAAAAGAAATAAACAACAAAATATTTTTGGAATTTTCAATAAAAACAAAGACCTTCGGTACAAAGACTCAAGATTCACAGACTCAGAATAAACTATCCAGCTCAGAAAAGATCAATCTAGCAGAGTCCGAAAAAACTTAACAGACTCAAATCCAAAGTACTGACTCAAACAAATATCACAAATACGTTAAAGCCTTGAACACTCTTGGAGCTCTCGAGGAGTTGTTTGGTTTTGTTGAGGGCTCGTCTGCAAGATCCACCTGGATCCTTTCCAAATCTCTCATTACCTGCTAGAAAAACATCATGACTGTAGCGAAGAAAGCGGTTTTGGGTCATGTCTTCACATATTTGGCATTTTACCACAATATACTCTGCAATTGTTGTGACCCTTTCACGGATCCTACCCTTCTCCCGTAATAAATCTCTAATTTGTCGGGTTTTTGCTTCTATAGTTCATTTAGCTGCAAGGCTTTGTATATGAAATTGTTGTAAATCCTTTCTAACCGTGCTATCAAAGAATAGCACTGCTCCCTTTCGGCTTCAATATCTCTTACCTGCTTGGCCATTTCATTTTCAATGATCTTGACCTTTTTCTTCATACTTGCCATCCCCTTGTCGTATTTCTCCTTCAACTAATGAATAAAACTGGCTCGTTCCCCTACAACCTTGGCTATCTTGGCCTAAGAATTTGCTAACTCCTTTTCAATCTTCTGTAAATCATCCTCGAAATCACATGCCTTCTGGGAAAGGTTGTATATGAGCTTCTCATCTTTTCTTATCCTGCCCAGGTTGTCAATTGCTATTTTTATTTTCCCAATATGTGCTGTGAGAGTTTCTTGGATCAATCTTCTTTTCATACCTTCAGCTTCCTGAGCCTGGAGATCATTGTCGAATTCCATGTTTCTCATCTTTTCTTTCAAGGTGTGAATCTCAGCTTGATACGCTTTTTCCTTTTCTCCCCATGCTAATCTTTCTTGGATTTTCTCTTCGAAAGCTTGAACATGAGTTCTTTTGGTGGGTCTCTCGGGTCGGGTTCCGGCTTGGTGTTCACGGAGGACCTCTTCTCAAACCAAGAAGCATAGTGTGGATCCATTTCTCCTTTTGCGGCATCTAGTACTTGGGTGCCATTTTCAATATACCGACAACCATTCCAATACTGTTGAACCAAAGCTTCGGCCAATGTGGCTTCCGAATGCAACTCTATAACTTTAGTGCTTAGATCTTCATCTTCGGGCACAAATTAAGACCGTCGCAATTGTCTCAAGACCCTCTGTGGTGCATACGGTTGAATACTTTTCACACACTTTATCCTCATGTAGCCCTTAGCAGTAGTCATGTATATGGCTTCTGTCTTTGGGAGCCATCCTATGGACCACTCAATTTGACTTGCTTTGAGAGATATCAAATGGCACTCACACATCAAACCCCTCGGCACGCTGTAATCCTTTACCCTCTCTTCATAACTGGTGATGAAATTATTTGGGCTCGAACCATAACTCATGAATCTGGGATGGTGGTGAACATGCTCAATCATCCACGTTTGTAGAAGGATATTGCAACCTTCAAAGAACTGAGCCACAGTTTTGCATAAAGTCAACGCATGGTAGATATCTGCCAGTACCAACGAGGCAAGTGTATGATTTTCATGGTGGTGAGGATTTGTGCAATTCTAGCCATACGAATATGTAATGTCCCTTTCTCATTTGAAAAAACCATTATCCCCAAGAATTCCACAATAAATGTGAACGCGCGATGGAGGTGCCAAAGACCCTTATCTTGCTTGTTTCTCAACCCATTTTCATGTGTCTCAAAACCAGAAGAATGTCTAAACCTGAAGTATAAGAAATGGAAATCACAACACCCGTTGCCTACGCGGTTTTTACTTATCTATTTGTTGATATTCAGGAGGTCAAAAACTTGTGCACCAATGGAGCCCTTACAAATATAAGTTGTTGCTTCCTCAAATCTCGTCCAAACTCAATGTACCTGGATATCTCCTCCAAAGTAAGGGTAATCTCAAAGTTTGAGAAGCGAAAAACAATACGAGCAGGGTCCTAGAAAGTTATCATAACCTTTATCAGATCGTCTTGTGTTTGATCTCCCAAATGTCTATAAGAGCGCCCAACTGTTGTCTTACCCATGCCTAACCATCTTTATCCAAATCATTTCACCACCTGTGCAAATGTACTCAAGCCTGCTCATTGATCACTTCTGGTGGGTCCTGGATAATATTCATTCATTCTTATAGAAAGGCAAGGTTAGGGTTGACTCTAATGACCCTTTTTTGAAAACAAGTTTCTAATTTTTGAAAACAAAATCGTGATTCGCTCCTTGACATTCCAATTTTATCCAAATGGCTATCTTTGCAAATATGGTCCTTTCCATTTTCATATGAATTTTGAAGCCGGGTACGCTTATTTTGTAACACTTCTTAACTTTTTCCATTCTTTTACGAAGATAGCCCTTAGATAATGGGGGAATATTCTAAGGCTTCTCGGTAAGAACGGTTTAAAACACTACCGACACTGAATCGGCTTATCTCTCTCCTTTTTTTCTCTATTTTTCAAAATAAGGTCGAACCTTATGTAGGTTGACTACGTATCCCATATCTGATATGAATCACACCCGTGTAGTTTGGCCAATTTTATTTTGAAATGATTATTTTTGGTGGAAAAAAATTCGGTAGAGTTTCAGGGTATTTTCAAGCATTGGGTTTTCTTTAGAGCCGGGATTACTCCTTTCCTACATCACTCTTGGTCTTTTTCTCTCTCTTTTTCCCCTCTTCTTGTTTTCTTTGATTTTTTCTTACTCTTCTTTTCTTATTTAGTCGGTTAGCATGAAAGCCGAAATAAATGAATGTTCACATATCACATTGGATGCATCATGATGGTCTGCTATTTTGGGTACACTTGTCCTAGATGGACCCAGCCCCTATGTTGAGTTCCCTAAGTCAAAATGCACGGGATGCAAACAAGCGCTCCTACTAGTGATCCGACATGAGGATGTGTTTTTCTATGTTTGAATCCTAGGGTTTTCATCTAGACATAGGGTACCCGAGCGGACAACAGGGACCGAGGAGGGAGCGACGTACCAGGAGCACTAAAGTCTGCCCAGCCATGTCACTTGCCCAGACTCACTCTATTTGGTATAATTTCTATAGAAAAAGTGGGCTACACGAACGTATGCACAATTTTCAGAAGACTCAGAGGGATAGCGTAAGGACACAATTATATATAATTCAACAAAATTAAAGTGTTAAACAGATAGAATTTTACCACAACAAGGTTCATAGAATACAATAATATCAACAATAACTAAGCCAAGTAAAAATCATAAAACAAGCTCGAATTCTTGAACCCTAAAACACAGATTTTGGGTTCGATCCCTAGTAGAGTCGCCAGAGCTGTCACACCTCCTTTTTTTACTACTACACCCTGCGAAGGGCATAGATAAGGAGTTTTTTCCAATTTAAGGGACAATCAAAACGGGATTCATTTTAATTAAAAAAAATGAATCGCCGTTTGGGAGATTTATGGTGCCGCAAGTCACCTGTTTAAATCTCGAATCAAGGAAAAGAATGAATATGTTACTAAACACTGTGAATTAGAAATCCGGGTAAGAATTCTGTTTACCCGGGAGAAGGTGTTATGCACTCTCGAGTTTAGCGGTTCTAGCACGACTGCTTCGATCCTACTTGGCTTGACTAAATTGTTTAATTATTGATTTTAGAACTTATGTGTTTATGGCTTTCACCGCTTTTAATTAGACAATTATTTTGAAACGAGTTATGCGTATATATACCTGCCTGTTTGGCATGTCAAAATCATGTCACGCGAACGTGTCCACAATTAATAATACTTAATTATTATAAATAAAAGTTTGGGCAAAAGTTGCGCGAACGCATACTCCGGTTTTATTTTTAGAAACATAATTGTATTACCCGAACGTATACACAACCATGATAGTATTGCAGCCCTAAGGGATATTCTATGAAATATTAACCTTGTTAAAGTTATAAAAAATCGATATGAGGGTCATGAAATTTGTGATTTTGTTTAGCGCAGCGCACTTCATTTTTATTTTAAAGGCCAACCTAATGGAACGATGATTTTCTATAAGTATTGTCTCTCAAAGGGCCTTAGTTAAATAGCATTATTGATTACTATTATTAAAAGAAAACAAGAAGTTTGGGCTTCAAGTTCAGGTCCGCATGTGAACAAAAAGAAAACCTCTTAATTCAAGTGTGCTACTTAACTCGGAAGGCCCGAAACTTATGTTACAAAATTAATCCAATAACTTTATTATGAATTCAAGCCATCAGCATTTTTTGGCTTCAAAACTAGCCCAGGAAAAAGGAAAAAAATGATCAGCTTTATGAGGAGCTACCTCGCATTGGGCCTTGTACGAACAAATTTTAGGCCCAATTCCAATTTAAATAAAAGTTTGTCATGTCTTGGCTCATGAATTCCCAAATCCAGTAGTAAATTCTATTTAGTTCTCAAAAGACTAATTTAAGGTCACAACTGGACGTAGATGCAAATCAAGGCATGTCGACCTTATATTCAAATCTCACATACACATTCAACTCGTTTGCATATTGATGACCTAACGTGCTCATTCTGAACATTAGCATCCTTTTAGTTCCAGACTGATGCTCCTTAAAAAATTTAGTCCTTGACTAGGAAACTAGAAATAACTACTGATGTTCTCAACTTTTACATATTCTTTTCTAAGCTATTAACTCATGAACTTCCCAACTACATGTAACATAATATAGATCTAAAGGCTGCTACTGCTTTGAAATGTAAATAAACTAGTTTTGAGTTTCACTTTTTTGACAAGAACATGGTGAACAAATTTAAAACAACCAGCTATTCAAAATACCGGAGTCGCCAATCCTGCATCAATAGAAATGTTCAGGCTATTTACCGATCCAATTTCTAACTAATAACCTATTATAAGATTAAGTGCGGACTAACATAAAATTCAAGGGTAATATTGTCTAGGCTAAACTGGTATCATTAATAGGACATTCATATTGTTCTAGGAAGGGTCCAACTGTCCAGTTATTTACAAGTCATTGTATTGATAATATAAACACAACTATACTATGCAGTTAAGCTAAAAATTGAATAAGAGAACTTCAATGAGTAAGTCAAAGCAGCATTTCTCATTAGTCTTCTAGTTCAGTCATACATTGACTCTTCACAGATCATATGGGGCCAGAGGAGTACCAGGAAGTTACAATGAAAAATGAGAGGAAGTGAAGGTCAGCTAAGTAGCAAAATAGCAATTGGTTCGACTCACAGAAGCAAACCCAGGAAATTTAGAAAAGCAGGAGTACGAGCAAGGGCAATAGACTTCTAACTCAATGATTTCAAACAACATCCCAAGCAAAACAGAATATGAGGCAATAAAACCAGAAACACTTCGATCGACCAAAGAAAATCAGCTAGGCTGAAGATTAAATTTGATGAACCAGCGTAATTGAATAGAAAACATATCTAGAACGCATGTTTGGAATTTTTAGTGATTTTCAGTAGTTTGGAACTTGAACTTTTAAATTTCTCTGATCCTATGGCTTTCTACCTTTTGAAATTTTGAATTTTTCAAAATTGTTGGATCTCAAAACTTGTGTGGATCATTTTCAGAACCAAAAACCTGTTTTGCAAGGCAGTAATGGGCTACCTTTATAGGCAAAGTTAAGGGATGTTTTCCGATCTTTTCCTTTACCCCCTTGCCCCCCTCTTATATTTTTTAGTTTTTGCTTGAAAATTCCTTGAAACTGACTTATGTCTCAAGTCTTAACACCAAGTTACTGAAACTCTATTTTGAACCCCAACTAGAAGGTTCATAGAGTTTCTAATTCGTCTTACTACAAGATTCTTATTATCTAAAAAGCATATTCTACCCTTTTATTTATTCTGAAATTACCAACATATACTTGCTAACCCCCAGCCCTGTAACTTGGTTAACAACTGACCATAGTTAGTCAAAAAAAAGGCTGGAAAGATTCAAATATAACCAAACGTATCTTAAAATTGAATTAGTAACCAGTAACCTAGTGATCCTAATTTAAATCTAATTAATGTGAATCTTAAGACCAAATGTATCATTGAAAAGCAGTAAACTATAAAGCAATTCTAATCAAAATGTCATATAAAAACAATAACACTCAAACAATCCTTAATTAATCAAATTGAACTAAGCCTAGTTTAATCCTAAATTATAACTCGACAATTCAAATTAATTCACTCAGCAACACTAGTCACGACTTAGCATCAATACGAACAAAAATCATAAACTTAAACTAATCTAAAAAACGAAACTAGTTTCTATCAACAAAAATTAAATTAAATCATGGAATTAATCAGAAAACTAATTTCAAGATAAATAACAGAAGAAAGACAAGAAAACTCACCTATGCACGGCATGAACAAAGGTTGGATTCCGATTCGAGCCTTGGAATAATGTTAAACACTTGTTCTTCAGAAATAACAAACGAAAACATTGTTTCGTGACTCGAATCCAACAACAGACTCAAGAAATTGGGCAGAATTTAAGCCATTTGGACTTTTATGGTTCTGTCATCCTTAGATTTGAAATTTGAGAGAATCGGGGATTATTTGAAGGAAAATAGTCAGGGGTTTAAGAAGATGGAGATAAGGAGACCCTAGGGTGTAATTTTTGTGGGATTTGGAGGCGGCGATGTCGTGTGCGGTGGAGGCGGCGTTTAGGTTTTTAAGATTCGAGACGTTTGGGTGATATTCGAAGGAAACTAAAGGTAGACATGTTAAGGGGAGGAGGAGAGGAACACGTGGTGTAAATTTGGAGGTTGTTGGAGCTTTGTCACCGCCATAGGCGATTTCCGGCGGCGACAGATGGAGAGGAGGTCTCTAGGGTTGTTGGGGTTGTGGGAGAAGATGGATTGGGGGTAGGGGCTATTCAGACACTTAAATACCTAAAACCTAGTTAGTTCCCGACCGTTGGATTGATGAGATCCAACGGTCGTGATTGATAGGCCCTGAAACGACGTCGTTTTGTTATTTTTTTTAAAAAGGCTGGACCGGATCAGATGTTTTGAGTTGGGGATTGTTGACCGGTTTTCTCTAATTTTTTGGCTAGGGCTTATTTTGACGCTTGCCTAAATGCAGGCTGGCATGCTTCTCTCTTTTCCGTTTTTCCATTTCAATTAATAATTTTCCTTTTGTTGGTTTTCTTATCTTCTTTTATTTATTTATTTATTTTTCTTCTTTGCAAAATTAAAACCAACGAAAACCTAATTTAACTCTAAAATTAGACTAATTAATTTGTCTAAAATAAAGTAAATCCTAATTTAAAAAGAAAACTAAATGAAAATGCAACATGACTATTTTTGTTATTTTTTATGAATTAAGATGCACTCAACATGTAAACAAACACATAATTTATGCAATTAAATTCTAAAAATCACACAGAATAAGAAAATCTTAGTTTTAGGAATTTATAGGAGTAATTTAAGCTAGGCAAAAATCACATGCTCACAGCAGCACCGCAGATGCGGTCCCCTTCCCGTAGATGCAGAAATCAGTGAAGCAGTGAGCCTCATTTAATATGGTTCTAAGTTATTTTTGCCATTTTCACTCCTCCATTTGGGCGATCTTGAATCTTTTGAGGGAAGCCTACCACTTAGTATCTTGCGGTAAGCTTATTCTACCTACTCCTAGTTTAACACTTGTGTCTTATGTAGATTAACACACTGAGATTAAGGTAATATCATGGGACTAGGGCAAAACCTAGGATTTTGTAAAATTTTGATTCTTCCATGAAATTGGTTATGAAATGAAGTCGAATTTTATTATAGATCCTTAGGTTACAAAGAACAACTTCTTTCAAAAAATTTTGAAATCCGGGCACGTGGGCCTAAGGTCGAATTTTAGCAAACATGTGTTTAAGGTTCGAAAATTGATTAAATAGTTAGAACATGATCTTGTGAGCTTGTATTGACTAGTTCCTACCTAATTTATCTAGTTTTGGATCTTTTGGCTCCAAATTGAGAGTTCGGGCTCGTTCTTGATATTGGAAGTGCACTTTGGAGCAAGGTGAGTCTCCTATCTAACCTTGTAAAAGAGAATTGTCCCCGTAGGTGATGAAATCAAATAATTTGCTATTAAATGTAGGGCCTACGCACGCACTAGGTGACTAGAGTATGTGCGTAGCTACTATTATGATAAGTCTAGGTAGTTTAGGACCCAAAAAACATGCTTTATGTGGTATTCTTGCAACTGTATGTTTATCTCGGATTGTTTAAGTCATGGCGATTACGATAAATGAGACTAGTTAAGAGGAACATGATCTTTCTTGGCTGTTAAAAAAGAGGTTAATAGATCAGTGAGTAATTGTTCCCCGGTTATATGTTCTTGTCTGCTTGTTGCTGTGTTTAGTTACATTTGACCGCGTCGCATGGTTGATTCGCGAGCAAGGTAATAGATGCATCTATGGTTTGTGCCATTTGACCCTAAGCAGTGCACAATTTACTTTTATGTTGGATCGGGCTGTACGACCTCGGAACTACTTGCGCATGATTTACTCAATATTTTCTATGACTTCAGTTATTATTTACCCCGAAAATGGAAGTTTTCCGGTGAGATATTATCTAAGAGAGGACCTATTAGTTCTTGTTGTACACTAGTAATTAATTGTTTTATCAATGATCAGTATAATTCATCTCTCATATTATTTGACCCTAGTAAGTGTCATGTTGACTTCTCGTCTCCACTTCTTTGAGATTAGCCAGGATACATACTGGGTACATACTGTTTATGTACTCATACTACACTTCTGTAATTAACTATACAGGATTTGAGGCAAGTACATTTGGCTATCAGTCTGGTGGGCATCCCTAAGCAAATTTTGAGGCTTCCACAGTGAGCTGCTTCCCTTCATATGCCGATCAGCAGCTTGATGGAGTCTTTATTACTTTTTACTGTCTATTTTGTTTCACATAGTAGGATAGGTCTATTATTTTATATATTCTACTAGTTGCTCACAACTTGTGACACCAGGTCTTGGCACACACATTAGTAGACTATTCTTTTGGGTTGTATAACTTTTATTGAATGTTGCTTATCCTCACATGTTTTTAATTGCAAATTAAGAAGACTGTTGTAACTGTTTTTAGTAAGTAAAAATAAGAATTCACTAATATTTTTCGCGTTGGCTTGCCTGACAACGTGTTAGGTACCATCACGACCTGAGGTGAAATTAGGTCATGAAAATCTTCCTTCTGTTGAATTTCCCTTTCCTCCCATAAAATAAGAAAAATAAAAAGAAAAAATAGAATATCAAATTGTTGCTTTAAGAATTTGCTAGGATTAATTAATTTCTTCACACGAAGGGGAGGTCACAGCCCTTCCCTGGATTTTGCGAAAATACTGAATACTTTATATATTGGGTTGCCTTTATTAATCTATTCATAAGTTAATCCATCTTCTACAAAGGATATTGCAAAAACAAAATATATTTTCCAACTCTGATGGAAATGAAATTAAAATAGACCAATGGCAGCATTCCTATTGACCAAAAATTATCAAATTCTTTGAAATATAATTATCTTGTTTACAAAAATAATAGAAAAAAGGAATCTAACATTGTTACAAGAATCTAGGGACTAAAACGTAGTATATGGTCCCTGTTTGAACAAAGTATTAAGTGTTTTGTTAAACTAATTAATAAAAAAATAGAATATAAATCCTAGCCAAGGGTCATTAACTCTAGATCAAAGCACATTGAATAAGAGAATAAAATTTAGTCAAGCTCGTGAATTTTTAAGATATATAAAAGATATCAAACATAAATGATATGCTTACATTCTTGATGTATTGTTTCGTAATGTAAGAATAAATAAAGAAAAGAAGGAATGCCATTAACAGCTGTGGATATATCTTAATTGATTCAATAAAGATGATTACAAAGATTAGCCGCCAAGATCCAAAACTTCTCTTATTTTTCTCTCGCAGTGCTTCTCTAGTTCTTCTACCTCTTTCCCCTGAAAAAGAGAAGGCCCTTTTGTAATGACCCAACAGGTCATTTTACGCTTTTGCACTATGATCTCCAGTTCTCAAGAATGATTTTCCCCGTGTTATATTATGACGAATGTAGATCGTTGGTTTTGTTTATAGGAAAAAAATGAAATGAATTTGAAAGAACAGTTTCGTGTTGAAAGCTTTGAATTTGAAAGGTTTGACCGAGAGTTGACTTAATTGTATTCGAAGCAGAGTTTTATGATTTGGTTAGCTTCGTTCGATGATTTGTAATTTAGGAGTGTGATCGGAAGTGATTTTGGAGGTCCAGTGTGGAATTAGGCTTGAATTGGCGAAATTAGTATTTTGGCAAATTCCGGTTGATAGGTGAGATTTTGCTCCGAAGGTCAGAATGGAATTCCGAGAGTTGTTTTATCTTTGTTAAGTGATTTAGTATGTCTGTGTAAAATTCAGTTCATTCGGACGTGGTTAGGTCGGGTTTTTTATGGAATGCTGTTTCGGAAGTTTTAGAAGAACTTAGGCTTAAATTCGATATGAACTGATGGTTTTAATGTTGTTTGAGGTGTTATAATGATTGGAAAAAGTTCAAATGAAGTTATGGGGGTGTTGGTGTTTTTGGTTGAGGTTCTGGGGGGCTCAGGGTGATGTCGGATGGTTAACGGGAAGTTTTGGCTTTGGAAATCTAAGAAATTGCAGCTGATTCTGGTATTTTTGCTTCTGCAGAATTGGTACCGCAGAAGCGGTACCGCAGAACTGAGGGAAAGGCCGCAGAAGTGAGTTTTGGCCTAGGCGCCTATTTCCGCAAAAGCGGAATATTTCTACAAAAGCAGGAGTCGCAGAAGCGACATTTTGACCGCAAAAGCGGTCCTGGGCATTAAGCGAAGCTCCGTAGAAGTAGAAGATTTTTGCAAAAGCGGGAGTCGCAAAAGCGAAATTATGACCGTAGATGCGGAACTTCCTTGGCAGAGCTATTTAATTCCATCTTCGCAAATTTTTGAAGGGTTTCAAATATTTAACTCGGACCTGGAGGATTGTGGGCGATTTTGAAGAGAGATTTCAAGGAGCTTCGATAAGGTGTGGATTCTTGGACATAAAACAAGATTTTATGTTGTTAATGCATGGATTAGGGCTAAAAACTTAAGAAATTAACAGACAAAAATGGTGGTTTAGGGCTTGAACTTAAGAGAGAAAAATTTGGGATTTTAGGGGCCATTTGGACATCGATTTTGGTGTTCTTTATATGTATAGACTCGTGGCGAGATAAGGAACCCGATGATGTAAAAATTTCTGAGTTTCGAGAAGTGCACCCATGGCTCGAGTTTTGGTGATTTCGGGATTTGTGCCCGTTATTGATTGTTTTCGCTTGGGCTTTTTTCCCTTAGCATATTATGATGCATTCGTTATTATTTTGGATAGATTCGATGCGCGTGGAGGCTGACTTGAGGGGCAAAGGAATCGCAAGCTAGGGAATTCACCGGTTCGAGGTAAGTAATGATTGTAAATACTGTCATCAGGGTTTGAATCCCCGAATTACACATCGTTGTGTTACTTTGAGGTGACTTACACGCTAGATGACGAGTGTGGGGTAGAACACCGCTGGGGATCATGACCTAGTCCATCCCGAACAACTATTTGCATGCGTAATTGATAGCTAATTATTTGATGTTACTATATTTTGGGTTTTATGCCATGTTTGGGGCCTTGTACCGACTTGCTGAGCCCCTTAGGGAATTTTGACTAATTTTGACTATCTTTCCTCACTCTAGTTGTTTGAAAGCATATACTCAGTCATGTTTTTACTTGTTATTACTCAAATTTGGCTTTGTAGCAATATTCTTAAAAGTGCGAAAACTAGTTTGGCTAAGTTTCCTGTTTTACTAAGATAGACTGAGGGTCTGATGGTGAGATTGATGACTGAGATAGACAGAGTCTAATGGTGAGGTTAATGACTGAAATAGGTCGAGGACCTCGTTGTGAGGATTCTATATCCATGGATCGGGCTACACACCACAGCAATATATATATATATATATATATATATATATATATATATATATATATATATATATATATATATATATATATATATATATATACACACATATATATACACACACATATATATATATACACACATATATATATATATACACACACACACACACACATATATATATACATATATATATATATATATATACACATATATATATACATATATATATATATATGGATACGGATCGGGCTGCATGCCGCAGCAATATATAAATATATGTATATGCAATCGGGCTGCACGCCACAGCGATATGTTTGATGGGGCTGCACGCCGCAGAAATATTGCGCTTGGGCCGTAAGGGGCCCCTCTTGGAATCTGTACACCCCTAGTGAGCATCATCGACAAAATATATGGATCAGGCTGCACGTCGCAGCGATATATGGACCGAGTTGCACACTGCAACGGTTACTATTTGGTACCTATTGAGCATGAATGCTGTGTACGAGTAATGTTTGGTAAGAGATGAGTGACGAGTGACAGAGGGTCTAGCCCGAAGGATGATAGATATATATACATGCACATGAGTGACATGTTTCCTGAAAGGCCTGTTTATGAACTTAATGAATTCACTCCTCCTAAAAGCGAGTTTCTATCAAATATATTGACTTATTGATCATATTTCACTCATCTTCATATTGATCCTCTGCCAAAAAGTTGAACCAATGTTTTAAAACAAATTTTTATTTAAACTAGGGTTTACAAGACGTTTAGAAATTAATCACTAATTTGATATTTGGCTAGACTTCAATTTATGAGGTGTTTATGATTATTATTTTGCCCGATGGGTTGTTTTACGAACTATGTTTTTGCCTGAGGAGCCGATAATGGCTTTAATCTCTATTGTTATTTTAAATGGTATTGAACCTTACTAGAACTACTGGAAGTGCTTCAAAATGATTTTTACTAAAAGTTGGGTTTTAAAAGGGAAGGTTGACTCGTATTATGATTTGAAAGCCTGTTGTATTTATTGAGCCTAATGTGAATGTTGATTCTTTTTTTCCTACTACTCAGTCTTTATTTACTCTTATTACTTACTGTGTTAAAGTACTCACATTACTCCTTGCACCTCGTGTGCAGATGCAGGTATATTGGAACCCAATGGTGATATTGATATGCTCAGATACGGAGTCATCAGAGTTACCAGGTAGCTGCATGACATTCGCAGCACCGCTCCGTTCCTCACATTGCTATTACTATATTAAGTACATTATTTTAGACTTCTTGTTATATTCAGACCTTGATAGATGATACTGACTAGTGGCATCCTGATGTCGGGCTTGTATGTTATTTTCTCATTTTATTCAGACTTGTATTATGAAATATTGATCAATTAAAGGTTTAATAATGACTCTTAACACTTAAGGGGTTAATTTGAGTGTTGTGTCAGCTGGTCTCGTCTTCACAAGAGGCACCATCACGATTGAGCCGATTTGGGGTCCTGACAAGTTGGTATCAAATCCTAGGTTTCTAGGTCTCACGAGTCATGAGCAGGTTTAGTAGAGTCTCGTGGATCGGTATGGAGACTTCTGTACTTATCCTCGAGAGGCTGCAGAACCTTTAGGGAAAATTCACATTCTTGAATTCTTATCATGCATCCTTCATTCATCTTGAAAGGTAACTCTTGAAATTCCTTCCACGCGTTCGTATGCGTGCATGAGCGCTCAGTGTCAGATGTGCCTTGATAGCTTGTGATTCCCTGATCAAGGGACGAGATATGATCTTTATGAGTTTGATGTTGGGACAATCTTGAGGACTTGAGGCTGGATCTTTGCTTATGGCTTGAGCACCGAGGTGTTGATTGTGTGAGCAGATGTTCTTGAATTTATATGTTCAGTATTTTCTCTATTAGTAGAATTGACGGTCGGATGGCCATGCAATGAAAATGTTAGTGCTGTGAGATGTATTCGTATGATTTGGAAGTGACAAGGAAGGTCTGCTGGAAGACAGATGAACTATTAAGGCATGAATTCCATTGTGATTGCATGTAAAAGCTCTGAGTTATGGGCACATGAAGAATCTTTTCATGTTTCTAGTTGAGAGTGGAGTAAATATCATGATGCGGTATGAGTTCAGACTCAGGAAGGCCAAGTGGCTGTGTAATGTGTATGACGGTGGAAGGTATAGGGAAATGTTATATTGAGGCGAAGCAGGTGGGTTATCTCCTGCAGAATGTTCTGAAGTGGTGTGATCCTTATGTGTATCTTAGAAGATCTCATGTGTAATTGAAAGGTACGTGTTGAAATTTGAAATTTAAGGTTGCTCAAGAGAGTGGGCTTAACTTCCGGGGATGAATGCGAGATTTGCAGAAGATTTATAGCACTGGATGATCTGTGTTATCACAAAATTATAAAAGATTTTAGTTTAATCTCACTATGGCATTGTGGCATCAATAGAGTAAAAGTGTTATGAGATATTGAGTGTATCTGGATTTATGGCTTCGAGCTAAGTGGGGGAGTCTGATGTGAGTAGTTGATTGCACGGTTAGGTGCTATCTTGGTTCCAATTTGAGGCGTGCGAGTGAATTTGCTATGGCTCGAGAAAAAGGAAAATATTGGCAAAGGGTATATTATGTCTCATAGGGTATGAGAATTACGGAATGTCTAGAGTTGTTGGAAAAGAATGCCCGGTGCGTAGAGCAAGAAGTTTCTTGGTTGTATTGGGATGAAGATCTCATTTTGCAGTGTCGGAGTGCTAATGAGACACGAGTGGTTCTGTTTGTTAGGTCAAGTAATTTACAGTTTGAATAAGAGTGATTGACTTTCGAGAATGGTTCTAATGTGTTCGAGATTCTAGAGGGAACAATTGGGTATCTTAAGGTTGTGTATGTGGTTAGAGACTGTATCTTCATTGGAAGAGGTCAAGATTTGTGGTACTTTTATGTTAATTATGGGCTTCTATGTATCAATATCAGGAAAGTAAAGGTAAAGGATTTAGTTTTGCAGAAAGCTCTTAACAGTAAAGTATTCTAAAATGTGGTATTTCTAGGAATATTTGAGAGAGTATTCAGTGGCTTATGGGTCTTAGACGGTGTGATCTTATGCTTGGGCCTCGTGTAGTGAGCTTGGGTTGAGGAATTGTGGTGCTACAGCAAGAGGGAATATCAATTTGATGATGAATCAGAAGAAATTTAGATAGAAGGAGTAGCTTGATTGTAGACCGAATCGGTATGGTAAGGGTATGATTAATTCTTTGTAGGTGTTTGAGGTAATGGGTTCTTGTAGGTATTTTGCAGCAATGCTCTTGGGCTTTGATGGCTTGCTTATCTTGGTCTAGTTAGAAGGATTCAGTCCTGGCATTTTAATATGTGCAAACAGAATTGGGTGAGTTCTTATTGATTCCTACTGTGGTTGGAGAGGTCCATTCTCAACGAATATGAGAGGAATGGGATGTGTAATGATTTTCTTCTAGATGGCACAAATGGAAATTTCTTGACTAGTTAAGTACATAGATTTCTATTGCTCGAAAGGGAGATGAAGTTCTCATGTTATACTAGGATGGTGTGGTATGGTATATGCGGTATGTAGTGGAGGATCGAGATTTGCGTGTTTAGAGTTACAGTTTAGCTCTAAAAGGAAGTTCTTAAAACTCTTAGGCAGTGGTTAGCCTCGAATGGTTAAGGGAATGATATTTCTAAATTAGAAGTGATTTGACGATAATATATGTTTATAAAAAGGGTAATGTGATTAAATTAATGATACTTTGGTAGTATTGCGGCATTTTCTTGTTCGATCGACTGGCAGTATTTGGGTTTGCTTGGTGGCACAGGGAAATTTTGGAATATCTTTCATGGAATGACTGGGTACTTGATGTGTAAGATGTATTAGGATGGCAGAATCTGAGATCATGTATGGTGATTTGTGTGCTACATGGAATTGGAGACTGTGAGTTCTCATATCTAGGCTATGTTGTGGTCGTAGATCGTGTGCATCAGAACTGATTAGAGTCTATCGGGGTTTGGAGGCCCGAGCGGTCCTTTTGTTTCTTGGGATATTAGATCTTGGATGTGATACTGGTATTCGAGCTTGTTGTTTCCTTGTTGTGTTATTCTGGGCTATTGCGATAAGATGGACTGATTGGCTATGCCGGAAAATGTTGCGGATTGAGTGGCAAGGTTCGACAGATTATACCCTATTGGGTAGAGTCCTATATTTCAAGACATAGTGGATGGCTGGGAAGGGATTGTATTTCTTATTTTGGTCTCTTATGATGAGTGTCAGTTCAAAGGCCCCTCATATTTGTTCAATTTCGGTGGTGAGGGACTCCTCGGATGTGGTTTTTTTTGTGGCTGGGCATGTCGTCGGGCAAGGTTGTTAATTTCAGTATTGATTTTGTGCCTTGCATCATATCGTATGGCACCTTCAGAGTTATAAAGTTTTAGGTTTCATTTGGACTCCTATTTTGGTGTTCTTTATATGTATAGACTCGTGGCGAGATAAGGAACCTGATGATGTAAAAATTTCTAAGTTTCAAGAAGTAGACCCATGGCTCGGGTTTTGGTGATTTCGGGATTTGTGCCCGTTGTTGATTGTTTTCGCTTGGGCTTTGTTCCCTTAGCATATTATGATGCATTCACTATGATTTTGGATAGATTCGACACGCGTGGAGGCTGATTTGAGGGGCAAAGGCGTCACGAGCTAGGGAATTCACCGGTTCGAAGTAAGTAATGAATGTAAATACTATCCTGAGGGTTTGAAACCCCGTATTACACATTGTTGTGTTACTTTGAGGTGACTTACATGCTAGATGACGAGTGCGGGGTAGAGCACCACTGAGGATCATGACCTAGTCCATTCCGAACGATTATTTTCATGCTTAATTGATAGTTAATTGTTTGATGTTACTATATTTTGGGTTGTATGCCATGTTTGGGGCTTTGTACCGACTTTCTGAGACCTTTAGGGGCATCTTTATTATATTTCCTCACTTTAGTGGTTTGAAACCATATCTTCAGTCTTGTTTTACCTGTTATTACTCAAATTTGGCTTTATAGCAATATTCTTTAAAGTGTGAAAACTGTTTTGGGCTGAGTTCCTTGTTTTACTAAGATAGACTGAGGTCTGATGGTGAGATTGATGACTTAAATAGAATGGGAGTATGATGGTGAGGTTAATGACTAGGAGAGGCCGAGGTCCTAGTTGTGAGGATTATATATCCATGGATCATGTATGCGGATCAGAATGCACACCGCAACAATATATAAATATATGCATACAGATCGGGCTGCACGCTGCAGCGATACTTATATGGATCGGGTTGCACGCCGCAGCGATTACTGGATCGGGCTACACGCCACAGCAATATTACGCTTGGGCCATAAAGGGCTCCTCCCGAAGTCTCTATACCCCTAGTGAGCGCCGTCGGCAAAATATATGGATCGGGATGCACCCGCAACAATATATGAATCAGGATGTATGCTGCAGCAGTTACTATTTGGTACCTATTGAGCATGAATGTTGAGTGCGAGTAATATTTGGTAAGAGATGAGTCATGAGTGAGAGAGAGGCTAGCCCGAAGGGAAATAGATATATATGCATGCACTTGACTGACATGTTTCCTAAAAGGCTTGTTTATGAACTTATTGAATTCACTCCTCCTAAAAGCGAGTTTCTATCAAATATGTTGATTTATTGACTATGTTTAACTCATCTTCATATTGGGTCTCTGCCAAAAAGTTGAACTAATATTTTAATACAAATTTTATTTAAACTGGGTTTTACGAGACGTTCAGAAATTAATCACTGATTTGGTATTTGGCTATTTCCACCGAGACTTCAATTTATGAGGTGTTTATGATTATTGTTTTTCCCGAGGTGCTGTTTTACGAACAATGATTTGACCGAGGGGCCGATTATGGATTTAATCTCTATTATTATTTTAAATAGTATTGAACCCTACTGGAACTACTAGAAAGTGCTTCAAAATGATTTTTACTAAAAGCTGGATTTTTTAACGGAAGGTTAACTCATATTATGATTTGAAAGCATGCTGTGTTTATTGAGCCTAATGTGAATGTGGATTCATTATTTTCTACTGCTCAGTCTTTATTTACTCTTATTACTTACTAGGTTGGAGTACTCACATTACTCCCTGCATCTCGTGTGCAGATGCAGGTATATCATAACCCTATAATGGGTGTTCATTTGCTCAGATGCGGAGTCATCAGAGTTAGCAGGTGGCTGCATAACGTTCGCACCACTGCTCCCTTCCTCACATTTGCTATTACTATATTTAGTACATTATTTTAGGCTTCTTGTTGTATTCAGACCTTGATAGATATTCATGACTAGTGACACCCCGATGTCGGGCTTGTATGTTATTTCCGGATTTTATTCAGACTTGTATTATTAAATCATCAATTAAAGGTTTAATAATGATTCTTGACACTTGGGGGGGTTAATGTGAGTGTTGTAATGGTTGGCCTTGTCTTTATGAGAGGCGTCATCACGACCGGGCCGGTTTGGGGTCGTAACACCTTTTCTTGTACTGTTCCCTTTATATATATAGTAAGTATTCCCTTTTATCCAATGCTTTTTAAGCAAAATACCTTAATCTGCTTATTGTACATTGGGTTGCTCCTGAAGTGTCACAAAATATGCTTCACCGCACAAGCTTTCTGATAGTTCGATCCCGGCAGCAGCCGAGATACTCGTTGTTATGATATCTTATGAATACAACCACGGATTAGTCGACCCCTCACCATTACTTTTAATACTGATCCACGTGTAGTGAGATTTTGACCCATACAGTTAGTCCATCCACCTGTTGAGGCAGCCTCTTTGTGAGTTCGATGGGCAGACTTCGTCGATCCAAAATTGGAAGAAATCTCGACTCTTTAACAATAAGGACGAGCATATCATGGCGAGGTAGCTACATTACATTTATAAAGTTGCGTTAGACCATCATGTCAGTTCACAATATCATTTATATTTCTCGGGCATCATTATGGCGCATGTTTTCTTTCTATTGTTGTCTCCTGTGCCATTCCTGTTTTCTAATCGGCGGACCTTAGTTTTCCCACTCAGGGTATTTATATCCCTATAAATCGGGGAGAATCTCCCATTTGAATGTTAGACTTCTTAATTTCTCAAAACAGAACTTCGCAACTCTTTTTCTTCCCCTTCAGCTTCTCATATTTTTCCTTACGTTAGGATTCGTTGTGACCATTATCTTTTTCCTTTATCATCTTTGTTTCTTTAGATCAAAGAAAATATGGCTAGTGCTTCTTGACTCTCAGATAAAGCTATTGGTGATCTGGAGCCAGAAAATAACGTACCCATGCTCGAAGAGGGAGTGGAAATTGTGGAAGTCCAGGGTTTTTTAACGATAGATGAGGTCGTTCCCCACCCAGGAAGGTAAGGAATGACTTTAACAACCCTGTCGGAGATGTGTTGAAGCCTATTTTTTCTATGATGGATGTTATGGCGCTCACGGCGTTCAAAGCCAAATGGGGGATCCCTATGTAAAGGAAATATCGACGCAAGCAGTGCCTTAGTTCATATATGTTCTTAACTTAACCATAGGTAGGTCATTATAATTGTAGTTAGTCCATTACTCTAATACTTGTACAGCTGCATATGAGTTGGCACTAGTTAGTTGTTCACTGTAGAAAGTAGTTATGTAGTACTGTACATTGTAACTCAGATGTATCAAAGAAGAAAATTTCATTCTCTACTTTCTTCTCTTAAGGTGCTTCTTCTTTTCTTTGAATTCAATCATTCTTTCAGCTCAATCATAAGAATTTAACATGGTATCAGACAGTTGATTGAGTGATTCTAAGGAATTTTCGAGCAGTTAAGGTAAATTCGATGGAATTCACTCATCTCTACTCTTTTTAGAACCCTAATTTTGTGCAATTGCAGTCTTTTGGCACTTTGATTTGACAAAATTCGTGGCGATCTCTGAAAAATTGAGCAGTACTACGAACGACATAATCAATACAACCAGAGGATCCACGATTCTCGATCATAATCACCTGCTATATCTACATCCTTCTGATGGACCTGGATCCATGTCGGTAGGGCTTATACTAACTGGAATGAGTATTATACTCTCTGGAGTCGGGCTTTGAATGTTTCCTTGTAAGGAAAAAAATAAACTATGTCTAGTCAATGGATCGACATCAAAAGAGGATTTTGGATCTGATCTAGCAAACGAGTGGGATTGATGCAACACAATTGTGACCTCGTGGTTGATAAGCAATGTTAGTAAGGATTTAATAACTAGAGTACTTTTTCATCTAATGCTCGTACAGTGTGGGCTGCATTCAAGAAATGGTTTGATAAAGTAAATGGATCGAGATTATACTATCTGCACAAGGAGATCATCACTATGACTCAGGGAATTTGTTCGGTCTTTACCTATTTTACAAGGTTCAAAGATCTGTGGGCAAATTATGACTCTATTTTACCACCACCTCTAGCAACAGAGTATGTTGAGCAGTTGGAATATCAACGTCTGTTATAAGTTTTTCGGTCACTACCTATTTTACAAGGTTCAAAGATCTTGCTCGTATGTCTTCCTTTTTATTTACTTTATGCATTGTTTCTTAAGATGGTCATCGGTCGTCTCCCTTTAATGACCTCGTTGAGGGTTTGTTTTTATTTTTATAGCCTACAGAGTGCCTCCTCCACTAGTTGTTGATATCCGCAAGTGGGTGAGCGCGATTCTCGCCCATACGATGGGGATTCACGAATGGGCACTTTTCCATGAGAAGTTTGGGCGCAAGACTCTTGTTGGTGAGTTGGCTCATTGTAATATTGCTTTGTTCTTCGCTCTATAGTTTATTTGACCTTATATTTGTTTGATAGAATCCCTTCTCATTGGTAGGTCAGAGAGGAGTGAGAAAGGCGAGGGCTTCTGCGCTTGCATTTCATCAATCGTCTCCCTCAGCCCGTCCCGCATCAAGAGCCACTATCCAACAAGGGTGTACAGAGTTTGGTTTCTTGGCAGATCGCATTTGTCGCCAAAATTGTGCACTTAGAGGTTTCTCCTTGGCCAGAGACTCCGGTACCCAAAGTCTGTCCAACGAGCAAACCTTCTCGCATCGGTAGTAGAGAGGCCCCGTCGAAGAGGCAAAAGGTAGTGTTGGAAGAGGATTTCTTAGCTGAAACTCCCTCGATTGGAGACCATGCTTTGAAGGGACCTAAACCGGTAGTGGTGCTAGCCTAGGTGTGGAGGCGATACCCATTGTGAGCGTTCAAGAGGTTACTGTGGTAGATGGACGAAGTTCCAAAACTGCTGCTACTAATCCGAGTGGCTCATCGACGTCTCGACTGAGCCGTACCCCATCTTCGGTCAGTAGAGATTCAAGGCCGTTGTGGTGGAGGATTATGAATCCGACTCTGACATTGACCCGGGGGACATGACGATGTTAGAGGAGGGATTTACCAGGATTGACGTAAGGGTAGATGGCCATTCCCGCATACTCAAAATCTCGTTGGATCTTAACCTGTTAGAGGACACACTGGAATTGGTGCCTCTGTTCGACCTCTGTGCTCCCCCGCTAAAAGTATATGTGTTTGGGAGATCAATGATTCTATTTTGTCATGCGATGTGGCCGCGATGGCCCTAAGGGTGAGTTCCATTTAGTTGTTATCTTTCTTTTGTGCCCTTTTCCTTTGCTGAATCTTTCTCTCTTCGCTTTTTTACATTTACATGCTCGAGATCGAGAGTGCTTGTAGGGTTGAGAATCGGGACTAGATTTTTCTAAAAATGTTCGAGAAGTATTGATGGTATCGAAACATGTTCCATGAGATACACAAGAAGCTTATACCAGCTGCCAATACCCAATCCATTAGGGAGTAGTTGGATAAAGAGATGAGGAACTGATGCGCTCTATCTGCAGATGCAGCAAAATCGAGGAGCTAATTAATGCCAAAGATGAGGAGCTCAAAGTAGGCAAAGGGGTTGCAAAGGAGTGCAAGGATCTTCAAGAGAAGGTGTTGTCTTTACGAGCTAAGCTTTAGCAAAATGCTAGTAGAGTCATTGATCTGAGTGCAAAATGGACGAAAAAGGTGGCCGAGCTAGAAAAGAAGATAACCGAGCTGGAGAGGGCTAAGAGGGCTCGAGTGTATTCCTTGGCAAGGGCATTGGAGCTAGAAGATACTATTTGCGTCCTCGGGTCTGAGCAGGAATCTGATAGGGCGACTGCCACTCTAAGGGAGGCACAACTCGAAGAATAGATTGGTGAACTTGATCAGAGGGCTTCAAGCATGGGAGATCGAGTTTGAGACTCTTGAGGCCAAGAAAGCGCACTTGTTGGATTAGGCTCCCCTTCAAGAATCTGCCTCTGCTACTATTCCCGCCAATTGTATGAGCTATGGGTCCATGTTAAGGCCTAAGAAGATATATATATATATATATATATATATATATATATATGTATATATATATATATATAGATATATATATATATACACATATGTATGCTTTTGAAGATGCTTGGGCGAAGGCACACGAGGCTCGTCTTTCCTGTGGTTACAACCCTGCGACACTGTAGGTCGATAAGGGTGCTATGATTGAAGATGAGCTTCCTTCTGATGGCGACGATGCTAGGGAGAACGGCGGTGGAGACGATGCTGAGTGAGAAATTTTTTGCAGCTCTTGTACTTAGTTTTCCTTTTGTTCTTTTGTGGTTTGTTTTCATCTTTTATTTGGGGCCCGCCTTCGGCCTTTTGTAAGGCGCAACTATTGCGCATGTACATCTTCTGAATAAAATAGTCATTTTGCCCTTTGTTACATATCTTTTGACTTTCTCTCTCCGTTTTTTTGAAAATGATCTTTCGATTTCTCCGCGATGAGTCCCTAATTTTTAATTGGGAGTTCGAATGTGGTTTTATTTTTCTTGATTCGAGTGAGATCGAAGTATGACGTACCAACTTGGGTGAAGCCAGTTTTGGCTTGTAAATTTGAGTGAGGTCAAAGTCTGACTTGCCAACTACGGCGAAGCCAGATTTGACTTGTAAACTCGTATATTACTTCCGCTTGGCAATGGCCAAAGGTCGTAAGGGCGTTAATTCGAGCGAAGTCGAATTATGACCTATAATGATTCTCATGAGGTCAAATTTTACTCACTCTGTGACGACCGAGGACAGTAAGACTATAAAATTTGAGCGAGGTCGCACCTTCACTTGGCGCTTGTCAATGGGCGTAAGGGTGTAAATTCAAGCATGGTCAAATTATGACCTGTTATGAATTCGAACAAAGTCAAATTTTCCTTTCACTTGGTGATGGCTGGGGCTCATAAGGGTGTAAATTCGAGCGAGGTCAAATTGTGACCCGTAATGAATTCGAACAAGGTCAATATTTACTTTCTCTTGGTGACGGCCAGGGGCCGTAAGGGCGTAAATTTGAGCGAAGTCGAATTGTAACCCTTTATGAATTCGAAGAAGGTCAAATTTACTTTCCTTTGGTGACGGCCACGAGCTGTACGAGTGTAAATACGATGGAGGTCGAATTGTGACTCATTATGAATTTGAACCAGGTCGAATTTTACTTTCTCTAGGAAATGGACGGGAGCCATGAGGGTGTAAATTCGAGCATTTTGAATTGTGAGCCATTATGAATTTGTACAAGGTTGAATTTTTTATTTTCTCTTAGTAACAACCAGGGTCGTAAGGGTGTAAATTCGAGCGAGTTTGAATTGTGACCTGTTATGAATTCAAATACTGTTGAATTATACTTTCTCTCGGCGACAGTCGGGGCCCGTGAGGGTGTAAATTCAAGCAAGGTCAAATTGTCACCCGTTATGAGTTCAAACGACATGTCAGTTCGGTTGAGAGCTAAGGATGTAGCATGCAGCCTTGATTTGTTGGAGAGCATTACTCATTGATGTATCATTTATGCATGCGTGGGGATAAGTCCCAGTTTATCTATTATTGCTTTCGTTGGAAAATATTATGCATTATTGATAGTTTGTATGTGTCGGTGAAGTCCCAGTTTATCTAGTCTCTTTATTGCTTGGGCTACTGGGCACCTTGGGACTTCATCAATTTAAACGATGTTTAGATGTAATTCGTAATATTTGGTCGGCTGAATTGGTGTAGAATTTCCATGGCGAGCATATGTGTGAGCTTTTCGAGTTTATGTTCTTCATGTGTTAGAGAGGCTATACGTTCTATGGGCTTACTGCTCGGTCCCAGGTTATGGAGATAGTTTCTTAATAATGTCGGCATGTTGGCGCATAGGGTTTTGCTTGATGCGTTCGGTGTCGTTTGTTCCTTGTTCGCGCACGTGTGAGAATGCTTGTGTTCCTATCCCAATCCAATAAAGAAAAAATGACAAGTTAAACCCAAACGAAATTGCATGTTACCTTGACCTGGTAAGTCGACGAGGGGGGGAAGGGCATTATAGGGCAACCCATTTCATCACGTACTCGAATGGCGGTTTCAGATTTGGCATCCCTGTGTTTGCTTTGCCGTTAGTCGCGTCTAGGCTTCTTATGGGCTGAACTTACCTTGCCCGTTGGGATCTCGAGCTCGAGTCCCAGTACAATCCCGTCTGATATACGCAAACAATAAGGGAACCGTGTTATACTCTATACAAAAATTACACATGTACGGGTATAAAAATAAAACAAGATAAGCCAGTTATTTCAAAGAATCATACAGTAGGCTATTGTCCCTTCCTAAGAGGTTGAATTATAGATCGGCATATAACGTTAATGAGGCAAATAGAATTGTGAATGTTCTAAGGGCGTAGTGGCCGTAAACCACTTTGAGTACTCATACGACGTGCCAGACCCGTCGCTACAAGGGACGCGTGGGTTTTGTGTAGATATCAGACATAATTTTGATCTCATATAGAGGTCTGATCTTGATTGGTTTTATTATTTCAAAAGCTTGCCTACAACTTTCTCAAGTTGGTCTTTATACTGTGAGGGTGAGGATACGACAACCGAGAAGTGAAACACAGGCTGACTTTAGATCTTGAGGGAACTAAGATTTTGGCTAGAAAATCCCTATAGATGGGGCCAAATTGTTTGACCAAAAAATATTAAGCTTTTTGTTAAAAGAATTAATAAAAAAATAGAGGATAAATCCTAGCGAAGGATAATTAACTCTAGATCAAAGCACATTGAATAAGAGAATAAGATATAATCAAGCTCATGAATTATTAAGATTTATAAAAGATATCAAACATAAATGACATGCTTACATTCTTGATGTACTATTCCATAATGTAAGAATAAAGAAGGAAAAGAAGGAGTGTCATTAACAGTTGCAGGATCTATCTTTATTGATTCAACAAAGATGATTACAAATATTTGCCGCCGAGATCTGAAACTTTTCTTGTTTTTCTCTCGCAACCTTCTCCGTTTCTTCTGCTTCTTTCCCTTGAAAAAGAGAAGTCCCTTTTCTTTTTCTCTTCCCTCTATATATATAGTAAATATTCCCTTTTATCCAACGGTTTTATTGATTGTACGTTGGGTCTCTCCCCTTAAGTGTCACGACATATGCTTCGCCGCATAAGCTTTCAGATAGTTCGATCCCGATAGCCGTCGAGATACTCATTATTATGATATCTTATGAATACAATCACGGTAGTTGACCCCTTGTCCTTCCCTGTAATGTTGATCTATGTGTGATAAGATTCGACCCATACAGTCCCCAACTTACATCATTGTCAACCTACTTACACTCGTATTTCGCCCCATATCTATGAAAATTAGTAGACAACTTGAGTTTTATTCTCTCTCTCTCCACCATTATTATGACAACGATGTGTTAGCACTTGATTACATATTTTTCTTTAGAGCCCGTTTGGATATAATAATTTTTTAATTTCTTTTTTGAAAAAAAATTACTTTTTTCGAAATCGGTATTTGGTTATAAAATTTTCAAGTTTTGCTTGAAGATAAATTTTGGAATTTTTCAAAAATTGAAACACTCCAAAAAACTATTTTTCAAAATTATAACACCAAAAATTTAAAAATAACCAAAAATTATATTTATATCCAAACACAACTTTAATTTTCAAATACCATTTTTACTTTTTTTTTAAAAAAATTTACAATTCTCATGTCCAAACGCCTACTAAGTCAACTTTATTCTTCTTCAGATAATTTTAATCGAGAATCTCCTTGACCTTATGAGCTAGATATTCATTTGTCACCTAACTTTTTAAAGAATACGTATAATATTATAGGTAGGCAAAGTAAATTAGAATAGCCTCCTCTTCGTTCCTCTATTCGTTATGGTCTGTGTTGTGAAAGTACTAATTGCAGTTATTACAGTTAAAAAAGTCTAGTTCACCAAAATCAAGGCCGAGTAGAACTCGCGGCGGAGGAAAAATTTTCGTGAAGGAAGTTCAAAAAAAATTAAAAAAATTAGAAGAGATTGTGGCCACTGGAAATAAAATAAGCAACCTCACAAAGGTTTTGAACTCCCCTGACCATTAACAGATGCTTTTGGACTTTTCTTTATATGTACATTGTAAACCGGCGAAGTCCGTCCCCCCACCCCCCAAAAAAAACCTAGTTAGTTTTGTAACACCTCTTTATGTTCAACAGAAAGTTTTTCATCTGATTAAACAAACTTTAATCAAGCCATTCAAGATAATAAGATATTTTTCATTTGGTATAGCCATTTGTACAAGACATATACAGTTGGTGAGTAATATATTAGCATTACTATCTAGCAATATCACTAAATTTCAATCACATAGAGAATTCACTACCATAAGGAACTTTTATTTGTGTAGAATATTAGGATCCATTTGTTTGAGCCTGAGATGTATCATGAGCAAATATTCTTTTGATGGCTTCTTCCTTCTCATCAATGAAGTCAAAGAAACTGTAGATTCCCTGTGAACATCTGGTATTTGAAGGAGAAGAGGGGTCGGCGTGCTTCCTTTTGTATCGCATATATTGGCGAATAGTTCTGAATAGAAAGACAAGCAGAGCAAGGAGAGTAACAGCACCAGATAAAAGATAGAGTGCCCAAAAGCTGCTCAAGTGGAGTTGGTTAGGCTCTGAATCTCTTCTCCTATCTGCTGGACAACCTAACTGGCAAAACCATTTCTTGTGGATCTCTTGAAGTTTCCCATTCTCGGCCAGTTTCAGGATTGCTGTTGACATGTCTGTAGCTAGAGGAGAATCCTTTTTGAAAGCCTGCATTTCACACATAGCAAAGAAACATTCAGTTGAAAGTATAAATTGACCATAACCATGCAATTAGAAGAGATTCATGTTTTCATCGGAAAACTGAAGTCATTTTGCCAAATTTTCTTGTGATATGTTGGTCAATATCCCAAGTTCATTTGAAGCTTAGGGGTCTCTAAATTGAAACACTTTTTCGGCTCTTCTGCTACTAGTGAATAGTCATGATGAAGACCAAGGTTGTCAATAGGAGGCATGTAAATCAGCAGAAAGTTTAACCAAATAAATAGTGCATATGGATAGACCACTTACAAAACCCCATCCGCTCTTAGTAAATGGTCGAGCAATGATCCCAAAATCAGTACGATTTTGAAGGAACAACTCTACATATGGAAGTTCATCTACAATAGCCATCACTCCTCCATTTCCTGAGCCACGTCGTAGAGCACTTTCAAATTCTTCTGGGGAGCGTAGAGATATTAGTCTTGACGGAGATATGTTGAGATTGTCTCTCAAATAGCTATAAGCAAATGAACCAACTTGATATCCAATAAATGAGCTGCTTGTTATCAAACTTTCAATTCCTGTGATAGGTGATGAAAGTTGCTGCACTGTTAGAATGGATGTCAAACTTGCCGTATAGCTCGACGTGATCACCAGGAGTAAAAATAGCCAAACCACCATTACCATTCGACCAAGAGTGCTTACGGTATTTTCTTCTGAAAATTTACAAAATAAAGTTACTTTGCCTGCCAGAAGGATGGCTGATAATATGACAAGATATAAAATTGAGCTTGATTCCCTTAACATATTCAAAGATACCATAAAAAGTAGAATTGGAAAACCAAATAATGCTTACGGTTTGTTTTGAAAAGTGTCGAGAAGCTGAACCTGCATAATATTTGTAAAGACTTAATACGGGACATGCTGGAGATGGTGTGCAAACAGACTTATCAAAAGACAGTCTTATTAGTATACGGTGTACAAGTAAATATGGAAGGATAACATAGGAACTCACAGGAACATTGTAATTATCTGTCTCTTAGGAGGACCACGGAAATCATCGTTGACACGATGCTCAAGTATCCATATGACCACCGCAATTATAAGAAATGAAAGAGCTGTAACACCCCACATTTCCAGTGTAAAAGGTTTGAGGAATACCCAAGCACTTGATTCTGCATTATCAATGGGAGCTACTATGACAAGGCCTGTAGACACATAAGGCTGGGTAAAATCTACTATCCTTGTCCTATTTGTGACAATAGCAATGTCTCCAACAGCTGCATCAAAAACCTACAATCTTCAAAAAGAATGAATTACGCTTCTTGTCATTTGCATCAGTAAGCTATAAGTGAATGGCTGCGCAATTTTTTGTATGGAAGGGAAAAATTAGTAAGAAACAAGAGACAAATCTTTAGATGGAATTTGAACGGCGAAATTAGAATATATGATATACTCACATCATCTGCAACCATTGTTACAAGCTCATCATAATTTGGATTGGCAAGACCAGTACCAAATGGCTGAAATCTGAAAGGAACATCATAAGGCACAAGCTTTTGTGCTTCATAAAAGAGATCTATGCAATAACCTAGTACTTGGTGGCTGTCATTGTTCAACGTCACAAACTCAGGAAAACTGGCTCTTCTAGGAAATCCAATTCTCAAGGGTCTTTCATCATTAGCAATAACCCAACCACGTGGCTTCTCGCTCTTCCCACCAGGCCAAGTTACAACTTTGAGATTCTGATTTATCATGGTAACGGCCATTTCTTTGTTTTTGACTGCTTTCGGAGGTGAGATCGAGAGACCAGAAAAATTTGACCAGTAGCCAACTGTGTGAATTTCCTGTTGCACAATGTTAATGACTTCATAGCCACTACCAATAAGATTTCTATCTGGAGTGAAATGAATCTTTCCTGTCAAGCCAGTGAAGTTTGTTCGTGATAAGATATTCATTAGAAGTTCTCCACTATCAAATACTTCGAGTTTCCCAATCTGTAGTTTATCACTTGTTGTACCATTTAACTTAATGCTGAGAGAAAAGCTTATGTTGCCTCCCTGTTGAAGTAGGTTATCAATTGAACGTGCGACGACCCACACAGTATCATAAGCATAAAGACCATATGCAGTCAATCCTGAGTTTACCAGCTCATTCCGTTGCAACTTTCTCCAGCGAGACAAAAATGTCCTTTTCTGGATAGTTTGTGGAATATAGGGACGAAGACCAACTATACCTTCAAGAGTGCTTAGATAAGAATCGTTTTTTGGGGAGAAAGAATCTAAAGTAGTAGAAAACCAATCTGTCATAAGCCACACGTAATCGCTCCCAGTCATTTTCAGCTTCTCGACTGCGTCGAAGAATATTAATTGGGAGTCAGGATTGATATGCACAACAAAAACACGAGGCCCTAATGGTTTCGATTGATTTAGCACATATATCATATCACTGAGATTATAATTGATACGTAATGGTAGCTTATAAGAGATCTTTGACATTTTCTTAGCAAGTGCATCAGTTAAAGCAGCTATTCCATTTCTCCCATAGTCGTCATCCAGAAATATGGCAATGACTTCTTTCCATTCGTAAAAGCTGACAATGTCGGCAACAGCTGCCATTTGGTACCAATCGCTCTGTGTGGTCCGAAGGAAAAAAGGGAACTGGAGGGAAGACAGTGTTGGATCAGTGGCAGCATATGATATAAGAGGAACTTGAAGACCATTAGCAATGAAAGAAATCATATGAGCTATTGCAGAAGATTGTGGACCAATTAATGCCACCACTTGCTTCTCAATTACCTGTAAAGCTGACAAAATGAATTGGAATCATAAATTATGCTGGAATGATTCTTGAACATGAATATCAAACTTTAGGATGTGATCAATGTGCCTCAAGATAATGTATACAAAGCAATCCTTTTTCTTTCACATAGTTGCTTAGATATACACTGCAGATGCTTATGATGTCTTTAACTTGGAAAATGTGGCATGAGTTTTTGAGGTTCAATTAAATACATACGTTCAATTACCACACGGGATTTTACGGTGTGACTTTGAAGAAATTAACTCTCTCAGTAAAGGAATAACGCTTTATTGCTATAACTCTCCTAGAAAAAATTTAGTAAATAAGAAGATAAAAAGTTAACAATACTATGCTCTTTAGACAATTATTAGGATAGAAATGCGACAAGCCTAAGTAGTGAACAAACCTGCAAAACTGGTACTAAGAGAAAAAGAAACTGGAAATATTGCTGACAGATGAAGAATTAGAGGAAGATGAACAGGGTATCATTAGTAAAGCGTATGGTTCCACAATCCCGACTCATTTTGAAAAGAACACATGAAAAAATGGAAAGACAATGAATTCCAGAAACTAGAACTTAAGTGCATAAAATTGGTTTTCACGTCCTTCATAGACCAACTAAGAATCTCCTGCTTCCATAAATTAGACAAATCAACAACTCAAAACAAAAAACAAAAACAACTATGTCTCAGTCCCAAACAAGTTAGGATCGATTATAAGAATCCTTAGTGACCATGTTACTCTATATAAACTCGACAACGACTATTGATAGTGGTTTTAAACTAGTAACCCATTATTGAAAATAGCTAATCAAATATGACTACTGAAACATCTCAAAGGTCCACCATAGACTTAACAAGAGCTTTTGGGGGCTAAAATATTATTACAAGCTTAGCTTGCGTCAGTAAAATTCCACATAGGCAAAGATAAATTCTGAAATGATTACCACAACAATTTCCCATTAACAACATGACAAACTGCGATTAACCAAAGAGAAAAGAGTTAAAAGTAGCAAGTAACATGTACCTTCAATGGACCCCTTAAAGACATTGCAATCAGAATTAGCCATAACCAAATTAAGCTTAGTCCCATTCAGAATACTGGGATCCCCATTGATATCAGAGACTGCTAACTCCATAGCTGTCTTAGCTGCCCTACCCATCACTGAATCAAAACTGAAAACTGCACCCACATTCACAACATTAGGCCTTTGACAGTTCCCATGTCTATTTTGCAGTACCAAAATGAAAACAAATAGTGCCACTGCCCCAAGAAACTTCATTCCCACCACTTCAGCAACACAGAAGAGGACTAGAGTTTGGATCTTTACTCAAGAAACCATATATATAAGTGGTAAAGCCCCTTTTGAGTAACTTATTTCAAGTCTGTCAAATCAAGAAAACTAAACTTGACTTTAAAAAAACACACAGACCCTTATGGGTTTTATAAGGTTCTAGATTTTGTCTAGCTTTAAATAGCTAGTAGTAGTAATTTTCATGTGGGAAACAAGAGTGACCCATTTTTCTGGACAGTTTAAAAATGAGAAAAACATGATAGATATGAATTCTTGAAATTAGTCAAGCAGCCTTAAGAAAATTATAAAGAGAGATGGTACAATGTGATGGTATAAAGTGAGTTTAATTTGCAGCCAAATTTGAGAGAGAAAAGAAAGGTCCTACAAGGGGTTGAAGATACGAACATTTTCCACAAGGGAAGAAGGTTAGGAGGAGATTAGAGAGAATCTAATCCTTACTATTGGAAGATAAAAGACATAAAATAATGTATAAACTGACAAACATGTTGGATAATCCTCCAGTCGCAATTTCTAAATATTTTTCTCTTTGACCTTTCCTTTTCAAATGCACTAATTGCTAACAAAGAGGAAGTTGTCTCGACGAATTAATGATAGCAGCTACTCCTATAGAAAAATAACTTGCACAAATTCTGCATCACTACTATAACACGGATTATCATGTCTATTTTCACTTTAAATAATAGCCGACAATGCAGATGAAAATTTATTTAATTTGCACGAGATATGATGTAAAGTAAGAACAAGTGTATTAATACTATAATATATCGTGTAATAATTATTGCATAACGTATTCGTTAAATAAAGTTTTTGAGACTGTTGAAACATTCTTGGTTGAAAACTATACGTGGTCCTAGACTCCAATTTAGGTATTAGTTTCAAATTAGTCTACTACTAATGGTTGACTACCTGCTAAAAAAGAATGTTTAATTACCCTTCGTAACTTAGCGTAATCATTATTATTTTAACTACGCCAATAGCAGCTTATTTTGTTATGGCTGTGTAATTTCGGTCATGGAAAATGTAGAGAAGTGGTTGAAACATGGCTTTCATCCAGTAATACAGTATTCTTATTTTTTTGTTATGGTTCTGTAATTTCTATCTCTTGGTCTTCGCTCAATTCCGCATAATATAATGAGATTCTTTTTTTCGTTTTCATCTAAGATGATGAGACTTCATGCTTCACTTTCACGGAACTTTCCCCTCTCTTTCCTTTTTTTTGGCCTTATTGATAGCAATAAAAAGCCAAGAAAAGGGCTTTTACTCGAGTTTGTGATTAACCAAGTGGTTAAGGTAGCGTTAAGAAATAAATTTTATTGAAATTTGGAAAAAAATTAAAGTTACGTTAAAAATTAGAAATTAAAGTCGTATTTGGACATATATTTTACTTGAAAAAAAAGTTAAAATTTTGTAGTAGGAAGAAAAACTTTCACCCAAAAACTTGCCCAAACAAATTCTTGGAATTTGATTTTTTTGTTTTTTTAAATTGATCAAATTTCATGAGCAAACAACGCTTTCAATTTTTTTTGCATTGAAAAAAAGTTAAAAAAATATACTAGGAGCACTATGTATTTTCCAATTTGCGACTTCTTATATATATATATATATATATATATATATATATATATATATATATATCCTCTTTCTCTTCACGAGGCTATCCCCGTCCAGAAAAAATGCAAAATAAAATAAAATAAATAAATAACTATCGAGCAGTTACGCATGGGTTAACACTTAAATCTGCCCCTACTTTGGATGTGCATTTTTGTTTGGATTCCAGAATTTTGGAATGAACAAAATATAGTTTTGGAATTTCAATGCTTCCTTCTTTTTGCTTTCAATACCCGTCATACGATGTGTATATATAACACTAAAACAATGACTAACCGCCTAACTTTTGTCTAACCAACTTAGTAGAGTAGCTGATTACATAAATATTCCTAGAACATTTTAGATTGTATGTGTAATTATAAGGACTAAAGTGTAATAATATTTCAAGGGTTAGGCTATGTTATGCTCTTTTATTGGATGTATCGTCATTCAGCTTCTTCTTTATTTGCTTTGCCAGAACGCTGTCAATACTCCCCCTCAAGTTGGAGGGGGAAGAAATCACCGCCAACTTGCCCAAAATAACATGATGGTGAGGACCAGAAAGAGATTTAGTGAAAATATCGGATAGCTGAGAATGAGTGGGAAGGAAAGAGAGAGAAATAAGAGCAGCATGAAATTGTTGCCGGACAAAATAGCAATCAAGTTCAAGGTGCTTGGTACGCTCGTAAAAGACGAGATTTTTAGCAATATGGATTGCAGCCTGACTGTCAGAAAGAAGAGGAGTAGGGAGAGAAGGAGAAATGGAAAGGTCATCCAATAGATAAACCAGCCAAGTAATCTCACCAACAACACGCCGCATAGACTGATATTCGGCTTCAACAGAGAAAAGGGAGATGGAAGGTTGTTTCTTGGACATCCAAAAAATAAGATTGCCTCTTAAACTGATGAAAAAACCACTGAAGCACCGGCGAGAATCAAGGAAAGTACCCCAATCAAAATCACAGAAAGCAAGAAGGTTAAGAGAAGGAGAAGCATTAAGAAAAATACCAAGACTAGGATCGTTGAGAAGATAACAAAGGCAATATTTAGCAGCAGAAAGATGAGGGAAACGAGGATCCTACATATATTGACTAAGATGAAGGAGATGTCAGGACGAGTGTGATTCAAGAAATTGAGTTTGCCCAGCAAACGGCGATATACAGTAGGGTCAGGCAAGGGCTCCCTAACACCAGAAAATAAGTTGCAAGAAGGATCAAGAGGAGAATTCATATGAGAGAGCAAGGCAATCAAACTCAGCCAAGAGTTCAAGCAAGAACTTGCGTTGACTCAAAATCGGTCCATGGGACTCCCGGAGAACTTCCATCCCTAAGAAAAAGTTAAGTTTCTCAAATCCTTAATCTTTATTCAACATCTAAGAAATATTTGATTATCTTCTAATTCCTGGAAATTATTCCCAGTAAATAGAATATCATCCACATAAATAGCAACTAACGAGATAGAATCTGGTTTTTCTTGTAGAATAGGGAATAATGGTTAAATGAGTGAGAAAAACCCTTGAAATTTAAGGCAGCAGTAAGAGGAGCATACCATTGTCAAGATGCCTGGCGTAGACCATAGAGATTTCTTAAGACGACAGAACATGTTAGGAGAGGAAGGAGAAAGACCAGCAGAAATTTTCATATAGACTTCTTCAAACAGATACCCATGTAAAAATGCATTATTGACATCTAACTGATATACACCCTAGTCCTTTTTAACAGCAATAGCTAAAATACACCTAGTAGTAGTCATTTTGACCATGGGAGAGAGTGTTTCATTAAAGTCTATGCCTTCCCTTTGAGTATCACCAGGAATAACTAGCCTAGCCTTTAGTCTTTCCACGGACCCATCGGATTGAGCTTTACTTTGTAAACCCATTTACAAGGGAGAGTTTTCTTTCCTGGGGGAAGAGGAACTATATCCCAAGTCTCATTAGCTAACAAGGCATCAGTTTCTTTAGTCATGGCTTCCTGCCAACTAGGGTGCATAACTGCTTGGGAAAAAGAAGTAGGTTCTTGAATATGGGGAATAAAGCTTAACAGAAGTTGATTAGAAGGAGATAGGGCAGAAAAAGAGTAGTGGTTAGGAGTAATAAGAGAAATAAAGAATGCATTAGAACACAACACCACAAATGTAGTCAGATAGGTGTGAGGGTGTTTTATGTTACTTGAGAGATCTTCGAAGGGCAGTCTCCATAGGTTGGTCATTATATGGTTCAGGTACAAGAATAGATTGAGAGTTGGATATGGAAGAAGGATGTAGTTATACAGGAGTAGGATTAGGAAGAACAGGTGAGGAAGGGGATGAAAATTCAGAAGGAACATGTAAAGGAGGGCTGGGTGGAAAAGTAGGGATGTTGCTAGGAAGATCATTGTGAAGATATGTATTAAAGGACTTGTGAGAAATATAGGTGTGTCATAACTAGATAGGTAGACAAAAGGATAGACAGATTCATGAAAGACCACATCCCTAGAGACAAAAATGTGTCTAGCAGAAAAGTTCAAAAGTTTATAGCCTTTCTTACCAAAAGGATATCCAACAAATGCACAAGCTACTGCGCTTGAGTCCAATTGCCCCTGTTTTGAAAGAGAGTGAAAGCATAACATAGACAACCAAAACATCTGAGAAAAGAATAGTTTGGGGATTTGTGAAAGATAATTTTAAAAGATGTTTTATAATTCAATAATCTTGTAGGGTATTTGTTGATTAGAATGGTAGATGTAAGTAGGAATTCCCCCAAATAACTGATAGGCAAATGAAATTAGTATAAAAGAGCTCTACATACCTGTAATAAATGTCTGTGTTTGCGCTCTACTATCCCATTTTGTTTGGGTGTTGCTACACAACTTGTTTGGTGAATAATCCCTTTAGAATGTCTACGTTTGCGCTCTAATGCATTATCGGATTTAACTTTCTTTATTTTTGTTTTAACATGTGTTTCTACCATAGAAATAAAAGATTTGAGTATAGTGAAAGCACTACCATTTGTGCTCAAAAGATAGGTCCATGTGCCCCTACTAAATCCATCTATAATTGTAAGAAAGTATTTGAATCCATCATGAATGGTTATTTTATATGGTCACCAAGTTTCAATATGGATAAGTTCAAATATTCTGGTGGTAGAAATGTGACTATTAGGAAGAGGCAACTTATGTTGCCTAGCTAAGGGGCAAATTGCACAAGGGTTTGCTGCTTTATTGATTTGAAAATATGGTAGGCTAACAATGTTTTTCGTACTGGTAATTGGCATATGTCCTAGTCTAATGTGACGTACATATTGACAAGAAACAACAGAGTTAGACATAGAATAAACAGAAGAATCAGCAACAGTGTTATCAGTAGATGAAAGAAAAACATTATTTGTAGAAGTAAGACGTCCAGAAGGGTAGTGTGTAGATCTAAGAATGTAGAGTTTATTACTGGGTTTACCAAGGTCCAAAGGCCTCTTCAAGGGAAGGCCCTGCATAGAGTAGAGAAAGGCAACAAATATTAGCTAGGTTGAACTTAAAAGAGGGAAAATAAAGTACTCTGTCTAGAATCATGTCTGGAAACAAAGATATTTTTTTCAGCATGTATTACTCTGATTTTAAAAGAATTTGGCAAGTTAACAATTAAAGGTTGGGTCAGGGTTATGATGTCAAACAAGATAGCTTTTTCAAAGGTCATGTATTCGAAAGCACCTAAGTCAAGGATCCAAGAATATATGAAGGATTTATTAGGTAGTAAAGAGGGTAGTATATGAGCTATACCAGCACAATTAGTAGTCACATTAACCTTGGAACTTGAAACAGCTTGTTGTCAAATTTGGACTTGTTGTGGGATTTTCATGAGTTGTGAATATTGTTCCTGATTTATTCCCATGATGCTTGATGGATTGTATTGTTGAATTCCCTGATTATATTGTTGAATATCTTCAAATTCTTCTTCTATAAATACTGCATTCCCTTGTATCATATTTGAGTTTTGAACTTTCTTGTTATATTCCCTTGCACATTTGTCATAAAAATGTTTGGACAACTATGAATTTTGAAACACATTTCCACTGTATGTCCATCTCTTTGACAATAAGAATAAATCATATACCTGTCAGTTCCCTTTGTTGCATTATTTATGTTTCCTCCCCCAGTGTTTAGGTTGAAATTCATCCTACTCTATAATAAATACTGTTCAAAATTATGTGTTGATGCATTAAATGAGCTTGAATCCATAGGGGAATTCATTGTAGGTTGAATAGATCTTTGTCTTTCTTCTTGAAGAAGTAAAGAATATGACTTATTAATACTTGGTGTAGGAGTCATCATCATTATATTTCCTCTACAAGCAGTGTATATTCCATTTAGTCCCATAAGGAACTGAACCGATTTCTATCTCTCCTCAATTACCTTATTCTTATGTTTTGCTTCACATATGCATTCAACACACTTACACGAAACTTTTGCATCTAATGCATTCAACTCATCCCATATTGCTTTTATATTATTGAAATATGTTGCTATATCATTAGATTTTTGTACAGTTTCTAATAATTTATTTTGCAGGCCAAATAATTGAGCTACATCATATTGTCCATACATGTCTTCAAGTTGTTTCCAAAGATCCCTTGCAGAATTGGAATGAAGAACAGTTGACCTAGTACCTTTTGTCAAGGAATTTAATAACCAAGCTATCACCATATTTACATCGAGTCCAAAGCTCAAAATATGGAGAATCATTTCTATGTTTGAGAAGTCTTCCATTGATCAGTCCTAATTTGTTTTTAGCGGACACAGAAATCAATATTGATTTGCGCCAATCTGCATACCCAGTTCCGTCAAATAATGTAAATAACAAATTTGTTTCAGGATTATTCGAAGGACTCGAGTACAGAAGATGTGAGCTCTCAACAACAATTTGATTCTCAGTGAAAGGATTCTCTTTCGCCATTGTTATCAACAACTCGAAACAGAAAATCAATTGCAAAGAATCAAAAATGATTTGTATGAAAATGAACCGACTGATAATTCACAAAAAAAAATTGTAAAACAGCATAGAAGATTTAGAAGATCGAGCACCTGTAGCTCAGATACCGTGTTTGGATTCGAGAATTTTGGAATGAACAAAAAACAGTTTTGGAATTTCAATGCTTCCTTCTTTCTGCTTTCAATACCTGTCATACAATGTGTGTGTGTATATATATTAAAATAATGACTAACCACCTAACTTTTGTCTGACCAACTTATTGGAGTAGCTAATTACATAAATATCCCTAGAACATTTTAGATTGTATGTATAACTATAAGAACAATTTTCCAGGTTCTTTTCAAAAAACATTACCCTGCTTCTCATTGAGTGTCGTTTCTCTATGTCTACTCTTCTTTCAATATGAAACAAATGGTGAATGTGAAACCTCTCTAAATAGCATTCCTCAAAACTCTTTTTCAGATCTTTCAGTAAAATAAAGTTGGATTCTTTAGCTGCTTCTTTTTATTTTGGCACTTTTTCTCATGACCCTTGTCATTTTATCTGTTCTTTTGTTGAACCCATTTTGACAGAATCCCTCGGCTCTTGAAAGTCTCTGTTCTGTACTTTTCTTCCTTGCTGAAGAATCTGTCGTTGAGATATTAGGAGATCAAGTCGTTTGCGGAGCCCTAGTCTGTTAGATTTTTCTCCGCAATTCTCTTAGGGTTTTTGGTCAAACTGTTAAAAATTGCCTTCATCTCTTGCTTTGCCTCCCGATCTCTTCAGATCTGCTTTCTCTCTCTTTCTCCGGCGTTCACTATCTCTTCCATTTTCCGGTAAGTAAATAGACATAAATTTTGCTCTTTCTTCTGTCGTTGTTTATCTGTATTTTCCGATTTGCTTTAGAGTATAATTTTGTTTCAAAACTAGCTTTCTAAATTCAACTCCGAGATCTGAAATTTCAGCTTCAAAAAAACAAGGAAAAGTAAAAAGAAAAAAACAGAACAACGAAGGATTTTTAAATCTGGTCTGATTCCTGTTGCATTACTTCTACAACTCCTAGGTGTTCGAGTTTGATTTCGATTTACAGAAATTGAAGCTGCGTTTTGTTGATTCGGTTCTCGCTGAGTTCCAGCTTTCCCTTCGCCTTTATTTGGTTATTAAAGTTTGTCTCTACTGGTGTTTAGAGGTTTTTTGAATTCGTGCTTTTCACCGGCGACCCTTGCTCTTTTCTTCCTATTCTCTCTTCTTCTTTTGTGGGTGTGTGTGGGTGTGCTCTGTTTTCTTGGACAGGTGCCTTATTTTTCTGGCGAGGATTTTTGGCAATCTACAGTACTTCCGGTGACTCCCGTTCAGACTTTCAGCAAGACGCAATAGAACTACACGTTCCGATAAGCTTCAGGAAAACTTGCCCCAGGTACTAGTCGTGGCAGCGAGAACAGTTTGCGGCCTTTGGGAGTGAAGAGCTAAGCAACACCGGCCAGGACATGCAAGAGTCGGTAGCAGTTGGCCTTGGGCGCATCAAAGCCAACTTTCAGGTTTTTCCACCGGGAGTTGGTACCTCCCCTCTCTTGTTTACTTTGTACACCTTTTTACGTATTTTAGCTATCATTCCGTGTGAGGTTTACTCTATTGCTATCTAGTTTGCATCTTTTGCGTATTCCGCTATAGTGCGTGTGTGCGTCACTATTCTCCATAGTCGGTTGGAGGGATAGTGGCCGCGGAGGGGAATAATAGCGTAAGGTCATGTCCTCGGGGGGTGGGGGCGGTGGCGGGGGTGAGTAGGGGGCAGGGAGTGGTCCTGCTGGTAGGGCGGGGGTAAGGGTGGGAAGAGGGAAGCGGACGCTCATAGATTAAGGATTGGGTCATGGAACATAGGCACTCTGACGGGTAATTCAATTGAGTTGGCAAAGGTTTTTCAGAAGAAGAGGGTTAATATAGCAAGTGTCCAGGAGATTAGGTGGAAAGGGTCGAAGGCGAGGAATGTAAACGGGTTTAAGCTGTGGTATTCTGGGGTCGTGAGAGGTATAAATGGAGTGGGCATCTTGGTAGATAAGGATCTAAGGGAGTCCGTGGTCGAGGTTAGGCGAGTGAATGATAGGTTAATGTCTATTAAGTTGGTTATTGGGTGTTGCGTCCTCAACGTCATCAGCACTTACGCACCGCAAGTGGGCTTAGACGAGGAGGCTAAGAGGCACTTTTGGGAGGACTTGGACGATCTGGTCAGTAGTATTCCCCAATCTGAGAAGTTAGTTATTGGAGGGGACTTTAATGGTCATATTGGGGCTGATGCTGGGGGTTATGGTGAGGTGCACGGTGGCTTCGTCTTTGGGGTTAGGAACGGAGGAGGCACTTCACTGCATGATTTCGCCAGGGCTTCCGAGCTTCTGATTGCGAACTCGACATTTCAGAAGAGGGAGGAGCATTTGGTCACCGTCAAGAGTTCGGCGGCGAGGACTCAGATTGATTACATCCTCCGCAGAAGGAGCAATAGGGGTATGTGCAAGGACTGTAAGGTTATTCCGGGAGAGTCCCTTTCGACTAAGGCTGTATTTTTCGCGGTTCCGAACCCAACCGGACCGGAACCGCGGTTCTGGCGGTTCTGCCGATTTCGGCGGTCCGGTTCCAGCGGTTCCGGTTCTGACGGTTCCCGGGAACCGTGGCGGGGCGGTTCTACCCATTGGAACCGCCAGAACCGGAACCGCCAGAACCGGAACCGGACCGGTTCTGGCGGTTCCAAACGATTCCGGTGGTTCTGTAACGGTAATTTTAAATAAAAAAAAAGAAATTTAAAAAATAATTTCCAAACGGCTCTTTTTCAAAAGTAGCCATTTGGAAGTTTAAAAAATAGCCAATTTTCCCACAAAATTTAATTTAACCCCAAACTTTATATAATTATACTATTTCCCATTTCTCAACTATAAATACCCCCTCATTCTTTCATTTTTATTCACCAATTCATCAATATCTCTCAATCTCTCTCAAGCTCTCTTTCAATATTTCTAGTGCAAGTGCTTAATTTATTGTTGCAAATTCGTGAAACATTGTGAAGTTGTTGAATTGAAGTTTTCAAGTGTTCAATTTCAACGATTTTCAATTTTCAAGAAGTTGTTCGTCAATCCGGTAAACTCGTTTCAACTCTTACGTGCTAAGAATATTTTAGTGTGTTGTTATTTTGCTTAATTATAATTATTATGGCATTTTCGTTGAAAAATATGTTTCGTAAAGGAAAATCTAAAACCGGTGAAAGTAGTCGCCAAAATACTACCCCTCCCCTGGCTCCCCGACCTAGAAAAGATAAGCAAGTTCAATGTAGTAGCCAATCTAGAAATCCTAATGAACCCTTCGGAATCCTTGATAGTGATCACCCATGTTTTCAATTTAGCGATATTGATTTTCTACATGATGTAGCAGTTGGTGATAGAATAGATGATGATATTATGAATGCTCGTTATCCTAATGCACCTATCTTAGAGGGAAATGAGGATGATGATGATGACGAAACCTAAGCTCCAGTAGATTTAGATGATACACCTACTAGTCCTGCTCATAACTTAGGTGATAAACCGGAACACCCACCCGTACATACTCCCACTTTTAGTAGACAACCTCCTAAACGTTTAGAAACATCATTAGTTTGGCAATTTTTTATTCAACTAAGAGAACAAAATAAGGCTAAGTGTAAATCTTGTGGGAAATTACTTGTGCATAGGTATACTGGAGATCGTAGTGGCACGAGTAGTTTAGTTAAGCAAATAAGATTACACCTTAGCGATAAGGCCAGATTTTTGCAGTTGAAAGCGCAACAAGAGGGGAGGACAAGTCCTGATACTAAAGTTAACCCAAGTACTGGTTCAAAACTAGTTCAACCAGGAATAAACATAGTCACCGGAGGTATATTATATTACGAACCAAATAAGGATCGTGAAGAATTAGCTAAAATAATTACTGTTATGTGTTTGCCTTATTCTTTTGCTTCTAATCCTGCATGGATTCATTATATTAGATAAGTATTTAATCCTACGTATAAAGGTTGGCCTCGCGCCACAGTTATGTTGGAAACACGTTCTCAAGGCATTATACTAAACGTGTGTTCATATTTGTAGGTTTTGATGAATGACAAACTATGCGCAAATTGACATATGACGAGGTCCAAGCACAAGCGCAAAATTGATATATAACGAGATTCAAGCACAAGACAAAGATCGAGATTAAGTTTTATATGAGTCGGTATTTAATTGTGATCTTGATCCGACAACTTAAACTCAAGACTTGGCTTCTCTCGTAAAAATATTTTTAACAAATCATGCATATTTAATTTAGAGCAAAATGATTTTAAATAATGCATATTTACTTTAGTCAAAATGATTTTTAAACATGCCTCTAAAATTTGGACTAAGATAATCGATTATGTACTTATGATAATCGATTATGTTTAAGTTAGCTGCTTGACAATCGATTGTGAACTTATGACAATCGATTGTGTTAAGGCAGTGAGCATCAGATTTTTCAAATGTGCATGACAATCGATTGTGAACCTTATGACAATCGATTATGATGAGGCAGTGTCCATCAAAGTTTTTCAAAGCTCAAAATAATCGATTGTGAAGCTAATGACAATCGATTGTGAAGAGACAGTGTCCATCAGATTTTTCAAAGTCACAAAATAATCGATTGTGAACTTATGACAATCGATTGTGTTGAGGCAGTGTCTTCCAGACTTTTTCAAAGTTATTAAATAATCGATTGTGAACCTATAACAATCGATTGTCAAGAGGCAGTGTCTAAATTGATTTTTCAAGACTGATATATAATCGATTTTTAACTTAGTATAATCGATTGTATAACTGGCCGTTCCCAAAATGTTTTCAAATACCGTCAGGTAATCGATTATTGATTTCCTATAATCGATTTTTTAATTAAAATCTGGAAAGGATTTTTTGAACGTTGCTGAGTAATCGATTATTGATTTCCTATAATCGATTGTTTTAAGCAAAATCCGGAAATGATTTTTTGAACGTTGCTGAGTAATCGATTGTAGATTTCTGACAATCGATTGTTTTACGTAAAATCTGGAAATGAACTTTTGAATGTTGCCAGTAATCGATTATTGATCTTAGATAATCTATTGTTAAGCGTAAAATCTGGGATTGATTTTTGGAAGAACTGGCAAACAATCTATTGTGGTAATTTGACAATCGATTGTCACTGAGTAAAATCAGCAATTCTTAATTGGCAACTAGGCAACGGTAATACAAAGTTTTTCAGCCATAAATACAGCTTCAATTCAGTCTTTTAAGTACAACAACACACAACAACTGATCATACAATTGCTAAAGCTTGCATACTTTATTGCTTCTCATTTTATATTCATTACATAAGCTTTTGAGAGCCAAATTCTTGTCAAAAGTTGTTGCGATCTTGAGCATATTCTTTTTACTAATGTCTACTCTTAAAGGAGTGTCTTGTTTGAGTGCTAAGTGTTTTTGTTCACTGGAAGGGAAGTGTTAGTCCCTTGTGTTGTAAGAAGGAACTTGTGTTTCCTTGGTTGAAGTCATAGAGTGTTGTTTCTCCGAGCAAAGGTTGTTGAGGCTTGTGTCCTCAAGTTGTAACGGTTTGTTGAGCACCCGTAAGCTTAACAAGTTAGTGGAAATCTCGAGAGAGTCTCTCGGGGACTGGACTACCCACGGGTTGTGGTGAACCAGGATATATCGGTGCGTTTGTTCTAATTTATTTACTTATCGCACTTATTTACTTCCTGCAATTTTTAAATTCCGCAAGTTTATGCTAATTTTTATTATAACGCTATTCACCCCCCTCTAGCGTTAAGCGTATTATCTAACAATTGATATCAGAGCCCAACTCTCTGAAGACTTAACCGTTTGAGAGAAACATCCATGGCTTCTACTCGTGATTCTTTTGCAGGAATAGGTGAAGGACAATGCTCCACCCGACCACCGCTATTCGATGGTACAAATTATACATACTGGAAGGAGAGGATGAGAATATTTGTACAATCAAATAGTTTTCATCTTTGGAAGGTCATAATGAATGGAGAACAAATTCCAACCAAGAAGGTTGAAAATGAATGGGTCCCAAAGTCCGAAGATGAATACGATGCGGATGATATCCGAAAGGTGCAAAATAATGCTAAATCTATTAATTTATTATATTGTGCTGTAAATGCTGATGATTACAGGAAGATATCTTGTTGCACAACGGCGAAGCAAATGTGGGACAAGCTGGAAATTACGTACGAAGGTACGGACTAGGTAAGGGAAGCCAAAATTGATTTCCTAACCCATGCATATGAATTGTTTCACATGAAGGAAGGCGAAAAGGTCGATGAGATGTTTGAACGATTTTCAAAAATTGTAAATGATTTACATGCTCTTAAGAAGACCTTCACGGATAAGGAACTCTTCCGAAAAATTCTCCGAAGTCTCACTCCAGAATGGCGATCCAAGGCCGACGCGATTCAAGAATCCATTGGCATTTCAAATGTCACCATCGACGCATTAAGAGGTAATCTTAAAACTTATGAATCTACTATACTTAACCCTCTTGTTGATGATCAAAGGAAGAAAAGAATCGCTCTTAAGGCAAGCACGAGCCAACCTCAAAATGATGAGGACAGAGACAACGAGTTCGGACTCGTTATCAAGAGATTTCAAAAGTTCATGCGAAAAGAGTATGAACGAAAGGGCAAAAAGCAAGGAGATCAAATAAAGTGCTATGAGTGCGGAGAAACCGGGCACATTAAATCAAATTGCCCAAATGCTAAAAAGGAGAAGAAACCCTTCAAGAAGCAACGAGCATACATATCTTGGGGAGGTGACTCCGGTGACGAGTCAAGTGAGGAAGAAGAAGACGAAGCCGTAAATCTTTGTCTTATGGCACAAGAAGACAACAAAGAAGAGGTATGTCAAATTTCTTCCAAAAATTTCTTTTCCCTTGAAGAAATGCAAAATGCTTTTGATGAGTTGTATAGCGAATTTATTAAAGCTTCAAAAACTGTTAAGAGTATAAAAGAAAATGCTTCTTTAAAAGAAAAAGATTTTCAAAAACAACTCTCTTTTAAAGAAAAGGAATTGGAAAAACTGATTTTAGAAAATGAGAAGTTGAAAGAGGAAAACAATTTTTTTGGCAAGAGAAGCGCCGACAAGCCCGAGAGTTCTAGAAATTGTACTTCTTGCATGCATCTCAAAAATGAAGTAGAAAGGCTTAAGGGCACCTTAGATAAGTTTAACTCTTCTCATAAAAATTTGAATGAAGTGCTTGTTAATTTGAAGTCGACCAAGCATGGCATAGGTTTTAGGAACGAGCCTAAAGAGAAAGTTGAAGCCAACCCCCAACCACCTAAGGCTCAACCTAGGATAAATAAAACAAATGTTCATCCTAGATACAACAAACCAAGAAATGGTTTTCATCAATCGCAACCTAGAAATAATCATGCTAGAAATAATGCACATTCTAGGCCAAACACTAGAAGGAATTTTAGACCTTTTAGAACACCGAGAAATGACTTTCATGATTTGCGCAATAGTTATATTGTCAAGAATAGAGTAAATGAATTTCGTCCGTCCAATTACTATCAACCTAGAAGGATGCAAAATCCTAACGTGACTTGTCATTATTGTAGAGGAATTGGACATATTGCTCCTGCTTATTTTACACGACATAGACATAACACTCAATCACATCACTATGATTTGCCTAACCCCCAAGGACCCAAAATGGCATGGGTACCTAAAACTCATTAATCTGTTTTGTAGGTATGTTTGAAGGGATCAAGTGTACTATGGTACCTTGATAGTGGATGCTCCAAGCACATGACGGGAGACGAATCCAAATTCCTTCAACTAGAACACAAGGAAGGGGGAAGTGTTATTTTTGGTGATAACAACAAAGGAAAGATTATCGGCATCGGATCGGTCGGTAAGGATGAAATTTCTTCCATTAAGCATATATTACTTGTGAAAGGTTTAAAACATAATCTCGAGCATAAGTCAATTATGTGACAAGGGAAATCTTGTTTTATTTGATTCGGATGAATGCTTAGTTTTTAGACATCGCGATTTTAAAATTATCCTTCGCGGTTTTAGAATGGATAACATTTATATGGTTGATCTTGCAAATTCTTCACCCGAATATGTGAATTGTTTAATGAGCAAAGAGGATGATTCTTGGGTATGGCATCGTAGAGTAGCTCACATCAACATGCATCTTTTGAACAAATTGGTTTCACAAAATTTAGTTGTTGGTCTTCCAATTTTGAAATTTGAAAATGACTCTATTTGTGATTCCTGTCAAAAAGGGAAGCAAACAAAAGCATCTTTTAAATCGAAAAATACTGTTTCAACTACTAGACCATTGCAATTGCTTCACATGGATTTGTTGGACCATCTCGCATTGAAAGTCTTGGTAGAAATCGTTATGCTTTTGTTATTGTTGATGATTATTCAAGATTTACTTGGACTTTATTTCTTGCCCATAAAAGTGATGCTTTTCAGAATTTTAAATATTTTCTTAAACGTGTTCAAAACGAAAAGGAAACAACCGTCACTTCAATTAGAAGTGATCATGGGGGAGAGTTTGATCACAATTTCTTTGCGGACTTTTGTGACGAACTCGGTATCGAGCATACCTTTTCCGCTCCATGAACACCACAACAAAATGGGGTGGTGGAAAGGAAAAATAGGTGTCTCGAAGAGATGGCTAGAACCATGCTCGAAGAGGCTAAGATTCCCAAACATTTTTGGGCGGATGCCGTGAGTACCGCATGCTACGTTTTAAATAGAGTAGTCATAAGGCCAATACTCATGAAAACCCCTTATGAACTCTACAAGGGAAGGAAACCAAATATCTCCCATTTTAGAGTATTCGGTTGTAAATGTTTTATTCATGACAATGGAAAAGATCAATTGGGAAAATTTGATGCCAAATCCGATGAGGGAATTTTTATTGGGTATTCTTCACGTAGAAAAGCATATAGGGTATTTAATAATAGAACCCAAATTGTGGAGGAATCCCCTCATATTGTGTTTTCCGAAAATAATGCTCGCTTGGCGAGAAAGAATTCTTGTTCTGATCTTGCGGGTATTCTAAATAGTTTAAAAGACAAAGTACAAGAGGAAACTCCTAAGGAAATTCAGGATGAAATCTTGGAACAATCAACGGAGGAAACGCCACAATTGGAGAAAGAAACGGAAATGCCTAACGAGTGGAGGACAATCAAAGATCACCCTCTCGAACAGGTAATTGGCGACGTCGGAGAAAAGGTAAGTACCCGAAACTCCCTTAAGAACACCTTAGGACATACTGCTTTTGTTTCTCAAACTGAACCAACAACCATCTCCGAAGCAATTGGGGATGAATTTTAGACCTTGGCAATGCAAGAGGAGCTTAACCAATTCAAACGGAATGACGTTTGGGATTTGGTGCCAAGACCCAAAAATCATACTATAATTGGTACGAAATGGGTTTTTCGAAACAAACTAGATGAAAATGGTGTAATCACTAGAAAAAAAGCTAGGCTTGTAGCAAAAGGCTATAATCAAGAAGAGGGTATTGACTATGAAGAAATATATGCTCCCGTAGCTAGATTAGAAGCTATTCGTTTATTGCTTGCTTTTGCCTCTTCTATGAATTTCAATTTATATCAAATGGATGTGAAAAGTGCTTTTCTAAATGGTGTTATTCAAGAAGAAGTTTATGTTGAACAACCCCCCGGTTTTGAAGATTTTAAATCTCCCGATCATATTTTCAAACTCAAAAAGGCTCTTTATGGTTTAAAACAAGCTCCCCGAGCTTGGTATGAAAGATTGAGTAAATTTCTATTGGAAAATGATTTCATTAGGGGGAAAGTTGACACCACTCTTTTTGTTAAGCATAAAAATAATGATATTTTATTAGTGCAAATCTATGTGGATGATATTATATTTGGTGCTACTAACAATTTTTTGTGCAAGGAATTTTCCGATTTAATGACAAGCGAATTTGAGATGTCTATGATGGGTGAGTTAACATTCTTTTTGGGATTACAAGTAAAGCAAATGAAAGAAGGTACGTTCATTTGCCAAGCGAAATATTGCAAAGAATTGCTGAAACGATTTGAAATGACCAATGCAAAAGCAATGGCAACCCTCATGAGCACATCCGATCATCTAGACAAAGATGAGAAAGGTAAGGAAGTTGACATCAAAAAGTATCGAGGTATGATTGGCTCCTCCTTTATCTTACTGCTAGTCGTCCGGACATCATATTTAGCGTGTGCTTATGCACTCATTATCAATCGTGTCCGAAGGAGTCTCACCTAACTGCGGTGAAACGGATATTGAAGTATCTTGTTGGTACTGTAAATGTGGGTCTATGGTACCCCAAAGGTTCTTCATGCCAACTTGTTGGCTATTCCGATTCCGATTTTGCTGGATGCAAATTGGACCGCAAGAGCACTAGTGGAACTTGCCATTTGCTCGGTAGCTCTCTCGTTTCTTGGTTTAGCAAGAAACAAGTAAGTGTAGCGTTGTCCACAACCGAGGCTGAATATGTAGCCGCGGGGAGTTGTTGCGCTCAAATCCTTTGGATGAAACAACAACTCTTGGACTATGGCCTAAGTCTTGATCATATCCCTCTTAGATGTGATAATACTAGTGCCATATGCTTGACGAAGAACCCCGTTCTTCATTCGCGAACAAAACACATTGAAATTAGACATCATTTTATAAGAGATCACGTTCTCAAGGGCGATGTCGAAATTGAATTTGTTGAAACCAAAGATCAATTGGCCGACATCTTTACAAAGCCCTTAGAGAAAGAGTCCTTCTTCCGAATTCGTAGTGAACTCGGGATCCTTGACTCCACGTTGATCTAAGTCATGCATTGCATTTTCCCTTTCACATGTTTTCTAACTTGAGCGTAGGAGACGTCTAACGAATTTTTGCAGGTATCGCCCTAAAGGCAGGGGGAATTATAAAGCTTGACGCACAGAACAATCAATTTCTCTTTTATATAATCGATTATCCAGTATCAATAATCGATTGTCTTGTCATTATTTGTGTTATTATGTCTGAAATTGCAGATTTAATAAATAAACAAGTTTTTTTTAATTATTCTATATTTTTTTGCTAATGGCAAAAGGGGGAAGATAACGGGTATGCACTCTCAATACTTATCGGCATAAATTGAGGGGGAATTCATATATTGAGGGGGAACTAATTGCATATCTATATACTTGTTGCATATCTTTACTTGTCTTGAATCGTCATTATGAATTGCCTAATATGCATATCCCGCTTAAAGTTTGCCATTATCAAAAAGGGAAAAATTGTTGGAAACACGTTCTCAAGGCATTATACTAAACGTGTCTTCATATTTGTAAGTTTTGATGAATGACAAACTATGCGCAAATTGACATATGACGAGGTCCAAGCACAAGCGAAAAATTGATATATAACGAGATTCAAGCACAAGACAAAGATCGAGATTAAGTTTTACATGAGTCGGTATTTAATTGTGATCTTGATCCGACAACTTAAACTCAAGACTTGGCTCTCTCGTAAAAATATTTTTAACAAATCATGCATATTTAATTTAGAGCAAAATGATTTTAACATATTTACTTTAGTCAAAATGATTTTTAAACATGCCTCTAAAATCTGGACTAAGATAATCGATTATGTACTTATGATAATCGATTATGTTTAAGTCAGCTGCTTGACAATCGATTGTGAACTTATGACAATCGATTGTGTTAAGGCAGTGAGCATCAGATTTTTCAAATCTGCATGACAATCGATTGTGAACCTTATGACAATCGATTGTGATGAGGCAGTGTCCATCAAAGTTTTTCAAAGCTCAAAATAATCGATTGTGAAGCTAATGACAATCGATTGTGAAGAGACAGTGTCCATCAGATTTTTCGAAGTCACAAAATAATTGATTGTGAACTTATGACAATCGATTGTGTTGAGGCAGTGTCTTCCAGACTTTTTCAAAGTTATTAAATAATCAATTGTGAACCTATAACAATCGATTGTCAAGAGGCAGTGTCTAAATTGATTTTTCAAGACTGATATATAATCGATTGTTAACTTAGTATAATCGATTGTATAACTGACCGTTGCCAAAATATTTTCAAATACCGTCAGGTAATCGATTATTGATTTCCTATAATCGATTGTTTTAATTAAAATCTGGAAAGGATTTTTTGAACGTTGCTGAGTAATCGATTATTGATTTCCTATAATCGATTGTTTTAAGTAAAATCCGGAAATGATTTTTTGAACGTTGCTGAGTAATCGATTGTAGATTTCTGACAATCGATTGTTTTACGTAAAATCTGGAAATGATTTTTTGAACGTTGCCAGTAATCGATTATTGATCTTAGATAATCGATTGCTAAGCGTAAAATCTGGGATTGATTTTTGGAAGAACTGGCAAACAATCGATTGTGGTAATTTGACAATCGATTGTCACTGAGTAAAATCAGCAATTCTTAATTGGCAATTAGGCAACGGTAATACAAAGCTTTTCAGCTATAAATACAGCTTCAATTCAGTCTTTTAAGTACAACAACACACAACAACTGATCATACAATTGCTAAAGCTTGCATACTTTATTGCTTATCATTTTATATTCATTACATAAGCTTTTGAGAGCCAAATTCTTGTCAAAAGTTGTTGCGATCTTGAGCGTATTCTTTTTACTCATATCTACTCTTAAAGGAGTGTCTTGTTTGAGTGCTAAGTGTTTTTGTACACTTGAAGGGAAGTGTTAGTCCCTTGTGTTGTAAGAAGGAACTTGTGTTTCCTTGGTTGAAGTCTTAGAGTGTTGTATCTCCGAGCAAAGGTTGTTGAGGCTTGTGTCCTCAAGTTGTAACGGTTTGTTGAGCACCCGTAAGCTTAACAAGTTAGTGGAAATCTCGAGAGAGTCTCTCGGGGACTGGACTAGCCACGGGTTGTGGTGAACCAGGATATATCGATGCGTTTGTTCTAATTTATTTACTTATCGCACTTATTTACTTCCTGCAATTTTTAAATTCCGCAAGTTTACGCTAATTTTTATTATAACGCTATTCACCCCCCCCCCCCCTCTAGCGTTAAGCGTACTATCTAACAAGTTAAGGCCGATATTTATAAATACAAGCATGAATATGAACAATACTTGCGCTATTTATTTACCCATATAACTAATCGTATGTCTATTACAACTGATATTGGTAGAAGTAATAATGATTGTGATTATCTAGCCGTAACCAGTCATTGGATAGACGAAGACTGGACAATGCAAAAATGCATTATTGCATATAGGATATTTAATTCACGGCACACGGGTAGGTTTATTGCTAACACTGTTTCAGATGTATGCAGATATTTTTGTTTTAGTGATAAAATAATGTCAATTTCCATGGATAACGCTTCTAGCAATACTAGTGCAATAGGTATGCTAACTAGAACACTTAATCCTGCTTTTACTAATATTTTCCATGTTATATGTATATGTCATATTTATCATTTAATTGTTGCTGATGGTATGAGAATATTAAACTTAGAAATTGAAAAGGTTAAGATGGCTCTTAATTGCCTTTTTTATTTAAACCGTAGAAGTAGACTTAGAGAATATTTTAAAAAGTGTGACGAATATGGCCTTAGAGAAAGAAAGGTTCCTAAACCTTGCCCGACTAGGTAGAACTACATGTACGAAAGTTTAGTAGTAGCGTACGAATATGAAACACAATTAACGCTACGTATAATTCTCGGGATTGTGGGGAGGAAGATAATGACATGCTAACTACACAAGATTGGACTAACGTTAAAATTCTTTTAGATTTTTTAGATCATTTTCATGTGGCTACAAATGCTTTATCTGGCCAATATTATCCAACTATTTGTAATTGTTTAGTTTATATTGCCGCACTTGCTAATTTGTTTGTTGATTTTAACGAGGGAGGGGAAATTTATGAAATTTCAATAACTGAAATGAAAAAGAAGTTTAAAAAATATTTTTTTCCAATCCCTCCTATATTTGGTGTGTCTGCTATGTTAAATCCTACTATGAAATTAGGAGGTCCTCACTTTTGGTATTCTACTATTTATCAATCTTTAGATCATTCAGAAGTAAATGGCTACACTAGCTGATGCGAAAGCATCAATTAAAGTGAATGCTCAAACTGTTCATAATGCTTATAAACAGGCATTAGAGCATGCTAGGCCTAATATTCCAACCCCTACTTCGTCTACATCATAGTCATCTAAAAGAGCTGCTGGCTTAACAGCTCTTAAATCGTGGACGGAGTTCAGGGGTACTCAAGGGGAAAATTTAGATGAAATTTCCCATCTAAATGAGCTTCAAGTTTATTTGTCGCATGGATTAGAGAATGAGAATCCAGACGGCTCTTTCGACCTTTTGGATTGGTGGAAGACAAGGGAAAAGCATTTTCCCGTTCTTGCAAGGATGGCTCGGGATGTTCTTTCGATTCAAGCGTCAACTGTTGCATCGGAGAGAGCTTTTAGTCAAGCAAGACTACAAATAGGTGATCATAGAGCGTCGATGCGGGACAGCTTGGAAAAATCAGTGCTTTTTCGAGATTGGATCCGCGCAGAAAGAAGGAACTTTGGGCTAGCTGAATCACTACCAGAAATAGATGAGTGCTATGAAGAAATGCTAGCAGAACTTGCTCAGGAAACATCTTCACCCGGAAGTGGTGATGAACAAACTTCATTTCCACCACCGCCAACACAACCACCTCCAAACCTTGAAGGTTTTATGAGATTTGTTAGAAATAATACATAAATTATGATGTAACTTGTACATTGGCATGTCTTCTTTTAGTTTTTTTTTCCTTTTAATGGTGGTATTAGTACCATGTTGTGCTCATTCCATTGGGGGAAGGAAGACTAAGAAAGATATGCCATTTTGGTCAATAAATATGCTCTTTATCATATCCTTGAATATCTTTTGTCTCAATATTTCTTTATCAATATATACTACTTATATACAATTTATACTAATTACTAACTACAACACAATATACACTACTTATATACAATATATACTACTTACGTACAATATATACTACTTATATACAAAATATACACTACTTATACATAATATATATTATACTAATAACATAGTACACCATATAAAATATATTCTACAATATACTAACGACTACTATACAAGATATTGATTTAAAAAAAAAAAAATTCAGAACCGCCGGAATTGCCAGAACTGCCGGAACCGGAACCGCCAGAACCGGAACCGCCAGAACCGGAACCGGATGGTACCCGAAACCGTATGGTAGCGGTTCCGGCTCCGGAACCGCCAGAAATGGAACCGCCAGAACTGCCAGAACCGAAACCGCCAGAACCGAAACCGCCAGAACCGAAACCGCAGACCCAAATAGACCCAGAACCGAAACCGGATACAGCCTTACTTTCGACTCTTCATAGACTCCTAGTGATGGATGTCGGTCTCTGGGTGAAGAGGAAGAGGAGGGGTGCTCGGGGACAACCGCGGATTAGATGGGGGTGTTTTGACTAAGGAGAAAGTACAGGAGTTGAAGAGGAGGTTAGCTGAGGGCGGAGCTTGGAGAAGTTCTGAGGAAGCGGACGCTATGTGGTCAGAGACGGCAAACTTGGCTAGGGAGGTAGCACGGGACATGCTCGTGGTAGCCAAAGGCTATTCAGGCAGATATCAGGGTGACTGGTGGTGGAACGATGTAGTCGAAGGAAAAGTGGAGGTGAAGAAGGCGGCGTTTTCTAAGTTGGCAGGGAGCACAAGCGAGGAAGAACGGAGAGCAAACAAGGAGATCTACAAGGTGGCGAGGAAAGAAGCAAAGCAAGCGGTTACGGAAGCTAAAAACGCGGCGTTTGGTCGCATGTACGAGGAACTAGGGGAGAGAGGCAGGGACAGGAAGTTATTTCTGTTAGCTAAAGCAAGGGAAAGGAAGGCACGTGATCTTGACCAAGTTAGGTGCATCAAGGGCGAGGATGGTAGAGTTCTGATGGGGGAGTCTCAAGTCAAGCAGAGGTGGCAGGCGTACTTTAGAGACTTACTTAACGAGGAGGGGGATCGTAACATAGAGCTAGGGGAGTTGGGGCATTCAGAGCAACATAGAGACCTTGGGTACTGCAGGCGCATTAGGGCGGAGGAGGTCATGGGGGCTTTGCGTAGGATGAGTAGGGGGCGAGCGACCGGGCCTGACGAGATCCCGGTGGAGTTCTGGAAGTGCATGGGTAGGTCAGGAGTGGAGTGGCTCTCCAGGTTGTTTAATGCGATCTTCAGGACCAAAAGGATGCCGGATGAGTGGAGGTGGAGTATAGTGATGCCCTTGTACAAGAACAAAGGGGACATCCAGTGCTGCAACAACTATAGGGGTATCAAATTAATAAGTCACACCATGAAGGTCTGGGAGCGGGTGATCGAGGCGAGGATGAGGGAGATGACATCTATATCTGGGAACCAGTTCGATTTCATGCCGGGTCGCTCTACTACAGAAGCTATCCACCTTGTCAGGCGGCTGGTGGAGCAGTTCAGGGATAGGAAAAAGGACCTGCACATGGTGCTTATCGACTTGGAGAAGGCGTATGACAAAGTCCCAAGGGAGGTACTATGGATGTGCTTGGAGGCGAAGAGTGTGCCGGAAGCCTACATCAGAGTAATCAATGACATGTACGATGGAGCTAAGACTAGGGTTAGGACGGTGGGTGGCGACTCAGACCATTTTCCAGTGGTTATGGGGCTCCATCAAGGATCGGCGCTTAGCCCTCTCTTGTTTGCCTTGGTGGTGGATGCTTTAACCCGACATATTCAAGGGGATGTGCCTTGGTGTATGCTATTTGCTGATGACATAGTCTTGATAGATGAGACGAGGGTCGGTGTTATTGAGAGGTTAGAGGTATGGAGACAGACTCTCGAGTCTACAGGTTTAAAAATAAGCAGATCTAAGACAGAATACCTGGAGTGCAAGATTAGCGCCGAGCCGAGCGAAGTAGGCAGGGACGTGATGATTGGATCTCAGGTCATCGCCAAGAGGGACAATGTCAGATATCTTGGGTCGGTGATTCAGGGGGGACGGAGAGATTGACGGGGACGTCACTCATCGTATAGGAGCGGGGTGGTCAAAGTGGAGGCTTGCATCAAGAGTCCTGTGTAACAAGAAAGTTCCACATAAACTCAAGGGAAAATTTTATAGAGCTGTGGTTAGACCTGCAATGTTGTATGGAGCGGAGTGGTGGCCCGTGAAGAACTCTCATGTTCAGAGAATGAATGTTGCAGAGATGAAGATGCTCAGGTGGATGTGCGGGTTCACCAGGTTAGATAAGATTAAGAATGAAGTTATTCGAGAGAAGGTGGGGGTGGCCCCGGTGGATGAGAAGTTGCGAGAAGCGAGGCTGAGGTGGTTCGGGCATGTGCGGAGGAGAATCCTGATGCCCCGGTGAGGAGTTGTGAGCGGCTGACGATTGTCGGTGTTCGGCGAGGCAGAGGGAGGCCTAAGAAGTATTCGGGATAGGTGATTAGGCATGACATGGCTAGAATGCGGGTTTCCGAGGACATGACCCTTGATAGGAAAGTCTGGAGGTCTAGTATCAGGGTTGTAGGATAGGTTCTCCTAGAATTTTGTCGTACTCTTCACCCGGAGTTGGGTGAGACTTGGCAGGGCTATCCATAGATGATTTGTCTTTTGGCTTGTGTCTCCCTTATGGTAGTTATTTATATATGGTAGTTACTGTATGATATTATTGCATGCTATTTTATTTATATTTCTTATGTTTGCTGGAGTTGCTAATGCTCTTTTGATTTTGTTTTTGTTTTTCCTTTCCTTCACTGAGCCGAGGGTCGATTGGAAACAACCTCTCTGCCCTTTCGTGTAGGGGTAATGCTCGTCTATATATTACCCTCCCCAGACCCCAATTTATGGGACTATACTGAGTAGTTGTTGTTGTATAACTATAAGAACAAAAGTACAATAACATTTCAAGGGTTAAGCTATGTGATGCCCTGTATATTGGATTTATCATCATTCAACTTCTTCTTCATTTGCTCCGTCAAAATGCTGTCAACAATTTTCGCTTTAAAGTTCTTTAATTAGGGCGGGGGCCAAGAGAATATGAAGGTACAGCAAAAGTCATATGCATATAAACAAGTGGGAAAAGTATAATCTTTAATTTAATTAAAGCTAGTATTCCATTTAGCATCTAATAGCTGCTTCAACTTACTCCATAATAAAGGAAAAAAGATAATTAATTAGTCAAAAGCAAAAGTTCCTTTTGAGTCTTGATCGTTCTAAAGGAATCTGGAGAAGTACTCTGTAAATGCATACCACGTCCAATATCTCAAAAGACGATTCAAATTTTATAATTCTAATTTAATCTTTCTTTACCTTTTCGTTTCGATGCCACACGAACTTGGGCCATTTCTGTGCCTTACCACGAAAACGAATCCGCCACGCATTTTTGGCGATGCCTTCAAAAAGTTTGCTATGAAGCACACGAATGATAATTTTTTGAAAATAGTCATTCTTAGTAACTAAATTGGTAATTTCTAGAATAGTTTGTATTATTATGGTGGCAGGATTTGGAAGAAAAAGAAAGGAGAGGAGAGACTAAAATGTATAAAAAGCCTATCCACTAGCATTATTTTATGTTAGAGAAAAAGAATCTAAAATCATTAGTTAGAGAGTGATAAGATATTAATTATTTGACAGATTAATTAGTACTCACAATTTCAAAATAAAAGAGTCTAATAAGCAACTGCTGCACCTTGGCCTACAATTTTCTGCAACACAACTTGACTTAAATTAATAGGTAGAATTAAGAGTCAAGCGACTAAGCATTTCACTGAATTCACAAAATAGCACAAAACTCAAATATGACCAAAATTTGCTTCTTCACAAAAAATTACTGCATTGCAATAACGATGTACACATCACAGATTGGACTAAAACCGGAGCATGTATCAAGTACTTAATGCAATTTATTTCTTAATAACCAGAATCAAAAGCATACTCAATCCATAATCTGCTTTGCATTGCAGCACAAAATGTCGAGCATGTGCATAAGCTGATAACAAGACTTGAACAGAAGAAATATACTAATACTAGAGTTATAACTAGGTATAACTATGTATTAACACTTGATTAGCTATATGAATTTTCCTAGTTGCTTTCACTTGCCAGATCAGCATTTTCTTCTACAATAACTTTGTAGCAGTCTGCATACAAATTGTAGAAGAAAATGTCACTTTTAAAAACAAATCGGAGACAGGTCGAATCACAAAACTTGGATTCAATTAATATAATCCACTGGTACCTAAGAGCTAGCTTGCTGCTCAGCATCATCATGCACCTCAGAATCATCAGATTTTGCTGCTTCTCCATTAACAGGCTGCCAATTAAGCAGTTTAGAGCCAACAGTAAAATTGATCCGTTAGTTAGTTCAACACCAAGTGGATACTCATTTCCATCAACTACCACAGAAACAGAGAGTAGAATTTTTTTTTTTTAAATGAACATGTAAAACATGAATCTGAATAACAACCTTCTGGCTATTCTCTTCCTTAGTTTTCTCATACTCAGCCTTCAGCTTAGCAGCTTTTCCCACATAGGGAGCTTTCTCCTAAGGAGCAACAAATAAAGTTAATTAGGTACCGCAAAAATCTTCTCCAAAAAAAAAAAAATTTAGATGAAAATTCGGCATAACCACAGAGAAAATCGTTAGACAACAGTAATGCATATTGAGATTTATCTCTCAAGTTTGTTCATGATATCTGGTCTTACAGATTCAGACATTGCCTTCCATTTCTCACCGCCAGCTTTTCCAACCTTAAATGAATACAAATACAAATTAGTAAGAAAATTGTTCATAGCAAACATATACGACCGAGGATGCATAGAAATTATAATTATTTCTCAACAGAAAATTGACGCAACAACACATTTCTTAGTACAGCAATAGAAACGAAATAATATCAAAAACATTGATTTGGACCTAAACATCTCACCACAGCAACAGATTTATTATCAGGAAAATTCTCCTTGTAGCTCTTGCGAAAATCAGCCCTGTTTCGTAGTTCAGTATAATGACAGAACGGAAATCAATACCGAACTGAAGCTTACAAATCCAAAACTCGTGAAATTACTAATTAAAAAACGTTGAAACTTAGTGCGGAAGAAGATAGATACTGAGTATAAAACTACAGAAAAAATATCTCACATGAAAATGAAGAATGCAGTAGGAGGACGCTTTGGATCTCCAGCGGTTTTGATTGCTTTCTCCTTCTTTTTCAAGTCCGCTTCAGCCTTGCGTTTCTTCATTGTTCTGTTTTCAAATATCGCAGAGCAGATTCAGAAGCTAAAACACGAGGCTCACAGTTCAAAAGCATACCGTAAATGTGTGTGTGTATATATATGTATAATATATATATATAGAGAGAGAACAAACTGCTTCAAATTAAAAGCTTCGAGACACGAAATAGACTGAAAATAAACGAAATGGAGAATATACTCAGTGTCGAGCTTCTTGTGAGCGACGGAAGCAATCGTAGTTCCCTTCATAGTTTCCTCTTAGTTAAAACTGCAGAGAATGAGAGAGTTCGAAATTTCAAAATCAGAGATCGCAAAAAGCAGAAGAGCTGTGAGAACGTGATCAGAAATGTGAATGAATAATGGGAGGGGGAAGTCCTGGGTGGTCATTTATAGCCTATAGGGAGTGGAGAGGAAGGATAATTCGAAAAAAAATTGCTTCGTTTTTTGCGGGAAGAGGAATGCCGAAAAAACGTGAACGCGAATGGCAGTTGCAGTCTGCAGAGTTAGAAGGTTACTCGAGCGTTTTGGTTTTGTATTTTACTCGCTATAAACTGGTTACACGTGTGTGAAGACAGTATGGTGAAAGTTACTCTATTCTTTAGCGACTGCTCTTTGCTGGCACTGATGAGTGAGGAATCGTGATCAGGAAGTTTCACAATTCTGGACTTACAAACCCTCCTTATTGGACTATTTCCTTTTGTCTGGGCCTTTGCCGATCTCAGCACTTACTAGACCCATATTTCGATCCTCAAGTAGAAATGACATCATTCGGCCACTTTAAAAGGCTGCTTTTAGAAATTAGCCATTGTGTCTTGAATATTAGATTTTTGGTTTAATTTTTCAGAGCTAAAATGTCATGTGTTATCTTGAAATTAAAATTTTTGGTTTAAAAATTTAGGACAAAATAAATAATGGATAATCTCAGCACCTTTGAGAATGGCTATCTTTGCACTTGTCTAGCTAGATCTTCAATACTACTAGGCCCACACAACTCGGTTGATCAATTAGTCAGAATCCGTTAAACGCACATGAACTAAGGGGTTTTGTCGGTCATTTTGGTATGATTTTTTGATATTTTAGTTTGTTATTCAATTCCTTAAAATACTATGTCAATATCGTAGCTAATTAAATTGTATATAGTTTAATACTTTTTCTTTCAGTTTCGACTTTGATTTATTTAGTTTGATAACTTCAAGTTATTCGGTTTGGATAAAAAATTACAATCTTTTTCTTGTTAGCACTGATAAAGGTCAGGATAAAGGAAAATGGCTGGCCCAATATGGGTATCCTACATACCCGACCCAATTGTATTTTCCCATTTACATTTAGTTTAGTTTTATAGCCTCATTACTGTAAATATAAATACTGAGTTATAATATAAATATTCAGACAGAAAATAACAAATAGATGGGTCTGATTCAACTGACCCTTCTTCTCTCTATTTCTATTCATCTGTTCTAGGGTATTTCTCTCATTTCTACCATAGCTCGTAGATCTTCAAGTTAAAATGGTATTAGAGCAGGAATTCTGATTCCTCTTATCACGAGCTTTACTCCGATGTTACCCTATGTCAAAGTTTCAATCGATTCGATATTCGATCCATCCAGAATGATGAAAGTCGAACACCATTTTCTACCCGTAAAATTCAGGGATTTCATCACCGGTCGACTCTTTGTATCTTCATGGTGTTGGACATCTCGGATTTTCTCAATTTTCGCACTCGGTTCCGTTAAATCTGGTTTTCTAGGGTCTATACTTCAGAGAAGACTCTTCTTCTTCGAGTTTCAAAAGAAGGCTGGTAATATCCTTCTCGATTTAAACTGTAAAATTTATCGAATTTGGCTGCATGTTCTAGCATATATTCAGAAAAACTTCTTCTTCGTTGTGTTGTATATATTATTGGTCATATTGTTCTGACTCAATTTACTGAGTTTCATATTATGGGTAGTGTTACGGATAACCTAGTAGCACAACTTCTGATGGTTTCACACCTTTTACACTAGATCCATCTCATCAACTATAGGTAAACCCTTCTAATAGTCCTTGTAGTCAAATGATGGTTGTACCTTTCAATGTGTGTGGTTTTGTACTCTGGATAAGTAGTATGCTTACTTTTCTGTTTGCAAAGAACAAGTTCGGACTTTTAGATGGTAGAGTTCCCCAACCTACACCAGACTCCCCTTATTATCTGTACCAAGACAAGTGTAATGAATTGTTAAGTCACAAATAACTAATTCTGTGTCTAGGGACATTGCAACCAGTGTCATGTGCCTTAAGATTGCAAGGGAAGTCTGAAAAGACATTAACTATAGATTTGGTCAATCTAATGGTTCCAAATATCTTCAAATTCAAAGAGAAATTAGCACAACCACTCAAGGCTCTTTTGATATTGCCACATATTTCACAAAGTTTAGGAGTCTATGGGATGAATTAAATTTATCTTATGTGGGTCCTTTCTACTCGTGTGGAGCCCTTTCAAAGTTCATAGAGGATCAACAGTTATTCCAGTTCCTCAATGGTTTGAATGTGTCATGCTCCACTGTGAAGAGTGCCATTATGATGATGAACCCTCTTCCACCAATAAGCAAGGCTTATTCCCTATTACAACAAGATGAGAGTCAAAAGGAATCTCTCTCTCTCTCTCTCTCTCTCTCTCTCTCTATTGTTTCTAACTTCTCTGGTGACTCTGCCTCCTTTTCTGTGTCAACTGGTCAATCAACTAACAATAAAAACTTCACTCAAAGGGTGAATTTTGAATCCTGAAAGAATGTCAGTGGTCTTTTCTGCAAATATTGCAAGAAACCTGGACACACTGTGGAAAAGTGTTACAGACTTCATAGGTTTCCCCCTGAGTTCAAGTTCACAAAGAACAAGAAGTCTGCATCATGTGTCCAAGTTGATACGTATCCTATTATCACTCACCCTCCGGGGAATTCTTCTCCAATTCATGGGTTTACCAAGGAACAATACCAACAGCGTTTGACTATGTTTCAACAAGTTCAAGTTTCTCCTAGTCATGTTTCCAACACTCCTCCCATTGAGGTCTCTGGTTTTGCTCACTTTGTAGGTTTGTTTACTGCTTATGCTATAAAATCTGTAGACTCTCATGTGTGTGCATCCTCACAGGCTAATGTGGATCCTTGGATCTTAGATTCAAGGGCCACTAATCAGATGACTCTACACAAACACTTACTTCATGATATTGCACCTTTAGTTAGACCTTTTCTTGTTACCTTACCAAATAGTTATAAAGTAAAGGTTATATCAATTGGGTCCTTGCACCGGAGACATGATATAACTCTTCTCAATGTTTTTCTTGTACCTTTTTTTCATTTCAACTTAATATCTATACATCAACTCATTACCCAACTTGATTGTATAGCAGTACTTACCAAGTTCCATTGTTCTTTACAGGGCACTTCTATGAAGAGCCGGTAATTGGTAAGGCTGCTTGTAGACTTTACTATATACATCCATATGCAGAGCTATTTCCCATTTCAGCTCATATTTTGTCTTCCCATGCTACTACATCTTGTATTGATTCTAGTTTTCATATAGGTTCTATTAGTAATAAGCCTGCATCAATTTCTCAGTCTGTACTTTCTTCACCTAAATGTAATCAGACTTCTATTGTCAATAAAATGGATTTATTTTGGCATCAAAGATTAGGTCATATGCCCTTTCATAAGATGCAATCTATTCCTTTCCTATCTGATAAAGTATCCAGCAAAAAAACTTTATATGCCATATATGTCCTATGGCTAGACAACAAAGGCTGCCTTTTCATGACAGCATTATTCATTCCACTAAACCTTTTTAGCTAGTTCACAATGATAACACTAAAAATTATAATTGCTTCAGGTATTTTCTCACCTTAGTTGATGATTATTCTAGAGTCACTTGGACTCACCTCCTTTCTTCCAAAAGTAATGCCTTATCTATCTTAAAAGCCTTTACCTCTATGGTAAAAGTACACTTTAACTCTTTAGTTCACACTTTCAAATCGGAAAATGCTTTTGAACTTGAGAGTATTGTTGGGGCTTCCAGTTTCTTTACTTCTCAAGATATATTGCATCAAATCATCATGCTGTATACCCCACAACAGAATGGTGTTGTGGAGAGAAAACATAAACATTTATTAGAGGTTTCTAGAGCTCTTTTGTTCCAATCTAAACTACCTATGCCATTTTGGGGTAACTGTGTTTTGACTGCCACTTATTATAAATAGTATGCCTTCACAGGATGGACTATGTTCCAGTTGGATGTCAACAATGCATTCCTCCATGGTGATCTTCATGAGGAAGTTTATATAAAGATACCTCCAAGCCTTGATGTTAGTTCTTTTATTCCATTGGATTGCAAATTTAAGAAGTTTTTATATGGCCTTAGGAAAGCATCCAGACAGTGGTTTGCAAAATATTCTGAAACCTTGCTCTCTAGAGGCTACATTTCAAGTTTGAATGATTACTCTCTTTTTACTAAGTCTTATTCTGGTTCTCTAGTGGTTCTGGAAGTGTATGTTGATGACATACTTTTGGCTGGAGATGACCTCACTGAAATGAACTCTTTGAAGTCCTTTTTGGATGATCAATTTAAGATTAAGGATTTAAGGTCAGTACATTATTTGTTGGGTCTGGAAATCACTGCTCATCCTCATGGTTATCTCATGAGCCAACACAAATATACATCTGATCTCCTCACTGAGTTTAATTTTCATTATTTTTCTTTAGTTGTGACTCCTCTAGACCCTTATGTCAAGCTCACTTTAGACATTGGGGATGCTCTTCCTGATCCTTGTTTTTACAGAAGAATCATTGGAAAACTCAATTTTTATAGCATACAAGGCATGATATTTCCTTCTCTGTCACCACCTGAGTCAATTTCATCAACAACCTCAGGTTCCTTACATGCTAGAAGGCCTACACGTTCTTAGATATCTCGTGAATGATCCTCTCAAGGTGTTCTCCTCTCCAGTTTTTCTGATTATTCTCTTGCTGGTTATTTTGATTCTGATTGGGCATCTTGTGCCATCTCTTGCAAGAACAACAACAACAACAACAACAACAACTACCCAGTATATTCCCACTAGGTGGGTTCTGGGGAGGGTAATATGTAGACGAGCCTTACCCCTACCCGAAAGGGCAGAGAGGCTGTTTCCAATCGACCCTCGGCGCATAGGCTAAAATGAAAAGCTGCATCAAAATAAAGACAAAATTAAAAACAAAAGCAAGACAAAACAAAATAATAAAGCATAAGTAATCCCGCAGAAATAACGTAAATAATTATGAAAACATAGGAAACATAAATACAGTCGCATGCAATAATAACAAGCAGTAACTACCATACTAACAACCATAAGGGGACATAAGCTAAAACACTAATCATCTATGGGTAACCCTACTATCCCACACCCAGCCCCGAGAGAGGCGTACGAAGAACTCTATGAGCCCTTAGCCTCCAACCCTGATACTAGACCTCCAGACTCTCCTATCAAGGGTCATGTCCTCGGTAACCTGCATTCTAGTCATGTCCTGCCTAATCACCTCTCACCAATGCTTCTTAGGCCTCCCTCTCCCACGCCGACCACCAACAATCTCCAGCCGCTCGCAGCTCCTCACCGGGGCGTCGGGACCCCTCCTTCGTACATGCCCGAACCACCTCAGCCTCGCTTCCCGCATCTTCTCGTCCACCGGGGCCACCCCTACCTTCTGACGAATAACTTCATTCTTTATCTTATCCAGCCTGGTGTGCCCACACATCCACCTATGCATCCTCATCTCCACAACCTTCATTCTCTGAACATGAGAGTTCTTCACGGGCCAGCATTCCGCCCCATTCAACATCGCAGGTCTAACCACGGCTCTGTAGAATGTCCCCTTGAGTTTGTGTGGAATTTTCTTGTTGCACAGGACCCCTGAAGCAAGCCTCCACTTTGACCACCCCGCTCCTATCCGATGTGTGACGTCCCCGTCAATCTCTCCGTCCCCCTGAATCACAGACCCAAGATATCGGACACTGTCCCTCTTGGCGATGGCCTGAGAACCAAGCATCACTTCTCTGCCTACCCCACTCGGCTCGTCGCCAAACTTGCACTCCAGGTATTCTGTCTTAGATCTGCTTATTTTGAAACCCTTAGACTCGAGGGTCTGTCTCCATACCTCTAACCTTTCACTAACACCGGCCCTCGTTTCGTCTATCAATATTATATCATCAGCAAAGAGCATACACCAAGGCACATCCCCTTGGATATGTCGGGTTAGAGCATCTATCACTAAGGCGAACAATAGGGGGCTCAGCGCCGATCCTTGATGGAGCCCCATTACCACAGGAAAATGGTCTGATTCGCCACCTACCGTCCTAACCCCAGTCTTAGGTCCATTGTACATATCCTTGATTACTCTGATATAGGCTTCTGGCGCACTCTTCACCTCCAAGCACCTCCATAGCACCTCCCTCGGGACCTTGTCATACGCCTTCTCCAAGTCGATAAGCACCATATGAAGGTCCTTCTTCTTATCCCTGAATTGTTCCGCCAGCCGCCTGACTAGGTGAATAGCCTCTGTGGTGGAGCGGCCCGGCATGAAACCGAACTGGTTCCCAGATATTGTTGTCGCCTCCCTCACCCGCGCCTCAATCACCCTCTCCCAAACCTTCATCGTGTGGCTTATTAATTTGGTACCCCTATAGTTGTTGCAGCACTGGATGTCCCCTTTGTTCTTGTACAAGGGCACCACTGTACTCCACCTCCACTCATCCGGCATCCTTTTAGTCTTGAAGATCGCATTGAACAGCCTAGAGAGCCACTCCCCTCCAGATTTACCCATGCACTTCCAGAACTCCACCGGGATCTCGTCAGGCCCGGTCGCTCGACCCCTACTCATCCTACGCAACGCCCCAAAGACCTCCTCCACCCTAATGCGCCTGCAGTACCCAAGGTCTCTATGACGCTCTGAATGCCCCAACTCCCCTAGCTCTATGCTCCGATCCCCCTCCTCGTTAAGGAGGTCCCGAAAGTACGCCTGCCACCTCTGATTGATTTGCGATTACCCCATCAGAACTCTACCATCCTCGTCCTTGATACACCTGACTTGGTCTAGATCACGTGCCTTCCTTTCCCTTGCTTTAGCAAACCGGAGTAACTTCTTATCCCCACCTCTCTCCCCTAGTTCCTCATACATGCGACCGAACGCCGCGTTTTTAGCTTCCGTGGCTGCCATCTTAGCTTCTCTTCTCGCCTCCCTGTAGATCAACCTGTTCGCTCTCCGCTCCTCCTTGCTTGTGCTCCCTGCCAACCTAGCGAACGCCGCCTTCTTCACCTCCACCTTTCCTTTGACTACCTCGTTCCACCACCAATCACCCTGATGTCTGCTTGAATATCCCTTGGCTACCCCGAGCACGTCCCGTGCTACCCCCCTAACCAAGTTCGCCGTCACTGTCCACATAGCGCCCGCTTCCCCATAACTTCTCCAAGCTCCGCCCTCCACAAACCTCCTTTCCAACTCCTGTGCTTTCTCTTTATACAAAGCTCCCCATCTAATCCGCGGCTGACCCCGGGCGCCCCTCCTCTTCTTCTTCACCTAGAGATCGACATCCATCACAAGTAGTCTATGAAGAGTTGAAAGAGACTCTCCCGGAATAACCTTGCAGTCCTTGCACAAACCCCTATCGCTCCTTCTGATGAGGATGTAATCAATCTGAGTCCTCGCCACCGAACTCTTGAAGGTGACCAAATGCTCCTCCCTCTTCCGGAATGTTGAGTTCGCAATCAGTAGCTCGAAAGCCCTGGCAAAATCAAGCAGCGAAGTGCCTCCTCCGTTCCTGGACCCAAAGCCAAAGGCACCGTGCACCTCATCATAGCCACCAGCCTCAGCCCCAATATGACCATTAAAGTCCCCTCCAATAACTAACTTCTCAGATTGGGGAATACTCCCCACCAGATCATCCAAGTCCTCCCAAAAGCGCCTTTTGGCCTCCTCGTCTAAGCCTGCTTGCGGCGCGTAAGCGCTGATGACGTTGAGAACGCCACCCCAAATAACCAGCTTAATAGACATTAACCTATCATTCACTCGCCTAACCTCGACCACGGACTCCCTTAGGTCCCTATCAACCAAGATGCCCACTCCATTCTTACCCCTCACGAGCCCAGAGTACCACAGCTTAAACCCATCAGCATCCCGCGCCTTTGTCCCTTTCCACCTAGTCTCCTGGACGCACGCTATGTTAACCCTCTTCCGCTGAAGAGCCTTCGCCAACTCAATGGACTTACTCGTCAGAGTGCCTATGTTCCATGACCCAATCCTTAATCAATGGGCGTCCGCTGCCCTCTTCCCACCCTTACCTCCCGCCCTGCCCGTAGGACCAACCCCTGTTCCCCTACTTACCCCCACGACCACCCCTACCCCCTGAGGACATGACCTTACGATATCATCCCCTGCCGCGGCCACTATCCCACCAACCGATAAGGGGTACAGTGGCACACACACGCGCTATAGCGAAAAATGCAAATGTAGCAAACTAGATCACAACAGAATAGACCACACTCGAAATGCTAGCTAAAATACGTAAAAAGGTGCACAAAGTAAATAAGAGAGCGGGAGGTACCAACTCCCGGTGGAAAAACCTGAAAGTGTGCTTTGCTGCGCCCAAGTTTTCCTGAATCTTAGTAGAGTGTGCGGCTCTATTGCGTCCTGCCGCGAGTCTGAACGAGAGTTGCCGGAGATCCTCGCCGGTGAAATAGGCACCTGTCCAAGAAAACAAAATACACCCACAAAAGCAGAGGAGAGAATAAAAGGAAAAGTGCAGGGGTTGCCAGAAAAATTTCCGGCGAGAACAAAAATCCCAGACCTCTGGGCAGCCCGGGATCTGTTGTAGTAAGCAGTGAGAAAAATGAGGAGGCTAAGTGGACAGTATAAAATGAAAGTGAGCAGGGGAATATTCCGGAAGCACCGAGTTGGTCGGAATTGAGGGGGGAAAATACTGTCCAAAAGGAGCCAGTTGAAAAAGTTGCCGGAACAGTGGTCACGCGCGTGGCGCGTGGCTGTCGGTGGCGGCGCATGGGTGGTCGTCGGCGGCGCGTGAGGCTGCTTCCGGCGACGAAATTCGCAGGGGTTGTGCACCTGACGGTGTATGTCTCGGTGGTGTAGGAGGTGTCGAAGAAAGAGGTGGGAGGAGAGAGAAAGGAGAAGAAAAAAAAACGGAGAGTGAGAGGAGGGGACGCGGGGAGAGAGAGAGGAGAGAGAAAGAGGAGTGGGACTTACCTGGACCGGAACCGGCGGCACTGGTTTACCGATGAGTTGCCGGAGAAGACGGTTGTTACCGTTGTGAGATGTACTGCTAAAGTGAGGAGAGAGAGAGAGAGAAGAAGAAGAGAGCGTTCGTAAACGGAAAATAACAGACAACTAATGAATGAATAAAGTAAGCGGAAAGAGTGTTATTGAATTTTATGTGACCTTTGGTGGCAGCCCAATTTCTTGATAAAGTAAGAAGCAGCCCACTATTTCTTTATCTTCAGCTGAGCTGAGTACAAAGCCCTTCGGAAGGTGGCTGCTGAGGTCACTTGGTTGACTCAAATCCTTAGTGATCTTGGACTCTCTATTACCAGTCCTGTTCCCATCTATTGTGACAGCCAGACTGCTCTTTATATTTCCAAGAACCCAGTCTTCCATGGACTTACTAAGCATATTGAGATTCACTGATATTATGTTTGTGAATGCTTGAATTCTGATCTTATTTCTCTGCATTTTGTTTCCAGTCACAACTAGTTAGCTGACATCATGACAAAAACTTTGGGCAGCCAACTTCATCTCCACATTCTTGGCTATCTTGGTGTGTGTTAATCCTCCATCTTGGGGGGGGGGGGGGGGGGGGGGGAAGGAGGAGGAGGAGTGTTAAAACTGATAAAGTTCAGTTCAGGATAAAGGAAAAGGGCTGGCCTAATAGGGATATCCTAGATATCGGATCCAATTGTATTTTCCCATTTACTTTTAATTTATTTATAGCATCAGTACTGTAAATATAAACACTGAGTTGTAATATACATGTTCAGACAGATAAGAAATAAATGGGTCTGCTTCAACCAACCTTTCTTCTCTCTATTTTCATTTATCTATTCTAGGATTTTTCGCTCATTTCTGCCATAGCTCATAGATCTTCAAGTTAACACTTCTTTGTTTAATATGTCAAAAGGACAAGTTGGACAAAAAACTAAATAAAAGAAATGTCGTATAATTTTTTAATTTTCTAGAGAGTAAGGTAGAGAAAACCTTTGTAATTATGTATGAAATTTTGAAATAGACTACCATAGTCCTGAAACTAATATTAGAGTCGAAACAATAATGCACAATAAAAATTAAGGTTCCCATAGTGATAATAACCAGTCTTGGATAAGGTCTTTATAGGAAACGTAAAGTTAAAGATAATTTAAAATTTTATTTTAATTTTTCGACACCATAATTATCCATTTGGGATTCATTAAGGATCATTAAGCATAACATGAGAATTTCTCTAAGAATAAATGAAGTAAAATTTTAGGCCTTATATATTTATGTTAAAATTCAAAATATGTGTGGTGTAAGTTAGAATGTATTTTGACACGGTATTGGTAATTCAATATTTTTTTCTAAATGCCAAAAATCGTGTCGAATATAAATAACTTTTAAAATTTATACCAAATAGTATACCAAATACTACTAGATACTAAATACCATATACCAAGTTTAAATATTTTTTTGTTTTGATTCAATAAGTCGGTATTTACTAAATTTTGTACACTCCTAACATAAATGATGGAACCTGGTCAAGTAATTGTTGACTGGATATTAGCTCCGGGATTGAGAGGAAAGTTAGTAGAACTACTTATATCCCACCTTAATGAGGTACCAGATCACTATGAACAAGAACAATAATACAAGAACAAGAACAATAGAGAGAAAAGTAGAGAGAGGAGTATTCTTATTGATACTTAGGGATAGTTTACAATAGAATAGAACCCCTATATTTATAGGGAGGTGGTGACTTAGCCACCAAGTAGTAAACCCTAGAATCTCTCTAAATATAGACATTCACCTTAAATAGAGTTCTATTTATAACACTCCCCCTTGAATGTCTATTCAATAATGTGCCTCGTTAAAACCTTAACTAAAACAAAACCCAATGGGAAAAAATTATAGAAAAGGAAAAAGAGTACACATGTTTGAATATGCGCCTATTGGTTGCCTCGTTAAAAACCTTGCAAGGAAAACCCAGTGGGACAAAACCTTGTAAGGGAAAAAGAGTGCAACGCGCATTAACTCCCCATGAAAAGAGCATCAATTCACATCCTTGAGCATTTGCATTCCAATCTTGTGCACCATCTTCAAAACGATCTTTTGTAGAGATTTGATAAATAAATCAGCCATATTGATTTGAATAAATATTCCGCACCTTGAAATTATCATTCTTGATAGACATGAACATCTTCATATAATGTAGGAATAACTCTTCAATATCTCCATAGATGTATTCTCGATGCCATCATGCTTATAGTTATAGCAAGATCCATATGTACACAAGTTGCACTTAGGATGTGGTACTTTAGGACCAAGAATTGTATATGCTTCAAGAAACTTCAATCTTTCATGGATTGACATATAAGTTAAGTCATATAAGCCATATAATAGACTTTATGCATATCAAGTTTTCATGTCATGCTAAACAAATACGATATCGAAAACTGATTACACATACCATTGACTTTATACTTTCAAGTATTTGAACTACATGTCCAAGACTACATGCCTTTCATATGGAATCAATTCTGCTTGAATTGTATCTCTTCCATTTAGCCAGTATTTTTGTTTGTATTCGACAAACATAAGATCCTCATCGATATTTAGCGCTATCATAGATGTCGTCGACGAACATTTTATATCGGTTCCAGTAAATTTTCATAAAGACATAACATGGAGATCTCTTTATTCATATATTCAGGTACCTGAATCTCTCATGAGATTTTATGAAGTGTTATGTCATGTGATCTTCTAGATCACTTGCCTCCCCATTATGACCACTTTGATCATTTCCTCATCTTCTTTATTAAGAAGTTATTTTGAAACCGATTTGTCTATACGCTTTAAGCGTATCAAAGACTTTGTCCTTCTGGGACTTAATATGAGCATTTGCAGTGAGAATATAGTTACTTTCTTTGGGTCAGCAAATGCGCATAGCATGCTTTGCAATATGTTGCAATTGAATTATTCTTTTATGAACTTCAGGTTCATATTATGATATTCGAGGATCTATATATACAAATGATAATTCATACCATGTAACCTTTTCTCAAGTGTTTATCATGTCTCCCCCTCATGTTAGAAAAGCTAACTTATTTCCTCAACTTTGAGAGTCCATCTTTGTGCATTATGGTGTTAATGAAAATATACACCGCACATCAATAATAATAAGATGAAATCATTTGGTTCCTGACCCTGAACCACTTGTGAGGGGAGAACATAATATACTCTCGTATACAACGTATATCAAACTGTTATATATAACTTTGTTCTCATAAGAAACAGTTTAGCTATTAAGTGGAGGCACTAAATAATTATCTTGCTAAACCAACTATGATATAAACCAACTTATCAAGATGAACTATCTTGAATAGAAAATCTGGAAATTATACTCGAAGTTATATTACTGAGCATTTTACCTCGCAAGCACCGGCCAGGCTGCGGGTTAATAATAATCGCACATGTAACCATATCATAGATGCATCATATGTGGTATACATGGCAGGTGAATGGACCCATATTCACCTTTGATATTTCCAGAATTTATGGGATTCAACCCGAACTCTTTAGTTGGTCAATCAATTAATGAGAACAAGTAATATAAGAGAATTCGTAAAGAACTTTCTAGTTCTTTAATATTTACCCATGTGAATTCTCTATTACTGCACACCATACTTAAAATGAGATGGCTAACCCGAATGCCAACTGAATAAATTATCAATATTGATAAACTTCAAATTTACACCATGACGTGTGCAATTATCAATAAACTTCAAGTTTATTATGGTGTGGGTTTTATACCAATAAATATCCACTTTATTGTGGCATTCTTTTGTTTGTGTAGTACAAACTGGAGAATAAAGCGGGTAGCTTTTCATATACAAATTATCCCGCTACAAGTTGTAGTAATAGAAGATATCAAATCTTTCCTTTATTTATAGTCTCAATATAATCAATCGCTTTCGCATATACTTTGGAAACTGAATAAGTTTCTTTGAGACTTACTACCACACAATACCTTATTGGTAATCAATTGTGTTTCTCCAACATAGTAATAATTGGCTCTTCTAGAGCTCTCAATTAATTTTGTACTACCACAGATTCATCAACATCCATGTGGTGAATATCTCTTTTAAAGAGAAAGTTATACCATTATGGTCATGGTCAAAATTATATGCAAGATATGTTTCTTGCATTATCGTTGTCCTTTAATAGTCATATTTCCAAAATATTTTGGCGTACAATAGGTACGTGACCAACGATCATTTATGCCATAACAATGACATTATTTTCATATATCATCTCAAACCTCCTTCTAGGGGTGAGTGTGGTATATTCAATACCAATGCGTCTGGCATTCGATTTGCTATTCTTTGCAAATGGATAATATTTTGCACCTCTTTTTCACAATAGAGGTATGTGGATCAAGATGAGATAATGATGCATTTTTCCACAAAATTTCCCGTTTGGTTTCACCAACTTCTCCCCCTAATTTTGGGAAAAGTGTCTCATCAAATTGACAGTCTGCAAATCGTGCAGTGAACAAATCCCCTGTCAATGTTTCGAGGTAGCGAATAATGGAGGGCGATTCAAACCCAACATATATTCCTAACCTTCTTTGCGGACCCATTTTGGTGCGGTATGGCGGTGCTATAGGCACATATACTGCGCATCCAAAGATTCTTAAATGGGATATATTGGGTTCTTGACCCAAAACTCATTGCAACGGGGAATATTTGTGACAATTCGTCAGTCAGAGACGAACTAGCATTGCTGCATGCAAAATGGCGTGACCCCAGACCGAAGTGGGCAGTCGACGAACTAGCATTGCTGCATGCAAAATGGCGTGACCCCAAACCAAAGTAGGCAGCCTCGTTTTCATGAGTAAATGAGGTATTCAAGATTATTCTCATCTAATGTCTCAACATGATATCCATTTTGAATGATATCTTAAAAACTCAACAAGTTCCTCTTAAACTTGGATGAGAACATTGCATTCTCTGTGATAAATATTGTTCCTTTAGGAGAGTTATAGTTGCTCTTTCGGAGCCTTCAATCAATTTAATTCCCATGGTTGACAACAAAAGAAAATATACGAACATGAGAATAAACAAATTCAATCCGTTTGTTTCATATTTAAACAATATTTTCAAAATCTGTTGAGGTTAGTTGACTAACTAAATCAGATAGTCGATTATATGTTTTCCATAATCGATTACTTTGCAGTTTGAAAATTTCAGTTTAAGCACTGTCTCAATGTAATCGATTGTTAAACATACATAATCGATTATATGCTAATTTGAAAAATTTCAGATCACACTGTCTTAATATAATCGATTGTTAAACATACATAATCAATTATGTCTTAATATAATTGATTGTTAAACATACATAATCGATTATTTGCTATTTTGAAAAAATTCAGATCACGCTGTCTTAATATAATCGATTGTTAAACATACATAATCGATTATGTCTTAATATAATCGATTGTTAAATATACATAATCGATTATTTGATATTTTGAAAAACTTCAGATCACACTGTCTTAATATAATCGATTGTTAAACATACATAATCGATTATGTCTTAATATAATCGATTGTTAAACATACATAATCGATTATTTGCTATTTTGAAAAACTTCAGATCACACTGTCTTAATATAATCGATTGTTAAACATACATAATCGATTATGTCTTAATATAATCTATTGTTAACAAGTATATAATCGATTGTTTTGCAGTTTTAATGCGAAATATTAGATAATCGACTAACGGTTAGGTTAGTCGATTAACTCTACTGAAAAATAAAAATATCTTTGAAATTTAAGCATATTGAAACATTCTAAAGAACTAATACTAACATTATATCATAAACTAACTAATACGAGCTGATACTAATGACTATTAGTTTATTCACTAATTAATACAAATAAAATCAAACAATTCCATCATCCTTCATCACAGATCCATCACCGATTAAGTGGTCTTTCCCCTCGGGGTGCTCAAAGAAGTCTGCCACATCCAAGTGGGTGATGTCAAAATTGTCGTCAGAGACAAAATTGGTTTCAGGGCCTTTACTCTTTAGAGATGCTTGATAAAGCTCAACCAAATGTCTTGGTACACGGCAAATTTTCGCCCAGTGCCCTTTTCCACAGCAACGATAACATATAGTTTCTGAACTATTTGCTTTTGGATTCTCATCATATCGTGCTTGTGGCAGAGTGACCAACTTCAAGTTGTCATATCTCTCCTTTAAGCCATTCCACAAGATAGGTGGATCTTTGACTGTGATATATTCAATTTTCAAACCTTCATCAAGGTGATGGCGCAAGAAAATCAAGGCCTTAGCACAGTTTCAAACCTTCATCAAGGTGATGGCGCAAGAAAAACAAGGCCTTAGCACAGTTTCAAACCTTCATCAAGGTGATGGCGCAAGGAAATCAAGGCCTTAGCATAGTCTTGGGTGGATGCATTATTTCTGTCTTTAATGGCGTCTCCAAGACCCATTGCATCCAAATGGATTTCAGCATCCAACACTCATGTCATATAGTTCTTGCCCGAAATTTCAAGGGCAACGAACTTTCTTTTCATAATGTCAGACATAAAACAAAATTACATTAAGAGCGTGTTCATACTTACGGGCTCTATTACAATTATCACATTCGCTTCAGGGAATGGATCATAATCATCTGTATGTGCTATATATAATCTCATGTCAAATATTACTTTCATAAAGTGAAAGATTATTTTGAGAATCTTTATTATTCTCATTATCACAATGATGACGATTATAATTCCGTCTATTGCCACGTCCACATCCATTGATACCTTCATGGTAATAATTTTGTCTTCTTTCAGACTTATCACATACTGCTACCACATTCCCTAAAGGGAATGGAGCAAATTCAATTGGACGGATTTTTAATTCTTTGCCCACAATCATACATGAATTTGATCATGGCAAGACATAGAAGTTTTACCACTTCACGTGTTTATAATTTCTTACAAACTCCATTAGAGTTATAATCAAACTTTGTTGTCTATGTTTGTATATGAGATCAAATCGTAGAATTTCAAGAATTTGAAAAGGGAAAAGTAAATTACTTACCTTTAAGGTAACCAATAAATGTTGTGATATCAAATATACCTCTTGTGTAAATTCCTTTCTTTCTCTCACGTTTTTCTCTTTCTGTTTCTGTTTCTTTCTTCTTTGTTTTTCTTTCTTTCATTTCCACCTTCTTCTTTTTTTGTTTCTTTTCCTTCTTTCTTCATTCTTTCTTTTTCCTTTTTGTCCGTATAGAAATTCTGGAAGAAGGAAGAAATCAAATTCAATTGGTTAGAGACTCGTGCTGATAACGTGTTATGAAATAATATAAGAACAAGAACAATAATACAAGAACAAGAACAATAGAGAGAAAAGTAGAGAGAGGAGTATTCTTATTGATACTTAGGGATAGTTTACAATAGAATAGAACCCCTATATTTATAGGGAGGTGGTGACTTAGCCACCAAGTAGTAAACCCTAGAATCTCTCTAAATATAGACATTCACCTTAAATAACTCTATTTATAACAGTATTTACTAAATTTTGTACACTCCTAACATAAATGATGGAACCTGGTCAAGTAATTGTTGACTGGATATTAGCTGCGGGATTGAGAGGAAAATTAGTAGAACTACTTATATCCCACCTTAATGAGGTACCAGATTCAATTTTCATTCGATCTTTCCTTTTCTCTTCCACTTATTTATAGGTGCCATCAAAAAAATTGGAAATGCAAATACTTTTTGTTTCAACTTGTTTGATAGAATTCTTTTCTTTTTCATCTAATTCAAATAATATTAATGTCTCTATTTAGATGACATGTTTGGATCCTTTAAAGACAAAGAACAAATTGTCTAGTGTAAGAATACTTTTGTTGGCCCATGTTCAGGTGAAGTTTTGAAGAATGACAAATGAACTCAGTCATGGACCAGGTCCATCATGCGAGGCACAATATTTATCAACCTAGACATGTGAGATGCACGTGAAAGAGATAAGTCTCAGTGATCAAGCAACAATATCTCCTGAACTAATCGAAAAGGTTGCATATTAGATGAGGAGAGAAAGTATTCTTATGGTAAAAGGACACAATCCATATAACAGATAGGGTTGGAGTTTGTATTATTCAAGGACTCAACTTCGATGGAAGTCAGCAATTGAGTCTTAATCAAACTCCGATTACTAACTCATTAAATAACAATGATTGTTCTGTTTTACAAGTATTGCACAAACACAGAAGTGAAACTAAATTGAGAGCAAAAAGCGATGCAATTTTGAAAGCAATGTATGTGAGATTTGAGTGTGCATTCCTGAAGCTACTTGGACAAGATAGAAGAACCAATTTCATTGTATCTTTCTCTTATTCTAGTTCAATTGTAGTAGGTGGTTTAAATTTGTACCTTTCCAAGTGAAAAGATCAAGAGGAACACTGCGTATTCTCAATATGAGAATTTTACAATGAAGGAAAGAGAAACTATCCAAGAGATCTATACTAGGTTCACTACACTGACAAATGAACTTAAGTCTCTTGGAAGTGTCATTCTTGAAGAAGACAAGGTTGAGAAAAATTTGACAAGGGTTATGCTAGTCACATGGGTAAGCAAAATCACTGCCATTCAGGAATGCAAGAATATTGCTACTCTCAGACTAGATGAATTGATTGGAAATCTTACTGCTTATGAAATGAGAAGGCAAATCATGAAGAAGGATACACCCAAGAAGGAGAGAAGCTTAGCTTTAAGAATTACTGAAGGTTCAGATTTGGAAGATGTTGAGATAGCTATGATCACTAGAGATTTCAAAAAGTACCTGATGAGAGGAAAGGGTTCTTTAAGAAGTACAACTTTCAACAAGTCAAGAGCTCCTGAGAAACAGACAAATGAGGGTTGCTACAAGTGTGGTAAGACTGATCACATGATCAAGAATTGCTGTCAATGGGAAATTGAGTGGAAGAAAAAGAGGACTGAACGAAGGAACAAGAAGGAACATGTTCAACTAAAAAGGAACAAAGGTTCAACCAAGGCTATGGTTATTACTGGGGAGAAACCTCAGATGAAGACTCAGAAGATGAAGCTGAAGAAGAGCAAGCACTAATGGCCATCGGAGAATCAGATGATGAACAAGAGGTAAGTATTCTTTATCTCAAAGACAAGATTAAATTTTTTTTCTACAGAAAGGTTGGTTGAGCTATTACTAGACTTCATTGATGAGTCTGATAATTAACAATGAAAAGGAAGTTCTGTCTGGGTAATGTGTGATCTTAAAAGAAAAATGCAAAAGTCTAGAGTCTAGGGCTAATGACAGTGATAACACAAACGCTGAGTTGAAGAACTAGGTTCCTGAACTTGATTAAAATGTCTTAGAACTTAGGTCTGAAAACTTAAAACTGAAAATAGGAACAAAAAAGAAGAAAGTTGATCACGCATATCTCACTTTAGAAGAAAATTTGGGAAAGATGAAAGATGAATTGTATAAGAAAGATGAATTCATCAAAGTCCTTAAGAAAGATCTAGGAAAGGTGAAACATGAACTAGACAGAACTTGCAAGTGGAACAAGGCATCTGATGCACTCTCTTGGCTGCAAGAGCATCACATCAGCAACAAAAGAGGACTTGGCTATAGGACTCAAGCTACAAAGTGGGACCCTAAAAGCAAGTACCTCACACTTCCTGAAAATAAAATTTGCAGACATTGTGGCAAGACTGTCCATTACAAGAGTGAATGTAATGCTAAAGAAAAGGCCAACCTAAAGAACAAAGCCTTTGTTCAAGAGAAAAGTAAGTTTCCTGGGTGGGCAAGAAAGAGTTTGATTCATCCTTTCTCCGATAGAAAGGGACCCAAACTTGTTTGGGTTACTAAGAATAACCCCTAATTTCTTTTTGCAGGTCCAAGTGAAAGGAAGTAGCCATGGTATATGGATAGTGGCTACTCAAAACATATGACTGGGAACAAGGACCAGTTCCTTTCACTTGAGGACTTAAAATGAGGCAATGTCTCCTTTGGGAAGGGAAGAAATGTGAGATTATTGGGGTTGTAAAGGTAGGTAAGACAAACTCTCACTCCATTGATAATGTCTACTTAATAGATGACTTGAAATATAGCCCAATCAGTGTGTCACAACTATGTGACATAGGAAACCTTGTGGCTTTTACCTCCACCAAATGCTTTGTGATTAACCTTACCACTGACAAGATTGTTTTGCAGGAAAAAAGAGTTAACAATATTTACATTGTAGATTTTTCCGCTCTCTCAGAAAATGAACTAACTTGTCTAAGTGTGCTGGATAATGATCCCCTCATATGGCACAAAATACTTGGTCATGCAAGTCTAAATTAGCTAAAACAATTAGTCTCTAAGGACTTGGTAATAGGATTACCTAATATCAAGTTCAAGGAAGACAAAGTTTGTGAGGCATGTGCAAGGGGGAAGCAAGTAAGATCATCCTTCAAAAGCAAGAAATTGGTAAGTACAACCAAGTCGTTGGAACTGGTCCTTATGGATCCATGTGGTCCAATGAGAACCATAAGCAGAGGTAGAAAGAAATATGTAATGATACTTGTTATGATTACTCTAGATTTACCTAAGTTCTATTTGTAATTCCCAAAGACGAAGTATATGACATGTTTACTTCATTTGTTAGAAAAACTCAGAAACAATTAGGAAATCAACTAGCATCCATTAGGTCTGACCATGGAACTGAATTTGAAAATTCCAAGTTTGCTGAATTCTGTGATGAAAATGGTATAAATCATAATTTCTCTGCCCCTAGGACTCCTCAAAAAATTGAGTATTTGAAAGAAAGAACAGGACTCTTGAGAACATGGCTAGAACCATGCAGCTTTCTAGTAAATTGCCCTACAACATCTGGGAAGAGGCTGTAAATAGTGTATGTTACATAATTAATAGATGCATGACTAGACCTATGGTAGAGAAAAATCCCTACGAGTTACTTAAAGGGAGAAAACTAAACATATTCCATCTTACGACATTTGGTTGCAAGTGCTATGTTCACAATAATGGAAAGGGCTCCCTAGGTAAGTTTGATCACGAAGTGATGAGGGAGTATTCTTGGGATATTCTTCATATAGCAAAGCATATAAAGTGTTTAATAAAAAAACTCTATGTGTAGAAGAAAGTGCACATGTAGTATTTGATGAAACTAACATTCTTTCTAAGAGACAAGAAGCTGAAGATGAAGCCATTACATTGGTTAAGGATTTAATTGAAGCCTCAACTCAGGTTAGAGTAGCACCAACAAAAGGAACATGGGATGGAACAGGTTCTTCCATCCAGGGCATCCTGACAGGGGGAACTAATCAAAGGGGAATTGAAATAAATCCCTTGAAGGAACCTGTTCATGACTCTGTTCCTCAGCAACAGAACATGGGAGAAACATCTAGAAGAAACCAGTTGGTAGTGAAATCTCACAAGTATCAAAGTTCTCATCCCATTGAGAACATTATCATTGATCCAATATCTGGAGTTAAAACTAGATCACAATTAAAGAATCTGTGTGATTTTGATGCCTTTGTGTCTCTTATTTAACCTAAAGATGTTGTTGAGGCCTTGTAGGATGCAGACTGGGTGATTGCTATGCAAGATAAACTCAATCAAATTTGAAAGAAGTCAAGTTATGCATCTACTTCCAAGACCCAAGGACAGATTAGTCATTGGTACAAAATGGGTCTTCAGGAATAAACTTGATAAAGATGGAACAATTACAAGAAACAAATCAAGACTGGTGGTCCAACGTTACAGCCAAGAGGAGGGCATAGACTATGATGAGACTTTTGCTCTTGTTGCAAGACGAGAGGCAATTAGACTTCTTATGGCTTTTGTAGCACACATGGAATTCACTCTGCATCAAATGGATGTCAAAAGTGCCTTCCTAAATGGCTACCGGAAATAGGAAGTGTTTGTGAAACAACCACTAGGGTTTACAAGCAAGGAATATCCTAAGCATGTGTACAAGTTAGACAAGGCCCTCTAGAGACTCAAGCAGGCTCCAAGAGCATGGTATGAATGATTGTCAAAATTCCTACTGGAGCATGGTTACAAGGTAAAATTGATATTACCTTATTCTTAAAGGAAAAAGAAAAGGATCTCTTTGTTGTACAATTATATGTTGACGACATAATCTTTGGGGCCACTACTGATAAGCTAAGTAAGGACTTTGCAAGATTAATGGGGAGCGAGTTTGAAATGAGCATGATGGGTGAACTTAACTTCTTCTTACGCTTACAAATCAAACAAAGTCAAAATAGAACCACGATCCACCTGCAGAAGTATGCAAAAGAACTAATCAAAAAGTTTAAAATGGAAGAATCAAAGGAAATACTCACACCTATTACAACTGCAACTAAATTAGATGTTGATGAACTTGGTTCATCTATTGACCAAAAGTTGTGTAGGGGTATGATTTATTAACTCTTGTATCTTACTACAAGCATACTTGACATGTTGACTCAACATGTTGACTATAAATAACAGTCCATTCTCTCAGATTTTCCTTATAAATTCTGAATTCTCTTCCTTTATTTTGCATTATTTTAGCTAGGGGTGTGCATTCGAATCGGTTTATCAATAAATTGAATTGATTATTTGTTATCGGTTTATTGATTTATCAGTTTTGATTTTAAAATTTTTCTTATCGAGTTATCGATTTTTATTTTGATGTTTTTCTCTTTGGTTATCGTTTTATCAATAAAGCAATAAGATATACTAAAAAGAAAAATATACCATTATTCTATAATACTCTTTCCTTTACCCTAGGTACCTAACCCTATTATTTTCTCTACGTATTCTTTACTGCAAGCATACCTGACATTGTTTTCAGCGTATGGCTTTGTGCTCATTTTCAGGCAAATCCAAAAGAGTCCCACTTGACTGCTGTTAAGAGGATACTGAGATATCTTAAAGGCACCACTGATCTATGCCTTTAGTATCCTAAAGGTAGTAATTTTGATCTTGTAGGATAAGCCGATACTGATTATGCAAGTTTCCCAGTTGACACGAAAAGCACCTCAGGTATGGCACACTTCCTTGGTTCATATCATGTGTCATGGGCTACCAAAAAAGCAAAATTCTATGGCCCTATGTACTGCTGAAGCTGAGTATGTTTCTGTTGCTTCTTATTGTTCTCAACTGCTATGGATCAAACAATATCTGGTAGATTTTGGAATTGAAGTGGGATGTATTCCAATATTTTGTGATAACACTAGTGCTATAAGTATGACAAAGAATCCTGTTCATCATAAGATGACTAAGCACATAGATGTTTGATACCACTTATTAAGAGATAACTACGATAAAGGATTGATTTCAATAGAATTATGTTCTACTGATAAACAAGTAGTTGACATTTTCACTAAAGCAGTAAATAGAGAAAACTTTGAGAGGAACAGGTTGGAATTAGGGATAATTAAGATCACCTAATAGGTCCAGTTCAGAATGCAAATTGAAAAAAATAAAATTTTGGTTAGGAGTTCTAACTTTGTGTAAATATCTAGATCAATTCTTACTCAGTCTCATACTTTAATTAGAATACTCCTGTGACATGTGCATATATATGATTCACTGGTCTTTAATAAAGTTTGTTCTATTTTGGCATTTAATGTATGTTCAAGAGGGTTCTATATGAAGAACATGGTTCATCAGTATGTGTTCATATGAAATCCGCTGAGTATTGAACCAGTTTCGTTTTCCTAGAACTCTAAAACCGAGATTTTGACCTAAAATCTAGCAATGCTTAATAATCATTAAGAGACCGGAATTATATCTTTATTAGACTTCTATTTGACCCCTGAAAAAGCTGTCGTTACTACGTTTAACTCTAATCATCTTTAAATACATACACACCTTTTCTTCATTAGTCCATAACCGTCGAAACATTACTCCTGTTCTGATCTCCCTTTTCTTCTCCAGAAATCTCAAATCCTATAGAAAGCTCTAAATGAGAAATTTAAGGCTAGCCAAAAGAAAGAAAGCTTTGCACACAAATCAGACTCCAGCTCTAAGTTTGAAGATTTTATTTTTGCTTGTGAAGGTGAAGAACATGGGTCTTCTGACGCTGAGAAAAATAAAGAAATTCTTGGTGAGGTAAGTTCTTGTGTAGTATTTTCTACTGTGGTTGAAAGCATAAAAAATAGGTCTGTTCTAGTTGGTCCTATGAAATATGAAAAGTTGGATGAATCAAGTAGGAGTGTAGGTAAAAATAAAGGAAAAGAGAGAGAGAGAGAGAGGGAGCAAGTGGTGATGAGAGGGGTAATGGAAAAAACGAGGTTCTTGCTATCTGTGGGAGGGTTGAAGAGAGTGGCTTCAAGTCAGGGGGAAATGGTTCTCGGGAAGCAGTTGAGAGAATTGTTCATGTAAGCAACCAACAAGAAGAACCCGTTTCATCAACTAAGGAAAATTTGGCTGATCTTTTGAAAAAATTGGGGCAAGTTATGATCCAAAGAAGCACAAGGTTTCTTCACAAAAGGCTCCAACTGCTTCCAAGCCGACCAAGAGAAGCAAAACTTCATCCTCAAAACCAACTGTCCCTTCAGTGCCTAAGGGGAGAGATACTAGGAGCAGGGTCAAACAAAGTGAAGCAGAGTTATAGAAAACCCTGGACGAAAGCTGGAAGAAGAAGGAGAAGGAAAAAACAAAGGTTGTAGAAAGATTTGAGGTTGCAGAATAAGAAGAAGAGGAGATGGAACTAGTCCATCAAGTAAGAGGAACAACTGAAGATGTTCCAACACCTAAACCAAAAAGTTCCAAGACTTCTTCCAAAAAGTCTCCCTCTGTACCTGTACCGGCTGAATCTTCTTTAGCCAAAAGAACTAGGTCTGATGTGAAGGGTAAACAAAAGAAAATTGCTGAAGAAGATGAAGAGTGAAGTGGTGAAGAAGAAGAAGAGGAACCTGAAAAAGAACAAGATAGGTTTGCCATCTTTGGCAGAAGGAAAATTTTGAAAGGAAGACTATTGAGAGACCTGGATGAGCGAGGTATGAGAAGATTGGTGGATGCCCTAGCTGCACATGGTTAGAAGGACCTTGTCATTTGAGGTAGATGGGAGACTGGCTAGGAATGAATTGATTGAGTCTATGGCCAATGCCACTGTGAAAATTGGGGTAGTCTCTAGCCTGGTTAAGGGTGTAAAAGTGAAGTTTGATGCAAACAAACTTGTTGAGATTATGGACATACCCAATGAAGGGTATGATGAATATACAAGGAAAAGGTGGCCATGTCTAGATTCTATCCCTACTGGTCTTCAAATCACTAGGAATTTTTGTGATGCTGCAACTGATAAAGATGTACCTGAAGCCTGGTTTGTGCAGAAAAGTGAGATGAGACCTAAGCACAAGGTCTTGTTTGAATATTTTAACAAGTGCCTACTGCCCAGAGATGAGAGGAGACATACTGCTAACTAAATGGACTTGGTTCTTATGGAGTGCCTTGTGAGAAGAATGCATATAAATTGGCCTGCTTTCATTGTGAAATTACTAGACAAGGTCATTAATGGCTCTAAGGCACATGCAACTCCATATGGGTTCATACTGACTACCGTGCTGGACAGGCTAAGGGTGCCTTTGAAGAAATGGTAGATGGCATCAAGCAAGGAGCATTTTGGTGTTATGACCTTATTGACTTGTGACTATCCATTAAATTCCATCTCACTTGAACCCGGTTCATCTCTGAAGACACCTGTGAGTAGAAAGGTTAGGGCTTTGGTTAAAGAGGGTAGAGCTAAGGATGCTGAAATTGCTAGGCTTTAGGCTCGAGTTGCAGAATTGGAAACTGAAAGAGATGGCCATAAAGGTGAGCTAGCAAAAGAAAAGGAGAAAAGTGATAGGATGCTTCAGAATACGCTCAACCTTCTCCAAACTCATACCTCTAGTTCCTGCAAGCCTTAGGTTCTCCATTGTTGTCTTCTGAACCAGTCTAGTATCCCCCAGTGAACCAGAGTAGGGACTTTTCTATTTTTTGCTCATGTTTTGGAAGTTTTTCTTACTTTTTGTGGTTTGTTGGTGGAAACATATCTTGTCAATGACAACCGTCGCTTCTCTTGTACAATGAAGATTTTGTTCTTAATAGTTTGAATGTGTTCATTGATTATTAATGATTAATCCATGTTTTCACTTATAGTTGCCCAAGTGGCCATGAGTAATTATTAATATCTGGGATTCACAATGTATGCTACTTTGGTGAAGCCAAATGAGAGGGGGGGGGGGGGAGATATTGTTCTTTAATCGTTATTCTAAAATGTGATATTTATAACCTAATTAAACCGGGTACTTGATGATAAGTTAAAACTCTAAGTTAAGTGTTGATGGTTAAGCTAAGTTCTTATGGTTTTTTATCCATAAAAGCACATAGTTTTTCATCATCAAAAAGGGAGAATTTGTTGGCCCAAGTTCAGGTGAAGTTTTGAAGAATGACAAATAAACTCAGTCATGGACCAAGTCCATCATGCGAGACACATTATTTATCAACCTAGACATGTGATATGCACGTGAAGGAGATAAGTCTCAGTGATGAAGCAGCAATATCTCCTGAGGAAAGAAAGTATCCGTATAGGAAGAGGACATTATCCGAATAAATGATAGGGTTGGAGTTTGTATTATCAAGGACTCAACTTCGACGGAAGATCAACAATTGAGTCTCAATCAAACTCTGATTACTAACTCATTAAATAACAGTGATTGTTCTCTTTTACAAGTATTGCACAAACACAGAAGTGAAACTAAATTAAGAGTAAAGAGCAAGGCAATTTTGCAAGAAATTTATGTGAGATTTGAGTGTGCATTCCTGAAGCTACTAGGACAAGATAGAGAAACCAATTTAATTGTGTCTTTCTTTTATTATAGTTCAATTGTAGTAGGTGGTTTAACGTTGTACCTTTCCAGCTTTCATAGAAGCAATTGTATTAGGTACTTTGAGTATTCAAGTTAGAGTTAACTTGAAGGTGTCGCAACAGTTGAGGTTGTGTGCTACACTAGGATTAGAGTTAATCTGTAGGTTTATAAAGAGTTTGTAAATGCTATTTTGGCTTAGTGATTTTAGTGGAAGTTTGGAAAAATCCTTTTGAGTAGTAGGACGTGATTTTTTCACCTTTTGAGAAAGGTATTTTCCACGTAAAAATATCCGTGTTCTTTATTTTTTGTACTTTTAATTCCAGAAACAGTAGTAGTTAGAACACCTAGAAGAACCAGGTTTTTCTAGATAAAAAATTGGTTACCACAAAAATCACCCCCCTCTTGTGTGGTATTGACATTTGGAACATCACTTTTGGTATTCTTTGTTAAACTTTCTATTAAATTGAGCTTCTCTAAAAACTTGGAATAAAGAAAGTACTTTTTGTTGATTTTTAAGCTATTTTAGCATAAAAGAAGGTGAATGGGAAATGGAGCGAAAATAAATTATTTGAGTTTCCCTCCTTGACAAAGGGACATTGTCCCATATTGGAAGAGGAAAAGACTTTTAAAGAGTTAAGAAAAAAGCAAGTCACGAGATGTTGTCATCGTCACTTGCTCGGCTAGGATTCGACTTCGGCGTCGGTCTCGGCTCCGCCTTCACATTGATGATTGATTGATTAATTTTTCATTTTTGCATGGCCGTTTTAATTTGCGTAAATAGCCATTTACGTTATGACCATCTTACGTGAACAATCATAAATGACCTCTAAAGATTTGCACCTCTTCGTTATTGAGCTCAACATGTTGACTATAAATAGCAGTCCTTTCTCTCAGATTTTCCCTATAAATTCTGAATTCTCTTCCTTTATTTTGCATTATTTTAGCCAGGGGTGTGCATTCGAATTGGTTTATCAATAAATCGAATCGTTTATTTGTTATCGGTTTATTAATTTATCAATTTTGATTTCAAAATTTTTCTTATCGAGTTATCGATTTTGATTTTGATGTTTTTCTCTTTGGTTATCGTTTTATCAAATAAAGCAATAAGATATACTAAAAAGAAAAATATACCATTATTCTATAATACTCTTTCCTTTACCCTAGGTACCTAACCCTATTAATTTCTCTACGTATTCTTTAGGGTCGCTTTTACCTTTCTCCTTCTCTCCGGCAAACCGCAAACCCAGCAAAGAAAGTGAACTCCGGCGTACTCATGCAAATGCAATAGTATGTTTCTTCCTCTCTCTCTCTCCATGCCGTTTGATCCCTTACTTTAGCTTTGTTGCATGTGCTTGTTGACACAATTTTTATGTAATAAACGGTGTTTATCTTATTTTAGCTTATTTTTGGCCATATTAGTAAGGCGTGTTTATAGAGATATACTTTTCGTGGGATCCCGTAAATTTCTTATTGTGTAACCGATAACCGAATCGATAAGCCCAAAAAATAGATAAATTGAAATCGAAAAATCGAATCTTATAGAAACGATAATGATAAGCATATATATAAATTGATAATCGATAAGTAATTTTATAAGGGTTAAAATTGAATCGATAAATCAAATGCACACCCCTAGTTTTAACTACAAAGAAAGCAACAGTAAGTGTGATTTTCTACCGATTATTATGTCTGCTAAAACACTGGAATTTAAAGTATTATTGCACAAGTGTGTAATTCATTTTATCCTGGGAGAAATAAATCCACAACCTCGGGTACTAGGAGATGATTAAGTTCCTAAAAAAAATACAATAAATTCAATGGGCTCAAAATTAAATTCTGATTTTTTTTTCTATATTTCTATATTTCTGTTATATGTTATTTTATCTTCTCCAAATTCTTTTTTTACAAATATAGTTTACTAACAATCTTAAGGAGCTTAATTATTTTCTATATTTGTGTTATATTCACTATTCTGGAGATTAAAACCTTTGTGGTTTTCCTCTCCCATTTGGAGATTAAAGCCTTCATGGCAATTTTTCTACTCCAGCGGAGATTAAAATTTACGTGATTTTTTTATGTCAATCTTTTACACAAATGACGAATGACAACGAAACCATACTGTTCCTATAGAGACTGTCAATGCATCGATAAGCCGAACAACACCAACATTGACACTAGCAGAAAAATCCAAAATTTTTTCTGGGATTGATTTCAAGTGGTAGCAACATAAGATGTTCTTCTACTTGATGAATTTAATTCTACAGAAGTTCATTAAGGAAGATGTTCTTGTTCTGCCAGATGAAACTCTAGACAATGAACGTTTTCTCGTGCTTGAGGCACGGAAGCATTCTGATTTTCTATGCAAGAAACACATTCTTAGAAGACTGAAGGACGATCTGTATAACGTTTGTTGTAATGTGTAGACGTCAAAAAAGCTGTGGATTGCACTTGAAAGGAAATACAAAAATGAAGATGCTGGGTTGGAGAAATTTGTTGCTGCTAAAATTTTGGACTACAAAATAATAGATATCAAGTTTGTTATTACCCAAGTCCAAGAATTGCAAGTGATCCCTGTTAAAGGTATACGTCAAATTGATACCGATGTTGAAAGTATTAATTATATTATTTTTACTAACAAAATTTTCATTGAAGGTCGTGTCATCAATGAAGCATTCCAAGTTGCAGCGATAATTGAGAAGTTGCCTCATTTGTGGAAGGACTACAAAACTACTTGAAACACAAATGCAAGGAGATATTGCTTGAAGATCTCATTGTTCGGTTGAGAATCAAAGAGGAAAACAAAGCCGATGAAAAGAAAGGCCATGGAAACTCAACAATAATGGGAGCAAGCATTGTTGAGGATGCTCCTCAAAATAATAGAAAGAGGAGGAAGGCTTCTGGACCAAAAAAGAAACCCAAGAAATAAACAATTCTATAAAAATTGCTACAACTATGGGAAAGATGGACATAAATCTGCATATTGTCGTGCTCCAAAGAAAGACAAGTAGAAGGGTCAAGCAAACATGGTTGAAATGCACGAAGATGTTGATGACTTGTGTGCTATACTTTTTGAATGCAACCTGGTGTGAAATCCTATGGAATGGTGGATTGATTCTGGAGCCACTTAACATTTTGTGTATTTTGAGAAGCATTTGCTACCTATGCTCTTATTGGAGCCGAGAGAGGCTTTCTAAGGGAAATTCTACAATGGCTAAAATTGAAGGATGTGGCAAGATATTTCTAAAAATGACTTGCGGCAAGGTGGTGACTTCATATTCCCAAGATTAGGAAGAACTTAGTCTTTGCTGGAATACTTGTTAAGAACGAGTTTAAGTGTATTTTTGTATCTGATAAGGTTGTAATAAGTAAGAATGAGATGTGTTGTAAGAAATGTTACCTCACTGAGGACTTTCTGTCACGACCCTAGTTCTCCCTCCGTTAATTGTCGTGATGACACCTAGTCTCTACTACTAGGTAAGCCTAACACATATGAAAAATAGATTGAAAATTGCAAAAATATAAATTTAAAACCAAGAATAACAAAAATAGGAACAATGTATAAAAGTGCCACTCGTCATATACAACACAGTAATTCAACTTCTATATCACTATCCCCAAAACCCGGAAACTCATGGGAAAGAACCAAAGTCTAAAATAAAAATCACTCCTCGAGAGAACGTTCCTAGCGATACTATTCAGTGAATAGTATTTCCGTCACTATTCATCGGGTAAATCGCCGCAATCCGGTCGTGAATTGCCACAATTTTGGTGTCAAGACATCCCCTTCTCTTTGCGAACAATCCCTAATAGATTTTCTCCTCAAATCTATAGCCAAATTCCCTTCATCTTAAATCTTGTTTTTCGATTTACTGTAGCACTCTCAGCTTCAGAATTTTTTCAGCTCTCCTACTTTCCGACAGAGTGTTAGTGATGGATCCTGGTTGACGATCATCGCAACGATGGAAGTTTCACCCTCTCCCTAGCTTTGTGCTATGGGAGAGGATAATCAAAACCATACGAAAATCAAACAGTTCAAAATCCAAAACAGACTTATGCATCGCAACTTGTTCGACAACATTCTACCGAAGACACACGACATCAAAGGTAATTGCAATATAGGGAAGCTAGAATATCGACATATTCTGGTAAGATTTGATCTATTTTAAGATTTTGCAAATGTCGTTTAAAGAACAACATGCTATGTTAAGGCAAAATGAGTTGATTTCTTCTTTAGGACATTCCCATGGACAATGGGATTTAATCCACGTGAAGGAACGTCAAAAGTTATTGTTTGGATCTCTTTTCCTGAACTGCTAGCAAATTTCTTCACAAAAAAATCATTAATGTCAATTGCTGCTGCAGTGGGAAAGCCTCTAGCAGTAGATAAGGCTACTAAAGATCGAAAGAGACTAACGAGACCTAGTACGGCTCGAGTAAAAGTCTTGGTTAATTTGCTAGACAAACATCCAAAGAAAATAAAGATCAAGATAGTTGATATCAAATCTGCAAAAATAGTCGAATACGACCAGCGAATCGTCTTTGATAACCTTCATAAATACTGCACTTATTGTAATCATCAAGGTCATGATGTAAAATTGTGTCGTTGGAGTACAAATGAGATGAATGAAGAAGCAGCTAATGATCGACAATCTAAAGGCAGGGGCAAGGTGACAAAATTAGGAGGTGATGCCAGAGAGTACCTAAATGCTAATCTTGTAGCACGAAGCAGTGAATGGGTTCTTCCTAATATGAATGCTGATGCAGGACAAAATTGTTTCTGTTCCAATTGTTCCAGCTGCAGAAGTTCATTCAATGCCGAATGCTGATATTGCACAGCAGTGTAAAAAACCATCTACTTTTCCATCCATTTTGAATGTTCACAGTGAACAGGTGGTCTCAAATTTTGCTGGGGTTCTTGATTCCGTTCCAGTAATTCCAGATGCAGAATCTCATTCAATGCCGAATGCTGATATACCACAGCTGTGTAAAAATCTATCTACTGTTCCATCCAATGTTCCCAGTCAACAGGTGGTGTCAAAATTGACTGGTGCATCTGCTGAGGCTGCACATCATAATGCAAACAGGGTTGAACAATTGTTGTGTGAGCAACATCATTTGTTACACAATAGTAACAATAAGAAGCGTACACTGTTTTGTCAAGGAAATGATAAAAATTTGGAGGTTCTGGATCCTGCCAAAGCTGTTACAAATCATGCTGTTTCCCCTGTTGAACTAGGGGAGAACTCAACACTGACAAAACTACTTGATGCTTATTTTGATTATGTTCCGATTGCTCCAGCTGTAGATTTTCATTCAATGCCCAATGCTGATACTGCACAACTGTGTAAAAAACCTTCTACTGTCCCATTCAATTTGAAGGTTCACAGTGAACATGTGATGTCAAATTTGACTGGGGTTTTTCCTAATGTGACTGCTGATGAAGGACAAAATATTGATTCCGCTCCAGTCATTCCAACTGCAGAAGCTCATTCATTGCCGGATGCTGAGATAGCACAGCTCTATATTAATCCATCTACCGTTCCATCCAATTTGAATGTTCCCACAGAACAGCTTATGTCAAAATTGACTGATGCATCTGTTGAGGCTGCACATCATAATGCAAATAGGACTGAACAATTGTTGTTGAGCAGCAACATTTGGTACACAATAGTAACAATAAGATGCATACACTGGTTTATCAAGAAAATGATACAAATTTGGTGGTTCTAGATCCTGCCAAAGCTGTTACAAATCCTGCTGTTGTTCAACTAGGGGAGAGCTCGACAGTGCCAAAAATGATCAATGCTTCAAACATCAATGTAGGATGTAATGATTTAAATAAAACAGCAATTTTGAGTATATCTAAGCATTCCAATTCAAATGAGTTATGCAAAGGGCATCATCCCAATTCCACAGTTACAGAAAGTGTACATCCAATTGTTAAGCCATATTTAGTAGGGGATGGAAATATAGTTATGGAATTGGAAGTCGCAGCATCTGGTACAAAGGATACAAACACTGCCAACTGGACAGTACAAAATGAACCATCTACACTTTCTTTGCAATGTTCTATTGATCGAGCTGCATCATAGTTTGACAACCATAAAGCAGTGAATGAAAGTATTCACAGAACAACAATTCATACAGGTACAACTGCTGATGCTGTCTCTAATGCTGCCTTAGCTCAAGCAAATTCTTTTTTACAGTCTACTGATAATCGACAACACACAAGGAAAGATGGACAATGGTCATCGATGGCCAACAAAGCAGTAACTCCAAAAACCAAAAATAAAAATCACATCACAGGAAACAATCCAGTTTTACCTTCAATCTCAAACTCATTTGCCGCACTTGCCAATGTCAATGATGATGAAGGAAAACTCTTGAGAGAAAATTTGCAGCTTGGTGACAATCAAAATAGCTCAGAAAATACAGAGGCAAAGATCACAGCTTATGTTACTAATACAAATATGCAAATACAGTCCAAATTTCAAAGTTTCTCCAACCATATCCGCTCCTACATGGTCAAAAAGGAGGGACTTGGTCATTAAATCGAAACTATGGAAAGTCCAACGAGATTATGATGATAAGGAGAGCTGGGGTGAAGGATTCGGTGGTTTTTCATCGAAAGAAGATGATCAAGAGTTTGATCAGGATAGTAATGGAGAGGACAGTGATGATCCAGTCAAGCAAAAATTTCAAAGGAAAACTGCAACTAAGAACTGTCGTGCAATTTTGAAACGAACACCAACCCAAAACAGTAGCTTAAGCCATAATGCTCTAGTTTTTATTCCAAGAAATAATGCAAAGGCAGTTATTTCAACTGTAGCGAAATCAAAGTTCAACAAGAACGAAACAACACATAATCGTCAACTAAGCTTAGCCGAAGTATCAGTTGGTGATGGAATCGCAACTGCGCTGCCATCAACTTGCCAGAATCAGAAGCAGTAAAGAAATGCAAAGTCACAGGCGGGGCAGCTCGTCAAAACTGCTTCAGTAATCTCGTCCGAGGAAAGACAACTCTTGAAAGCGATGGAATTGCCAAATCCAATTTTCGCAGGAAGATAGATATATGAAGAAGGGGAAGAAGAGGATATTTTAAACCAATACCGAGCATACGCTTCAACAAAAGGAGATTTGTCTCCATTGCATAGTGCAAGAATAAGAAGTCTCGTCAAAGGGAAAGAAGTTGGGACACCAGGTTGTTTGAAGACATAAACATAAGGAGGCCCCCAATGAGAAATACAAAACAAAAATAGGTCGCTCAAACAATACTTTCAAAATCCAATCGTCTGAAGAATAAAGCATGAATATTGAAGAGTTTTTGAAAAATTATGTGGAAGAAGACAACATTCTACAAATCGAATTTTTCACGACAAAATAGAAAAAAAGGCATCTTTATGGCTTCTTCATCTTTTTTTTACCATTACATTAGTATCGTTCTATGTAATATCATCACAGAGCATGTTATAAACTCTGTGATGAGCATTCAATTCTTAGTTCTTGCGAGTTCTTTCTTTTTACATGCTTGCTAGTCCATGAGGCTTTTATTTGCCTTAATAGGATAGCTAAGGTAAGGTCTATGCCGGCTGTGTTATATGGGTAACATTACCGGTGTAATCCGCCTTATTTTATTTCTCCTATTTTTTGTAATTTTCTTTTTCATTTTATTTGTGAAACCTAACCCTAGGCATTTTCCTAGTGGACCAAACAAAAAAAGAAACTCATGGGAACACAAGCTAGAATAAATACAGTAAAGTGCTCTTATCTCCAGAATGTCTACATCAACAGTACAATAGAAGGGATAACATTACAAGATAGTGTAAAGATGGAGACTCTTCAGTCTTCGTACGCGGAAGATGCACCTCGAAGTCTCCAAAAACTCTCCCTGCCTCAAAGATGGTAAGCTCGTGCAGAAGTACCTATATCTGCACATAAAAACACATGCGCAGAAAGGGCATGAGTATACCACCGTGGTACTCAGTAAGTGCCAACCCTAACCTCGGTCAGTTAGTGACGAGGAAAGTGAGGGCCCTACTGAGGTCAATCAAGATATAAGATTTAACAGTGTGGAGTAAGTAGTATAATAAGTACAACAATATAATAAGAAAAGTTATACAAGGAAACAACAAATATACAACGAACAGAGTAAACACGGATACAAAAACAACTCAAGACCAATTGTAAGAACGAGGACCTCTAGGATACTGTCATGTCGTCCTTTTCATCAACTTTCTAGTGGATCTCCCGGGATACCATCCCGTAGTCTAACTATCAATATGCGGGGATCTACCAAAATCCTTATCCGTAGTCCCAAAAGTAAATACCTTGTAATGGGGAAATCTACCGGGTGCATTCCCATAGTTCTACATAACTATGCAGGGGGATCTATCGGGAATCTAACCCGTAGTTACAAATTAAACAAACAAAGGGGAACTACCGGAATCCCACATCCGCAGTTTCAATGTAAATACACAAAAGTTACAAGATGATATTAGGAGATGGAATTTCATAGCAAGGAAACAAGTAGTTCTAACCTAACATGCTTCACATAATGCAATCAAGGAAATTTAAGGAAATATGCAATTTAAGTCAACTAAACATACTCTTCTAAGTAACAACATTTTAAGTTTGAAAATACAATAAATCAGGAAAAGGAACATGCTAAGGAATACATTAAGAAAATCGTATTTTTAACAATTTTCACAAGTACGTACTCGTCACCTCAAGCACAAGGCAATTCAGTTACCAAATATACTAATCCTAAGGGGAAGGTCCCGCACACAAGGTTAGACAAGCCACTTACCTCGAACCGGCTCAATCAACTAGAAACCACGCTTTTGCCACGAGTATCTGACTTCAAGTGACCCAAATCTATTCAATTCTATTTTATTATGTAAATAATACTTTAACAAACTAATTCTAAAATTACATTCTAAGTTAACACACAAAATTATGTAAAATGACCAAAATGCCCCTCAGGCCCACATCTCGGAATCGAGTAAAATATTCATTTATAGAATCCTCACATCCTCAAAAGTCTAACCATATAAAACTTATCCAAACCCGATGTCAATTCTCCATTCAAAACTCAATTTCTAGGCCTAAGTATTTTCCCCAATTTTCATTCAAAATCCGAAATTAAAGGAGGAATTCATGCTTAGATTAATGGGTTCCAAACAAAAAGGAGCTTAGAATTGTTACCCAATCGACCTCTTTGAGAATCCCTCAAAATATCGATCAAATACAAGCTCCCAAGCTTAAGTTTTGATAAAAATGGCTAAACACTCGATTTTGAAATTTTATATCTGCCCAGATAGTTTCTTAATCGCGATCGTGTAAGGGCAGTCGCGATCGCGGAGAGCAAAAATTCATGCATTTCAAATTACTCTCTGAAAACGCAGAACCCCATCTGCGAACGTGTTACTCTAACCCCTAGACCTATGCGCTCGTGGTTGACTCCACGCGACCGCGTGGAAAAATGATTGACCAACCTTTGCTGCCTTATCTCTTCTTCGCGAACGCAGCCTTTCCCATGCGTTCGCGATTCGTCACTGCCCCAAAGCTACGCGTTCGCATCCCTTATCACGTGAATGCAAAGATCATATTTCCCTCAGTCTCACCTAAGCCTTCGGGATCACATGGGGAATATCACGATCGCGATGAAGAATGCCTGCAAGACCTGAACCTAAATTTCTGCAACTTTTTAACAACTCAAAATAGCTCGTTGTGCATCCAAAACACACCTGAGGCCTCCGAGACCTCAACAAACCGATAATCATATCCCGTAATATCATTCAAGCTTGTTACAATGTTTGAAACGCATAAAACAACATTAAAATCCTATTTTATTGAATTCAAGTTTAAAAATTCCAAAAACTCTAAAACACATTTTCGATCAAAAAGTCTATCAAACATTATCCAAATGACCTGAAACTTTGCATGCACATCGCAAATGACATAACAGAACTACTGCAACTCTCGAAATTCCATTCTGACCCTTGGTTTAAAATCTCACTATTGGACCGGAAACTTCCAAAAGTTCAACCTTCGTCATTTCAAGTCTATTTTTGCTACGGGCCACCAAAACAGAATCCGAACATGCTTCTAATCCCAAAATCACCTAATGAAGCTAATGAAATCATGGGATGTCAATTTCGAGGACGTCTTTACACTGTTCCGACTATTCTCAAATTTTTAACACATAAGCTCTTATTTAGGGACTAAGTACCCCAAAACTCTCTGAAACTCAAAACCGATCATTCTGGCAAATCAAATTAGCAGTAATAAACTTGGGGATAATAGTTAATAGGGGATCAGGGCATTAATTCTTAAGACGACCGGTTAGGTCGTGGCATCCTCCTAAACTTAAACATTTGTTCATCCTCGAACGAGCATATAGACATACCTGAAGTAGTGAAAAGATGAGGGTAATGTCTGCGCATATCCTGCTCGGTCTCCTAGGTCGCCTCCTCGACCAGCTGACCCCGCCGCTTAACCTTTACTGAAGCAATATTCTTTGGGCTCAACTTTCTGACTTGCCTGTCCAATATAGTAATTGGCTCCTCAACATAAGATAGATCCTTGTCCAAATGGATTGAGCTGAAATCCAACACATGCGATGGGTCACCGTGATACCTCCGTAGCATCGAAACATAAAATATCGGATGAACTCCTGCCAGGCTGGGAGGTAAGGCAATCTTAGAAGCAACCTCTCCAACTCGCCTCAATATCTCAAAATAGCCAATAAACCTCGGGCTGAACTTCCCTTTCTTCCCAAATCTCATAACGCCATTTATAGGCGAATCCCGAAGCAGATTTCGCTCTCCAACCATATAGGAAACATCACGAACCTTTCGGTCCACATAGATCTTCTATGTGGACTGGGCTGTACGAATCCTATCCTAAATCACCTTAACCTTCTCTAAAGCATCCTAAACCAAATCTTTGCCCAATAATCTAGCCTCACCCAGCTTGAACCAACCTACCGGAGATCTACACCATCTACCATATAAAGCCTCATACGGTGCCCCATATGAATGCTGGATTAATAACTGTCGTTGTAAGAAAACTTCGCCAATGGCAAGAACTGATCCCAAGAACTCCCATACTCCATCATATGCACGGAGCATATCCTTAAGAATCTGAATTGTGCGCTAGGACTGCCCATCAACTGAGGGTGAAATGCCATGCTCAACTCCACCCGAATACCTAACTCCTACTGTACGGCTCTCCATAATCGCGATATGAACCGAGTACCTCTGTTTGAAATGATAGAAACTAGAATACCATGCAGATGGACAATCTTCCTGATATAAATCTCCGCCGACAGCTCTAAGGAATAAGTAGTACACACAGGAATGAAATGAGAGGACTTGGTCAGCCGATCCATAATAACCCAAATGGCATCGAACTTCTAAAGTCCAGGGGAGTCCAGATACAAAATCCATGGTCATATGCTCCCACTTCCACTCTGGAATCTCTATCTTCTGAAGCAATGCACTCGGTCTCAAATGCTCATACTTTACCGGCTTACAATTGAGGCATCGAGCTACAAACCCAACTATATCTTTCTTCATCCGCCTCTAATAATAGTGTTGCCTCAAGTCCTAATACATCTTCACAGCACCCGGATGAAGGGAATACCACAAACTGTGGGCCTCCTCTAGAATCAGCTCCCGAAGCCTATCAACATTAGGCACACAAACCCGACCCTGCATCCTAAATACTCCGTCCTCTCTAACGGTCATTTCTATGGCATCATCATGTTGAAACTTGTACTTAAGGGTAAACAAATGAGGTTCATCATACTGCTGCTCCCTGATATGATGAAATAAGGGAGACCGAGAAACCACTCCATCTAAAACTCAACTGGGCTCCGAAAGATCCAATTTCACAAACTGATGGCTAAGGCCTGAACATCCATCGGCATAGGCCTCTCTGATGCTGGTAAATATGACAAACTCCCCAAGCTCTCCTCCCAGCGACCCAAGGCATCACCACTTCATTGGCCTTGCCCGGGTGATATAAAATGGTGATGTTATAATCCTTCACCAACTATAACCACCTCCTTTTGCGCAGATTTAGATCCTTCTGCTTGAACAAACACTGCAAGATCCGATGGTCAGTATAAATCTCACAGGGCACACTGTATAGATAATTGCACCAAATCTTCAAGGCATGAACAATGGAACCTAACTCAAGATTATGGATATGATAATTCTTTTCATGTGTCTTCAACTGTCTGGACGCGTAGACAATAACCCTACCGTCCTACATCAATACAACTCTAAAGCAAACTCTCGAGGCATCACAAGAGACAGTATAAGACCCTGAACCTGAAGGCAAGATCAGAATAAGGGCCGTGGTCAAAGCTGTCTTGAGCTTCTGAAAGCTCGCCTCACACCATTTCGTCCACTGAGACGGAGCACCCTTCTAGGTCAGTCTAGTCATAGGGGATGTGATCGATGAAAACCCCTCCACAAAATGACGGTAGTAACACGCCAAGCCAAGGAAACTTTGGATCTCTGTAGCTGAGGATGGTCTGGGCCAACTTTGTACTGCCTCTACCTTCTTTGGATCCACCCGAATACCCTCACTCAATACCACGTGGCCCAAGAATACCATAGATTCAAACCAAAACTCACATTTTGAAAACTTTGCATATAATTTCCTTTCCCTTAGCGTCTGAGGCATTGTCCTCAGGTGCTTTCCACGATCTTCCCAACTCCGGGAATATACCAGAATGTCATCAATAAAGGCAATGACAAAAGAGTTAAGATATGATCAAAATACACTGTGCATCAAATACATGAAAGCTGCTGGGGCATTGGCCAGCCCAAAAGACATAACAAGAAACTCGTAATGACCATACCGAGTCCTAAAGCAGTCTTCAGGATATCTGGTTCCCGAATATTCAACTGATGGTAACCTGAGTACAAATCAATATTAGAAAGCATCTTGTGCACGCTAAGGCTGGTCAAACATATCATCAACACGAGGTAAGGGATAATACTTCTTCACTGTAACCTTGTTTGACTGGCGATAATCTATACACATATGCATAGAACCATCCTTTTTCTTCACAAACAAGACAGGAGCACCTTAGTGTGAAATACTAGTCCAAATAAAACCTTATCAAGCAATTCTTGTAACTGCTCCTTCAACTCCTTTAAGTTAGGAGGAGACATGTGATACAGAGGAATAGAGATAGGCTGAGTGCCTGGAAACAGATTAATTCCAAAATCAATATCTCTATCAGGAAACATGCCACGAAGGTCAGCTGGGAACACATCGGAAAAAGCCTGCATTACTGGGACTGAATCAACTGAAGGGTTATCAACATTGACATTTCTCACATAAGCTAAATACGCATCACTCCCCTTCTCAACCACATCTTGAGCCTAAGGGAAATAAATAACTCTACTAGGAGTGTGATCTAAATCACCCCTCCACTTATCATGCGACATACCTGGCATAGCCAACGTCATGGTCTTGGAGCGACAATCAAGAATAGCATAATGGGGCAACAACCAGTCGATGCCTAAGATAATATCAAAATCAACCATGCTGAGAAACAACAAATCAGCTTTGGTCTCAAAACCAGAGAGAGTAACTAAACACGATTGATAAATGCGGTCACAACTAGTGAATCTCTCACGGGAGTAGAAACATAAATACGTGAACTCAAAGAATCCTGAGGTACACCCAAATGCGGAGAAAAATAAGAAGACACATAAGAGTAAGTAGACCATGGATAAAATAGAACCAATGCATCTTTGTGGCAAACCAATATAATACTTGTGATGACAGAATCAGAGGAAACAACCTCAGTACGGGAATGCATGGCATAGTATCTTTCCTGGCCTCCCCCTCTAGGAAGACCTCTACCTCTCCGACCTCAACCTTTAGCAGGTTGAGCAGGTGGGCTAGCAGCTGGAGCTAAAACCATGGCTTGAGAACTCTACGGGACACGCTGTTGCTGGGAAGTCTGTGGAGGTGCACCCCTACCAAGTCTGGGGCAATCCCTAACCATATGGTGTGTGTCACCACACTTAAAAAAAGCTCTGGGAGGACGTGGTGGCTATAACTGGCTAGGGCCAGATCTGCTAAACTGACCTCTGAAAGCACCCCGCGTTGGAGGCACGCTAGAAACTGGAGGTCCATAATAAGGCTCCTAAGTCCAAGGAAGAGCTAGAGCACTGCTGGCTACTAGAAGAGATGAATGAACAGAGAAACTCGTATAACCCCTACCATGATGAGCTACAGCTAGGGTACGGGAAACAGAATAATGGCATGACTCTCGAGAACTCTTAGCTTCCCCTCTCCTTTATCTCCCTAGCATTCATACACTTAATCCTCCTAGAAATGCTCACCACATACCGATAATAAGTATCCATCTCAAACTCAAGAGCCATGCTAGATCTGATGCTGGGAATAAGCCCCTCAATAAACCGGCGAACCCTCTCGCAAATAATAGCAACCAAGGCTGGTGCATGCTTAGCAAAACTGGTGTAATGGATAGCGTACTCTGAAATAGTAATAGCACCCTAGTGAAAATGCTTAAACTCTGTGTGACATGTGTCCCTGAGGCTCTGAGGAACATGCTCTCACGAACAGATCTGAAAATTTAGGCCAAGTCAGTGAATCAGCCTCATTGGACTGTCTAACTCATAGGTGCGCCACCAACAATAGGTGGCTCCTCGAAGCTGGAAAGTAGTGAAAGAAATAATACGAAGAATGCGATAACACTCATCAAGAAATCCTATTGCATCCTACGATGCTAAACCACTGAATACAGGAGGTTTGTACCTTTTGAACCTCTCAAGCCTCAACTGCTCCTTCTCGGCAGCCGCTGCCATGCCCTTGGGCTTAACTGGCACTACATGTGAAACATGGATAATTTAAGGGACCTGCTCAATATGCATTCGCTGCTTAAGAGTACACGCGGCAGGAGTCTGTGCTCCTCCCCCGGCATGGGATGTGGCTGCAGCAAAGGGAAGCAACCCTGTCTGAGCAAAAGTGGTGTACATTCTCATGAACTATGCCAAAGTCTCCTGAAGAGCTGGAGCGGTAGTAGTAGTAGTAGGCATGTCAGGTGCCTAAACTCCGGCTGGAACTACTTGTGGTACCTCGGCGGAAGCTCACACAAGTGCTCTAGTTGTACCATATGTGCGTCCTCAGACTCTACCCCGACCCTAGTCTCTGACGACTGTAGTAGGGGCGCGGGTACCTGATCCTCTTGGGTAGAACGTGTCCTCACTATTTGTGAGAGAATAGAAAAACAGAAGTTTAGTTGTGATATCAAAATCTCTCATGACAAGGAAATCAAATGAGGCAGAAGTTTTTGAACAGTTACATACCCTCTCATAGATAAGTACAGACGCCTCCGTACAGATCAACAAGACTCTAATAAACCGGCTTGTGATGCATGACTTTTATTAACCTAGAGCTCTAATACCAACACGTCATTACCCCAGTTCACCCTAAGTTAACTATCGTGATGGAACCTAGTCTTTACGACTAGGTAAGCCTAATACATGCGAAAAATAAATTGAACCTTGCAGAAATATAAATCTAAAACCAAGAATAACAAAAAAAGGAACGGTGTTTAAAAATGTCGCTTGACATATACAGCACAATAACTCAACTTCTATATCACTATCCCCAAAACCCAAAAATTCATGGGAACCCAAGCTAGAAGAAATACAGTAAAGTGCTCTAATCTCAAGAATGTCTATATTAACAGTACGATAGAAGGGTTAACACTACAAGATAGAGTAAAGATAGAGACTCTTCGGTCTGCGGATACGACAGATATGCCTCGAAGTTTCCAAAAGCTCTCCCTGCTTCAAGGATGGTAAGCCTACGCAGAAGTACCTGGATCTACACATACAAAAAATGCACGGAAAGGGCATAAGTACACCACAACAATACTCAGTAAGTGCCAAGCCTAACCTCGGTCGGGTAGTGACAAGGAAAGTCAGGGCCCTACTGAGGTCAACTAAACTATAAGATTTAAAAGTGTAATAAGCAGTATAATGAGTACAACAATGGAATAAGACAAGTTATATAAGGCAACAACAAATATACAAAGGAACAACGTAAACAGGGGAATAAGAACAGCCCAGGACCAATAGCAACAACGAGGATCTCCCAGGATATCGTCCTGTAGTCCTTTTCATCAACTATCTAGTGGATCTCTCGGGATACCATCCCGTATTCCAACTATCTATGCGCGGGGATCTACCAAAATTCCTATCCATAGTCCTAAAAGTAAATATCCAGTATTGGGGAAATTTATAGGGTGCATTCTCGTAGTTCCATATAATTGCGCAGGGGGATCTACTGGGAATCTAACCCCTAGTCCCAAAGTAAAAAAACAAGAGGGGAGCTACCGGAATCCCACATCCGTAGTCCTAACGTAAATACATTGCAATAACAAGAAAATGTTCAGAGATGGAATTACATTGCAAGGCAACATGTAGTTCTAGGCTAACATGATTCACATAATGCAATAAAGGCAATTTAATTCAACTAAACATGCTCTTCTAACTAACAACAAGTTAAGTTTGCAAATACAATAAAGCAGGAAAAGGAACATGCTAAGGAATACTTTAAGAAAACTGGATTTGAACAATTTTCACAACTACGCACTCGTAACCTCACGCACAAGGCAATTCAACTACCAAATATTCCAATCCTTAGGGGAAGGTCTCCCACACAAGGTTAGAAAAAATAATTACCTCGAACAGGCTCAAAATCAACAAAAAACTATGCTTTTGCCACGAGTATCCGACTCCAAGTGGTCCAAATTTATTCAATTCCATTTTATAATGTAAATAATACTTCAAGAAACTGATTCTACAATTAAATTCTAAGCTAATACGCATAACTATGTAAAATAAACAAAATGCCCCTCGGGCCCACGTCTCGGAATTGAGTAAACTTTTTATTTCCATAATCCTCACATCCCCACGAATCTAACCACATTTATCCAAGTTCAATGTAATTCCCCATTCAAAACACAATTTCCATCCAAAATCCGAAATTAAAGGTGTAATTCATGAGTAGATTAATGGGCTAGAAAAAGAAGGAGTTTAGAACCATTACCCAATCGATTCCTCTGAAAATTCCTTAAAATATCGCTCAAATTCGAGCTCACAAGCTTATGTTTTAATAACAATGGCTAAACCCTCAATTTTGAAATATTATATCTGCCCAGATATTTTCTTAATTGCGATCCCGTAAGGGCAGTCACGATCGCGGAGAGCAAAATTCACGCATTTCAGATTACTCTATGCAAATTCGGAACCCCGTCCGGGAACGCGATGTGCTAACCCCCTTGATCTACTTGATCACGGTTTAATCCATGCGACCACATAGAGAAATGATTGACCAACCTCTACTGCCTTATCTCTTCTTCCCGAATGCAGCCTTTCCCACGCGTTCACAATTCGTCACTGCGCCAAAGCTATGCGTTCGCATCCCTCGTCATGTGAACACGAAAAGCATATTACCTCAGTCTCTCCAAAGCCTTTGCGATCATGATACTTCCCACGCGATCGTGATGAAGAAATGCACGAAACACCTGAACCTAAATTTCTGCTACTTTATAACAAATCAAAATGGTTCGCTGAGCATTCGAAACACACCCGAGGCACCTAGGACCTCAACTAAACCTACGAACATATCCCATAACATCATTCAAACTTGTTCCAACCTTCGGAATGCTCAAAACAATGTCAAAACCCTGTTTTCATTGAATTCAAGTTTAAAAATTTCAAAAACTCTAAAAACACATTTTCGATCAAATAGTCTGTAAACCTTGTTCGAATGACTTTTAACTTTGCCTGCACATCCCAAATGACATAACACAACTATTGTAACTCTCGAAATTCTATTTCGACCCTCGGATAAAAATCTCACTATCGACCCGGGAACTTCCAAAAATTCAACCTTTGACATTTCGAGCCTAAATTAGATATGGACCTTTTAAACACAATCTGAACTCGCTCCTAACCCCTAAAACACCTAACAAAGCTAATGGAATCATCAGAAATACACTATTCCGACTATGGTCAGTTTTCCACCACTTAAGATCTCATTTAGGGGCTAAGTGTCCCAATACTCTCCGAAACTCAAAACCAAAAATCTCGGCAAATCAAATTAGCAGAAATGAACTTGGGAAAAGTAGTTAATTGGGGATCGAGGCGTTAATTTTTAATACGGCCAGCCGGGTCGTCACACTTTTTCATACTGAATGGAATGGTCAATTAGAATAAAAAAACTTCAGCTTCTTCTTACTTACTTGAGTCAAACGATTCATGGAATATGCGTTTAGGGCATGTCAACTATAAAACCTTACAAAAAATAATTAATTTGGAAGTATTGCCTAAGTTTGAATGCGGAAAATCAAAATATCAAATATGTGTGGAGTCTAAGTATGTTATACATCCTTATAAGTCAGTTGAAAGGAATTCAAATCCTTTAGACTTAATTCACACAAATATTTATGACATGAAGTAAATGCCATCTCAAGGTGGAAAGAAGTATTTCATTACTTTAATTGATGACATTACGCGACATTACTATGTTTATTTACTTAATTGTAGATATGAAGCAATAGATGCATTCAAGAAATACAAAGATGAAGCTGAAACACAACTTAACAAGAAAATTAAAATGATAAGAAGTGATCGGGGTGGTAAATATGAATATCCTTTAGAATAAATATATTTATAATATGGAATTATTCATCAAACAATGGCCCCTTACACTCTCTAATCCAATGTGATTGAGGAAAGAAAGAATCATTTATTAAAAGAGATGATGAATATAATATTGATAAGTTCTACTTTGCCAAAGAACTTGTGGGGGAGGGGGGGGGGGGGGGGGGGGCGGTGGGAGACATTCTTACGGTTAACCGAATACTAAATTGACTACCCTATAGCAAAACGTATTCGATTCCATATAAAAATTAGAAAGGAAGGAAGGCTAACTTGAATTATTTCAAAGTGTGGGGATGTTTGGCAAAAGTGTAAGTTCCTATACCTAAAAGGATAAAAATAGAACCGAAAAACTGTTAATTGTGTTTTCATAGAATATGCGACCAATAGTAAAACATATTTATTTCTGGTTTATAAATAAGAAATCCCGGCATTGATACTAATACGATTATAGAATCGGATTTCACTGAATTCGATATATATATATATATCCGTATAAAAAGGAATGTGAGTCGATTGGTGAAGCATCTAAATTACCTCGGGAACATTTAATTAGGGCGATCAAAGACATAGTAAACGTCAAAGAACATCTAATTCATTTGGACCAGATTTTGTGAATTTCTTATTGTGAAAATGAGCCTCAAACATTTAAAGAAGCTATGTCTTCTTTAGAATCATTATTTTGGAAAGAGGAAGTAAATAGTGAAAGAGAATACACATTGAACAACCATACTTGGGAATTGGTTGATCTTTCTCCTGGAAATAAACTGCTAGTGTTGGCCCAAGTTTAGGTGAGGTTTTGAATAATGACAAATAAACTGATTCATGGACCATGTCCATCATGTGGGGCACAATATTATCAACCTAGAAATGCGAGATACACTTGAATGAGACAAGTACCAGTGATCAAGCAACAATATCTCCTGAATTAATCGAAAAGCTTGCATACTGGACAAGGAGAGAAAGTATCCTTATGGGAAGTTGACACAATCTGGATAAAGGATAGGGTTGTAGTTTGTATTATTCAAGGACTCAACTTCGATGGAAGATCAGAAATTGAGTTTCAATCAAACTCTGATTACTAACTCATTAAATAATAGTGATTATTCTCTTTTACAAGCATTGCACAAACACAGAAGTGAAACTCAACTGAGAGTAAAAAGCGAGGCTGTTTTGCAAGAAATTTATGTGAGATTTGAGTGTGCATTCCTGAAGCTACTTGGACAAGATAGAAGAACCAAGTTCATTGTGTCTTTCTTTTATTCTAGTTCAATTGTAGTAGGTGTTTTAAAGTTGTACCTTTCCAGCTTTTATAGAAGAAATTGTATTAGGTACTTTGAGTATCCAAGTTAGAGTTAACTTGAAGGTGTCGCAACAGTTGAGGCTATGTGCAACACTAGGATTAGAGTAAATCCTTAGGTTTACAAAGAGTTTTTGTAAATGTTGTTTTGGCGCAGTGATTTTAATGGAAGTTTGGGAAAATTATACTGAGTAGTAGGTCGTAGGTTTTTTCACATTTTTAGCCAGGTGTTTTCCACATAAAAATCACTGTGCTATTTATTTTCTGTGCTTTTTATTCCGCAAACAGTAGTAGTTAGAAAACCTAGAAGAACCGGGTTCTTCGAGATAAAAAATTTGGTACCACACAAATCAACCCCCCTCTTGTGTGGCATTGACATTTGGAAAATCAATTGATACCAGAGAGGGTTTACCTTGAAGAGGCTAACACCTTAGGATAAGATCATCCTGAGTGCACCACCTGGGAATTGAGAAAGGCAATCCACTGCCAGACCTCCATTTTTCAATGGACAGTACTATTCTTGGTGGAAAAACAGGATAAGAGATCATATCATTGGAGATGACTATGAACTCAGGGGCATACTCGTTGATGGCCCCTTGGAAACTACAAAGAAGAATGAGGAAGGAGTGCAAGTACCAAAGACAAGAGCTGACTGCACTGCTGAAGACTTCAAAAAGTAGGAAAAAAATGCTAAGGTCAAGAAATGGCTTGTGTATGGACTAGGTCCAGATGATAATAGTAGGATCCAAAGTTGTACTACCCCTAAGGAGATATGAGAAACTTTGCAAGTGGCTCATGAAGGAACATCTCAAGTGAGAAGATCAAGAGGAACAGTGATGTATTCTTAATATGAGAATTTTACTATGAAGGAAGGAGAAGCTATCTATGAGATGAATACTAGGGTCACTACACTGGCAAATGAACATATGTCTCATTCCTGAAGAAGAAAAGGTTGAGAAAAACATGGCTAGGGTTGTGCCAGTCACATAGGAAAGCAAAATCACTGCCATTTAGGAATCCAAGAATATTGCTACACTCAGACTGGATAAACTGATTGGAAATCTTATTGCTTATGAGATGAGAAGGCAAACCATTAAGATGGATAAACCCAAGAAGGAGAGAAGCTTAGCTCTCAGAATTGCTTGAGGTTCAGATCTGGAAGATGGTGAGATGGCTATGATCACTAGAGATTCCAAAAAGTACTTGATGAGAGGAAAGGGTTCTTCAAGAAGTAAAACCTTCAACAAGTCAAGAGCTCCTGAGAAACAGATCAATTAGGTTATAAGTGTGATAAGACTGATCAGATATTGAAGAACTGCCCTCAATAGGAAATTGAGTGGAAGAAAGAGAGGGCTGAACGAAGGAATAGGAATAAGGAACATGTTCAACCAAAAAGGAACAAAGGTTCAACCAAGGCTATGTTTGCTGCTTGGGGAGAAACCTCAGAAAAAAACTTAGAAGATGAAGTTGAAGAAGAGCAAGCACTGATGGCGTTTGGAGAATCGGATGATGAACAGGAGGTAAGTGTTCTTCATCTAAAAGACAAGACTAAATTTTTGTCTAAAGAAAGGTTAGCTGAGCTATTACTAGACTTCGTTGATGAGTTTAAGATAATTAACAATGAGAAGGAAGTTCAATCTAGGGAATGTGTGATCCTAAAAGCAAAATGCAAGAGTCTAGAGTCTAGGGCCAATGAGTGTGATAACACAAATGCTGAGTTGAAGAACCAGGTTCTTGAACTTGATAAGAGTGTCCTAGAACTTAGGTCTAAAAACTTAAAACTGAAACTAGGAACAGGAAAGAAGAAAGCTGATCACACATATCTTACTCTAGAAGAAAATTAGGGAAAAATGAAAGATGAATTGTATAAGAAAGATGAATTCATCAAAGTCATAAAGGAAGATCTAGGAAAGGTTAAACATGAACTAGACAGAACCTGCAAGTGGAACAAGGCTTCTGATGCACTCTCTTGGCTGCAAGAGCATCAAAGTAGCAACAAAAGAGGACCTGGCTGTGGGACTCAAGCACTAAAGTGGGACCTTAATGCAAGTATCTCACACTTCTTGAAAAAATCTACACGCATTATGGCAAGACTGGACATTATATGAGTGAGTGTAATGCAAAAGTAAAGGCCAGTTGAAAGAACAAAGCCTTTGTTCAAGAGAAAAGTAAGCTGCCTGGGTGGGCAAGAAGGAATTTGATTCATCCTTTTGCCTATAGAAAGAGACCCAAACTTGTTTGGGTTCCTAAGACTAACCCCTGATTTCTTTTTATAGGTACAAGTGAAAGAAAGTAGCCAAAAATGGTATATGGATAGTGGATGCTCAAAACATATGACTAGGGAGCAAGGACTAGTTCCTTTCACTTGAGGACTTAAAAGGAGGCAATGTCTCCTTTGGGAATGGGAAGAAATGTGAGATTATTGGGGTTGGAAAGGTAGGTAATATAGACTCTCACTCTATTTAGAATTTCTACTTAATAGATGGCTTGAAATATAGCCTGATCAGTGTGTCACAACTGTGTGATAGAGGAAACCTTGTGGCTTTTACCTCCACTGAATTGTTTGTGATTAACCTTACCATTGACAAAATTATTTTGCAGGGAAAGAGAGTTAAAAATATTTACATTGTAGATTTGTCCACACTCTCATAAAATGAACTAACTTGTCTAAGTGTGCTAGATAATGATCCCCTCCTATGGCATAAAAGACTTGGTCATGCAAGTCTAAATCAGCTAAACAAATTAGTCTCTAAGGACTTGGTGGTATGATTACCTAATATCAAGTTCAAGGAAGAAAACATTTGTGAGGATGTGCAAGGGGGAAGCAGGTAAGATCATCCTTCAAAAGAAAGAAAATGGTAAGTTCAACCAAGTCGTTGGAACTAGTCTATATGGATCTATGTGGTCCAATGAGAACCATGAGCAGAGGTGGAAAGAAATATGTAATGGTGCTTATTGGTGATTACTCTATATTTACCTGGGTTCTATTTCTAACTTTCAAAGACGAAGCATTTAACATGTTTACTGCATTTGTTAGAAAAACTCATAAACAAGTAGGAAATCAACTAGCATCCATTAGGTTTGACCATGGAACTGAATTTGAAAATTCCAAGTTTGCTGAATTATGTGATTAAAATGGTATAGATCATAATTTCTCTGCCCCTAAGACTCCTCAACAAAATGGAGTAGTTAAAAGAAAGAATAGGACTCTTGAGGACATGGCTAGAATCATGCCTCTTTCTATTAAATTTCCCTACAGCTTCTAGGCAAAGGCTGTAAACACTGCATGTTACATAATCAATAAATGCATAACTAGACCTCTGGTAGAGAAAACTCCCTATGAGTTACTTAAATGGAGAAAACCAAACATATCCCATCTTAGGGAATTTGGTTGCAAGTGCTATGTGCACAATAATGGAAAGGACTCTTAGGTAAGTTTCATCCTAGAAGTGATAGGGGAGTATAATTGGGATATTCTTCATATAGCAAAGCATATGAAGTGTTTAATAAAAGAACTCTGCGTGTAGAAGAAAGTTACATGTAGTATTTGATGAAACTAACATTCCTTCTGAGAGATAGGAACCTGAAGATGAAGCCATTGGATTGGTTAAAGATTTAACTAAAGTGTCTGCTCTGGTCAAAGTAGCACCAACAGAAGGAACATGGGATGGAACAGGTTCTTCAATCCAGGGCAACCTGACATGGGAAACAAATCAAAGGGCTATTAAAATAAATCCTTTGAAGGAACCTATCATGACCCTATTCCTCAACAACAGAACATGGGAGAAACATTTACCAGAAACCATTGGTTGTGAAATTTCACAAGTATCAAAGTTCTCATCCCATTGAGAACATTATCACTGATCCATCATATGGATTTAAAACTAGATCACAATTAAAGAATCTGTGTGATTTTGGTACCTTTGTGTTTCTTGTTGAACCTAAAAATATTTTTGAAACTTTAAATGATGCAAACTGGATGATTGCTATGCAAGATGAACGCAATCAGTTTAAAAGAAGTCAAGTGGCATCTGGTTCCAAGACCCAAGGATAGATCAATCATTGGTACAAAATGGGTCTTCAGAAACTAACTTGATAAAGATGGAACAGTTACAAGAAACAAGGCAAGATTGGTGGTCCTAGGTGACAACCAAGAGGAGGGCATAGACTATGATGAGATTTTTGCTCCTGTTGCAAGACTAGAGGCAATCATACTTATTATAGCTTTTGTAGCACACATGGAATTCACTCTCCATCAAATGGATGTCAAAAGTGCCTTCCTAAATTGCTACTTGAAAGTGGAAGCGTTTGTGAAACAACCACCAGGGTTTGAGAGTAATGAATATCCTGAGCATGTGTACAAGTTACACAAGGCCCTCTATGGACTCAAACAGGCTCCAAGAGCATAGTATGAATGATTGTCAAAATTCCTGCTAGAGCATGATTACAAGAGGTAAAATTGATAGTACCTTATTCGTAAAGGAAAAAGGTAAGGATCTCCTTGTTGTAAAAATATATGTTGATGACATAATCTTTGGGGCCACTACTGATAATCTAAGTAAGGACTTTGCAATATTAATGGGGAGTGGGTTTGAAATGAGTATGATGGGTAGGCTTACAAATCAAACAAAGTCCAAATAGAACCATGATCCATCAACATAAGTATGCAAAGGAACTAATCAAAAAGTTTAAATAGAAGAATCAAAGGAAATAGACGCACCCATTGCAACTGCTACTAAATTAGATGTTGATGAACCTGGTTCATCTGTTGACTAAAAGTTGTATAGGGGTATGATTGGTTCACTATTGTATTTTACTGCAAGCAGACCTGACATTGTTTTCAGTGTAAGGCTTTGTGCTTGTTTTCAGGTAAATCCAAAAGAGTTCCACTTGAATGCAGTCAAGAGGATATTGAGATATCTGAAAAGCACCACTAATCCGTGCCTTTGGTATCCTAAAGGTAGTATTAATCTAATAGGATATGCCGATGTTGATTATGCAGATATCTTAGTGGATAGGAAAAGCATCTCAGGATGGCACACTTCCTTGGTTCATTCCTTGTGTTATGGGCTACCAAAAAGCAATATTCTGTGGCCCTATATAGTGTTAAAGCTGAGTATGTTGCTGTTGCTTCTTGTTGTTCTCAATTGCTATAGATCAAACAGCAACTGGTAGATTTTTGAATTGAAGTGGGATATATTCCAATATTTTATGATAACTATAGTGCTATAAGTATGACAAAGAACCTTATTTATCATAAGAGGACTAAGCAAATAGATGTTAGACAACACTTCTTAAGAGATAACTATGAGAAATGATTGATCTCACTAGAATTCTGCGCTACTGATAAACGAATAGCTGATATTTTTACTAAAGCACAGAGTAGAGAAAACTTTGAGAGGAACATGTTGGAATTAGGGATGATTAAGATCACCTAATAGGTCCAATTCAGAACGCACAATAAAAAAATATATTGTAGTTTATTTAGGAGTTCTAACTTTGTGTGAATATCTAGATCAATTCTTTCTCAATTTCATACTTTAATTAGTATACACCTGTGACATGTGTATATATATGATTCACTGATCTCTTACAAAGTTTCTTCTATTTTTGCATTTGAGGCATGTTCGAGAGAGTTCTATATAAAGAACCTGGTTCATGAGCATGTGTTCATATGAAAGCTCAGGTATGTTTTCTATACTCTGCATAATTAGAAAGATTAATTTTTCAATCATGAGAAGAAGTCCTACATTCATCAAATTCTAAGGAATTTTATCCGTTGAGCATTGAACCAATTTCGTTATCCTACAACTCTAAATATTGGGATTTTTGCCTAAAATGTAGCGATGCCTAATTATCACTATGAGACCGGAATTATATCTTGATTGGACTAATAATTTACCCCTGAAAAAGCTGTTGTTACTGTATTCAATTCTAATCATCTTTAAATACATACCACATATTTTCTTAATTAGTCCATAACCGTCAAAACACTTCTCCAGTTCTAATCGCCCTTTTGTTCTTCAGAAATCTCAAATCCTCTTTCTTCTTGGAAATTCCCAAAACTCTTCCATAGTCAAAGAACCATGACTAACCCCCATGATAATCCTGGTACTCCCCCACCAGCATCTCCCTCGAACACATCCTTATCTACTCCTTTTATTGAACCCCTAAAACCTAGGTTTCGTAGGTAGAAAATGATTGCTGTAAAAACTGTAGCATCTGGAGCCCTAAGGAAAGTTCTAAATAGGAAATTGAAGTCTAGCCAAAAGAAATAAAGCCCTGACACGAATCTGTCTCTAGCTTTAAATCAGAAGATTTTATTTATGCTAGTGAAGGTGAAGAACATGGGTCTTCTGATGTTGAGAAAATAAAATATAATCTTGGTTAGATAAGTTCTTGTGTAGTATTTTCTACTGTGGTTGAAGCACTGTAAATAGGTTTATTCTAGTTTGTCCTATTAAAGATGTAAAGGTGGCTGAATCAAGTAGGAGTAGAGATAAAAAGAATGGAAAAGAGAGAGGGGGAGAAAATGGTGATGAGAGGGGTAATGGGAAAGAAAAATGTTCTCGCTATCTATGGGAGTGTTGAAGAGAGTGTTCAGGTCAGGGGGAAGTGGTTTTGTTCAAGCAATAAGAAGAACTTGTTTCATGAGCTGAGGACACTCCGGTTGATCTTCTAAAAAAGGTTGGGGCAAGATATGATCCAAAGAAGCGTAAGGCTTCTTCACAAAAGGATCCAACAGCTTCCAAGCCAACCAAGAAAAGCAAAACTTCATCCCTAAAACCTACTGTCCCTTCAGTGCCTAAGGAACAAGAAAGGTTAGCCATCTTTGGCAGAAGAACTTTTTTGAAAGGAAGACTATTGAGAGACCTGGATGAGCTAGGTATGAGAAGATTGGTGGATGCCCTGGCTACACAAGGTTGGAAGGACTTGGCCCTTGAGATAGATGGGAGGCTTGCTAGGAATGAATTTAATTGAGTTTATGGCCAATGCCACTGTGAAAAATGGGATAGTCTCCAACCCGGTGAAGGGTGTAAAAGTGAAGTTTGATGCAATCAAACTGGGTGAGATTCTGGACATACCCAGTGGAGGGTATCATGATTATAGAAGTCAAAGGTGTCCATGTCTAGATTATCTCCCTACTACTCTTCAAATCACTAGGAAATTTTATGATGCTGCAACTGTCGATGATGTACCTGAAGCCAGGTTTGTGCAGAAAAGTGAGATGAGACCTGAGCACAAGGTCTTGTTTGAATTTGTTGACAAGTGCCTACTGCCCAGACAAGAGAGGAGACATACTGCCAACTACATGGACCTAGTTCTTATAGAGTGCCTTGTGAGAGGAATGCAGATAAATTAGCATGCTTTCATTGTCAAATTACTAGACAGGGTCATTAATGGCTCCAAGGCACATGGAACTCCATATGGGTTCATACTAACTATTGTACTAGTGAAGAAATGGGAGATGGCATCAAACAAGGAGAATTTTGGTTTTCTGACCTTATTGGCTTGTGACTATCCTGTAAATGCCAACCTAGTTGAACCTGGTTCATCTCTGAAGACACCTGGGAATAGCAAGGTTAGGGCTTTGGTTCAAGAGTGTCGAACTAAGGATGCTAAAATTGCTAGGCTTTAGGCTCGAGTTGCAGAATTGGAAACTAAAATAGATGGCCTTAGAGCTAAGCGAGCAAAAGAAAAGGAGGCAAGTGATGGCATTCTTCACAATATGATGAACCTTCTCTAAACCCATCCCTCTAGTTCCTCCAAACCTCATGTTCTCCATTATTCTATTTTGAATGAGTCTAGTAGCCTAGTGACCCAGATTAGGGACTTGTTTTATTTTTCTATGTTTTGGAACGTTTTCTTTCTTTTTGTGGTTTGTTGTAGAAACATATCTTATCAATGACAACTATTGCTTCTCTCGTTCTATAAAGATTTTGTTCTTAATAGTTAATGTGTTTGCTGATTATTGATGATTTAATCCATGTTTTCACTTGCAGTTGCCCAAGTGGCCATGAATAATTACTAATATCTAGGATTTACAATGTATGCAACTTTTCGATGATGCCAAACGGGGAAGAGATATTGTTCTTTAATCTTTATTATGAATAATTTGATATTTATAACCTAATTAAATCTGGTCCTTGAGTATAAGTTACAATTCTAAGTATGGTTTATTCTAAGTATGGTCAAGCTGAGTTCTTACAGAATTTCTGATCCATAAAAGCACATAGTTTGTCATCATAAAAAATGGGAAATTTGTTGGCCCATGTTCTAGTGAAGTTTTGAAGAATGACAAATGAACTCAGTCATGGACAATGTCCATCAAATGAGGCACAATATTTATCAACCTACAAATGTGAGATACACATGAAGGAGATAAGTCTCAGTGATCAAGAAGAAATATCTCCTGAACTAATCGAAAAGGTTACATACTGGATGAGGAGAGAAAGTATCCTTATGGTAAGAGGACACAATCTGGATAAAGGATAGGGTTGGAGTTTGTATTATTCAAGGAATAAACTTCGATGGAAGATCAACAATTGAGTCTTAATCAAACTCTGATTACTAACTCATTAAATAACAATGATTCTCTTTCACAGGAATCGCACACACAAAAGTGAAACTAAATTGAGAGAAAAAAGCGAGGCAATTTTGCAAGCAATTTATGTGAGATTTGAGTGTGCATTCCTGAAGCTACATGGACAAGATAGAGGAACTAATTTCAATGTATCTTTCTTTTATTCTAGTTCAATTGTAGTAGGTAGTTTAAAGTTGTACCTTTCTAGCTTCCATAGAAGCAATTGTATTAGGTACTTTGAGTATTCAATTTAGAGTTAACTAGAAGGTGTCACAATAGTTGAGGCTATGTGCTACACTGGGATTGGAGTTAATCCTTCGGTTTACAAAGACTTTTTGAAAATGCTGTTTTGGCTTAGTGATTTTAGTGGAAGTTTCGGGAAAATCGTACTGAGTAGTAGGTCGTGGATTTTTTTACCTTTTGAGCCAGGTGTTGTCCACGTATAAATCTCTGTGTTCTTTATTTTTTGTACTTTTGATTCCGCAAACAGTAGTAGTTAGAACAGTTAGAATAAATAGGTTCTTCCAGATCGAAAATTGGGTACCACACAAGTCACAACCCCCTCTTGTGTGGTATTGACGTTTGGAACATCAGTTGGGTTCTAAATAGATTTTTAAGAGAAAAATGAAAGATGATGGCACTATTGATAAATATAAGACAAGAATTGTGGTTTAAATGTATGGATGACGAGAAGGTCTTGACTATTTCCATACATACTCTCTAGTTACAAGAATTGTGTCCATACGAATGTTAGTAGCATTAGTTGCAGTTTATGGTCTTGAAATTCATCAAATGAACGTTAAGACCGCCTTCTTAAAGGATATTTAGAGGAAGAAATATACATGGAACAACCTAAAGGATCTATGGTTCCAGGTAAAGAAAAGAAGGTATGTAGACTTGTTATGTTCCTTTACGGACTAAGACAAGTACCCAAAGAATAGTATGTGGAATTGGAACAATGTTGTCAAATGATTTTAAGTTAAATGAATGTAATAATACGTATTCATTAAAAATGTTCCAGATCACATAGTAATTGTTTGCTTATATGTGGATGATATGTTAATAATGAGTAATGAAATTGCTGATATAAATGCGACTAAAAGTATGCTAATTAGAAAGTTTGAAATGAAGGACTTGGGAGTTACTGATTTAATTCTGGGTATTAAGATCCATAAGACTCCTTAAGGTCTGGTATTGTCACAATCTCATTATATTAAGACAGTAGTTAAAAAACTCAAGCATTTAGATTTTAAAGTTGCAAAGACTCCAATTGACGTGAATCTTGCACAAGAAAAGAACAAAGGCCAAAGCATATCACAATTGGATTATGCTCATGTCTTGGGATGTCTAATGTATTTCATGAACTGTACACAAACAGATATAGCTTGTGCTATAAGTAAATTGAGTCCATATTCAAGTAATCTAAGTCAATCTCATGGGATGGTAATGAAACGAGTTTTGGGATAATTAAAACATACCCAGAACTTTTCTTTGCACTACAGGAAATATCTTGCGATGATTGAGAGACAACATGATGCATATTTGATCAGCGGTTCAATTGATTCTAAGTCCACAAGTAGATGTATTCACTATTGGTGGAGGAACAGTATCTCAAAAGTCGTCCAAACAAACTTGTATTACCCATTCTACAATGGAGGCTGAGTTCATAGCCTTAGATAAAGTCGGTGAAGAAGCTGAATGGCTCAGGAATTTCTTGGAAGACATTCCATTTTGGCCCAAATCATTGGCACCAATATGCATAAATTGTGATAGTCAAGAGGAAACTGGAAGAGATGGGAGCGTTATGTATAATGATAAATCTCGTCATATACGACGAAGACATAAAGGCCTAACTAGAGAGGTAGTTGATAAATCATCGAGGGGTATGGGAATATGGCCAAGAACAAGTCATTGTAAGGATAAATCCACCTAGAAGACTGGAGATCCCAAGATCGAGATTCAAGGAGATCAAATAAAATCAATAATGACGGTTCAAAATTGTCAACTAAAATTTTGGCGCTATCTCGTGATGAGATAATGTTCAGTACTAAGGATAAAGAATTAAGGCTTTTTAATGATTTCTAAATTTGATACGGGGTGTATCAAATAATGTATCTACGGGATGACACATTTAGCAATCACCAATGTAAGTGTGAAGTGTTAGTCTCTTCAAGAAAAAATTTGTAAGTCCAATTCTTTACGCACTTATGAAATAAGGCGGTTTTCATGGCTAAAGCGAACATAACAACGAGAACCATAGAGTGTTGAAGGTTGGTTGTGTGAATTGTGGTTTTCTAGGTATGCATCAAAGTTCGACGGTTCAAAAGTATCAAATTTACTGATTGATCGAGAATCATTCCATTTTTATGCATATTTCCGTGATATAGCCATTTCCCGTTCATGTGGGGGATTGTTGGGGTTTTTAAGATATTTTAGGTTAAAAGATGGTGAATTGAAAATGGAGGAAAAATGAAATATTTGAATTTTTCTCCTTGACGAAGGTACATTGTCTCATATTGGAGGAGGAAAAGACTTTTGATGGGTATATATACAATTGCTCTTCTTTTAGCTATTAAAGAGTTAAGAAGAAGGCAAGCCTCGCACTATCGTCGTTGCTCGCTCGACCTTATTTCGTCTTCGAATTCAGATTTGATCAAATTAATTGTTTTGATCAAATTTATTTGTTAATAGTAAATATCAACGTAATATTGTTAAATATCTGTTTTGTAACGGGAAGTTAATATTAAATCCAAAATATCTGTTTTTTGTAACAAAACATAAAGTTTCATTTGTCCATCCATTTTTGTGACGGTAAGTAAAGTTTCCTCTGCCCGTTTTAATTTGTGCAAAATGGCCATTTTACGTTATGGCCGTTTTATGTGAACAATCATAACTTACCTTTGTGAGCATGTGATTTTTGTCTCGCTTGAAATATTCCTATGGAATTCATTAAAATTAGATTTTTTCTTTTATTATTTTAATTTTTAGGAATTAATTGCATAATTTGGTGTTTGTTTGCATTTTGTGCATTTTAAATTGATATAATTCGTAAAAATACAAAAAAATAGTACACTTGCATTTAGGACCCAATTTTTGCATTTTTCTCTTAGGATTATTAGTATTTGACATTATAACAAATAAGGAAAAATTTACGAAAATAGTCTTCTTTTTTTACTACATTTTTTTTAGTTTTCTTTCAAAAAATTAGGGTTTAGGTTATTTTAAAAATTAATTAGTTTTAATTGTAGAGTTAAATTTGGTCTTGTCTTTTTTTAATTTGTCCTTAAAAAAATATGAAAAAATGCAAAAAAAAGGGAATTAATTAAAATGAAAAGAGAAAAAAGAAGAAAAAACACTTAAAGAAAGAAATTAGAGGACCAAATTTGGGCCATGTTTTCAGCCCAAAACCCTCAAACCCGTTCAGAATACCCGCCCAACCCAAGATTCTACCTGGTCCGGACCACCCATGGCTCAAACGACCTTGTTTCAATGACCCCCATGAACTGAGCCGTCGATTGGTTTTAATCAGACGGTCGAAATGCGAGGTTGTACGCATATATAAGTGTCCCATACAACCCCCCAGATCCAAAACCTCATACCATGTCTCCTTCAATCCTAAACATATATCGGTGTAACACCACCCTAATGCCACCGATCCTCCGCCTCATCGCCGCCGGCCGAAAATTATTGCCGGCGGCGGCGAAACTCCAATCGACCCCAAAATTACACCATTTAATCCCTTTGACCTCCTCTTTCCAGTTTTGTAACCCATATCCCTCAAACACTGGACAAAATCCTCGAATATTCATTTTAAGGAGCGGCTGTTCTGCCGTCCTTGGTGCCGGCACCGATGGCCACCAAAAGAATACCATGGCCTACTCTCCCCTTCCCTTTTCCAAATCCAAACTCATTCTCCTTCAAATCCCAACCAAGGGATTCAAATATCAAATCAAAGGAAGTCAGTCAACCCTAAAATCATTCAAAGCCAACCACATTCACACCCTGTACTATCCTCGGCCCCCACTTACCAAATCCCAAGCCAAAATCATTCAAAACGAGGCTTAGCCCCTCGAATTGTAGATCTAGGGTTCTTCTCATACCTGTCGAATTTCTGTGGGGAATTAGAGTTTGAATCGGTTTCTAAAGTAATGCTGAGCATTTGTTCTTATTAAGAACAAAAACACAACATTACGTAGGGACCAAATTTGAAAGCAACCAGACTAATCGTAAATCAGTAAGTGTTAGAAAATACGCTTAACGCTAGAGGGGGGGTGAATAGCGTTATAATAAAAAACAGCGTAAACTTGCGGAATTTAAAAATTACAGGAATGAAATAAGTGCGATAAGTAAATAATAAGGAACGAACGCACCGATGTATCCTGGTTCACCACAACCCGTGGCTAGTTCAGTCCCCGAGAGACTCTCTCGAGATTTCCACTATCTTCGTCAAGCTTACGGGTGCTTAACAAACCGTTACAGTTGCTCAAGGATACCACACCTTAAGACTTCACTTGCTTGAGGATACCTCACCCCAAGACTTCAACCACTAAGACTTTGGGTACTTAGCGAACCCGACAAATGAGAAGATATGTTCTTCTCAAACAACTCTCTTTTACAACAAATACTCTCTCAATAGAGTGGATAAAGAGATACACAATAAGCTCTATGAACAACACAAAGTTGTCTATCAAATGGCTCAACAAAAGCTCTAAAATGATGCTTGAAAATGATCAATATGTATAACAATGTATGGAGGAGTTGTGTGTTTAAAAACAGCTCAAAAGACCTCTTTCTATAGGTGAAAAAGTGGTGCTGACCGTTGCTTAATTGACAAATAAAATCCCTGATTCTGTGCTCAAACAATCAATTGTTTGGAGTAGATAATCGATTGTTTGACCAACGTTCAAAAGACAGATTTCTGATTTTAGGCTAAACAATCGATTGTATGGACTAAATAATCGATTGTATTCAACGTTCAAAAATCAATTTAGGATTCTGTGGGAACGGTCAAAATATAATCGATTGTATGAAAATGACAATCGATTGTTTATGAATATAATCGATTGTATGACAAAAACAATCGATTGTTTAGATGTTTAAAAACTTCGGTTGCACACTGTCTCAAAATAATCGATTGTTAAAAGTAGACAATTGATTGTTTGCTATTTTGAAAAACTTCAGATCACACTATCTTAATACAATCGATTGTTAAAACTGTATAATCGATTGTTTGCTATTTTGAATAATACAATCGATTGTAAGGAGCATATAATCGATTGTTTAGGTCCAGATTTAAAAGACATGTTTAAAAACCATTTTGATTAAAATACAAATCAAAAGATGCATGTTTATGATAAATAAGATTTAATAAAATATTTTACGCATGTTTATGATGACCTAATGTTGAGCCAAAGGATAAGATAACTTAAACGTTGTCCTTACATTGGTTCTACCAAACGACCTACGTCTTGGGTCTTCGGTCTTGAATTCTTTGGCTCGTTCATGCAATTCCGTCATCAGTATGCTTCTCGCCATTTGATTGATTGTCATATTATATCGTTGTTTGACACTTGACTTCATTGTTTGTCATTCATCAAAACCTATACCTGAAAATCATGCTCATACAACCAAAGCGCACATATCATAGATATACATGATTTCCAACAATTTTCCCCTTTTTGATAATGACAAACAACGGAAGATATGCATATTGAATTCCCCCTAAATAGATGCTATATCTAAACATACAATTTATGCAACCAATTCAATTCAATATAATTCCCCCTTAATTGAATATTCCCCCTCAATTAAGGCATGCATATCGCCCATATTCTTCCCCCTTTTGGCATTAGCAAAAAGAGTATACCAAAAGTTATTTAAACCATTGACGATACCAATCGTTATAGACAAGATCATATAAAAAGTTAGTAAATGGCATACTAATAATAACGATCATTTTTCTCAACTATGCCAATTGTTATTTAAACTAAAAATATTCATCAAAACATGAATCAATCATTTATTATAAAACCAATTGATACTAATTGTTATTCAAAAATAAAACTTGTTAAAGCACGTATCAACCAAAACTGATATAGATTATTTGCACATATCAACTCATTGCGTTTTTATTCAAAATACGATAACTAACCGACGTTCCCCCTTAATGCATTAAGGTTTCGTGCTTGGTGCTATCCACTACAATATTGTAGTCTTCAAGCACACCTGCAAAAAGAACCTAAAAGTAAGTTTTTGGTACCCAACTTCTTTTGGGACCTTGGGGGTTAGGGTAACAATAGTTATAATCAACACATAAATCCTATGTTTAGCAAAACAAACGGGTGCAATGTGTCCTACCCGATTCAATAGTGACATATAAAATTAGGATTGTGCATATGTCTAGGTTGAGCCAAATGCGTTCTAGGTGATCTAAAGTTGTTCCCCCTAGAAGCGTTGAATTTCCTAGAGTCATGTCTAGGTGGTCTAAAATTATTCATTCTAGACTCATTTATAAAATTCCTAGAATTGTGTCTAGGTGGTCTAAAACAATTAATCTTAGACTTATTAGTGAGATTCCTAGAATTCTTTCTAGATGGTCCGACCTCATTACTTTCATCCTTCTTAATAACTTCAATTTTAGGACTATCAACACTACGTGTTTCTAGTGTTTTCCTAAGTTCTGTGTTCTCTAGTATTAAAGAACTACAAGAAGAACAATTGGAACATTTATCAATAGAAGAGGCTTCATTCAATTCCTTGATTTTATTTTTAAAATTAATAATGTCATTTTTCAAAAAAAATATTTTCTTTTTCTAATACTTCAATTTTATTTTTAAGAACATCATTTTCATTAGTCAATTTTTCAAAATCTATTTCTTTCAAAGAAGAGGATTTTTCAAACTCTTTTTCTTGTAAAGAAAGTGTTTTCTAAAAATCTGTTTCTTGCAAAGAAAGTGTTTTCTGCAAAGAAAGTGTTTTCTTCAAATCTTTTATCATTTTGGAAGCATTAACAAATTCACCATACAATTCATCATAGGAATTTTGTATTTCTTCAAACGAGTGAGAGTTAGAAGTACTTACCTCTTCTTCTTTGTCGGCCATGAAGCATAATGCGGCAGTTTCATCGCCCGAGCTGTCCGAATCCCGTGATACGTGCCTATGGTGTTTCTTCTTTTTCCTGTCCTTCTTCATAGACTTACAAGACTTTTCAATTATATCATTTGAAATATTATCATCATCCCTTTCCGAATCACTTACCTCTTCTCGTTTAGAGGATAAGGCTTTGAAGGCAAAATTTGAATTGCTTCTAAGATAAGGATTAAGAATTGTGCTATCATAAGTTTCGAGATTACCTCTTAGCCCATCAATTGTGATATCCGTGAATTCCATCGACTCTTGGATGGCATTGGCTTTGGAGCGCCATCCGGGAGTGAGACTCCGTAGGACTTTTCGAACAAGATCTTTGTTCGTGTAAACTTTCCCGAGAGCATAGAGATCGTTGACGATTCTTAAAAATCGTTCAAACATAACACCAATGGGTTCCTTCTCCATTATAAAGGTTTCATATTTATGTGTTAGAAAATCAATTTTGGCTTCTCGGACTTGAGGCGTACCTTCATAAATGATCTCGAGCTTATCCCACATCTCCTTGGCGGTTGTGCAGCAAGAGATTGTTCGATAATCATCTGGATTCACCACACAATATAATACATGGATGGCCCTTGCATTATTTTCAACTTTCTTGATATCCTCGGCATCATATTCATCTTCCTTCTTTGGAACCGTGGTCTCTCCAACTTTCTTTGTTGGCATTGGTTCACCGTTTTTGATGATTTGCCACAAACGAAAACTGTTTGCTTTGAGAAAGATGCTCATCCGCTCTTTCCAATACGTATAGTTTGTTCCGTCAAATAGTGGAGGGCAAGTGGTGGACTGTCCTTCATCCATCGTTCCTGCGTTCAATATTCTCAACAGAAAAATATATATTTCTCTCAACCGGTTAAGGCTTTCAGAGAGTTAGGCTCTGATACCAATTGTTAGAAAATACACTTAACGCTAGAGGGGGGTGAATAGCGTTATAATATAAAACAGCGTAAACTTGCAGAATTTAAAAATTGCAGGAATGAAATAAGTGCGATAAGTAAATAATAAGGAACGAACGCAGCGATGTATCCTGGTTCACCACAACCCGTGGCTAGTCCAGTCCCCGAGAGACTCTCTCGAGATTTCCAGTATCTTCGTCAAGCTTACGGGTGCTTAACAAACCGTTACAGTTGCTCAAGGATACCACACCTTAAGACTTCACTTGCTTAAGGATGCCTCACCCCAAGACTTCAACCACTAAGACTTTGGGTACTTAGCGAACCCGACAAATGAGAAGATATGTTCTTCTCAAACAACTCTCTTTTACAACAATACTCTCTCAATAGAGTGGATAAAGAGATACACAATAAGCTCTATGAACAACACAAAGTTTTCTATCAAATGGCTCAACAAAAGCTCTAAAATGATGCTTGAAAATGATCAATATGTATAACAATGTATGGAGGAGTTGTGTGTTTAAAAACAGCTAAAAAGACCTCTTTTTATAGGTGAAAAAGTGGTGCTGACCGTTGCTTAATTGACAAATAAAATCTCTGATTCTGTGCTCAAACAATCGATTGTTTGGAGTAGATAATCGATTGTTTGACCAACGTTCAAAAGACAGATTCCTGATTTAGGCTAAACAATCGATTGTATGGACTAAATAATCGATTGTATTCAACGTTCAAAAATCAATTTAGGATTCTGTGGGAACGGTCAAAATATAATCAATTGTATGAAAAATGACAATCGATTGTTTATGAATATAATCGATTGTATGACAAAAACAATCGATTGTTTAGATGTTTAAAAACTTCGGTTGCACACTGTCTCAAAATAATCGATTGTTAAAAGTAGACAATCGATTGTTTGCTATTTTGAAAAACTTCAGATCACACTATCTTAATACAATCGATTGTTAAAACTGTATAATCGATTGTTTGCTATTTTGAAAAATACAATCGATTGTAAGGAGCATATAATTGATTGTTTAGGTCCAGATTTAAAAGACATGTTTAAAAACCATTTTGATTAAAAGACAAATCAAAAGATGCATGTTTATGATAAATAAGATTTAATAAAATATTTTACGCATGTTTATGATGACCTAATGTTGAGCCAAAGGATAAGATAAATTAAACGTTGTCCTTACATTGGTTCTACCAAACGACCTACGTCTTGGGTCTTCGGTCTTGAATTCTTTGGCTCGTTCATGCAATTCCATCATCAGTATGCTTCTCGCCATTTGATTGTTTGTCATATTATATCGTTGTTTGACACTTGACTTCATTGTTTGTCATTCAGCAAAACCTATACCTGAAAATCATGCTCATACAACCAAAGCGCACATATCATAGATATACATGATTTCCAACAGTAAGTTTATTCTTAATCTTTCTTTCTTTCTTTTCTTCTTTTCTTGATTATCATGAGTTCTGTTTGATTTTGTTTGCTTAATTTTATTTTTTGTAGTCAATCCTATTTTATTCCCTATTTGTTTTTATTTTTAGATTAGTTTATTTTTGAAATCCTGGCATGTTTTAGGATTGATTTAGGGTTTTAAGATGATTGTGTTTATGTTATGTTGGTTCTGATTCATGATTCAATAGTGTTTGATTAATTCTTGTGTTGATTTTTTGAATTGTCAGTAGTACCTGCTGATCTGGATTTTAGTTGGTTAATTCAGGTCCTAATTAGGGTTACTTGAGTCCATTAATTCAGATGTTAGGACCCTTTGGTTATAGTTGATAATTTTAAACCAGGGTAAAAGGGGTTGGGGTGTAGTGAGTACTAGGTTAGTAAAACTCAAATTGAATAAGGGGTAGTGTAGGTATTCCTAAATAGAACACAATGCTGTATTTGAATCTAGAACATTCTAGAATAGGGTTCAAATTCGAATGTCAGACTTTTCTTGATAAAACTTGAGGCACAAGTTAGATTTTTAAGGACTAACTAACATAATCTGAAAATAAAGCGGGGGGGGGGGGGGGGGACAAATGGGTAAAACACAATAAAAAGGTTGCCCTAAGTTTTTGCCTATAAAAATGCATGTCATTTCCTAGTTACGCAGACTTTTGGACTTTGAAAATTCCAGTAGCTAAAAATTCCTAAAAGTTGTAAAATCCCTAAAAATCCACATGTTTGGAAGTTTGAAAAATCCTAAAAAATTTCCCTATAATTTCCATAAAGACTTTTAGCTAGATTTGTAGCTTTTGAAGCTTTAAAAGTTGCTTGGGTTATAATTCAAGCCAATTTTGGATTTGTTTGAATTTGTTTTTGGTTATTCGTTGGTTGAAGTAGATCCTGGGTGGTTTACACTGTTTTATGAGTCCGCGAGCCTTTATTGTTGTGATATACTACTGCTGAACCATTACTGACCTCCTTCTTCTCCTTGGTTCATTGTAATTCCAGGTATTCTTCAACTTTGAATATGTGAAGGGCCCAATCCACATTTGTATTCAAATTGCTGAATGAACGACAAATTCCTCGTGTTGATATCAAGATCAAATTCTTTCCATATCTATTAGTTCACATGGTGGATTATATAGTAATAGCGTGATATTAATTCTATACAATAGGAATATTCAACTGTGATTGTATAATTAGGACTGTTTTAAGAACTATTTTGGATACTTGAACAATGAGACGTAATGTCAAGAATAATGAACTTAGATTGTTGTTCCAGATCTGGTGGTTTGAATTGAGTATGTCTGCATAATCATGCCTCATATAAGCTTGTTAAGATTTCAACCTAAGTTTGTTTATACATATTGATTCACAAAATGTGTGCATTCAGATTTAGGTCTATAGCTTATTATTATGCCCCTTAAAATGTGAGTTGCATTTTCTTTTGAGAAAGATTGACAGTAGAATCCGTTTGAACCGTGTTTCTGGGCTAAAATGTAAGGTCTGAACCATTGCTATGACTGGGCCCAAATGTAAAATTCAATTGTTGAAATTTTGATCAATTTGATAAGTTCTCTTAAAGCAGGACAAAACGATTTTGAGCCTCCCAAAGTAAGTGGCAGACTTAAATTAAGAGGTTCTCTTCTTGTTTAACTTCAGACTTGGATTTAGGGCCCAAATATTATAATAGTAACTGACTAGGTCCTTTTAGAGACAAATTCGATAGAAAAATTCTAGTTTGCTTTATATTGGCCTTTAATAAAATGAGGTGCGCCGCGCAAAACGAAACCCATAAAATCCGTGGCCCCCTTTAAAATGCTTAGATATTCGGGACATGCCGTTTAGCGAACTTTATGGTTTCCCACAAAGATAAGAATACGTTAGTCACTTTAGGCACATTTCTTTTAATAATTTTACCTTCTTCAATGCGGGTGTGCATTTCATGGGACCCAAATCCAAATCTTAAAATGTTGGATAAAGTGTGTTTAGGATTCGGGTGCATTTCTTGTTTTGCGATCCAAAAATATGTTTTAAACGACGTTCACATTCCTAAAATTTAATTAAAAGTGGGAAAATAATTTAAAATTGCACCATATGATGAACATGTATAAAAATAGGAATTTTAGCCAATTATAATCGTTTGAGAAACCATGCTAGAACCACGGGATCCGAGGGTGCCTAACACCTTCCCTCGGGTCAACATAATTACTTACTTAGAATTTCTGGTTCGCAGACTCCATTCGGACAGTCAAAAATTTCCTCGATTTGGGATTCAAAATAAACCGGTGACTTGGGAAACAAAAAGCCAAGCCTATCCCAAGTGGCAACTCTAAATAAAGAAATAATCCCATTTCGAATAATGTCACTTTAATAGAAAAACTCCCTTATACGTTTATCCTTCAGGGTAGCCGTGTAAAATGGAGGTGTGACAACTCTGGCAACTCTGCTGGGGAATGAAACCCAGAATATCTGGTTCAGGGTTCAAGAATTTGAGCTTAGAATAACTATTATATTTGGCTTATATGATTTTTCTACATGTCCATGCTATATGTGCTAAATGTTTACCACTTTGATATTGGATGAATTGTATATATAAACTATTACGAATCCCTTCCTCTCTCTGAGTCTTTTACATCATGAAGAAGGGTGAACTTCGTGTGACTTCTCTTTATGTTTCGAGTCTTTCTCCATTTAGAACGAGGTTTGGATAAGCTTCTAAGCCGATAGTGCTTCTGTACCCCAGGCACGCTGCTCGCCCTCGGCTCAAGTTGTCCGTGGAGTAAGCCAGGTCTAGAACAATAAACCCAGGGTTTAAACCTAGTATAACAAAACCTCATGCAGGATCCCTAGTAGGAACATTTGTTTTCATCACGTGCATTTGACTTAGGGAACTCAACACAGGGGTTGGGTCCGTCTAGGACAGGTGACCCGAAATGAAAGACCATCCTGGTGCACCTTACGTGCTTCTTGTGCATTTATTTTCTTTGGATTCACATGTTGATTGGCTTGTGAAATAAAGAGAAAAATTGAGAAAATAACGGTGTTAGGGATAAATAAGAGTAATCGCTTGTTTGAGAAATTCAAATAGCGTCAAAACGCTGCCGGATTTTTGAAAAAAAGAGAAAAATAGAAAAGAACAGAAAAACAGAGAGACCTCTTAAAATTTGGTTTTGACAAAACAGTTTGCCCGAACTACGCTGGTTTGATTCTCACCGGGTGTGAGATATGTAGGCAACCCCTTATCGGGTCCAACCTCCCTTTTGCAAAAATAGCCAAAAATGTCAAAATTATTGTCCTAAATAAATCGGGTGATGCCGTTCTTGTTAAAACAAGTCGAATGTCCCCAAAAGGACGCCAGAAGGTTGTTTTTGAAAGAATGGCCACCTTGAGTCATTTTTAAATGGTTTGCGGGCATAGCCTTATAATCTTCCTTTTAGAAATGCTGAAAGGCCATATCTGCAAAACCAAGTCTTTCCTACATAAAGAAAGTTTTGCAAAAATAACCATTTTTCTCTTTTAGGTAAAAAATAAATCAATAAATCCCCTTTTAAAAAAATGTGCAGGATGAATATTACTGACATCAAACCCTTCTTAGACCTGAGCGAGATCCCTTTGCAGCCCCACATGTGGTGGAATGATTTGGGTAAAGGTAGCAGAGAAATCGCGGTCAAGATTTTGGGTGGTCTCATCGGATTGTTAAACATCGAACAAAGAAAAGATATTATTGAATCATTGATACCATTCTGGGATCTAACTCGTAATGTGTTTCGGTTCTTGGACTTTGAGCTTACACCCACACTAGATGAGATTGCGGGATACGCTGGTCTTAACGGGAACCTCAGGAGTAGATATCCATTGGCACCGAGACCGGTAACTATCCACAAATTCTTGGTCTTGTTGAGCATTCGTAGGGATATTCAAGATAAGCATCTATACGAAGGGGGCTGCACATTTTATTTCTTATACCACCGATATGACAAACCCAAAAGGTTTTGAGGAATCCAATACCGATTTGACACATGCCGGGAACAAAGACAAATGGGAGGCCCGATGGGGATTGGCATTCATGGTACCTTTATTGGGAATCGTGGTTTGTCCAAGAAAATATGGTCATATAGATATTGGCCTTATAGGAATGCTGGATGTCTCCATAAAGAAGCCTACTAGTATAGTGGTTCCTCAGATTGTGGCGGAAATGTATCGAGCCTTAGCCATGTGCCGAGAGGGTATGAAATTCTTTCAAGGTTGCAATCTGTTGCTACAACTGTGGATCCAAGAACACCTTTGTCATCGCACGAGGTACATGAACTATGGTCTGACCGGGTTGAGTTGCATTGAAGAATTTGAGACCCGGGTTACAGGTATTGAGTTCCCCAAAGGCACCAAGGCTTGGTTATCATGCTTGAGATCTTTGACAGCGGATAAAATTGAATGGGCTTTTAGGTGGCCTCCCGCCACTGAGGTTGTGTACACATTATCAGAAGTGCTTCATATTCTTTTAATGGGTGTTCGAAGCATCCGACCCTACGCTCCTTACCGAGTCTTGCGGCAGCTAGGGAGATTCCAAACCGTCCACGATGAGGACGATATGAGTAGACATGTCATCAAATTAGGACCAAAAGCTGCCTTCCCAGAAGGAAATATTTGACAAATATGGAATGAATGCAGGTACCTTAAGCCAAAAACCACAATGCATGATCGGGCTAGGGACGAAGTAGACCCAAATACTTGGATTTGTTTGACAAAAGGTTTCAAATTCATGAAAGGCCTGCAAAGAGACCGAATATTCAACACTTCAGCGATGAAGAGCAAGTGCAATGGGATTGGTTGGCTAAGGAAAATGAGTACATGGCCTGAATAAGAGCATTGGAAAAACAGGTTCAGGATCTCCGGTTTGAGAACAGCTTGCAAGCTGCGGCCGATGAAGGTCACAAAAAGAAGTTAACCCAAGAGAAGTAAGACCTCAAGGTGAAATCCAACAAATAAGAATAGATGCTAAAAACAAAGAGAGAAGCCGGTCCGATGAGAGACTGATAAAAGGGCTAATGAAACAAATCGTAGAGTGACAGGACGAGTTGGAGAAATCCGAAGGAAACGTGGCAATGCTTCGGGCACAATTGGCCAAGAAGACAGAGGAAAGAGCCCAATTTGTGCAACAAATGAAAAGAAAATATGAGGGGACCATTGCTAGTATGAGGAGAAATATGAAGGCCTTCGAAGATAAAGCAGCTCGACAAGATAAATAATTTCAGGCTTCCAATGCAATAGGCTAATCGCCGACATGGAAAGGGAAATAAAACTGTTGCAAGATCATCACTCTGTAACTCCCAATTGATAGAAGCCCGTAACCAACAGATAAGCTGGCTACTCCAAGAAAAGGGCCAGACCGGGGAAAGAATTAGAGGCTCACAGATTATATCGTCATAAAATATTAGGCCAGTGAACAAATGGGTCGTGCCACCTTCTTTGCTACAGTAATGATATTCGTTTGTCAGGGGATGAATGATTTGGAGTAGTTACAAAGGGGTCTTGCACGTAGGCCCACGACGATGCCGAATGATGGCCCGCGGGCCCCAGGATTTGAAGCTTTAATGTACTCCTGACCTAGTTTATTCATCGAGTCTGTATTTTAACCATTTCGAGTCTTTTTTTTTTGTAATTTTCCTTTCAAGAAAATAAAATAGTCTAGCACTTTTGTAATCTGAGTTTTATTAATGAAAATTTGAAAATCCTAAAAGTTGTCTCCTTACTTTTGAATTTATTTTTATGAACTACGCTCGGTCTGATTCATGCAGGGGCATGATACGTAGGCAATCTGTATAGGATTCGACCGTAACCCGAATAAAATGAAAAGAACCAAAAAAAAGAGAAAAAAGGAAGAAAGAAAAGAAAAAAAAGGAAATCCAAACAAAAGAGGGAAGAAAACAAAAGAAGAACCAGAGAGGAAGAAAAACAAAAGAGGGAAAAACAAAAAAAAACCAAGAGTGGAAATCGAAAGGAAATTGAAATAAAAGCCGGGACGACACATGCAACCATTGCAAACATGTAGACATCTGTTAACTGTAAAGGTGCATCACACCCTAATGTGCGATTCCCTATCTATTATCTGTCTCAAATTAACCATTTCCTGCTGTCTTAATTTCAGCTCAAGTTTTTAGAAACGATGGTTGGATTGTGGTAAGCTGGCATCACATTGGTATTTTACAAGATCAAAAGGAAGTACAGAAATGTCATCTGAAATGACTTTGTCGGCAGTTCCCATCTCAGAAGATAGCCCAATTACAAGCATCCCGGCATCAGATTCTGCAATAGCCGAGGAAAACAGGATCCGATGCCTTAGGGTCATGGAGATGTGAGATGCATGGACAAATGGAAAAGAGCCTCCGAATGCTATCCCCGGATTCCCTGAGCTCTTCCCAAGATCAGGGGGTACTTCCACTATTCCCATTTGTCATCCAGACATCCTATTGGGACAGCCCACCATACTGACCAATTTTGTTGGAGCACCTTCTGAGGTCCACCCTCAGGTGTTCACATTCGATAGAGTCCTCAATATCTTTATGGCTCCCCCATGTGCAGCCACCACACAGCCCGCAAAGCCAAGACCCACGTTTGACCCATCGGCCTTCACATTCCAAAACCCCACTTACCAAACGGAGCCTACTCAATATCCTGCCTACAATTATCCTCAACCACCATATAAGCTCATACCAGTACAAGATAAAACTCCCAAAGTTCCTGAACAAGATGAGATGGCAAAAAGAATGAGGAGCCTCGAGCAGAGTTTAAAGAATATGCAAGGCTTGAGTGTGAAAGAGTTTTTCTTATATAGATATGTGCTTGTTCCCACATGTGCACCTACCCATGGGATTTAAAACACCAAAGTTTGAAAAGTATGTTGGTCACAGCAACCCCATAGCTCACCCAAAGAAGTATTGCAACCAATTACGCAGAGCAGGTAGAAAAGAAGAGTTGTTGATGGTGTACTTTGGAGAAAGTTTAGTGGGCGTTGCTTCAGAGTGGTATATGGACCAAGACATCTCAAGATGGCACATTTGGGATGATATTGCAAGAGATTTTGTAAGGCAATTTCAATACAACATCGACATTGCGCCAGACATGAATTCTTTAGCAAATTTGAAGAAGAAGCCTTCAGAGAGTTTCAGAGAGTATGCTATTAAGTGTGCAAACATGTATCTATGGTGAAGCCTCCCATGGATGAAATAGAAATGGTCACTATTTTCCTTCAGGCCCAGGAAGCGGATTATTTTCAAAACATGATGTCGGCCATGAGGAATCCTTTTGCAGAAGAAATGAAGATTGGTGAAATGGTAGAAAATGGTTTGAACACGGGAAGGATTTTAAGTCAGTCAGCCATCAGAGCAACATCCCAGGCCATCCAGGGGGGTGGGGGCAAGAAGAGTCACAAAGAATAAAATGAAAGAAGAAACCTCTATGGAAGCATTAAGTATGGGAAGGCATCATGCTCCTAGGCCCATGTTCTTGGAAAGAACCCCTCAACACTATTATCCTCACCAAGACATGCCTTATGCTCCCCAGCTTTACGTAGTTATGTACGCTCAACCATATTCACGACCGCAGAAGTAGGTCAATCGGAACCAGGCTCCGAGAAACCAGCCTCCCCATAACCACTATAATCCCCGCCCTCCTCAAAACAACTTCCGCCCCCAGGAGCCACCCAAAAGGCAAAACTTTACGCAAATTGGGGAGTCCTATTCCAACCCATTCCCAAAACCTGTCTAGTTGAGTCTATTGTAGCCCGCACCCCCTAACAGATAAAACCCTGAATCTCCTTCCTACCAACGAGGCGTCCAGTGTGCTTATCATTCGGGGGATGGAGGGCACGACACAGAGAATTGCTGGACTTTGAAGCGAGTGATAGAATATCTAATAGATAAAATGAAAATAGAGTTGAGGGATAAAGATGTCCCAAATGTGACTAACAACCCGTTTCCGGCTCACAACAACGGATCGATAATCGGGATGATCTGCGAGGACAAAGAATTTGACCCAGCTTTGAAAGACAAAATCGCCATTACCAACGCGGATAAAAAGACAAGAGTTGCCTCAAAGAAAGATGAAGATGAAAAGATCAAAAACCATGCACCCTAAAATTGAAAAGAAGGTTGAGGTTATAACTTAGGCGACACCCGTCAAAAAAGCCGTCCTTTACGTCTCACGGGATCGTCGGGAATAGCAGTTGAATCTGATTCCCCCAAAGAGATTTGAGTTGAACAGGATTATGTACGTACCCAAAGGAACTTATGTGGTACGGGGGCAACTAATCCGGCAAGGCTGAGTGAGCCCGTGGTTGTTGGTCGTGCACCTAAGAGGCTTTTGACAGACCCCTCTACAGTCCCTTAGAACTATCAAGAAATGGTGGTTACATATACAGGAAAAGAAATTTCTGGAGAAACTCAAGAAAGCTACCTTGTGAAGAAATACTCTAACTTGGTGGAAGTGAACAGTGCCACCAAGAAAGGATTCCCATCCAAGAAGTCAGTGAGCGTCGAGGAGGCGGAAGTTTTCTTTCGAAAGATGAAGATGCCAGACTATGAAGTAGTGGACCAGGTTCGGAAGTCCCCTATACAAGTCTCATTATTATCCTTGTTGATGGATTCTCCTGAGCACCAGAAGGTACCAACCAAAACTCTCAATGAGGCCTATGTACCATCTCAAACCTCTGTAGAACAATTGGAGAGGATGGTAGAAAGATTCTTCACCGTCAATTAGATCACATTCAGTAAAAACGACTTGCCTCCATAAGGAACCACCCACAACAAAGCCCTGCATCTAACTGTCAAATACGAAGGCTACTATGTCAAAAGGGTAATGGTAGATGGAGGCTCTGGGTCGACTAATGCCCACTTTAAATGTTACCGTGAATGAAAATCGGGACGGAGAGGATTCGCCCCAATAATGTATGTGGTTGAGCTTTCGATGGAATTAAAAGAGACACAATCGGAGAGATTGATCTGGTCTTGACCATTGGCCCAGTTGATTTTGAGGTATCCTTTCAAGTGTTAGAATTGGATACGTCTTACAATTACCTCCTGGCAAGACCATGGATTCACGCAGCAGGAGATGTGCCTTTACTCTGCATCAGATGTTAAAATTTGAACATGAAGACCAAGAAATTATTGTCTATGGTGAAGATGAAAAATCAATGTATCGCGATCCCTCCGTCCCCTGCCTCGAAGCTTTAAGAAGGAAGTGAGGATATAGCCTATCAGGCTTTCGAAATTGTGGTGGCTGATCAGCATGAAGAGGGCAAACCATGTCCCCAACCTTTCCTCTCTAATGCCTCAATCGTGGTGGCTAGAGAGGTGATACATCAAGGAATCGAACCGGGGAAAGGACTCGACAGATCTTTAAAAGGGATAGCTGGGCCGATTGCTTTGCCCACTACAAAGACGTTTTTCGGGTTAAACTTCCACCCGACGCTAGGGGATATACATGGGCAAACCGTAGAAAGAGTGGTGGATGGGCTTTGCCTCAACCCCTGCCACACTAGTATGAAACATTTGTGAAGCCAAAGTACAATGAGAAGGAAGAAGATGAGACCTTCACAGCCAAAGAAATCGAATAAATATGTGAGGCAATGAGATAACTATTGTACGAAACCCACATGGTGCAGCTAGGAGAAGGCTAGAGCTCCGCTGAGGTGCTATACATGGGACTAGATGCCAAATTGCAAAATTCTAAGGCTACACCATCTCTAATTAGGCGGGAGTCCCGGTAGTCTTGTCTTGCCATCTTTTCTACATCACGAGTTATCTCATGGTGTAACTCAGGTGTTTTCCTTTTAGTGTTTTGTCCTTTAATTTTCAAAGTGTAAACTTTGTTATCTTACATTTTCAAAGAAATGAAATCAATATTTCATCATCTATATTCCTGAATTCTTTCTAATTCTTGTTGTTTTCTTTGTATTCATTTCTTTTAGTTCTAATAATGTGGCTTTAAATAGCATGACATGCTCACGGACTTCGTGCTCCGACCCAAACATGCCGCCTAATTCTGAAATAATGAACCAAGAACCGGAGTATGACAAAGAAGAGGCTTTTAGGGAAATCAATCAAGAACTAGAACATTTCAAAAATAAAACAAAGCCAAATATAAATGATACCAAAACGGATAACTTGGGTGGTCCCGATGAAATCATAGAAACCAAAATAAGCATCTACGTGAGAGAGAAAACCCAGCATGCACTGATCCAACTCCTATTTGAATTCAAAGACGTGTTTGCTTGTTCATACGATGATATGCCATGGCTGAGTGTTGACTTGGTGGTTCACAAGTTGCCTACTTACCCCGAATGCCCTCCAGTCCAACAAAAACAGAGAAAGTTGAAGCCTAACATCAACTATAAGATCAAAGAAGATATCACAAAGCACTTGGGGGCGGGAGTAATCAGAGTGGACCGGTACACCACATGGCTGGCCAATGTAGTCCCGGTGCCAAAGAAAGACGGGAAAACCTGAGTGTGTGTGGATTACAGAGATTTGAACAAGGCATGTCCCAAAGACAATTTCCCTTTGCCCAATATCCACATCCTTGTTGATAACTGCGTCAAACAAGAGATACAGTCTTTCGTGGATTGTTACGCAGGATCTCACCAGGTGTAGATGGATAAGGAGGATGATGAGAAAACATCCTTCACTACACCTTAGGGTACTTATTGCTACAGGGTTATGCCTTTCATTTTAAAGACTGCTAGGTCAACGTATATGAGGGCTATGACCACTATCTTCTATGACATGATGCATCAAGAGATAGAAGTATATGTGGACGACGTAATTATCAAGTCCAAGACTCAAGGTGATCATGTGCGGGACCTAAGAAAGTTTGAGAGGCTGCGCAAGTATGCTTTGAAATTAAACGCTGCCAAATGCGCATTTGGGGTCCCGTCGGGCAAACTTCTGGGGTTCATAGTCCGCCGGAGGGGTATTGAGTTGGATCCAACAAAGATAAAATCCATTCGAGATCTACCTCTTCGAAAAAACAAGAAGGATGTAATAAGCTTGTTGGGAAGATTGAATTACATTAGCCGATTCACCGCTTAGCTGACTTGCACGTGCGAGCCCATATTCAAGTTGCTAAAAAAGGATGCAACAATCAAATGGATGGATGAGTGTCAAGAGGCTTTTGACAGGATTAAAGATTATCTGTCTAATCCACCAGTCTTAGTCCTGCCGGAACCGGGAAGGCCATTATTTCTATATCTGACGGTCCTGGAGAACTCTTTTGGTTGCATTCTCGGGAAGCATGATGTCACTTGAAAGAAGGAACATTCCATCTATTACATGAGCAAGAATTTTACCAGTTACGAGGCCAAATACACTCTTCTAGAAAGAACCTGCTGTGCCTTAACTTGGGTGGCTCAGGAACTGATGCATTACCTGCAAGCCCACACCACCTACCTCATAACGAGGCTGGATCTTTTGAAGTACATATTTCAAAAACTAATGCCTACAGGGAGATTGGAAAAATGGTAAATCATACTCACTGAATTTGACATAGTCATTGTCACTCGCACATCAATGAAAGCCCAAGCTTTAGCGATTCATTTAGCTGAAAACCAGTTGATGATGAATACCAACCCTTAAAGATTTATTTCTGGGACGAAGAGGTGAATTCGGTGGAGGTAATATCTAAGGACATCGCTACTTGGAAAATGTTCTTCGATGGAGCGGTAACCGCAAAAGGTGTAGGAATTGGGGAAATCTTAATTTCACCCACTGGTCAACGCTACCCAGTCATGGCTCGGCTCTAGTTTTTCTGCACAAACAACACAACCGAGTATGAAGCCTTCATCATGGGCATGAATATGGTTGTCGACCATGACATCATGGAACTTTTGATCATGAGAGATTCAGATCTAATTATCCGTCAGGCCCAAGAGGAGTGGGAAATACGAGATATCAAACTCATCCTTTATCGGCAGCATGTGGAGCAAACGGTTCAAGTCGATACAGTTCAGGTACATTCCCCACTGTCATAATGATTTAGCCGACGCACTCATTACTTTGGCCTTGATGTTGCCTTGCACTGGAAACGCCTACATCGATCCCTTTAAAATCCAAATCAGGGAAAGACATGCGTACTGTAATGCGGCAGAGGCCGAGCCCAGCGCTCAACCATGGTATTATGATATCAGGAGATTTCTGAAAGCACAAGAATATCCCGAGCAAGCCACTGAAGATCAAAAAAGAACCATTAGATGGCACGCGAATGGTTTCTTCTTGAGCGGTGATATCTTGTATAAAAGGACCCCGGATCTCAACTTGCTAAGATGTGTTGATGCAGAGGAAGCCGGAAAGATTATGCACGAAGTACACGTGGGAGTGTGCGGGCCCCATACGAACAGGTACGTGTTGGCGAAGAAAATACTTCGAGCAGGGTACTACTAGATGACCATGGAGAAGGACTCCTTCAGCTTCGTTCGGAAATGTCATCAATGTCATGTGCACGGTGATTTGATTCATGCACCACCAACTGAGTTGCATCCTATGTCAGCACCGTGTCCATTTGCTGCCTCAGGCATGGACGTCGTTGGAGCAATCGAGCCAAAAGCCTTAAATGGACATAGATTCATATTGGTTGCTATTGACTACTTTACGAAGTGGGTTGAAGCCATCACACTTAAGTCAGTCACCAAGAAAGCTGTGGTAGACTTTGTGCATTTCAGCCTCATTTGGCGCTTCGGTATTCCTGCAATCATCATCACAGACAGCGCCGCCAACCTGAATAGTCGTTTGATGGGAGAAATATGTGAACAATTCAAGATAACATATAGAAACTCCACTCCTTACGGCCCAAAGCCAATGGTACCGTCAAAGCAGCTAATAAGACCATCAAGAAGATTCCGAGAAAAATTATTCAAAGCTCAAGACAATGGCATGAAAAGATGCCTTTTGCATTACTTGGATATCGCACCACGGTGCGCACATCGGTGGGAGCAACTCTGTACTTATTGGTTTATGGAGCTGATGCTGATATAACCGTAGAAGTAGAAATTCCTTCGCTCTGGATAATCTTCGAAGCAAAAATTGAGGATATTGAGCGGGTCAAGACTTGGATGGAGCAGTTGTCATTGGTTGATGAAAAACAAATGGCCCTGGTTCGTCACGGGCAGTTGTACCAACAAAGAATGGCCCGCGATTACAACAAGAAGGTGTGCCCTAGGAACTTTGAGGTTGGACAACTTGAGTTGAGGCGCATTCTCCTCACCATCAGGAAGCTAAAGGGAAATTTTCTCCAAACTGGAAAGGCCCATACATTATCAGAAAGATACTGCCCAAAGGAGCATGTACCTGGGCGACATCGAAAGGGACAATCCCGAGGCAGCAGTGAATGCAGACACAGTGAAAAGGTACTGCTTATAAACTCCTTGCAGCAATGATTTAGTCTTGTCGAAATGACAAAGGCCTGTCTTTCCCGCTACCCCAAACACTATCAATCCTTCGCAAACCCTTTGAGCCGGTTATGTTTCTTTGATCACCCTCTTTGGAACCCGGAAGGGATATTGTAAAAAAAAAAAGAGAAAAATGATGGAAAAAAAAGAAATTAAAAATACAAAACAAAACAAAATTAGTTTAGGAAACACTTCCTGAACTACGTCGGACTTGATTCCGAAAGGTACGTAGGCAACCTCTTCTTCAGGTTCAGGCACACCAAACAAAAATTCGAATTCCCCAAAAATGGAAAATTGGGGAAGATGATATAATGGTTCGTCCATGAACCCGCCAAAACGATTCCAAAGTTGTAGACTCATCCAAACTCCTTTTTACCCAAAACCTGGTCAAAGTCCTTCCGATCGATTAGCAAAGATAGGGGAGCGACAAACGCCATTGTTGGGGTTTGACACCATTCAAATTGAGAGAAATAAAATGAAAAAGTCTTATCGGTGAAAAAATTCGAGCACCATAAGGCAATGGTGAGTAGAGAAACTAAAAATGAGAGAGTCCACTTAGTGAAAACTCGTAAAGAGCACTATCAAGCGACGATGAGAAGAGAAATGAGAGAGGTCGATTGGCAAAAACCCGCAAAGCGCGCTGTTGGCCGAAAAGAAGATATATTGTACGGGTCGGACATCCAGTCCAAGAAGCATGTCATGTCCATTTGAAGTCAGCATGCATCCCCAAATAAGTCCTCATGTCTTCCCCGAAAGGGATGTTTCTCTTTAAACCCATATGATTGCTTTTGTATACTATTTCCTTGAATCCCTTTCTGTTTAACTTTGATTCCATGACTATTCCACAAGAAAATGTGACAAGACTGGTTTCATAGGGTTCCCTGGCAAGGGCTAAAGAAAATACCCAGTCTTAGCGGGCACATCTAGCCGATCCCGGCTGGCCATGATGGTTAATGTTTTTGAAACAAAAAAGGTTTGAAAGAAAGAAAAATCAAAGTCAAAATGCCCACGAAGGCAAAATGAAGTTAGAAAGGTTGAGTCCCTATGGGATAATTATATCGCAAGGGTACCCAAAGATTCTGAAAATGGAAGTTGGGGCAATGAAATCACAACCGAAAGGCCTACAAAGGAAAATAAATCTAAAAGATGACTTCTCCCGACACACCATAAGGGCAAAGTCTTGAAAGTTAAAGGTCTTCTCAACAGAAGCAAGGTCGGGATCAAGCAATCAAGGGCACAAAACGACCCACCATTTCAAATTAATAATCGTGCTTTGTTTGACAAGCTGAAACAGGTGTAATCCAAAGCAAATGGACAAATAACAGATGCAACCAAAGGAAATGCGAAGGACCTAGGAACACCCTTGCAACAATGATCAACTAAAAGGGAAGTTCCTTTCACATCCTTTCTTGAAGTTTTACTAAAAGAAGAAAAGAAAAGGAGTATTACACAAATCATGGTAGCATAGAAGTTTGGACTTGACTTTAGGGCCCAAATATTATATTAATAATTGACTAGGTCCCTTTAGAGACAAATATGATAGAAAGTCTAGTTTGCTTTGTAATGACCTTTAAATAATAAAATAAGGTACGCCGCGCCAAACGAAACCCATAAATTGCGTGGCCCCCTTTAAAATGCTCTTATTAAAGGGATATTTAGTAAACTTCACGGTTTTCCGCAAAGATAATAATACTTTAGTTTATTTAATAATTTTACCTTCCTAAATGCGGGTGTGCATTTCATGGGACCCAAATTAAAATCCTAAAACATTGGATAAAACGTGTTTCGGATCAGGGTGCATTTCATGTAACGCGATCCAAAAACATGCTTTAAACGACGTTCACATTCCAAAAATTTAATTAAAAGTGCCAAAATAATTTAAAATTACACCATGGGATGAACATATATAAATATAATAATTTTAGCCAATTATAATAATTTGAGTAACCGTGCTAGAACCACGGGATCCGAGGGTGCCTAATACCTTTCCTCGGGTCAACACAATTTCTTAATTAGAATTTCTCGTTCGCAGATTCCATTCGGGCAGTCGAAAATTTCCTCGATTTGGGATTCCAAATAAACCGGTGACTTGGGACACCAAAAGCCAAGCCTATCCCAAGTGGCGACTCTAAATAAATAAATAATCCCATTTCGAATAATGTCACTTTATTTAGAAAAACTCCCTTATACATTTATCCTTCGGGGTAGCCTTGTAGAAAGAAGGTGTGATAACCTTTGAAGAGTTGCACCCCTTCATTTTAAAACTCAACATGTTGGCTATAAATAGTAGTCCATTCTCTTTGAATTTCCATACAAAATTTTAAATTCTCCTCCTTTCTTCTACACTCTTTTAACTACAAAAACCTCAACAGTAAGTGTGATTTGCTACCCATCATTGTGTTCGCTGAAATACTAAGGTTTGAAGTACCACTACACCAGTTTGTAATTCACTCTATCTTGGAGAAAATAATCTACAACCTTGGATACTAGGAGGGAATTAAGTTCCTTAAATAAGCACAATAAATTCAGTGGGCTCCGATTAAATTCTATTTTTTATTTTTATGTTATTTTATCTTCTCCCTAATTATTTTAAAAATTCAATTTACTAACAACTTTCAGTTCATCTATTTGTGAGGTTGTGAAATAAGTGTGACTTTTTATTAAATAAGTGTTACCATATGTTTTGAACACCTAATATATTTTATCATATTTAGAATTTTCTCACTTTTTAGTATTTAAATACTTTTTAAATTTAATCTTAATATTTTAGTTTTATTTCACCTTTTTATAGATGTATTTTAGTCTTCATACCCATTTATTTCTGTATATTTTCAGTATGCAAAATACTTTTAAAATAGCCTATGTATGCATATATAAGTATGTCCAATTGTTTAATTATTATTTTTTATTTTTTAAGGATTTTTAAACCAATTTATTCCCCTATTCTATCCATAAAAAATTAATAATATTTCCAAAATCATCATTTTGGTAATTCATTTAGTGGATTTTCATATTCATGCCATAATATAGTTAAATACGTTTTGTACATTTTTACAAATTTATTTAATATTCTTAAAGGTAATTGCATATAACTACACTATTAGTCTTTTTTAGATTTAATTGCGTTTACATATGTAAAAGTTAAGTTCAGTATTTTTAGTTTGATAATTATATATTATAAATTAGTTTAGTACCTTTATTTTATTTACAAAAGTTATTTTATTATTTTTATAAACCAAATATAAAAATTGACTATTTAAATATTATCCCCATTTTATTTTAATTATAGCCTGATTTTTGAAGCCCAATTGGAATCTCAATTACCCAGATCTGTTGCAATCTGAACCGATCCAGACCCTATTCTATTAAACTGCGCCACTTACCGTTCAATTTAGACCGTTGATCAAAATGATCAATGACTATCATTACTCCTTTCATAATTAAACCCAAACACACCCCCAAATCCTTTTCATTCTTCACAATCCGCCACCTCTAAAATCCCTCATCTCTCTCCTCTTTACAACACCTTCAAACCCTAGCCACTGCCACCCTAATCCGCCGCCTCTAAAATCCCTCATCTCTCAAATCCTCTCTACAACACCCTCAAACCCTAGCGCTGCCACCCTAATCCGCCCTAATCCATTGCTTTCTAAGGTTATCGGAGACCTGTATCAACCTCCCATAGCTTCTATGTGTTCGTTTATGTGGTCTCATGACCAGACCCCATCACACCCCCTTTTTCTAAGGGGAAATAGAGTTTATGACATTTTTGGAAGACAACTCGTTCCCTTTTGGAAATTGGGTTTGTAAATTTGAAGAGTCGCCACCTAATGATTAAGTGTTTTAGGACAATAACAAGGGTTTGAGTTTGAAGAACCAGAGTTTGGGTAAGGGCTAGAAATTATCTCGAAGGGAAGGTGTTAGGCACCGCTCAAGATCCACTAGTGTGGTTCTCGGCCATGTTATAATTGTGACTTCACATAATCAAGTAAGCAATTAAGGGCTCAAATATTGCAAATAAGTTGAAATTTAAGGAAAGGCAAAGAGGGCAGAAATTTTATGAAAGATTTAGACAGTGCCAAAAATAGACGAAAGCAAGTAAAAGGAAGGGGGGTCCTACGCTTAAGATTAATATGGATCACGTCAATGTATTACCCAATAATCACTCCTCAGGATAGGGGATACACGAGGTATTAGTGCACCAGTCATCATATCTATATCTAGCCTTCCCACCCCATTAATGTATTAAAGCGCGGAATGGTATCATTACCTACTACATGCTATTACCCGTTCCGATCCCATCAGTCTCGGAGGCGTTAGGACTACTAATGCTAAAGGGGTATGAGTTGGGGGTCCTTTTTAGAGTTTAAAAAGATAAAAGTCCAAGGCAACAAGCAAGAACACATAGCAGTTAGGGGGAAAGCAAATAGCAATCAAGGCTCAAATAGGCCTCCTCACTTAAGGAGCAAATTATATAGCATGACTTCAAGTACTAGTTATGGTCTTAATTAACTTTAAAGCGTAGGATAGGCTAATTCATCACATATTTCTTAGATGAGGAGTTCTAATTAGCCTTGTCTGGATGTCGTTATCAGAAAACCAACACAGTTAACTAATTACCTAATAGTTCTCCTAAGTGAGACCCATATGCATGACATCTAATAGAGCGTACTGATTTTAAGAAAGAGAAAAGGGTTACTGGTAATATAAACAAAAAAATTGTAGATTTTAATGACATTATGACGGAGTTCAGACTCGTAGATGAAATAAACGAAGATGGTTCAATTGATTACTCCAATAGGCATGATTTTTTAGCATTATTGATTTTAAACGGTTACATAAATGCAAGAGTCCTATAGGTATGGTATCTAGAACGAAGGTGATTATTATTAAACCTATGATTGTTTGGCTAATGACATGTATATGCAGAAGTGCAGAGAACCTAAGATCATAATTTCTATATACAGAACTTAAAGGCATAATTTCTAAATTGTAGAAGTGCCGAAAACTTATAGGCATAACTTTTAAAATGTAGAAGTACAGAATTTAAAGGCATAATTTGTACGATGCAGAAATGCAGAAAACTTATAGGCGTGAGTTATAAAATGCAAAAGTACAGAAATTATGACTAACCTATATGCAAGTTTTCTACCATTTGCATGAATTCATCCCCATCCCTTTCCACTAGCCACCCCCAATAGTAATTACAAATTTTTACAGATTCAAATGAATCGGAAAAGTAAAATTACATCAAAAGTTCCAGCTACATCTAAACAACATAATCCGGGCTCAAAGTTCAACAATATGAGATAAACTAACTTCCACGATCAGCTATCCAAAAGCCTTTCTCATATTTGGGATGTGTCAAAGTTTCGAAGAGTCTCAAAGGGGCTCGGGGCAGTGCTTACATCCCAAACAGATTGCAAAATTAAGATCATAGTGCAGTGTAGAAATGCCATCCCCAGATGTCCAAGTTTAGAGGGAATTCAAGGTCCCAAATCAAGGCTCATAAGAGGGGGCAGAACTTAAGAGTCTAACAACAAGTGTAAGTGTGTAGAGGGGAATCAAGGAGAGCCATGGCAGGCTACTATTCATGCCCTGCAATTGGGATGCTGGCACACCCTGACCAGCCTATTAGCAAAACTTAGGAGTTAGGATCCATTGTGGATCATGTTAAGGCTTGAGCAGTAATTAGGATACTTGCATGCCAAAAACCTTAACTCAGGCACCTAGAAGGGAATAGGGTAGGGACTCACGATGGAAAAGATACAAAGAAAGAACATAATTGGCATAAATCACTGAACACGAGCAGAAAAGTAAACAAGAATGCTGAAACTCTAAAGTAAACACATAGGGTTGAGATAGAAAATCAAATAAAAGACATACTAGTTTCAGGTAAAATAAGTAAGAAAACAGTAGTCTTGAGAAATACAAGTTGCAAACAAAGAGATTCTAAAACATCTCAAGCAAAGCATAATGTTGAATTCAAAACAGTATTGCAACTACTAAATTGGAAGACTAGTAGTGAAGGTGGTGTGAAGATGTAAATTGTAAAGCGTAAGTTAATGGTTCTAAGGTGTCCAGATCTTGAAGTGTGGATGTGAAAGTACTGAATTAGAAGTGTGTCAAAAGTGAAGAAGGGCAGTCCCTTTTATAGTGCAAAGAAAACCAGTAAGAAAGGTAAGGAAATATCATTGAAATCAGTATCCCTTTGGTGAAGGGATTCTGATTACAACGGGAAAAAACCAGTTAAGGAAAGAAAATTTGATTAAAACCTTTTAGAGTACCACAAAAGGGGTAAATACACAAAACTTATTTAAGAAAAACAATTAATAGTACATAGTTGGTGCCAAATATAGCAAGGGAATCAATCAAATAGCCATGAAACCAAATTTACAAGTTCAATTTGAATTAACTGAGTCAAGAAAGGTAAAGGATATTCAATCGGAGAAAAACAAATCAGTGACAAATCATTAGCCTTATTAAAGAGATTGCAAAATCAATCACTAAGTTGGTGAAAACCTTTTTGAAAGAGGAAATTTCTCGTATATAAAGCACACAGATCAAACAAAAAGAGTCTTTAGGTTACTTAGAAAAAGAGTTTAACATTGAAATCGTCAGAGTCACAAGCAAAAAGGATTACAAGTTCAATTACAGACTCATAGTACGTTTGAAAGCTTAGGGTCCCAAAGTGGAACCCTAATACCATTTACCCAATGAAAAACCCCCAACAGGGTTTCAAATTGAGTTAGACAATAGAGGTGAGAAAACAGTGTTGAAACACGTTCTCAATACATACTAAACGTGTGTTCATATTTGTAGGTTTTGATAAATGACAAACGACGCGCAATTGACATATGACGAGGTCCAAGAACAAGCGCGCAATTGACACATAACGAGGTTCAAGCACAAGACGAACAAAGATCATGATCAAGCAAAGAGATAAAGTTATACATGAGTCGTTCTTTAATTGTGATCTTGATCCGACAATTGACTCAAGACTTGGCTTCTCTCGTAAAATCATTTTTATCAAATCATGCATATTTAATTTAAAGCAAAATGATTTTCAAACATTTTATTTTAGCCAAAATGATTTTTAAACATGCCTCTCAAATCTGGACAAAGATAATCGATTATGTACTTTATGATAATCGATTATGTTAAGACAATGTACACCAGATTTACAAAGCTGAACAATAATCGATTATATACCTTATGATAATCGATTTTGTTAAGGCAGTGTACATCAGATGTTTCAAAGCTACAAGATAATCGATTATGTACCTTATGATAATCGATTATGTTGAGGCAGTGTCCATCAGATTTTTCAAAGCTATAAAATAATCGATTATGCACATTATGATAATCGATTATGTTGAGGCAGTGTCTATCAAATTTTACAAGACTGTAAAATAATCGATTATGTACTTTATGATAATCGATTATGTTAAGACAGTGTAGTCCGACGTTTTCAAAATATAAAAGATAATCGATTATCCTTATAGCATAATCGATTATGCAAATGACCGTTGCCAAAGTATTTTTAAACTCTGAAAGATAATCGATTATACACAATCTGATAATCGATTATGCTAAGTAAAATCTGCATATGATTTTTTGAACGTTGTCAGGTAATCGATTATACACAATCTGATAATCGATTATGCTAAGTAAAATCTGAATATGATTTTTTGAACGTTGTCAGGTAATCGATTATACGATTTGGATAATCGATTATTCTGCTTAAAATCTGGGAATGATTTCTGAACGATTGGAAAATAATCGATTATGCAAATCAGATAATCGATTATCTTAGCACAAAATCAGCAATTCTTGATTGACAATTAGGCAACGGTTGTGGGGATTTTGAACACTATAAATACAACTCAAAATCAGTCTTCTATGTACAACAACTGATCATATTCTTGCTAAAGCTTGCATACTCTCATATACATCACTTTATATTCATTTCATAAGTTTTTGAGAGCCAAACTCTTGAGGAAAGTTGTTGTGTTCTTGAGCGTATTTATTTTACTCATATCTACTCTTAACGAGAGTCTTGTCTTGAGTGCTAAGTGTTTGTATACACTTGAAGGGAAGTGTTAATCCCTTGTGGTTGTAAGAAAGAACGGTTTCATTCCTTCGGTTGAAGTCTTGAAGTGTGGTATCTTCGAGCAAAGGTTGTTGAGGCTTGTGTGACTCAAGTTCTCAGTTTGTAACGGTTTGTTAAGCACCCGTAAGCTTAACGAAGTTAGTGGAATCTCAAGAGAGTCTCTCGGGGACTGGACTAGCCACAGGTTGTGGTGAACCAGGATAATTTCGGTGCGTTCGTTCCTTATTATTTACTTACCGCACTTATTTCAATCCTGCAATTTTTAATTCCGCAAGTTTATATTGTTTTTTATTATAACGCTATTCACCCCCCCCCCCCTCTAGCGTTAAGCGTATATTCTAACAATTGGTATTAGAGCCCAACACTCTGAAAGACTTAACCGTTTGAGAGAAACAATCCATGGCTTCTACTCGTGACTTTAATGCAGGAATAGGTGAAGGACAATGCTCCACCAGACCACCACTATTCGATGGCACAAACTATACGTACTGGAAGGAGAGGATGAGAATATTCATCCAATCGAATAATTTTCATGTATGGAAGGTTATAACGAAGGGAGAACAAATTCAAACCAAAAAGATTGAAAATGAATGGGTTCCAAAATCCGAAGATGAATACGATGCGGATGATATCCGAAAAGTGCAGAACAACGCTAGAGCCATCAACTTATTATATTATGCTGTAAATGCTGATGATTACAGAAAAATATCATGTTGCACAACGGCTAAGCAAATGTGGGATAAGCTGGAAATCACGTACGAAGGTACGGACCAGGTAAGAGAAGCTAAAATATATTTTCTAACCCATGCATATGAACTGTTTCACATGAAGGAAAACGAGAGGATCGATGACATGTTCGAACGATTTTCAAAAATCGTCAATGACCTACATGCTCTTAAGAAGACCTTCACGGATAAGGAACTTGTCCGAAAAATTCTCCGAAGTCTCACTCAGGAATGGCGCTCCAAGGCCGACGCGATTCAAGAGTCTATCGGCGTTTCAAATGTCACCATCGACGGACTAAGAGGTAATCTTAAAAACTATGAATCTACTATACTTAACCCTCCGTTTAATGATCAAAGGAAACAAAGAATCGCCCTCAAGGCAAGCACGGCTCAACCTCAAAATGATGAGGACTCAAACAACGGAGATAACGAGTTCGGACTCGTTATTAAGAGGTTTCAAAGTTCATGCGAAAAGAGTATGAACGAAAAGGCAAACAACAAGGAGATCAAGTAAAGTGCTATGGATGCGGAGAAATCGGGCACATTAAATCAAATTGCCCAAATGTCAAAAAGGAGAAGAAACCCTTTAAGAAACAACGAGAATACATATCTTGGGGAGGTGACTCCGGAGACGAATCAAGCGACAATGAAGAAGACGAAACCGCAAATCTATGTCTCATGGCACACGAAGACAATCAAGAAGAGGTATGTCAAATTTCTTCAAAAGATTTCTATTCTCTTGAGGAAATGCAAAACGCTTTTGATGAACTGTATAGTGAATTCATTAAAGCTTCCAAAACTGTTAGAGACGTAAAGAAAACTTCCTCTTTGAAAGAAAAAGATTTTGAAAAACAACTCTCTTTGAAAGAAAAAGATTTGGAAAAATTGATTTTGGAAAATGAGAAGTTGAAAGGAGAAAACAAATTTTTCGGCAAGAGAAGCGCCGACAAACCGAGAGTTCTAGTAAAAATTGTATTTCTTGCATGCATCTAAAAGATGAAGTATAAAGACTTAAGGGCACCCTAGATAAGTTCAATTCTTCTCATAAGAATTTGAATGATGTTCTTGTCAATTTGAAATCGACCAAACGTGGCATAGGTTTCAAAAACGAGCCTAAAGAAAAAGTTGAAGCCATCCCCCAACAACCCAAGGCTCAACCTAGGATAAATAAAATAAGCATTCATCCTAGAAATAACCATCCTAGAATCAATATGCATCCTAGACCAAACACTAGAAGAAACTTTGAACATTTTAGAACGCCTAGAAATGGCCTTCAACAATCGAAACCTAGACATACTCGACCTAGAAACAATTATTCTAGAAAAGCTGCATATCCTAGAACAAACAGTAGGAGAAATGATTTTCAAGGATTGCGCAATAGCCATATTGTCGAAAATAGAGCAAACGATCTTCGTACCTCCAACTACTACCAACCTAGAAGAATGCATAATCCTAATGTCATTTGTCATTATTGTAGTCGAATAGGACATATTGCTCCTGCTTGTTTTACTAGACACAGCCACTTAACTGCATGTCAAGCACAACAACATTTTACACCTAACTCTCAAGGACCCAAAACAGCTTGGGTACCAAAAACTCATTAATTTGTCTTGTAGGTATGTTTGAAGGGATCAAGTGTACTTTGGTACCTTGATAGTGGATGCTCCAAACACATGACCGGAGACGCATCCAAGTTCCTTCAACTAGAACACAAGGAAGGAGGAAGCGTTATTTTTGGAGATAACAACAAGGGAAAAATTATCGGCATTGGCTCGGTCGATAAGAATGAATCTTCTTCCATTAAGCATATATTGCTAGTTAAAGGTCTAAAACATAATCTCTTGAGCATAAGTCAATTATGTGACAAGGGAATGTTTGATTCGGAAGAATGCTTAGTTTTTCGTCGTAGTGATTTTAAAATTATTCTTCGTGGTTTTAGAATTGATAACATCTATATGGTTGATCTTGAAAACTCTTCATCAGAGTATGTTAATTGTCTTATGAGTAAAGAAGATGATATGTGGTTATGGCATCGTAGAGTAGCTCATATCAACATGCTTCTTTTAAACAAATTGGTTTCACAAAATTTAGTTATTGGTCTTCCAAATTTGAAATTTGAAAATGACACTATTTGTGATTCTTGTCAAAAAGGGAAGCAAACAAAAGCATCTTTTAAATCTAAGAATATTGTTTCAACTACAAGACCTTTGCAACTTCTTCACATGGATCTCTTTGGACCATCTCGCATTGAAAGTCTTGGTAGAAATCGTTATGCTTTTGTTATTGTTGATGATTATTCTAGATTTACATGGACACTATTTCTTGCTCACAAAAATGAGGCTTTTCAAAATTTTAAATGTTTTCTTAAACGTTTTTAAAAAGGAAAAGAATACAACCGTCACTTCCATAAGAAGTGATCATGGGGGAGAGTTCGAGCACAATCTCTTCGCGGACTTTTGTGACGAACTCGGTATTGAGCACACCTTCTCTGCTCCACGTACACCACAACAAAATGGAGTTGTGGAACGGAAAAATAGGTGTCTCGAAGAGATGGCTAGAACCATGCTCGATGAGGCTAAGATTCCCAAATAATTTTGGGTGGATGCCGTGAGTACCGCATGCTACGTTTTAAACAGAGTAGTCATAAGGCCAATACTCATGAAAACTCCCTATGAACTCTATAAGGGAAGGAAACCTAATCTCTCCCATCTTAGAGTATTCGGTTGTAAATGCTTTATTCATAACAACGGAAAAGATAATTTGGGAAAATTTGATGCCAAATTGGGAAAAGTTGACACCACACTATTTATTAAGCATAAAAACAATAATATTTTATTAGTTCAAATCTATGTGGATGATATTATTTTTGGTGCTACTAACAATGCTTTGTGTAAGGAATTTTCTGATTTAATGACAAGCGAATTTGAGATGTCTATGATGGGTGAGCTAACCTTCTTCTTGGGGTTGCAAGTGAAACAAATGAAAGAAGGAACTTTCATTTGTCGATCTAAATATTGCAAAGAGTTGCTAAAACGATTTGAAATGAGCAACGCCAAAGCAATGGCCACTCCAATGAGCACATCCGATCATCTTGACAAAGATGAGAAAGGTAAGGAAGTCGACACCAAGAAGTATCGAGGTATGATCGGATCCCTTCTTTATCTTACTGCTAGTAGACCGGACATAATGTTTAGCGTATGTTTATGCGCTCGACATCAATCATGTCCGAAGGAGTCGCACCTAACTGCGGTTAAGCGGATAATGAAGTATCTTGTTGGTACTATAAATGTTGGACTATGGTATCCCAAAGGTTCTTCATGCCAACTTGTTGGCTATTCCGACTCCGATTTTGCGGGTTGCAAATTGGACCGCAAGAGCAGTAGTGGCACTAGCCATTTGCTCGGTAGCTCTCTTGTCTCTTGGTTTAGTAAGAAACAGGTAAGTGTTGCATTGTCCACAACCGAGGCTGAATGTGTAGCCGCGGGGAGTTTTTGTGCTCAAATCCTTTGGATGAAACAACAACTCTCGGACTATGGACTAAGTATCGATCATATCCCTCTTAGATGTGATAATACTAGCGCCATAAGCTTGACGAAGAACTCCGTTCTTCATTCAAGAACAAAACACATTGAAATTAGGCACCACTTTATAAGAGATCACGTTCTCAAAGGTGATGTCGAAATTGAGTTTGTTGAAACCAAATCTCAATTGGCCGACATTTTCACAAAGCCTTTAGAGAAAGAGTCCTTTTCCCGAATTCGTAGTGAACTCGGGATTCTTGACTCCACGTTGATCTAAGTCATGCATTGCATTTTTCTCTTTTCATTACTAACTTGAGCGTCGGAGGCGCCTAATTATTTTTTGCAGGTATCACCCCAAAGACAGGGGGAATTATAAAGCACTGGTGCAGAATAATCGATCTCTTTTAAGAATAATTGATTTCTCTTAAGTACATAATCGATTATCAAGTATCAATAATCGATTATGTTGACATTATATTGTCCCTTTTATAATTGCAATATTGGTTAATCATTAAACTAGTTATTTACTTATTTTTTTGCTAATGTCAAAAGGGGGAAGAATAAGGGCTATGCACTTAATATTTATTGGCATAAATTGAGGGGGAATTCATATGTTGAGGGGGACCTAATTGCATACCTATATACTTGTCTTGGATCGTCATTATGAATTATCTAATATGCATATCCCGATATTGGTTTGCCATTATCAAAAAGGGGGAAATTGTTGAAACTCGTTCTCAATACATACTAAACGTGTGTTCATATTTGTAGGTTTTGATAAATGACAAACAACGCGCAATTGACATATGACGAGGTCCAAGCACAAGCGCGCAATTGACGCATAACGAGGTTCAAGCACAAGACGAACAAAGATCATGATCAAGCAAAGAAATAAAGTTATACATGAGTCGTTCTTTAATTGTGATCTTGATCCGACAATTGACTCAAGACTTGGCTTCTCTCGTAAAATCATTTTTATCAAATCATGCATATTTAATTTAAAGCAAAATGATTTTCAATCATTTTATTTTAGCCAAAATGATTTTTAAACATGCCTCTCAAATCTGGACAAAGATAATCGATTAAGTACTTTATGATAATCGATTATGTTAAGACAATGTACACCAGATTTACAAAGCTGAACAATAATCGATTATGTACCTTATGATAATCGATTATTTTAAGGCAGTGTACATCAGATGTTTCAAAGCTACAAGATAATCGATTATGTACCTTATGATAATCGATTATGTTGAGGCTGTGTCCATCAGATTTTTCAAAGCTATAAAATAATCGATTATGCACATTATGATAATCGATTATGTTGAGGCTGTGTCTATCAAATTTTACAAGACTGTAAAATAATCGATTATGTACTTTATGATAATCGATTATGTTTAGACAGTGTAGTTCGAAGTTTTATAAATATAAAAGATAATCGATTATCCTTATAGCATAATCGATTATGCAAATGACCGTTGCCAAAGTATTTTTAAACTCTGAAAGATAATCGATTATACACAATCCGATAATCGATTATGCTAAGTAAAATCTGCATATGATTTTTTGAACGTTGTCAGGTAATCGATTATACGATTTGGATAATCGATTATTCTGCTTAAAATCTGGGAATGATTTTTGAACGATTGGAAAATAATCGATTATGCAAATCAGATAATTGATTATCTTAGCACAAATCAGCAATTCTTGATTGGCAATTAGGCAACGGTTGTGGGGGTTTTGAACACTATAAATACAACTTAAAATCAGTCTTCTAAGTACAACAACTGATCATATTCTTGCTAAAGCTTGCATACTCTCATATACATCATTTTATATTCATTTCATAAGTTTTTGAGAGCCAAACTCTTGAGGAAAGTTGTTGTGTTCTTGAGCGTATTTATTTTACTCATATCTACTCTTAAAGAGAGTCTTGTCTTGAGTGTTAAGTGTTTGTATACACTTGAAGGGAAGTGTTAATCCCTTGTGGTTGTAAGAAGGAACGTTTTCATTCCTTCGGTTGAAGTCTTGAAGTGTGGTATCTTCGAGCAAAGGTTGTTGAGGCTTGTGTGACTCAAGTTCTCAGTTTGTAACGGTTTGTTAAGCACCCGTAAGCTTAACGAAGTTAGTGGAATCTCGAGAGAGTCTCTCGGGGACTGGACTAGCCTAGCCACAGGTTGTGGTGAACCAGGATAATTTCGGTGCGTTCGTTCCTTATTATTTACTTACCGCACTTATTTCAATCCTTTAATTTTTAGTTCCGCAAGTTTATATTGTTTTTTATTATAACGCTATTCAACCCCCCCCCTCTAGCGTTAAGAGTATATTCTAACAAACAGGTCATTGAAAGAGGCTTAGAAGTCTATTTTCTGAGACAAACATACATAAACAAGCTCAGAAAAAAGAGATGATACGAGTTTTTAAACAACAGTCGAGAAAAAGATGCTTAGCAGGAACACGAAGAAAGTTCAGTAAAATGAATAAAAATCACCGAATTCAACTATAAACATATATAGTAAAGAGTAAGAAAAACAACACAATTAATATGCGAGGATAAGAATAACATTAAAAGATAGAAAAGTCTTAAATAGAAAAGAAACAAAAGTGTAAACTCATGCGTAATAAGAGGAAGACATACAAACAAAAAACACACGTAAAGAAAGAACATGAAGAATAGGAAAAATATTTGAAGAAAAATTTTTAGAAACTTTAAAATCGAAATTGAACAGTTTTTAAAAAGGAAATTTGAGGAAAACCTTTAAAAGTCAAATAAAGCCCAAGCATGGCACATATCTAAGAAAAATAAGCAAGTACAGAACCTCAGACAGCTTAGAGTTACAGAGAAAATCATAGAATGAGAAAGGTCTTGAGGAAAGTGGGATCCTGAGTCAAAAAGACTCATATTACTTGAACATGCCAGAATAATGGCTGGAGAGGCCATAGATCTACAGATATGAGAAATATCTAAAGAGACCATTGAAGTCGGGCTTCAAAACCTTGAGTAGCTTAGGTTTAATGGTGAGAGAGAGTGAGTACAGGCCATCCTTGACCTGGAATGCCATGAATTCCAGTGGAATCATGGTGGAATGAGTTGGGAAACTATTAGGGTTTCGGAGAGGGTAGAGAGAGTTTGAGTGCCGAAGGGGGTTCAAAGGCACCGACTCTAATAGAAGGATTAGGTTTATGTGGGTTTGGTAATTAAAAAGGAAAGAAAGAATCACCCATGTTGATCAAAATGATCCACGACCAAGATCAAAGGGGAGCCAGGTGGGTTTTAAAATCGGGTCATGGGTTGGGTTAAAATTGGAATTGGGTTGGTTTTAATTTCGGGCAGAATTGGGATCAAATTGAGGCTACAATTAAAAGGAAATAAGGTTGTAACTGAGAATGAAATGGGCAAAATGTAAAATAGCCAATTTTGTCCTTTTTATTTTATAATAATAATGATAGTGATGATTTAAAAACCACATTAAGAACACCAAGCCAACAAATATTATATAAATATTAATCTAAAAATACTGGAAATAGTTTTATAATTGTAAAATTATGTTGAATCGTAAAATAGTCTATAATTGCAATTATATGAAATTTAGCTTTAAAAATACCAAATGAACTTGTAAAAATATAAAAAAAATCACCTTAATCACATTTGGTGTAAATATGAGAATAAAAATAAATTATTCTCAAAAATAGTAATTTTGGGAATAATTATTGGATTTGTACCGGTATAAATCGATAATAAATTTATTTTAAAATCCTTAAAAATTAGGAACAGATACCAAAATTCTTGGGAATGCTTTATATATGTATGCACATGCTATTTGAAATTATTTTGCATAATAAATACATAGTAAAAAGATTGGGTATCAACTGCTGCCTCTCTTTGCCCGGGAAGGATAAAAGAATTGTCGAGTAAAGATATGATGGCCAATTTTGACCAAATGAAATGATTTGAAGTACTTTGACCGAGGTCTGGTTCCTAAGCTACCTACATATCCCTGGTATCACAAGAATCATGCCATATGTAGTTCAGGATCCATAGGCGTAGTATGTCGATGGAGATTTTCGAAAAGCGAACGTGATGTTAAGGTTGAGAAGGATGGTCGGAGTTTGATAGGCTACGGGAACTGGAGGGGATCGTTCCTACTGAGACGACCATTTCTATCTGGTGTACCTGCAAATGAATAATATCAACATATATTATGTGCAAATTTAAACGTGAGCAAGTTCCCGTTGGACAATGAATGATGTCTTTGGACAGTTAAGATGACGTCCTCAGACCATGACGTATTGGGCCATGAAGCATGCAATAGAAGATTCACAAGCCATGAAATGACAGTCTCATGCTATGAGAATCATGCCTCCGAACTATGATGCATTTGAATAGTGATATGCAAAAGATAAAATGGGGTCCTCAGGCCATGGCATGGCGTTCTTTGGCTATGAAGATGGTGCCTTCGAACAATGATGCCTCCGGAGAATTTGGTGATTTTTTAGCCCATGAAATGCAAAAGGTGGAGATCTTCAGTCCATGAAATGCAAAAGGTGGCGATCTTTCAGCCGATGGAGAATTTAAATAGAATGGCGATCTTTCAACCGATGCATGATTTAAATGAGGTGGCGATATTTCAGCTGATGCGAGATGTGAATGACTTGGCGATATTTTATCCACGAAAGGAATAAATATAAAACAGTGATATTTCTGCCGTGCAGAATGTAAGTAAAATGGTGATCTTTCAGCCTATGCAAGATTTAAATGAGGTCGCACTATTTCAGCCATGCAAAGTGTAAATACAAAAAGGTGATCTTTCAGCCGATGCAAGATTTTAAATGAAATGTTGATATTTTAGCCATGCAAATGGAGATGTTCTTAGTCTCGGAAGGTAGAATAGCAGCCTTATGCAATGCAGAAAATGTAGATGGAGAAAGTGCTTAGTCTCGAAAGGCAGAATAGTAGCCTTATGCAATGCATAAAATGCAGATGGAGACAGTGCTTAGTCTCGAAAGGCAGAATAGTAGCCTTATGCAATGCAGATAATGTAGATGGAGATAGTGCTTAGTCTCAAAAGGCAGAATAGTAGCCTTATGAAATGCAGGGAATGCAGATGGAGGTAGAGCTTAACCTCGGAGGCAGAATAGTAGCAAAATTCTTAGTTGATGGCTTAATTGCTGATATCTGATTGCGATATTATGGTTACTGGGGCTGCCGTGTACGAATAACAAATCCGAATAGATGATGGTTCTGAGGGTCGTATTGTGTTAATTCATTGGGTGATTTGCAACTTAGATGCCTACATCCAAAGAAAAATCATGTGTTTTATAGAGAGGAAAAGTTAGTTCATATCCCCGTGAACTTTGCTTGTCTTGCTTTGCTGTATTTTTAGAGATGTTGTGTACCATTGGGGTAGCACTACTAGAAAAAGAAATTTTGTAATAGACCTATGTGATTTAGTAAAAAAGTAACATAATTACATAAAAGATAGTTTTCTTTTGATGAACCGACGATTGTGACTCAGTTTCAGACATCACAACCTCTATTGCTACAGAATTTTGATGGTGCTCCTAAAATTTCTACCCCATTTTAACGGGTTGCTGCTTCTGCCCGCTGCTTGCGATGATCGACTGAAGTTACTCCGAAATTTTGAGGGTCCACCTCAAAATTCTGCCCAAGTTTCCAATTGTAGGGGAAATGGAATTTTTATTGAATTGTGACCAAACCCATAAGGCCGCCTATGTATCCATCTTAAACGTGAATTAGGTCAGATGTAGTTCAAAATACATCATGTATGAAGGCGTAAAGAATACACATAGTATTGCTTCACTACGTCCTAATTGACTGGTGTTGGCCGAACGTCTCCGTCCATTTCTATAAGTACGATGGCTCCCCCTGTTAGAACCCAATGAACCAAGTACTAACCCTGCCAGTTTGGAGAGAATTTCCCTTTAGCTTCATCTTGATGTGGAAAAATTCTTTAACACCAGCTGCACTAGTGTGAACCGTCTCAGCTTGACTCTTTTGTTGAAGGCTCTGGATATTCTGCTCTGATAAAGCTGACAATGACAAAATGCGTTCATTCTTTTTCCATCTATGAGAGATAACTGCTCATAGAGGCTCTTTAACCATTCTACGTCGTCGAGTTCTGCATCTTGTATGATTCTCAACGAGGGAATTTCTACCTCGACAGGAATGACTACCTTTGTACCATAAACCAGCATGTAGGGAGTCGCACTAGTTTATGTGCAGACTGTGGTGTTGTATCCCAATAAAGCAAATGATAGCTTCTCATGCCACTGCTTATGCTTCTTTACCATTTTCCTTAGTATCTTCTTGATGTTCTTGTTGATGGCTTCTACGGCTCCATTCATTTGAGGTCCGTACGCTGTAGAATTCATGTGTTTGATCCTGAAGGTTTCACACATGGCTTTCATCAAGTTACTATTGAGATTGGAACCATTATCAGTGATGATTGACTCTGAAATTCCGAATGACAAACAACGCGGTCGCGAATAAAGTATGACACAACTTTCTTAGTTACTACTTTGTACGATGGTGCTTCAACCCATTTGGTGAAATAATTAATTTCCACTAGAATGAACCTGTTCCCGTTTGATGTGGCAAGCTCGATAGGTCCGATGATGTCCATTTCCCAAGCGATGAACGGCCATGGTGAGTTGTTGCAGTAAGCTCGTTTGGAGGCACCTTTATCATGTCTGCATGTATCTGAAAATGATGGCACTTTCGGACATACTGGATACAGTCCATTTCCATAGTCATCCCAAAACACCCTGCCCGAAGTATCTTCTTGGCTAAGACAAAACCGTTCATGTGTGGACTGTAGGTTCTAGCATATATTTCTTCTGATAGTTTAGATGCTTCCTTTCCACTGACACACCTTAGGAATCCCAAATCAGGAGTCCTTATATACAAGATTCCTCAGTTGCGAAAGAAATTGTTAGGTAACCTCCGGAGTGTGCACTTTTTAGTAGGATTTGCATGTTCCAGGTATTTTCCCTTTGCCAAATATTCTTTGATATCATGAAACATAGGATTTCCGTCTGCTTCTTCTTCAACATGAGCATAATAAGCTGGTTGATCCTGACTCTTTACATGAATAGGGTATATGAAGTTCTTATCTGGATGCTGAATCATAGATGATAGAGTTGCCAATGTATCAGCAAACTCATTCAGATCCTGGGAACATGTCGAAACTCTGTCTTTGTGAATCTCTTCTTCAATTCTTGTATATGATGCAAATATGGGAGTATCTTAGAGTTCTTAGTTGCCCATTCTTCCTGGACCAAATGTATAAGCAAATCTGAATCTCCCATCACCAGTAACTCCTGGACGTTCATGTCAATTGCCACTTTGAGCCCTAATATGCAAGCTTCGTATTCAACTATATTGCTACTGTATGGGAACTTGAGCTTGGAGGATACTGGATAGTGCTGGCTGGTTTCTGATATTATGACTGCTCCTATGCCAACTCCTTTAAATTTTGCTGCTCCGTCAAAAAATATCCTCCAACCGTCATAGGATTCTGTAATGTCTTCTCATATGAAGGATACCTATTCATTTGGAAATATGTGTTCAAGGGCTTGTGTTCTCCATCCACATGGTTTTCCTCAAGGTGATCTGCTAAAGCCTGTCCTTTGATTGATTTTTGAGTCACATAGACAATATCAAATTCACTTAGCAAGATTTGCCACTTGGCTAGCTTGCTAGTGGGCATGGGCTTATGAAAGACGTACTTTAACGGGTCCATTCTTGATATGAGATACATGGTGTAAGCACAAAATTAGTGCCTCAGCTTCTGGGCTACCTAAGTCAAAGCACAATAGGTACGTTCCAATAGAGAATACTAGGCCTCGTACGGGGTGAACTTCTTGTTGAGATAATACATTGCCTACTCTTTTCTCCCCGTTTCTTCATGCTGCCCCAGAACACAACCAAATGCTCCATCTAGCATCACAAGGTAGAGTAACAGGGTTCTACCTTGCTTGGGCAGAACCAAGACCGGCGGTGTTGTCAAGCACTCCTTGATTCTGTTGAAGGCTCTTTGGCAGTCATCAGTCCATTTGGTAGCGACGTCCTTCTTCAGTATCTTAAATATTGGCTCATAGATGACAGTGGATTGCGCTATGAACCGGTTGATATATTTAAGTCTCCCCAAGAAACTCATTACTTCTTTCTTATTCTTTGGTGGCAATTCTTGAATAGCTTTGAACTTTGATGGATCTAATTCTATCCCTTGGAGATTCACGATAAACCTAAGCAATTTTCCAGGTAGAACCCCGAATGCACATTTTGCGGGATTCAATTTAGGTTGTACCTTCTTAGTCTGTTGAAGAACTTCCTCGATTCTTCCATGTGGTCAGTGGCTTTCTTGGATCTAATGATGACATCATCTATGTATATTTCGATTTCCTTATGTATCATCTCATTGAAAAGGGTAGTCATGGCCCTCATGCATGTGGCCCCAGCATTCTTTTAATAATACATCCCCCATGGCGTAATGCCTTTTTATCAGCATCCTCTTCATCTATCCATATCTGATAGTACCCAGCAAAAAAATCCATGAACATCTGTTGCTCGTGCTTGGAGAAATTATCAATCAAGAAATGTATGCTCAGCAAGGGTAAGTCATCTTTTAGACTTGCCCGGTTATGGTCTCGGTAGTCAACACAAACTTTAACTTTTCCGTCCTTCTTTGGTACTGGCATGATATTGTCTAGCCATGGCTGATACTCTACCACCCTAAGAAAATTGGCTTTGACCTGCTTAGTGACCTCTTCCTTGATATTCAAACTCAAATCTAGCTAGACCTTTCTGAGCTTCTGCTTCACCGGTGGACAGCCCAGGTCGGTCACCAATTTGTAAGCCACAATGGATGTGCTTAGACTAGTCATGTCGTCGTATGATCATGCGAATATGTCTTCATACTCTCTTAGGAACTCTGTATATTCTTTCTTTATTTATGGTGACAAATGGATGCTGATTCATGTTTCTTTGATGGTTTCTGCATCTCCCAGGCTGACAATCTTTGTCTTGTCCAAGTTAGACTTAGGCCCAAATCCTCAACTTCCTTAACAATCTCCTTAAGTATATCGTCTTCCGCTATGTCCATTTGTTGTATTGTGACGTTGCATGTCACTGTTATTGGTTCATCAAGTAAAGTAATTGTAATGCTGTTTGATTAAAGTAATGAAAATAATAAGCGTAGGAATTATAAGAAAATGAAATACTTTAATAAATTCCATGAATGTTTTGAACATCGAAGCACATTTGGAAAAAAGAAGAAAACAAAATGCTAAAAGGGAAATAAACTAGTGAAACAAAATAGTGCGTGGTGCTTTGTTTAGCCTTGCTACCCCAAGACACGTCGGGCTCTAGTAGTTCTAATGGATTTATTGTTGAGGTATGCTCCTTGGCCTACGACCTCTATGGAAGGGCCTTCCTCCACCTCCTCCTCGATGATAATGCAATAGTCCATGTTATCTTCTTCCAAAAAACAAATTCTTCATTACTGCCAGTGTTTCCTCTTCTTCTGTCCCATAGATGTCCTCAGCTTGTTGGAAAATCTGCTCCAGATAGGGTATTAGCTGCTCTAATGGATAGTAGGGGTCGCGCGAGGGTGGCGACCATTCCTTAAATTCTTCCCATGTATACTCATACCCTAAGCCAAAGGTGGTACCGTGTTTCTTTAGTTTGATAGGCTATGCGATTCCTTCGAGATTCTTGCCAAGTCCTTTGCCAGGTTTATACCCACACCAGTTTAGTATGCTTTCGATTTTATTGTCCGACCATTTATCCTTGTCTACGGCGTTGACTCGATTGATGTGATGGTAGGTTTCTCCATCTATTATCCTTTTTCCTCCAATTACTGGGATGGCCTGGCGGCTATATATAGAGTTACTACCGTCACCATGAACGATCACCTCCTGGAGATTCCACCCGAATTTCACTGCTTGACGTAATGCTTACGCCACGGCACCGGCGCCATGAATCCACGGTTGTCCCAACAGTAAATTGTAAGATGCTAGTACGTCTATTACTTGAAAATCAATATCAAAAGTAGGTGGGCCCCGATTTGAAAACATAGGCTAATCTCCCCAATACTGGACTTTTGGGATCCATCGAAAGACTTGACATTGATGGACCCGTCCTTGATTTTATGCAGTCCTTTTTCCAATGTTCTGAGCTTTACCAGGGGACAAATGTTTAGACTGGACCCTCCATCGACCAAGATCTAGGTGATAAAATACTCTTCGCACTGCACAGTAATGTGTAATGCCTTGTTATGTCTCAGTCCTTCCGGTGGTAGCTCATCCTCGTAAAAGGTGATTTTGTGACATTCCAATACTTGACCCACCATGTTCGCCATTTCTCCTCTACTGATATTGCTGGTTAAATATGTCTCCTTCAGTAACTTTAGCAAGACATATTGTGTGCATCAGAACCTGGTAGCAAAGCCTGGATAGAGATGTACGCTGGTGTATTTCTCAGTTGGTCAATGATCGAGTACTCCTTGGCTTGTATCTTTCTCCAAAGATTACCAGGTCTAGTTTTATTGATGGCTTGTCGACCAAAGGTCTACTTATTTAACTCATCCAAGTGTTCTGGGGTATACACTTTGCCGGTTCTTGGCATACCCCATACTGTAGCCGTTTTCCCGAACTTGGATTTTCCTTTCCTTCTTGCCTCGGCTATATAGTCCAATTGTATGTCTTTTGTGTGGAATGGTGTTACGACTTCCATAGCCATCGTAATAGGCACCTTTGTTTTGGAATGTAATACGGTGACCTCAAAAGGTTCATGTGCCTTTGGTGATCCAAACTCGACCTCGATTAGTTTTGGCATCTTTGCAAAGGCCGGTACTTCAAACTCAAGTGGTATCGACATGTTTACCTCAGCATCTTCAGAAGTCTGAATTTGGAATACAATAGCATTGAGAGTAAGTGTCAACTTCTTTGGACTGTATCCTTTTGCTATCAACCCGATTGATTCCTTGGCGACCCAATCATCTTCTATCTCAATCATATATATACCTCCGCCCTTGTGGTCTAGTAGAGTTTTTTACGGACATTCGGGGAAGGCTCCTTTTCCATGATGATCTTGTTTTTTATCAGAACCTAGATCTTGTCCTTCAGGGAGCGGCATTCGTCAGTGGTATGTCCTTTCATGCCGGAATGGCATGCACATATTTTATTTAGGTTTACCCACTGGGAGGGGTTTTGGGGTTTATGGCAAGGATAGGAGTATCATAAATAGCCGCTTTGAACTTTTCAAATAGTTGGTCGATAGTTTCGGCAATGGCGGTGTATTGTTAGGGAGGTCTATGGTCGAAGTTTGATTGGTGTCTAGGGAAATTTTAGCGAGGGGGAAGTGATTGATAGTGGGATGGTTGAGTGTTGTAGGCTTGGTAGACTGCAAGTTAGGATTATTTGGGTGAAGTGGGCTGATATGCGAGTGGTGGAGGCGATTGGTAAATGGAGGGTGAGGCTTCGTAGGAAGGCAAAAGGGCTTGGCAATTTGGAGTGGCTTGATATGTGAGTGGAGATATTAGGTACACTTGGTATTTGACTGGTTACTTGGTTCGTTGTGAAACCATTATGGAACCTACGTCCCCGTTTTTGGATGTACCACCGGACTGCAGCACCTTGGTCGTGGCTTGCAACGCTTCAAAATTAGTTAACATTCCACTTTTGATACCTTCTTCGATCCTTTCCCCTAGTTTGATGATGTTGGAAAATTTCTGGCCTTCAATCAACATCAACATTTCTTGGTATTATGGGTCTTGAGCACGGACAAAAATCATGTTCATTTGTTCTTCTTCTAAAGCTTGTCTGACCTTAGCAGCTTCCGATCTCCACCGAGTAGCATACTTGCGGAATGTCTCCGTGGTTTCTTCTTTTAGTTCTGGATGTAGAACACATCTGGCGCATTTTTCGTGTTGAATTTGAATCTGTCCATGAAATCGGAAGCCATACTCACCTAATCTGACCACTTTTTTGGGTCATGGCTGATGTACCAAGATAGAGAATCCCCTTTCAGACTTCTTATAAAGAGCTTCATGCGAATCTTTTCATCTTTTCCTACTCCGGCCAGCTTGTCGCAGTATCTTCTCAAGTGAACCCTGGGATCACCTTTACCATCAAACATTTCGAGCTTCGGAGGTTTGTACCCCTCGGGTAGTTCGATGTTGGGCTGTGTGCATAAATTTTCATAGTTCAGACCATCAATTCCTTTATTGCTTTCGATTCCCTCGAACCCGGTGGTCAGCTTCTTAAGTTCTTCAGCCAAATTTCTGATAAGAGAACCTTTGTCATTGGACTCATGTATGCTTGATATAGGCATGCTTTCCACAAATATGGGGGTGTTGTGGTGGCAAAGGTCATTTGTGGGGTTCGATGGTTCCGGGATGAGAAACGAAGTGCTGTTGGGAGTCTGGCAAGTATTGCAGTGGTGGTGAGGAGGGAGGTGTGGGATTCCGAGTGACTTTTGGAGTATTAAGGGAAAATTACGGATTCACCAAATTCCGGACTTGGTTAAGCTTTTCTTGGAACTTTAGTATCTTTTGTTCTAGCTGAGAGGCATTCTCCTTGGAAACCTGAATAGCCTGAGTAACCTCTACCGGTTCGACTGGATTTTTCTTTTTGATGTTGCTTAAATCTTCAATTTTTCCTTTGTTCCTGCTTGTGATACGACTAAGAGGAGGAGTAGGTGGAGGGCCCTTGGATCATGTGGAATACTATGATGATGCTAGAGTTCATGAACTAACCTTTAGGGAGGGGAATAAACAAAAGGGAAAAACAAAAAGGTAGCAAGTTAGTAAGGATCATAATAAAAGATGTTACAATATTTAAACATGTAGTGCAGGGAATATAAAATGTGTCCAAATCTTGGGGGACCTCATTGTGCCCGAGGTAGGCCAGGTGACAAATAAATTTGGAGAACTTAAAATGCTAAATGCCTCATTTTATTGATAAAATAAGATGAACCCCAAAAACGACACTAAATAACATGGAATAAAATGTCACTATTGGCCGTATGCCTTATTACATTTACAAAGGAAAAGAAACTCCTATCTATTTTATCCTAGAAAGACTTTCCCCAGATTCGGCAATGTTGGCCCCTTCGTACAGCTCTGCCAGCTCGCGTAATCCTAGAAACAAGTAGGCTCTGGCCAGACGTCTACCAATATCTTCTTCAGCAACTCCGCAGTCTTCGACCCTCCTCAGAAACTTCTTTTCCAGCTCAACTATTCCCCGCTCCAAACAGAATAGTTTTTTGTTAGCGCTGACAGCCATACCCTTCCATTCTCCAATTAACTTTTGACTAGTTTCTTGTATTTCATGGTGCTCATTATCGCATTCTCGCATCCTCTTGCATAGTTGTTTGTACTTTACCTGTACTTCAGCATTTTCATCAATAATCCTGTGACCTCAAACAAACCCCGGTTGTCCTAACCCATTATGATCATCTACCAACCGGCTTGGATGGTATGTAGTATATCCAGCATGGTACCTATTCAGTTCAATAGTATCTTTTTCCATGACAATTTTGCAATGCCACATGCGTTAGGCTTGGCATTTGTGAGGGCTATCATCATCCTGAAAGTCGGCCCTGAAGTGACTTATTTTGTCCACCCTTGGTATAATCTGCTTTCTTTTGGCCTTCCTTATAACTCGGAAAGGGACATAAGGATTAGTTCCTCTTAGACCAATGAGTATAAGAAATAGTGCATCCCGAGATCGGACAATGAACTCATCAGTAGGGAACCATTCGAACATCCATTGCACTTGGTCATCTTTTAGATTTTCAAACAACTCAATCCATTTTTTGAAATCTTCCGGTTGAGCAAACATGTTAGGCATATAGTTCACTCGCCTTGGCTGATGGAAGGAGATATGATCATCCTAGTTCCTGTGCAGGATCTCTTGTCAATATTCACCTTTTTGGAGATGCTTCATGAGCCAGAGTTGGAGTAGTAAGTAACAACCCTCAAAGTTTTTGGCCCCTCGTTGACAATTCTCCAAGGATCGGTATATCTTTGCAACGATCATAGGTAGTATGCTAAAAGGTTGCCCGTTAATTCCTTCCATTAAGGTTTTGGTGACCATGGCTAGTCTGATATAAATCCTAAACTTCTTCATAGGAAACAAAATCATCCTAAAAAGCAGAACATAAAGCCGAAAACTCTTCTGTCGATATGCCCCAATAATGTGAGGGCGAATTCATCCGGGTAAGTGCCGTAGGACTTGATATGGCCATACCTCTCATACAGATGGTAAAAACATATGTATTAATCCTTCAAGCAGGTCAAATCTTGGTTCTTCTTTAGTCCCATCATTTTGATAAAACCCCTACACTTGCGATTTCATGGCATAAGCAAACCCGGAGTCTTCCATGGGATACCAACTAGCCCTCTTATTTCTTCTAGAAAAGGTGTCATTTTGAGGTCCCCAAAATGGAACACAACCCTGTCGCCATCCCAAAATAAAATTGCAGCCTCTATGATTTTGTTGTTGGGTTGGATTTCCAGAAGAGAAGGCAAATTTCCCAAATACTTGCAGATGAGGGTCTGATCACTGAAGTGAAGGTCTTCCCACCAACATAGAAACCTTGGGTAGATCTTGGTTACCATGCCGAATCTGGGGACTTCGTGCTTCATCTCCTGTATAACAAAGTGTTAGGCCCTTGCCCCCACCAGACTCGACTATTTAAATATCAATAATTGGTATAAGAAGTATTTTAGTTCTCCAAATAAATGCAAAGACGTGGTAGTGTCCGTTTGGGTTCCAGGGAAACCCAGTGGACCTTGGACAAGGCTATCTAATTGAGTCATTATGCTGACGACATAATCAACTCGGCCAGGTTTGACCATGATGCATGCAAAATTTTGATGCAGTAAGGTTTCTTTACGATGCTAGACCGGTACCCCTGAGCAAACAAATAAAGAGGGAAAGGCACGGAACCATCGATACACTGTTGATCGAGTGGCTTTACCGCAAATACGACTTTTCCAAATATATGGGGTGATAGTATCGGAAGGGCGCAACCACTTATTATATGCGTTGATATGGTATTTTGTTTGGCACGAGTGGAATATGATGTTGAATATGCAATTACAAGAATGAAAAAAGTTGTCACGTGTTTGCATGTTCATAAAGTAATGATTAGAATAATATCTCATAATTACAATAGTATTGAAGGAAAGCGGTAAAAGAAAGCATTAAAGAAAAGAAACAAAGAGCTAAGTTAGTTTTGTAGTAGAAGAGAGATAAAGACATTATATAAAGGCAAATAAAAAGCAACAAAGTCAAAAATATCATGAATTGATAAAAGCTTAAACGTATCCCCAGTAGAGTCGCCATGCTGTCACTCCCCTCACTAAGGGGAAATTGAGTTTATGACATTTTTGGAAGACAACCCGTTCCCTTTTGGGAATTAGGTTTGTGAATTTGAAGAGTCGCCACCTAATGATTAAGTGCATTATGACACTACGAAGGGTTTGAGTTTGAAGAACCATAGTTTGGGTAAGGGCTAGATATTATCTCGAGGGGAAGGTTTTAGGAAGCCCTTAAGATCCACTAGTTAGGTTCCCGTCCATGTTATAATCATGACTTCACATAATCAAGTAAGATATTAAGGTCACAAATAGAAGAGTGTTCATGAAATATTGCAAATAAGTTGAAATTTAAGTAAAGGTAAAGAGGGCAGAAATTTTATAAAAGATTTAGACAATGCTAAAAATTGACGAAAGCAAGTAAAAGGGCGGGGAGTCCAATGTTTAAGATAAATATGGATTACGTCACTGCAATACCCAATAATCACTCCTGAGGAGATGGGCTACATGAGGTAGTAGTGCACCGGTTATCATATCTATATCTACCATTCCCAACCCGTTAATGTATTAAAGCGTTGAATGGTATCACTACCTACTGCATGCTACTGCCCTTTCTTATCCTATCAGTCCCGGAGGTGCTAGGACTACTAATCCTAATGGGGTAGGGAGTTGGGGGCCTTTTTAGAATTTAAAAGTATAAAATTCTAAGGCGACAAGCAAGAACACGTAGCAGTTAGAGGGAAAGCAAAAAGTAGTCAAGGCTCAAATAAGCCTCCTCACTGAAGTAGCAAATTATATAACATGACTTTACGTACCAGTTATGGCCTAAATTAACTTTAAAGCATATAGGCTGATTCATCACATATTTCTTAGATGAGGAGTCCGAAATAGCCTTGTCTGGATGTAATTATAAAAAACTAACATAGTTAAATAATTACCTAATAGGTTGCCTAAGTGAGACCTACAGGCATAACATCTAATAAAGCATACTAACTTTAAGAAAGAAAAAAGGATTTTTGGTTATATATACAAAAGATCAGTAGATTTTAACGACCTTATGACTGATTTTAAACTCGTAGATGAAATAGACGAAACTGGTTCAATTGACTACTGCTATTGGCATGATTTCTAAGCATCATTGATTTTAAATGGTTACATATATGCAAGTGTCTTATAGGCATGGTGTCTACAACGAAGTTGATTATTATTAAACCTGTGATTGTTTGCCTAATGACATGTATATGCAGAAGCGCAGAGAACCTAAGATCATGATTTCTATATGCCAAACTTATAGGAATAAAATGCAGAAGTGCAGAAAACTTATAGGCATAACTTCTGAAATGCAGAAGTGTAGAACTTATAGGCATAATTTCTACGATGCAGAAATGCAGCAGTGCAAAAATGTAGAAGTGCATAAAACGTATAGGCATGGATTCTAAAAGGCTTAAATAAAGAAATTACAAATAACCTATCGCAAATTTTCTACCCTTTGCATGCATTCATCCCCATCCCTATCCACTAGCCACCCCCAACAGTTATTAAAAATTATTACAGACCCAAATGAATAAAAAAAGTTAAAATTACATCAGAAGTTCTGCATCCAAACAGCCTAATTGAAGCTTAACGTCCAAGAATATGAGATAAACAGAACTTCCAGCATCAGATTTCCAATAGCCTTTCCCATATTTGGGACGTGCCAAAGTTCCCAAGAGTCTCAAAGGGGCTCCGGGTAGTACTTACACCCCAACCACATTGCATAATTAATATCATAGTGCAGTGTGGAAATGTCAGCCCTCAGATGTCCAAGTTCAGAGAGAACTCAAGGTCCCAAAGGAAGGCTTATAAGAGAGGGCATAACTTAAGAGTCTAAGAACAAGTGTAAGTGCATAGAGGGGAATCAGGGAGAGCTATGGCAAGCTAGTGGTCATGCCCAACAATTGGGATACTGGCACACCCCTGACCAGCCTGTTAGCCAAATATAAGAGTTAGGATCCATTGTGCATTAGGTTATGGCCTGGGCAGCAATTAGGATACGGCCAGGCCAAGAACCTTAACACAAGAACATAGAAGGGAATAGGGGTAGGGATTCACAATGAAAAACAAGCAAGGAAAGAACATAATTGGCATAAATCACTGAACACAAGTAGTAAAGTAAACAAGAATGCTGAAAATTTAAAGTAAACACATAGGGGTGAGCCATAAAATTAAATAAAAGACATACCAATTTCAGGAAAATAAGTAAGAAAACAGTAGTCTTGAGAAAGCCAAAATGGAAACAAAGCAATTCCAAAAGATCTAAAGCAAATCAGAGTGTTGAATTCAAAAATAGTATTGCAAATACTGAATTAGTAGACTAGTAGTGAAGGTGGTGTGAAGATGAATATCATAAAGTGTAAGTTTGTAGTTCTAAGGTGTCTAGATCTCGAAGTGTGGATGTGAAAGTAATAAATTGGAAGTGTGCCAAAAGTGTAGAAGGGCAGTCCCTTTTATAGTGCAAAGAAAACCATAAGAAAGGTAAGTGAATAACATTGAAATCAGTCTCCCTTTGGTTAAGGGATTCAAATTCTAACGGGTAAAAACCAGTTATGTAAAGAAAATTTGATTAAAACCTTTCAGTGCAGCACAAAAGGGGTAAATACACAGTACTTATTTAAGGAAAACAATTAATAGTATACAGTTTATGCCAAATATGGCAAGGGAATCAATAAAACAACCATGAAACCAAATTTACAAGTTCAATTTGAATGAACCAAGTCAAGAAAGATAAAGGATGTTCAATCGAAGAAAAAAACATCGATCACAAATCATTAGCCTTATTAAAGGGATTTTAGAATCAATCACTTAGTTGGTGAAAACGTTTTTGAAAGAGGAATTTTCTCGTATATAAAGCACACAGATCAAACAAACATAGTCATTAGGTTACATTGAAAGCCTCAGAGTCACAAGCAAAAGGGATTGCAAGTTCAATTACAGACTCATGGTGAGTCTGATCGCCTAGGGTCCCAAAGTGGAACCCTAATACCATTTACCCAAAGAAAAACCCCCCCAAATCCAAGGGTTTCCAATTGAGTCAGACAATAGGGGTGAGAAAAAAGGTCATTGAAAAAGTCTTAGAAGTATCTTTCAGAGACGAACATACACAAACATGTTCAGAAGAAAGAGATGATACGAGTTTTTAAGCAACAACAGAGAAAAAGATGCTTATCAGGAACATGAACAAAGTTTAGCAAAGTGAACAAAAATCATTGAATTCAACTATAAACACATATAGCAAAGAGAAACGAAAAAAACTAATTAATATGCGAGCATAAGAATAAATACAAAAGATAGAAAAGTCTTTAACAGAAAATAAACAAGAGAGAAAACTCATGCATAATAAGAGGAAACATACGAGCACAAAACACACATAAAGAAAGAACAGGAAGAATTAGAAAAGTATTTGAAGAAAACTTTTTAGAAACCTAAAATCAAAATGGAACGATTTTTAAAAAGGAAATTTGGGGAAAACCTTTAAAAGTCAAGTAAAGCCCAAGCATGGCACAAATCAATGAAAAATAAGCAAGTACAGAACCTCATACGACTTAGAGTTGCAGAGAAAATCCTAAAATGAGAAAGGTCTTGAGGAAAGTCGGATTCGGAGTCGAAAAGACTCATATTGCTTGAACATGCCGGAATAACGGCTAGAGAGGCCATAGATCTACAGATTTGAGAAATATATAAAGATAACCATTGTAGTCGGGCATTAGAACCTTGAGTAGCTTAGGATTAATGGTGGTAGAGAGTGAGTACTGGCCATCCATCGCCTGGAATGTCATGGATTCCGGTGGAATCATAGTGGAATGATGTGGGAATCGATTAGGGTTTGGAAAGGCTAGAGAGATATTAAGAGACGAAGGTGGTTCTAAGGCAGCGTCTCTGATTGAATGAATTAGGTTTAAGTGGGTTTGGAAATTAAAAAGGAAAGAAAGAATCATGGCCGTTGATCAAAATGATCAACGACGAAGATCAAAGGGGAGCCGGGTGGGTTTTAAAATCGGGTCTTGGGTTGGGTTAAAATTGGAATTGGATTGGTTTTAATTTGGGGAAAATTGGGGTCAAATAAAGGCTAAAATTTAAAGGAAATGAGGCTATAATTGAGAACTAAATGGGCTAAATGTTAAATAGCCAATTTTCTCCTTTTTATTTTATAAAAATAGAATAATGATTTTAAAAGTGCATTAAAAATACTAAGCCAACAAATGCTATATAAATATTAATCTAAAAATACTGGTAATAGTTTTATAATTGTAAAATAAATTTAATCGTAAAATAGGTTATAATTGCAATTATATACAATTTAGCTTTAAAAATACCAAATGAATTTGATAAAATATACAAAAATCATCTAAATTACATTTTGTTGTAAATATGAGAATGGAAATAAATTATTCACAAAAATGGTGATTTTTGGAAAAATTATTGGATTTGTACAGCTAAAAATAGATAATAAATTGATTTTAAAATCCTTAAAAATTAGGAAAAAATACCAAAATTCTTTGAAATATTTATGTATGCATGCACATGTTATTTGAATGTATTTTGCATAAAAAATACGTAGGAAAAAAGTGGGTCTCAACAGACCCTGAAGGGGTTTGGCCTAGTCTTTGCTCGATGACTAGTTTTCGGTCATCGCTGTCCTTTCTCTGGCCAAACATGGCTATTCGAGTTAGACCTTTGGCTTTTCTATCTAGATAAATTGCTTTCAAGGCCTTTCTCATTGCTTGGTGTTCTTTTGAAAGCCTAACCTCTAAGCTTCTTTCGATTTCTCTTAGATCTGCTTCAGATATATGCCTGCTTTGAACTTCTAAGCTTTTTTTCTCGAAGTTTCTTTAATAAACTCTACTTTCGGAACTCTTGATCTCTTTCTTTTTTGATTAGGGTTTTCTCGTTAAGTTTTCTCAAATCTTTTCTCTTGGTTTTGACATATCTTTTCTATGTCTACTCATATTGTTTTTCTTTTTGAGATTAGTATGATTAAAAGCCCTAATTTCTTTTGACTGTTTATTAGACGAATGTTTGTTTGTTTGATTTTTGTTAGTTTTGCTTGTTTAACCTCTTTTAAAACTCTACAATTATTGAAGACCCTATGGCTTTGCGTTTGAGACTGTCATTAAGTACATGGCTCGATTTGATGTTCTTTATTTTGAAACCTCTTGTTCCCTTGTGTGATTGTTTTGATTTTGGCTATATGTTTTCTCTAAAACTCGATTATGCTCGAAACTCTAATTTTAAAAAAGGGGTTTTCTTCACATTCTACTGTGAGATCTTCGCATATTCTATGTTTCTTAACTACTAATTCAATATGAAACTCGACCTATTTGACTACAATGCTGCTATTTACTAAATTTTCTACTATTGCATGCTATTTCCTTTTTCCAATAGGCTTGGCCTCACGTGTATAGTGTTTTTGCACTCTATTTATATGTTGACTTTCCTTCTTTATTTGGTCTTCAAACTTGTGACTGATTTTAAAATTTTCCTTTGTGACATTCTGATTTCACTCGCCTATTAAGGTTAATTAATTTCTTTTCCTATTTTGCCTTACTGAATCCTTTCAAAAATTAGAGTATTTATGTGCCTAGACTCAATTGCTTACTTAATGTTTTGCCACTTCTTTTATGGAAACTCTCAACCTGATTGTAAATAGATTTCTTTCCTTATTCTTGAACCTGTCGCTACTCGTTAAGAAAGTGATCCCTTAATTAAAGGCAATCATTTGTCTCTCTTTCACTCATTTTCAAAAGGCTATAAATACCCTGTACTTCTCTTCTTTCAAACATATGAACACAATGCATAAAGCACTTGAGTTCAGCCACACACTCCACTAAAATCTCCCTCTTTTCTCTGTTGTCACTTGTATTGCTGCCTTATCTAGCCGGCTGAAAACCAAGCTAGGCTATAGGAAACTTGCTTATTTTTTCTGCAATTGCATCCTTTACTAGTTTGTTCTAATTAAGCTTCTGCATCAATAACAACATGTTTCTTTACTGTCTTTTTCATCCTTGTTTGTCTCCTTTTGTATTTAACCAACTTCCGTTATTAAACATACTATAATCTATCTCTTCATGTTCTAAATTAATTCTTTCGCCCATTACTTATTATGACTTGTTGAATCCTAAATCAACATCCCCAATGTGTTAGTATTTGTTGGTGGTTTTGGGCATGACAACATTGGACATTGATGTGCATGACCCAAACCTGATCCCCTAGGATCATAACCTCCATGTTCTCTCTAGTTGTTATGTGTTCTTATTAGTTCATAGGCATGTTAGCACCTTTTATTGTTATGCATGCCCAAAACTGATCCATGCCTAAGTGTATGGTCTCCTTGCAATGGATTCAAACCCCTAACCTCTTGTGTATGAAGTTATCAACTCTATGTGTTATGAATTGCTGTCTCCTTATCACCCTTTACCCATCTCTTTTATCCCCTCGGTTAGAAAACTCTATTATTCACTTTCGCTATCTTCTTAGACTTGAGTTCTGCTCTTCTTGTGTGATCCTTCCTTTGGGACCTATGAGCTCCCTTTGAAATTTGACCCATAAGGGTTGGCACTTCCACATTGCACTCATCTCTATTCTGGTTATGCAACTTGGGTGTTAGAAATGTCCGGGGTGCTCTTGAGGTCCTTAGAGAACTTTGACACCCTCAAGTATTAGAAAGGTCTTGAATCAATGGCATTTGAAGTGGTTTGGTCCATAACTCAAAAAAGAAGTCAGGAATCTGGCCTCTTATGATTGTAATTTCTTTTTATCTTCTGATGTAATTCATTACTGGGTCTGTAATAAACATCGGAGTTGGCTAGTGAAAAAGGTTGGGAATTATGCATGCTTATGAGTAGATATCATGTCTATAGGACTTAAGATCTGCATTCTACAATTTAGAAATCACGATTCTGCATGTTAATTCCGCAATTTAAAAATCATGTCTATAGGAATTAAGATTTTGCATGTTCAATGCTGCAATTGAAAAATCATGCCTATAGGAACAAAAAATGGTGACAATAAAAATCATGTTTATAAGATTTGTTGTTTTAGATTATGCATATTTAATTCTGCATTATAGATACCATGTTCTTACAAACTAAATGACTAAAATCAGATATCATGTCCATAAGGTTAAAAATCAGTACCCCTTTGTAGAAATCATGCCTATAGGGATAAAAATCAGAAACACTAGATATCCTGCATATAGGATATGAAATTATTTAAAAATTAGTTTAATACGAACCAGTATTCCCTTTTATTTAACGTGGTTTAGAAAGCATTCCTATAAGATTTCCAAACATAGTTTGTTAAACGATTGTAGTGCTTCGCTATACATCTGAATCAGTAATAGATATCATGCTCATAGGATTTCGCTCAAACACCTAGGCAAACCTTAGGTGATAACAACCTTAAAACCAGATTTTGCCGTGTTAATTAATGACTGATACAACATACAGGCAAGCCTGATTTTGATTTCCTATCTGAGTCATGTATAAAACTAGTCTGCCTCAGCAATTAAACTCACCTCATCTTTAGTATTTTTTATCAGACCTAAAATGTATGTACAAGTCATACTATGTATGTATTTTATTTTGAGGAGGTATACATGGGCCTTTGTCTGTATACATGTTCCCCTTTATATGCCATATTATTTGTTTTATATGTCGCCTTAGATTTTACCTTTTGAAACCAAAACATCGATCCCCTAAAGGTAAGTGTGTAGGCTATAGAATCCCAAGTAGAGCTCATTCGGTTAAAAATAGCTACTGTGCTTATTTGGTCTATCAGTGACTCGGCTAGCTACTGGCCTAATTAGGAGATTTTTAGTCAAGGTCGTCAGATTTTGAGGTCCTTTCGCAAGGGTCCAGATCATTCAATTGGGGAGAAAGAAGGAGTCATCCATATATAGTATACATGAATACTACCAGTGGCTTCTAGGATGAAGACGGGGAGTGACCGGGTTAAAAGTTTGGTAGTAGTGTTCTTACTTCCAGTAATACCTACATTTGGGAGGAGAGAGACAGTCAGCCTAATATCTATCCCCTTTAGGAATAGTAGTCCTAGGCTCCTCCAGGACTGAGAGGAATGGGATGGTTAATAGCATCGAATAGTAATCGAGACCAATCCGTGCTTTTATACCTTAAGAGGGTGGGAATGGTAGACATAGATATGATGGCTACGTGCTAATGCCACGTGTAGCCCCTATTTGAGCCGTGTTTACCGGACATTGTGTAGGTGATCCATATTGAAAATAAACCTAAGACCCCCTTTACCCTTTTATTTGAAAACGTCTTTTCAAACCCTTCTTTTAACTGATCTTCAAACTCTGATGTTTTTAAACTTAAATCTCCTATAATTTGAGCATGTACTTATCTATGTGCTAACTGTATAAATTCACAACAAAACTGTCTGGACTGTAACCACACTAGTGGATCCTAAGGGGTGCCTAACACCTTCCCCCTTATGATAATCTCAAGCCCTTACCCAATCTCTAGTTATTCAAACAAAACATATATTTGAACCCTATAGGTGTCCTAATGTACCTTAAATCATTAGGTAGCGACACTTTAAATGAAAAACACAGTTCCAAAAAGGAACGAGTTTTCCTATATCAGGTGTCATAAACTTGATTTCAATGGAGGGAAAAGGGGGTGCTACAGCATGGCGACTCTGTTGGGGATTATCTAGGCTTTTACCATTTCAGATTGTTATTGTGAATTTATACCTCTTTTTGTGAAATTACTTGTTTAATTCCTTTAAGCATTTAATTCCTTTTTTCCATTGCAAAAATGACTTGTCTTTTTGTTTCTCTCATTTACTACTATTATTAATGATGAAACTGTTGTATTTACTGCTTTCTTAACATTAAAATACGTGACCACATGCTCTGGTTGTTTCTTAATCATTCTCAACATCATATTCTACTCGTGTCAAACAAATCCTATAGCAATGCTTATAATGAGTGTTTGCGCTCTTCCTATAAAATTACCCCATAAATCCCAAAAAGGAATATTTGCCATAAAACCTGTCAATCAACGACGTAGTTGACGGTTCCGTGCCTTTCTCCCTTGAGTTGACTACTCAAGGGTACCAGTCTAAAGCCCCATAAGAAACCTTACTCTATTTAAACTATGTATGCATCATGGTCAAATCTAACCGAGTCAGTTATGCTGTCCACATAATGACTCTTTAAGATAGCCTTCTCCGAAGTCCACCGGGTTTCCATAAACCCAAACGGACACTACCGCATTTTGTGCATTTATTTGGAGAACTAAATGCTTAAGCTAATTATCGATATTAAATAGCTGAGTCCAATAGGGGTAAGGGCCTAACCTTATTTGTCTTACATAAATGTGAGGCACGGAGTCTCTATATTCGGCATGATCATCAACATCCGACCAAGACTGCTAAGCTAGTGGAAAGATGTTCACTGTAGTGATCAAACTCTAGTCTGGAAGTATTCGGGAAACTTAACTCCTTTCTAGGAAATCTCACCCAACAACAAGAAGCTGCTACTTTGTTCTATGATTGTGAGAGGGCTTTATTTTTCTTTGGAGACATTGAAATGACACCCTTGTTAGAGGAGATAAGAGGATTGGCCGGTATAGTGTGGGAAACTCCGGGTTTGTTGATGCTTCTGAACCACAAGGGTAGGGGCTTCCTTATAATGATGGGTCTGAAGAAGAATCCAGAACTGATATGTCTAAAAGAATCCAACATCCGCTTGACTATTTGTATGTGAGGTACAGTTATACCAAATCCTACCGTACCTATCCTGAAGAGTTTGCTATCACATAATTAGGGCATATTCACTGAAGGGTCTTTGTATCCATGTTTTGTTTCCTGGGGTTGATCATGTTTCCAATGAAGAAAGCAAAAATCGACACCAGAATAGCTAAGGTGACTAATAACCTTAAAGGAAGAAATTGACGAGAAACCATTTAGCATTGTGCCCATGGTCATTGTAGAAATATACCGAGCCCTAGAGAAGTTTCAAAATGGAGCCAAACACTTTGGAGGATGCAATTTTCTATTTCAACTTTGGCTCATGAAGCATCTCGAAAAGAATGAATACTAACATGAGAGTCAGCGAAGGGGCTAGGATGATCATATCACTTTCAATCACCCAAAGCAAATGAATTACATGCCCAATATGTTCGCCCAATTGGAGTGGTAGAGAATCTGTCAAAGTCTTAAAAATCTAATTGACGACCAGGTACAATGGATGTTCGAGTAGAGTTTCCGACCGAGGAGTTCGTTGCCCGATCCAGAGATGCACCTTTCCCGATTTTGATCGGCCTGAATACTCTTACGTCCCTCTTCTGGTTATGAGGCAAGCTGGTAGAAAGCAAGTTGTACCCAGGGTTGACAAGATGAGTCACTTTCGGGCTGACTTCCAGAATGATGATAGTCCTTACAAGTTCCAAGCTCAGCATATGCGGCACAAAAAGATCGTCACGGGGAGGGATACCATCAAGATAGATTAATACCACGCTGGTTGTGCTCCCTACTATTCAGGCTAGTTGGAGGGCAATGATGATGGTTTAGGCCAGCCTAGGTTTGTTCGAGGTTACAGGATCATAGATAATAAGGTCGAGGCACATGTCAAATACAACCAACTGCGCAAGAGGATCCGAGAGTGCGAAAGCGAGCACCATATGATATAATAAGCCAATCAGAAGTTAATTAAGGAGTGGAAGCACATGGCTGTCAGTGCCAACAAGCAACTAGGATACTTTGAGTGAGGCATAATAGAGTTGGAAAGACAGTTTCTCAAGAGGGTTGAAGACTGTCAGAATGTAGAAGGAAATGAAGCCAGGGCTAACCTACTGTTGGGACTTTGTGAGCTGGGAAAACTATTTGATAGAGCCAAGGATGCCAATCTGGGGAAGGTCCTTCAGGATGGCCATTAGTAACTTTTATTTCCCGTTTGTTTAGTGATGATTTGGGATTCATCTTTTTTTTCTGTCAATAAAACAAGGAATTTAGCATTTTGATGTTCTCCAAATTAATTTTTCACTAGGCCTACCTCGGGCACAAAGAGGTCCCCAAGTTAGGACACGATTTACATTCCTGCACTATGTGTTTAAATATTGCAATGTTTCTTATGACCCTCACTAACTTGGTTATCTTTTATCTTTACTTTTCATTTATTATCCACCTCCCCAAATGTTACTTCGTGCACTCTGGAAACATCATCCTATTACACGAGATCTAGGGGCTCTCCACCCTCTCTTCTTCTTCCTCCTGTCAAAAACAAGAACAAAGGAAAGATTGAAGATTTGAACAATGCAAAAAGGAGAACTCAACTGAATGGGTAGAGGCCACTCATTGTCATGGTACTCAGGTTCCTATGGAAAATGCATCGCAACTGGAACAAAAGCTGTTGAAATTCCAAGAAGAATTTGATGGGTTCAGAATCTGGCAAATTGACATTTTCCCTCACCACTCCAGATATCAATTACCCAAATGCTCAGAACCCTACACCTCCACAAAATATCCCAAAGAAACAGAACCATCCCGCTCACCACCATCATTGCAAACCCTGCCATACCTCAAACAATACCCCACTGCTTATCCCAGAATCTCTAAACTCCGCAAATGACCACTTACATATCCACAATAATATCCCCCATCTATGTGGAGACTATGCCACACTCCAACCAACCTATCTCAAGCATACCCGAGTCTGATGATAAAGACTTGCTAATCAGGAACATGACTGAAGAACTTAAGAAATTAACTAGCACGATTCAAGGCGTTGAAGGAAGCAAGGGAATAAAGGGGCTCAATTATAAAGATCTTTGCATACAGCCCGATGTCGAACTTTCAAAGGGGTTCAAAACCTCCAAAGTTCGAAATGTTTGATGGTACAAGAGATCCAAGGGTCCATTTGAGAGCGTGTTGTGACGAGCTAGTTGGAGTAGGGAAACACGAGAGAAGCCACATGAAGCTTTTCAAGAGGAGCTTGAAAAGAGATGCTTTGTCTTGGTACATTAGCCAATATCCGAAGAAGTGGTCGAACTGGATATGCATAGATCCAACTTTATGGACAGTTTCAAGTTCAATACAGATAATGCATTGGATATGTTCTAAATTAATAATCTAAAGAAGAAACCCATAGAAACATTTTGCGAGTATGCTACACTTTGGAGGTCTGAAACTGCTAAGGTTAGACCTGCACGAAGAACGGATGAACAAACAGAATTATGAATGACTAATGACGATCAAGAGCCACACATTTTCAAACATTATCAAGTTTGGGGGAAAGATCGAAGAGGATATCAAAAGCGGTATGGTTACGAACTTCAAAGCCTTATATGCCACAAGGCCTTATAATCTAGGGATGTGTCCAAGAATAGGGACGTAGGAGCCATGATGGTCACAGAAAGAACCAAATCTCCCACTAAATACAAAACCTAACCAATGCCTCCTCTCACCTAACAGCCCACACTAAACTACCGAGCACCCTCACCATCTTACCAAACTCCACCACCCACTTATCAATCACCTCCAATCCCCACATATCAGCCCACTTCACCCTGATATTCCCAACCTACACATGTTTATTTAACCAATTGCTCAACCATCCTACTATAAATCTTCTCATGCACGCTAAAACTTTCCTAGACCTAGACTAAATCTCGACCACAGACCTCCTAAACAATATACAACCATTGCTGAACCCATTCTCAGCTGTATGATTGACTCAAAGCTGCTAGTTATGTCATCCCTATCCCCGCTGATATTCCAGAGAACTCTTCTCAGTGGGTCAACCCAAACAAATCATGTGCATACCACTCCGGCATTAAAGGGATCACCATTGATGAATGTCGTTCTTTGAAAGACAAGATCCAGTCTCTGATCGATATCAAGGTTATTGTGGAAAATGAAACCGCTTTTAATCTCCACAATAACCCCCTGCTGGACCATAAGGTTGGAGGCATTCACATGATTGAAATAGTGGATGATTGGAATTCTGAGAGATCAATCGGTTTAATTGTAGAAGGTGATGACCTAAAGAAGACAATAGTTACTCTTAATCCAATCATAGTCCAGATTCAGTCATCCGGGGATGCTGAGGTAAATATGTCCATGCCACTTGAGTTTTAAGCAACGTCATCTGCAAAGATACCAGCGCCAATTGATGTCGAATTCGTGTCTCTAGTAAAGGCACCCATACAATTTGAAGTTGCAACATTACCACCAAAAGATCATGCTCTGTTCGAAGTAAGGATAGCAGGATAGCTATACCAATCCCAGTAGCGATGTCAACCATGACATCATTCCATAAAAAGGTTGTGCCTTGGTGTTGGAAACACGTTTCAAATGCAATATACTAAACGTGTGTTCTTTTGTAGGTTTTGATGAATGTCAAACAAAGCAATAAGCGATATATAGCAGTGCTCAAGGACAAGCACAAAATGGATGCATTACAAGAAGCTCAAGACAAAGTTTAGAAATGTTATAATTGAGTCAATATTAATTGTGATCTTGATTCCTCAATCTTGGCTCATAACATGGCTTCTCTACTAAAATTATTTTTCCAAAATCATGCATATCTAACTTAAGTGTCAAATGATTTTAAACTATGCATATTTATATTTGTTAAAATGTTTTTCAAACATGCCTCAAAAATCTGGGCTAAGATAATCGATTATGTACTTATGATAATCGAGTATCTCTAAGCCAAGACTGCATGACAATCGATTGTGAATTAATGATAATCGATTGTGAGTAAGTCAGTTAACATCAGGTTTTTGCAAACTGCATAACAATCGATTGTGTACTTTTGATAATCGATTGTTAACTGAGGCAAAGTTTTCAAAACTCAGAAAAATCGATTATGAACTAATGGTAATCGATTAGAATGAGAAAAATGTCTGCCAGTGTTTTTAAATAAATTAATAATCGATTGTGGCTTTTGATAATCGATTATATATGAGACAGAAAGTTTTGAAATTAATTAATAACCGATTATGGCTTTTGATAATCGATTATATATGAGACAGTAAGTTTTGAAATTAATTTATAATCGATTGTTCTATTTGATAATCGATTGTTGGAACTAACCGTTGTCATACATTTTCAAATTACCTTCAGGTAATCGATTGTTGATATTTAACAATCGATGTTTTGCGTAAAATCTGGAAAAGATTTTCTGAACGTTGTTAAAATAATCGATTGTTGATTTCCTGATAATCGATGTTTTATGCCAAAAATTGGAAAGGATTTTTTAACGTTATAAATAATCGATTATTGATTTGAAGTAATCGATTGTTGACGTAAAATCTGGGATTGAATTTTTGATCTGATAGGCAAACAATCGATTGTTTAGTCTTGACAATCGATTGTCACTGAGTAATTTCAGCAATCCTTAATTGGCAATTAGACAACGGTAAGACTGAGTTTTTCACCTATAAATACAGGCTTAACTCAGTGTTTTCACAACAACAACATATACAATTTAAGTATTTTCATTGCTAAAAGCTTTCTTACATTGATCATCATTTTCATTCATCCATAAAGCTTTTTGAAGAGCCATTCTATTGAGCTAAGTTGTTGTGATCTTGAGCGTACTATTTCTACTCATATCTACTCATTGAGGAGTACTTTGTAAAGTGAGTTTGTTTTGTGTTTGTAAGAGAATTGCGATTCTCGTTTGTTGAGGAACTTGTGATTCCTCAGTTGAAGTCTTTGGGATTGTTATCCCCGAGCAGTTGAAGTCTTTGGGATTGTTATCCCCGAGCAGTTGAAGTCTTTGGGATTGTTATCCCCGAGCAGTTGAAGTCTTTGGGATTGTTATCCCCGAGCAATTGAAGTCTTTGGGATTGTTATCCCCGAGCAATTGAAGTCTTTGGGATTGGTATCCCCGAGCAATTGAAGTCTTTGGGATTGTGATCCCCGAGCACCTAGGTGAGGCTTGTGTCCTCAGCTGTAACGGTTTGTTAAGCACCCGTAAGCTTGACAAGTTTAGTGGAAATCTCGAGAGAGTCTCTCGGGGACTGGACTAACCACGTTTGTGGCCAACCAGGATACATCATTGTGTAAGTTTATTTTACTGCACTTGTTTTAATTTCTGCAAAGTTTTTAAATTCCGCACTAAAACGCTTAATATTTTTAAAACGCTATTCACCCCCCCCCTCTAGCGTAAAGCGTTATTTCCAACAATTGGTATCAGAGCCATACTCTCTGAAAAACCTAACCGTTTGAGAGAACCATCCATGGCTTCTACTCTAAATTTCTTTGCAGGAATAGGTGAAGGAGAATGCAGCATGTCACCTCCAATATTAGACGAAAACGACTACTCAGTCTGGAAATATCGGATGCAAGTTTTTACAATGGCAAACGATTTGTATCTATGGCAAGCTATTAAACACAGTGATCAACTGACGACGAAAGTCGGGAAAGATAAGGGAAGTGAATACAACACTAAAGCTATGAATATATTTCATAACGCCTTGAATCAGGAACTTTGGCGAAAAATCTCCCACTATAAAACTGCTAAGGAAATGTGGGACAAACTTGAGGAATTGCACGAAAACACGCCTCAAAAAGCGGTCAGCACAAACGATGAATCAACTGGTCAGTGCCTCATGGCAGACGAAAAAGACGAGGTAAGTACATCTAACGATATACAAATTGCTTATAACAAACTGCATGATGAGTTGGTAAATGCTTCTAAGACTATTAAAGATTTACAAAGGACTCTTTCTCTACAAGGAGAGGATTTTCAAAAACAACTCTTTTTAAAAGACAAGGACTTCGAAGAACGTCTTTCTTTAGCTCAAAAAGGGGTTGAAAATCTGTCTCGTGATAACGAGAATCTTGCAAATGAAAATCAATTTTTGTTAAATGATAGTATAGAACTTAGACAAGTCATCAAGACCATGCATGAAGCCTCTTGTGTTGATAATTGTTTTACTTGTACTACTTGTGAGTCCTTAAAACTAGAAAACACAGAACTTAGGAAAACTTTAGAAACTCGTAGTAAAGAAGTTCTTAAAGTTGGTGAAAAAGAATCGCCTAAGAAAAATCAACGGCATAAAATCAAAAACTCCACTACACCACCTAGACATTATGCTAGAATGTATGAAAATAAGGGTAGAACTAATATCTTTAGACAACCTAGATCCAAATCTAGGATTCTTGCAAACAAGCCTACAAATAGTAATTTTCGGCAACCAAGAAATAACTCTAGGAACGAGCTTAGACCACCTAGACATGACACTAGGTCCTTCAACAAGTCTAACACTAATGACTTTAGACCATCTAGATATTATACTAGAAATGGGAACAATATATCTAGTGTTAATCATTTTCATTCGCCTAGAACTTTGTTGGCTCAACCTAGGCATCGACACAACCCGAACGTAGTATGTCATTACTGCAATCGTATAGGTCATATTGCACCTATGTGTTTTACAAAGCATAGAGATTCTTCATATTATTATGGTCGTTATTTGCCTAACCCCCAAGGACCCAAAATGGTATGGGTACCTAAAGAATATTAATTTGCCTTGTAGGTGTGCTTGAAGGGATCAAGTGTACTATGGTACCTTGACAGTGGATGCTCCAGACACATGACAGGAGACGAATCCAAATTCCTTCAACTAGAGCACAAAGAAGGAGGAAGCGTTGTATTCGGTGACAACAATAAAGGACAAATTATTGGCATCGGATCGGTCGGTAAGAATGAAAAATCCTCTATAAAGCATATATTACTTGTCAAAGGTTTAAAGCATAATCTCTTGAGCATAAGTCAATTATGTGACAAGGGAAATCTTGCGTTGTTTGATTCAGATGAGTGTCTAGTGTTTAGACGTAGTGATTTCAAGATTATTCTACGTGGTTTTAGAGTTGACAATATTTACATGGTTGATCTTGAAAACTCCTCATCCGAGTATGTTGATTGTTTGTTGAGCAAAGATGATAATGTGTGGTTGTGGCATCGTAGAGTAGCTCATATGAACATGCATCTTTTAAATAAATTAATTTCTCAAAATCTAGTGATTGGTCTTCCTAACTTAAAATTTGAAAGTGATACTATTTGTGACTCATGTCAGAAGGGGAAGCAAACAAGAGCATCTTTTAAATCCAAAAATGTTGTTTCAACCTCTAGACCTTTACAACTATTGCATATGGATTTATTCGGACCATCCCGCATCGAAAGTCTAGGAAGAAATAGATATGCTTTTGTAATTGTTGATGACTTCTCTAGATTTACATGGACATTATTTCTTGCACATAAAAGTGATGCATTTCTTAGCTTCAAGCTTTTTCTTAAAAGAGTTCAAAATGAAAAGGAATCAACTGTAACTTCCATTAGAAGTGATCATGGGGGAGAGTTTGATCACAATCTCTTTGCGGATTTTTGTGATGAACTCGGAATCGAGCATACCTTTTCCGCTCCACGTACACCACAACAAAACGGGGTGGTGGAAAGGAAAAATAGGAGTCTCGAAGAGATGGCTAGAACCATGCTCGACGAAGCTAAGATTCCCAAACACTTTTGGGCAGACGCCGTGAGTACCGCATGCTATGTTTTGAATAGAGTAGCAATTCGGCCGATACTCTTAAAAACCCCATATGAACTCTACAAAGGTAGAAAACCTGACATTTCACATTTACGTGTTTTTGGTTGTAAATGTTTTGTGCATAACAATGGAAAGGACCAACTAGGAAAATTTGATGCAAAGTCGGATGAAGGTATCTTCATTGGCTATTCTTCTCGTAGTAAAGCTTATAGGGTTTTTAATAAAAGAACCCAAGTTCTAGAGGAATCTCCTCATATTGTATTTTCCGAAGATAATACTCGCTTGGCGAGAAAGGATTGTGGTCTTGATCTTTCAGGTATTCTGGAAAGCCTAAAGGACAAAATTCAAGAAGAACCACCAAGGAAAGAAATTGACAAAACGGTGGAACAACAAATTGAAGAAGCTCCTCAATCGGAAAATGAACCAAAAGAGCAAACAGAATGGAGGACAGTCAAAGACCATCCTCTCGATCAGGTAATAGGCGACTTTGGAGGAAAGGTAAGTACCCGGAGCTCCCTTAGAAATACCTTAGATCTTACTGCGTTTGTTTCTCAAATTGAACCCAAAACCATCTCTGAAGCAATTGGGGATGAATTTTGGACCTTGGCAATGCAAGAGGAGCTTAACCAATTCAAACGTAACAACGTTTGGGATTTGGTGCCAAGACCCGAAGGTCATACCATAATTGGTACGAAATGGGTTTTTCGAAATAAATTAGATGAAAATGGCATAATCACTAGAAACAAAGCTAGGCTTGTGGCTCAAGGCTATAATCAAGAAGAAGGGATTGATTATGATGAGACATATGCTCCGGTAGCTAGATTAGAGGCCATCCGTTTGTTGCTTGCTTTTGCATCTTCTATGAATTTCATTTTATATCAAATGGATGTGAAAAGTGCCTTTTTAAATGGTTTTATCCAAGAAGAAGTTTTTGTAAAGCAACCCCCCGGTTTTGAAGACTTTAATTTTCCCAATCATGTTTTCAAACTCAAAAAGGCCCTTTATGGTTTAAAACAAGCTCCTCGAGCTTGGTATGAAAGGTTGAGTAAATTTCTTTTAGAAAATAATTTTATTCGTGGAAAAGTTGACACAACTTTATTTGTCAAGCATGAAAACAATGATATCTTGCTAGTTCAAATATATGTAGATGATATCATTTTTGGTGCTACTAACAATGCTCTATGCAAGGAATTTTCAAACTTAATGACTAGCGAATTTGAGATGTCCATGATGGGTGAGTTACAATTCTTTTTGGGATTACAAGTAAAACAAATGAAGGAAGGTACATTCATTTGTCAAAGCAAGTATTGCAAAGAACTGCTTAAACGTTTTGACTTGAACAATGCAAAGGAAATAGCAACTCCCATGAGCACATCCGATCATCTCGACAAAGATGAAAAAGGTAAGGAAGTCGACATCAAAAAGTACCGAGGTATGATTGGCTCTCTTCTTTATCTTACTGCTAGTCGTCCGGACATCATGTTTAGCGTGTGCGTCTGTGCCCGTTATCAATCATGTCCAAAAGAGTCTCACCTTACTGCGGTAAAGCGGATTCTAAGGTATCTTGTCGGTACTACCAATGTGGGTCTATGGTACCCCAAAGGTTCTTCATGCCAACTTATTGGCTATTCCGACTCCGATTTTGCTGGATGCAAATTGGATCGCAAGAGCACTAGCGGCACTTGCCACTTGCTCGGTAGCGCTTTAGTTTCTTGGTTTAGTAAGAAGCAAGTTAGTGTTGCGTTGTCCACAACCGAGGCTGAATATGTAGCCGCGGGGAGTTGTTGCGCTCAAATCCTATGGATGAAACAACAACTCTTGGACTATGGCCTACGTCTTGATCACATTCCTCTTAGATGTGACAACACTAGTGCCATATGCTTGACGAAGAATCCCATTCTTCACTCGCGAACAAAACACATTGAAATTAGACATCATTTTATTAGAGATCACGTTCTAAAAGGCGATGTCGAAATTGAATTTGTTGAAACAAAAAGCCAATTGGCAGACATCTTTACAAAGCCCTTAGATAAAGAGTCCTTCTTCCGAATTCGTAGTGAACTCGGAATCCTTGACTCCACGTTGATCTAAGTCATGCATTGCATTTTATTTCTTACATAATTTCTAACTTGAGCGTCGGAGGCGTCTAACATTTTTTTTTGCAGGTATCACCCTAAAGAAAAGGGGATCATAAAAAAAAAAAAAAAGCATGACGCAAAATACTCAAGTATTCTACAGGAAAATCGCCGTCAAACAATCGATTACTGTATCAATAATCGATTACTTCCTCTATCTTAATTTTCCAATAAATAAACTTGTGTTTATTTCAGATTTTTTTCATATTCTTCCCTTGTGTAAATTTTTGCTAATGGCAAAAGGGGGAAGAAACGGGATATCAAGAAGTATGTTATATCACTCTCAACTTCATTCATGCTTAAAGTGAGGGGGAACATGAATTGAGGGGGAACATCAAATTGCATACTTTACTCTTGTCTTGGATTATCAAAATAATTATTGCATATATCCCGCTTATGTTTGCCATTATCAAAAAGGGGGAAATTGTTGGAAACACGTTTCAAATGCAATATACTAAACGTGTGTTCTTTTGTAGGTTTTGATGAATGTCAAACAAAGCAATAAGCGATATATAGCAGTGCTCAAGGACAAGCACAAAATGGATGCATTACAAGAAGCTCAAGACAAAGTTTAGAAATGTTATAATTGAGTCAATATTAATTGTGATCTTGATTCCTCAATCTTGGCTCATAACATGGCTTCTCTACTAAAATTATTTTTCCAAAATCATGCATATCTAACTTAAGTGTCAAATGATTTTAAACTATGCATATTTATATTTGTTAAAATGTTTTTCAAACATGCCTCAAAAATCTGGGCTAAGATAATCGATTATGTACTTATGATAATCGAGTATCTCTAAGCCAAGACTGCATGACAATCGATTGTGAATTAATGATAATCGATTGTGAGTAAGTCAGTTAACATCAGGTTTTTGCAAACTGCATAACAATCGATTGTGTACTTTTGATAATCGATTGTTAACTGAGGCAAAGTTTTCAAAACTCAGAAAAATCGATTATGAACTAATGGTAATCGATTAGAATGAGAAAAATGTCTCCCAGTGTTTTTAAATAAATTAATAATCGATTGTGGCTTTTGATAATCGATTATATATGAGACAGAAAGTTTTGAAATTAATTAATAACCGATTATGGCTTTTGATAATCGATTATATATGAGACAGTAAGTTTTGAAATTAATTTATAATCGATTGTTCTATTTGATAATCGATTGTTGGAACTAACCGTTGTCATACATTTCAAATTACCTTCAGGTAATCGATTGTTGATATTTAACAATCGATGTTTTGCGTAAAATCTGGAAAAGATTTTCTGAACGTTGTTAAAATAATCGATTGTTGATTTCCTGATAATCGATGTTTTATGCCAAAAATTGGAAAGGATTTTTTAACGTTATAAATAATCGATTATTGATTTGAAGTAATCGATTGTTGACGTAAAATCTGGGATTGAATTTTTGATCTGATAGGCAAACAATCGATTGTTTAGTCTTGACAATCGATTGTCACTGAGTAATTTCAGCAATCCTTAATTGGCAATTAGACAACGGTAAGACTGAGTTTTTCACCTATAAATACAGGCTTAACTCAGTGTTTTCACAACAACAACATATACAATTTAAGTATTTTCATTGCTAAAAGCTTTCTTACATTGATCATCATTTTCATTCATCCATAAAGCTTTTTGAAGAGCCATTCTATTGAGCTAAGTTGTTGTGATCTTGAGCGTACTATTTCTACTCATATCTACTCATTGAGGAGTACTTTGTAAAGTGAGTTTGTTTTGTGTTTGTAAGAGAATTGCGATTCTCGTTTGTTGAGGAACTTGTGATTCCTCAGTTGAAGTCTTTGGGATTGTTATCCCCGAGCAGTTGAAGTCTTTGGGATTGTTATCCCCGAGCAGTTGAAGTCTTTGGGATTGTTATCCCCGAGCAGTTGAAGTCTTTGGGATTGTTATCCCCGAGCAATTGAAGTCTTTGGGATTGTTATCCCCGAGCAATTGAAGTCTTTGGGATTGGTATCCCCGAGCAATTGAAGTCTTTGGGATTGTGATCCCCGAGCACCTAGGTGAGGCTTGTGTCCTCAACTGTAACGGTTTGTTAAGCACCCGTAAGCTTGACAAGTTTAGTGGAAATCTCGAGAGAGTCTCTCGGGGACTGGACTAACCACGTTTGTGGCCAACCAGGATACATCATTGTGTAAGTTTATTTTACTGCACTTGTTTTAATTTCTGTAAAGTTTTTAAATTCCGCACTAAAACGCTTAATATTTTTAAAACGCTATTCACCCCCCCCCCTCTAGCGTAAAGCGTTATTTCCAACACTTGGGACTATACAACCGAGACAGGGATGAAAGGCAAGGTCAAGTTCGAAGAGACTGTAGTCGCACAATGTATGACGAGAACTGGTAGGGTTTATACACCAAAACACCTAGCCGAGTCAAGCAAGTAGGCCTCCAACTTGCCAACAATTATTGAGATAGTTCCAGATGACCTTTGGAGAAAAATACAGGCCAAGGGATTCTCGGTCATCGACCAGTTGAACAAAACACCAGTGTAGATCTTTATCCTTGATTTGCTACAGAATTCCGAGGCACACAAGAATGCTCTACTAAGGGTGCTAAGTGAAGCAAACATGGCTAGCAACATCACCGACGGGAAAATGGCTAACATTGTAGGATAGGTATTGGAAAATCAAAAGATCACTTTTCATGAGGATAAGCTGCCACTTGAAGGATTGGGTCATAACAAAAGCACTACTTTTGTGCATATATTACATATCTCATATCAAGGATGGATCCTTTGATGGACATTTTCCAGAAGCCCATGCCCACAGGAAAGCTAGCCAAGTGGAAAATCCAGTTGAGTAAATTTGAAATTGTCTACATAACTCACAAGGCAATCAAGGGAAAGGCACTAGCAGATCACCTTGATTAAATTCTTGTAGATGGAGAATACGAACCCCTGAAAACATACTTTCCTGACGAAGAGGTATCATTCATAGGAGAGGACATTGAAAAATCCTATGATGGTTGGAGAATGTTTTTTAATGGATTAGAAAATTTCAAAGGAGTTGGCATAGGAGCAGTCCTAGTAGTAGAAATCGATCAACATTATCCGGTGACTACCAAACTCAGGTTCCCGTACACCAACAACATGTCCGAGTATGAAGCTTGCATCCTAGGGCTCAAAATGGACATTGACATGAACATTCAAGAATTGCTAGTGATTGGAGATTTGGACCTATCATATATTAGGTGCGTGAAGAGTGGAAACCAAGAATTCTAAGACACTCCCATATTTGCATCATGTATGTGAATTGAGAAAGAGTTTCACAAAGACGAAATTCCAGCATGTCCCCAGAATCCAAAATGAGTTCGACGATGTATTGGCTAGCTTGTCGTCCATATTACAATATCGTGATAAGAATTTCATTGATCTCATTCCAGTAAAGATCCATATCAACCATTTTATTATGCCCATGTCGAAGGAGAAACCGACGTAAAGCCTTGGTTTCATGATATTAAGGATTATTTGGAAAAAGGAGAATACCCAGAGCTTGAAAATCCTACTTAGAAATGTATGCTTCAGAGGTTATTCAATAATTTCTTTCACAACGTAGGAATCCTGTATAGGAGGACTCCTGATTTGGGTTTACTAAGGTATGTCCAATGCTAAAGAAGCATCCATGCTACTAGAGGAAATTCACATTGGTACCTACGGTCCACATATGAACGGTTTTATCTAAGCAAATAAGATACTCCAAACTGGTTACTTTTGGATGACTATGGAAACAAACTATATCTTGTATGTCCAGAAATGCCACCGATGCCAGATACATACAGACATGATAAAAGTGCCTCCAAATGAGCTTAATGCAACAAGATCCTCGTGGCCGTTCACCGTTTGGGGAATGGATGTCATTGGACCAATTGACCATGCCACTTCAAACGGGCATAGATTTATCTGGGTAGCAATCAACTATTTTACTAAATTGTTCAAAGCAGTATCTTACAGAGCAGTAACGAAGAAAGTTATGGCAGAGTGTACGCTATCATATTGTTTGTCGATTTGAGATTGTAGAGTCAATCATCACTGACAATGTCTCCAAACTCAACAGCGACATGATAAAAGCTATGTGTGAAACTTTCAAGATCAGACACAAGAATTCAATAGCCTACAGGCCTCAGATGAATGGAGCTGTAGAAGCCGCCAATAAGAATGTCAAGAAAATATTGAGGAAAATGATAGAGAAACATAAGCAGTGGCACGAGAAGTTATCATTTGCTTTATTGGAGTATCTTACCATAGTCCGCACATCAATCGGGGAAACCCCCTATACGCTGCTTTATGGTATAATAGCTGTCATTCCCACTGAGGTAGAAATTCTTTCCCGAAGGATTATATAGAAAGCTGAGATCGACGACACAGATTGGGTAAAAAGTTGTTAGGAACAACTAGCTCTAATAGATGAAAAAATAATAAATGTGGTTTTTCGCGGTCAACTCTATTACAACAGAATGTCGAGAGCTTTTAAAAAAGCGTCAAGCCAAGTTAGTTCACACCTGCGCAGATGGTGTTAAAGAAAAAATTTCCACATCAAGAAGAAGGCAAGGTGAAAGGCTCTCCCAACTGGAAATGTCCGTATATGGTTCACCGGGTTCTAAGATGAGGATCCCTCATACTTGAAAAAATAGACGGGAAAATTTGGCCAAAGCCGATTAATTCAGATGTACTCAAACATCACTATATGTAATCCTTATGCTTTTCTCTACGATGTAAATTGAACTACGCCTGACCTGATTTCCGTTTAAGAGGGAATACATATGCAGCCCTAGGGGTTCAGACACAATTCAATAAAAATTTCATCCCCCCCCCCCCCCCCCCGCAATTGGAAACTGGAGCAGAATTTTGAGGAGGACCCTAAAAATTCTGAAGCAATTTCAACTAGATTGTCGCAAGCAAAAGTGAGGAGCATCAATATATTAAACTGGGGCCGAATTTTTAGGGGGGCCTCAAAACCCGTAGCAAGATAGGTTGCAATGTCTCGAACCCCGTCACATTCATCAGTTCATCTAAAATTTATTTTAACTATACGTTCATGTTTTACTTTTTAGAGACTCACGTATGTTTTTGCCTATTTTAGCAAAATGACACAAACAGTATTACCATATCAAAGCCACGAAGGTCAAGCAGAGCCAGTGGGGATACGAACTAACCTCTACCCTTTACAAAACTCACCATTTTTGTTTCGATGCAGGCACTTGGATTGCAAAATCATTGAACATAATATACACTCACGAGAAAAACATTATTTATGAATATAACTCTCAGAACCATTGCACTTATCCACATTTTCTATCCACACATACTAGTGACATTTCGTATGTCACAGTGTCCCCAGCAGTCACGATATTGCAATCTGTTATCAGCTAAGAAAGCTCTATTTACCATTTTCCCTTTTATTTCTTGCATAATGCTACCATTCTTCCTTTCGAGACTAAACATTGTCTCCATATACATTTTCTACATTGCATAAGGCTACCATTCTGCCGACCGAGACTAAACGATGTCTCCATTTGCATTTTTTGTATTGCATAAGACTACCAATCTGCCTTCAGAGACTAAATACTGTCTCCATCTGCATTTTTTGCATTACATAAGGCTACCATTTTTCCTTCCAAGACTAAATGTTGTCTCCATCCGCATATGCATGGCTGAAAGATTGCCACCTACTACATTTGCATGGCTGAGAGATTGGCACCTACTACGTTTGCACGGCTGAAAGATTGCCACCTATTGAATTGCATGGCTGAAAGATCGTCATCTCATCTGCATCACATGGGCTGAAAGATCGCCAGAAACTACATTTCATGGGCTGAAAGATCGCTAAATTATCCAAAGGCATTGTTGTTCGGAGGCACCATTTTTATATCCCGAGAATACCACGTCATTGCTGAGGACCCCCCCCCCCTTTAAATCTTTTACATAGCATTTTTAAAAGACATCATTGTTCGGAGGCATCATCCTCATAGCCCGAGTGCATTATTTCATGGCCTGTGAATCCTTTATTATACGCTTTATGCTTGTATTTCTTATGTGAAAGTAAACCGGCAAGCAACGACCATCTCGATAGGGGCTCTGCCGCTCTTGTTCCCACAGACATATCTAACCTTAACCATTCCCCTGACCCTAGATATTGCGCTCGTTCTAAAAAGTCTCCATCGGCATACTCCGGTGACGGATCCCAAACTACATATGGCATGATTCTTATAAAACTAGGAATATGTAGGTGGCACAGAAGCCAGAGCGCGACCTAGACCTCTTCGAACCGTTTCGCTTTATCAAAATTGGCTATCATATCTGTACCTGACAACTCTTTCATCCTTTCGGGTTAAGAGGGGCACTTGTTGATACCCAAATTTTTCTATGTATTCTCAATATGCAAAATACTTTCCAGATAGCATATGAATGCATATATAAGTATGTCCAATTGTTTTATTATTTTTCTTAATTTTCTAAGGATTTTTAACCAATTTATTCCCCTATTTTATTCATAAAGAAATCAACAATATTTCCAAAATAAATATTTTGGTAATTCATTTATTGTATTTTAATATTCATGCCAAAATTTATTTAAAATAATTTTAGTACATTATTAAAAGTTTATTTAGTATTTTTAAAGCTAATTGGATATAATTATAATATTAGCCTCTTTTAGCTTTAATTGCGTTTATATCTATAAAAATTATGTTCATTATTATTAATCTAATAATTATGTACTATAAATCATTTTAGTAACTTTAATTTATTTACTGAAGCTATTTTATTATTTTGATAAATAAAATAGAAAAATTAGCTATTCAAATGTTAGCCCAATTTTTTTTTTTTGGCAAGACCGCTAGGCGAAGCCTAGGGTTGAGATTTTATTAATAACAAAACATTAAAAATATCACATAAAAAACATGATCGTGCTAGATGAAATATGATCGTCCCAGAGTTTATAACATACTCTGTGATGATGTTACATTTGAAGAAATTAAGACGGATAAATAAACTTATGATGAAGCGACGGATGTCTTCGTGATTTATGCTTTGATATTTGTTCTTTGTGTAAACTGTTTTTGTTTTGCGATTCTCATTGGGGGTCGTCTTATGTTTGCATCTATCACCCTGCCGTCCCAGCTTCTATCTCTTTGACGACAATTCTTAATTGATTTACCGTGCATTGGTGATAAATCGCCTTTTCTTGCAGCTTCTTCACGACATTGCATTAACATCTCTTCTTCCTCCCCTTCTTCATATGTATGCCTTGCTTCCATATCGTTCTGGAGTTGTATTTGTTCTGAAGAGATTTGGATATCATATGATTCATACTGATCTTGTCGCTGTCCAGTGTGAATAGATGAAATCTGCTTTTGTCCACTGTTTTGTTGTCCTACTTTGTTTCCAGCAGTTGAAGATTCACCCAAAAATTTGGTCACCTTTTGTGCTGTTTCTTTTTGATTGTTCTTTGTATTTGCTTTACTTGAATCACCTGTTGTGTTAAATTTTGGAGTGTAAGCTGGAGCATTATGATTTAAAGAGTTGTTTGAATTTGCCCAAGAGAAGATGGAGTTTTTGCATTCCAGATTACAATTGCATTTTTTCCTTGAGAATCCAAGTCTTCTCTTGGGCTATCGTAATTACCTTCTAGATCTTCCTCTGCTGATGAAAAACTAGTGGAGCCTTCTTCCCAACTCTCTTCATCACCAAATTGACGTTGGTCCCAGAGTTTCGATTTAATAACCAACTCCCTCATGTTATCTAAAACTAGTTGTTTGTTTTCTCCATTGAATATTGAAAAATCTCCATGATCCTTGTTCTCTACATATGTATAGGGAATGGGAGGATAGCATTTGACAACCTGTATGTTCCCTGCAGCAACCATTTCCAACAAATTGGAGATTGGTATTGGAGCTGTATTTTCCTCTACAATCTGCTTTCTTTGTTTCACGCAAACTGGCTAATTTGAGATATTCTGTAAAGTTGTCTGCTACTCAATATCATCCTTTGGAAGTTTAGTTGTTAGCTGAATTGTAGCCTCAAGATTTTGGTTTTCAGATAAAGCAAGAGTAGCTTGTTGCTGTCCAACTTTATTTGAATCATCATGGATACCAGAAACTGGATTTTTTTCTCCTTGTTGCAGATCTACCTCAGTGTGATCTTTGTCCAGTGCTTCCCTGTTGTTTCCATTTGTTTGAACAGTCATAACAGCATATTCATGGATGACTATCTGTTTAGACTGCTGCTATTCAGACAGTTCTGCAGATTTCCCATTTGATTTCAGATTTCTAGATTCTGCATCGCCTGATCCTTGCTTCTGCATGATGCTCCTGTGCTGCTTTCGTTCCAAACCAATTATCTTCTCATCCTATGCATCATGATTGTTTTGGATTACATTATTCTGCATTGTCCCAGCATTGTCTTGATTTAATAACATCTTTTCCTTATTAACCATACACTGCATATCAATGGAACAGTGATCTGCATTGCACGATCAAAATTACAAGCATCCTCTATTACTTGTTGTGTTTCTGCTGAGGTATCAACTGACAATTCTTGCTGCTGCTTGAGGTGCTGTCCATCCTTTCCAACCATATGCTCTGCCTGTGTATTATTACTGAGATAGTCTGCAGAAAATTAGCTTTTTCCAACAGACTCAACAGATGCTCGAGCCAGCATTATAGACTTAGGCTTGTCTAAAATCTGCCCCTCTTTTCAGGATTCAAAAGGAGATGCAAAATGTGATTCCTTTGCCTTATCAGTTGTTAAAGCAGACTTAATATTAATCAGTTGATTAGCATCTGTCCTATCCACCACAGAGATTTGAATAGAGTCAGTGTCCTCTTTATGTTTCAATAGATTTCCTTGTTGTATAACTGAATCATAATGTCCAGAATTCTTAACATTCTGTTTTGACGTCATTTTTCAGAAATGTGCCGTGCAACATCTGGTAACTGAGCTCCTGCTGTATCCTTTTTTCCTAGCAACTCTTTAGCTCGCTGATCAGCTCTTATACCATTTAAATAATCCCGAGCATCCCCTTGTAATTTGACAGTGCTATTCACATCCTTACGAGGCACATCATTAGCCAGTTTATTCTCTATATGTGCATCTGTTCCAGCTTTCTCTTTTCTGTTTCTGCAGGTTTTTACGTCGTACCCTTTGTGTTTACAGTGAACACAGTAGCTTGGCAGAGTATCGAAAACAATTTGTTGATGGAGCTCTACTGACTTTCCTGATACAGAATCTAATCTCTGCAGCATTATCTTTTTTGGATGTTTATTCAAAAGGTCCACTATTACCTTAACTATTGCCGCACTTAGTCTAGCTCTGTCCTGTGTCGCCTTGTCGACTGCAAGAGGTTTTCCCACTGCGGAGGCAATAGACATTAACGATTTCTTTGCAAAGAGATTTGGAGGCAATCCTGGCAGTGATATCCACACGACTGCCATCGATGTCTCTTCCTTCGGATTGAAACCAAAAGTCCATGGAAATGTTCTGAAGAAGTATCCTTCACCTTTGGATTTAAGATATCCTGTCGACTTTGAAAGGAAGCGAACATGCAAATGTCGATATTCCAACTGCCCGACATTATATTGCCCATGAACATCAAATTGCGACGCGAGCGTCTTTCATACTTCCGCTAAATCGGGCTTGCCATAAGAAAACTTTAAGACGACTGCCTGATGTAATCCTTCTTCTTTAGTGAAGTTGTTGACCTCTTCCATTGTGAATTGGATTATAGGTTCACCATGAACGCATATTACTGGACACAACTCTATTTTGTTGGAGTAGGTTGTTTAGCTTGTAACATTGATGCATAAGACTGTTTGGATCTTTCATTTGTATCAAGATTCGAACTCTTTTGGACAGCCTCTTCCATAGCCAAAAGCTGGGGAGAGGACCTCGCAGACATAGCTGCCAAAATCAATGAATGATGACACTCTTCAAGCGGTAACAGGTTGATTCATCCAAAATTCAAAATTGCTGGAAGTAATCAGATGATTCTTCGTGCTAGAGTAATTTTAATCTAATTAAGATCTAGAAGAAATGGATATTAATTTGTGGATGAAACCAATTGGAGAGTATTCACAATGAGAATGTGGTTGTTTTGACAACAAGATTGCTATTATCCACTGACGGAATCAATTATAGCCTTATTTTGAAACCAATTGGACCCCAATTTGAATCCCGATTGCCCTAACCCAATTGCAATCTAAACCAACCCAAACCCTTTTCTATTAAACCGCCCACTTACCCGTTCAACCCATGTCGTAGATCAAAATGATTAACGACCACCATTACTCCTTTCCAAATTAAACCCAAATACCCCCCCCCCCCCCCAACCACGACCCCAAAAAAAACCCTTTTCATTCTTCATAATTTGCTGCCGTTGAAAACCCTCCTCTCTAAACTCCTCTTTACAACACCCTCAACCCCCAGCCGCCACCGCCCTAATCCATGGTCTTCCAAGGTCATCGAAGACTTATATCAACCTCCCATGGCTTCTACGTGTTCGTTTTTTGTGGTCTCATGAATAGACCCTAAAGGGGCTCGACCTAGTCTTTGCTCGATGATTGTTCTTCGCTCATCTCTGATCTTTTTTGAGCGAGCTATGGACATTTGAGTCATACATTTGGCTTTCTTTTTTAGATCAATGGCTTTTAAGGCCTTTTTTGTTGCTTGGAGTTCTTTTTTTTCCCTAACTAAGGTTCTTCGATTTCTCTAAGATCTGCTTCAGATATATGCCTGCTTTGAACTTCTAAGCATTTTTTTTATCAAAGTTTCTTTAAAAACCTCTGTTTCAGACATCTTTATCTTTTCTTTTCTAATTAGGGTTTTCTTTTAAGTTTTCTCAAATATTTTCTCTAGTTTTTGACATATTTTTGCTATGTCAGCTCGTATTGTTTTTCTTTATGAGATTAGCATGATAAAAAGCACTAATTTCTTTTGACTATTTATTAGAGGAATGATTGTTTATTTGAGCTTTGTTTGGTTTGCTTGTTTATCCTATTTTAAAACTCTACTATTGTTGAAAACCCTATGACTTTGGGTTTGAGACCGTCGTTAAGTACATGACTCGATTTAAACTTCTTTGTTTCGAAACCACTTGTTCCTTTGTATGATTCTTCTGATTCTGGGTATTTGTTTTCTCTAAAACTCGATTATGCTCGAAATGCTATTTTTTCAAAAGAGGTTTTCTTCACCTGCTGCTGTGAGATCTTTGCATGTTATATGTTTCTTCACTACTAATTCAATACGAAACTCGAGCTATTTAACTAATATGCTTCGAATGTTGCTATTCGCTGAATTTTGTGCGACTATTACATGCTATTTCATTTTGCCAATAGGCTTGGCCTCATGTTTATAGTGTTTTATGTTGAGTTCCCCTCTTTGTTTGGTCTTCAAACTTGTGACTGATTTCAAAATTTTCCTTTGTAAAATTCTTATTTCACTCGCATGTTAAGGTTAATTGAATTCTTTTCATGTTTTGCCTTACTGAATCCTTTCTAAAATTAGAGTATTTCTGTACATAAACTGGATAGCTTACTTAATGTTTTACTACTTCTTTTATGGCAACTGTAATCCTTCTTGTAAATTGATTTATTTCCTTATTCTTGAACCTGTAGCTACCCGTTAAACAAGTGATCCCTTAATTAAAGGCAATCACTTGTGTAATTGATTCAGAATAGTGATTGTTTCCATGTTTGTAATGTATTAACTCCATTTCACTCGTTTGACCAAGGCTATAAATGCACTATATTCTGTTCTTTCAAACACACGAACACAAGGCATAAAGCACTTGAGTTCACACTCTACAAAAATCTCTCTTTTCTCTGTTGTCACTAGTATTGCTACCTTACCTAGTCGGCAGAAAATTAACGCTCGGCTATGGGAAACTTGCTTACTTTCTGCATTTTCATCCTTTACTGGGATGTTCTAATTAAGCTTTTGCATTAACAACAACATGTTTCTTTACTGTCTCCTTCATCCTTGTTCGTCCACTGTTTGTATTTAACCAAGTTCCATTAAACATGCTGTAATCTCCCCCTTCCTATTCCGAATTAATGCTTTTGCCCATTACTTATTATGACTTATTGAATCCTAAATCCTATTCTTAGTGTGTCAGTATTTGTGGTTGGTTTGGGGCATAAAAAATTGGACATTGCTAGGCATGACCAAACCTGACCCCCCGAGAATCATAACCTCCATGTTTTCTCTAGATGTTGTGTGTTCTAATTAGCTTATAGGACTTTCATCACCTTCTATACCTGTGCATGCCCAAAACTGGTCCATGCATAAGTGTATGGGCCCTTTGCAATGGATTTCCAACCCGTGATCCCTTTTGTATAAAGTTATCAACTCTATGTGTTATCAAATGTTGTCTCCCTATCACCCTTTACCCCTCTCCTTTATCCTATCAGTTTTAAAACTCTGTCCTGCACTTTCACTATCTTCTTGGACTTAAGTTCTGCCCCTCTTGTGTTTACCTTTGGACCCATGAGCTCCCTCTAAAATTAGAAACATAAGGGCTAGCACTTCTTCACTATGCTCATCTATATTATGATTATGCAACTTGGGTGTGAGCACTGCCCAGGGTCCTCTTGAGGTTCTTAGGAAACTTTGACACACTCATGTCTTAGAAAGGTCTTGAATCAATGGAATTTGAAGTGGTTTGGTCCAAAACTCAGAAAGGAAATCATGAATCTGGCCTCAGCTAATTGTAATTTCTTTTTATCTTCTAATGTAATTCGTTACTGGGTCTTTCATAATTTCTGTAACAAACACTGGGGTTGGCTAGTGAAAAGGGTTGGGAATTATGCATGTTGGGTAAATATCATGTCTATAGGACTTAACATCTGCATTTTGCAATTCAGAAATCATAATTTTGTATGTTAATTCTGCAATTTAGAAATCATATCTATAGGATTTAAGATTCTGCATGTTTAATGCTGCAATTTAGCAATCATACCTATAGGAACTAATAATGGCCACAATAGAAATCATGTCTATAATATAAGTTGTTTTAGATTACGCACGTTTAATTCTGCATTTTAGGTACCATGTTCTTAGGATCTAAATGACTAAAATCAGATATGATGTCCTTAAGGTTAAAATTAGTACCCTTTTGTAAAATTATGCCTATAGGGATGAAAATGAGCAACACTAGATATCTTGCATATAAGATCTGAAATCATTAAAAAATCAGTTTAATTTGAACTAGTTTCCCCTTTTATTTAATGCGGTTTAGAAAGCATGCCAATAAGATTTCTAAAAATCATTCGTTAAAAGACTGTACCTCTTTGCTATACCTCTGAGTTAGTAATAGATATCATGTTCATAAGATTTCTCTCAAACACCTAGAGAAACATTAGGTGATAACAACATGAAAAAACTGATTTCGCCTTGTTAATTAATGACTGACGCAACCAGCAGGAAAACCTGATTCTGATATCCTATCTGAGTCATGTATCAAAATAGTCTGCCTCGACAATTAAAATCCCCCCGTCTTTAGTATTTTAATCAGACCTAAAAAAGTATGTGCAAGTCATGCTATTTATGTGTTTTGTTTTGAGGAGGTATACGTGAGTCTTTGTCTGTTTACATGCTTCCCCTTTCTATGCCATACTATATGTCCTTTATGACGCCTTAGATTTTTACCTTTTAAAACAAAAATCAGCCAAATATCCCTCCCCTTAAGGAATAGTAGTCCTAAGCTACTCCGGGACTGATTAGAATGGGACGGGTAATAGCATGCGATAGTAATCAAGACCAATCCATACTTTAATACCTTAGCGGGGTGATGATGGTTGATACAAAAATGATGACTACGCGCTAATGTCATGTATATCCCCTCATTGAGACGTGTTTACCAGACATTGTGTGGGGTGATCCATATTGAAAAAAAAACGTAGGACCCCTTTTCCCCTTTTATTTGCAAACTTCTTTTCAAACACTTGTTTTAACTGATCTTTCAAAGTCTTATGTGTTTAAACTTAAATCCCCTACTATTTGAGCCTGTACTTGTCTATGTGCTAATTGTATAAATTGCTAACCATATAAATTCATGACAAAACTGTCTGGCTGGGAATCACACTAGTGGATCCTAAGGGATACATAACACCTTTCCCTCAGGATAATTTCAAGCCCTTATCCAATATCTGATTATTCAAACAAAACTTAGATTTGAACCCTATAGGTATCCTGATACGCCTTAAATCATTAAGTGGCGACTTTTCAAATGAAAAATCTAGTTTCCAAAAGGAACAAGTTATCCTATACCAAATGTCATAAATCAATTTTCGCGAAGATAAAAGGGGGTGCGACTTTTAGATAACTTGAAAATAACAAAAAATACTCACAATTTTATATATTAATTGTGTTCTTTTTATAAAAAAAGGGAAAAAAGTTACCAAAATTATATTTTTAAAGGGTCTACTCGACACTTTTCAAGTTAAGGATTTTAATAAATGAATTTTGAGTAGTTAACTTTTTTTTTATCTTTCTATATTAATCAAGTAGTAGTAGTATTTTATTTTATTAACTAAAAATAAAGAAAGAGAAGAAAATCAACAATAAAAAAGAGAGACACCATGAAGATTTGCTAAACGCCAAAGATTCCACCTTATCTCCATAAGTAACTCCCACAATTTAAGGGAAGTACACTACACGCAAGGAAAAAAGAAAACGGACAAAAAAGGTGAAGGGAAATCAAAAGGGACACTTTCCTTTTAATACACAAGCGCGCGCACGCACAAAAGGGTCATCTGCACAAAAAATGGGAAGGGGGCGAGGAATCAGTCAAAAAGAAACACATAAGGGACTAGGGCACAGAACAAAAACATAGACGAAAGGGAAGGCAAAAAAAGCTTCCAACTTCCATTAAACACTAGTGAAATCTAGCCATAACTGATCTTCATCCATGGTCCTTCTTCCATTTTAACAATGTAAAAGCTTAGCAAAAAAAATCAACTGCTCATCTTCTTCTTCTAAAGAATCAACCAAACGCATCGACAACTCCATTAATCTCACACTAAGGCTGTAAGTTTCACGGTTCCGGACCGGAACCGCGGTTCTGGCGGTTCTGTCGGTTCCGCGGTTCCCCGGAACCGTGATGTCGCGGTTCTACCCGTTGGAACCGCGGAACCGAAACCGCCAGAACCGGAACCGGAACCGGTTCTGGCGGTCCCAAACGGTTCTGTAACGATAATTTTTAAAAAAAAAAATTCAAACGGTTCCAAACGGTTCTGGCGGTTCCAAATGGTTCCAAACGGCTCTTTTTCAAAACTAGCCGTTTGGAAGTTTAAAAAATAGCAATTTGGCCCCCAAACTTTAATTTAACCCCAAACTTTATATAATTACACTATTTCCCATTTCTCAACTATAAATACCCCCTCATTCTTTCATTTTTATTCACCAATTCATCAATATCTCTCAATATCTCTCAATCACTCTCAATCTCTCTGAAGCTCTCTTTCAATCTTTCTAGTGCAAGTGCTTAATTTATTGTTGCAAATTCGTGAAACATTGTGAAGTTGTTGAATTGAAGTTTTCAAGTGTTCAATTTCAACGATTTTCAACTCTTACGTGCTAATTATTATGGCATTTTCGTTGAAAAATACGTTCGGTAAAGGAAAAGCTAAAACCGGTGAAAGTAGTGGCCAAAATATTACCCGTCCCCCGGTTGATGACAATCTCAACATAAAAACGAAAGTTGAATTCTTGCCTGGTAATAAATTGCTGGAGAGAACATCTCTAGAGATTTTGGAGAAAGAAGGTACAAAGGACAACGTCACACCATCTTTGCAACACCATGCTGATGGCTTGGAAAAAGGTGCAATGGAACAGGCGGTTTTATCTCAATGGGGTGGTTCAAATAAGGCAAGATTTAAAGTAGTGCCTTCAAACACTAAGAAGTCCGTTCACCTTGATGGTGTGTTCAACATAGTATCGTACGACATAGTCACTAAGCTTCAAGATCTACTTATGGCATCAACTTTTAAGATAAGTCCAGTACATTATCTACAGGATCTGACATCTGCTGTAATTCAATCCTCTAATACCTGAACAATTTGAATCCTTAGTAACTTATCTTTTGATGGACCTTGACATTATATTCGAGATGGCTCAGTATATGTATTTGTCTATTATTGTGAGTGATATAACATGACTGAAAAGTTAAAAGACCTTTTTTGTTATCTGGATTTTATTGCATTATTATTGTATGGGCTTTGTCTGAGAAATCAATGGAGGCACACAGGACAGGGAAGAAGCATATGGCTCGGACAGGGAAGAAGCATATGGCTCGGCTCCAGGAACTCTAAAACATGTCGAAAAAACTGAAGTGGCCGATGATGTGGGTGCAACTGTCAATAGAATTAACCCCAAGGAACAAGAATAAGCGTTCACCACAGGGGATAACTGAATTAAGTCATGTTCAGGGAATAATGCATAAATTATGATGTAACTTGTACATTGGTATGTCTTCTTTTAGTTTTTTTTCCATTGGGGGAAGGAAGACTAAGAAAGATATGCCATTTTGGTCAATAAATATGCTCTTTATCATATCCTTGAATATCTTTTGTCTCAATATTTGTTTGTCTTTACTTCTATATCAATCCTTGAATATTTATATAACATACAATATATAACATACAACACAATATACTAATGACAACATTCTTTTATCAATATATACAAAACATACACTACTTATACACAATATATACTAATTACCAAACACAATATACACTACTTATATACAATATATACTACATAAATACAATATATACTACTTATATACAAAATATACACTACATATACACAATATATACTAATTACCAAACACAATATACACTACTTTTATACAATATATACTACTTAAATACAATATATACTACTTATATACAAAATATACACTGCTTATACACAATATATACTAATTACCAAACACAATATATACTATACTAATAACATAGTACACCATATAAAATATATTCTACAATGATTGTGTTTGCCTTATTCAAAGTCACCGGAGGTATATTGTATTACGATCCAAATAAGGATCGTGAAGAATTAGCTTGAAGGTTTATGAGATATGTTAGAAATAATACATAAACTATGATGTAACTTGTACATTGGCATGTCTTCTTTTAGTTTTTTTTGCTTTTAATGGTGATATTAGTACCATGTTGTGCTCATTCCATTGGGGGAAGGAAGAATAAAAAAAGATATGCCATTTTGGTCAATAAATATGCTCTTATCATATCCTTGAATATCTTTTGTCTCAATATTTGTTTGTCTTTAATTCTATATCAATCCTTGAATATTTATATAAAATACAATATATAACATACAACACAATATACTAATGACAATATTCTTTTATCAATATATACTACTTATATACAATTTATACTAATTACTAACTACAAGTCTATAACACAATATACACTATTTATATACAATATATACTACTTAAATACAATATATAGTACTTATATACAAAATATACACTACTTATACACAATATATACTAATTACCAAACACAATATATATTATACTAATAACATAGTACACCATATAAAATATATTCTACAATATACTAATGACTAAAATACAAGATATTGATTTAAAAAAAAAAAATATCAGAACCACCGGGAACCGCGGTTCTGGAACCGCCAGAACCGGAACCGTATGGTAGCGGTTCTGGCTTCGGAACCGCCAGAACCGGAACCACCAGAACCGAAACCGCAGACCCAAATAAACCCAGAACCGGAATCGGATACAGCCTTATCTCACACAAAAGCTTCAGCTCACCCACGTCCGATTCTTAAGAGAGAAGCCGTGGCCCCCCCCCCCCCCCCCCCCAATTTTCTCTAAATTCCACTGCTACAACACCCTCAGTCAAAACAACAGACCAGCGGTGCTAGAAATATAGAAAAATAAGAATCAAAATGAACATCCATTTTGTCAAAAGATCAGCAAACTTCGTCCATCAAATCCAATTGAAAATCACCTCCAAAACACTTCTAAAAATCCAAAAATCAACGAAAAAGAGCCATGAAATTCACTAAAATTTGGAACTCGCGTTCGAGGTCCTGGAACTGCTACGCTTCCGTTTGCGTTCCGATCGGCTGTCTCTGTTCGAGTCTTCTCCGTTGCGTACATGGTCGTTTGTTTGAGTTTAGTTGCTGAATTCATTTTTTGACGCTGTACAATACTTCGATTTGGAGATCGTTGTTTGAATCTATGGAAGAAGCTTAAAGGTCAATCTTACTCTATTATTTATGTTATGTCGTAAACTTGTTCTTTGAGATGTCCATGCTAGAAGTTAATGTTTTATGGTCATGTGATTGTTTGGGTTAGTTCGAATAGTTTTGATGTTTGGCAGTAGAATAATCTTTCCTCGACTGTGTTTGGATGAATTTAATTGTTATGATAAGTCATTCCACGCTTTCTTCTATAAAATTGAGCAAAAAGAGATAAATTCTTCCCTCTTAACTTATCACAAGGAACTGAAAAAATCAAAAACTAATTTAAAAGCATCTTTTCTCATTCCTGATTCCCATTTTAAGCACCTCTGTTAATTTACATTCCTCTTAATCATTTTCTACTTTATTCTTTTAAATTAGCTGAATTCATTTTCGTAGTTCGTTGAAGAAATCAAAATTTTGTGTGAAAATATGGGAATGGAGGTTTTGTGGCCACATGATATCTTAATTAAATTTATTATCGTTATTATATACACACTTTCGTGACATAATTAGGATTCCCAAAATAAATAAAGGTACACGTTTGCGCGACCTTGGCCAAAAATTCTAATTAATAATAAGTGTTATTAGTTGCGTACATGTACGTATAACATACCTTTGGCACACCAAACAAAATGAGTATACGTAAGCATAACTTGTTTCGAGATAATTCCATAATCATGAATAATCAACCAATTAAAAGTAGTATAAGGTATAACGCACATAGGTTCTTCAACATGTAATAATCAATTAATTAAGCCATGTATGATTAAAAGCGACCGTGCCAAATTACGAAACTCGGGAGTACCTAATACCTTTTTCCGAATAAACACAATTCCTTACCCGGTCTTCTGGTTTTTGTGGACTTTAAAAATAGAGTCAAATAACCAATGACTTGGTACACTATAGATTATTCCAAGTGGTGACTCTGAATTGAAAAAATAAACTCATTTTAATTAATGTCACTTTAATTGAAAAAACTCACTATTCCTTCGGAAAAAAGAAGGTGTGACGACTCGAGCGACTCTATTGGGGACAACAATCCAGGATCTTTGGTTCAAGGTTTAGAATTCAAGCTTGTTAATGTAATCTGTACTTGGCTTTATTATTTGTTGATATTACTGTGTTTGTGGGCCTAATATGCTAATTGCCGCTCATTTACCGCTTTGATATCATTGAACTGTGTTAAACTATTCTTACGTCTCCCTTCTGAATCTTCTAAAAATATTTGTGCACACTTACACATGACCCATCTGTTAGAAGTCATACCAAAGTGAACGAGGGCAGATCAGCAACTAGGTCGAGTAGACTCTCATATTCCCGGTACATTGGCCTCACCTTGGCTCGAGTTGTCCGCTTGGGTAAGCTAGGTCTAAAACACTTCTCCCAGGATTTAAACCTAGAATAACATAGCCCCATACCAGACCCTTAGTAGGTACATTAGTTTCATCACGTGCATTTGACTTAGGGGACTCAGCAGAGAGGTTGAGTTTGTCTAGGACAGGCGTACCTGAAACTAAAAAAAGATCATCCTGATTAATCTTACATGAAACTTGTACATTTGTTTGATTTGGTTCTTATGTTGGCTGGCTTTTAGAATATGGATTGAAAATTAAAAAAATAAAGACAAGAGAAATAAAATAAGATATTGAAATTCATCTTGTTCTCATAAAATCCCTATATTCAAAAATCAAAATCTGTCAAAATTTTACCCAAAATGTGTTGAAAGAGATTTTTAAAATATTTCCCACTTCTAGCCGAGCTACACAGGTCTGATTCTTACCATATGTGAGATAAGTAAACAAATCTTATCGGTTCCGGCCCACAATTTCCAAAATATGCAAAAGTATTTTTCTTTTCTTCCTTCTTTAGAAAGTCTTTCTTTTAGACCTCAATTTTTAAAAATAGAAAAATATTTTCTTTTAATTTTTTCTCAAAATCCAAAAATATTTTTATTCTTCTTTTGAATAATAAAATGAAAATTCAAGATTCAAAATTTTTTTCTTTTTTATTTAGAGTATTTCTTTCATAAAGTCCAAAATTTCAAAAATATTTCGTTTCTTCTTTTGAAGTTTCGCTTCGAAATTCCAAAAAAGCGGTTCAAAAAAATATTTTCTTTCTTCTTTAGAAGTCTTTCTTTTCAAAAATTCTTTTAATAAATAATAGTACATAAATCGAAATCCCAAAAAAAAAAGAATAAGTTTATTTACTTTATTCCTAATCGTCCCGAACTACGCAAGATCTGATTCCTGTTCCCACATGAAACATATCACGATCCAAAATCTACTAAGGATCGTGATAGAGCAGGACGCTACTGTCAGGCATGACAACCATAAATACTCAATTAAAAAATAATTAAAATCTCCAATTATTCTTCAATTTAATTAGTAAGAGGTACTCATTTGGAATTAATATTAATGTCATGAAGTCAAAAAAATTTACAGCATAGTCATCCCAAAACCTGGTCTTACAAGTGCATGAGCATTTGCTAGGGAATAAAGCAAAATAAATACAGTAACTGTCTGAAATACAAAGCGGATAGAAATAAAAATACAACACAATACTTTGAAGGAGACTCTGCTGCCTGCAGGTCGTCTCAATAAATGTAGCTCACCTAAGTCTCCATACCAACCATGCCGCTATGCTTTTGAGCCACTAGCCGCACATGAACATTTGCAATAAAAATGCACATCAAGTATAATATGAGTACGAAAATAATGTGTACTCAGTAAGTATCCCGCCTAATCTCAAAGAACTAGAGATGAGATAGCGACTTTATCACTTACTAATGGTCTAATAATAATAAATCAATAATACAACAAGTTGAGGATTTATATAGGCATGATTGTCATTCAATAAAGTGAAGCAAGTAAATGAATTTTTCTTTCATAGGAAATTCCCAAATCCTTCTCCTTATTTATACAGTTATTCTCAATCCGTGAAGAACAATACCACTTCAACAAATTCTAAGGCAAAGAAATACAAGCATGCACATATCATGTCGCGGCCGTACAGTCCAATCCTATAATATTTAAACAGTGTACCACCAGAGGGTTGAATGACACGAATCATAGATCTATTACCCCGGCTCGCAAATCATACGTGCGATGCGGTCAAATATAAATAATAGAGTTACCTGGCTCGCGAATTATACGTGCGATGTAGGTACTCCTATATACACAAATTCAAACAGTCAATTAAGAATTTATTAGGAAACATTAATCCAATGAAAAGTCCTTTCTCTTTTAATGTTTTAAGAAAATTAGGGTTAACTTTTAGAAATTCATTTACTAATATATGATTTAAGCAATTTAAATTGTCAACCAGGTTACCAATATTCCAAGTGTAGCATGCTTTTGGGTCCTAGACTACCCGAACACAAGCAGAATTATAGCTACGCGTGAGATCTGTTCACCTCGTACATATATAGCCCCTAAAAATAGATGTACATAATCAATTATTTCACCTATGGGGATAATTTCCCCATACAAGGTTAGAAAGGAGACTCACCTTGCTCCGAAGTTCCATAACGAAATTCTACGCCCTTCGAAGACTCAAATTGATGCACAACGCTCAAAACCTAGCCAATAATTATGAAAATCCATTAATATATGTTCACTTACTCATAATAGTCCAATTGATAACAATTCCTAACCCCGATCGAAAAGTTAACAAAGACGTACTCGAGCCCACATGCTCGAATTCTGCAATATTTCGAAGTTAAATTTACACATGAACTCACGAACTCAAATATATGATTTTCTCTTAATACCATGCCCAAAGTCATGGTAAGAAGTCCAAAATATAAATTTCTAGGTTTCCTACCAAAACCCACAATTTCTAGCAAATTTTCATGCTCAAATGCGTATATATAATCCAAGTATTAACTCAAAACTAGCGAATCCACTTACCTCATGCTTGGTGGTGAAAAGGGAACCTCAAAGTTACTTAAAAATTGGATCCAATGGAAAAAATGGGATTGAAATGAACCCAACCTCCGATTTAAAATAACAGCTCTGCCTCCATCATATCAACAGCTGCGGTCACTTGACAGCTTCTGCGATTCCGCAGGTGCGTTTGACCGCATATGCGGTCCCTGCCCAACCAGCCCATTTTCGCTTCTGCGACACAAGGGCTACTTCTGGAGCTCCGCACTTGCAGCCCAAGTCTCGTAGGTACGGTTACACCAGCATGCAACAACTTATGCTCTTCCTTCGAATTCCAATTCGATCCATTAACCATCCAGAATTCATTCGAGGCCCGGGGGACCCCAACGAATTCCAAAACACATTACGGGCTTGCTCGAGGCCTCAAATCATATCAATCAATGCTACTATTATGTATCGACCTCCAATCCAAGCTTAATAAACGTTTGAATTTCAAACTTCTTCATTCGATGACGAAACCTATCAAACCATGTTCGATTGATACTAAATTTTGCACGCAATTCATAATTGATATTGTGGACCCACTCCAACTTCTAGAATTGGAATCCGACCCCGATATAAAAAATTTTACTCCTGATCAAAATTCTCAAAGACCTTCAAATTTCTATGATTAGCCAAATGACTCCAAAATGACCCACGGACCTCTGAATTCACTTCTAATCACGCTCCCAACACCAAAATCACCATATAGAGCTATTACAAGACTCAGAATCCCAAGAAGACTTTAATAACATTGAAATGCACTTTAACCCAAACTTATGAAATTCTTCCAAAAATGCTAACTTCCATAATATGTGCCAAAACGCTCCTGGGCCTCCAAAACCCGATTCGGACAGACGCCCAAGTCCAAAAAAATCATACAAACCTTTTTGAACCATCGAATTCCAAATTCGAGGTCGTTTACTCAAAATTTCAATCTTAGTTAATTCTTCCAACGTAAGGCTTCTAAAATAAGAATTCTCTTTCCAAATCAACTCCGAACTTTCTCGGAATTCAGTTTTGACCATGTGTACAAGTCACAATACCTGAAGTTGTTCTCATGGCTTCAAACTGCTAAACGGCGTGCTAGAGCTCAAAACCACTGGTCGGGTCGTTACAATACGTAGGCAACCCATATCATGTTCGATCAACCATTTCAAAAAACTAAAAAACAACTAATGATAATAATAAGGGACGGTTGAGTCCATTCTAACGTGTCTTTTATTTTGAATTGTGAAGAAAGTTTGAGGCGGTCGATTTGAGGTAAGCTGATAACACAAGATGTAAGGGAAAAATGACATTTGACATTAAAGTTGTTACAAGTGCTCAAGAGGCTCAAGGTTAGAGGGTTCAATAAGAATCTGTTGTGGTTGAGGAAAATAGAATATTGAAATGTAAAATGACTGAAATATGTCCCACATGGGTTCAGTCTTTATCCCAACTGTATGACTGCAGCTGGAACTTCTGTTGTGTTCTCCCAATGTGTGCTAATGACAACTAACCAGACATCCACTGTTGTTATGCCTGTCTTCACCATCTCATAACTTACAATGGTATAGAAGAAAATTCATGAGTTAGAATTTGCTGCCTAGCAAGAATAATACCATTATCTTTAGTACCATTTGTACCTATTTGATCTTCATGTAAAGATTGAAATGTAAGACCCAATGATTTTCTTTTTCCTCTTCTCTTACGTAACATACGTAATGTGACGTGGTTATATTAGTTATATATGATTTGGCATAACATCACACTCGTCACTTATTCTGTGTTGGAGTCAAGCAAGTTGCGAAATAAAGGTCGGCAAAAGTTATCATAAATTTCTCTAATAAATTTTCTAAATTTTCGGTCAAATGTATCAGATCATTTTTCCTAATATAAAAAGCGGTATGAGACCCATAACCTATAGAATCGAAGGTCTACAAGTCTAGTTGTCAATCAAAAACACCTCACATCAAACGGACATTGGAGTCAAAAGTTATGACTGTTTTACCCCGGACTTCCAGGCTGAAACCGGGTCGCGAACCGGGTCGGGTCGAACAAGTGGTATTAGTCGGTAAACTCGACTTTGAAACCCTCAAAACATTTCATTTTAGTTCCAAAACAGTGAGAAAGCTGGATAGAGGTTCCATGGTGTTCTTGAGTGATTAAGGTGCATTTTTAACGATTTTTACCGTTAAAATTTACCCCCGTGCCTAGAAACATAATCTCTATGCTTTTGAATCATTTCCCCCTTCTATTAGCGGTGTTTGGAGCTATTCTTAGAAGATAAGAATCTTTTATTCTAGTTGGTTCTTTAGGCTTTATACTTGGTTTTCCAAGGTTATTATCTGGGGACTCTTTTATGATCGTTTTTACAAAGTTCTACGGACGTTTCGTCAAGTTAGGGTCATATGGCAAATTTGCCGATTTAATCTCAATTATGGATCTTTTATAGGTGTGTATAAGCTATATATATATATATATATATATATATATATATATATATATATAGTGTTTGTGAAGCTTAGGACTTAAGGAACAACTTTTGTGAAGGAACTAAAGGCATTCAGACGTTCATTGGGAAGGTATGTTAAGGCTAAGCTCTGTCCTTTCTTTTAACACGAATTTTGGGAAATTCCTAAGATGTCAAATGTGATATTTTACTATTCTATTGCTAGTAAGACCTTCTGTGGAAGGCATTGGGATCATAGATGAAGTATTTTCATAACGCTATTAGGTTGATGTTCCACTCATTCGGTTATATAGGGTGTTGGACATCTATATATGTCATTTTGTCGGCTTTCTTAACTATATGTCTATATATATGAATTCTTATTCGTCTTTGGGTTGAGTAACAAAAAAATAATTAAGGTGTATTTTAAAAACTCTGAAGTGACATTTGATTTTTTTTAAATACTTCCATTTATTAAATATCAAGAAATCAGGTATAAGAACTACGTCAAGAACCTTAAGCCTTTTATGAATATCTTCAGAGTTAAATTATCTTCCTAAAAGTTGAGTTACGTTTTCAAGATTATTCAAAAAAAAAAAAAAGAAGAAAGATATGAGGTTCCACGAGACAATTGTATGCAATACGAAGGTTATTGTAAGATCATGAGAATAAGAGTATCTATGAGCCAAGATTGGCTAAGTTCTTTTTATGGCATATTATGTGCATTCAGAGTTCATATCATACATGGCATATTATGCATGAACTGCGAGCTATAATCGGAGGTAAAGGGCCTATTTGCCCGAAAAACCATATATTATACAGATGGCCACATGTTGGCAATATGATACCGATTAGCTACCAGAAGAGACCGCCACTTCTACCATTTGATTAGGTATGTCATGCATTTGCATCAATATATATATATGTATTCATGACATACGATTACAAGAGCATACCATGCATATTTGTTTACTAGGAGGATGGATGTCGTCCATGGAGGCTATCAGAGTTTTACTGTCAGGTTGTATCTCTATACTTTTTTGTACATCACCTTGTGTGATTCTACTTTCTGCCTTACATACAAGTACATTTTTATTCGTACTGATATCCCGCTGCCTGGGGACAGTGCATTTTTTTCGGGCGTGCAGGTCCAGGTAGGGACTCTGATCGACCCCTATGTTAGGATTTCGAGGTTCAGCTGTGAGTTGGTAAGCTTCACCTCTTCCTGGAGCTTTCATAGGATGGTTACTTTTGTTGTACAATTTAGGTATAGTCGGGGCCTTGTCTCGACAATGCTTATGAAACTCTTAGAGGCTATTGTGGACATAGTATTCTGGGTTTCTTTTTGCAGTTTCCACTCTCTAGCCCATTGGCTTGGCATGTATATATATGTGTGTAGGCATGTATGTCTCCAGTCGCGGCCTCGTCGGCTAGCTAGTACTTTATTATCTTTGCTCGTCTACTTTTAGTTATATGGCTTATTGTTATCCAAGTCATGGCCTTAATGGTCAAGGCTTAGTATTTCAAATGTTATGCTGCCCGATCAATTGGGCCCCCAGTTTAGTTAGCTAGTATGATTAGTGGCTAACGCGGTCAAATACAATATCGAGGGCCAGTCGTGCATCCCCTAGTTTGGGGCGTGAAAAACTTGGCCTACCGAAAGATGGCACATGAAGAAATGATCCAAAGAGTGAAAATCTTAGAAAATAGTAGAAAAACATGCAATGGTTGGCATGTCAGAAGAGTATTGCCTTCAAGTATCTATGTATGTTCCCCGAAGTTTGTTTTCCACTTGGTTTCAAGATTCTCAAATTTGAAAAGCATGATGGGAATGGAGACCCCACAGTTCACCTAAAATTGTATTGCAATCAACTAAATGTGCGGGAGGAAAAGAAGAATTACTGATGGCTTATTTTGCGTTTCCTTATGGGAATAGCCTCCAATAGGATTACCGATCAAGATACATCTTGGTGGCTTGTCTAGGATGGCATAGTCTAGGCCTTTGTCAAACATTTCCAATATAACACCGACATCGCTAAAGACCTTAATTCCCTTTCAAACCTGAAGAAGAAACTAACTGAAAATTTCAAGAAATATTCCATTAAATGGAGAGAGCAAACGGCTAGAGTTAAGCCACCTATGGATGACCATGCGTTAATCACTGTCTTCTTTCATGCTCAAGAGCTAGATTATTTTTAAAACATGATGTTTTTACTGGGAAATCCTTCTCGGAAGTAATCGAAATAGGGGAATGGCTGAGAATAGCCTTAAGACAAGTAGAATTATAAGTCCAAGTAATTGTCAAAGCCACAACTCAGGCTATCTAGATTGAATATGATAATTTTAGTGACACGAATGAGAAGTATGGAGAAATCATGATGACATCAGGTTCAAGAAAAAGGTCCTAGGAGAACATCTCTAAGGTATGATCAACCTCGTCTGATTTCCGACAATTCCCCTGAGCAGTACTATCCACCTCAGAACCAACAATACTCTATTTCTCCACCTCAGTATGTTTTCCAGCCACCAAAATACCCCAAAATACAAGCACGAGCATCACAAAATCTCCACCATACTCCACAAATTTTCAAGTGCCCTATAAGCCACATACAAGCTAGGGGTATAAAAAGGAACAAAGGTTGAAAGATTATTTAACACCAATAGGAGAGTCCTATGCTAGCTCGTTTGAGAAATTAAAGCATTATGACATGATTGCACCTATGCATCCAAATAATATGGACCCATGTGAAAGAATCTTTGGCCCTTCTAAAAGGTGTGATACCCTTCCAATGCCTTGGGAACAATGTTGAAAGCTATCGGGATTTGAAAAAAATAATAGAAAGGATGATCGAGGAAAATCTAATTGTGATCCAAAACTGTAACACCCAACATATCACACAGAATCATTTTCCAGCACATGATGACTCACACTTTGTGGGGATGATACGTGGAGACATGAAGTATGAGAATCATATGGGGAAATTGTTGACTGAAGTTAATAATATTGAAATTGGAGAAGGACTTGGTGATTCTGATGAGAAATTTGTAGATAAATGTCAAACTTAGCAATTGAAAACCTCACTAGGAAGGAATCTTGGTAGTTTGTTTTGATGTATTTTCTATTATCTGGGTTATTTCAAGATTGTGATCCAGATTTTATACATTTTATTGACTAATGCCCTTCTATCTCTTTATCTTGTCTGCGTGAGTCTTGTTTGTTGTTTTGTTGCTATTTTTATTATCTGGGTTATTTCAAGGTTATAACTCAGATTTTAGGTTGTTTGTCTTGTTGTCCAGCCTTTCCATCTTTTACTCAATAAAATACAAATTTTCCTTTTATGTCATTCCGTGCTTAATCCTTTTCCTGCTAGTTCTAGTGACTTGACATGCATGTGGAATTTTTGGCTTGATCTTAGAAAAGTGATTTAGTCTTGAATTGGATAACAGAGAAAAAGACACTTGTGAGGATGAATAAAGAGTCGAAACATTTCAGAATTAAACTCTATTAAAATTCATGTGGAAGTAGGATAGTCAGACCCGTAACTTTTATTGATCTTCACCTTCAAATCATTGTGAAGGTCAGGTTTGAGGAAGAATCAATTGAAGTTTGTTTGGAAGTTTGAAATTAAAGGATGAAAAGTGTCTTTTAACCACAAAACACCAATAGATAGACATGTTCATTAGTGTTGTGATCACGAAAGGATACTATATTTGGCGTTCTCAAGGTTTGGAGGCTATTTTTCTACTATCCAATACTTTTTACCCTTCGTTACCCTTTTTCGAGACTGTATTATTTTCTTTAGCTATCCTCTTTAGGAATCAAGTTTCGAGTTAAACGTAAAAAAAATGAAAAAATTTTGAATACAAAAGTCCATGCCTTGAGATTACAAACTCGGGCAAATCTTAGAAAGTCCAAGTGAAGAAAAAAAAGAAGAAACAGAAAAGAAAAGTTACGACCCAAAGTCTGTTAAAGGTCGTGATGGCACTGAATGACGCTGTCAGCCAAGCCAAAATTAAATAGTTAATTAATTCTCTTTATATATATATATTTTAATCATAAAAATTTTTGGAATAAGTGCTTAACGCTAGAGGGGGGTGAATAGCGTTTTATAAAAAATTCTGCAGAAATAAAAATTAACTTGAATCAAATTGCGGAATTAAAAGAGTATAGAAGAGATGCACCGATTTTATACTGGTTGGCCACAAGTGTGGTTACGTCCAGTCTCCCGAGAGACTCTCTCGAGGTTTTACTAAACTCGTTAAGCTTCCGGGTGCTTAACAAACCGTTACAACTGAGAACTTGAGTCACACAAGCCTCAACAACCGTTGCTCGAAGATACCGCACTTCAAGACTTCAAACGAAGGAATAAAATGTTCCTTCTTACAACAAGGGAATATAGAATTTCCCTTCAAGTGTATAAACACTCAATACTCACATATACAATTGCTCTCTCAAAGAGTAGATATGAGTACACATTAATAAGCTCAAGAATACAACAACTTCTTCAAGAAATAGGCTCTCAAAAGTGATGAATTCAATATGAAATAATTGATGCAAGAGTATGTAAGCTTTTGTAACTTTATGCTCAGTTGTTGTTCTTAAAAAAGTGATTTAGAGGTGTATTTATAGACCTCAAAATGCCCCAGACCGTTGCATAATTGTCAAATAAAATCCCTGATTCTGTGCTCATATAATCGATTAGATGGTCTATATAATCGATTATTTGACCAATGTTCAAAAAACAGTCTCGTGATTTTAGGGCGAATAATCGATTATGTAGACTGTATAATCGATTATATGCAAATCTTTCAAAAGATCATATCCTGATTTTAAGGAGAACAATCGATTGTTTATGAAACATAATCGATTGTACGTTAACGTTAAAAAATCAGTTTAAGATTCTGTGCTAACATAATCGATTATCAGCTATGTATAATTGATTATTTTTTAAAGTTTAAAACAACAGTTTAGCAACGGTCGAACATAATCGATTGTTAAAAACCATATAATCAATTGTTTTGCTGTTTGGAAAATTTCGGATCACACTGTCTCAATATAATCGATTATGGAAAACATATAATCGATTACTTTGCAGTTTGAAAATTTCAGCTTAAGCACTGTCTCAATGTAATCGATTGTTAAGCATACATAATCGATTATTTGCTATTTTAAAAAACTTCAGATCACACTGTCTTAATATATTCGATTGTTAACAAGTATATAATCGATTGTTTTACAGTTTTTGAAAAAAATTCCATTTTTGGCGGTCTTTACATAATCGATTATCTATTCTATATAATCGATTATATGTGTCCAGTTCTGAAAGACATTGTTTAAAAATCTTTTTGGCTAAAATGCAAATCATTTTGTTTGAATTCAAAGATGCATGTTTTGATGAAAATGATTTTACGAGAGAGGCCAAGACTTGAATCTGTTGTTGAATCAAGATCACAATATATAACAACCTATGTATATCTTCGTTTCTTTACTTGATCTTGTTCTTTGCTTGAAAGTTAACGTTCCATGCTCGTTGGTTTGTCATTTTTCAAAACCTACACAGATCAACACACGTTTAGTTTGAGAACGTGTTTCAACAATTTCCCCCTTTTTGATAATGGCAAACCAATGCCAGGATTTGCATATTCAATTTATGATAATGACAGTTCAAGACAAGTATATGTATATATAAATGAATTCCCCCTCAATATATGAGTTCCCCATCAATTTATGAGTTCCCCCTCAATTTATGCAAATGTGCATAGCCCGTATTCTGACCCCTTTTGACATTCACAAAAAGCAATAAAATTTTATTTAGAATACTTTGAAATACATAATGAGAAATAAAAAATAGATAGAAATATTAACCAAATTATACAAAATAAAAGCAAGAAAATTTATTCATTGTCATCATCGTCATCCTCTTCATCATCCGGTACTTCTTCATGAAGGACAAGTCCAGCATATGGATAGTTAACATGATCAAAGTATCCATGAAGCTCATAAGTCAATCGAGTGACGTTTTGATCAATACGATTGACGGAGGTGGACAAAGAAGCAAGTTGATCTGAAATGGTTTGAAGAGTAGGAGCGTGAGGGCGACGCATTTGAGGAGGAGGAGGAGGAGGAGCCACGTGTTCACCGACATTAGGAAAGGAAGATTCGAAAATTTCCCAATGTTTGGTGCCCTTTTTGAGAGGACCAACAGTGGTGTTGAAACCGGAAGCTTCAAGAAGATTCATTATAATAAAAGCATAAGGAAGCGGTCTATCATCCCCAATGGCATCAAACATGTGAGTCAAGACGAACTTGCACCAATTGATGCGAGCCCCGGTGATAATGGCATGCATATGTTTTGCGTCCTCATGGGAGATTGTGGTGTGATCGAATTTGCGAGGTTTGAGAACTCGAGTGATAAAATAGAATATTAGTCGATATTACGGGAGCATGCCCCTAATTGTTGGGCGACGGTTGTCGAGAGTAAAATCAAATCCTCCAAGCCCAATTTGGTTAAACAGAAGTTGTTCATAAATGAGTGCCCTTCTTCTCTAGTATAGAGCGAAACGTCTCCCCCATTTCGAGGAAGTTGAGTGATGATTTGTAATATTTCTTCAGTTAACAGAATTGGAACTCCATTAATGTTTGAAACAAGATCACCATCCGCGTCTTGCTGAAGATTGGAATAGAAAGCGCGAATTAGGGGAGGATGAATGTGAGGATATTGAAGATATAGAAAATCAAGGAGTTGGCTTTGTCTAAGTATATTTGCAGTTGCCGCGGGGGCGCTAGATTCAAGATATTGACTGGTGGAAAAGCGAGGAGGGAGGATTTCTCGACTCTCAAATTTTTCAGTGAATCGAGAGAGTTCGGGTTGAGTATCAAACCGCAAATAAGAACCGTCTTTGTAGGGAAAAACGGGAGGAGGAGCGGCGGAAGAGGAAGCAATGTTTTTGCCGGAACGAGAGCGTTTGGAGTGCCTGCTTGTCATTTTTGATGGAGAAGTGAGAGCTGTTGCAGAAATTTTGAAGAGGATTCAAGAATATTTTTGAAGCTTAGATTGATGTTGAAGTGAGGATAATGAAAGGTGGAAGACCCTATTTATAGAGTAGAGGAAAGGAAAGCATTGAATGGGAAAAAAGCTGCAATTTTGGAGATTGCAAACAGTCAGAAACGGAAAAAATTTGAACACTGACCTTTACATAATCGATTATGGAGTCGAAATAATCGATTATTAAGGACTTTTGAATTGTACTAAAAAAAATCGATTATGTGAGTGTTGCAGGAGCCAAACGGTAACAAAATTCGAATACTGACCGTTTGAGAATCGATTATTAAACCTGAATAATCGATTATGGAAAATATTTGAATGTCAAAAGACAGATAATCGATTATGCGATTGGGGTAATCGATTATATGAAGGCAGTAAGTATTGTATGGTTAAGTGATTCTGAGATAATCGATTATGGGACTTTGAATAATCGGTTATATTAAGGCAGTGAGTTATAATATCCCGAGTGATTGTTGGATATTCGATTATGGAATTTTGGATAATCGATTATATGAAGGCAGTGTTATACGGACAACAGAGACGGTAAGAGATAATTGATTCTGCAAATGTAAATAATCGATTATTGTCAAAAACCTGTAAAACAATCTTAACAAAATCGATTAGCGATATAGATAATCGATTACTATATATGACTGCAAAAATCCTGCACAACTCAGATGTTAGAAATAATCGATTATGCGTAGTAAATAATCGATTATAAGACACCAGTGTTAAAGAATTCCCCCTGTCTTTGGGGCGATACCTGCAAAAGAAAATTAGGCGCCTCCGACACTCAAGTCAATAATTATTCAAAAAATAAATGCAACCTAAGTGTATGCATTAGATAACCGTAGAGTCAAGAATTCCGAGTTCACTTCGAATACGAAAGAACGACTCTTTATCTAAAGGTTTGGTGAAGATGTCGGCTAATTGAAGTCTAGTTTCAACGAACTCAATTTCGGCATCACCTTTGAGAACGTGATCTCTTATAAAATGGCGCCTAATGTCTATGTGTTTCGTTCTTGAGTGAAGAATAGGATTCTTCGTCAAACTTATGGCGCTAGTATTTTCACATCGAAGAGGTACGTGGTCAATACTAAGACCATAATCCGAGAGTTGTTGCTTCATCCAAAGGATTTGTGCACAACAACTCCCCGCGGCTATATATTCAGCCTCTGTTGTGGATAACGCAACACTTGCTTGTTTCTTGCTAAACCAAGAAACTAATGAGCTACCGAGCAAATGGCAAGTGCCACTAGTGCTCTTGCTGTCCAATCTGCATCCAGCAAAATCGGAATCGGAATAGCCAACAAGTTGGCATGAAGAACCTTTGGGATACCATAGTCCTATATTTATCGTTCCAACAAGGTACTTCATTATCCGTTTTACCGCAGTTAGGTGAGACTCCTTCGTACATGATTGATATCGAGCGCATAAACAAACGGTAAACATGATGTCCGGTCTACTAGCAGTTAAATAAAGAAGAGAGACGATCATACCTCGGTACTTTTTGGTATCAACTTCCTTACCTTTTTCATCCTTGTCAAGATGGTCGGATGTGCTCATTGGAGTGCCCATTGCTTTAGCATTGCTCATTTCAAATCGATTTAGCAATTCTTTGCAATACTTAGTTTGACAAATTAAAGTGCCTTCTTTCATTTGTTTCACTTGCAACCCCAAAAAGAAAGTAAGCTTACCCATCATTGACATCTCAAATTCACTAGTCATTAAATTTGAGAATTCCTTGCATAGAGACTCGTTGGTGGAACCAAAAATAATGTCATCAACATAAATTTGTACTAAAAGAATGTCATTGTCTTTACTCTTGATAAAAAGTGTAGTATCGACTTTCCCCCTATTGAATTTATTTTCTAATAGGAATTTGCTCAAGCGTTCATACCAAGCTCGTGGAGCTTGTTTCAGACCATAGAGTGCTTTCTTGAGCTTAAAGACATAATCCGGAGATTTAGAGTCTTCGAACCCCGGGGGTTGTTCAACATACACTTCCTCTTGAATAAATCCATTGAGGAAGGCACTCTTGACATCCATTTGATACAATTTAAAATTCATTGAGGAAGAAAATGCAAGTAATAAACGTATAGCTTCTAAACGTGCTACGGGTGCATATGTTTCTTCATAATCAATGCCTTCTTCTTGATTATAACCCTTTGCAACTAACCTAGCTTTGTTTCTAGTGATAATTCCATTTTCGTCTAATTTATTTCGAAAAACCCATTTCGTACCAATTATGGTATGATTATCGGGTCTTGGCACCAATTCCCAAACGTCATTACGTTTAAATTGGTTAAGCTCCTCTTGCATTGCCAAGGTCCAATGCTCATCCCCAATTGCTTCGGAGATGGTAGTAGGTTCAATTTGGGAAACAAATGCCATATGACTTATGGTGTCTTTGAGAAGGTTTCGAGTACTTACCCCTTTCTCGATGTCTCCAATTACCTTGTCGAGAGGATGGTCTTTAGACGTCCTCCAAGCCTTAGGCATCATCGATTCTTGTGATTGTGTCTCCTCTTGTGGTTGTTCCATGGGTTCATCTTGAATCTCCTTTGAATTTTCCGTTTGCTCCTTGTCTTGAATATTCATCTTGTTTAAAGATTCTGCAAGATCATCACAAACTTCCTTTCTCGCCAAGCGAGCATCACTTTCGCAAAATACAATATGAGGGGTCTCCTCGATAGTTTCAGTACGATTATTAAATACTCTATACGCTTTACTACGAGATGAGTAACCAAGAAAAATACCTTCATCAGATTTTGCATCAAACTTTCCCAAATTATCTTTTCCATTATTATGGATAAAACATTTACAACCAAAAACTCTAAGATGGGAGATATTAGGCTTTCTTTCCTTATAGAGTTCATATGGGGTTTTCATGAGTATCGGTCGAATGACTGCTCTGTTTAAAACATAGCAAGCAGTACTCACGGCATCCGCCCAAAATTTCTTGGAAACCTTTGACTCATCGAGCATGGTTCTAGCCATCTCTTCGAGGCAGCGAATTTTCAGTTCCACCACTCCATTTTGTTGTGGTGTACGTGGAGCCGAAAAGGTATGTTCAATACCGAGTTTGTCACAAAAATCTGCGAAGAGATTATGATCAAACTCTCCCCCATGATCACTTCTTATGGAAGTGACGGTTGTACTCTTTTCATTTTGCACACGTTTAAGAAAACTTTTGAAAGCATGAAATGCATCACTTTTATGAGCTAGAAACAATGTCCATGTGAATCGAGAGTAGTCATCAACAATTACAAAAGCATATAAATTTCCACCAAGACTTTTAACTCGAGATGGTCCAAAAAGATCCATGTGAAGAAGTTATAAAGGTCTATTGGTTGAAACAATATTCTTTGATTTAAAAGAAGCTATTGTTTGTTTTCCTTTTTGGCATGAGTCACAAATAGAATCTTTTTCAAAAGTAATATTTGGAAGACCAATTACTAGATCTTGTGAGACTAGTTTGTTTAAAAGATTCATGTTTATATGAGCTACTCTACGATGCCATAGCCTCATGTCGTCTACTTTACTCAATAAGAAATTTACAAAACTTGATGAAGAATTTTCTAGATCAACCATATAGATATTATCTATTCTAATGCCACGAAGAATAATTTTGAAATCACGACGACGAATAACCAAGCATTCTTCGGAATCAAATAAAACAAGATTTCCCTTGTCACATAATTGACTTATGCTCAAGAAATTATGTTTTAAACCTTTAACTAACAAGATACTTTTAATAGCGGAGGTTTCATCCTTACCGACCGAGCCAATGCCGATAATTTTTCCTCTGTTATTGTCACAAAAAATAACGCTTCCTCCTTCCTTGGGTTCTAGTTGAAGGAATTTAGATGCATCCCCGGTCATGTGTTTGGAGCATCCACTATCAAGGTACCAAAGTACACTTGATCCCTTCAAACATACCTACAAAACAAATCAATGAGATTTTGGTACCCAAGCCATTTTGGGTCCTTGTACGTTAGGTGCAACGTGGTAGTGTGATTGACTCGTGTTGATGTGCCGATGTCGAGTAAAACACACGGGAGCTATATGCCCTATTTTGTTGCAGTAGTGACAAATGACATTTGGATTATGCATTCTTCTAGGATGATAGTAATTAGAATGTCTAAATCCGTTCATCCTATTTTTATAAAAATAATTTTGATGCACTTTTCGAGGAGTTTTTCTAGGTGGTCTAAACATGCTAACATTTCTTCGAACATTTGTTCTAGGATGATTAACATTTCTAGGGTTACTATTTCTAGGAGGATTTATTTTAATTTCCCTAGGTTGAGTCTTAGGTGATTTAGGAATGGACTCAACCTTTTCTTTAGGCTCATTTTTAAATCCTATACCGTGCTTAGTGGATTTCAAATTATCAAGAACATTATTCAAATTTTTGTTCGAGGAATTAAACTTGTGTAATGTGCTTTTAAGACTATCTACTTCTTCTTTCAAAGATTTGCAAGAAGAACAACCTTTGTTTGAGCCTTCGGGTTTGTCCATGCTTCTTTTGCCATAAAACCGGTTTTCTTCTTTCAACTTTTCATTATCGAAAATTAATTTTTCAACTTCCTTTTCTTTTAAAGAAATTTGTTTTCTTAAATCAGTTATTGTTTTTGAAGCACAAATAAACTCATCATAAAGTTCATCAAAGGCGTCTTGCAATTCTTCACAAGTGAATTTATTTTTGGAAGTGGTACATACCTCGTCTTGTTTTTCTTCATTTGCCATGAGACATAAGTTTGCGGTCTCCTCTTCTTCTCCGTCGCTAGATTCGTCGCCGGAGTCGCCTCCCCAAGAGATGTAGGCTCTTTGCTTTTTACCTACCTTCTTCTCCACTTTGGAATTTGGGCATTTTGGTTTAATATGCCCGAGTTCTCCGCATCCATAGCATTTTAACTCACCTCCTTGTTTCTTACCTTTTCGTTCATACTCCTTTCGCATGAACTTGTGGAATCTTTTGATGACAAGGTCGAGATCGGTGTCATCGTTGCTTGAGTCCTCATCAATTTGAGGTTGAGTCGTTTTTGCTTTTAAGGCAATTTTCCTTTGCCTTTGATCATCTACAGGAGGGTTAAGAATAGTAGACTCATATGTTTTAAGGTTACCTCTTAGCCTGTCGATTATGACATTTGTTACCCCGATGAATTCCTGGATAGCATCGGCTTTGAACGCCATTCCGGATTAAGGCTTCGGAGAATTTTACGGACAAGTTCCCGATTCGTAAATGTCTTCTTAAGGGCGTGAAGATCATTGACGATTTTTGAAAATCGTTCAAACATGACGTCTATTATCTCACCTTCCTTCATGTGAAACAATTCATACTCGTGAGTTAAGAAATCAGTCTTTGCTTCACGTACCTGGTCTGTGCCTTCGTATGTGATTTCGTCCTTATCCCACATTTGTTTTGCTGTTGTGCAGCATGATATTTTCCGATAGTCATCGGGATTTACTGCGCAGTACAACATATTAATTGCCTTTGCGTTGTTCTCTACCTTTCTTATATCATCCGCATCATACTCCTCTTCTAATTTTGGGATGATTTTATCACCATCTTTTTTAGTTGGTAGTTGCTCTCCATTTTTAATAATTTACCGGATATGAAAATTATTTGACAGGATGAATATCCTTATTCTCTCTTTCCAATAGGTGTAGTTGGTTCTATCAAATAGTGGTGGCCTTGTGGTGCATGAACCTTCACCTATTCCTGCATAAGCACTACGAGTAGAAGCCATGGAAAGTTTCTCTCAAACGGTTAAGTCTTACAGAGAGTTAGGCTCTGATACCAATTGTTAGAATAAGTGCTTAACGCTAGAGGGGGGGTGAATAGCGTTCTATAAAAAATTCTGCAGAAATAAAAATTAACTTTAATCAAATTGCGGAATTAAAAGAGTATAGAAGAGATGCACCGATTTTATTTTGGTTGGCCAGTAGTGTGGTTACATCCAGTCTCCCGAGAGAGTCTCTCGAGGTTCTACTAAACTCATTAAGCTTTCGGGTGCTTAACAAACCGTTACAACTGAGAACTTGAGTCACACAAGCCTCAACAGCCGTTGCTCGAAGATACCGCACTTCAAGACTTCAAACGAAGGAATAAAATTTTCCTTCTTACAACAAGGGAATATAGAATTTCCCTTCAAGTGTATAAACACTCAATACTTACTTATACAATTGCTCTGTCAAAGAGTAGACATGAGTACAAATTAATAAGCTCAAGAATACAACAACTTCTTCAAGAAATTGGCTCTCAAAAGTGATGAATTCAATATGAAATAATTGATGCAAGAGTATGTAAGCTTTTGTAAGTTTATGCTCAGTTGTTGTTCATAAAAAAGTTATTTAGAGGTGTATTTATAGGCCTCAAAATGCCCCAGACCGTTGCATAATTTTCAAACAAAATCCCTGATTTTGTGCTCATATAATCGATTAGATAGTCTATATAATCGATTATTTGACCAACGTTCAAAAAACAGTCTCGTGATTTTAGGGAGAATAATCGATTATGTAGACTGTATAATCGATTATATGCAGATCATTCAAAAGATCATATCCTGATTTTAAGGAGAACAATCGATTGTTAATGAAACATAATCGATTGTACGTTAACGTTAAAAACCCAGTTTAAGATTATGTGCTAACATAATCGATTATTAGCTGTGTATAATCGATTATTTTTTAAAGTTTAAAACAACACTTTGGCAACGGTCTGAACATAATCGATTTTTAAAAACCATATAATCGATTGTTTTGCTGTTTGGAAAATTTCGGATCACACTGTCTCAATATAATCAATTATGGAAAACATATGATCGATTACTTTGTAGTTTGAAAATTTCAGTTTAAGCACTGTCTCAATCTAATCGATTGTTAAACATACATAATCGATTATTTGCTATTTTGAAAAATTTCAGATCACACTTTCTTAATATAATCGATTGTTAACAAGTATATGATCGATTGTTTTACAGTTTTTGAAAATTCCAGTTTTGGCGGTCTTTACATAATCGATTATCTATTCTATATAATAGATTATATGTGTCCAGTTCTGAAGGACATTGTTTAAAAATCATTTTGGCTAAAATGCAAATCATTTTGTTTGAATTCATAGATGCATGTTTTGATGAAAATGATTTTACGAGAGAGGCCAAGACTTGAATCTGTTGTTGAATCAAGATCACAATATAAAACAACCTATGTATATCTTCGTTGCTTTACTTGATCTTGTTCTTTGCTTGAAAGTTAACGTTCCATGCTCGTTGGTTTGTCATTTATCAAAACCTACACAGATCAACACACATTTAGTTTGAGAACGTGTTTCAACAAAAATTCCTTCAATTTAACTAGTAACTGATGAACTTTACATGGTAAACAATATTGTTTTCCAATTATTTCCTACATGCGACGCGGTTACACATAGATTTCATAAGTTATTATAGTATTCTTTAATTATTTTAAAATACGAAGTTCAAATAAAAACTTTTAAGTTCCCAATTTATTCTCAATTTCAATTACTTTCAAAAAGTAATTTAATAAGCTAACTCAATCTCAGTTCTTCTCGAGGCAAACAATAAACATAAATCAACAACAATATCAACAAGGCATGATGTAATTCTAAAAGTACCGGACATGGCTAGTATCTACGTATGTACTCTCGTTTCCTCGTACGTACGTAACCCCCTTACAAAAAGAAGAACATAATAATTTAGTTCACCTATATGGTTAATTTCCTCTTACAAGCTTAGAAAGGAGACTTACCTCACTCCGAAGTTCCATAACCGGCTCCCAAGCCCTTTCGACGACTCTAGCTGATGCCCAATGCTTCAAAACTAGTCCATAATTATACAAACCCATTAATATATACTAAAATTCTCATTATAATCCCATTAATAATAATTTCTAACGTCGATCAAAAAGTCGATAAAAATCACCCTCGGAACTGCGTGCCCGGATTCCAAAAATTTTTGAAGATAAACTTTACATATAAGCTCATGAACTAAAATATATAAATTATTCTCAATTCCATTCCCAAATTCGTGGATAAAATTCATCAATATCAATTTATAGGTTTTTCTTCAAATCTCAATTTTTTTACAAATTTCTATGTCTACATCCATACATAATCCAAGTGTTTAACTTGTAACAAGTTGAAATCATATACTTTGACATAGATGATAAAAATCCCCCTTCTAAGAGCTCCAAAAATCACCCAAACAAATGAAAACTTGATGAAAATGGCCAAATCCCATCATTAAAATGACACTGCCAAGCTCAGCCCTTCTTCGTGAATGCGGCACATGCCTCAAGTTGGCGAATCTCAACAACATCATGCCCAGAAAATCCCCCTTCATGTTCACACCCTCTGGTGAACACCAGTTTCCCTGACCCTTCGCATTCGTGTTCCCTACCGTACGTCTGCGTTTGCTAAATGACCTTAGGCCCAACTCCCCCTTTATTCCTTTGTGTTGTGTTGCCTTTGCCGTGTTCAGAAAGGCTTGACTAGATCTTCCCTCGCATTCGCATTCACTTCCTCGCATTCGTTAAGGTCAATCTCAGCAGCCCCAAATATTCCAATTCGCGAATGCGGGACTTCCTTCGCGTTTGTGAAGGATTAAACCATACACTAGCAACATCAGTCCAAAAAAGCTTCCATTTATTTGAAACCATCCCGAAACACACCTGAGGCCCTCGGAACCCCGTCCAATCTCACAAAATAGTCCCATAACCTAATAAAAACTTGCTTGAGGCCTCAAACCACATTAAACAACGTACAAATGATGAATTACACCCCAATTCAAGCTTAATGAACATTAGAACTTTAAACTTCTACATTCGAAGCAGAAACCTATCAAATCACGTTCGATAAACCTTAATTTTTGCACACAAGTCATATTTAACATTATGGACCTATTACAACTTCTGAAATTTTGTTTTGACCTTGATATCAAAAGGTTCACTTCCGGTCAAACTTCTCAAAAACTTCCAAATTTCTAACTTTAGCTAAATGACTCCAAAATGACATACAAACGTGCGGATCTACTTCCAGATGTTCTCTAAATACTGTAATTACCATACGATTCTATTCCTAGGCTCTGAATCCCAAACATAGATTGACAAAATTGAAATTCACTGAAACCCAAATTAATGACATTCTTCCCAAAATGCTAACTTCCACAATAGGCACCAAAATCCTCCTAGGTCATCCAATAATCGAGAATATGCCCAAGTCCAAATTTATTATACAAACCTGTTGGAACCTTCAAATCTCGATTTCAAGGTCGTTTACTCAAAATCAACCTTAGATAGATTCTTCCACATAAAGCTTCCGAAACAAAATTTCTCTTTCCAAATCAACTCCGAACTTTCCAAATTTCAATTTCGACTATGCGTAAAAGTCACAATACTTGAAGTGAAGTTGCTCATGGCCTCAAGCCATTGAACGAATCTAGAGCTCAAAATGACGGGTCAAGTTGTTATTAGAACAATCAAAGGTCCATGCCCCAGAAATTGAGGCAACTTTTATTGAAAAACAAACAAAGAAAGAAAGATAAAAAATAATAGTTAGGCTAGATGTTTGAACTAATTTTAACCTGATCTCTTTTAAAAAATGATACATAGACATCCTTATATGGTTCGGTCCAGCCAAATAAGAGTCCACAAATAATTCCAAAAATCTCCAATTTCTGAAGCTGGGGAAAAGATTTATTTCAGTTTTGAAAGAGTCGATTCCAAGTGTTGTAAGCCCACAATCCCTCATTTTGAGTGTATTTTGAGCCTTCATGTTATCATTTCATTTACAAACCTATCTAAAAACCATCAAAATAAAGACCTCCCAATATGCCTTCAAGAATGCCAAGAGCAATATACAATAAGCAACAATTTTCACACGACATAGAAAATTATGAAGTTGGTCACACAAGAAAGCAAAAGAAAAAGAAAAATAAAGAAGAAAATTGAGAGAGTCTTGTTAGTTAAAATCCTCACGGGCATCGTAAGACGACAGTAAGTAGATATAAATAAATGAGAGAGACGTATTTGTGAAAACTCCTCGGGGCACCAATAGTCGAAGTAAGTCGTGAAACAGATGTAAAGATTTGGCATGAACAAGTCCGACTTCAAAGATAAACAAAATGGTAAAAAGAGAGATTGTATTAGTTTGATAGATTAGGTCGTTGAGACCAAAATGCATTTCATGATCAATAAGGCTAGTTATTGAAAAAAAATAAAAAAAGAGAAAAAGACTCTTCCTTTTATCCTTATTGACTGTGAATTTCCTTATTAATATTGTTTCTCTGCATCATTGTGTCCTTAACTTTGAGTCCGTCCTTGCAAAAACAAGCATGAAAAGATTTCAAAAGCTGCTACCATCATTTCTGTTGCACAAAGTAAATTTCGCCAACATACTCATTTGTTACTATCAACATGCCTTGAGGATTCATTTTGACAAACAAATTTCTCAAAAAGCAAGAAGTCATTCAAAAAAAGGTCACCTAAGCAAAGATCTCCAGTGGGATAAGGCTGATTAAGCCAAAAATACCAATTGCACTAGGAGGAAAATGATCAGGATTGATACAAAAAGCAAAGGCCCTTTGAAAGCAACAACAGTTTCTCCTAGCACTGCATCTAACTACCATGATATCTAACATCTATGTGCTTATTCCTTTTATGATGAACTAGGTTCTTTGTCATACTAATTGCACTAGTTTTTTCACAGAAGATAGGGATGCAACCAACTTTAATACCAAAATCTATAGTCAGTCTTCTAATAGAGAATGGACACAATGCCAACCTACAAAAGACTCAAGGCAACAAACTGATCACCACTTTCAAAACTGACAAAATTTTCTTTGTTTGAAACAGGAAGAAAGCAGTGCAAGGAAAGTGGTTCAAAAAATAAAAGAAAAAAGAAGAAAAGAGAAGAAAAGAGCTGACAAAGGAAAACTTCTCAAATCTTTGCCTTTATTTGTCTTGCTATTGTGCATAAAATCTCGCCATTGCTCTACACATTCTTCCTCCTAGGGTAGTACATCCTAGTCAGATGGAGTTGTCTTCCAATAAAAATCTTTGTCTGATGAATATTTCTCCTAAGATAAAGAAAATCTAGCCTGATGAATTTTCTCCTATTATAAACATCTTAGTTTGATTTGAATCTTTCTCCTAAGATAAAGAAAACCTAGTCTGATAACTTTTCTCCTAGGATTAGAAATCTTAGTCTGATAAATCTTTCTCCTAAGTTAAGAAAACCTAGTTTATGAATCTTTCTCCTAGGATAGAAATCTTAGTCTAATGAGTTTTTCTCCTTAGATAAGAAAATATTAGTCTGATGGATCTTTCTCCTAAGATAAAAAAACCTAGTCTGATGAATATTTCTCCTAGGATACAAATCTTAGTCTAATAAATTTTTCTTCTAAGATAAGAAAATCTTAGTCGGATGAATCTTTTTCCTAAGATAAGAAAACCTAGTCTAGTGAATCTTTTTCCTCAGCTAATAAATTAGAAAATATAAGTCTGATGAATCTTTCTTCTAAGATAATAAATTAGAAAACCTAGTATGATGACCTTTACCCTAGGATAAATGCGTTAGTTTGATGAATCTTTCTTCTAAGATAAAAATATGGTCTAATAAATTTTCCCCTAAGATAATTCAAAAAAGAAGAAGAAAGAAGGAAATATTGTTTTAAAAAAGGTCATTTTTTATACCTTCAAAAAATAAACATCGGAGCAATTATTTTAATATAATAATTTTCTAAAAAAAAAAAAGAAAACATGATGAAAATTATTCTTCTAAAAAAAATCCTTCTCGGTTCGTTTAAGCATATGGTATTTGATTCCCTAGTCTCATTTCCAACATAGGGTCTTCACTCCGTAATTGATTTTATTTTAGATATAGGGTCTCCATTCTATAGTCTGCTTTTCCAACATAGGGTATCCACTCTATTGTCTGCTTTTCAAACATAGGGTATCCACTCCCTAGTTGATTTTTCAGTAGACTTAGGGACTTCACTCTCTAGTCTCTTTTTCTAACATAGGGTCTCTACTCCCTTATTGATTTTTATTTTGGACAAATGAACTTCACTCCCTAGTTTTCTTTTCCAACATTGGATCTTCACTCCCTAGTTGATTTTATTTTAGACATAGGGTTTCCACTCCTTAGTCTTCCTTTTCCAACATAATTTCTCCACTCCCTAGTTGATGTGAGCTTAAATGTAGGATACGTCACTCCTTGATCTCCTTAATAGTGTAGGGTACACCACTCCCTAGTTGATTTGATCTTAAATGTAGGATACACCACTCCCTAGTTGATTTGATCTTAAATGTAGGGTACACCACTTCGTGATATCATTGCCAATATAGGGTATATCATTCCTTGGCCGTATTTTCCTAACATAAGGTGCATCAATCTTTAGTTGAGACACATTTTTTACAATAAAGGAACACCATCCAATAAAAAGAACAAAGTCAAAATGATCTTTTCAGAGTACACCATTCCAGACCTTTTATTGCTTTCAATAAAGTAATTTAGAATTTTGTTACAATAACAAGCATTATTTTCCTAGTGCAAAATGGTAGAAAAATTTTGTTCGTTTGTTTGTTTTGGTGGTCTGAGCAGTTTTTACCTAGGGACATAGGGTTCAAAATGACCAAAAGAAAATGTCTCAACTCAGAATAAAAGAAAAGAAAAAAATAAGTGAATCCAAAATGCAGAAGTAGATGAAAAGATGAGGACCGCTCAAGATATGGTTGAAGTCATGAGTACTGTATTTCTTGATTTTATCATAAGAAGCCATAAGAGAATAAACTAGAACCCGAAGTTACCAAGCATCAAGTTTCAAATTAAAAGTTTGCATGAAGAACCATTCAAGACTCAAGATCAAGCTTCAGAAGACTTATAGATAAGAATCTTGTAAATCATAGCTGATATGCTTGTTTAGTTCCGTTTGATTTTTATTTTGATGTAATAACTGGACCACGGACCGGAGCTTAAACGGAACCTCACTCGATTCTTGAACTCATCACTCCATCATTCTCCTTGAACTATACGCAACTTGATTCTTTTATAGCCCGGGATATGTAAACTGTCCAAAACCAGGACTCGATTGCACCCTTTTCTTTTATTTTTTTCCTTATTTGAATAATGATATGGTCAAAAATTAGTCACACGTCTCACTTTATCTTTGACTGAAAACTCTTCAAGTGTCCAAGCAAAGAGGACCAACTGTGAGCACCTAATTTTTTATGATATTTGGGATTTTGATTCAATTTTTAGCACTTAAATAGTTTTTAAACTTAATCTTAATGTTTTAGCTTTATTTCACCTTTTTATAGCTATATATTAGATAGATTAAAAACAACAAAAATAGTCACAATTTTACATATTAATTATGTTCTTGTTCTTAAAGAAAGAAAAAGGCTCCAAAAATATATTTTAATGGGTCTACTCTATCCTTTTTCAAATTAAGGATTTTAATAAATGACTTTTAGTCGTTAGCATTTTTTATCTTTCTATATTAAAAAAATAGGAGTAGTATTTTATTTTATTAACTAAAAGTAAAGAAAGAAAAGAAAATCAACAAAAAAAGGGATAGCTAATGAAGAATTGCCAGATGCCAAAGATTCCACCTTATCTCCAAAACAAACTCCCACAATTCTTTTTTTGTCGAAAAGAAAATTTGTATTTCAACCAGTATAAATGTACATCAATTGTTTTTTGGGACTATAGAACAAATCTCAAACTTGATCAACTAGCTACTTTACAATCAAAAAAAGTTCTTTAACTAACTCCTAGCACACAAAGATGTAGATATAGTCAAGGAGTACATTGAGGATAGCAATTTATGTATTCTAGGGTAAGCTGCCATTTTGGCTTCTTCAGTCCAGTGATTTGCACTTAGATTGCGATCTGCCGTGCTCTGTCTGTAACTTTTTTGCTCGACTGTCGAAATCTTTTTTCATTCATTTCCATCCAAATATTGTATACAACTACTGCAAACACCACCCCACAATTTAAGGGAACTTTTCTCCGCACAAGGCAAAAAGAAAATGGACAAAAATAAGGGGAAGCGAAATCAAAAGGGATCCTTTCCTTTTAATGCACATGCACACACACACAAAGGGGAGATCTGCCCAAAAAAAAGGGAAGGGAACAATGTATTTGGAAAAAAATGAAAAATGAAAGGGACTGGGGCATAGATAAAAACGAAGATGAAAGGGGAAGCAAAAAAAGGCTTCCACCTTCCATTAAATAATAGTGAAATCCAGCCATAACTCATTTTCATCCATGGTCGTCTTAAGGATTTATGCTTCGATCCCCTGTTAAATTCTTTTCCTAAGTCTATTTATACTAATTTTATTTGCTGTGGTATTCGATTTCAGTTTCGAAGAGTTTTGAGACACTTAGTCCCTGAATGAGAGCTTAAGTATTTGAAGTTTCCCGTAGTCAAAACAGTGTGAAGACGGCCTAATAATGGAATTGTTCCATTAGCTATGGTAGGTGATTTCGGAGTTGGATGTGTGTTGGAAATGTGTTTTGGTGGTCTGTATCTCAGTTAGGTTTCAAATGTCGGAGTTTGAATTTTTGAATTTTCCGATCTGATAATGAGGTTTTGATCTGAGGGTTGTAATAGAATTATAAAAGTGGCAGTAGATTTTTCATGTCATTTGGAATTTGTGTGTAAAATTTCAAGCCATTCGGACGTGGTTCAGTTAGGTTTTTGATCGAAAGCATGTTTTGAGAGAATTTTAAGTTCTTAGGCTCAAATCATTGATTAATTAGAGTTTTCAACGTTTTAGGCGGTTTAAGGATTTGTAAAAGTTTGAATGAGGTTATGGGATATGTCTGTAGGTTTAGTTGAGGTTCCCCGGGCCTCGGTGTGTTTCAGATGCTCAATGGGGCATTTTGGAGTTGTTTAAAATTGCAGAAATTCTTCAGCTGTTACAGACCCCCCTTTTCTTCTTCGCGATCTAGTCCTCCTCCAGGCGTTAGCATAGAGTAATTTTTGAGGAGGACTAGTTTCTTCTTCGTGTTCATGATTAACCCTCCCCCGTTCGCGAAGATTCATCATTTTCCTCCTTCGCGTTCACAGCCGGCTCTCGCGTTCGCGTACTTCTATTTGGCTCTAAGGGAAGTGCTTATACTTTCTTCATCGTGTTCGCACTACCTGGGCCGCGTTTGCGTAGATTTACCAGCCCAGGCCTTCGTGTTCGCGTATTGTTTCTCGCGTTCGCGAAGAGAAATTTGGTAGCCTTCTTTTTTCCTTCTTCGCGAACGCGTGACTCCCTTCGCATTCGTGATGCATTAAATGTCTAGGCAGGTATAAACATTTCAAAACTAGGGTTTAACTATTTTTACCAAAACTCAAGCTTGGCAACTCAGATTTGAGAGAGACTTCGAGGATTTTTAGGGGCAATGATTGGGTAACAATTCTAAACTCCGTTTTGCTTGTAACCCACTAATCTAAGCATGAATTACTCCTTTAATTTTGGATTTTTGAATGGAAAATTGAAATAACTTCATAGGCTAAATTATTGAGTTTTTAGTGGATTTTTGACATCGAATTTGGGATATTTTTATATGGTTAGACTCGTGAGAGTACAAGGTTTCTGAAAATATTAATTTCGCCCAGTTTCGAGACGTTAGACTGAAGGGACTTTTGGTCATTTCATATAATTCTATGTATTAGCTTAGAATTTAATTGTAGAATCAATTACTTGAAGGGTTATTTACATTATGGTGTTGTGGCCCATTGAGTCGAGTACTTGTGGTATGAACGTGGGTTCTAGTTGATTTTGAGCCGGTTCGAGGTAAGTATCTTGCCTAACCTTGTGTGAGGGACTTCCCCTTAGTATTTGAGCTTTCTCTGCTGATTGTATTCCGTCTACGTGAGGTGACAAGTGCGTGCTCAGATATATTTGCGAGAAATTAGCCTTTCTAGGTTCTTATGTCCTTATACGAAATGAGTATGAAGTTGTTCTTGGTATGATTGAATTTTTCTTTTGCTAGTTCCACCTCTATATGTTTTATTTGGAATTAATTGCCTTGTGGTTCATTCTTATTACCTCATTGACTTTTACCTTAATTAACTGAAGATCTTTGCCTCCTCCATTGTCACATTATCTTTTATAACTTCTTGTTTTATTGGAAATCATTATTTCCTGTCATATAATTATTTAGTCTTAATTGAAATTGTTGTATATCCTTAGTAACCTGTCCAAACTCAAATGAAAAGTAGATATTTCATGTGTAATCGATATTACCTTAGTTTAAATTACTTGACTCTGTTAACTCCCTTTTTTTGAACTACATGCTATGGGGCCATCACTTCATATTACCTTTTTTCCCTTGTTAAGTTGTTCTTATTACGTTTAGTATTTTCTATTGTGTTTATTCCTTGTGAGCTAGTCTTATCGCCTCGGTGAACAAAAGATTCTTGAGTTAATTCACATGTTGTGCTCTTGTATATATTGTATTTGTTGCAATTGTACTTGATATTGTTGATGCAGGAGGTTTCTGCCATGCGGTATGGATATTGTGATTCACAAAGTTTGTGCCGTACAATTATGGATATTGTAATGCGCGAGGTTTCTGCCGTGCGGTTATTGATATTCTGATGCACGGGGTTCCTGCCATGTGGTTATACATATTTTGATGGACAAGATTTGTGCCGTATGGTTGTTGATACTATGATGCACGAGGTTTCTACCGTGTGATTTTTGTTGAGGGGTTGCACAAGGTCTTTACCGTGCTACTGTTGCTATTGAGATATTGCACATGCAGTGTAATAATGCGGGAATTGTTTATATGCTTATATGTGGGTTGCGCATGTGATGAAATAAGGTGGGAACATTATGATCCACGTGTGGCAAAATAAGGCGGTAATTTATATGTTATTTATTGCGCACGTGGCAAAATGAGAAGGTCTATGTCAGGGATTGATCGTAAGGATTTTGAAAACCTGTGGAGGCATTTCTATTTTTGTTTAATATTTTGATAGAGGTTGCTTTCCTGTATGAGCTTTGTTATATGGATGTGGTAAGGAGACATTTTGCACACTACTTGCTCTTCTTCTTATCTTTATTAGCTGGTAAAAATCTTGTTAAAGCACTCGGACAAGTATACACGTAGTTGAAACACTCCTATTGGAGGTAAAGTTCCCCTGATTTGCTAAGTATAGAGGCATGTCCTTGTTTAATAATTATATATGTGAGAGTGGCCCCAGTTAGCCATTTAGTTTTCACTATGACCGATCACTGCTAGCTCAATGCTGCACAAAGGTAGGAAGAGTGGGTCACAATAACTTTTACCAGAATAGTGGTCGGGATCGAATTTCCACAGGGAGCTAGTAGTGGAGTTGTATTTTCTGTCTAGCCTAGAGATGTGTTGTACTCCTAATGTCACTTCAAACATTTGTGGATATTTTATTCTATAACTACTATTATAAAACTAAGTATTAAAGTTAAATTGCGCTAAGAGAATATTGCTAAGTTGTATCTAACAGGGAGAAAGACACTAGGGTCTTGTCATCTCCTGGGTGGTTAATAAATAGGTGAAAACTACTAAGGATAGATTGACATGTTTAGGGCTTATGCTATAACCATTGCACAATTGCACCCACTCTCACACCTCTCGGTAGAGAGAGAGTAATTTTTCCCAATTAACTCTCTCGAGACCAATTGGGTAGGCCAATTTGACCAAGAAACTAGGTTTCAAGTAGAGTGATTATTCTCTCAAGATTTAACTCGTTATTGGGACTAACATTTCTCATGGGTCCATCCCAATTCCTTGTTTTGGTCAATTTTTAGATCATAGACTCTATTTCTCAAGAAGAGTTATACCCACTAAGCTTGAATCAGTGTTTTCAACCACCAATTCTCAAATAAAAACAAAAATCAACTCAAATAGCAAACACCCAATATTAGTCTAACCCTAGATGGAAACACCCATAAATTAGCCACACTAGGGTTGAGCCACAACCATAGCTAATGGGTTTAGCTACACATAATTAAAGAAGGAACATAAGAAATAGATGAAGAACTAAAAATATTAATTAATTACTATGAAGAAACTATTATAATCTATTGTTAATGAAGACAACAAATGCCAAAAATGGCTATAATATCCTTCCCAGGTGCTCAGCTACATTTCTGAATATAAAACTTGACCTAAAAATGGTAAAATGTTCTATTTATTCTAGGATAAACAACTGGACAAAAATACGCCTACGAGGTCAGTGCGGGCCGCACAAAACAGACCGCAGCCGCACTTTCTCTTGGACTTCACATTTTAGCTTCTCTGAAGTTGGGGATCGCAGGCCGCGTGGAAGTGCACCGCAGCCGCAGTGGGAGTTGGCGCGGTCCGCACAAGTAGGACCGCGGACCGCATTGCTTGGAATTGGCAATTTGTGAGCTCTCTGAATTTCTGCTCTGCAAACTGCACAAAAGAGTAGCGTGGCCGCGAACCGCAAGAATCGTTCTGTGTCTGCGTTTCTTCCAGCTTGAATATGAAAACTCTATGAACCTTCTAGTGCAGCCGCAATCGCTTTAGCTTGGTCCACACCAGGCCTTCTCCCTTGGATTTTGTTGGTCTTTGATACTTGAGCAGGTTTCACTCCTTTTTGAGCCGATCTTTGGCATTTCGTCACCTTGTCGCTCAAACTTGCAATCGAGCACAACCTACAAGAATTTTGGGACTATTTTGTAGCAAATTATACTCAGAGCATAGGTAAATAGAGGCATAAAAAACGTTAAAATCCTAACTTATCAACTCCCCCAAATTTAAACCTATGCTTGTCCTCAAGCAAACAAAATAAGACCCATCCCTTAAAGGAAAATCGAAGCAATTCCATCTATCCTAAAGTAACCTCAACAAGCATCAATTGGGACGAACAATTGCCCTTAATATGAATGCACATTAACACATTTAAATTTTGATAAATCATGGATAAAGTGTCACACAAGAGCATTAAGAGTTGACATATTTCATCAAAGAACTTCTCTCAATTACTTTGGTCTTTGTGGAACCCAAACTCCCACATCCTCAACTCTGCCTAAGCAAACCTCACATTTGAAGTATTGACACACAAACCGAGGTTAATGAAATTTCTCTCATCTCTCTCAAGAAGAAGGTCACAAGTCCGGATCTAGGTACCATATGCTTGCCCCTTATGTAAGTATCCATTAATGTAGGCTCCCTTCAACTCAAGATCAAATAGGGCTTTTGTGGAGTCATTGTGAAGGCTTTTGGGTAAGGGTATGACATTATTTTATTCAAAAGGGTTCTATATTCCCTTAAGCACTTCTGTTGATTCATTTTGGCACAACTCTCTTGACTCTTTTGAGTATTTCACTTCTTTTCAAGGGGTTAGAGAGATACATTGTCACTCTTACTTATGCAATTCAAAGCATTTCTCCCTTTTCTACTTTTCCACACTTTTTTCACTTTATGTCTTTCTTTGGATCCCTTTTTATTGTTTTTCACATTGGGCTTTCTTTTTGCCTTTTTCTTTTCTTTATTTTTCATTTATTTCCTTTTCTTTTGCTTTTGTACCTTTTACCCCTTTTGGTTCCCTTCTTGTCTCTCCCCCAAAACTTAGACATTTGTAATTATCAAGGGAAGATTTGGGTGCCATGAGAGGGTATTCATTTATAATGTTATAGGCTTGTAGTTTGGTTCTTGAAAGAAAAAAAAGGTTTAAGGCTCAAAAGGGTTAATTATGGATCATCTCATTAGTAGGCTATGGAATTGTTCAACTTAACATTTGGATTAAGGAAAGTCTATCATTACTTCTCTAGTCAAATTTCACCCAGGATTTTGTCTTAACAAACATTCAAGGCAAATTCTAGACCATTGGCTCGGGATTTAGACTCACCATTCGATTCCTCACCACACACGCTATAAGATTGCTAAAGACATCGAGTGGAGGGCCCACAATGATCTCAGTTACAATTCAAGCACACAATGGTCGGAAGACCACCTAATGATTGTTTGGTCAACACAATAGTCTCAAATCCATGATTTTCACCATCCTAAACACAATGTTGTGTCTTTGACCATGGGATCAAAGGTCTTGGAGGCAAGTCCTCAACTATAGTGGCAGCAGGCATGCCAAAGGGCTCACTAGAAGGCTCTACCAAAACTGGCTCTTCAGACCGGCCAATTGGGGCATAGGTAGGTGGCTTGCAGTTTTTATCTTTAGGGTTGTCTAGGACCTTTATAAGGACTAGGTGAATGGAGCCATAGGCTTGACATGGTATAAAATGGTTTCTTCTTTACTTCCAGGTCCTTGAAGTACATGGTATTTTAATGGGAAAAGAGTAGTCTTGATCATGCTCTTTCCCCACAACAGTAATCACATCAGACATCACATTTCCCACTTTGATAGGGTACCCGACCATAATAGAAGCAACAAGGATTGCCTGGGTAAGTGTGATAGTCTGATCATGGGTAGAGGGGTCAAGCCTAATGCATACAAAAGACAACCAACCCCGAGCCTCAAAGTTGAAAGTCTTTCGAAAATTTTGGTTCCTGCTTGCACCCACTCTGGAACAGTACCTGGGATTGCCAGGTACCAGGTTAACCATGGACGCAGTTCTTCACCCATTGCCAATTTTTCATTATTAAAGGGTCTCATCCTCATCATCAAGCCGTAGGTATTCATTGAGTGACCACCCAGTAAGTATCACCTTTTTGTTCCTCACTTGGGTTACCTTGGTGCCCTTCAACATGTTTGACACATTGCTATAGAATTCTTTTACCATGTGCTCAATTTCCTTTACACAATTACCCTGAAGGTGATCCCAACCCACTAGAGTGTGAAATTGTCTTGCACACTGGGAAGTAGAGGTAAAAGATCTCGCTTAATGAAACTCTTTTATAGAATCAAATTTCGTTTAGGCCACCATACACTAAAATGGTGGAATGCCAACTGACTAACAAACTGATCCTCCAAAGCTGCGGGATCTCAAATCCGGTCAACACCCCCAACTTGAGGTACACCACTCTAGGGCACCTCCTCATCACTGTCCTGACCACCTCTGTCATTTCTGCCTACACTCTTCTTAGATAATGAAGCTGTGGGGGAGGTGGAGTATTCTTCACTACCAGCTACGGAATCTTCAGATATATCTAAAACTATATTCACCGGCCTCTTGGTAGCGGGTGATGCTGAAAAGGTATCAGTAAGTTGGACACTGGAGACCAAATGAATTGGGATTGAATAAGAGGAGATGTCCTGAGAACGCATATACTCCCCCCCCCAAGGAATGGGTGAGATCTATATCTGTAGATTTTATCATTTTCTGGGTCCTTTTGATGTTTTCCCGGACTTGGGGAGTGAGTTTTACCACTCTCTTGCCTTTATCCCTCGAGAGGAACCACCTCCCCAGTGTTATTATGATCCTTTGCCACTTTTTTGTTTAACAATTATCTATAGACAAATGCATCTAACATAGTTAGTTGAAGCACAAGCAGTGAATCATGTGAATGAATTAAAGTTGTAGACAACAGAAGAAAATGTTGCAATCATTGATGCAGAACCAGGCACTGCGGACTGCACTATCAAGAGTGCAGCCACATTGGAGGCACCGCGGACTGTGCTGAGGCGACCGTGGGCTACACTGAATAAGGCCCCAGAAAAAGTCTTCTCTGAATCTCCCATCGGGGTCCGCACGAAAGAGGGTCGCGGCCGCGGTGTGCAAACGCGGACCGTGTGAAATGCAATGGGAACGTGATGTAAGCAAGGTAGGTTTCAGTCAAGTTGGGCACCGCAGTTCATGCCAAAGGGTAATATGGACCGCGTCAAGGCCATACGGACTACGCTAAGGCGACCACGGGTCGCGTTGAGCCAGAATTAGGGAACTAAGTTAGGGTATCATGTTTTCTTTGATTTTTGTCCAATTTCTTACACCTACTTGTCCCTACTAAGTTTCCCAATCCTCAATCACTTTAACCACATGAAAAATCTAACATGAAATCTACCCTAAACTAAAAATTTGAAGAAAAACATGAACAAGAAGAATTTACAAACTACAGGCAAGCAGTTAAAATGAAAATAAGGAATTAATTAATCATGAATGCAAGAAATGCCACCTGGATTAGGACGAATGAAAGCAATCTATCCAAGCAAGCACGAATTTCAGTCTTAGAAGATGGATGAACAATAATTTTAAGGCTTTGAGTTCTCAAAGTTCGATAAGGGTAAACTGAGACCCTTAGTCTCTATTTATGCACAGCTTGTAGGGCCCATACGTACCTACCAGCGTGGCTGTACAAAGAGACCATGGACCCAGCTTGATTTGTTCATGTGAACGTTCACTAAGCAGCCTCTGCGGACCATACAAAATATACCCATGGCCGCGGAGGGCCACCTCGGACCGCATTAAATAGAATACAGCCGCAGTGCAGAACTTCAAAGAGTACCTTGTTTAGCTTATGCTAGTGCGGACCGCACAAAGTGCACCGCAGCAACACTGGCAAACTTCAGAGACTGTGAAATTTTTTCACTTGGTTTTTCACTGAATCAACACAATTCCTACAAAATCTCACAAACAATTAGCTCAAAAATCCTAAACTACAAAGAAAATCAAAGAGAAAAGAAAAAGACATTGGTTGCCTCCCAAGAAGCACCTCATTTAACATCGTGGCACGATGCATATCACCACCACATTACTTCAAATCGAGAAGACCCACCACGTGGCTCTCATCAATCTCTCCAAGAAGCAATAAAAAGCATGTCCAACAAGTTTGTTAACCATCCGATCAATGAATTGCAAGGGATAATGGACACTGTGGGTACTTTGTTCAAATTACCATGGTTCATGCAAAGTTGCCAACTTGTACCTGGTCTTGTAGGAAACCACACATTATAGAGATTAGGCATAATTTCATGCTCTACTGAAGGTAGTCTCCTCTAGAGCTCCAAAAGAGGTGTTGCATCATCCTCCAAGATATTATTGTGCTCAAAGATTGTGAGGCACATCATCAGAGACACCTTAATTGTGGGATTTTCTAGAGGAACTCCCCGATGATCAAGGTCTAATGACAACTCACTAGGCTCACACGATTCCATGACACATAAAGCGTCTATGTATGTCACTCTACTTGGATCGTCATTTACATCACAATCTAGAGGTGCATCCACAAGGGGATCTTAATTATTGATCACAGAACATGTCTCATCCATTATTACAAGCGTGACAATGTCAACAAAGAAGCACACCTTGGTGCTATTAGGTTGCCTCATGGATTTGCATACGGTGAAAATCACCTTCTCATCACCAACACGGAAAGTCAACTCACCCGCTTCAACATCAACAAATGCCTTCCCTGTAGCAAGGAAATGTCTCCCAAATATGATCGGCACCTCATAATCTACCTCACAATCCAAGGTGACTATGTCGGTCGAAAATATAAACGTATCCCCCCAAACAAGTACATCATCAACGATGCCCAAAGATCTCTTCATTGATCGATCCACCATTTAAAGTCTCATTGAAGTGGATCGAGGTTGCCCAATTCCCAAACTCTTGAAAACCGAGTAAGGCTTAAAATTTATGCTAGCCCCCAAATCACAAAGGGCCTTAGCAAAATCAGCACTACCGATAGTGCAAGGGATAGTAAAAGCTCCGGGGTCGTCAAGTTTTTGGGGCCGTAGAATGCATGATAGCACTCACTGGATGAGTCATCTTAATTGTTTCACTCACTATTGACCTCTTATTTAATACCAAATCTTTCATAAACTTCGCATATCCCGACATTTGTTCGAGTTCCTCAATCAAAGGGACATTGATTGTGAGGCTTTTCACCATGTCAATAAACTTTTTGAACTTATGGTCACTCTTGTGGTTCGCTAACTGTTGAGGATAAGTTGGAGGTGGTCTAGGAAAATTTGCCTTGGCTTTGGGCACCACTGGCTCGTGTATATCAATCACATGTTCCCTAGATGGGTCCATATCATCTAGTTTTTCCACCTTGGCCGCATTATCGATATCAATCCGCACATCATAGCTCACATTTCGCTCAACCACAACTTCAACAATCAACGGATCCATATCTTCTTGGATCCCAACATTATCTTTCACAACTTTATTTTCTTTTGAGGCGTGCACATCACCACCTCTCCAACTTCTTGTCGTAACCGCCATCACTCAATTGGTGTTCCCGCCCTTTGGGTTTACTACCGTATCACTTGGTAGGGAACCCTTGGGTGGGTATTCAAAGCATGACAAAATTGACCCATTTGCATTTCCAAGTTCAAGATAGATGTATTATGCGAAGCCAATTGTGGATCGAAATCTTGTTTCTTTATCATTATTTGATGGAACATACTTTCAATTCTCCCCATATCACTTTTCAAATAACATGGACCTTGAGAAGGAAAAGGGTGTGGATTGTTCGGTGGCTGGTACATGGGGCCCTTTAAAAAACCTTACCCACAGTTGCCTTCATTTCCCCTATTATTCCACCCTCCTTGATTTTTGTTGTTGCTCCAAATATTGTTGTTCCTATTCCAATTGCCTTGATTTTTACCTTGATCACCCAAATTATCGTCTTGGTTGTTGTTCTAATTCCACCACCTTTTTGATTTCCTCAATTGTTGCTTTGATTGTTACCTTGATTACCCTAATTACCACCTTGGTTGTTGTTGTTCCAATTACTACCACCTTGTTGTTGATTGCTCCAATTTCCTTGGGGACGCAATTGTTGATTCCCTTGATTTCCTTTATTTCATTGGTAGGTCTTGACATATTGACATTCCTCGTTGTGATCATCAAAGCACTCATTCGAATAACTACCACCATCATTGTTGTTGTCAAATTGCTCACAATTACCTTGAGGTTGTTGTTGCCCTCTTTGTATCCTTTTCAACATAGAAACACCTTCCATGGCATATAATTAGCACGTATTTTGGACTTCTTATAATTGCACCTTTGCAAATTGGTTCATAGTGGTTATCAACTCCGCTGTAGCTTGCCCATGGTCATGCAACTCCTTATGTAAATTATAAATTGCCCAATGAAGACTCGCTTTCGCATTGTAGGGTCACCTTGAGGAATGTTAGCCTTACTTTACCATGCCGAAGAGGTATCGGCCCTTTCATCAAGTACATCACATGCCTCTTGGTAAGAAATTTTCATAAAGTTCCCTCCGCAAGTTGATTCACAATGCATTGATTTGTTGTGTTGATGCCCCGATAAAAGGTTTGTTGGATCATCGCCTCTGTCATGTCGTTATTAGGTCACTCCTTCACCATTGTTCTATATCTCTCTCGGATTTCACACAAAGGTTCCATTGGCTCTTGCTTGAAGGCTATGATTTCATCCTGAAATGCCGCCACATGACATAGTGAGAAAAACTTGCCAATGAATTTATCTTTCCAATTCATCCCAAGTTGTGGTGGAATGATTGAGGAGCCTTTCTAACTAATTCAATACTTTACCCCAAAGAGAGAATGGGAAAAGCCTCAATTTCAAAGCATTCTTGGAAACATTTGTCTGCTTGCTACCCCAACATATATCTACGAACCCCTTCAAGTACTTGTAGGCATTTTGATCGGAGGCACCCATAAAATATCCTCTTCGCTAGAGCTAGGTCAACATAATATTTTTGATTTCAAAGTTCCCCGCCTGGATTCGGGGAGGAACAATAGCACTCGCATACGCTTGATTTGGGAGAACTCTTGGGGCCATTCTTGGCGAGGGCGGAGGGGGGTCTGGGATAGGTTTGTTGCCATTTGCATTGGCCTGACGGCCTCTACGCGGTGCTTGAGGTTAATTAGGAACCTCTTCTAGTTCAAGATTATCTACCTCATCCCCTGCCATGACATTCCCAAGAGGTTCATTTGCATTAAGAGCCATGTGTACCTGAGTGATTGTCACAAAAAAAAAATAGTAAACAAGAAGGAAAGAGAAGCAAAACACAAAACTAACTAAATAGATAGTTAACACCGTAAGCTCACTAGGAATAGCGTCAAGAAGTGATCGCTTCCAATCTAACGCTATACAAAGGTAGGAAGATCGTGTGGTAATATCTTTGACCCGAATAGTGGTCAGGATCGAATTTCCACAGGGAGTGGAGTTGTACTTTCTGTCTAGCCTAGGGATGTGTTTATACTCCTAATGTCACATAAAATATTTGTGGGTTTTTGATTTTATAACTACTACTATAAAGCTAAGGATTAAAGCTATATTGCGCTAAGAGAATATTGTTATGTTGTATCTAATAGGGAAAAGGCACTAGGGTTGTGGCATTTCCCAGGTGGTTAATTAATTTCCGCGTGGTTTAATTTCCGCATGGTTAGGCTTACCTAGTCGTAGAGACTAGGTGCCGTCACGATGGTTCACGGAGGGCAAACTGGCTCATGATAAGTTAGTATTAGAGCTCTATGTTCATAGGATCCATGAATCACAAGTTGGTTTATTAGAGTCTCGTAGATCGGTACAGAGACGTCTGTACTTATCTGCGGGAGGCTATGTAACCATTAGGAAAAGTTCCACTTTATTTGATCTCTTTATCGTGCAACATTTTTGACATCACAACTCTAAACCCATATTTCTACTCTCTCACAAATGGTGAGGACACGTACTCACGCACCCGTATCCCCAACTAAAACCGTCAGAGGCCGGGGCTGAGGTAGAGATCCAGACAGCTTCCAGGCACCTGACACGCCTATTGTTACTACAACTCCAACGCTTCAGGAGGCTTCGGCACAGTTCATGAGTATGTACACTACTTTGACTTCAGCAAGGCTGCTTCCCCTTACTGGCTACATCCCAGGTCGGGGGAGGAGCACAGAATCCTACCGCCCGAACTCCAGAACAGCGAGTGCATGTTAAGTAGGCCCCTGAGATTATTCCTGAACTTCCTGTAGTGTAAGTTCATCCCGAGGGCATAGTAGCCCTTAATATTTAGTGGTCTAACATCGAAGGATGTTTTGGGTTTTCTTGATTAGTGTTAACGTATTATCTGTAGTATGGGCATCTCAGGATCAAGCGGGGTTTGTTTCACTACTTTCCACCTTCGAGGAGCCGTATGAGATTGGTGTCACACCTATGAGTTAGACAGTCCAGACGAGGCAGCTTCACTGACTTGGTCTTAGTTTTCATATATATTCCAGAGAGAGTTTCTCTCTCAAAGCCTCAGGGATGCGTGGTGCCCGAAGTTTGAGCCTCAGGGATCAGGGTACTATGACCATCTCAGAGTATGTTGTCCGTTACACAAGCTTGACTAGACGTGCACCAACCTTAGTTTCTACTATTCGCTATTAGGTTCATCGGTTTATTTATGGGCTTATTCCCAGCATGAGTTTGAGCATGGATCGTGAGTTGGAGATGGATATTTTGTATCAGGAAGTTGTGAACATTACTAGGAGGATAAATGGTATTCATGCCAGGGAGAGAGAGGGCAGGCATGGTCCTGAGCGAGACAGCAGACGAGATTAGGAGAGGGAGTTTGAGGAGACGAGAAATTTCCATAGGTCGGGGAGATATACTGGTCCTTATTTTTGAGGTAGAGTGCGTCATGGTAAAGGTTTTGTGGGTCAGTTTGTTCCGTTCATGCTTCAAGTTTTGCATTGTAACTCAGGTGAGCATGAGTCCCGGAGTATCTGTGCTGCATAGTTTCCACCATATAATCATTAGAGAGGGTGCTTTAAGTGTCGAGGTACTAGCACATGGTGAGAGATTGTCCTAGACTTCAGACTAGTGCATCACAGTGAGGTATTCAGGTAGGTAGAGGGCGCCCAAGAGGGGGAGGCCCGGCTCGTTGATGTGTTTGATATAGTAGGCTGGAGGCTGATGCCAGCTGAATATCATTCGGGTATGGATTCAGTTTGTTATTGAGGTGGTGAGTTGCCTTGTTTGTTGTTCCATTGATGGGTACGTTTCATTATTTCAACTCCGATTATGTGATTATCTTGTTGGTAGGTTCTATGAGTGACGTGTCTATCGTCTATTTTTAGCTATTTTTGAGAGTTTTGAGGCTAGTAGTAAATTCCTATTGTCTGTTTCAGCAGGTTTGATGTGATTTCTGAGTATTCTTTGTTAAGATCTGTGATTCCTATGATCCCCCGGTGTTGGAGCCAGTCTGTGTTGTAAATTGTAGATAAAATTGATCTAGGGAGAGTCTCTACAGGTTGATGTGTACCCTACTTGTGATTCAGAGTGAGGGTGGGCCCCTTGTGATTTCGGGTGATATGATGTGTTGAGACCAGGCTGTGTACTGCGGTGAGGGTTATATAAGCATAAAATACATGTGACTCTTTTATATGCCTTTATTCTTTCTAGTTAGAATGTTCTGTAGATTAGTAATTTAAAGAATTTGTGCTAGTATGACTTGTTGATAGTTCCCTTATGTGTTTTCCCTTCCCATATTCATCCATTTTCATTGCATCCTTTTCGAGTTCTAGTTTATGGACTGTGTGCCCGTTGGTATTAGTTGACATTTGGTTACTTGGGTGTTTCGTTTTTGTCATTTTCGTAGTTACTGTATCATTGCTAGAGTTGTGGAAGTTTGAAAAGAGCTCCTATTGAATATGAAGCTTATGACCGATGCATATTTGATCTTAGGCAAGTATTGCTATAAAACATTTTATTCTGGGACGATGTGTGAAGTGTCATGTTGTGTGGTTGTACCCTATGTGTATGGGCATGAATTGGAGCAGCTGTTTAAGACTGAAGCTGGACATGGATTTAGAATCAGGTCTTTTGGAAACGGATGGAAGGTGAGAATTCTAGCTTGAAGGCTCATTGGAATTGCTAGAAAGGTTAAATTTCAGTGGATATGGTGTCGTCATGCTTAATTGGATTGGGGTGTATGTTGGAAGTGCTTACTCATAGACTTGACGACTATGAGGTAAATCTTAGCTAGTTCGAGGATGAACGAATGTTTAAGTGTAGGAGGATGTGACGACCCCGCCGGTCTTCTTAAGAATTGACGCCTGGATCCCCTATTAACTGCTTTCCCCAAGTCTATTTCTACTAATTTTATTTGCCAGGATGTTCGGTTTTGAGTTTCTGAGAGTTTTAGGACACTTAGTCACTAAGTGAGAGCTTAAGTGTTGGAATTTTTTTGTAGTCAAAATAGTGTAAAGACAATCTCGGAATGGAAATCCGGTTGTTCCATTAGCTCCATTAGGTGATTTCTGGGTTGGATTTGTGTTCGGAATGTGTTTTGAAGGTTCGTAGCTAATTTAGGCTTGAAATGTCGAAGTTTGAATTTTTGAAGTTTCTGGTGTTTTGATCCGAGGGTCGGAATGGAATTCCGGAGGTGGCAGTAGCTCCGTCATGTCATTTGGGATGTGTGTATAAAATTGCAGGTCATTCAGACGTGGTTCGGTTAGGTTTTTGATCGAAAGCATGTTTTGAGAGAATTTGAAGTTCGTAGGCTTATATTTTTGATTAATTCAAGTTTCCGACATTGTTTTAGGTGGATTAAGAATTGGTAAAAGTTTTAATGATGTTATGGGATATGTCTGTAGGTTTTGTTGAGGTTCCGAGGTCCTCATGTGTGATTTGGATGCTCAACGGTGTATTTTTGAATTGCTTAAAATCGTAGAAGTTCTTTAGCTGTTGCAGACCCCCCCCCCCCCTTTTTCTTTTTTGCGACGGCATCCTCCTCCACGCGTTTGCGTAGAGTAATTTTTATGGAGGACATTATCTTCTTCGCGTTCGCGTTTAACGTTCCCGCGTCGCGAAGCTTCATCATTTTCCTCCTTCGCGTTCGACGCCAACCCTCGCGTTCGTGTAGTTCTATTTAGCTCGGAGAGTTGTGCTTATTCTTTCTTTATCGAGTTCGAACTACCTAGGTTGCGTTCTCATAGCTTTTCTAGCCCAGGCCTTCCCATTTGCGTATTGTTGCTCGCATTCACGAAGAGCAATTTGGCAGCCTTCAGTTTTCCTTCTTTGCGAACGCATGACTCCCTTCGCGTTCGCGATGCATTATATGTCTGGGCAGATATAAACATTTTATGACGAAGGTTTAGCTATTTTTACCAAAACTCAAGCTTGGGAGCTCAGATTTGAGAGATTTTTAGGTGCAACGATTTGGTAACGGTTCTAAACTCTTTTTTTCTTGTCGCTCACTCATCTAACCATGAATTCAACCTTTAATTTCAGATTTTTGAATGGAAAACTGATAAAACTTCTTAGGCTGAATTATTGAGTTTTGAGCGGGTTTTTGACATCCGATTTGAGATATTTTTATGTGGTTAAACTCGTGAGAGTACAAAGTTTTTGAAAATGTTAATTTCACATGGTTTTGAGATGTTGGTCTGAGGGGTATTTTTCTCATTTAAGTGAATTCTACATATTAGCTTAATATTATATTGTATAATCAATTACTTGAAGTTTTATTTGCATTATATTGTTGAATTGAATAGATTTGGGCCATTGGAGTCAAGTACTCGTGGTAAGAACGTGGGTTCTAGTTGATTTTGAGCTGGTTTGAGGTTGAATTGAATAGATTTGGTCTTCTCTGTTTATTGCATTACGTGTACGCGAGGTGACGAGTGCGCGTTCGAATTTATTTGCGGGAAATTAGCCTTTCTAGGTTCTTAGGTCCTTATATGCACTGAGTATGAAGTTGTTCTTTATATGATTGAATTTTTATTTTGCTAGTTCCACCTCAACATGTTTTATTTGGAATTATTTGTCTTGTGGTTCATTCTTATTGCGTAATTGACTCTTACCTTACTCAACTAAAGATCTTTAACTCCTCCACTGTCACGTTATCTTTCATAACTACTTATTTTATTGGAAATCAATATTTTGCTCTCATGTAATTATTTATTCTTAATTGAAATTGTTGTATATCCTTCGTAACCTGCCCAATTTCAAAAGAAGAGTAGACATTCTATGTGCAATCTATATTCCGTTATTTGAAATTACTTGACTCTTTTTAACTCCCTTATTGTTGAACTAGATGCTATGGGGCCGTCGCTCAATATTACCTTTTTCCCTTATTAAGTTGTTCTTATTACGTTTAGTATTTTCTATTGTGGTTATTCCTTGTGAGCTAGTCTTATCGCCCCGGTGAACAAAAGATTCTTGAGTTAATTCACTTGTTGTGCTCATGTATATATTGTATTTGTTGCTATTTTACTTGATATTGTTGATGCACGAGGTTTCTGCCGTGCGGTATGAATATTGTGATGCACGAGGTTTTTGTCATACGATTATGGATATTGTGATGCACGAGGTTCTTGCCGTGTGGTTATTGATATTGTGATGTACGAGGTTTCCGCCGTGCGATTATTGATACTATGATGCACAAAGTTTTTGCCATGCGAATTTGGTTGAGGGGTTACACGAGGTCTTTTTCGTGCTACTGTTACTATTGATATATTGTGCATGAGGCGTAATAAGGTGAAAATTGTTTATATGCTTGTATGTAGATTGCACATATTGCGAAACAAGGTGGGAACAGTATGATGCACGTGTGGCGAAATAAAGCAAAAGGTTTTATGTTATTAATTGCACAAGTGGCGAAATAAGGATCACTATATCAGGGATTGATTGTAAGGATTATTACGGCCTGTGGAGACATTTCTATTTTCGTTTAATATTTTGATCGTGGTTGCTATCCTGTATGAGATTTAATATGTGGATGTGGTGAGGAGACATTGTGCGCATTGCCAGCTTTTCTTCATATCTTTATTAGCTAGTGGAAATCTTGTTAAAGCACTCGTACAAGCATATACATAGTTGAAACACTCCTATTGGAGGTGAAGTTCCCCTCATTTGCTAAGTATAGAGGCATGTCCTTGCTTAATCATTTTATATGTAAGAGTGACCCTAGTTAGCCAGTTAGTTGCCAGTATGACTGTAAGGTTGATAGAGGCACATGATGCCAAGTGTTGATTTCAGATGACGAGACTCGTGATGTTGTGATTTGACCGAGATTTAGAAAATTTGTGGAAATTGTTTAATAAGACCTGATGTGCACACTACCGTAGGACCGGAGTTATTGTAGTGTTTCCTTTCGATATTGTTATCTTAGGGTTTGTATTGTATTTTGCCGTGATTTTGTGTCATCATTGTTTATCTCATGTTACTTGTTGTTTCTTCCCTCGTTCTGATTGTAGCATTATTGATCATTTCATACAGTCTTCACATACATTTATATATCATGTTCCATTGTTCTTATAATTATATTATTTATTTGACCGGTAGGTGTCTCGACTGTTCCTCGTCACTACTCCACCGAGGTTAGTCTTGATACTTACAGGGCACCGCTGTGATGTGATCATACTACTCTTATGCATAAATTTGTTGTACAAATACAGGTACTCCCACTTAGTTCTGTCAACCTTGGAAGGAGGCATTTTTGTAGAGAATTCGAGGTATATGTGCTACGTCCGCAGATCGAAGAGTCCCTCCAATCTTTCTGTAATAAGTATAGCCCTTTCACTATTGTTCCTTTTTTATAGACGTTTACGGAGTTAGAGCTATGTATCCCTTAGCTTGTGATTTGTGAGATTCCGAGTTTTGGGAATGTTATTAGTTTTAACAGATGTTACTATATGTGCCAAGCGGCACTTTAAACACTATTTTACTTTACTAGTTTAGTTTTAATCATTTCTTCCGCAATTATGATTTAATTTCCACATTGTTAGGCTTACCTAGTTGTAGAGAATAGGTGCCGTCACGATGGTTCACGGAGGCCGAACCGGGTCGTGACCAGTGGCGGATCCACTTATAAAAATTGGATGCTCGAGCACCCATTAAGCTCGATGCGGAGTATGTATATTTATATAGATAATTTGAGAAAACGTATAAAAATTTACAAAAGCACCCATTAATTTTATGTACAAAAAAATTCAGCACCCACAAACTTGATTTCTAGATCCGCCACTGGTCGTGACATTCCTCCATCCAAACCAGTTGAAACTCACCTCCAAAACGCTTTTAAAAAAGGCGAAAAATCAACGAAAAACAACTATGACACTGAAATTTGGAAGTAGCGTTTGAGATCCCGAAACTTCTGCACTTCCATTTGAGTTCTGGTCGGCTGTCTCTGTTCGAGTCTTCTCCAGTGCGTACATGGTCGTTTGGTTGAGTTTAGTTGCTGAATTCATTTCTTAATGTTGTACAATGCTCCTATTCGAAGATCGTTGTTTGAATATATGGAAGAAGCTTAATGGTCCATCTTACTCTAATATTTATGTTATGCCGTAAACTTTCTCTTTATTACTATTTGAGATGTCCATGCTAGGAGTAAATATTTTATGGTCATGTGATTGTTTGGGTTAGTTCTAATGGTTTTGATATTTGGCTAGTAGAATAATCTTACCTCGATTGTGTTTGGATTAATTTAACTGCTACAATAAGTCATTCTATGCTTTGTTATTCTTCAAAATAGAGAAAAAAGAGAGAAATTCTTCCCTCCTACCTTATCACAAGGAACTGGAAAGTCAAAAACTAATTTAAATGATTCTTTTCTTATACTTTGTTCCCATTTCCTACAACTCAATTAATTTTCATTCCTCGTAATCATTTTATCCTTTATGCTTTTAAATTAGCTGAATTCATTTTTTCATTTCATTGAAAAAAATGAAATTTTGTGCAGAAATATGGGAACGGAGTTTTCGCGGCCGCAGAATATCCTAATTAATTTATTATAGTGAATATGTACATATTTAGGTGAAATAATTATGATTCCAAAAATAAATCAAGGAACGTGTTCGCTTGACCTTTACCAAGCAATCTTACTATAATAAGTGTTATTAGTTGTGTACACGTACGCGTGACATACCTTTGGCACACCAAACAAAATGAGTACGCGTATGCTTGACTCATTTCGAGATAATTCCATAATCATGAATAATCAAGTAATTAAAGCAGTAGAAGGTAAAATGCACATAGGTTCCTCAATATGTAATAATTCAATAATAAACTAGGTAAGATTAAAAGCAACCATGCTACATTTACGGAACTAGGGAGTGCCTAACACCTTCTCCCGGTTAAACAGAATTCCTTATCGGATCTTCTGGGTTTTGCTGACATAAAAAATAAAGTCAAATTTGCTCAATTTGGTATTTAAAATAAACGGTGATTTGGAACACCATAAATTATTCCTAGTGGTGATTCGAGATTGAATAAAATAATTTCGATTAACGTCACTTTAATTGAAAAAACTCCTTATCCCCTAGGAAAAAATGAGCTGTGACATATGTCATTCTTTACATGTCCCACAATTTTGTCTATATCTACTAAGGAAGGAGTTCTTTAATTATGCCAAAAAATAATTTTGTAAATGTTGTATGATAAAAGTAAAAGGTTGAATGGCCATATTGGCCCAAGTAAAGTTTGTTTTGATGATTGGCAAAGGAATCAAGCATAAACCAAGTCCCTCCATAGTGTATATAGACACATGCATACTCAAGCGTAAGAGATTTACGTGAGAGATATAATATTAACTTGTTATATTTGATATCTCCTGATTGAAAAGGTTGCATAATTGAAAAGGAGAAGGACTCCTTACTCGAAGAGAACACTATCCATGATAAGGAAAGAGTTAGGAGTTGAAGTTAACAGGTACTTTTTTACCAACTAAGAGTATAGTATTGATACTCTAGTTATTTTCTTATCTACTAACTCTATAAATTACAGGATGTTCTCACTTCAGAGGTATGCATAAATCTGAAGCTAAATGTGAATTGAGAGAAAACTAGCAAGGCATTTTGCAAGCAACTCATGTGTGATTCAAGTGTGCGAACCTAAAGCTACATGAACCAGATAGAAGAACCAGTTCAAAGTATCTGTTCTTTTATTCTAGTTTTATTATAGTAGGTGGTTTTCAAATTGTACCTTTCATTATGTTGAAATAATTATATTAGGTACTTTGAATATTCAAGTAAGAGATAACTTGAAGTTGTCGCAATAGTTAGAGGTTGTTTGTTGTCGTGCCCCCTTTTCCTCGTGAAATTGGGTTTATGACATTTGGGAGGACAAATCATTCCTTTAGGGAATAAGGTTTGGTTTTAAGAGTCGCCATCTAATGATTAGGGTGCATTAGGACATCAAGGAGGTTTGATTTGAATAACCGGAGATTGGGTAAGGGCTTGAAATTATTCTAATTAGAAGGTGTAAGGCACCCCTCAGAATCTAATAGTGTGGTTCCTGACCAGACTATTATTGTGAACTTGAGTACAATTAGCACAGAAACAAATACGGCTCAAATATGAGTGGATTTCATCATATAAAGTTTTACAAACAAATGAAGCTGGAAAGAAGAAAGCGATTTTCTTTCTTTATAAGAAAGAGTTTGAAATTCTTTTAAAGAGAAAAAAAAAGAGAAAGGGGTCCTTGGTTTATTAACAATATGGATCACCCCAAATAATGCCCAGTAATAACTCCTCAATAAGGGGCTACGCGTAACATAATCACGTGGTCATCATATCCATATCTTCCCTTCCCACCCCGTTAAGGTATTAAAGCGTGTAATGGTCTCGTTTACTTATTGCATGCTATTACCCGTCCCAATCCTATCAGCCCCGGAGGCATTTAGGACTACTAGTCCTAAAGGGGAAGGACATTTTGGCTTATTTGGGGTTTTAATGGTAAAAATTCTAAGACGACATACAAAAACATGTACAACAAGTTGAGGGAAAGAATATAACAAGTAAAGGCTCAGATATACCTCCTTTAAACAGAGAAAACACGTAATTCTCACGGCCTACACATATTGGTTAAGGTCTAATTAAATGCTAAGCATGCAAAAATCTAGAGGTTAAGGCAGACTGATTTATTACATATTTCAAATAGGAAGTCCCAATCAGGCTGCCTATTGGTTGTGGTTAATAATAGAACTGGTTGATTTAAACTTTACCCTAAGTCTTTCCTAAGTGGGACAAGGATCCTATAGGCACGGTATCTATTAAATTCAGAACGCGATAATAATAAACTGAACAGCACTGGTTAAAAGATAATCAGACTAAGGAAAAGCAATTTTTGCGAAGGTTGTAAGTTCTGCAAATGACGATACATCATTATTACTTGTTTTAGCTTTCTACATAAATGGTGTAATCCAGATTTCGATTAATAGTTCCTATAGACATGCTTTCTATGCATTGTTGATATTAATCCTTTTATAGGCATGGTGAAAATGCAGGAGCCTTATAGACATGATATCGAGATGCTGAATTTTATTTGATTCCTATGAACATGATATCTAATTGCAGTTGATTCATTTATTACCTAGGAACAAGATTGCTAGATGAGGAATGGATATGCAAGATTCAAAAGGACCTTAGGTATATTTCTATATGTATATGAAGAATTCATAAATTTAGAAATACATATGGGCAAGATATCTATTTGAGAATGTAGAATTTAGAAATGCCTATAGACATGATATCTATATGAGAATGTAAAACTAAAAAACACATATAGACATGATATCTACGTGAGAGAATGCAGAATTCAAATAAACCTATAGACATGATTCTACATGAGAGAATACAGAATTTAGAAATATGTATAGATATATATCAACATGAGAGAATGCATAATTCAGAAACACCGATAGACATGATATCTACATGACAAAATGTAGAATTCAGAAATACCTATAGACGTGATATTTAACCTTTGCATACATAGTTACCGCCCTTTTTCACTAGTCATCCCTAGAAGCTAATTACAAATTATTATAGCCTAAAATAAAGTAAAAGAATACATTATAAATTGAAAGTACGACCAAGAAGAGCCTAATTCACTCTACATGTCTGAAATATGAGGTAAACAAACTCCAAGAGATCATGATCCAAAGCCTTTCTCCCATTTGGATGTGTCAGAATTCCCTAAGAGCCTCAAAGGGGAGTCCGGGAAATGCTCACACCCAAATACATTATCAGATTAGGACTAGTGCAGTGTGGAAAGGCCAACCCTCAAGTGTCCAATTTCAGAGGGAACTCAAGGTCCCAAGGCAAGGCTTACAAGAGCGGGTAGAACAGAGATAGTGCAAATGGAGAAGCATAATTCTGAGAGGGGAAAAAGGGGAAATGAGAGGGAGATAAGTACACATATGTGGTTCAGAGGGTATAAGGAAATTTAAAGAGCAAGGACAGGCTGTGGGCATGCCCAGCAATTGAGAATGCTAGCACACCCATAAGCCTATTAGAATACACTATTAGAGGCTAGGATCCTAAGGGATAAGGTTTAATTCATGGACACTAATTTGCATACTGTCACGCCTTAAGCCATAGCTCAAACACATAAGGGGCAAGGGTTTGGGGATTCATAAGAGAAACATGCGGAAAGAAATCAGCATGATAATTTAAGTGTTGGAACTATACAGAAACAGTAACTAGACATTGATACAAAAGCAGTAAATAAACACATTATTGTGGTGCTTAAGGTCAAACCAGGACGTACAAGTTTCAAAGAAACAAATAGAGAAAAGTAGTAGGCCTTGTGTCACGACCCAATTCCCGAACACGGCAGTGATGGCGCCTCTCGTGAAGACAAGGCCTGCAAGACCAAAACCGAACACCTCTGATAAGTAATTAAATACAAGATAACAGTTCTAAAACATGATAAAATATCAAATATTTGTGGATATAGCGATAACAAAAGAAGAGAACCATCCCGACACAACCCAAACTGGGGTGTCACAAGTCATGAGCAACTAATGAATTCTGATACAAGTCTACTAAATATGAAATCTGATACAATAGTCTAAAAGACATAGAATAATAAGATAAGGGAGGCACGGGGCTGAACGTCAACAGTTACCTCGTAGTCTCCTAAACACTACCTGAACTCGGAGGATCAGCACTGAGGAGCGAAATATACTATGCATGAATCTGCATACACAGCGCGTAGAGTAATGTGAGTACTCCGACCTAGTGAGTAATAATTATAAATAAAGGCTAAAAGCAAGAAAATATGTAAAGGCACAAAAAAATTCTATATCAAGCAATAAAATCACTTAGTGCGGTAAATCACTGAAGAAGTCAAATGAAATCCCTTTAAATCAAGTAAAATAGGTAATTTAGCAGGTTAGTAACAAGTAGGAATCACCCATCGGGCACAGTATCAATCACACAGAATAGTAACAGCCCCTCGGGCTCATTCTCAATATACTATAAGCCCTTCGGACATAGTATCAATCACTTAGAACAATATCAACCCCTCGGGCTATCTCTCAGAACCTGATGGGTACCCCCGCTCATTATGGGTGTGCAGACTGCAGAGGGGCCCCTTACGGCCCAAGCGCTATATCAAGCCATCTCATGGCAACGACTATCGGCAGTCGGCCTCGCCTCACTCGGCACTTTGCCTCACATCACTCAAGCCACCTCGTGGCATATAAATGAATTTCGGGACCTTGACCAAATATCGCTCACCATATCTTCAAAAATGGCCTTTTGCCACACTTAGTCAGGAAAATCATCACAAGCCCCCCGGGCATAAGTAAAACAGTAGTGCTCAGCCCAAAACATCAGTTAAAAGTATCATTTAAGCTTCAAAGTGGGGTATAAGTGGATGAGTTATGAAAACGGTGATAAACATTACGACTGACTTCAAGTAATATGTCAAATTAGTGAGGAAACAATGATAAATATCCTCGAAGGGTTCACATAGTTGGCACGAAGCCCAAAAGCATTCAACAAAAATCATGATGATAACAAATAAGTTTTAGTCAAATACGTGGTAACAACAATCAATCTAGACGGACCAAGTCACTATCCCCAATAAAAAATGACCCTACACTCATCATCAAGCACGTGTCTCACCTCAATATAACACCACATTGTGCAATCCGAGGTTTCGAACCCTCAAGAAATCATTTACGATAACTACTTACCTTGAACCAGCGAAAGCTCTAGTTTCCTATGCCATTTCCTCTCAAATAGGCTTCCTCATGCATTGAATCTGACTAAAACTAGAACAAATATGTCAGAATGTGCTAAGAGAACAAAACCCAAGAGAAAAAAATGAAAAAATATAAAAAATTCCGAAATTAGCAAAACCCTAGCCCCCTACCCACTTCTCGAAACTCAGAAATTTTTACATCAACAAGTCCCTTATATCCCCATTAGTTCATACATACCAAAAGTACTCAAATTCGATCCCAAATGGTCCTTTAAATTTTTAAATCAATTTTTAAAATCACAAGCCCTAGTTTTACTATTTTTTTAGTTGAATTTCGATGAATTTCTAGGTTAATTTCTCAATAAAATCACGTTTTTTGGTTCATAGAAATTATCTTCAATCACTTCTCCTTGAATACCTCTTCAATTCCCCTCAAAGAGTTCTCAAAATACTCAACTATGGTGGAAAAATTGCTAAAACTCGTGGATAAAATGTTTATAAACTTTCTGCCCAATTCATGAATACCTCCATCGCAATCCCAGCCCAAGCCTCACGATCGCGAAGAGAAAAAATTCCAAGACTCAAAAATTAAGTATGCGAACACGATACCTTGCCTACAATGCGATGCTTGATTTCCCCAGAACCATGCGAACGCGGCCCTACAAGTGCGAACGCGAAGAACAAAATTAATGCACCCACAATTACTTATACACGAACGCGAACTCTACTCTGCGAACACGAAGCATCAGCTGCTCACCCTCCGCGAATGTGAGTCCTCAGTCGCAAACGCGAATACATAAAAACCTACAACATCAGAAATGCAAAATCTGCAACTCTCCAACAATAAAACTAGCCTAATAGACCATCCGAGACTCACCCAAGGCCTCCGGAACTTCAACCAAAAGCACCAACACATCCTAAAACCTCATTCAGACTTGTTCCAATCATCAAGATACCTCAAACAACACCAGATCCATCAATTCACCTCGAATTTAAGCCTAAGTTTTCTAAAAACTTTTGAAACATGCTCTTGATAAAAAATCCAACCAAACGACGTCCGAATGACCTGAAATTTTGCACACACATCCCAAATGACATAACAAAATACAACAACTCTTGAAATTCTATTTTGATCCTCGCATCAAATTTCTGCCTACCAACAGGAGATCGCCAAAATACTAACTTCGCCAATTCAAGCCTAATTCTATACCGGACCTCCAAAACAAATTTTCATCACGCTCCTAAGTCCAAATCACCTCCCGAAGCTAACCAAACTATTAGAATTCGCATATGAGCCCTCTAACATATAATTCAACATCTGGTTGTCTTTTCTAACTTAAACCTTCTGAAAAGAGACTAAGTGTCATATTTCCTAACAAATCCACTCTGAATGCAACCTAATCAACTTGATAACACAAAACACGAAAACTGAAGCATAAAGAAGTATAAATGGAGCAAACAGAGAGATAACTCATAAGATGACCGGCCGGGTCATCACATCCTCCGCAACATAAACAAACTTTTGTCCTCGAACGAGTCAAGAAACATACCTGAAGCCTCAAACAGGTGAGGATATCTGTCTGCATCTCCCGCTCGGTCTCCCAGGTAGCCTCCTCCACGAGCCGACCTCTCCACTACACTTTAACTGAAGCTACATTGTTTGACCTAAACTTCCGAACCTAACGCTTCAAAATGAGCGTCGGCTCTACATCATAAGTCAAATCACCCTCTACTGAACTGCGCTATAATCTAGAACATGGGACGGGTTCCCAATATAATTTTGGAGCATAGAAACATGGAAAACTGGATGCATACTCAATAGGATGACTGTCAAGGCATGCTCACAAGTCACCTACCCGATCCCTTGAAGTACCACAAAAGGCCCAATGAACTGCGGATTCAACTTTCCCTTAATTCTGAATCTCATCACACCCTTTGTGGGCGAAACCTTCAGCAAGACCTTCTCACCTACCATGTAGGACACATCTTGAACCTTTCGATCTAAATATCTCTTCAGCCTTGACTGCACCGTATGAAGTCTCTCCTGAATCACCTTCACCTTATCTAAAGCATCCTAAACAAATTTTTGTCCCCAACAGTCTAGCCTCGCCAGGCTTGAACCAACCAACTTGAGATCTACACAGCATCCCGTACAACGACTCATATGGATCCATCTGAATACTTCACTGGTAGTTGTTGTTGTAGGCAAACTCTATAAGCGGTAGGAACCGATCCCATGAAAATCCGAAATCAATAACACATGTGCATAACATATCCTCCAATATCTAAATGGTACGCTCGGACTACCTATCCATCTGCGGGTGAAACGTTATGCTCAACTGTACCTGGGTACCCAACCCTTGCTAAACAGACTGCCAAAACTGGGAAGTAAATTGAGTGCCCAAATTAATGATGATAGAAACTGAGACACCATTCAACAAGATAATCTCCCGAATATATATCTCTACGAGTCGCTCTGAAGAATAAGTAGTACAAATAGGAATGAAGTGCGTGGACTTGGTCAGCCTATCTACAATCACCTAAATAGCATGAATCTTCTTCAAAGTCCGTGGTAGTCCAACAACAAAGTCCATAGTGACCCTCTCCCACTTCCACTTAAGAATAACCATCTGCTGAAGCAAGCCACCCGGTCCTTGATGCACACACTTCACTTATTGACTGTTGAGATATCAAGCCACAAATCCCACAATATCTTTCTTCATTCTCCTCTACCGGTAGTGTTGCCTCAAGTCTAGATACATCTTCACGGCACCCGGATGAATAGAGTACTGCGAGATATGATCCTCCTCCAGTATCAACTCCGGAATCCCATCCATATTGGGCACACATATCTGGCCATGCATCCTCAATACCCCATCATCTCCGATGGTCACAGCTCTGGTGTCGTCATGCTGAACCCTATCCCTAAAGACAAGCAAATACGGATCATCATACTAGCACTCTCTGATGTGATCATATAAGGAAGACCGAGAAACCACACACGCTAACACCCGACTAGGCTCCATAATATCAAATCTCACAAACCGATTGGCAAAAGCCTGAAAATCAACTGCGAGGGGTCTCTTCCCAACTAGAATGTATGCCAAACTCCCCATGCTCACTGCCTTCAGCTCAAAGCATCGCCCACTACATTAGCCTTTCCTGAGTGGTACAATATGGTGATATCATAATCCTTATGCAACTCTAACCATCTCTACAGACTCAAATTAAGGTCCTTTTGTTTAAACAGATGTTCAAGACTATGATGATTAGTGAATACCTCACAGGATACACCACACAAGTAATGCCTCCAAATCTTCAATGCATGAACTATAACAACCAACTCCAAATAATAAACGGGGTAGTTCTTCTCATGGGGCTTCAACTGACGAGAAACATAAGAAACAACTCTACTCTCCTACATCAATACACAACCAATACCAACTCTCGAAGAATCACAATACACGGTGTACGAACCTGAAGCTGATGGCAACACCAATACTGCAGTTGTGGTCATGGTTGTCTTGAGCTTCTCAAAGCTCTCCTCACACCCTTCCGACCACATAAATGATCACCCTTTTGAGTCAACCTGGTAAAGGGCAATGCAATAGAAGATAACCCCTGAACAAACCAGTGATAATAACCTACCAAGCCAAGATAACCCCTGATGATTATTCCAGATTTACTTGGACTTTATTTCTTGCCCATAAAAGGGATGCTTTTCAGAATTTTTAATATTTTCTTAAACGTGTTCAAAACGAAAAGGAAATAACCGTCACTTCAATTAGAAGTGATCATGGGGGAGAGTTTGATCACAATCTCTTTGCGGACTTTTGTGACGAACTCGGCATCGAGCATACCTTTTCCGCTCCACGAACACCACAACAAAATGGGGTGGTGGAAAGGAAAAATAGGTGTCTCGAAGAGATGGCTAGAACCATGCTCGAAGAGGCTAAGATTCCCAAACATTTTTGTGCGGATGCCGTGAGTACCGCATGCTACGTTTTAAATAGAGTAGTCATAAGGCCAATACTCATGAAAACCCCTTATGAACTCTACAAGGGAAGGAAACCAAATATCTCCCATTTTAGAGTATTCGGTTAGAAATGTCTTATTCATAACAAAGGAAAAGATCAATTGGGAAAATTTGATGCCAAATCCGATGAGGGAATTTTTATTGGGTATTCTTCACGTAGAAAAGCATATAGGGTATTTAATAATAGAACCCAAACTGTGGAGGAATCCCCTCATATTGTGTTTTCCGAAAATAATGCTCGCTTGGCGAGAAAGGATTCTTGTTCTGATCTTGCAGGTATTTTAAATAGTTTAAAATACAAAGTACAAGAGAAAACTCCTAAGGAAATTCAAGATGAAATCTTGGAACAATCAATGGAGGAAACGCCACAATTGGAGAAAGAAACGAAAATGCCTAACGAGTGGAGGACAATCAAAGATCACCCTCTCGAACAGGTAATTGGTGACGTCGGAGAAAAGGTAAGTACCCGAAACTCTCTTAAGAACACCTTAGGGCACACTTCTTAAGAGATCACGTTCTCATTGCATTATTTCATTACAAATTACTAACTTGAGCGTCGGAGACGTCTAATTCTCTTTTGCAGGTATCGCTCTAAAGGCAAGGGGAATTATAAAGAAATGACATAGAACAATCGATTGTTACAGCAAATAATCGATTATTTTACTGTGCGGACAATCGATTAGCACGTATCACTAATCGATTATTTATGTTTGATGCTTATTATGCGTTTGTGTTTAATAATCGATTTTTTAACTGTATAATCGATTACCGTCTCAGCCATTCAGTACTGCTTTCCTAAAACAATCGATTGTTTCATAAATATAATCGATTATTTTCCGAGTCAGAAAATCACCGTGCTCACTGTATCACAACAATCGATTATCATAACTCAACAATCGATTATTTTTTGTCAGAAATTCAAATATTTGTTACCGTTTGGGTCCTGCCAGATTCCCAATCGATTTTTGTCAGTTCCGAGTTCAAGACAAAACCTGCTCAACAATCGATTATTTCGGTTCAACAATCGATTGCCTAATGGTCAGTACAATTTATTTTTACCGTTTCTGACAGTTTCAGCTCATATATTTCTGCAGATTTTCACCATAAATGAAATGCCATCTTCCTCATTATAAATAGGTACCATATGTCTTCAATTTCTTCACTCAAGCATCAATCCTTGCTCCCAAATCTTCAAAAATCTTTCAAGTTTCTTACAATGTTCATTACTACTTTTTGAAAATGTCGGGCAGACACTCTAAACGTTCCCGTTCAGGAAGACATGGTGCATCTTCTTCAGCTGCTCCTCCTCCTCCAAATTTCCCTTACCAAGATGGGTCTATTTTATAATTCAATATTGAAACCGAGCTTACTAGATTTTTGACAAAATTCGAAAAGCGTGACATTCTTCCTCCTCGCTTTTCAACAAGCAAGTATCTTGAATCATATGCCCCCGCTGCAAACATGCTTAAGGAATGTCAACTTCTTGACTTCTTATATCTTACATATCCTTATATTAATCCTCCATTGATTCAAGCGTTTTACTCAAACCTTCATGAGGATGACGATGGTGAGCTTGTGTCAAATATTAATGGTGTTCAAATTCTTTTTTCCAATGAAAACTTGCATTCCATTGCCCATCTTCCTCGAAATGGCGAAAATATTACTGGCTACATTAGAGAGGCCGGCGCCTTATTTGATGAGAAAACTCTCCTAAACCAAATAGGACTTGGAGCTTATGATCCTAATCTATCTACTCGACGTCCTACCATTACGGGAATGCTCCCTGAATATCGTTTGATTTTCTATTTCATCACCCGAGTCCTCAAGCCTCGGAAGCATAATCATACCACTCTTTCCCAAGAGGACGGTAAGCTCATGCATGCCATTATAACCGGAGCTCACATCAATTGGTGTAAGTTCGTCAAAATTCACATGCGTGATGCCATCGGAGATGATAGACCTCTTCCCTATGCCCTCCTTATTATGAATTTTCTTGAAGCTTCCGGGTTCAACACTTCCATTGGTCCTCTCAAAAAGAGCACCAAGAAGTGGGAAATTTCAGAATCCTCCTTTCCCATTGACGGTGATCATGCAGCTCCTGCTCCTCCTCCAACCCGTCAATCGCGTCAGCCTCAAGAACCTACTCTTCAATCAATTTCCGACCAAATTGCTTCATTGACAACCTCTGTCGGTCAATTGACACATGAGATCCATGGATATATTGACCATGTTCATTATCCATATGCCGGTCTTGTTCCCTATGAAGCAGTGCCGGATGATGAGGCGGGAAATGATGATGAATAATTTCTTTATTTGTTTTTCTATTTTATTGTTCTATGTTTTTATTGTTCCCGTTATGTAACCGTTTTTTATTAATAAATGAATAAGTGTTTTAATTATTCTATACTTTTTTGCTAATGGCAAAAGGGGGAAGATAACGGGTATGCACACTCAATACTTATCGGCATAAATTGAGGGGGAATTCATATATTGAGGGGGAACAAATTGCATATCTATATACTTGTTGCATATCCTTACTTGTCTTGAATCGTCACTATGAATTGCCTAATATGCATATCCCGCTTAAAGTTTGCCATTATCAAAAAGGGGGAAATTGTTGGAAACACGTTCTCAAGGCATTATACTAAACGTGTGTTCATATTTGTAGGTTTTGATGAATGACAAACTATGCGCAAATTGACATATGACGAGGTCCAAGAACAAGCGCAAAATTGATATATAACGAGATTCAAGCACAAGACAAAGATCGAGATTAAGTTTTATATGAGTCGGTATTTAATTGTGATCTTGATCCGACAACTTAAACTCAAGACTTGGCTTCTCTCGTAAAAAACTTTTTAACAAATCATGCATATTTAATTTAGAGCAAAATGATTTTAAATAATGCATATTTACTTTAGTCAAAATGATTTTTAAACATGCCTCTAAAATCTGGACTAAGATAATCGATTATGTACTTATGATAATCGATTATGTTTAAGTCAGCTGCTTGACAATCGATTGTGAACTTATGGCAATCGATTGTGTTAAGGCAGTGAGCATAAGATTTTTCAAATCTGCATGACAATCAATTGTGAACCTTATGACAATCGATTGAGATGAGGCAGTGTCCATCAAAGTTTTTCAAAGCTCAAAATAATCGATTGTGAAGCTAATGACAATCGATTGTGAAGAGACAGTGACCATCAGATTTTTCAAAGTCACAAAATAATCGATTGTGAACTTATGACAATCGATTGTGTTGAGGCAGCGTCTTTCACTTTTTCAAAGTTATTAAATAATCGATTGTGAACCTATAACAATTGATTGTCAAGAGGCAGTGTCTAAATTGATTTTTCAAGACTGATATATAATCGATTGTTAACTTTATATAATCGATTGTATAACTGACCGTTGCCTAAATGTTTCCAAATACCGTCAGGTAATCGATTATTGATTTCCTATAATCGATTGTTTTAATTAAAATCTGGAAAGCATTTTTTGAACGTTGCTGAGTAATCTATTATTGATTTCCTATAATCGATTGTTTTAATTAAAATCTGGAAAGGATTTTTTGAACGTTGCTAAGTAATCGATTGTAGATTTCTGACAATCGATTGTTTTAAGTAAAATCTGGAAATGATTTTTTGAACGTTGCCAGTAATCGATTGTGAGTCTTATACAATCGATTGTTATGCGTAAAATCTGGGATTGATTTTTGGAAGAACTGGCAAACAATCGATTGTGGTAATTTGACAATCGATTGTCACAGAATAAAATCAGCAACTCTTAATTGGCAATTAGGCAAAGGTAATACAAAGTTTTTCAACTATAAATACAGCTTCAATTCAGTCTTCTAAACACAACAACTGATCATACAATTGCTAAAGCTTGCATACTTTATTGCTTATCATTTTATATTGATTACATAAGTTTTTGAGAGCCAAATTTTTGTCGAAAGTTGTTGCGATCTTGAGCGTATTCTTTTTTCTCATATCTACTCTTAAAGGAGTGTCTTGTTTGAGTGCTAAGTGTTTTTGTACACTTGAAGGGAAGTGTTAGTCCCTTGTGTTGTAAGAAGGAACTTGTGTTTCCTTGGTTGAAGTCTTGGAGTGTTGTATCTCCGAGCAAAGGTTGTTGAGGCTTGTGTCCTCAAGTTGTAACGGTTTGTTGAGCACCCGTAAGCTTAACAAGATAGTGGAAATCTCGAGAGAGTCTCTCGGAGACTGGACTAGCCACGGGTTGTGGTGAACCAGGATACATCAGTGCGTTTGTTCTAATTTATTTACTTATCGCACTTATTTATTTCCTGCAATTTTTAAATTTCGCAAGTTTACGCTAATTTTTATTATAACGCTATTCACCCCCCTTCTAGCGTTAATCGTATTATCTAACACTAAATGCCACGCTATTAGTCTTAAGAATCCTTGTTGTATGGAGCATCCACTTACATATGTATATAGAAAACCTTAGGCATCCTCGCCCTCAGCACCACTGAATGACGGAGGCTGGAGTCTACCAAGCATTTCAGGACGACGTTGTTGATCATCAGGCATAACAGGTACCATAAAATCCTGAACTGGTGCAACCGGCAAGACTGGAGGTGCTTCCGGTGTTTGTAGTCCCTGCACTACATGCTCAGGTGTGCAAGTAGCGGGGGTCTGATTGCCTCCCCCGAACTGTGAAGTAGTTGCTGCTGTGGTGGGTGAAACAGCCTGAGCCGGGCTAGCGTAAAGTCTCAAGATTTACGCCAAGGTCTCCTATAAACCCGGAAGACAACCATTCCAACACAACCCAAACCGGGATATCACAAGTCATGAGCAACTAATGAATTCTAATACAGCTCAACTAAATACAAAATTTGACCAAATAGTCTGAAAGATATAGAATAATAAGATAAGGGAGGCACGGGGCTGCGGACGCCAACTGCTACCTGGTAGTCTCCTGAACACTGCCTGGACCGGGAGGATCAACACTAAGGAAAGAAATTTGCTAAGCCTAAATCTGCACACATAGTGCATGGACTAATGTGAGTACTTCGACGCAATGAGTAATAATTATAAATAATGGCTGAAAGCAAAAACAACACGTATAGGCACAAAGCAATTCTGTATCTAGCACTAAATCATTTAAAGCGGTAAATCAGTGAATAAGTCAAATGAAATCCCTTTAAAGCAAGTAAAACAAGTAATTTAGCAGTCAACTAACAAGTAGGAATCAACCCTCGGGCACAGTATCAATCAAGAAAAATAGTATCAGCCTATCGGGCTCCCCCCCAATACAGTATCAGCCCCTCGAGCACAGTATCAATCACTCAGAACAGTATCAACACCTCGGGCTCTCTCTTAGAACATGATGGGTACCCGCGCTCACTGTGGGTGTGCAGACTCCAGAGGGGCTCTTATAGCCCAAGCAATATATCAAGCCACCTCGTGGAATCAACTCTTGGCACTTTTCCTCACCCCGCTCAGCATTTGACCTCACATCACTCAAGCCACCTCGTGGCATATAAATGTATCTCAGGCCCTCGGCCTCCTATCACTCAACATATCCTCACATATGGCCCCCGGGCATAAGCAGAATAGTAGTGCTCAGCCCAAAACATCATTTAGAACTATCATTTAAGCCTCAAAGTAGGGTAAAAGTTGTTGAGTTGTGAAAATAGTGATAAAAAATTGGATTGAGTTCAAGTAATATGTCAAATAAGTGAGAAAACAATGATATAAATCCCAAAAGGGTTCAAATAGTTGGTACGAAGCCCAAATATAGCAATCGGCCCAAATCATGATGATAACAAATAAGTTTTGGTCAAATACGCGGTAAACACCATTAATAGGGATGGACTAAGTCACTATCCCAAGTAATAAACAACCCCATGCTTATTATCAACTCGTGGTTTCGAACCCTTAGGACATTATTTACGATCACTACTCACCTCGAACTGGCTAAAGCTCTAGCTCTCTATTCCTTTGTCTCTCAAATCGGCCTTCTCGCATGTCGAATCTGACCAAACTAGAACGAATACGTCACAATTTGCTAATGGAACAAAACCCATGTGAAAACAATCGAAAAATACAAAAAAATTCCTAAAAAAGGCCCACTTCATGAAACTTAGAAATTTTTACAACAACGGGTCCCTTATCTCCCCACGATTTAATACATACAAAAAATTTTCAAATACGACCCCCTTTCATCAGGGTGGATTCCCAATTGCCAAAATCCAGACTTTAAATCGAACATTGAAAAATATTTGGCCTTGGCTAAGTGGGGGAAAAAAGTGAGTTTATTTTGGATAGGGAAGTTATTATCTTGGAGGAAATGGATAAGTGGCAGGCAATAGATGGCTAACATAAGTTTTCCTCTTGTTTGCTCAGCCATGTTGTTGACATCAAATGCTTCACATGCCCATTGTGAATCAGATGGCTCTATCAGATCAAATTCAAAAGTTCTTCATATTCTTTCTTTGCAAGCATAAGATGATCTAGATTCATCCCTGAATGACGGGCTTTTGTCGGATTGATATTTCATTCTTTTTGAAAGGGCGCTTGATAAAAAACTCTTCATTTTTCAATAACGGTCATTTCCATTTCTTCATGAAATCATTGTGTAATTTAGCACATGAATGTTCAATGAGATTTTGCTCAATCTCTTTGATTTGTTCGTCATTGGTGATTTTGAATAGCCTCTAAATCTCATAATAAGGTCCGAACTACTTTTTGAAAGCTATCCTGCTAGCCTTGATATGGATTTGATCTCTAAGTTGTCTGTAAATGTCGAATCCAACAATAAGATCCTTTCCTTGTACATCAGATCCTAGCAGCTTGGTTCTGTACTTCAGTCATGGAAAGAACTCAATTGTGATGGGGTGCTTTGTAATGACGGTTATGGTGAAGATTGCATTTGATGCAGTGTTTAAATCTTTAAAATGCGGCATCAACTGATCTTCTAGGAGAACAACAAGATTTATGAGAGAGGAAGCAGCTCCGGTGTCGATGAAAGCAATAACTCGAGTTGGTTTATCCCATTTGGATGAATAGACTTTGAGTTGTACTTGAGGAACAACTATGAGAGAATGATCTCATCCCGAGCTTCAATATCTGGTTCTGAAATTTGGTAGTGATCACTGCCTTGATCTTCATAGATATCGAGGGAGAGTAATGTTTCTTCATTAGGTTCATCATCTACAGAGAATATAGATTCACGGCCTTCCTACTTTCCAAGATGTAGGCCAGTGTAGTCTTCAATCTCTTCAATGAGTTTGTCAGATCTTCTTGATTGTGGGCAATTTTTTTGCTAAATGTCCAATCTTGTGGCAAATAAAGCATCTGTGTTTCGTCTTAATATTCCCTGCCTTTCTCCTTCAGAAATATATGGTACGTCTCTTGGACCTTGCTTTCCCGTGTGGAATTCTTGGCCATTTGAACATCTTGAAATCTCTCCTTCTCCTAGATGTGTGGCAGGAACATCCTGGTCTGGTGAGTAGATCAGATTTGCTGCATGCTTTTTCAAGGACTGCATTGTATTTGATAATTTGTTTTAGGGCAGAGCGCTTGGTACAAATATCATCGACGAAAATATCTTTCTTGATATAACCAATTTGTGTGATTGTTACAGACTAAAACTTTTCTTCAGTGATGGTCATGGTTCGGCTTGGCAGAAACTTTGGAAGGGAAGATACAAAGGCTTTCTTTATATTGATGTCTCCTCCAATCTCGAAGTATATCTTTGCCATTTTTGGAAATGTCTATCAATGTCATTTCTGTCGAATGACACACACTTCATCTCGAAGAGTTCTCTTTGCATTTTCTCTTGTCCTTTGCAAGTATCTCCGCAAAAAACTTCATGTAGGATCCTAATGTTGAAGGCAAAATCTTGGGAAGTAAGAAAAGTATTTTTGTCTTGAATTCAAAGTGACTTCCACCAGTCTCTGTGAATTCTTCAGAACTGGGAATTTAATTCTGACAGGATGATATACTTTTCTTCTTCCACCGAATTTTTGGTCACCATCCACGTATAGAAGTCTTGGATCCTTTGGGGCCTTTTTGAAACGCTGACATCATCTAGGGTGAAAGTGTGGAAACCAATTCCAACTGGTTTTGACCCTATGGGCTCATATCTTCTTTCTGTGATTGGTTCATCTGTCATGCCTTCTTATTCTTCATCTACTTCAGATATTTCTAGGTCTCTTGGTTGGTTTACAAATATTGGGGGATCATCTTCCTCGGAAGAGTTTGTTATGGATTCATTGCTTGATTGACAACTACCTTCCATTGTTTCATCTTCTGATGAGTTTAGAGATTCAAACCATGGTATATCTTCTACTGATGTGTATCTTGGCTTGGAGACGTAGAGTTCAGGAGCCTTTTGGTAAGAAATCATCAGATTTTTGGGGTTTAACCGTATTTAACTTTCTCCTTGGTCTCGTCTTTTCTTTGTTTGTTTCTTTGCAGCAAGGGCATCCTTCCTTTTCCAACAATTTTTGCGATGTCAAAATAATTTTCTTCTTTATGTTGTATATTTGAAAGAGGTTGACCTCCTTACTTCTCTCATGGTACTCGCCTCTTCCCACCGAGCCCCTTTTGGTGGTTGGGTGAAAGAGGTTGAATTTTTTGAGGTAGATGGAAAGGTAGAAAAGTTGTAGTCTAATTTAGGCAGGGATATGCTTGTGGAGACATAGGGAAGAAGGAAGGTTTTTGAGGGAAAACTGAGGTTTTTTTTGGCTCAAAGTACTCATTTATCAAAAGTTGAATTTATTCCTTGATGGAAATCGTCTTTTGTTGTTGTTGAAAAATTTGGAAAAGTAAAGTTCATGTCGGACAAATCTCATATTGTAAATTTTCCAACCTTAGTTCCAGAGCTTTGATTAGTCTTGCATGCTAAGAAGATGTCTTCTCTATCTTCTTCTCAATCGTTTCCACTTTGATCATCATTTTGTTCTGTGTATGAGCCACATTCCTTACGGTGCTGCCAATGTTGTTCATTATTTTATTTTGGCAGATGGAATATTCAGATTGCCAGTTCATTGTTGCTTCAATGTCAATTGTTGGGGGTTTTCATCCAGAAGGTAGTACCATATTCCTTTGTACTGTGGTATCAGAGCCAGCCAATCCTTTCTGAGCAAAGAACAGTTCATTTCCATCATCCTCTTCCCTTGCAAAAATGAATATATCCCCTACTCTATATAAAATCTTGTCCAAAAAATATGATTACTTCTATGAAGTAGATATACTACTTGATGAACAACAATTATCCTCAGCTAAACCACCACTCATAAACCCTTACTCAGCTTTTGCCAAAAAATCGTTTGCACCATGGACCCAAATTCGTTCCTTAGTCCAACACAGATCAAAAGGAGTCAAAGAATATGTTGTAGCTAATTAAGTTTTTGTGTTGAGCAGAGTTTACCAGTTCCATGTGGTACTGCAGTAACCGGAAAACAATAAGCTATTGTGGTGACAAATATTGAAGCTATTATTCTATTGAATGTTACTAGTGATCGAGCTGTCATTGGGGGTTCAGCTATTGCCATTGGGATTGTTGATGTGCAGGAAGTTGAGGAGTTTGGTCGTTTTGCATCAAAGGTTGATGAAGAAGGGGAAAATATAGTGAAAAAAACTGCTCCTCCTAAGACTAAAGATGGCACTGTTTCATTAGAAGTAGGTCCACTATCTGTCAAACCTACAACTACTTATTGTGTTACTAAACGTGCAAATAGTAAAGCTATTGAATTAAAGAATGTGGCTAAGGTTTGGTCAGTTGTGTCACCTAATAAAAGGGCCGCCACAGATTTAAAAAAGCAGGAACTTGCATCAGCAGACTTTAGGTGTACTAATACTTTTAGTGCATTGGTCATGGAATAGGAAAATTGGAAGAATGGTCATGCTATAAAAGTTGGACTGGTCTGCGAAGATACAGTCTCAAAATGTAGGAATAACCATCTCTTCCAACTAATAGAAAGGAACAACGAACTTCTCACAAAACTGGTGCTCGAGGGAAGGAACAAGTTACTGGAATTTTAACATTTCCAGATTCCCACGCTGCAGCACCTGAACAAAGCGAACTGGTTGAAAAATCAAGTAACAAGGAACGCATCCAAGCTAATAGTTCCAATCCACCTAAATTGCATTTTTCCAATCCTCATGTTGAACAAATCATCAAAAATGTCCATAATGAAATGATGAAGAATTCTACTGTGGTCTAAAAACCTTTGGTCACTTTGAATACATCTGTATTTGATGTCCTTTCGCAATCAGTCGCATCCTTTGGGGAACCTGGGCAGCTAATGTTTTCTACTGGAAATAACAACGAGGTTATACAAGCTAAGGTGAGGTAAATAGCAATCAACTCCAAGCTTTGGCTTGATCAACATGAGGAGGATGACGAAGATTATTGGGGAGATGGCTTTGCTGGGTACACATCTGAAGAAGCTGAGTAGAAGGAAGATCATGACAGTGCAGGTGAAGAATTGGAATCAGTTGCAAGGCCAAAACTTCATAGGGCACCAGTTGCATCAACCAAGAGCAAACTAAATCTTTATGCTCCAGTATTTATTCCCCGAAATTACCTTGCTGATAACAATCGAAATGCAGAACCTGGTAATTCGATTCATAATGCAGCAGCACCATCCAAACATATAGTTCCAGTTGTTGTTACAGAACAAAAGGTAGAAACATTTACAGATTTTCTGCAGCAACAGCAAAAACTCATTCCAAACACGTTAGCTACCAATCCTACTGCACAACAACATGCTGCAACTCCCTTAAATGAGATAGTTCCATTCCATACGACAAGCCAAAATGCAGGAGCAGAATAAACAACAAAAACTGGACAACAGTAAGTACCAACTATTTAAGAAGAGGAAAGAAAGCTCCTGGATAACATGGTGAGTTCCAAATACGTAAATCCTATTAACCTTGTTGCTTGTAGCACTGGTCCTGTGAGTAAGAACAGGAACAAGCTGCAAAATATAGAACAACATCAAAGCAAGGCAACAATGATAAATACAAAGGGACAATCTGCATTGGTGACACTAGACATCTTCGAAAAGGCTCCACAATCTGTGAACGTAGGAAGAGACTTAGATGAAGAAGGAGAGGAAGTTGCAATTTTACAATAGTGTAGATTTGAGGCAGCAAGAAAAGTTTATTTATCACCTAAACATAGCAGAAATAGCAAGAAGTCTCGAACAAGGGATAGAAGTTGGGACGACAGAGTTAGTGAAGATGAAAACATAAGGAGACTCCCAATGAGAAATGCAAAACAAAAATAAATCAGTCAAACTACATCTACAAAGTCCAACTGTTCGAAGAAAAAAACGTGATTTTTGAACACATTTTGAAATGAGTTGTGGACGAAGACAACAATCTACAAATTGAAGATTTCACAGGATTAGAGAAAAGAGAGCACCATGGTGGTTTCTTAATGTTTTTATTCTATCATCACATTAGTATTGTTCTATGTAATATCATCACGAGTATGTTATAAACTTTTTGATGATAATAGAATATTTAGTTTTAGCTAGTTCCTTCTTTTTCCATGCTTTCTAGTAGGTGAGACTTTTTTTGTTTGCCTCAAAAGGATTAGTAAAGTAAAATTTAACCTAGTCTGTGTTGCACTGGTCCTATGCCTTTGGAAAGATATCCAAGTGAGACCTTGCCGGCAGCTACACCATGATCCTCTACATAAGGCTACCATATGGGCATTGTAAGGCGCAGATGAGTGATTATATGGCCAAGGAATAGAGGCAACACTACTAGTTCTATTGTCCCCTTATTTGTACTTTCCTATGTGGTTCTTTTTTATCTTTAGTTATTAATAAAACTTGCCCTAGGCACTTGCCTAGTGAATTTGCTAAAAATAAATAAATAAATAAACTTTCTGCCCAACTCCTGCAATTCCTTCATCGCGATCGCGAAGAGCAAAAAATCCAAGACTCAAAAATGAACCATGCAAATGCGATGCCTTCTCTACAAACACGATGCAATATATTGCTAGAACGACACGAACAGGGCCCTATAGGTACTAACGTTAAGAACAACATTATTGAACCCCTAATTACTTATACGTGAACGAGAACTCTACTCTGTGAAAGGGAAGCACCAGCTACTCACCATCCGCGAATGCGAGTCCTCAGACCTAAACGCGAAGGCCAACCTCATACCAGCCAAATTTCCTTCTATGCGATCACGTGGGACCTCTCGCAATCACAAAGACTTAAAAACCTACAACATCAGAAATGCAAAATCTGCAACTTTCCAACACCAAAACTTGCCTGTTAGACCATCCGAAACTCACACGAGGCCCTCGAGATCTCAACCAAAAATACGAACACATCCTAAAACCTCATTCAAACTTGTTCCAATCATCAAAACACCTCAAACAACACCAAGTCCATCAATTCACAATGAATTCAAGCCTAAGTTCTCTAAAAACTTCTGAAACATGATCTTCATAAAAAATCCAACCAAACCCTGTCCGAATGACTTGAAATTTTGCACACACATTCAAAATGGCATAATCAAACTGTAGAAATACTTGTAATTCCATTTATACCCTCGGATCAAATTCTCTCCTACCAACCAAAAATCACAAAAATACTAACTTCGCCAATTCAAGCCTAATTCTGCACCGGACCGCCAAAATAAATTCCGATCACGCTTTGAAGTCACAAATCATCTCCAAAAGCGAACCGAACCATCAGAATTTGCATCTGAGCCGTTTAACACATAAGTTAATATCTTGTTGACCTTTCTAACTTAAAACTTCATAAAAGAGACTAAATGTCTCATTTCTTAACAAAACCCCTCCAAATGCAACCTAATCAACTTTATTACATAAAACATGGCTACTGAAGCTTAGAGAAGCAGAAATGGAGGAAACAGAGCAGTAACTCATGAGACGACCAACCGGGTCGTCGCATCTTGTGAACAGGCCACAGTGCAGACAAGAATAGATAATACCATTGTGTATATGTGTAAGTTAGGAGACTATGAATGTCCTGTTGTTAATGAAAGAGTCGTGCATTTATAGTGTGAAAATTAGGTAGAAATAAGGTAAGAAAATAGTTCAGGAACTGAATATCAATTAAGAATCAATCGTAAAATTCTTCCTTTCAAATAAATTTATTTAAGGAAAGAAATCAAATAGGCACTTTGTGCAAAGTAGGTAATTAGGGGTAAGTACATAGAAGTCTATTTAGGGGCGGGGTTTTGAAACAACCAATTGCATAAATCAGGTAAGAAAATCAATTAATAGCCAATAAATCAAGGATCAAAGATTTTGTTATTAATGGTCCATGAATGAACCAAGTCAGAAAAATTAAGTAAAGTTAAGTAACTCAAATCGAGTCATAGGGAAATTAGCAAAGAAGGAAAGAAATCAATCAAACCTCTACAGAAGGAAGTCTGAAACTAATCAAGATTTAAAAGCCATTTTAGAGGGGAATTCCAACATATATAAAGAGCATACATGCATGTTAAGCTGAAAGAAGATGTTGTGTCATTGCAAAATCAGTAGATAATAGACTACATGAGCATGACTGTCATATAGGTTAGCAATGTTGAAGAGAAGTAACATCTAGTAGCATACAAAAATCTAGTGTAAAAGACCTTAGAAGAGTTTAGCAAAAGTCATAATCATATGAAAAACAAGGACTTCAAAACTCAGTTCAGACACTCGAAATAGGTCTGAAAGAGTTAGGGTTTCTTTTGAAATAAAACCCGTTCGAGCAAATCACATAGCCAATGGTTTCCATACTTGAAAAAACCCCCCTCAAATTCTAGGGCTTCTACCATCAATCAAGTGGAGAGATGAGAAAGGAAGTAATTTAGTCGAAACAGGTTCATAGGTCTCAGAAAAGAACTGAAACCTTTAACATGTCCCTTCAGAAACAAACACTCATGAGAACATGATAGAAGAGTAACATGCGAACCACAGTAGAAGTGCTTAAACAAAACATAGTAGAAAAAAGTAATACGCAACATATTATAAGAGAACTAATCAGAACACAGTAGAGGAAACTTAATAGAAGAAACATAGTAGAAGAAAATAATACGAAACATAGTAGAAAAAAACTAATCAAAACACATTAGAGGTAACTTAATAAGAAACACACAAGAACACAGTAAAAAATATAGTAGAAGAAAGACACGAAAGAAAGAGAAAATCAGAGAAACATCTAAATAACTTAGAAAAACCCTAGATCGGAAGTTTTTTGAAAGAAAATCAAGAAAATTATTTAAAACTTTATGAAAAACATAGATCTAGAATAGATCTAATGAGATCTAAAAAACCTCAAAAGCTAGGGTTTTCAAAGGAACCCTTGGATCTAAGCAAGAGGAGTCGAGGCCAGGCTCAAAAAAGGATCGGCTCACAGGAGCAAGGCGGAGATGGTCGTTGAACTTGAATCAACAGCGGTCTGGACTCAGCTCTCTTTGATCGAGTCATGAAGCTTCAGTAACCAAATGCGAGGAGCCAAAGGTTGCTTGGTTGGTGGTGAAACCACCATGGATTCAGGTAGAAGGTGGCCGGAGAAGAAGAGGTGAAAGGGAGAATGTTCTAGAGAAAACCAGAGGTAGAGAGATAAAGGCGAGTGAGGAAATAAGGGGTATTGGTGGGTGCTCTTTTGGAAATAAAAAGAATAAGACGAGTGAAGGTTGTTGATCTTTTAGATCAACGATCAGGATTTAATAAGGTTTTTGGTCGGGTACGGGTAAATTTTAAATAAAATGGGCGGGGGGTTAAAAATTGCGGGTTAAATTTAGGCTATAGATTAAATGGAATTGCGCGATTATTTGAATAGCTAATTTTCTGTTTTAAAAATTGTAAAAATAGTAAATTAATTTCTGAAAAAATAAATTTGAAGCACCAAAATGATTTATAACACATAATTAACCATTTAAAATATAGGACTTAAATTTTATGAATTTAAAAATATAATTGAATTTGAATATGGCTAATATTAAAATAATATGCAATTTAGCTCAAAAATTACTAAATAAATTTGTGAAAATATAAAAATATTACCTTAGCTATATCTTAAAATAAATATAAAATTCCAATAAATTAATTACCAAAATAAGAATTTTGGAAAAAACTATTAGTTTTTAATGGATGAAAAAGGAAAATAAATTAGTTTAAAAAACCTTAAAATTATGGAAATAATAGTAAAATACTTGGACATACTTATTTATACACATATATGCCATTATTAAAGTTATACAGGAAAAAAATGGGTATTAACAACTGTCCCTTTTTACTCGGGAAGGATGAAAGAGTTGTTGGGTAAATATATGATGACCAATTTTGACCGAGCGAAATGTTTTAAAGAAACTTGGCCGTGCTCTTGTTTCTGAGTTGCCTAGATATCCCTGGTCTTACAGGAATCAGGCCATATGTAGTTATGGATCCGTTGGCAGAGTATGTCGATGGATGCTTTTCAAGAACGGACGCAATGTACAGGCTGGAATAAATGGTTAAGGTTTAATAGAGTTCGAGGAACTAGATCAGGATCGCTCCTGCCGAGATGGCCATCGCTCGCCAATTTACGTACAAATAAGCAATATAAGTGTATATTGTGCATAAATTTAAACATGATGCAGGTTCCTTCGGACCATGAATATTGTCCTTGGACGATTGGGATGACGTCCGGACCATAAAGCGTATAATAACGGATTCGTATGCTCTAATATGACGCTCTCGGGCTATGAGAATGATGCCTCCAAACTATATAACCTTTTGAATAATGAAATGCAGAATATAAAAGGGGTCCTCAGGCCATAGATTGGCATCCTCGGGCTATGAAAATGGTACCTCCGAATAATGACGCCTTTAGATAATTTGGTGATCTTTTACCCGATGAAATGCATTAGTTGGCGATCTTTCAGCCCATAAAATGAAATAATTGGCGATCTTTCAGCCATGCAAACGTAAATAAGGCAACGATCTTTCAGCTCTGCAAATGTAAATAAGGCGGTGATCTTTCATCGATGCAAGATGTGAAAATGAAGTAGCGATCTTTCAGTCGTCAAACCATAAACATAGTGGTAATCTTTCAGCCATCAAAAAAATAAAGTGGCAATCTTTCAACAATGCAAGCGTAAATAAAGTGGTGATGTTTCAGCCATACAATTGTAAACAAAGTGGTGATCTTTTATCCATGTAATATGCAGGTGGAGACAATGTTTAGTCTCTGAAGGCAAAATGGTAGCCTTATGCAATGTAAAAAAATGCAGATGGGGATATTGTTTAGTCTCGGGAAGCAGAATGGAAGCCTTATGCAATGCAAAAAATGTAGATGGAGACAGTGTATAGTCTTGGAAGGAAAAATGGTAGCCTTATGCAATGTAGAGAATGCAGATGGAGCAGTGTTTAGTCTCGGAAGGCAAAATGGTAGCCATATGCAATGTAAAAAAAAGTATAGTGGCAGATGGTAGTAGAGCTTGTTAGCTAATATCAAGTTTCAATGTCAAGATCGCTGGGGATATTATGATATACAGGATATTACTGGGATGATGGGCTGACCAATCGATGAGTGCGACAATCCTAAGAGTTGAATTCATGAATTGATGTCTAATCCAAATGCCTGCAGCCAAAGAAAGATCATGAATTTTGTAAAGGGTGGGGGGGGTAAGTTAGTGTCCCTGCCGACCTTACTTGATCTGTTCGGCTTTAATCTGGTGATACGACATACATTATTGGGGTAGCGTTGCTGAACATGCGACTTCGTTGATAAACTTCCATGAGTTTGTAAAAGTAGACATAAGTATATATTTAGGAAATTAGTTTTTAGATGACCTGACGATTGTGACGTGGTTCGATAACTTGCAACCTCTCTTACTTCAAACTCCTCAAAATTCTACCCAATTTGACGAGTTAATAATTCTGGTGGCTATTTGCGATGATCGACTAAAATTACTTTGAAATTTTTAGAGTCATCCTCAAAATTCTACCCCAGTTTCTAATTGCGGGGAAAATGAAAATTTTATTGAATTGTGACCGAACCCACAAGACTGCCTATTTATCCACTCGTAAATGGGAATAAGGTCAGACGTAATTCAAATTATAACATATGGGAAAGCATAAGATTACACAAAGTAAAACTTGACTGCATCTGAATTAATTGGTTTCGGCCATACTTCTCCATCCATTTCTGCAAGTATGAAAAATTTCTTTGACACTAGCTGCAGCGGTGTGAACTGTCTCGGCTTGACTCTCTTGTTGAAGGCTCTGGTCATTCTGTTCTGATAAAGCTTGCCATGCAAACTACATTCATTCTTTTACCATCTATAAGACCTAACTGCTTAGCGATTTTTTACCCATTCTGTGTCATCGAGCTCAGCTTCCTGTATGATCCATAAGGAAGGAATTTCTACTTCGGCGGGAATGATGGCTTCTATTCCATAAGCTAGTATATAGGGGGTTGCCCTAGTTGATGTGCGGACTGTAGTGCGATACCCCAGGAGAACAAATGATATCTTTTTGTGCCATTGCTTATGTTTCTCTATCATTTTCCTCAATATCTTCTTAATATTTTTGTTTGCGGTTTCTACGACTTTATTCATCTAATACATGTAGGTTATAGAGTTCTTGTGTTTGATCTTGAAGGTTTCAAGCATAGCTTTCATTAAGTCACTGTTGAGGTTTGAGACATTATCAGTAATGATTGACTCTGGAATCCCGAATTAGCTGACAATACTGTTGTGGACAAAATCTGCCACAACTTTCTTAGTCACTTCTTCGTAAGATGATGGTTTGACCTATTTGATGAAATAGTCAATTGCTACTGCGATGGACCTGTGCCCGCTAGAAGTAGCCGACTCGATGGGACCAATAACATCCATTCCCCAAGTGGCAAAAGGCAATGGTGAGCTTGTTGCATTAAGCTTATTTGGTAGCACATTTATCACGTTTGCATGTGTCTGGCAACACTAGAATTTTCGGACATACTGGATGTAGTTTTTCTCCATTGATATCCTAAAGTAACTAGCCTAGAGTATCTTCTTGGCTAAGATAAAATAGTTCATATGTGGACCGCAGGTCCCAGCATGGATTTCCTTTAGTAGTTTGAATGCATACTTTGCATCGACACACCTTAATAGTACTAAATTTGGAGTCCTCCAATATAGGATTCCTCCGCTGTGGAAGAAGTTATTGGATAGCCTCTGAATTGTGCGCTTCTGAGAATGGTTGGCAGGTTCTAGGTATTCTCCTATATTCAAGTATTCCTTGATAACATGAAACCAAGGTTTTCCATCTACTTCTTCTTCAACACGGGCACAATAAGATGGTTGATTGTAGATCTTGACTGGAATAGGATCAATGAAGCTTTTATCGCAGTGTTGTATCATGGATGACAGGGTAGCCAATGCATCGACAAACACATTCTAGATTCTGGGAACATGCTGGAATTCCATTTTTGTGAACCTCTTTCTTATATCCTGCATGTGATGCAGTACGAGAGTATTTTAGAGTTCCCATTCTACTCGTACCTGATGTATAAGAAAATATGAATCTCTGATCACTAGAAGCTCTTGAATATTAATGTCAATAGCCATCTTGAGTCCAAAAATGCAGGCTTCGTAGTCAGCCATATTGTTAGTGCAAGGAAACCTTAGTTTGGCAGACACTAGATAATCCTGACCGATTTTTGATACTAGTACTGCTCCTACGCCAAATCCTTTGAAATTTGCTACTCCATCAAGAAACATTCTCCAGCCATCATAGGATTCTGCAATGTCTTCTCCTATGAATGCTACATCTTCATCAGGAAAAAACGTTTTAGGGGTTTGTACTCTCCATCCACAAGGTTTTCAGCGAGGTGATTTACTAGTGCCTATCCTTTGGTCGCTTGTCGAGTTATGTAGACAATGTCGAATTCACTCAATATGATTTGCCATTTGGCTAGCTTGTCGGTGGGCATAGGCTTCTGAAAGATATATTTCAAAGAATCTATTCTCAATATGAGATATGTAGTATAGACATAGAAGTAGTGCCTCAGCTTTTGGGCTACCTAAGTTAGAGCAGAACAGGTGCATTTAGCAAAGAATATCAGGCCTCGTACAAAGTGGAATTTTTTGGAAAGGTAGTAAATGTCTTGCCCTTTCTTCAGTGTGCCATCATGTTGTCCTAGGACACAATAGAAGGCACCATCTAACACTGTAATGTAGAGTAGCAAAGGTCTACCTGGCTTCGGTGGTGTGAAAAGTATTCCTTGATCCTATCAAATGCTTTCCGACATTCATCAATCCACATGGTGGTGGCATCCTTTTTCAACATTTTGAAGATTGGCTCACAAATATCCGTAGACTGTGCTATGAACCAGATGATGTAGTTGAGTCTCCCCAAGAAACTCATCCTTTTTATTCTTTGGCAGTGAAAGTTCCTTAATGTCCTTCACTTTTGATGGATCTAGTTCTATTCCCCAACGACTCATAATGAACCAGAGCAATTTTCCAGCTGGAACCCAAAATGCACACTTCGCGGGAGTCAGCTATAGATTGTGCCTCCCGCGGTCTATCAAAGAATTTCGTCAAATCTTCCATATGATTAGCGGACTTCTTTGACTTAATGATGAAATCATCTACGTAAACCTCGGTCTCCTTTTGTATCACATCATGAAAAATGGTCGTCATAGCCCTAATATATGTGCCCCGTACATTCTTTAACCCAAACGGTATTATCTTGTAGCAATACATCCCCACGGTGTAATGAAAGCCATTTTCTCAACGTCCTCTTCGTCTATCTAGATCTAGTGATAACCAGCAAAACAAGCCAAGAATGATTGAAGTTCATGCATGGTGTAACTATCGATCAGAATATGTATGTTAGGCAAAGGGAAGTCGTCTTTCAGACTAGCCCGGTTGAGATCTCGGTACTTGACACAAACGCTTACCTTACCCTCCTTCTTTGGCACTGGCACAATGTTAACTAACCACATGGTATATTCAACTACCTTGAGAACTTTAACTTTGACCTGCTTGGTGACCTCTTCCTTGATTTTCAAATCATATCTAGCTTGAACTTTTGAGCTTTTATTTTACCGAGGGACATGTTGTAACAGTCGGCAGTTTGTGTGCCACAATATGTGTTCTCAAACTGCTCATGTCATCGTACGACCAGGCAAATATGTCCTCATATTCTCTTTGAAATTTTTGTGTATTCCTTCTTTTTCTTTCAGTGATAAGTGAAACGCTGATTCGTGTTTCTTGGACATTCTCTTCATTTCCCAGGTTAACAATCTCAGTCTCGTCTAGGTTAAACTTAGGATGTTTTCAAAATTCTCAACTTCCTTAACAATCTCTACTGGTATGTCATATTCCTATGAGTCTATGTCTGTTTGTTGCGTTGTCTCGTTGCATGTCACAATCATTGGCTAATCAAGATAAGTAATTTTAACGTTGTATAAGTAAAGAAATGAGAGAAAATAGTGAGAGTAAGCTTTATTAGGAAAATTGAAATGCCTGGATAAATTCGATAACTATTTTAGATCATTGGGGTTCTTATTGCGAAATCAAAAAAATGTGAAAGGAAAGGTAACTAGTAAAGTAAGAGATAACACAATGATGCTTGTTCAGCTTTGCTAGCCCGAGGCTTGCCGGGCTCTGGTGGTTCTGACGGTCCAGTTATTGAGGCATGCTCCTCTACGTGAAAACCTATATGGAAGGGCATTCCTCCCCCTCCTTCTCGAAAACGGCACAACAATCTATATCAGCATCTTCTAGGAAAAAAATTCTCACTACTACCAGTGCTTCCTCTTCTTCTGACCCATAGAGAACTTCAGCCGGTTGGAAAGTCTGCTCGAGGCATGGTATCGGCTACACCAATGAGTAGTAAGGACCGTGCCATGGTGGCGACCAGTGATTGACTCCTCCCAAGTATACTCATACTCCAATCCGAACGTGTGCCCTGTTTCTTGAGCTTGATAGGCTTAATGATTACTTAGAGGTTCTTGCCAAGTGCTTTTCAAGGATCGTATCCGCTCTAGATAAATATGCTTTCGATATTTTTTTTTCCCACCATTTATATTTATCAACGGTGTTGACTCGCTGAATGTGGTGATAAGTTTCCCCGTCTATCCTTCTTGAGCCTCCGATTGCTGGGATACTCCAGCAACTGTATATGGGAATGCAACCATCGCCATGAATGATCACATCTTGGTGATACAACTCAAACTTCACTGCCTGATATAATATTGATGCTACTACCCTAGCGGCTTGAATCCATAATCATCCCAATAATAGATTGTAAGATGCCGGCATGACTATTACATAAAAATCAACATCAAACCAAGTAGGACCAATTTGTGAACGTAGGCTAATTTCCCCAATGGTCCGCCTTTGCGAACCATTAAAAGCTTTGACATTGATGGCCCTGTCCTTGATCTCGTACAATCTTATTCCCAATGTTCTAAGTCTTACCACCGGACAAAAATTGAGGCTGGACCCTCCATCTAACAGGATTCTAGCGATAAAATAATCTTCGTATTGCACTGTGATGTGCAATGTTTTGTTGTGACTCAACCTCTATGGTGGCAGCTCATCTTCATGAAAAGTGATATTGTGACTTTCCATTACCTTTCCTACCATGTTTGCCATCTCTCCTCTGGTGATGTTTCTTGGTACATATGCCTCACTAAGCACCCTAATGAGGGCATACTTGTGTGCATCAAAATTGGATAGAAATTTATGCTGGTGTCTTGTTCAGCTGATCAACGACTGAGTATTATTTGGCTTGTATCTTTCTCCAATGATCGTTGGGCCTAGTTTCAGTGATGGTTGGCCGACTAGAGACCTGTTTCCTTGACTCGGCAAAATGTTTCAGAGTATAGACCCTACCGATCCTCGTCATACCCTGTGTAGAAACATCTTCCCCGATTTTGACCTTCCCTTTCCTTCTTGCCTCGGCTGTAGTCCTAAGTTACGGAATTTTTATGGAATTGTGTTACGGCTGACATTGTCACATGAATTGGTGGCTATAATCGCTCTGAATGGAGCATGCCTCATAGGTGGTAAAACTGCAACTTCAAAGGGTATATGTGTATTTTCTGGTGATATAAATTCGACCTCAATCGGCGCTGGTGTCTTTGCAGAGTATGGTGCTTCAAAATCAAGTGGCATGGACATGTTTACCTCGGCATCCCCGGAGGGCTGTATCTGGACTCTTGTTACACCCTATTTTGTTCGTACGTGAGTGTACATCGTAAGTCAATTGATGTAAGATCAGAAATAAGATTCTATTGGAAACAATTATACTAAGTTAATCATGTTACCTTAGAGTTTACAAATATTTAAGGTCATGAATAACAAGTACCAAGATGGTTGGAAAGGCTTAGAAGCTAAGCAAATTGAAAGAAATAAGTTTCGTCGAAACTCGATAAGTTGGGAATGTTATAACATGTACTTTGGGGTGAGACTAGGGTTCTTAACATGATAATGAGGTTATGTTATAAGTTATTCAAGGTTTATGTTATTCGTGTGTTACTTCATGAGTCTAGCGAGTTGTGGAACAAAAGTTGGCAAAGGTCATCACAAGTTGCATTTATAAATGTGTTAAATATTAGGTCAAATGTAGTGGACCGTTTCTCACAATATACTTAGATTTACGGGATCATCCACATACCAAGTTGAAGATCTGTGAGTCTAATTTCTTATGCATTAAATGGTTTTTCAATACGATATCGGAGTAGAGAGATATTTGTGGTTTTACAAGACTGCACAGACTGCATAGTTGGCATGAAGGTATGCCACTAAAGCTCTTTGAGCAATACATTTCGGGTATTATATGAGGTCTTTTTGGGACATGTAATATATCAAATTAAAGGTCTTGGAATCTAGTTTCCAATTCTGTTAAGTGTTTGCTCATACGACACCTTGATAAAACGTTGTAAGCATTGGAAGATGAACCAATGCTAGGGTGCCAAGTAGCACCTTTTTGACTTTTCAACCAAAATGGATATTTATCTTCCTATGTAGTCTCTTTCTTCATAATTCCAGATATCCCGACCAAATAAGACCCCTAACCTTCCCTTCAAGCTTCCCACAAGGGTTTCCAATAAGATTATCATCCAGGGCACGAAATCAAGTAGGGATAACATTAAAATGATCCCTATGTCGTAAGTATCGCTATATTGCCTCTCTTTTTCTTTGTAGTTTGAGTTTTGTAAGGTAATTAAAAGTTAGGAAAATGACTTATTTTGCGTATGCTTTTAAATATGAAGGAAGTTTGATAAATGCATTTCTAATAGCTAGAACTCACAGGACAATGATTGGAAGCTATGAGTTCGAATTATTCGACTTGTTATGGGTTGTTTTATGGGCCATTTTGTGTTGCTATTGGATAGTACCTTTTTCTATTGTTTTTATGGATTTGAGAAGAGAAATGGTGTGGAGAAGCACCACATAATGGAAGGATGGTTTTCTGGTCGTTCGTTGTAACATTTTTGGGTCGTTTTACACTACTAAGGTGGTCGTCTTATGTATGAAGTGATTAGGTTGTGTGGACTGTTTTGAGAGGCTCAATATGATTATTATTAATGGTGTTTTGGCAGTTTGGTGATTGTTTTGACTTGTGTGAAGTAATATATATAGGGAGGTGCTATCCGTTTCCTCGTGAAATAGGTTGTGTTTGATACATAATAGTTACGATGCCTAAACGATAATGATAGTGTCATTTCTCTTATTGTATACTAAGGAGCCGTGAAATTGCACAGCTTGAGGTTGGGAAGAATATACAAGGTATGTAAGGCTATCCCTTTCCTTCTTTTACATGACTCTGGTCGTACATAATGTAATGAACGAGCTTCCAAAGATACTCTACTCTTAGAAGCTAGCAGTACTTACATTGTTTCTCCTCTTATGGAATGATTGATGTGATGTTGCTTCTTTTATACTTATGTTATCAATGTTGTTGGTACTTCCTGATTCTTATAACGTTCACGGTGAAGAGATAGTCCTAATAACATGTACAGAGGATACCCATCTTACGTCACACAGAAAGGTCGAGAACGTTTCTCCATGAGTCGACCTTGCATTATATATATGTATCTATTTTACTCTACCGAGTCGTACTATAGTCGGCCGGGTAGGGCACCTATTGTGCAACCACTGATCAGTTGGGTTTACCGAACTCCATATGGCCGGGAAAAATTCTACCGAGCTTTATAATGGTCGTGTACATTTTTACCGAGTCCTCTTTGAGGCACGGTACAATATGATGATGATGATGATATCCACAGAGGCATATGTTTTTAAAAGTATATGTATATATATGTGTTATGCATTTCATGTCAGTAGCCCCTAGAGGCTCTCAGATGTTACAGGTTGTATTTCCTCTATCTCTCTTTACATTATTGTTCTTATTTATAATTTTCTGTCTTACATACTCGGTACTTTGTTCATACTGACATCCCTTTTGACTGGGTACACTGCGTTTTATGCCCGCAGGTCCTTATAGACTAGTCAATATTCCTCTTAGTAGGTTATTAGCTCAGCGATGATGTTGGTGCACTCCACTTACTCCGGAGTTGCCTATTTGGTCAGTATTCTTTTGATATTTATTGATTGGTATGGTGGGGCCTTGTCCCGACCTTTATGATTATATGTATTCTTAAAGGCTTGTAGACATGTTAGAAAATACGCTTAACGCTAGAGGGGGGGGGGTGAATAGCGTTATAATAAAAATAGCGTAAACTTGCGGAATTTAAAAATTGCAGGAATGAAATAAGTGCGATAAGTAATTAATAAAGAACGAACGCACCGATGTATCCTGGTTCACCACAACCCGTGGCTAGTCCAGTCCCCGAGAGACTCTCTCGAGATTTCCACTAACACTGTTAAGCTTACGGGTGCTCAACAAACCGTTATAACCTGAGAACTTGAGTCACACAAGTCTCAACAACCTTTGCTCGAAGATACAACACTTCAAGACTTCAACCAAAGGAATCACAACGTTCCTTCTTACAATACAAGGGAACAACTTTCCCTTCAAGTGTATAAAACTACTTTGCACTCAAAACAAGACTCTGCTTAAGAGTAGATATGAGTAAAATAAATACGCTTAAGAACGCAACAACTTTCGTCAACAATTTGGCTCAAAAACTTATGTAATGAATAGAAAATGATGAATAAGAGAGTATGCAAGCTTTAGCAATAATATTGTCAGTTGTTGTCTTTGTAAGACTGATTTGAAGATGTATTTATAGTGTCAAAACCATGCATTACCGTTGCCTAATTGCCAATTAAGAATTACTGATTTTGTGTTGTGACAATCGATTGTCTACTCGGCACAATCGATTGTTTTTCAATCGTTCCAAAGATCATTCCCAGATTTTACGCCATATAATCGATTACTAGCAACGTTCAAAAAATCATTTTCAGATTTTACTTAAAACAATCGATTGTCAGAAATATACAATCGATTACTTGGCAACGTTCAAAAAATCTTTTCCAGATTTTACTTAAAACAATTGATTATCAGAAATATACAATCGATTACTTGGCAACGTTCAAAAAATCTTTTCCAGATTTTTCTTAAAACAATCGATTATGAAAAACATCGATTACTTGACGGTGTTTGAAAATATTTTGACAACGGTCAGTTACATAATTGATTATACTATATGGACAATCAATTATTTATCAGTCTTTGAAAAATCAAATAGACACTGCCTCAATACAATCGATTGTCATAGGTTCACAATCGATTATTTTGCAGCTTTGAAAAATATGTTTGGACACTGCCTCAACACAATCGATTGTCATAAGTTCACAATCGATTATTTTGTAGCTTTAAATAATCTTATGGACACTGCCTCAACACAATCGATTGTCATTAGGTTCACAATTGATTGTCTTGCGGCTGCCTTAACATAATCGATTATCATAAGTACATAATCGATTATCTTTGTCCAGATTTTTAGAGGCATGTTTTAAAAATCATTTTGCTAAAACAAATATGCACGATTTTAAAATCATTTTGCTCTAAATTAAATATGCATGATTCTATAAAAATGTTTTTACGAGAGAAGCCAAGTCTTGAGTTAAATTGTCGGATCAAGATCACAATTAAAGAACGACTCATGTATAACTTTGTTTAGTCTTGATCTTGTTTGTCTTGTGCTTGAACTTCTTTGCGTGACATTTACGCGCTTGTGCTTGGACCTCGTCATATGTCAATTTCGCATCGTTTGTCATTTATCAAAACCTACATATATGAACACACGTTTAGTTTAGTGCCTTGAGAATGTGTTTCAACAATTTCCCCCTTTTTGATAATGGAAAACTTAATCGGGATATGCATATTAGATAATTCATAAGGACGATCCAAGACAAGTAAAGACATGCAATTAGTTCATGCAATTAGTTCCCCCTCAACATATGAATTCCCCCTCAATTTATGCCAATAAATATTAAGTGCATAGCCCTTATTCTTCCACCTTTTGTCATTAGCAAAAACAAAATACGTAATAGCATGTTTATTTATCAACAAAAAGGTGTTTACATAAACGAGATAATAAAATATAGAACAAGAAGCAAATAAAGAAATTATTCAATATTATCATTTCCCGCCTCGTCATCCGGCACTGCTTCATAAGGAACAAGTCCAGCATATGGATAGTGAATATGATAAAAATATCCATGGATCTCATAAGTCAATCTATTAACGGAGGTGGACAAAGAAGCAAGTTGGTCGGAAATAGTTTGGCGTGTAGGAGCTTGAGGCTGACGCGTTTGACGAGTTGGAGGAGGAGCAGGAGCTGCATGTTCGCCGTCATGGGGAAAGGAGGAATCGGAAATTTCCCATTTCTTGGTGCTCTTTTTGAGCGGACCGTTGGAGGTGTTGAACCGGAGGCTTCAAAAAAATTCATTATAAGAAGGGCATAGGGAAGTGGTCTATCGTCCCCGATAGCATCAAGCATGTGGATTTTGATGAACTTACACCAATTGATGTGAGCCCCGGTAATAATGGCATGCATTAGCTTTGCGTCCTCTTGGGAAAGAGTGGTATGATTATGCTTGCGTGGTTTGAGGACTCGGGTTATGAAGTAGAAAATTAAACGATATTCGGGGAGCATGCCCGTGATGGTAGGACGGCGATTGGACAGATTAGGATCATAAGCTCCAAGTCCAATTTGGTTTAGGAGAATTTGTTCATCAAATAAGGCGCCGACTTCTCTAATGTAGAGAGAAATGTTTTCCCCACTTCGAGGCAGGTGAGAAACAGAATGTGAGTTTTCGTTGGTTAAAAGAATTTCAACACCATTAATGTTTGTCACAAGCTCACCCTCGTCGTCCTCATGAAGATTAGAGTAGAAGGCTTGAATCAAGAGAGGATTAATGTGAGGATAGGATAGATATAGGAAATCAAGAAGTTGGCATTCCCTAAGCAAGTTTGCAGCTGCAGCGGGGGCGCTTGATTCAAGATATTTGCTGGTGGAAAAGCGAGGAGGAAGAATTTCACGCTTTTCAAATTTTGTCATGAATCGAGTTAATTCGGATTCAGTGTTGAACTGTAGGACAGAGCCATCTTGGTAAGGAAACTTGGGAGGAGGAGGAGCAGCAGAAGAAGATGCACCATGTCTGCCGGAGCGGGAACGTTTTGTGTGTCTGCTCGTCATTTTCAATAAGTAGTAATAGCCTTTGTAAGAATTTTTGAGAGATTTTTGAAAGTTTGGGAGATAAGATTGATGCTTGAGTGAAGCAATTGAAGACATATGATACCTATTTATAATGAGAGGAATGGCATTTCATTTGTGGTGAAAATCTGCAAAAATTTAAGAGCAAAAACGGTCAGAAACGATAAAAGAAATTTGCACTGTCCGTTACACAATCGATTGTGGAATCGAAACAATCTCTTGTTATGGAGTTTTTTGAATTGTACTCGGAAATGACAAAAAAATTGATTGTGGGAATCTTGCAGGACCTAAACGGTAACAAATATTTGAATTACTGACAAAAAATAATCGATTGTTGAATTATGGTAATCGATTGTTATGACACAGTGTGCACAGTGATTTTCTGACTCGGAAAATAATCGATTATACTTTTGTGACAATCGATTGTTTTAGGAAAGCAGTGCTGAATGGCCGAGAGGGTCAAGAAAAATTTATGCAATATTTTGATTTTCTGTCATAATAAGCATAAGACGTAAATAATCGATTAGTGATACTTGCTAATCGATTTTCCTGCACAGTGAGCATGATAATCGATTATTGATCGAAATAATCGATTATTCTACACCATTGCCTTATAATTCCCCCTGCCTTTAGGGCGATACCTGCAAAAGAGAATTAGACGTCTCCGACGCTCAAGTTAGTAATTTGTAAAGAAATAATGACTTAAATCAATGTGAAGTCAAGAATTCCTAGTTTACTATAAATTCGGCAAATATTTTTTCTCTAAAAGGCCTTGTGAAGATGTTGGCCAATTGAGAACGTGATCTCTTAAGAAGTGTGTCCTAAGGTGTTCTTAAGAGTGTTTCGAGTACTTACCTGTTGTTTAATGTCGCCAATTACCTGTTCGAGAGGATGGTCTTTGATTGTCATCCATGCGTTTGGCAGTTTCGTTTCTTTTTCTAGTTGTGGCGCTTCCTCCGATAATTGCTCCAAGATTTCATCTTGAATTTCCTTAGGAGTTTCCTCTTGTACCTTGTCTTGAGGACTTATTGAGGTTAAAATACCTGCAGGATCAAAACCAGAATCCTTTCTCGCCAAGCGAGCATTATTTTCGGAAAATACAATATGAGGGGATTCCTCCACAGTTTCGGTTCTATTATTGAATACTCTATATGCTTTGCTACGTGAAGAATAACCAATAAAAATTCCTTCATCGGACTTTGCATCAAATTTTCCTAAATTATCTTTACCATTGTTATGAATAAAACATTTACAACCGAATACTCTAAGATGGGAGATATTTGGTTTTCTTCCCTTGTAGAGTTCATAGGGAGTTTTCATGAGTATTGGTCTTATGACTACTCTGTTTATAACGTAGCATGCGGTACTCACGGCATCCGCCCAAAAATGTTTGGGAATCTTAGCCTCATCGAGCATGGTTCTAGCCATCTCTTTGAGACACCTATTTTTCCTTTCCACCACTCCGTTTTGTTGTGGTGTGCGTGGAGCAGAGAAGGTGTGCTCGATACCGAGTTCGTCACAAAAGTCCGCGAAGAGATTGCGATCGAACTCTCCCCCATGATCACTTCATATTGAAGTGACGGTTGTGTCCTTTTCATTTTGAACACGTTTAAGAAAATATTTAAAATTATGAAAAGCTTCACTTTTATGAGCAAGAAATGGAGTCCATGTAAATCTAGAATAATCATCAACAATAACAAAAGCATAACGATTTCTACCAAGACTTTCAATGCGAGATGGTCCAAAAGGTCCATATGAAGAAGTTGCAATGGTCTAGTAGTTGAAACAATATTTTTCGATTTAAAAGATGCTTTTGTTTGCTTTCCTTTTTGACAAGAGTCGCAAATAGAGTCTTTTTCAAATTTCAAATTTGGAAGACCAATAACTAGATTTTGTGAAACTAATTTGTTTAAAAGATGCATGTTGATGTGAGCTACTCTACGATGCCATAACCACATATCATCTTCTTTGCTCATAAGACAATTCACATATTCAGAAGAAGAGTTCTCGAGATCAACCATATAGATGTTATCCATTCTAAAACCACGAAGAATAATTTTAAAATCGCTACGGCGAAAAACTAAGCATTAATTTGAATCAAATAAAACAAGATTTTCCTTGTCACATAATTGACTTATGCTCAAGAGATTATGTTTTAGACCCTTAAGTAGCAATATATGCTTAACGGAAGAAGGTTCATCCTTACCGACCGATCCAATGCCGATAATTTTTCCCTTGTTGTTATCTCCAAAGATAACTCTTCCTCCTTCCTTGTGTTCTAGTTGAAGGAACTTGGATTCGTCTCCCGTCATGTGTTTGGAGCATCCACTATCAAGGTACCAAAGTACACTTGATCCCTTCAAACATACCTACAAGACAAATTAATGAGTCTTTGGTACCCAAGCTGTTTTGGGTCCTTGAGAGTTAGGAGTAACATGCTGTTGTGCTTGACATGCATTTAAGTGTCTATGTCTAGTGAAACAAGAAGGAGCAATATGTCCAATTCGATTGCAATAATGACAAATGACATTTGGATTATGCATTCGTCTAGGTTGATAGTAATTGGACGGACGAAAATTGTTTACTCTACTTTCGACAATATGACTATTACGCATTTCATGAAAATCATTTCTCCAACTATTTGTTCTAGGATATGCAGCATTTCTAGAGTCTAGGTTGAAAGCCATTTCTAGGAGTCCTAAAATGTTCAAAGTTTCTTATAGTGTTTGGTCTAGCATGCATGTTGATTCTAGGATTGTTATTTCTAGGATGAACATTTGTTTTATTTATCCTAGGTTGAGCCTTAGGTGGTTGGGGTTTGGCTTCAACTTTTTCTTTAGGCTCGTTTTTAAAACCTATCCCATGTTTGGTCGATTTCAAATTAACAAGAACCTCATTCAAATTTTTATGAGAAGAATTGAACTTATCTAAGGTGCCCTTAAGTCTTTCTACCTCACCTTTTAGATGCATGCAAGAAGTACAATTTTTACTAGAACTCTCGGGTTTGTCGGCGCTTCTCTTGCCGAAAAATTTGTTTTCTTCTTTCAACTTCTCATTTTCCAAAATCAATTTTTCCAAATCCTTTTCTTTCAAAGAGAGTTGTTTTTCAAAATCTTTTTCTTTCAAAGAGGCATTCTCCTTAATGCTTTTAACAGTTTTTGAAGCTTTAATGAATTCACTATACAACTCATCAAAGGCATTTTGCATTTCCTCAAGAGAGTAGAAGTTTTTGGAAGAAATTTGACATACCTCTTCTTGATTGTTTTCGTGTGCCATGAGACAAAGATTTGCGGCTTCGTCTTCTTCTTCCTCACTTGACTCGTCTCCGGAGTCGCCTCCCCAAGATATGTATGCTCGTTGTTTCTTGAAGGGTTTCTTTTCCTTCTTGGCATTTGGGCAATTTGATTTAATATGCCCGGATTCTCCGCACCCATAGCACTTTATTTGATCTCCTTGTTGTTTGCCTTTTCGTTCATACTCTTTTCGCATGAACTTTTGAAATCTCTTAATAACGAGTCCGAACTCGTTATCTCTGTCCTCATCATTTTGAGGTTGGCTTGTGCTTGCCTTGAGGGCGATTCTTTGTTTCCTTTGATCATTAACAAGAGGGTTAAGTATAGTAGATTCATAAGTTTTAAGATTACCTCTTAATCCGTCGATGGTGACATTTGAAACGCCAATAGACTCTTGAATCGCGTAGGCCTTTGAGCGCCATTCCGGAGTGAGACTTCGGAGGATTTTTCGGACAAGTTCTTTATCCGTGAAGATCTTCTTGAGAGCATGTAAGTCATTTACGATTTTTGAAAATCGTTCGAACATGTCATCGACCCTTTCGCCTTCCTTCATATGAAACAGTTCATATGCATGGGTTAGGAAATCAACTTTAGCCTCTCTTACCTGGTCCGTACCTTCGTACGTGATTTCCAGCTTATCCCACATTTGCTTCACCGTTGTGCAACATGATATTTTTCCGTAATCATCAGCGTTTACAGCGCAATATAATAGGTTGATGGCTTTAGCATTGTTCTGCACTTTTCGGATATCATCCGCGTCGTATTCATCTTCGGATTTTGGAACCCATTCATTTTCAACCTTTTTGGTTGGAATTTGTTCTCCCTTCATTATAACCTTCCACAAATGAAAGCTATTCGATTGAACGAATATTCTCATCCTCTCCTTCCAGTACGTATAATTTGTGCCATCGAATAGTGGTGGTCGGGTGGAGCATTGTCCTTCACCTATTCCTGCAAAAGAGTCACAAGTAGAAGCCATGGATTGTTTCTCTCAAACGGTTAAGTTTTTCAGGGAGTTGGGCTCTGATACCAATTTTTAGAAAATACGCTTAACGCTAGACGGGGGGTGAATAGCGCTATAATAAAAATAGCGTAAACTTGCGGAATTTAAAAATTGCAGGAATGAAATAAGTGCGATAAGTAAATAATAAAGAACGAACGCACCGATGTATCCTGGTTCACCACAACACGTGGCTAGTCCAGTCCCCGAGAGACTCTCTCGAGATTTCCACTAACACTGTTAAGCTTACGGGTGCTCAACAAACCGTTACAACCTGAGAACTTGAGTCACACAAGTCTCAACAACCTTTGCTCGAAGATACAACACTTCAAGACTTCAACCAAAGGAATCACAACGTTCCTTCTTATAATACAAGGGAACAACTTTCCCTTCAAGTGTATAAAAACACTTTGCACTCAAAACAAGACTCTCCTTAAGAGTAGATATGAGTAAAATAAATACGCTCAAGAACGCAACAACTTTCGTCAACAATTTGGCTCTCAAAAACTTATGTAATGAATAGAAGATGATGAATAAGAGAGTATGCAAGCTTTAGCAATAATATTGTCAGTTTTTGTCTTTGTAAGACTGATTTGAAGATGTATTTATAGTGTCAAAACCATGCATTACCGTTGCCTAATTGCCAATTAAGAATTACTGATTTTGTGCTGTGACAATCGATTGTCTACTCGGCACAATCGATTGTTTTTCAATCGTTCCAAAAATCATTCCCAGATTTTACGCATATAATTGATTACTGGCAACGTTCAAAAAATCATTTTCAGATTTTACTTAAAACAATCGATTGTCAAAATATACAATCGATTACTTGGCAACGTTCAAAAAATCTTTTCCAGATTTTACTTAAAACAATCGATTATCAGAAATATGCAATCAATTACTTGGCGAAGTTCAAAAAATCTTTTCCAGATTTTACTTAAAACAATCGATTATGAAAAACATACAATCGATTACTTGACGGTGTTTGAAAATATTTTGACAACGGTCAGTTACATTATCGATTATACTATATGGACAATCGATTATTTATCAGTCTTTGAAAAATCAAATAGACACTGCCTCAATACAATCGATTGTCATAGGTTCACAATCGATTATTTTGCAGCTTTGAAGAATATGTTTGGACACTGCCTCAACACAATCGATTGTCATAAGTTCACAATCGATTATTTTGTAGCTTTGAAAAATCTTATGGACACTGCCTCAACACAATCGATTGTCATTGTCATAAGAAAGGTATGTTACGTTGGTACTCGGTCGAGTAAGGCACCGACTGCCCATCACGACCCTTTGGTTTGGGTCGTGACAACTAAAATCAGATTAAGGGTGACTACTGGATTCTTTGGATCTTTACCTTCTATGATCAAATTGTTCAATCCCTTGGGGTCTTAATCATCCTCTATTTAAATCATGTGAAAGCCACCACCCTTGTAATCTGGAAAAGGGTTACTTTAAACGTTTAGAGCAGGATCCTTTGCCACAATAATCTTGTTATCGATCGAAGTCTGGATCTTATTTTGATTAACCTACTGAGAAGGGTTCTCCGGAGTAGCAAGGATAGGGGTGACGTAACCAGCAGTTTTGAGTCTTTCATACAACAGGTCGATAGGTTTAGCAATGGTCATGTACTATTTTGGGGGTCTTCGGTCAAAGTTAGGTTGGGGTCTAGGGAAGTTTTGGCGTGGAGGAGGGGATTGGTAGTGAGATGGTTGAGTGTTGTAGACTTGGTAAACATGTGCAGGTTGGGAGTATTTTGGTGAAGTGGGATGATATGCGGGAGGTGATTGGTAAGTGAGTGGTGGAGTTTGGTAAGAGGGTGAAGGTGTTTAGTAGTTTGGGGTAGGCTGATATGTGATTGGAGGAATGTTTAGTATTTGATGGGATATTTGGTTCTTGATGCTACCATTACGGCTCCTCTGTCCCTTTTCTTTGTCACACCGCCTGACTGTAAGTCCTTGTTTGTAGCTTGCAAAGCTGCAAAATTGGTAACCATACCGCTTTTGATGCCCTCTTTGATCCTTTCTCCCAGCTTGATAATGCCAGAAAATTTATGGCCATCGATTATCATCAGCCTCTCATAATACTGTGGGTCTTAAGGCCCGAATGAAGAATTTGTTCACTCGCTCATCTTCGTGAGCAGGCCTAACCTTAGCAGCTTCTGACCTCCATCGAGTAACATACTCACAGAATGTTTCTGTCGGTTTCTTTTTCATATATTGAATATAGAACACATCTAGTGCATTCTGGGTGTTGAACCTAAAATCTATCCATCAAATCTAATGCATGCTCACCCAGTTTGACCACTTCTTTGGATCCTGGCTAATGTACCAAGATAAGGCATCCCCCTTCAAGCTCCTCATGGAAAGCTTCATGTGAGTTTTCTCATCCTTTCCTGCTCCAACCAATTTATCATAGTATGTTCTCAATTGGACCGTTGGATCCCCTGTACAATCAAACATCTCAAACTTGGGAGGTTTGTACTCCTCAAGCAGTTCAACATAGGGCTGTATGCAAAGATCTTCGTAGTTTATCCCCTCAATTCCCTTACCACCTTCAAAGCCTTGAATTCTACAATTATACTTTTTAAGCTCTTCTGCCAAATTTTTGATGAGTAAGTCCTTATATCAGACTAAAGCGCGCTTGAGACATGCTGGATGGAGTGTGACATAGTCTCCACATAAATGGGGTTATTATGATGGGTGTGGCAGAGGTCTTTTGTGGGGTTCTGGAGTTCTGGGATGAGCATGGGGTGTTATTTGATGTATGGAAAGCATTGCAATGGTTATGAGGAGTGGTATGGTTTTGTTGCTATGTGATGTTTTATGGAGGTACAGGAATCTAAGCATTTGGAATAGTAACCTATGGACTAGTGAGGGAAAAAGACAGATTCATGAGATTCCGGACTTGATCAAGTTCCTCCTGAAATATCAACATCTTTTGTTCAAGTTAGGATGCATTTTACTTGGGGACCGGAGTACCATGAGTGACCTCTACCCGTTCAGGTGAGTTGTTCGAATCTTTCATTTTCCCTTTGTTCTTCTGTCAGACACGACTGAGAAGAGGAGTAGATGGAGGGCCCCTGGATCTCGTAAAATATGATGATGATTCCAGAGTTCACAAACTAACCTTTAGGGAGGGGAATAAACAAAAAGTAAAACAAAAGGTAAAAAGTCAGTAAGGATTATATATAAGAAAATGTTGCAATATTTAAACACATAGTACAGAATGTAAACCATGTCCTTATTTATGGACCTCTTTATGCCGGAGGTAGGCCTAACGACAAGTTGATTTGGTGAACTTGGAATGCTAAATGCCTCATTTCGTTATAAAAAATAAACGAATCCCAAATCAACACTAAATAAAAAGAAATTAAAAGTTTGTTAGTGCCCATCGCCCTTATTACACTTTGTAAAGCACAAATGAAAACTCCTATCTATTTAGTCCCAGAGGGACCTCCCCCGGACTCGGCATTATTGGTTCCATCGACAACATTCCTAGCTCACGCAGTCCCAATAACAAATATGCTCTGTCCAGGTGTCCACCTTCATTTCCTTCAGCGTACGACAGTCTTCGACCCTTTTTAGAAACTTCTTTTCCAACTCCACTATACCTCGCTCCAAATACACAAGTCGTTTGTTGGCGCCGCCAGCCATATCCTTCCACTCTTCAATTAGTTTTTGATTGGCTTCATGTATCTCACGGTTCTTGCATTTGTATTTTAGGATTCGCTTGCGCAGATGGTTCCACAAGCCAAAATTGAAGTAGCAACTTGCAACCTCCAAAGTGTTTGGATCCCCGTTGACACCTTTCTAGAGCTCGATATATTTCTGCAATGATCATTGGTACGAGATTGAATGGTTGTTCGTCAATTTCCTCCACTAGAGTTTTACAAGAGTGAATGTTTGTTCGTCACTTCCCTCCATTAGAGTTTTAGTTACCGTAGCTAGTTTAGTGTGGATTCTTGACTTGTTAGTTGAAAACACGATCAATCCCAGTTAACAAAACATGAACACAAAGACCCTTTGGTGAAAATGTCCCAATGGTATGATGGAAAATTCGTTAGGATAGGTACGGTAGGATTTGATATGACCGTACCTTTTGTACAATAATCAAAAGGGATATAGGAGTCTTCTAGACATGTCAGATCAGGATTTTTCTTCAAACCTATCATCTTTAGGAAGCCTCTGCTCTTGCGGTTTTCAGGCATCAACAAACCCGGAGTTTCCCATGGTATACCGACCAATCCGCCTATTTCTTCTAGTAAGGGTGTCATTTCAATATCCCCAAAACGGAACACAAACCTCTCTCAATTCCAAAAAAAAGTAGCAGTTTCTATGATCTTGTTGTTTGGTTGGATTTCCAGGAGAGAATGTACGTTCCCCCAAACATTTATGGACGAGAGTCTGATCACAAGAGTGAAGATCCTTCCATCAGCTTAACAGTTTGGGGTAGATGTTGATGACCATGCAAAATCTGGGGACTTCGTGCCTCATGTTTTTGCAAAAAAATAAGGTTAGGCCCTTACCCCCACCTGGCTCGACTATTTAATATCAACGATTATCATAAAAGAGTTTAGTGCTCAAAATAACTGCACAGAATGTGCCGATATCCGTTTGGGGTGTAGGGAAACCCAATGGACATTGAACAAGGCTATCTTTAAAGAGTCATTATACGGACAACATAACTAATTCGGCTAGGTTTGACCATGATACATGCACAACTTAAATCAGAGTAAGGTTTCTATGGGTTTTACAGTGGTACCCTTGAGCGGATAACTCAACAGGAAAAAGCGCGAAACTTTCGACTACACAATTGATCGTCCGATTTTATTGAAAATATGCCTTTGTCAGATTTAGGGGATGATAATATCGGAAGAGCGCAATCACTCATGGTAAGCGCTGCTATAGGACTTTATTTTCCACGAGTGGAATATGATGTGGAGCATGATTATGCAATAGTTAAAGGCATGTAGTCATGTATTTGCAGGTTAAGAAAGCTATAAATATAATAATTTCATAATGTAAACTGGTAGTAATTAAAATCAATAAAGAAAAGAAAAAGGAGAGAAGTCAGTTTTGTAATTGAAAAGAAAGTTGAATGAATAAACATATAATTGCGCGTAAAGAAGCATAACTTCACAATAAAAATCTGAAATGGTAAAAGCCTAAATGTCCCGAACAGAGTAACCATGCTGTCGTGCCCTCTTTTTCTTGCGAAATCGAGTGTATGACATTTGGGAGTACAACTCATTCCTTTCGGGAATTGGATTTAGTTTGAAGAGTCGCCACCTAATGATTAGGGTGCATTAGGACACTAAGGAGGTTTGATTTGAATAAGTAGAGATTGGGTAAGGCTTGAAATTATTCAAAGGAAAAGGTTTAAGAACCCTTCAGAATTCACTAGTGTAGTTCCCGGCCAGACTATTATTGTGACTTGAGTAAAATTAGCATAGAGTCAAATTAGGCTCAAATAAGAGGGGATTTCATCATATAAAGGTCTGCAAATAAATGAAGTTGAAAAGAAGAAAGCAGATTTCCCTTTTTTTAGAGAAAGAGTTTGAAATTCTTTAAAAGAGAAAAAAAGGGAAAGGGGTCCTAGGTTTATTAACAATATGAATTACCCTACATAATTTCCGGTAATCACTCCTTAATGAGGGGCTACGGGTGGCATTATCGCTTGGTGATCATATTCATATCTACCATTCCCACCACGTTAAGGTACTAAAGCGTGTAATAGTCTCGTTTACTTATTGCATGCTATTACTCGTCCCAATCCTATCACTCCCGGAGGCATAACTAGTCCTAAAAGGGAAGGACATTAAGGCTTATTTGTGGTTTTAAAGGTAAAAGTTCTATGGCGACATATAAAAACATGTACAGCATGTTGAGGGAAAGAATATAACAAGTAAAAGGCTCAGATATACCTTCTTTAAACAGAGAAATCACGTAGTTTTGACTTACACATATTGGTTAAGGTGTGATTAGGTTCTGAGCATGCAAAAATGTAATGGTCAATGCAGATTTATTTATTATATAATTCATATAAGAAGTCCCAATCAGGCTACCTCTTGGTTGTGGTTACTAATAGAACTGATTTAATTTAAACTTTACCCTAAGGCTTTCCTAAGTGGGACAAGGATCCTATAGGCACGATATTTGTTAATTCAGAACTCGGTAATAATAAAATGAACAGTGTCACACCTCCATTTCTTCACTACACCCCCAAAAGGGTGTAGAAGGGAGTATTTTCCAACTTAAAGTGACAATCAAAACGGGATTATTTATTAAAAACAGTTAGAGTTGCCACTTGGGATAATTTACGGTATCCCAAGTCACCCTTTTTGAATCCCGGATCGAGGAAAAGATTAACTCTGTTTATGTCTGCGAACACAGAAATCTGGGTATAGAATTATGTTAGCCCGGGAGAAGGTGTTAGGCATTCCTGAGTATCGTGGTTCTAGCAGGGTCGCTTTGATACCCATTTAGAACCTATGTACATTTATCTTTCACAACTTTTAATTAAGAGAATTATCTTGTAATGGGTTACACGTACGTATATCCGTCTATTTTTGTATGTCAAAAATTGTATCATGCAAAATTAATAATGCTTTAATAATATTAAGAGAGTTTGGCTAAAGTTGCGTGAACGCATACTCTGGTTTTGCTTTTAAAATCATAATAGTGTCACGCGGATGTATACACAATCACAATTGTATTTCAAAGGGCCCTAAAGGCTCTTTTATAAATATTAATCATTTTTATATCTAGGTTATGAAATTAATACGAGGGCCACGCAATTATCATTTTTGTTTGGCATGACGTGCCTGGAATTTATTCTAATTAAGGGGGGGGGGGGGGGGGGGGGGGTTGTATTCAAACTAGATGTATGAGAGCCATATCTTATTTCATTGTCTAAAATTACACACTCCACTATTGATAGAAATCTGCCAAATGCAACTAAAGAAATCTAAAGAACTCAAAGGGGAAGTTGATTATTTACAACAAATTGGTCTAATCCGAGCTCAAACAAATTGACGAATTACGAGTTAGAAGTCTGCCTAGTTTGGGCCTAAACACGAGCCAAAGTTTGAACCAAAGAAATACAAAATACTAACGACAGAATTAGGAAAACTTGAAATCAAACGGCAGGATCCTTCTTTAATTTAAACAACGAATTATTTTCTGGTATTTTAGCCATGATTCAAATTTAAAAGCAATTAGCAATTTCATTTTACGACAAACAGTAATTTAACTTCCAAATTCCCAAACTACCTTTCCAATACAATTCTTAAAGCTGAAACCAAACCAATATAATACAATTAGAACCAATATACAATAAAACTAGTACCATTAGGGAATTAAAATGCAAGCCAGAATTAGAGAAACCCCCTCGAATCGCAATCAAAGGCGAACATTTTAAGAAAAATGAAATATGAGAGTCTATGACTAGCTGAACATCACTTGACATTTAAAATGAGAAAACACGGTACTTATACTAACTGATCTCTATTACATGTAACCAATTGACATTTAAAAAAAAGAGTCCTAAACTATTTGACCAAACATTATATTAATCAAAAGCTCGTCTCAAAACTTATAAATTAAGGAAAACCAAACTATTAGCTAAGCAAGTGACCACACCCAAAGTATTATGTTAAATTCTGTCATAAAACCTCAACAGACCATTCCCATCATTCAATCAATTTTGTTAGAAGAATAAATGGATAGAGTCCACAGTCCGTTTGTCGATACAAATGCAAAATACTACTGCAAATCACCCTTACACACAATTCCAGGAGGAGAGCCTACTGTGCAATTCTAATTTTAATTAGAAACAATATAAGAAAAAGGGAGCCATGTTCTAATGCATTCTTCATTTAATAGAGACACTACTCATTACGTGTTCAACAGTCATTCCTCAATTACAAGCCAAAGAAGTACCTGGAAATTGGAAGAAAATAGAAATGAACACTCAACACTAGTCAACAACAAAGAACAGTTCCAAATTCAGCCAAATTCCCAATGAAATCAACTCATAAACCAATGAAATAGTAACTTAATCGCAAAATTCAACCCAGACTTTGACAAGAAAATAGATTCAAGCCATCCCAAACCCTCATGAGTCAAAGATTGTTTTAGCAAATTGGAGATTGAAAATCAAAGTAAAAAATTGAAGCCATTTTTTCTGAAATATAGTGCTAATGGTTCTTTGTATTTTCCAGGAACTCTCTCACTGAAGTCCCCCTTGGAAGGCAAGAATAAGCTGCCTTTTTAGGTAAGAAAATAGGGAAGACCTTAAGAATTCAGTTTTGCACCTATAGTCCCTTTCTAATTGTCATTTTTAGCTTAAAAGTCCTTCAATTTTTTGACTGTTACCCAAGCTACAGCCGCTACATGTTTGAAATTCAATATGAACCCCACACTAGAAGCTTCCTATTTCTTTTATTAAAAGATTCCTTAGGTAAATTACCCTAACTACCCCTTTGTGGCCCTATTTTTACTTAAACATACCTCATGGGTCAAGTTGACCTCGGGTCCAGCCTCACACTAGACTGAATTTCCTTCTCTTTGGGCCACTGTGTTGGCAGATGTTATGGCCCTTGGGCTTCTGAATTTTTGAAGCCCGGATAGCAATCCAAAGAAAAAAATAAACCGTAAATAGGTAAGCCCAACAATTCGGGCATTTTTGCATCGAAGGAAATATAAACGGAGTAGGATGCAAGGAGAAACGCAAGTGAGAAGCATGTAGAAATCTAAAAAGGAGCTAAAGAAAAAATGTTATTTTCCCTAATATCTTGATAATCACTATTATGACTTAAATGTTAAACATGCAACATATAGACATTTGAACTAACTAAAAACGAAAGAAGAAGAAAAAAGTAACAGACAAAAATACAACTTGGAATACATACCAAGATGGACAGAAAAGATGGGAGAAGAATGGAGAGAGACAATAGAGGATGAACAAACAGGATAGAAAATGACGAGAGACCAAGAAATACCCAAAATAGGAAAACCAAACTGTAGGCTTGGACGAACCTCCACTAATCTTCGATTTAAACCGAAATTGGTATTAATCAAATTTACTTGTTGACAATAAACGATTAACACAAATTTAAGGCCGAATCACGCTTTGACATTTCAAAATTTGGGAGACTTTTCTTTTGTTTTTTTTAGATCTGAAACTGGCCTTGTTTGGTGATGATTTGAGGAGATATGGTGGTAGATTAGGGCTAAGGAAGGGTTAATGCTTGCATGGATGAAAGTTGGGGTTGAATAGAGGTGGCACCGCCACCGGGGAAAATGTGGCGGCGCTAGGGTTTTGATTTTTCAACTGAAGATTCGAAAGGTTCTAGAGGCTTTTGAAGGAAGTGGAGCACATGTCCACAAAGAGGAGGGTGAGTCAGTGATTTGGTGTAAGATTGGAGGCAATTGGATGCCAGATGCCGCCGTGGGTGATTCCTGGCGGGCGTTAGGTGGTGGTTTGTGGCAGCAGTGGGTCTGGAGTAAAAGATGAAAGGGGAGTGTCGAATTACATAGATACGAGCTTGTTTGGACAATTATATCAAAATAGAGGGAAAGGGGGTTCCTTGGCCGTTGGATTGAAAGAAATAACGGCCCAGATCTATCATTCCCCACGATATTAATTAACAATGGCCCAATAGAAATATCCAAATTTCTATTCTTTCTCCTTCAATTTCTCTTCAAATTCAAATCTCTTTTTTTTCTTTTTTTCAAAATGAAACTAAAAATCGAAATTAAATTATATAGCCAAACTAACCTAACAAATACTAAGTAACCTAAATAAAAGTTTTCCAAACTGATTAAAAACAAACAAAAAGAAAAACTAATCAAAATCAAAGTTAAACTTAAAAGGTGCAAATTAAACTATTTTTCATGATTTTCCCCTCTTAATAAAATAAATTAATTACTAAGTAATTCTAAAATGATTAATTATACACTAGATGCAAATTCACATATTTTTGTATTTTCATTAATTAAAATGCGCGGACAAAAAAAAACAATTAACAAAAATGTCACGAAAATTCATAAAATTGCAAACAATAAAAGAAATTTATTTTGTTTTTAAATTATGAGAGTAATTCATATAGGACAAAAATCACATGCTCACAGCTACTCCTCTTTGCTCGGAAACACAAAGAGTTTTCGGGCAAAGATAAAGTGAGTGGATACGAGCGATTTTGCCTGTTTGAATACTCAGTGGGAAGCATTTTTGAAAGATTTGACCGCACCCTACTTCTGAGATTGCGTACATATCCTTGGCTAGAAAGGAATCAAGTCAGTGTAGTTCAGGAATATTTGGTAGCTGAGACTACATGTCATGCCCAAAAATCCGAGGAGCGCGACCGGCGCTCAAATGAGTAAACCCGACCGAGCAAGCCCGTTAGGACTCATTCTACCCAAACTATCTCATGAATAAGTAGGATATGGACTCCATTAACCAAATTCTATAAACATATCATTTATGATTTCCATTTCGTTTCCATTAGCAACTTCAGTTTGTCATTTATAAGGTTTTACAAGTTTTGTACATCATTGCCAAACATAAATATTTCTATTTTTAAATTTAAATACCCGACACTACCCACAACCTGTCTACGGAGCATCTAAATACAACTGAAAAATAATATGGAAATGCCGGCAACAAGGCTCCAGCTATACCTTGCACAAAAACAAAAATAAGACTCCAGAAAAAAGGCGACACGAGCCACGCTAGGCCCCGAGAGGAAAGGGACTCACCAATTAAGCTGACGGGAAGTGAAGAAGTGCTAATGTCGGTGGACTGGAGTAATTGCTATGGAATCACCTACAATCATAACATGAATGCAGTGCCCCTGGCAAAAGAGAGGTCAGCACATTTGAATTGTACTGCTATGTATGAACAAACCTTACCCCAAGTAAAATCAAACAATATACAAGTAACCAACAGTATAGAATCAACGATCAAATCCACATGAAAGGAACAATCAAAGCTAAACAAGCTTCCTATTTTCCAAACAATACACAAGTAGCCAATAGTAATAGAATCAACGATCAAATGCACATGAAAGGAACAACCAAAGCCAAACAAGTTTCAGAATCTCTCCTTTTCCCCTTTCAACATCATCTCATCACATCAGTGATTTAAAAATTTTTCAATATTTTCTTTTTTGTAGTGATTTGAATCACTTTTTCCACCCTTATTACATCGGCCACCCTTATCACTACAACCCACACCTTATTACTTTGTGTTGTGGCGCGCAACCCGATCCTACAGAAAAATCCACATTTCACCTTATCAGCACAAACCACACCTTATTACTTCATGTTGCAGCGCGTAACCTGATCTCACCGGAAAAATCACATTTCACCTTATCACCACAACCCGCACCTTATTCTTCGTGTTGCGGCGTGCAACCCGATCCCACCAAACATTCACAATTCACATACAACAAAAACAATTAAGGAATACAAACAACAATTCACTAAGAATTTCCATAACCATCAATACCATTTCCATCATATTCCACAACTTATATGTAATTAAAGCCACAATGGTAATTGTCCATGAAAAGCCATATATGTTTTTACCACAGTTGTTTTGATTGTATTAATTACTCTTTCTTTCCGTCATTTTTTCACAACCATTACCACATAAACACATTCACTAACACATACACATTTTGTTTGTTGTAAATTACTTGCACCAGTATTTCGGGAGACTTAACCACGAACACTCAAAGCATGCCAATCACAAGAATTGAACAAATAGGCCACATAGATATCGCATACCAAATAGTCGTACACCAAACAAATTGACTTTACAAGATCAAAGTTAGCATACATACCTCGATTAGGCTTTTCTTAAGTTACTACAACATTCCAAAAATTCTAGCAATTCCAATCTACTATGAGACATAATAAAATTGGACACAGATTAGAAAGATATTCATCGTTTCTGCTCATTTGAGCATTTTATCAAATACTAGTTGAGCATCTAAATTTCCAATCTCTTTTTCAGAGTTTTCCTTCATTCCCCAACCAAATCTTTACTTATTTATATTAAACAATCTTCCCACAAATCTAATTTGCACATGCATGTACACATAATAGTATTATGCCCAAAAATCATACCTCAAAGCACCATCTCATACCCCAAACTCGAAATTAAAGCCTAATGTATAGAATCTTGCCTCTTGGATGAAGAACTTATGATTGTGCTCTTTGATTCTTGAAGGTTGATACAAGGTTTGGATGATTATGAATATAGACCTCTCTTTACCCCTCTATATGCTCTCATCTCTCTCAAAAATAATTAAGAAATGACCCCAAAATGAACCCTATACCCTATATATTGAAATAGGGGCAGGTTATAAAAATAAGAAAATTAACCTTCCAAAGTCAGGTTTGCTATTGCAAAATGGACCGCAAAACAAGAATGTTGGTTGCACAATGCATCACAAAATTGAATCCCAAAAATTGGATATGCTTGCCCAGTTTGCGACATAAACTCGACCACAATGTCAAAAATGCGATTAGTTTTGCGGTCGCAAAGTTGATACAGGATCACATTTTCCACCCTTTGGTAATTTGATCATAAGTTTGCGTAGAAATGTCCAAATGATGAACGATTTGAAGAATTGGAAACAAGACTCGAAGACCTTTCATTTGATAGGTTATTCATCAGATAAAACTTTATACTTGTTTAGATAAGCTCGTTCAAAGTATAGACTAGTGCAAGCTCATTTGGAATTTTAGCCTATTAAGGACTTTTCCAATTTTTCTTAGCCATAGGCCTTTCCTTGGACCCCAAATTACTTACCACAAGACTATACACATCTTTACAAAATTCAATTGATGTACACTATGTTAATAGCATTTAAAAATATTATAATAAGCCTACGTGGAACCACGAGATCCTAGGTTACATAGCAAAATTTTTCGGTACCGTAGATTCTCCCCCCTTAGGATAATATGTCCTCGAAAAAGGAGTATATTCCGACTTAAATGCTTAATATAATAGATCTCTTTTCTCACCTACCTGAAGACCCTAAATTTTGGCTAACTCCTAAATTTTTCAGAAATTTTGTCATAGTCTCCTTTGTAGATAGGTGTATCCACCTGCCATAGAACCACCAAAACAATACAAAAAACACACCTTCAACTCGTAAAAGAACAATATTGCATGTATCAATGACAAGAACCTCAACATTACAAACATTACTTTATCACGATGATACTCGGGCATGGACAGGACAATTTTAAATCAATACGACTAGAAGATACCTTTCAAATCAAAACCAACTGCTATGCAATCCATAGAAAATATTTTTTTTCCACAACTCTCTTGGCCTTCAATAGCCTCTTATATCTACAGACTTCCCCAGAACAAATTCACAAGAGCAATTTCAACCTCTAAACTTACTTATCAAGTAGATATTTCGCATAAACTAACTATCCACTAACTTCACCTTCAATAATTTCCACCAAAATGACACATAATTGATCTCCACCCACTTTCTTAGACATAGACATGTGAATTTACAAAATATATGGCGAATAACTATGGGGACACTTAATACTCCTAGTGCGGCCTAATGTGGAATACACTTATGCAACCTTTATTATCAACTCACATAACATCTTCAGTTGAAAATATTGAGAATAGCTTTCTCACCCTTCAAACTCTAAATCTCCAGGCGAAAACTCACATTAATCCTTGATGACCTTCAACAATTACTCTAAGATGTGCTATCATAAACTGACCATAAAATTACCTATCAAATATATGTGATCACACGGTAAAGCTTCATCTTTGACTCGTCTAAACTTACAACACCCAATGGATCTAATAAAATGAGGAACAACAGAGTTCAAGATCAAGCGTGAGTTATTTAGGAATCCATTAATGCACTGAGTAGATTACTTTCTGAAGTTACAACTAACAATGTTGACATGATTAATCATTGTGATGACGTCAATTATTACATAATGAGCCATAGGGGTAAATAGCACATTGGAAATAGGAATCATCAAGGAGGAATATTCAAGTACGTGACCCAGTTGTTTCCTAGGGTGAAGGGAAAATCAATTCATGCTCTGGTACCTTGAATGTGCTATGGGATTCAAAATACATGATGTGGAATTAAGCTCCTGACATTAGCTGACACAGGGAGTCTATGCCTTAAGCCCATGAGGATAAACATGAAATTAAAAATTTTATGAGATTATCATAACTCAAATAGCTTAACCCTCGCTGACAATTGACCCTATATGAGAGAACTAAAGGTATGACAACTTGTCTTCCAAATTTATATGCTCATGATATGTGCAAAAATCTGAAGGCATCTAATTTCCCCCCCCCCCCCCCTTCACGAGTAAAACCACATAGCTCAAACATCTAAATGTTGGAATGAAATCACGTACTGGTTAGAGGAATTCTAATGGCTAGCGTGATCCTCGGAGAGAAAGAAAAATAACATTCATATCCACCCAAGGAGGTGTAATACTAAGGGTAGCAAAACTCTCCTCACATGAAAATGATATAGTTAATTATTCTAGAAGCCGAGAAGAAAGCCACGTAACATATCCAATCCGAACCATTTTAGACTTTCGAAAAAAGGGACACACTTTGGTTTGAAATCAGGGCAATTTCAGCCTAAGCTCAAAGGAAAATCATCACTTTTGAAACCCATGAAACAATCCCTCGTAGTCCTAGAAAACCAATAACAATGGACAAATGGTACTTAAAACTGTTACGAGTTGGTATAGAACAAGACCTCAAAGTGCCCACATGCATAAGTTCGAAAGAATGAGACATGTTAATGCATTTCGAGGAGAAGTAACCTATATTATCTGGTCACATGGATAAGCAGATAAGGTAAATGTTTGTTAGAAGAACATCTACAAAGAATACCAACAATATTTGTTTATTCTAACAAAAGGAATATTTCCCCTTCCTTAATGCAACAAGAATTCCTCTTTGATGCCATGAAACGTAAATGAATTTTACAATGAGAGTTATAAGATGAAATAGATTGTAGTATATCAAAACTAATGAGCACCATTTGGAACCAACAACCTCAAACTAAGTCAAAGACATTAGAAGTCCATCGTAAAGGGGGATTTACCTACTTTTCTTTTAGAAAAGGGTACTTGTAGAGTATAAAAATGAGGTGAATTTAATCAAATAGTCTAGTTGGGTGACTAGTCAAGAAATTAAGATAATATTACATTGAAGATTACGGGTAAACAACACACCATGCAAGGCAAATGAAAAGAAAGTGAAAGAGCCTTATGGAAGTAACCTTTACATTGTATCCACTAGGAAGGGTGGTAATATAAAGCGATTACAAGAAGCTACATTATTGAAAGAAGATCTTTGTATGAAGTCACGTGATGTATAGCTCTAGAATTCAAAATAATCCAATTATGTTTAGCAATTAATATCATAATGAAGCACTACAACACACTTTTGCACAAACAACCATTACAGTCCACATTGGGAGATGCTATAAGACTTGACTGAGAGAAAGGCTTTGACATATGAATGTGTTACTAGGTGTATTTCTCCTTGGCCAATCCGAAATCAAAAGGCGAGACTTAGACTAATAAGCAGATCATTGGAGTGCCATAGTGTATATAATCCATTATCAGAAAGGGATCATTCAATTTCATTAATTGCGGCATGCTATCAACCCTTGAACTTTAAGTGATAGGAGAACCAAATGAGATTGTATAGAATAATCATAGAGAGTTTGCAGATGCTCATTATGAGTTCATGGATTTCAACTTGAGAACTACCCATATGCTAGTGAAATACATAAGAATATGACAAACGGGCCTTATGCTATAATAAGCCCCAAAGGTGTGCTTGGTCCTCAAAGAGAACTTAGTAATGGTCCTTACGAGACAGAACGTGCTACAATGACTCATAGAAGGATATGTTCTCTCATGGTTATCGAACAAGTGTTGGAAAACTAGCACAATTAATTTACTAACTAAAGAAGACAATGAACACATTTTATGAAGGTGCAAAGAGAAAGAAAACATCTGTTATGAGCTGGACATGCTTCTGCTATATTAACTCCCAACTGCAATATACGACCATGCCACGAGCAACCACAATACTAGGACAAAATGAGCTACTTACTACTTGATGTCCCAAGTGGACACGAAAGTTATGGTACATGTTCTTCCAATGCCGTGGATGTGAGGATCTCAATTTTTAGAGAGACATTCTGCACACGGTGACCATTTCAATCAACATGAACTCATGTGAGGTGTTAAGGTATGCGCTTATGTTCCAAGGAAGTGAGAGGATTTCGTGATGGTATCCGCAAGAGAGTAGATTGACTATTCAAACGATATAAGCCATATACGCAACTGAGTAAAAGAGTGACTCGAGAAGGATCGCAACGCTGGATGCTTCGTATGGAACTTGACACCACATAGGTAAACTTTAGGATAGTGCATGCATAGGCACAAGCGAGTGGATTTTTTCCATTTAAATAAAAAGATTCTATAATAAGTTCTTCGGATGTAGTCACTTGGTGAGAATTTAGAAAAAGCAAGTCGGAAGTATCAATCCTAGAATTAGAACTCAATTCAAGGGAATAATAATAGAACTTAATTCCACAAGAATGTAAATAATAGAATTCATAGTATAGTGGATTCACGAAAAATGCGTCTCATTCAAATAGTCGATACACGTGATGTTTTGTTATTCAAGACCTTGTTAAGACCGTGTTTATGAGAACTCTTCAATATGGATGTACATATACAATGAGTAGAAATTTTCATTTGACTCCCTTAATAATGTTAGGTTGATAGGGCAATAGCTTAATCGATACCCCTCGACTCCATATCCCTAACGTATGTAGGTAACATACTGATATACTACATGATCTGATAGCGCATAGACATCAATAGGACAAGTACACTCCCCTCTTAGCGATATGTTCTACCAATCCATCCACAACTCAATACATTCTTCTAACAAGTCCCTGGGTAATCCACTCGGACTCAATGGTGGGATCAATCCCTTCTTACATGCTTCAAATTCGCGGATTGTGATACCAATCTTGATAATAAGACTTAGAGAGGAAATCACCTCCTTAACTTGAGCTCTATCGCACGATTGGACTGTCAAAGACGGCTGAAAATTCTAAATGTTGGAATAGCCTCCAACTTATAGATGTAGTCGACAACACACCAATAATAAGGACTCTACTAGACATGACTCCGAGACATCCTAGGACACTATTTAAAACCTTAGGCTCTGATATCAAGTTTGTCACGCCCCAAAATATGTGGAGCGCGAGTAGCGCTCAACAAAGTAAACCTTATTGACCAAGCCTGTTAGGTATCATTCTAATCAAACTAACTCATGAACGAATAAGATAAGGACTCCATTAATCAAATTCAATAAACATATCATTAAAGATTTCCATTTCGTTTCCATTAGCAACTTTAGTTTGTCATTTTAAAGGTACTATAAGTTATATGCATCATTTTCAAACACCAATATTTCTTTTTTTAAATTTCAATACCCGACACTACCCACAACCTGTCTACGGATCCTCTAAATACAACGGGGAATAATATGCCAAATGCCGACAACAAGGCTCCAGCTATACCTTACACAAAAACAAATATAAGACTCCGCAAAAAAGGGGGCATGAGCCACGCTAGGCCCCGAGAGGATAGGGGCTCACATATTAAGCTGATGGGAAGTGAAGAAGTGCTAATGTCGGTAGACTGGAGTACCTGCTATGGTATCGCCTACAATCATAACATGAATGTAGTGCCCCTGGCAAATGAGACGTCAGTACATTTGAATTGTACTGGTATGTATGAACAAACCTTACCCCAAGTAAAATCAAACAATATACAGCTACCAACAATATAGAATCAATGATCAAATCCACATGAAAGGAACAACCAAAGCCAAACAAGCTTCACAATCTCTCATTTTCCAAACAATACACAAGTAACCAATAGTAATAGAATCAACGATCTAATGCACATGAAAGGAACAACAAAATCCAAATAAGATTCACAATCTCTCCTTTCTCCCCATTCAACATCATCTCATCACATCAGTGATTTCAGAATTTTTAAATATTTTCATTTCAGTAGTGATTTCGATCACTTTTTCCACCCTTATTACCTCGGTCATCCTTATAACCTTTGCCACCATTATTACCACAAACCACACCTTATAACATCATCTTGCGGTGCATAACCCGATGCCACCAGAAAAATTATATTTCACCTTGTCACCATAACCCACACCCTATTACTTTGTGTTGCGGCGCTCAAGCCGATCCCACCAAACAATCACAATCACAAACAACAATAACAATAATAGTTCACAAGGAACAAACCACAACAACAATTCACTAAGAATTTCCAAAACCATCAATACCATTTCAATCATATTCCACAGCTTATATGCAATTTAAGTCACAACGGTAATTGCCCATGACAAGCCATATATGTTATCACCATAGTTTTTTCGATTATATCATTTACGATTTCTTTCCATCATTTGTTTCCTAGCCCTTACCATATAAACACATTTACACACGCACACATTTGGTTCGTTACCAATTACTTGCACTATTATTTTGGGAGACTTAACCATGTACACTTAAAGCATGCCAATCACACGAATTTAAAAAATATTCCACACAGATATCACATACCAAATAGTCGTACACCAAATAAAGTAACTTTACAAGGTCAAAATTAGACATACATACCTCGATGAGGCTTTCCTTGAGTTACTACAACGACCCAGAAATTCTAGCAATTCCAATATACTATGAGACATAACAAAGTTGAATACAAATTAGAAAGGTATTCCTCATTTTAGATCATTTGAGAATTTTATCAAATACTAGTTGAGCATCTAAATTTCAAATCTCTTTTTCAAAGTTTTCCATCATTCCCCAACAAAATCTTTACTTCTTTATGTTAAACAATCTTCCCACAAACCTAATTTGTACACGAATGTATATGTAATAGTATTATACCCATAAATCATACCTTAACGCACCATCTAATACCCCAAACTCGAATTTAAAGCCTAATGTATAGAATCTTACCTCTTGGATGAAGAACTTATGATTAGGCTCTTTGATTCTTGAAGGATGATGCAAGGTTTGGATGATTATGAAGATAGACCTCTCCTTTCTCCCTCTATATGCTGTCCTCGCTCTCTAAAATTTGTAAGAAATGACCCCAACATAAACCCTAAAGCCTATATACTGAAATGGGGTTGGGTTATAAAAATAGAAAAATTAGCCCTCCGAAGTCAGGTTTGCAATGGCAAAATCAACCGCAAAACAAGAACACTGGCCGCACAAAGTTGAATGTATTCCCTTGTTCTGCGAGGGGGACTCTTGACTGCTGAAAGTTGAATGTATTCCCTTGTTCTCCAAGTATACTCCTGAATCCAACAAAAATAAACAAGACAAAGAAAATTTTCTGCCCTTGTTTGGTAGTTGGTCACATATTTGAGTGTAGACTAAATCATGTTACCAAATATTAATAACTTGAAAGCTGAAACATGAATCTCCCTTGTTCTCCAAGTGGGCTCCTTACCGCTGAGCTTGAAATGTATTCCCTTGTTCTCCAGGTGGGCTCCTGACTGCTGACTTGAAGTGTATTCCCTTTTTCTCCAGGCAGGATCCTGACACCTGACTTGAAATTTATTCCCTTGTTCTCCATGCAGTCTCTTGACTGCTGACTTAAAATGTATTCCCTTGTTCTCCAGACGGGCTCCTGATTGCTGAATTGAAATGTATTGCCTTGTTCTCCAGGAAGGCTCCTGATTATTGACATGAAATGTATTCCCTTTTTCTCCAGACGAGCTCCTGATTGATGAAACTTGAACGTGTTCCCTTGTTCTCCGGGTGGGCTCCTAACTACTGAAGCTTGAATGTATTCTCTTGTTTTCCAGGTGGGCTCCGGATTTCAACCAAAATAGGCAAGACAAATGAAATTTTCTTCCCCTGTTCGGTAGTTAGGCACATATGTTAGTGTAGACTAATCATGTTACCAAATATTAATAAGAACTTGTAGGCCACATCTTATTATCCATGAGGGTCCTGAAAATTCTTTGTCAAATTGCGTTATATTTTCTAAAGGAGTGACTTCCTCCAGATGTGGTTATCTAAAAAGGTATTAGATTTTATATCTAATTATCCTAGAGGGTCCTTACAACTCTTAGCTAACGAAAATTTTGAAACTAAGCTATATCTTCTAAAAGTATTGCTTCCGCTCTGTCTTTTTGTCTAAGAAAATAGTAAGGTTACGTCCCATTATCCTGGAAGGTCCTGACAACTCTTTAACTAACGACAATTCTAACACTTAGATATATCTTCTAAATGTACAACTTCAACTACATCTTGTTATGTAAGCCAACCTTAAAACTATATCCTATTATCCAGGTGGGTCCTGAAAACTTCTAGTTAAAAGACAGTTTTAACCTAATATATATCTACTGAAGGTACAACTTCCACTACCTCTTGTTAACTATGCAGACCTTGAAACTATGTCCCATTATCCAGGAGAGACCTGAAAAATCAAAATCAACTCTTATCATACTTCCCTACGACAGAACTTGCACTAAATCTTGTTTTCTAATAGAAATCTTAAAGCTAAGCCACCATAATTCGTGAGGGTCCTATAAACTTCCGGCTAAATACTATCTTTAAACGAGCGAACTTTGAGACCAACTTGTACTCTCTCTTTTTGATGGAAAATCCACAAGGCAGTATGCCTAGGGCTGGTTTTTATTTATATAAAAAGAAAAACACAAATCATGTGAAATGAAAGGTATAGACTTTGTAGAATACATATGTCCTATTATCAAAATTGAGTAATGCACTCAAAATTAATATCAAAACGAATCTAATAAACTTTGTATAATAAAAACTAGCCCATGAAGCACATGTAGAAGCCAAATCTATTTGACACTCTTTAGCAGCCCATTCCATATGTGTGTATTTGTGGCCAATGTTATTTTCCCGTGTAATTGTCAACAATAGAAGCCAACTATATGTATACTTCCCAAGCCCAACTCCACACATTATACTTGTCCTATATGTAGTCATTTTAGTCCCAATTTTGTTCATCTTCATAGCTTGCACATATAGCCACTTAGCTACTGAATGTGACTGTCTCTATGTGTGTCTGACTGCTATTCAATGTATGCATTAAATTTATGTATAGACTCCCCTTGTTACATGTATTGTCTTTATTTAGTCGTGCTTATTACCAATATAGAAAGTAATGACCTCCCATCTTCTTACTTTGAATCTCAGTGTTGTTCCAGTTTTGCCATGGAGTTTGGTGGTCCGCCATTGCATTCTATTGTCCTTCCACCTTCCCTTGATATAAGAAGTGTACATGTAGTTGCTATCTACTGCTGCATGTGGATGTATTGATATCTTAATGCCTACATATATTTGTGCTCGACTATCACTGTTGCATTTCTTTCGATGATGAAAAGTGGATTGCCAAGATCTGCATATGATGGTACTACAAAGCTGAAAGTCCTACTTTGCCTCCTTTGTATTGCATGTTGAGGATTTGGCCAAGTGTGCTGCATTATTACCCAAAATTATTGCATAGTCCATAAATTCCTGTAGCTCAGCCTTCTCATGATGCAGGTTGTCACTATGATGCGTATGCTTGTAACCTTTTCTTCTTATAGGGAATGAGAACATAGTGCTAATACTACCCATAGAAGTTGTAATGAGTGACAAAGACAGATGAAATTAGCTTTTCCTGAAAAAGAGAAAGTAATGCTATAGTAAAAGAAGGTCTTCATTGCCTTTTCTTGTTGTATTTTGCTTTTTTGTTCTAATTCTTTTTTTATGAGGCTAATGGGTCCTCAAATATTCATGGATCCCTGTATGTTGTGCATTATATCCCTCCTGATTTTGAGCTATTTTTTTCAACAAGTGCATCATCCAGCTGATTTCCCTTTTCTCAGAAGATGGAAGATCTATTGTTTGCATGATGTGTCCATATGTGACTCCATTACTTTGATTGATTTCATTGAGTGTTTGTTTTTGTTGTGCTTCTTTTATGATTGTCTTCTTGGTCTGAAGCTGATTAGTTCCAATGTAGCTCACAGAAGTGAAACCCTGAATGTGCCTTTGCTCATCATGCTTCTTTATATCTCGAATTATCATACTTGTGCCTTCCATTGCTTCCCTCTATTGACAGCATTTTGCCCTTCCCCAATTGCAAGGCATATGGAATCCTATTCTCTTGAAAAAATCATCTAGAGGCAATTTGTCCTTCCAAACCTTCCACATAAAGAATGATACCTTAAAGGTTACTCGTTTCACTGAAATCATCCTATAGGCTTTACTAGGATCCCTCCTTCTCCTGATGTAATCTCAGGCAGAACTCACAGTAAATTCTCCCTTGTTTCATGCATCCAAAATGGTTTATCCAACAACATTTTTCCCTGGAGGTTTAATGTTCTGCAATATATGATTAGCTAGGTCTGCAGTTAACAGGTTCCTCAATTTATGTTCATTCCAGCTCCTCCCATTTAGCACTTCATTAAAATATTAAACTGACTAATCAAATAAAAAATCAGGTGGTGTAATGAAATATAAAGCTCCCAAACAAGTCTAGTTTTCAAACTAAAAGAGTGCCGAACCCATTTTAGGCTGCCAGAAAATTTGGTGTTCAATTCTATCTCTATACTCTAGCATTTTTCTCCAGATGTGAGATCCATATTTCCAAGGAACAATAATAGGATTTAACTTTTTGTAGTACTTTTGACTCATGAATGCAATCTATTGTGGTGGTTATCTTCTGAAATTCCACCATAACTTACAAAATAGTTCCTTAGCAACATCATGTGGTGATCTGAACCCAATTCTCCATTTCTCATGTGGTAAGCATAATGTATCCCATGAAGGCCCATATTCACTGCCTCCTTCTATTGAGCCGCTCCAGAAAAATCTAGCCATAAGTTTGTGAAATTTATTAATCACATATGCTGGTGCATTAACTGCAGACAATAGATTAATAGGCATACTTTGAATCACATGAGAGATCAACACTGCCCTTCCCCTATTGACAGCATTTTGCCCTTCCAAGATTGCAGTTTATCTAGCACTTTCTTAATTAGGCCGTTATAGTATTCCATTTTTCTTCTGGCATAAAAAATAGGACATCCCAAATAGGTAAATGGGAATTCCTGTCTTTTCATCCCTATGAACATTTCCACCTTATTGATCACGATTTATTGTAAGATGATGCAAGTAAATTGCAGATTTACTTTTATTGATCACTTGCCCTAAAGCTGCTTCATACGCTGCTAATACCTGCATAAATAGCTGCAGTGAAGTTTCAGCTGATGAGGAAAGTATGATAGTATCATCTTCATATGCCAAGTTATTAATCTTAGGGCTACATTTAGGAAACCCAAAGCCAAAAAAATATAGATTGGAGTGAAATTCATTTTGCCCTCTTGACAAAGCTTCTGCTGCCAAAATAAACAATGTAGGCTATAAGGGGTCTCCTTGCTTCACCCCTCTGGTAAACTTGAAAAAACCTTTGGCTGCCTATTGATCAAAAATGAATACCAGTTATTAGATATCAACCCAAACACCCAACCTATAAATCTTTCAAAAAATCCCATCGTTCTTAGCACTATAGTCAAAAAATGTCCATGAAAGTCTATCATAAGTCTTCATCATATCCAACTTTATTACCAAATTTTGTCATACCTTAGTTCTCATCCTTATATCAGTTATAATCTCTTGTGTCAATAGGACATTATCTACAATGCTTCTACCCTTTACAAACCCTGCTTGCTTATCAGATATAAGGTAAGGAAATAGACCAGCTAACCTCTCATGAATGAATCTTGAAAAGATCTTGTTGACAAAGTTGCTGAGACTAATTGGTCTCTTATCAGAGAAAGTGCACACCTCCTTCTTCTTGGGTATCAGGACTAGGTATGTATGAGTGATAAACCTAGGTAATTCCTATCCATTGAAGAAAGCCCTGACCATTACTAGAATATAATCACCTATAATGTCCCAACAGCTGTGAAAAAAGCTACCATTAAAACCATCTGGGCCCCCGGCACTATCACCATTAAGTCCATGTACTGCTTGCTTAATCTCATCTCTAGTAGGTTGCCTCGACAATTCCTGATTTTGTTCTGTACTCACCATGTGTGGCACATGGTCAATGATTTCAAATTTGAGGAAACAACCTCTTCATGAAATTGTTTTTGAAAGAACTGTAAAGCCTCATTAGCCAATTCTTCTCTATCATCTATCCAGACTCATTGAGCATCTTATATTCTTTCCACATGTAGTCTCTTTCTTATCCCATTCACATAAGCATGGAAAAATTTTGTATTTCTGTCTCTATCACTAAGAGTTCTGCTTCCAAAACTTCTCCTCCAAGGCCGAATATTTAAATAGATCGTCTTGTACCTTTTGAAGTCTCTGCGTATTCTGTAGCGTATGAGGTAACTTAAATTGAGCTTCATGCATTATAAATACTCTACAAACTAGTTATTTTCTTAAATATGTCCCCAAATGTAGCCCTACTCCATATCGACAATGCTCTCTTTAGTTTTTTTATCTTGTGATTAAATATAATGAAGGGATTTTCATGCAAATCAGCATGCCAATTCTCCTATATAACTGACTTGAATGACTCATATTCAGCCCAAAACTTCAGAATCCTGAAGCTTTTCTTTATCAGAACTGAATCTGGGATCTGTGTGATCAAAAGTGGGCAATGATCAGAACTAATCTTGGATAGCTGAGAGATCTGCATTCCTTGCCATACCTGTTGAGCTTTGAAGTTAGCAAACAACCTGTCCAATCTCTTGAAAATACAATCATCTTCTGCACGACCATTCCACTAATTATATAAGCTTCCCTTAAAGCCAAGATGGGATAAGTTACATATACTCATACAATGTCTAAAATCACCAACTTCATTTAGTGGTACTGGCAGTCCTCCAAACTTCTCTCTTCATCACAGATTACATTGAAATCCCCTCCCACTAGCCATGGAATAGTCATATTCCTAGCTAGGTGGTAAAGAGAGTCGCATAATTCAATTCTTTCAATCTGATCACATTTAGCATATATTAGAGTGATCATGAATTCCTTCTGTTCTTCTATATCACATAACTTCAAAGTTAATTATTCTACTGAATTGATATCCAATGGAACATCATATTTACCATCTATAAAGGCCCAGATCTTATTAGATATATTCACAAAGGTTTATGCAAAATCAATCTCCTTCTTGTATCTATCTAATTTCTTTGATGTGTTGCATTGGTTCCATTAATCCTATGAAATCATAATGGTATTATCTATGCATTGTTATCAGCCTTTCAAAGGCTATTTGAGTTTTGACTGATCTAATATTCCATATTAGAGCATTCATCTTTAATTAATGGATTTTGATAAAGTCCTCCTTGATCGGACTCTGACTGGTAAACTTCTAGGGACCTCTTTCACCTGTTTTTTTCTTGCCTTTACCTTCTGTTCTACCATTTTTCATGTACCTAGGTGACATATCTCCTTGCCTGGCCACATTTCTAAAATTTTGACAGGTTGATTTTGCATCTACATCTTTTCCTTTTCCCACTGCTTCATCCTCCATGTCTATTTGTTTTTCTCCTGAAACAATCTTAGCTTTGATGGGCTTAAGCATCATGCTTTTATCTGCATTTCCTTTACCCAACTGAATAGCAGTCTGATCATCATCATTCTGCACATCAATAACTGTTGTTGCCTTTTCAACCATTCCAACCTTTCTAGATTTTGTTTCATCTGCCCTTTTCCAGTATAATCCGGATCAATTAGTTCAGTAACTATAGGACCATGGGTAGGACGATTTATGGATAAGTTAGGATTATCAGGCTACTAAACCTTAGAAATTGATCTTGTAATCTCCATTGAATTATCATTTTTATCTGCAGTTTTTTCATCTGTAAGTAAATCTTCTTTATGATTGTCCCCATTAACAATGACTTCTTCCCCTTGAGCCTCATGTTCTTATGACACTTCCTCTTCATATCCTTCATATAATCACCCTTATCTGTATCTTCTTCTATCTGATTAGTCCATGGTTTTCCTCCTGTCCAATTTAGTTTTTATTTCAGAACTTCCTGCTCAGCTATTTCATCTGGATCTATTGTCTGTGATGGTATATCCTGACCTGAATGATACATAGTAATATTGTTAACTGCAAAAGTTCTATTAACCTATTGAGTTGTGGATTCTTTTCTTTGTTCTTGGTTCATCTCTCTTGTATGTTCTGCTTCCTTTGTACCATTCCTCTCTTTTCTTGTCTTAGTTCCAGCTGCCTTAGGATCAAAAGCATGTGCTGATGCATTGAGTGATCTACCAGTTGCCTGCGTAGCTGTTGTATGACTTGACACATTGGTAGGATGCACAAATTCCAGTTGATTAGCTTCATTTGTTTCACTTTCTTCATTCCCTAGAACTGCAAACTTGTTTGTCAATTGAACCGGCTGAATATCTGTCACAATAGTTGCAACCATCTCTTTGCCTGTAATATTTTGCTGTCTTTGCTAATTAATGATAATACCTGCCAGGACTATTTCCTTCCGTGTAGTACCTCCACTTTGTTGCACATTCTTGGGATCAACGGAAAATATTTCTTTACCCATTTGAACTTGATCAACAACCTATGTTGCACTATTCCTCAATCGATATCCTTCACTTCTTTCCACTATTCTCCAACATTCCCAACCACCTTTCCACTACTTAAGATCATAATTGGATTCTTTGCATTATTTTGAGCATCACTCCTAATATTATCTGCATTTTTCTCCTTATCAAATTCCACAAAAAGTTTTGGATACAATCTCCAGCAAGTTTCCTCATTGTGGACTTACAATTTGCACTCCTAAGAATTCTTAGGAACATAGTCATATTACACCTTCACCCATTAATTTCTCACCTTGCAATTAGTCTCATCCACAATATCCATTCTTACCCTTTGAGGTAATTCTTCTAATAAGTCAATCTGCACCTTAACTCGTGCAAAACTTGGTCTTGTTTTGTTCACAATAGCCATGTCTAAGTGCAAAGGGATGCCAAAAGCTGAAGCTAAAGACAACAAGCACTCTTTGACAAAGAAAGTAGTTAATAAATTTGGAAACAAAATTCATGCCATCACCTTAGGTATTTCTTGACCTATCTTGAATTTGGAATCATAAATCAAGGTTCTCATCTGATATTCATACCCGTCCTCAGCTTTTAAATAAATAACTCCCTTAGATGAAATACTGGTGAAATCCTCTAATAATGTTAATCTAACTAACACATGAGGATCTCACAACAAACCAATATTACACTCACTTTTTATCCCACATTGAATTGGAAGGATTCGTCCGTTCTCTTACAAGTCTAGCCAACCGTACAAAAATTTTCCAAGAACTGCATATTGAAGTCCCTCGATTATATTCATCCTCTCAACTTCCACTTCCATCCACTTGATTTTGGGTTGTTCATTAACGTATTCCATAGTTTTCATGGGAATTAGGTCGATGGAGTATGCTGTTGAACTCGACGTACGCATGACAGTATTTAATGCAGTAGGTTTCAGTAGTTTCGAGTAATATAAAGGCTGGGTATTCTTGTTTGTTATTGTTGGGGTCTTGGCAGTGGAGATGGGAGGTTGACCAGCCGGAAACAATGGCTGGTCGGCAAGATTGGCCATGGCAGCAAAATGCTAAGCTTTCTCTCTTTAGATCACCAAAATCCCTAGAGACTTTCTCTCTAGAGCCTAGGTTTTCTTTTCTTTTCCTTCGGGGTACACTTATGCTATATTTTGTTACTCATTTTTTAATGGCTAGGTCCCATTCTCCAGGAGGGTCCTGGCAACTGTTACATGAGTCTTATATTCTTTGGAGAACATTTATATGCTACCCATAATTGTTTTAAATTTTTAAACTAAGTCCCATTGTGCAGGAGGGTCCTGAAACTTCTAATCGAATTCTATCTCAAACATGCAGACTATTAAACCAACTTGTGTTCTTTTTTGCTATTTTGAATTTTAATTAGGTCCCATATTCCAGGAGGATCCTGAAATTTACAATCATAACTTCTTGGTGTTTGCTTTTCCATTACAGAGGATTTCTCCGAGACATCCGGAATTTTCCTTCCCCCGTTTCAATCAAAGAAAGATCTTGTCAGTTTAAAATGTGGTGATTAGCTTGCGGCATTCTTGCTGAAAATGGTCTCTCTGCTGTCATGCTCCTTTATGGCCAGCTTTCCAGAACTGACTATCGATTGCATGTTTTTTTGACTGGCCTTTAAGCCATATGGCCTTAGATGAACTGAGTATTTTGTACCCAAACCGTTATGTTACATTTGTGACCCTTCTGTCAGAATCTTTGAATATTTCCTGAAATTACTGAATCATTCCACTGACGAAGCTTTTAGTGATTCTTTATATCCCACTTTACCTCACACTGCCTTTCGTATGTCTTGGCCTCATTGTGCTTTGCTATTTGGAAGATGGTAGTAAGTCTTTCTTTCTTGCTTAAACAAATTGACCTTGAAAACATCTTAGAGAAATGGAAACCTGAAAGAAAATGAAATGAAATGACTCTAAATTGTTGTAGGATAAAAGAGTCCAGAATTGGATGATTGCTAAAAGGGAGACAAAAAAGAGACTTATATGTGAGGAACACTGGTACCAATGATTTTGACATGCACTTCAGCTTAGTAGGCCCATCCTATCCAACCAATCTGCTTTCAGTCGCCATGCTTTGTTGCCTCGAATTTCCGTAACCCAATATCTTCAACCAAACCTTGACGTTGATCATCCTCCAGTGCTCTGAACAGGTTTTCACCAACAGACCTCTTTCATTTGTTGATCTCTGAACTTCCTTTCACCTTAAGGTTCCCCGGAGGGTTTTCACCTATAAGACTCTCTTATTTTGATTTTCTCTTAACTCTCTTCGCCTTACGGTGCCTGTGAGGGTTTTCACCAGTAAGACTCTCTCATTCTGATTTCATCTCAACTCCAGTCACCTTACGATGCCCATGAGGGTTTTCACCAATAAGAATCTCTCGTTGCCATTTTTCGTACCTATATCGGAGTGTTAACCCTGACATGAATCGCCTCTACTTGTTCGCCTTAGCATCCCTAGGAGGCTGATCAATAGGTCTTTCTTTGGATAGTAATGTGGGATTTTAAATAGGGTTAGAAAGAAAGGTGTTAAACGCTCAACACAATCCAAATGGGTTCAAAATTATGACTTTCAAAATTGGGTTTCTTACAACAACCACTACTTTTGCCCCAATTTCTTGCTTGAGGACTTTTGTATTTTGTTTCGATAGCACCGAACCGTGAGGCTGCCTACGTATCCTTAAAAGGAATCAGGTCAAACATAGTGCATGTAATTGCTTTGTTGTTGTGATATTTCTTTCTCTTCTTCTTTTCCTTTCCTTCCTTTCTTTTCTTTCTTCATTTTCTTTTGTTGTTTTACTGTTTTGTTATTTTTCTTTTTTATTTTCTGTTTTTTCTTTTTCTTTTTTCTTTTTTTTACTCTCCATTCTTTTTTTCCTTTTCTCTTTTTGTTGTTTTTCTGTTTTCCTTTTATTCTGTTTTTCCTTTTCTTCCCTTTTCTCATTTTCCACGCTTGCATTTCTACTTTTGCTACTGGTTACGAAAGAAGGGTATGAAATAAAATGAATAACGCTCAAAAGGGGTAACAAAGGATAAAGTATTTAGATAGCAGAACAAAATGCCTTCGTCATTCCAATCTTCGAAGCATGCCAAGTACAAACAAGTACAATTTAACCAAAGAAAATCATACATAGTATCTCTTATTGCATCAGAAATGATGGCCATTTCTACACATTTGCATTCTACATCTACTAAATATAAAGCCCCATTAGACAACACTCTCGACATGATGAACGACCCCTGCCAATTTGGGGCAAACTTGCCCTTTGCCTCTGCCTGATAAGGGAGGATACGTTTCAATACTAACTGACCCACTTCAAACCTCCTTGGGCACACCTTCTTGTTATATGCTCTGGCCATTCTCTGTTGCCATGACACATTGTTGCTAATCTTTTCTCGTCAATCAAACTTAAGTGCTCCAGGCAGGTTTTGACCCACTTGTCATCATCAATTTTGGCCTCAGTGATAATCCAAAGGGGTGGGATTTCTACCTTTGCTGGTATTACTGCTTCTATGCCATGCACCAACAAACACAGAGTTGCCCCTACTAAAGTGTGAACATTTGTGCGATAATCCAACAATGCAAAGGACAGTTTCTTGTGCCATTTCCTGGAACCCTCTACCATTTTTCGAAGTATCTTCTTTATGTTCTTGCTAGCTGCCTTAACTGCTCCATTCGCCTTAGGGCGGTATGAGGTGGAATTTCAATATGAAATCTTAAAATGCTAACATACATGTTCCATCAAATGACTATTAAGATTTGCCCCTTTACCTGGGATGATTACCTTCGGGATCTCGAACTGCAAAATGATATTTGAATGCACAAAGTCGACCACGGCTTTCTTGGTCACAGACTTGAAAGTTCTAGCTTCAACCAACTTGGTAAAATAATCAATAGCTACCAGGATAAACATGTGCCCACCAGATTCTATTGGCTCAATGGGCCTAATAACATCATGAGTATACTTAACCTCAGAAGCTGTGAATTTCTTTCTAAGGTAGTATATGTCCTACTTCTTCCTCTCGGTACCATCGTGCTGACCCAACACACACCAGAATGAGTTGTCCAAGACCGTCAGATACAGAATCAATAGCCTTACTAGTTCCGTAGGACCAATACAGGTGGGTTCGACAGGTACCCCTTTATTTTATCAAAAGACTCCTTACATTCCTCCATCCACTTGATTGCAACATCCTTTTTCAACAACTTAAAGATAGGTTCATATGTTGTCGTGAGCTGAGAAATAAATCTACCGATATAATTTAGTATCCCAAACAGCCTCATCACCTCAGTTTTGTTCCTTGGAGGTGGAAATTCTTATATGGCTTTATTATTTGGTGGATCCATCTCAATTCTTCGGCATGTGACTATGAATCTAGAAACTTCCCCGATGGTACACCAAATGCACATTTTGCAGGATTGATCTGTAGATTGTTCCTTAGGAGCCTCTGGAAGAATTTTCTCAAATCCCTAACATTGTCATACGACTTCGTGTATTTAACAATTACATCATCAACATGGACCTCAATTTCTTAATGTATTATGTCGTGAAATATGGTTGTCATTGCCCATATGTAAGTTGCCCCAACATTCTTCAAACTGAAAGGCATAACCCTGTAGCAGTATATTCCCTACAGTTTGATGAATGTCATCTTCTCCGCATCCTTCTCATCCATAAAGATTTGGTGATAGCCCGCGTAACAATCCATGCAAGAACCAATCTCATGTTTTGCACAATTGTCAATCAATATGTAGATGTTCGTAATGGGAAGTTATCCTTCAGACTCACCTTATTGAGGTCACGATAATCGACACACACCTTGGTTTTACCATCTTTCTTTGGCACAGGCACAACATTGGCTAACCAGGTTGGATACCGCATGAGTCGAATGACCTTGGCCTCAAACTGCTTCGTAACTTCCTATTTGATCTTTACGCTAATGGTAGATTTAAGCATCCCCAACTTTTGTTTGACGGGAGGGCATGCCGGGTCGGTAGGCAATTTGTGAACTACCATATCAGTGCCCAGGCCTAGCGTGTTGAAAAAATATATTTATATTCAAGCAATGCTTAGATTATCTCTTCCCTAAGTTGCGGCTCAAAATGGACACTTATTTTAGTTTCTCTGATGTTATCTAGGTCCCCTAGATTGATTGCTTTTGTATCACTCAGGTTTGGCTTGGATTTTTCCTCAAAGTGGCTTAATTCATTACTAATTTCTTCAAACGCCCCTTCTTCATCATACTTTGGGTAATCCTCACATTCTATTTCTTGAATTATTATTTCAGAATTAGATTGGTTTCAAGATTGGACTGAAGATTCCTTATGCATGTCATCTCATTGAAGCATACATAAAAAGAACTGTACAAGAAGGAAAAGAAAAGCGACGAAAAATAAAAACTATTACAACTAATGAAAAGGGAAATTACATTTAATTAAAATTGAAAGGTAACAAGGTTTATACATACAAACAGAGGGAACATAGACTCTGAATTACAACCCTGGAATAATCCAGAGAAATTGAAAGAAAAATTAAGGAAAACTACCAAAACTCCTTCCTGGTCGGGAGAGGAGTAGTTTCCGAATTATTGATTTTTTCTCAGGGCCCAAGAAATTGCAGATCTCTAGAGCCCTCTCCTTCTTCTACCACCTGCACATCATCAAACAGCATTTTGAACCTTTCATGCAATTCCTTATCAGGACCAACCACAAGACTGGACTTATTGTTGTTGGGCACTTCTTGGTGCCAGGCCTCACGAATGATCTGAAGAGATGCGGCACAGGCGTAGGGAGGACCCATGCTTTCTGTTTAATCTTTCTGGATCTCTGTATGTTTGCAATCGTGGGCTTGATCCCCAAACCAAAGGTGTCCATGTTTTTGGGGAGAGACATGGTTGTACGATACCTTGAAGTGACGCCCCTAAACGCTTTCTAGGAACAAAAAGATATCTCAATATCTCGACAGCCACCATGAGTGATGCAGCATCTAGCTTCGGCATTAGAATACATTCCCTTTCTGGAATTTTCTTCACTGATACTGTATAATGAACCTGATATACCCAAGGCCCCTTGTCATCATCTACCTCAATGAACAGTACAATAGCATCACTATACGCATACAGATTGTCCTCGCTATGCACAACTATTTCTTGTCTGTCCCCTTTAACTTTAACCATTTGATGCAAAGTATAGGGGACTGCTTTCGCGCCATGGATCCAGGGTCTCCTAACAGAAGATTGTAATAGACGGCCACATCTAACACTTGGAATTCTATGGTAAAGTCAACAGGTCCGATTTTCAGCTTGAGCACTATGTCACCAACCGAATCTTTCCCTCCACCATTGAACCCTCACATACAAATACTGTTCTTGTGAATACTTTCATCATCCACCTTTAGCTTATTCAAGGTAGAAAGAGGAAAAATATTTCAACTTGAACCTTGTCGACTAATACTTGAGAAACCATAGAATCTTCGCACTTCACCGTATGGTAGAGGGCCTTATTGTGCTCATTACCATCTACGGGCAATTAATCATCAGAAAAAGTGACTCTATTTACCTCGAAAATATTGTTGGCTATCATTTCCAAGTGATTAACTAAGATTTTGTCAGGAATGTGGGCCTCGTTTAGGATCTTTATTAGTGACCTATGGTGCTCATCCAAATGAATCAACAATGATATTAGTGTGATTGGAGAAGGCGTCTTCCTCAATTGTTCAACAATGGAATAGTCTTCCACTTTCATCTTTTTAAAAAACTCTTTTGATTCCTCTTCAGCCACAACTTTCTTCACCAATAATGCATTATCCTTGGAGGGTTTAGTTTTCCTCAACTCCTCATGGGAAAAGCACCTCCCTAATCTGGTCAATCCATGGGTTTCTCAAACTTCTTCTCTAATATTTTTCCCCCTGTAAGTCACTATTACACGCTCATAATTCTAAGGGATGGCCCTGCTGTTAACTTTGGTAACAAAGTTACGAGTTTTGTAATGACGGGCTCTGTGCGAGAACCTTCCACAACCATGATAGGCTTTCTTTCCATCCTTGGTACCACCACTTTTGCAATTTCTTGTTTCACCATCCCATCTCCCAGGGATCCCTTCTTCACTATAGCGAAAGGATCACTGCTCGTTCCACTCAACTTATGCATCAACATTTCGCTTGTTAGTTTTTCAACCGGTTTCTGCCCATTGTCTTGCATCATCATGACAGTTTGCGGGCTTTTTAGCCTCTCCCACTTTGTGCACTATATCAATCTTGTTCATTTCTTGATGGGAAGGCACTGGGTTTTGATTAATAATGGGTGCTTCCGGATCTTGCACCTCAACCTAACTCGAATCAATGAGTTCTTGGATAGCGTTCTTCAGATGCAAACATTTCTTTGCGCATGCCCCGGGTCAGTCAAAGAATACTCCCAACTGACAAAAAAATCAAGATTTCTCGGAGGGATTCGGCAACTTTGCTTCAATCGGCCTTAATATATCTAATTGTCTCAACCTATGGAATAAATCGATATAAGATTCTCCCAATGGAATGAATGTTTTCTTATTCTACAATCTCCCATGCCTAATAGCTTGGTTGGCCCGGAAAGATGGTCTCGGGAGGTTTTGGTAGGATCTTGGATGTGGATAGGTATTTTGTGGAGAGGGATAATTATTTTCTTGGGTTGGCACGCGCCATTGCGCATGAGCGGGAGGTTGAATATATGCTTGTGCGTGATGGATTGAAAACTGGGGTTTAGGGGGTGGGTAGTAGCGTTGTGGTGGACTATATGGACTATGGGGGTAGGCTTGGTGATGAGGTCGAGGCTGGTTGTAATATGGTAAACCTCGGGGCTCGAACCAAGCTCCTAAGTCAATTATTGCTACCTCCTCCTTCTTCCTCCTTCTGATCGCTCCCCCGGTCCCACATTGGATGGCATGGGTGGTTTCTTTGATTGCTAAATAACTCATAGTATTATTAGATTTGAGTCCCTCCTCTATCATGCTCCCCATTTTTACTACCTTATAAAAGTACTTGCCCACTACCGATACCGGGTCACCAAAATACATGGGCTCCAAGGCTTGCAAGAAGTAATCTACCATTTCACTTTCATTCATTGGCGGGTCGACCCTTGCTGCCTGCTCCCTCCAATAGAAGCCATACTCTCTGAAGCTCTCATTGTGCTTCTTTTCTAATTTTGTCAAGGACAAGCGATCCAAAATAATTTCATGATTGTAATAAAAATGGCAGGCGAATGTTTTTTTCTTCTGAATCAACTAGGCAAGTGCGTAGGGTTGGTTTTTATATTAATAACAGAAATGAAAAAGAAAATACAACCAATAGAAAAATTACAAAAAAGGGGTACAATCGCATTGGTATTGTTACCCATATAACGCAACCGAGCTATCCTTATTATACTAATCATATCGAGGTATAAAATAAGCTCACTAGCAAGCATGGAAAAAGAAAGAACTTGCTAAGGTTGGATGCTTGGGCTAGATCGTCCTATGTGTTCCATCGACCATGATCTTATTGGGTGTACAATTCCAAAGCTGAGCCACTTAAACTTTGACTGAAGTACATCATTAGTAATTCATCTCTCCAGCCCGCTCCTCTCATCTTCCTGCAAAACCCCCTCAGGTGTGCCACTTGATCACCATGCCCGTTGTACAAATCGAACTTGGGCATCTTAAATCCTGCCGGCGATTGTACATCGGGGAACAAAGATAGGTCTTTGTATGTGACACTCATTGGCCTCCCAGCCCCCACATATCTCTGAATTACTTCCTTAGACTTTTGACTTTCTTGAGCATCTCCTCTTGCTCGGTACTTTTGGATGGTTTCTCAGCCTATGCAGGGAGTTCGAAATGCAGAGTGCATGAATATGGTTCCGGAGCTTTCAAGGCGAGCTATGGGGGTAAAGCTGGTTATCATGGGTTTGGAATAAAGGTTCGCTATAGGATATGTGGAGTGGTGGAGGTGCCACAAAGATAGGAGCAACTGGCATCAGAGGGTGTGGAACAGCTTTGTGTGGTGAAGCTGGGGGTGTCTAGGAAGTTGTGCCACGATATTGTTGGTAGATAGGGAAGCTTGGAGATGTCTCAGTGGGAGGGTGTTCGTATGAATGAGCTAAGGGTGGGATGAAGGCTGGATTGGCTGGATAAGCTGGTGGTGGTTGCCCTTTTACCCACGCTTCATACATTTCAGCCATCTGTTGCTTCAATTTACACAGATATTCTTTCATTGTGTTGCCATCCAACTCTTCCACCTCTCTCGAGGGATAATGATATTTGCATCAGGCTCTTCATTAGCCATAGTCATCTTGTTTCTGGAGCGAGTGTTATAGGGCTGGGTTGCGAGAATGCCGCAAAACTAACCACCTATCTAGATTGGATAAACAACATCAAAACTTGTTAGTGGTTAATCTTTAGCCACATATTTGGGGATGAACTAACCTAAGCAGTTATTGGTTTCTGTTATGCACTAGATCGGCTGCTTGCGTGATTCCAGCTTTTATCCTTTGCCACTTCTTCTTTTTCTTCTTTTTTCTCTTTTATTCTTTTATTCAGCTTATTTTGCATGAATTATCTTTGTTTAATTACATCCTTCCCTATTTTGCCGTTATTTCTCTCTCACGGTTTCTTATTTTTCCTCTCTTTTCTTTTCTTTTTTTGGTTATTTTGGTTATGGTCGAATCCTATAGAGATTGCCTACGTATCATGACCCCGTGTGAATCAGACTGAGCGTACTTCTGGCAGATAAGTACCTAAAAAAAATATTTGGGAATTTAAATTTTCATAAAATAAATCAATTTTCATTACAACTACCAAACTAATGGACCCGAAAAAGGAAACTAACAGACTTTGACTCAAACAAAACAAAAAACTCTGACAGAAAAGGGAAAACAACATACTCAACAAAAAACTACAAACTCAAATAAAAGAAAATACAGACTCAAGCGACAATCACGAATACATTAATGCCTCTAAAGCTCTTGGGGCCTGAGGGACATCATCGGTCTCGCCGCAGGCCTACGTGTTAAATTCCATTGGAGGTGGTGTAGGTCTTCCATCACTTGACAAACGAAGGTCATTGCGGTAGCAAAGAACATGGATCTCTTCATATCTTCAGAGTTGCTACACTTTACTGTGATGTAATTAGCGATCATGCGGACCCTCTCTCTTATAACGCCCTTTTCATACAACAATTGCCCAATCTGATGGGCCTTGGCTTTAAAAGTTAGTTCGTCTACCCGATTCGGTTCTTTAAATTGATGTAAATCTCTTTCTAGCTATGCTATTGTTGTGAAACAGTGTTCTCTTTCAACCTTGAAGTCCTTCGGCTGCTTAACCATTTTATTTTCAACAGTGATGACCCTCTTTTTCAATCCTGCAATCTAGTTGTCGTACTTTTCTTTCAATTTTTCAATCATGCGTGCTCGTTCTTCCGCATTTTTGACCAATTGCTTTCAGGCCCAGGTTAGCTCACCCTCCGCTTTGTTCAAGTCAAAACCATACTCCCCTACCTTCCTCCTAAGATAGTCTATGAGCTTCTCATCTTTTACACTTCTTGTGGGCTTTTCTTCAGCTATTTTCATTTTCTGAATCTGGTCCCGAAGAGCATCATTTTGTTGGACCATCTTCTTCTTTTCACCTTTCGGCCTCTTGTGCTTGTTGGTCATTGCTGAATTTATTTCTATGCTTTTCTTTCAAGGAATGAATTTCGCATTGATAATTTTTTTCTTTTTCTCCCCATGCCAATCTTTCTTGGATTCTACCGTCAAAAGCTTGAATATGAGGTCTTTTGGCGGGCCTCTCAAGTTCGGACTCCGGCTAATTGTTTATGCAAGACCTTTTCTCAAACCAAGAAACATAGGTCAGATCTACTTCGTCTTTTGCCATGTTTAGTACCTGAGTGCCATTTTTTAGATATTGGCAATTGATCCAATGCTGCTGAACTAAAGCCTCGAGTAATGCAGCTTCTGGATGCAGCTCTATCCCCTGGATGCTTAGATCTTCATCCTCGGGAACGATTTGATATCTTCCTAATAGCCTCAAGACCCTTATTCTTATGTAACCCTTGGTAGCAGTCATGTACATGACTTACGTCCTCGGAAGCCACCTTATAGTCCACTCGACCTGTCCTGCGTTGAGAGCTTTCAAATGAGAGATCCATGCGTCGAACCCTTCCGGCATGTTGCAATCTGTTACCCTCTCCTCATAGCTAGTGATGCAGTTACTCATATTTGTACCGTAACTCATGAATTTTGGATGACGACGAAGATTCTTGACCATCCACATTTGTAAAAAGGCTTTACAACCTTCAAAGAATTGAGCCCCGGCTTTGCACAATCTCAATGCTCAATAAACGGCTGCCATCACAAATGGGATAAGTGTGTCATCTTCCTTTGTAGTGAGGACTTATGCGATTCTAACCGTATTAGTATCCAGTGTTCCCTTCTCGCTTGGAAAAATCAAGATTCCCAAGAATGCCACAATAAACACAAACCGGTGGTGAATTTGACAAAGACCCTTGTGTTATTTGTTGCTTAAACCCTTTTCATGTGTTTCAAACCTAGCGGAATGCCTGAACCATAAGTACAAGAAATGGAAAGAACAACATCCTTTACTCACATGGCCGCTTTCTTCATCTGCTTACTAATGTTTAAGAGGTCAAAGAATTTGTGCACTAATAGAGCTCTTGGAAATATGAGTTGATGCTTTCTCAAGTACCAACCAAAATCAATGTACCCGGAAATGTCTTCAAGGGTAGTGGTGATCTCAAAGTCTGAAAAATGAAAAACATTGTGGACAGGGTCCCAGACTGTTACCAAAGCCTTTATTAAATCTTCGCGTGATGAGATCTCAAGAATGTCTATGATGGCGCCCAGCTTCCTTTTTACCCATTTCTGACCCCATTCATCTCGATCGTTCCACCACATACGCAAGTGTAGCCTAGCTTGCTCCCTGACCACTTCTGGCGGATCCTAGATAATATTCATTTGTTCTTGTAGGAGGTTAAAGTCAGGGCTAACTCTCGTGAACATTTTGTAAAACAAAATTGAAGAACCAATGATGCAAATTTTAACCAAACGACCATTTTTTTAAACGCGGCCCCCCTCCAAATTCCTAATAGGTTTGAGGCTGGGGGAAGTCGTTCCATGACAAATTTCGAGAACGGCCCTTTGACAATTGAAAATATCTAACGCCATGGTGGCAAGAATGCTTTAAACTGTTGCCGAAACTGAATCGACTTGTTTTGACCAAAACTACATTTACTTAACCCTTGACTCTTTCATTCTCTTGTTCTTTTCAAAAACAAAGGCTGAACCTTATGTAGGTTGTCTACGTATCCAACATCCGGTGAGAATCATACATGCGTAGTTCAGTCAGTTTTGACTCTTCTGAAATAACTTCTTTATAGGAAAAATTTTGGCTGAGTTTCTGGAATATTTTCAAATATTGGGTTTTCCTTTGAAACTGGCTTTATTTCTTCCTTACATCACTCTTTGTTTTTGATTTATTCTTTCTTTACCGGTCAGCATGCAAGCCAAAACAAATAAATTTTCACATAGCACATAGAATGCATCAGGATGGTCTGTTATTTTTTGTACACCTGTCCTAGACGGACCTAACCCCTGTGTTGAGTACCCTAAGTCAAATGCACATGATGCAAACAAGCGTTCCTACTAGGGATCCGATATGAAGCTATGTTTTTCTAAGTTGAAGTGCTGGGGTTTTGGTCTAGACTTTAGAGCGAACAACTAGGGCCGAGAAGAGGGCTATGTACCAGGAGCACTAAAGTCTGCCCGGCCTTATCGCTTGCCCAGCCTCGTTCTATTTGGTATAATTTCTAAAGAAAAAGCGGGCCACGCCAACATATGCACCATTTTCAAAAGATTCAGATGGGTGGTGTAAGAAGACAATTATGTACAATCCAACAATATTAAAGCGGTAAATAGATAGCATTTAGCATAAAGGTTCACAAAAAAACAATAATATCAACATAAATAAGCCAAGTAAAAATCATATAACAAGCTCGAGTTCTTGAACGTTGAACTAGAGATTCTAGCTTGTTCCCCAGCAGAGTTACCAGAGCTATCACACCTCCTTTTTTTACTACACCCCTTGAAGGGTATAGAAGGGAGTTTTTTTCAACTTAAAATGACAATCAAAACGGGATTATTTATTAAAGAAATTCAGAGTCGCCATTTGGGATAATTTACAATGTCCCAAGTCACTCGTTTTAAATCCCGAATTGAGGAAAAGATTGACTCTGTTTATGTCTGCGATCACAAAAATCTAGGTAAGGAATTCTATTAACCTCGGAGAAGGTGTTAGGAAGTCCCGAGCTTCTTAATTCTAGCAAGGTCGCTTTGATCATACTCGGCTTATTAAATTATTTAATAACACATTTTAGAACCTATGTGCATTTACCTTTCACCACTTGTAATTAAGAAAATTATCTTGAAAAGGGTTACGCATACTTATACCTGTTTGTTTGGAGTGTCAAAAAGCATGCCACGTGAATGTTTCCACAATAAATAACTCTTTATTATTATTAGGAGAGTTTGGCCCAAGTTGCGCGAACACATAGTTTGGTTTTGTTTTTAAAATCATAATTGTGTTATGCGGGCGTATATACAATCACAATTGTGTTTTAAATGGCCCTAAAGGCTCTTCTACGAATATTAATCATTTTTATATCTAGGTTATGAAATTAATATAAGGGCCACGCAATTATAATTTTTGTTTGGCATAGCGCACCTCGAATTTATTCTAATTAGGGTGGGGGGGTCAAACTAGATGTATGAGGGCCATATCTTATTTCATTGTCTAAAATTACTCATCTCTACTATTGATAGGAATCGGAAACTCAAAGGGGAAGTTGATTATTTACAACAAATGGGTTTAATCCGAGCCCAAAAATATTGACGAATTACAAATTAGAAGGTTGCCCAGTTTGGGCCTAAATGCGAGCCCAAGTTTGGATCAAAGAAATAATAAACACTATCAATGGAATTAGGAACTCTTGTAAGTAAATGGCAGGATCCTACTACAGTTTAATCAACGAACTATTTTCTGGTATTCTAGGCATGGTTCAACTTTGAAAGCAATTTAGCAATTCCATTTTACGACTAACAGTACTTTAACTTCCAAATTCCCAAACTACCTTTGCAATACAATTCTGAAAGCTGAAACCAAACCAATATAATACTATTAGAACCGATATACAACCAAACTAGTACCATTAGGGAATTAAAACCCAAGACTGCATTAGAGAAACTCCCTCGAATCTCAATCAAAGGTAAGCATTTTTAAGAAAAATGAAATATGAGAGTCTATGACCAGCTGGACATCACTTGACATTTAAAATGAGAAAGCATGATAGTTATACAAAATGATTTCTATTACAAGTAACCAGTTGACATTTAAAACAAACAGAGTCCTGAACTATTTAATCAAACACTATATTAATTAAAAGCTCGTCCCAAAACTTATAAATTGAAGAAAACCGAACTATAACTAAGCAAGTGACCAAACCCAAAGTATTATGTTAAATTCTATCATAAAGCCTCAGCAGGTCCTTTTCCCATCATTCTATCAATTTTTTAGAAGAATACATAGATAAAGTCCACAGTCCATTTATCGATATAAATGTAAAATACTAATGTAAATCACCCTTACACACAATTCCAGGAGGAGAGCCTACTGTTCAACTCAAAGACTAATTTGAAACTGCATAAGAAACAGGGAGCCAGGTTCTAATGTGTTCTCAATTTAACAAAGACTTCACTCATTAGATATTCAACAGTCATTCCTCAATAATGGGCTAAAGAAATACCTAAAAATTGGAAAGAAAATAGAAGTGAACACTAAGCAGTAGTCAACAGCGAAGAACAGTTCAAGATTCATCAAAATTCCCAGTGAAATCAACTCATAAACTAATGCAACGGTAACTTAATCACATAATTCAACCCAGACTTTCAAAAGAAAACATATTCAAGCCATCCCAAACCCTCAATTAGTCAAAGATTATTTCAGCAAATTAGAGATTAAAAAGAGAAGGAAATCTGTGAAACAAAAAAATTGCATCCATTTTTTCTGAAATTTTTGTAAAATATAGAGCTAATGGTTCTTTGTATTTTTCTGGAATTCTCTCAATGAAGTCACCCTTGGAAGGCATGAATAAGCTACGTTTATAGGCAAATAAATGGGCAGATCTTAAGAATTCAGTTTTGCACCTGTAGTCCCTTTATAATTCTCATTTTTAGCTTAAAGGTTCCATTTTTTGACTTGTTACCCAAGATTAAGCCACTACAAATCTATAATTAAATAAAAAATTCTACTGAAAGCTTCCTATTTCTGTTAATAAAAGATTTCTTAGGTAAATTACCCTAATTGCCCCAGGGTCAAGCCTCACACCAGACTGAATTTCCTTTTGTTTGGGTTGTTGTGTTGGAAGATGTTATGGCCCTTAGGCTTCTGAATCTTTGAAACCCAGATAGAGATCCAAAGAAGAAGAAAAACATACCACAAATAGGTGAACCCATCAATTCGGGCATTTCTGCATCGAAGGAAATATAAACGGAGCAGGACGCAAGGAGAAATGCAACTGACAAGCATGCCATAAATCGAAAAAAAAATCTAAAGAAAAATATGTTAATTCCCTAATGTGCTGATAATCACTATTATGACTTATATTTCAAACATGCAACATATATACATTTGAACTAACTAAAAAATGAAAGTTGATGAAAGAAGAAGTAGCAGAAAAAAAAAAAAGCAACTTGGAATGCATACCAAGATGGACAGAAAATATGGGAGCAGAAGGGAGGGAGATAATAGAGGATGAACAAACATGATAGAAAATGACAAGAGACTAAGAAATACCAAAAGTAGGCAAACCAAAGTGTAGGCTTGGACGGACCTCTGGTACTCTCTGATTTAAACCGAAATTGGTATTAATCGAATGTTCTTTTTGAGAACAAACAATTAACACAAATTTCAGGACGAATCACTCTTGGACAGTTCAAGAATTGGGCGACTTTTCTTTTGCTTTTTTTAGATCTGAAACTGGACTCGTTTGGTGATGATTTGAGGGGATGTGGTGTTGGATTAGTGTTAAGGAAAGGGTAATGGTTACATGGATGAAAGTCGAGGTTGAATAGAGGTGGTGCCGCCACTGAGGAAATTGTGGCGGTGCTAGGGTTTTGATTTTTTTATTGAAGATTCGAAATGTTCCAGGGGATTTGAAGGATGTGGAGTGGAGGTCTATAAAGAGGCGGGTAAGGCGGTAATTTGGTGTAAGTTTTGCGACAATTGGACATCGGCCGCCGCCATGCGCAATTCCTTGCGAGTGGCAGGTGGTGGTTCATAGTGGAGGTAGGTCTGGGGTTGAAGATGAAAGGGGAGGGTCGAAGTACATAAATAGGAGGTTTTTTGGAAAATTATATTAAAATACAAGGGGGTTCCTTGGCCGTTGGATTGAAAGAAATCAACGGCCGAGGTCTATTATTCCCCACGCGACATCATTTTTATAAAGGGAACTGGAACAAGTAAAACCATGGACCCTGGGCCAATCAGACAGGTTTTGGGCAAAATATTTTGGGCCTGGCAATTTTAATTAAGAATGGCCCAACAGACATATCCTACTTTTTATTATTTCTCCTTCAATTTCTCTTCAAATTGAAATCCCTTTTTTTCTTTTTTTTTCAAAATTAAACAAAAAATTGAAATTAAATTTTGAAAACCAAACTAACCTAAAAAAATACTAACTAACCTAAATAAAAGTTATCACAACTAATTAAAAATAAACTAAAAGAAAAATTAACCAAAATCAAAGTTAAAATCAAAAGGTGAAAATTAAATTATTTTTTGTGATTTTCCCCTCTTTGTAAAATAACTTCATTAATAACTAATTTTAAAAGGCTAAACTAGACCATAGATGCAAATGCACATATTGCTTTTTATTTTTCATTAATTAAAAATTACAGACAAAAAAATAATTAACAAAAATACCATGAAAATCAGTAAAAATTATAAACAATGGAAAGAAATTTATTTTGTTTTGAAATTATGGGAGTAATTCAAGGAAAAAAATTACGTGCTCACAAATAGGACTAGTTAAAAGATAATTAGACTAAAGAAAGGCAAGTTTAACGAAGGTTGTAAGTTCTGCAAATGACGATATGTCGTTATTACTGGTTTTAGCGTTATACGTGAATGGGGTGATCCATATTTTGATTAATAGTTCCTATAGACATGATTTCTATGCGTTCTTTATATTAATCCTTTTCATAGACATGGTGATAACATGAGCTTTACAGACATGATGTCTAGATGCTGAATTTATTTGATGCCAATGAACATGATATCTAATTGCAGTTGAATCACTAAGGACCTATGAACATGATTTCTAGATGAGGAATCGATATGCAAGATTCAGAATGACCTATAGGCATATTTCTATATACATTTGTAGAATTCAGTTTTTTAGAAATAATTATGGGCAAGATATCAATGTGAGAATAAAGAATTCAGAAAGGCCAATAAACACGATATCAATATTAGAATGTAGAATTCAAAAACATCTATAGACATGATATTTCCATGAGAGAATGATGAATTCAGAAACACCTATAGACATGATACCGACATGAGAGAATGCAGAATTCTGAAATACTTATAGACATGATATCTACCCTTTGCATACATAGTTACCTGACCTTTTCACTAGCCATCCCTAGAAGTTTATTTCAAATTATTACAGCCCAAAATAAAGTGAAAGAATATATCAGAAATTCAAAGTACAACCAAGGAAAGACTGATTCAGACTTCATATCTGAAATATGAGGTAAAGCGACTCCAAGAGGTCATGATCCAAAGCCTTTCTCCCATTTGGATGTGTCAAAGTTCTCTAAGAGCATCAAAGGTAACTCCGGGCAATGCTCGCACCCAAATTCATTATCAGATTAGGACAAGTGTAGTGTGGAAAGATCATCCCTCAAATGTCTTATTTTAGAGGTAACTCAAGGAACGAAGGCAGGGCTCACAAGAGAGGGGGCAGAACATAGAGACTAAAAGAGAGTGCAAGCGCAGAAACAAAATTCTAAGAGAGGAAAAAGGGGAAAGGATAGGGAGATAAGTACACATAAGGGGTTCAAGAGGGATAGGGAAATTGAAAGAGCAAGGATAGGTTGTGGGCATGCCCAGCAATGGAGAATGCTAGCTCATCCAATGTTAATACCCAATTTTTCTCCATATAATTTTCATACACAAAATATTTTAAAATAGCATGTACATGCATATATAAGCATACCCCGATATTTTAGTATTTTCCTACTTTTTTAGGGTTTTTAATCAATTTATGATCTACTTTAGCAGTACAAAACCCATAATTATTATCGAAATCATCAATTTTGGTGAATGACTTATTTTATTCTCACATTTACTCCAAACCATATCTAAGGTAATTTTTGTATATTTTTACAAATTTATTAAGTATTTTTTAAGGTAAATTGCATGTAATTACAATTTTATCCCATTTTAAGATTAACAGCATTTTATAATTATAAAATTAGTTACTATGTTTTTAAATTAATTTTATATGATATTAACAGGCCCAGTACTTTTAATTTTCTTTGAAAATCATTTTATTATTTTTATAAAATAAAAGGTAAAAATGGCTATTTAACAATTAACCTCGTTTCATTACATTTACAGCCCTATTCTATTTCAATTTTAGCCTAAATTTACCCAATCTCAATTTCCAAATGGGCCAATCCGAACCCTATTTAACCCGATCCCCACTTACCCACTTAAATTTGGACCATTGATCACTCAATATCAACGGCCAAAACTCACCTTTTCTTTATTAATTCCAAACCACTACCCTAATTCCCTCATTTAAACTCACACGCCGCCTCTGAAATCCCTCACCTCTCAGAATTCTCTGTAACCCTCTCGAAACCCTAGCCTATCTCACTGTCTCCTACCTCAAGCTCATCGGAAATCATGGCTCCTCCGGCTATGATAACATCATACTCACCCTATATTACCCCTGCATGTTTGATATTTGAAGAATCAAGTGCTTGACCTCGACGGTTCCCTTTCAGATCTTCTTAGATATGTAGCTCTATGGCTTCTCCGGCCATTACTCCTACATATTCGAGCAATATGAATCTTTTCGACTCAGGATCTTGCTTTTCTCAAGACCTTTCTCATTCTAGGGTTCTTCTGAAACCCTGGCTTTTCGAGGTTCTTTTGGATTTTTTCTTTTATCTGTCACGTATCTATGCTCCACTTGGGTTTATAAACGATTTCCCTATTTTTCTTTCAAATACTCTCTTTTAAAAATCACTTCTCTTCGATTTAGGATTTTCTAAAAGATTTAAAATGTTTATCCAACTTTTCTTTTCCTTTTCGTTGTGTGTATTTGTTTGCTACTGCTTTCATAATTTCCTTTTAGCACACATGTTCTTCTATGCTTCTATATCTTTTACTTTCCTACTGTGTTTCTACACCATGCTTATATTTTTATCTCACTATGTTTTCCTATATGCTCTTTGCAATACTTTTCCAGTGTTCTTATGTGTTCTCCTACTATATCGCTTAAGCCCCTTCTGAAAGGTTTCTTATACTATCATGTTGTTCTCTCATTGTGCTTTGAGTTAGTTCCTCCACTCTATTCACATTGAATTTTCTATTGTACTTCCATTTCTTCTCGTCATTTTCTAAAATCTCTGAGCATGTTGCCTTCTCATCTCTGTATTTGACTCGAGGGGGAAACGGTAGAATTTGGGGGGGTCCTGTGGAGTTTGGTCATGTGATCGAACTACTCTTCTGTTTGAGAACCCCTACCTCCTCAGACTAATCTCTGAACCTACGAACTGAGTATTGGACTTCCTTGTTTTTATGTAATTTTGACTTCTCTAGAGTTTTCACTAGCCTTATAACGGCATGACAAATTTCTCATGTTTTAATGTGTCTGTATGCCTTTGTATGTGATGAATCTTTCATCAAAAAATGGTTTTCCAACTTGAGATTAATTCAGAATTCCTTTTAATAGGTCTAATTGATTGTTATTGATTTTCCTTAAGTTAAATCCTTCCATCATTCTGACTTGGTTCATTCATAAAAAAATTTCGACTTATGATTTCTGGGTTGTCAAATTATTGCCTTTCCTTGAATTGTACAACTGTGTACTGCCAAGACCTTTTCCTTATATAACTCCTATGTATTTTCCCCTTTTTGTGTAACTTTGAAAAGGTTTTAATAAAACTTTCTTTCCTGGATTGGTTTTACCAGTTGAAATTAGAAACTCTTAACTAAAGGGAGATTGATTTCAATGATATTTCCTTACCCTTCTTACTTATTTTTTGCACTATAAAAGGGACTTCCCTTCTTCACTCATAAGACCCACAAGGACAATCCTCCCTAACTCCCAATTCAATATTCTCACACACTAGTTGCTTTGAGTTCAATACTCTTTCAACATCCTAGTTTTTCTTGAGACCTTTTGGAGTTGTTTTTCTTTCAACTTGGATTCTTTAAGACTATTGTTTTCACTTGTTTTTTTCCTGAAACTGGTATGTTCTGATATAATTTTCTGCTGCACCCCAATGTGTTTACCTCATAGCTTCCGCATTCTTGTTCACTTTGCTATTGATGTTCAGTGATTAGACTATGTATGTCGTTTCCTTGCATCTGTTTCAATCGTGAATCTCTACCCCTCTATTCCCTTATATGTGTTTGAGTTAATGTTCTTGTCCTAGCAGTATCCAAATTACTGCTCAGGACATAACCTATTCCACAATGGACTAACTCTTAAGATTGGGCTAACATGCCAGTAAGGGGTGTGACAGCACTTCCAATTGCTGGGCATGACCACCAGCCATCCATGGACTTTCCCTAATTCCCTCTTTATGCGCCTGCACTTACACTAAGACCCTAAATTTACCCCCTTCTTATGATCCTTGCTTTGGGACCTTGAGTTCCCTTTGAACTTGGACATTTAAGGGCTAGCCCTTCCACACTGCACTATGATCTGATTCTGCAATGTCTTTGGGATATAAGCACTGTCGGAGCCCTTTCAGACTCTTGGGAACTCTGAAACATCCCAAATAGGAGAAAGGCTTTTGGAAATCTGATCCTGGAAGTTGTTTTATCTTATATTGTTAGACCTTAATTCTGAATTAGGCTGTTTGGGTGTAGCTTGAATTTGCGATGTTTTTTTACTTTTTGTGCTTTTTTTTGGTTTGTAATAACTATGGAGATGGTTAGTTGAAAGGGATGGGGATGAATGTATGCAAAGGGTAGATAACTTACCTATAGTATTTTATTATTATTGCACTCACATAGATAGCATACATATAGATTACTGCATTTTTGTAGATATCTCGTTCATGGGAATTCTTGAACTTCTGTATTCTCATCATAGAAATCTTGCCTATGAGTTCTGCATTTGCATCTTAAAATTCCTGCCCATGAGTTCTACATTCTCATCTTAGAAATCCTGCCTATAAGTTCGGCAATTTTGCATATAAAAAACATGTCTCTAAGTTTCTACATTTCTGCATATAGAAACCATATATCTAAGTTTCCACATTTCTGCATATAGAAGCCATGATCTTAGGTCTTTTTTTGCACTTCTGCATATATTTATACTTAGGAAACAAATCATAGGATTAATAATAATCTGCATATTTCTGACATTAGGCAAACAATCATATGTTTAATAATAATCCACTTGATACAATGCCTATTGGACTCCTATACTTATTTAATCATTTAAAATCAACAACGCATAGAAATCATGCCTATAGGAGTAATCAATTGAATCAGCTTCTTCGATTTCCTCTATAAGTCTAAGATCAGTAAATAAGGTCGTTTGAAATCTGTAGAACTTTTGCTAATAAAATCAGTAATTTCTTTCTTTAAAACCGGTACACCTTCTGCACCTTTAGATATCATGTCTATAGGTCTCACCAAGACAAGCCATTAGGTGATTAATCAACTGCGTCAGTTTTTAATAAATTACAACTAAACCATGCCTAATTCGGACTTATCATCTGAGAAATATGTGATAAATTACAACTAATATTTTAAATTTAATTCAGACCATAACTAGTATTTGAAGTCATGCTATATAATTTGCTCCTTTAAGTGAGGAGTCCTATTTTAGCCTTAACTGCTACTTGCTCTCCCCCTAGCTACTTATGTTTTCCTGTTTGTCGCCTTAGACTTTTATCCTTTGATACTATGAAAAGGCCCAACTCCCTCCCCTTTAGAATTAGTAGTCCTTACGCCTTTGGGACTAATAGGATCGGGACGGGTAATAGCATGCAATAAGTAATAATACTATTCCGTGCTTTAATACCATAATGGGGTGGGAATGGTAGATATGGATATGATGACCGGTGGGCTAATACCTCATGTAGCCCTCTTTTTGAGGAGTGATTACTAGGTATTGCACTGACATGATCCATATTAATCATAAACCAAGGAACCCATTTCCCTTTACTTGTTTCATAATTATTTAAATGTTCTCTTAAAATTTTTTGCCCTCTTTACTTTTCCTCAGATTTCAATTTACTTGCAAAATGATATGAAAACTCCTTCTATTTGAACCCTTATTTTCCTACTTGTTACGTGAATTCACAATTATAACATGGCCGGGAACTACATTTGTAGATCCTGAGGGGTGCCTATCACATTCTCCTCGGGATAATTTCTAGCCCTTACCCGAACACTGGTTTTCCAAGTCAAACCCTTTCTTTAGTGTCTCAATGCACTTTAATCATTAGGTGGAAACTCATAAAATTCAAAACCCAATTCCTAAAAGGGAATGAGTTGTCCTCCCAAATGTCATAAACCCGATTTCGCCTTAGAAAAGGGGGGCATTGACAGCATGGTGACTCTGCTGGGGATATTCTTTAGGCTTTTACCATTTTATGTTACTTGTGAATTTACTGCTTTTATTTGCCATTTTAAATGTCTTTTTCTCTCTGTTACTGAAAAACTAACTTGGCTCTATGTTTCTTTTCTTAATGCTTTCTTTTACCGTTTTCCTTCAATACTATTGTAATTATTGTAATCATGAACGTGCAAATACATGACAACTTGTTTCATCCTTGTAATTGCATATTCAGCATCATATTCCACTCGTGCAAAACAAAATACCATAGCAATGCTTATAATGAGTGATTTCACCCTTCCAATAATATCACCCCTCCCTAAATTTGGCAAAGGCGTATTTGCAGTAAACTAGTCGATCAATAGTGTAGTCGACGATTCTGTTCCTTTCCCTCTTAAGTTGTCCGCTCAGGGGTACCAGTCTAGCACCCCATAGAAATCTTACTCAATTTAATTGTGCATGCATCATGGTCAAACCTAGCCAAGTCAGTTATGTTGTCCGCATAATAACTCTTTAAGATATCCCCGTCCGAAGTCCACTAGGTTTCCCTAAAACCCAAATGGACACTACCACATATGTGCATTTATTTAGAGAACTAAACGATGCCTATGCATATTATTGATATTTAATAGTTGAGTCTGACGGGGGTAAGGGCCTAACACTTTGTTTTGCAGAAAATGAGGCACGAAGTCCCCAGTTTCGGCATGGTAAGCAACATCCACCCAAGGTTGCTAAGCTGGTGGGAAGACCTTCACTCATGTGATTAGACTCTCGTCCGCAGATATTTGGGAAATTTGCCTTCTCTTCTTAAAATCCAACCCAACAACAAAATCATAGAGGTTGCAACCATGTTTCGGGATGGCGACAGATCTGTGTTCCACTTCGTGGACCTTGAAATGACACCTTTGCTAGAGGAAATTGGAGGGCTAGTTGGTATCCCATGGGAGACTCCGTGTTTCCTTATGCTTGAAAATTGTAAGGGTAGGGGTTTTCTAAAAATGATGGGAATAATTAAGAACGCAGACATAACCTACTTGAAGGATTCCTACATTTCTTTCGACTATTTGTACGAGAGGTACGACCATAGCAAGTCCTACTGCACTTACCCAGATGAATTCGCTCTCACATCATTGGGGCATATCCACATAAGAGTCTTCATCTTTATGTTCTCCTTTTTGGGGATGATATTATTTCCTATGGTTCCTACCAGACTAGCCATGGTCACCAAAACCTTAGTGGAAGGAATTAGTGGGCAGCCTTTTAGTATAGTACCCATGATTAATGCTAAAATATACCGAGCCATGGAGAACTGTCAATAAGGGGCCAAACACTTTGAGGGTTGTAACTTACTACTCAAACTCTGGCTCATAGAGCATCTCCAAAAGGATGAATATTAACAAAAGGTCCTACGGGGATTGGGATGATCATATCGCCTTCCATCCGTCAAGGCGAATGAACTATGTGCCTAACATGTTTGCTCAACCGAAAGATGCTAAAAGGTGTGTAGAGACGTTCGAAAATCTTAAATAGGAACAAGTGCAATGGATGTTCGAACGGTTCCCTACCAAAGAGTTCATTGTCCGATCTCGGGATGCACCGTTTCTTTATACTTATTGATCTGAGAGGAACTTATTCTAATGTCCCTCTCAGAGTCATGACGCAGGCCGAAAAAAAGAAGGTTATACCAAGGGTTGACAAAATGAGTCACTTCTGGGCCAACTTTCAAGATTATGACAGCCCTTACAAGTGCCAAGCCCAACACATGTGGAACAATAAAATTGTCATGGGAACCAAACAGGTACCATGCTGATATACTCCATACTACCCAAGCTGGTTGGAGGACGATCATAATGGGTTAGGATAATCGAGGTTTGTTCGAGGTCACCAGATCCTAGATGAAAAGGCTAAAGCGTAGGTAAAGTACAACCAACAAAGCAAGAGGATGCGGGAATGCGAAAATGAGCACCGTGAAATACAAGAAGCCAATCAAAAGTTAATTGGAGAATGGAATGATATGGTTGTCAGCGCCAACAAAGGACTGATCTGTTTGGAGCGGGGCATAGTGGAGCTGGAAAAGAAGTTTCTAAAGAGGGTCGAAGATTGCCAAGTTGCTTAAGGAAATGATGGCAGACGTCTGGCTAGGGCCTACTTTCTACAAGGATTGCGCGAGCAAGGAGAGTTGTACAAAGGAGCCAACATTGTTGAATCTAGGAAGGTCCTTCTGGGAACCAAATAGATAGGAGTCCTCTTTTCCTTTGAAACTGTAATAAGGCCTACGACCATTAGTGACATTTTATTTCGCGATATTTAGTGTCATTTTGGGATTCATATTATTTTCTTAATAATAAAATGAGTAATTTAGCATTCCAAGTTCTCCAAATGTATTTTTCGCTAGGCCTACCTCGGGCACAAGAGGTCCCCCAAGATTAGGAAACATTTTATATTCCCTACACTACGTGTTTAAATATTGCAACATTTTTTCTTATGATCCTTACTAACTTGCTACCTTATTGTTTTCCTTTTGTTTATTCCCCTCCCCAAAGGTTAGTTCGTGAACTCTGGCATCATCATCGTATTCCAAAAGATCCAAGAGCCCTCTACCTACTCCTCCTCCTAGTCCTATCAGAAGAAATAATAAGGGAAAGATGGAAGATTTAAGCAACATCAGAAAGGAAACTCAGTCGAACGGGTAGAGGTTACTTAGGGTATTCAGGTTTCCAAGGAGAATGCCTCTCGGATAGAACAAAAGTTAGTAAAGTTCCAAGAAGAGCTTAACCATGTCCAGAATTTGGCAAGTTTGTCTTTTTCCCTTACTGCTCCAGAAGTCACTAGGAATCCCACACCTCCACAAAATGTCCAAAACCATCTCACTCCTCACCTCCATTGCAATAATTGCCAGACTCCCAACAGCACTCCGTTGCTCATCCCGGAACCATTGAACCCAACAAATGACCATTGCCACAACAAACACCCCTTGAATGCTGGACATTGTGCCTATCTCAAGCATACCTGAGTCTGATGACAAAGACTCTCTTATCTGGAATTTGGTTGAAGAACTTAAGAAGCTGACCCCCAAGATACAGGGTATGGAAGGCAGTAAAGGAATTGAGGGACTAAACTACGACGATTTATGCATACAAACTGATGTTGAATTGCCCGAGGGGTAAAAACTCTAAAGTTTGAAATGTTTGCTGGTACAAGAGATCAGAGGGTTCACATGAGAACATACTGCGACATGTTGGTCGGAATAGGAAAACATAAAAATATTCGCATGAAGCTCTTTACAATAAGTCTGAAAGGGGATGCTCTATCTAGGTACATTAGCCAAGAACCGAAGAAGTAGTCAAATTTAGTAAGTATAGCATCTGATTTCATGGAGAGGTTCAGATTCAACACGGAAAATGCGCCAGATGTGTTCTACATCCAAAACTTAAAGAAGAAACCTATGAAGACATTCCGCGAGTATGCTACTGGTTGGAGATCAGAAGTTGTTATGGTCAGGCTAGCTTTAGAGGAAAAACAAATGAATAGGTTTTTCATCCAGGCTCAAGACCCACAGTACTACAAAAGGTTGATGATGATTGAAGGTCAAAACTTTTCCGACATAATCAAACTAGGGGAAAGGATTGAAGAACGTGTCAAAAGTGGTATGGTCACTAACTTTGAAACTTTTCAAGACACCAACAAGGCTCTGTAGTCTTGTGGAAAATCCAAAAAAACTGATGTAGGTGCCATAATGGTCGCACAGAGAACCAAATCACCAGCAAAATACCAAGCCTACCCAATATCTCCACTCACATATCAATCCACTCCAAATTACCAAGCACCTTTGCCTTCTTATCAAACTCCACCATCCACTTACCATTCATCTTCGCCACCCACATATCAGCCTACTTAACCCAAACACACCCAACCTGCACACGTCTACCAAGCCTACAACACTCAACTGTCCCACTATCAATCACCTCCCCCTCTCCAAAATTTCTCTAGACCCCGACCAAACATTGACCGGAGACCTCCCAAATAATACACCGCCATTGCCAAACCTATCAACCAGTTGTATAAAAAGCTCAAAGCTGTTGGTTATGTCACCCATATCCCTGCCATAAACCCCGAAAACCCCTCCTAGTAGGTAAACCCAAATAAAACCTATGCATACCATTCCGGCATGAAGGGGCATACGATTGACGAATGACGCTCCCTGAAGGACAAAATCCAGTCTTTGATAGACAACAAGATCATCGTGGCAAAGGAGCCTTCCTTGAATGTCCGTAGCAACCCTCTACCAAACCACAAGGGTGGAGGTATACACATGATTGAGATAGAAGATGATTGGGACCATGAGGGATCAACCGGGTTGATAGCAGAAGGAGACGATCCAAAGAAACCAACTGTCGCTCTCAATTTCTGAAGATGCTAAGGTAAACATGTCCATATCGCTTGAGTTTGAAATTGCAGCCTCTATGAAGATGCCAACACCGATCGAGGTAAATTTTAGATCCCCAAAAGTGCATGAGCCTTTTGAAGTCACTATATTACCTTCCAAAACAAGGGTGCCTATTCCAGTGGCAATGACTGCCGTAAAAACATTCCACACAAAAGCCATACCATGGACTACACAATCGAGGCAAGAAAGAAGGGAAAAGCCAAGTTCGGGGTAATGATTGCAGCACAGGGTATGACAAGAAATGGTAGGGTGTATACCCCAGAACACTTGTCTAAGTCAAGTAAGAAGACCTCCAGTCGACAAGCCATCATTGACACTAGACACAGTGATCTATAGAGAAAGATACAAGCCAAGGACTACTCGGTCATTGACCAGCTGAGCAAAACACTAGCACAGATGTTACAAAGTTTGGATGCACACTAGAATGCCTTGTTAAAGGTGCTGAGTGAGGCGCATGTTCCCATCAACATCACTGGAGGAGAAATGGCAAACATGGTGGGTCAAATATTGGAATGTCACAGAACTACCTTTCACGAGGATGAGCTACCACCGGAAAGACTAGGCCATAACAAGGCATTGCACATCACTGTGCCGTGCGAAGATTATTTTATCACCTTGATCCTGGTTGATGGAGGTTCCAGTCTGAACATTTGTCCTCTGCAAACACTCATAACATTGGGAAAGGGGCCGTATAAAATCAAGGACGGGTCCATCAATGTCAAAATATTCGACAAATCTCAAAGGACCACTATTGGGGAGATTAGCCTACATTTGCAAATAGGGCCCACCTGGTTCGATGTTGATTTTCACGTAATAGACGTGCCTGCATCTTATAATCTACAATAGGGATGACTGTGGATTCATGCCACCGGGGCCATGGCATCAACACTACATCAGGCAGTGAAATTTGAGTGGAATTACCAGGAGGTGTGTGAGACCCAACGTTTTTTTCTTTTTCCTCTTCTTTTACGTACTATATATATATATAATGTCACATGGTTATATTAGTTATATGTGATTGGTTATAAAATCACACTGGTCACGTTTTTGGTTTTCGAGTCAAGCAAGTTGTGGAATAAAGGTCGGCAAAAGTTCTCATAAATTTCTCTAATAAATTTTCTAATTTTTAGTTCAAATATATTAGATCATTTATCCCAATATATAAAGATTTAGGAGACCCACAGCCTATCGAATGGAAGGTCTACGAGTCTAGTTTTCAACCAAAAAAAAAACTCACATCAAACAGGCATTGGAGTAAAACGTTATGACTATTTTACCCGTGACTGTCTAGGATGAAACCGGGTCGCGAACCGGGTCGGGTCAGACAAGTGGTATAAGTCGGTAACATCGACTTTGAAACCCCCAAAACATTTCATTTCAGTTCCAAAACAGTGATAAAGCTGAAGAGAGGGTTCCATGGAGTTCTTGAGTGATTAAGGTGAGATTTTAACGATTTCAACCGTTAAAATTTTTCCTCGTGCCTAGAAACACAATTTATACACTTTGCAATCGTTTCCCCCTTCTATTTGCTATGTTTGGAGCTATTCTTGGAAGATAGGAATTTGTTGTTCTTGCTGGTTCTTCAGGCTTTATTCTTGGTTTGCCAAGGTAATCATCTGGGGACTCTTTTATGAGCATTTTTACAAAGTTCTACGGACGTTTCGTCAAGTTAGGGTCATATGGAAAATTTTCCGATTTAAACTCAATTATGAATTGTTTATTGGTGCGTACAATCAACATATATATAGTGTTTTCGAAGATTAGGACGTAAGAAACAACTTTTGTGAAGGAACTACAAGCATTCGGACGTTCGTTGGAAAGGTATGTTGTGGCCAAGCTCCATCCTTTCTTTTAGCACGAATTCAGGGAAATTCCCGAGACGTCAAATGTTATATTTTACTATTCTATTGCTAGAAAGACCTTCTGTGGAAGGCATTGGGATCAATGCTGAACTATTTTCATGACGCTATTAGTTTGATGTTCCACTCATTCAGTTAAATAGGGTATTCGACATCTATATATGTCATTTTGTCGGCTTTCTTAACTATATGTCTATATATATGAATTATTATTTGCCTTTGAGTTATGTATCTAAAAAAAAAAGATAAAGGCATTTAGTATTTGCGATTAGTCTTTCTTATTTGTTAAAGTGTATTTTAAAGTCTCTGAAGCGACACGTCGATTTCCAGTAATCTCAAATTAAATTTTTATTGAAACTACTAAAACACTTGATTTTTTTAAAATACTTCCATTTATTAAATATTGAGAAATCAGGTATAAGAACTAAGTGGAACACCCTAAGCTTTTTATGAATAACTTCAAAGTTAAATTATATTCCTAATAGTCGAGTTAAGTTTTCAAGCATATTCAAAAAAAAAGATATGAGGTTCCACGAGACAATTGTATGCAATACGAAGGTGATTATACGATCATGAGAATAAGAGCACCTATGAGCCAAGATTGGCTAAGTTCTTGTTATGGCATATTAAGTATATTCAAAGTTCATATCATACATATCATATTATGCATGGACTTCGAGCTATAATCGAAGGTAAGGTGCCTTTGCCCGAAAAAATATTTATTGTACAGATAGCCACAGGTTCGCAATATGATACCGGTTAGCTACCGGAAGAGACCGCCACTGCTAGCATTTGGTTGGGTATTTCATGCATTTGCATGAATGTATATATATATATATATATATATATATATATATATATATATATATATATATATGAATTCACGACATACAATAACACGATCATATCATGCATATTTGTTTACTATGAGGTTGGATGTCATCTATGGAGGCTATCAGAGTTTCAGTGTCAGGTGGTATCTCTATTATTATTTAAACATCAACTATGTATGATTCTACTTTATGCCTTACATACCAGTCCATTTTTATTTGTACTGATGTCCCGTTGCCTGGGGACACTGCATTTTGTTCGTGCGTCCAGGTCCAGGTAGGGACTCTGATCGACCTATCTGCTAGGATTTCAAGGTTCAGCTACGAGTTGGTTAGCTCCACCTCTTCCTCGAGCTTTCATAGGATGGTTAATTTTGTTGTACAGTTTGGGTATAGTCGGGGCCTTATCTCGACAATGCTGATGACACTCTTAGAGGATATTGTGGACATATATTCTGGGTTTCTTTTTGCAGCTTCCACTCTCCAGCCCATAGGCATGGCATGTTTATATATGTGTGTAGGCATGTATGTCTCAAATCGCGGCCTCGTTGGCCAGCTAGTGCTTTATTATTTTGGCTCGTCTACTTTTAGTTATATGCCTTATTATTATTCAGGTAATGACCTTAATGGTCCAGCATTAGTATTTCAGATGTTATGTTGCCCGATCTGTTGGGCCCCCAATTTAGTTAGCTAGTATGTTTAGTGGCTAACTTGGTCAAATATAGTATCGAGGTCCACTCTTGCCTCCCTAGTTTGGGGCGTGACCAACTTGGTATCAGAGTTGGTCGTATCCCAGGGAGTCCACAAGCCGTGTCTAGTAGAATCTTGCTTATGGGTGTGTTGTGCACTACACATATAATCAGGAGGCTGTGAGGCATTTAGGAATGGTTATGTTTCTTTCAATTAATAGATCGTGCTATAAAGCCAAGTTATAAGGACTGATGAAATCTAAATCGTGCTTTTTGTTTCTTATCTAACAGGCTACCTACGCTTAGGAAATGGCACAATGAGAGATAGGTATGAATCTTGGGGAAGGTACCAGTCGTTCCCTACCAGGTTAGAGGGATAGATTTCCTTAGAGGCACACAGTGAGTCTCCAGTACCCCTAGTTTCAGCTTCCCCAGCACTTGTTGGAGACCAGGGAGATGCATTACCCCCAACCTCACCAGTCCCATTAGTACTGGAGGCAGCTAGAGACACAGGACCTCCAGCACTTGTTGTTCCCCCATCAGAGACTGGGGAGTACGGGATGAGGGAGGCAGTTCAGTTGCTGACTAGGATGGTTTCTATTCATGAGTGACAGCTAGAGTCAGGAGCAGATGCCCGGAGAGATCGGACTGGAAGTTCGATAGTACGAGAGTTTCTTCACTTGGCCCATCCATTATTTACAAGATCCAGTTCCACTAAGGATCCCCGGGACGTCATACACCAGATGTATAGAGTATTGAGGGTGATGCATGCCTCAGTCACTGAGGTTGTGGAGTTAGCTTCCTTTCGACTACGTGATGTAGTCGTCCTATGGTATGAGGCATGGGAGAGATCTAAAGGACTCGATGCTCCACCAGCAGAGTGGGAGGACTTCTCTGAGGCTTTTTAGCCCATTATTTTCCACGGGAGGTTCGGGAGGCCCGTCTTGACAAGTTTCTTAACCTGAAGTAGGGGGATAATAGTGTGAAGGATTATATCCATAAGTTTAATTCCTTTGCAAGGTATGCACCAGATATCATACGCACCATGAGGGCTAGAGATCATTATTATGTGAATGGTTTGGCAGAGCATCTAATTAGAGATTGTAGGGTAGGATCCCTATCGGATAATGTAGATATTTCCTACATACAGGCTTTCACTCAGACTACAGAGGACCTTTTCCGTCGGATTCGTGATATTCGTAGGGATAGGGACTATTGTAAGAGGGCTCGTACGACGGGGTATAATAGGGAGCCACGGGGTGATTTTAGACTCCCACTCCATTAACATCCACCTCCGTCAGCAGGTAGTTTCCCACCACTGATGGAGGGCCAGTGGTTTGATCAATACATTCAGTTGGACCGGCGTAGAGCTTAGGCTAGCCTAAGGGCCGTCGACAGGAGAGTTCCTCACAAATGAGACAGCCTACTCCTCCATGTACACAGTGCGGTAAGCTGCACACTAGGCAGTATAGACAGGGCTCGAGTGCATGTTATCATTGTGGAAAAACAAGACATTTTATTAGTCGGTTCCCGGGATTAGGCAGAGGTACACCAGCTCCGCCTTCAAGATCCACAGCAACCTCTTCACCCTCAGTCCATCCTCCCCAACCAGGCCCACAAACTACTCAAGGCCGTGGTAGAGGGAGAGGTGGAGGAGACACCTCAGGTTCTATTGGTGGTCAGAACCACTTTTATGCACTCACAGGCCGACAGGATTCACACGCATCCCCAGATGTTGTCACAGGTATATTGACAATATATTCTCATGTCGTTTATGCATTAATAGATCCCGGCTTTACATTTTCATATATTACTCCATTTACTGCTGCTAAGCTTGACATGAGATTTGAGTTGTTGCCAGAGTCAATTAAGGTGTCTATGCCAGTTGGCTACTCTATTATAGCTAATCATATCTATCGAGGTTGTACGGTGTTAATTAATGACCGCCCGACCTCTGTTAATTTAGTTGAATTGGTTATGCTAGACTTTGATGTCATTATGGGTATGGATTGGTTGGTAGCTTGTTACGCTAATATTGATTATCGTGCAAAGTTAGTTCGATTTTGTTTTCCTGGTGAGCCTATCCTTGAATGGAAAGGTAATGCAGCCACACCCAAGGGTAAGTTTATTTCATACCTTAGCGCTCTGAAGCTTATTGTTAAAGGATGTATATACCATCTGCTTCATGTCATAGATATTGATAAGGAACCAGCAACTCTTCAATCAGTTCCTATTGTGAATGAATTCCCGACGGTATTCCCTGACGAGCTTCCAGGAATTCCCCCGAAAGGGAAATTGATTTTGCTATAGATTTGCTTCCTGATACGCAACCTATATCCATCCCTCCCTACAAAATAGCTCCTGCAGAACTAAGGGAATGTAAGGACTTGCTCAATAAAGTCTTTATTAGGCCAAGTAATTCCACATGGGGTGCTCTGGTGCTCTTTGTTTGAAAGAAAGATAGCTCTTTGCGGATGTGTATTGACTACAGGAAACTAATTAAAGTCACTATCAAGAATAAGTATCCTCGTCAACGGATTGATGACTTGTTTGACCAGTTACAAGGTGCCAAATGCTTTTCAAAGATCGACTTGCGATCCGGTTATCATCAGCTACGAGTCAGGGATATTGATATCCCAAAAAGAGCATTTAGGATGATGTATGGCCATTTTAAATTCCTTGTCATGTCTTTTGGGCTTACACATGCCCCCACAGCGTTTATGGATCTTATGAACCGGGTATTCAAACCATTTTTTGATAAATTTGTGATTGCGTTTATTGACGACATCCTGATATATTCATGATCAAAAGCCGAGCATGCAGAACACTTGCGAGCCGTATGCAGACTCTCCAGGACTACAGGTTATATGCTAAATTATCTAAATGTGAATTTTGGCTAACTTCAGTAGCTTTTCTTGGTCTTGTTATTACCGGTGATGGTATCAAGGTTGATAGCCAAAAGATTGAAGCTGTGGTGACATGGCCGAGGACCTTGAATCTGACAGAGGTTCGTAGCTTTTTAGGCTTGGCAGGATGTTACCAAAGGTTTGTCGTTGGATTTTCCTCTATCTCTGCACCATTGTCGAAACTTACACATTAGGGAGCTAAATTTTATTGGACAGAGGCATGTGAACAATGTTTTCAGGAGATAAAGAAAAGGCTTATAACATCACCTGTCTTGACTCTTCCAGATGGCACCAAGGATAATGTTATATATTGTGATGCCTCGAGAATTGGCCTAGGGTGTGTTCTTATGCAACATGGTAAGGTTATCGCGTACGCCTCCAAACAGTTGCGTAAATGTGAACAGAACTATCCTACACGCGATCTTGAGTTAGCAGCAGTTGTCTTCGCCCTAAACATTTGGCGGCATTACCGATATGGGGTTCATACTGATGTTTTCACTGACCACCATAACCTTCAGTATTTATTTAAACAGTGGGAGCTAAACCTACGACAAAGAAGATGGTTAGAATTACTAAAGGACTATGATGTGTATATTTTATATCATCCAGGTAAAGCTAATATTGTTGCTGATGCCCTTAGACGGAAGTCCATGGGCAGTCTAAACCATGTTAAAGTTGATAAAGTCAAGATGACCAAATATCTATGCCACCTAGCTAATTTTCAGGTGCGTTTGGTAGACACAGAGGGTGGACACATTCTCGTTTGGAATACAGCACAATCTTCTTTGTTTACTGAAATAAAAGAGCGACAACACGAGGATCCTGAGATTACAAAATTGAGAGAATGTATTCCACAGCAGCGACAACCTTTATTTGAGCTAACATGAGATTGAGTCCTTAGTTACCAGGGTCACTTATGTGTACCAACAGTCAAAGAGCTCCGCGCCAAGATTCTTTTGGAGGCCCATTATTCTAGATATGCAATTCACCCCAGAGCGACAAAGATGTACCGGGATCTTCAACAAATCTATTGGTGGAATAGAATGAAAAAAGATATCGCGAAGATGGTAGCCTGATGTCCCAATTGCCAGCAAGTTAAAGCCGAACATCAGAAGCCTGGGAGGCGTAACTCAGTATATTGAACTTCCATTATGGAAATGGGACATGATAAATATGGACTTCATCATTTGTTTGCCTCGCACTCCACGAAGGTATTATTATATTTGGATAATTATTGATAAGTTTACAAATCTTCTCATTTCCTGCCAGTCATGATGAAATATTCAGCCAACAATTATGCCAAGCTTTACATTCGAGAGATTGTTCTCCTTCATGGAGTACCATTATCTATTATCTCTGATCAAGGGTCTCAATTTACAGCACATTTTTGGAATCTTTCAGAAGGGTCTAGGCACGCATTTAAATCTTAGCACCGGTTTTCTTGCACAAACTAATGGACAGGCAGACCATACTATTCAGACAGTCGAGGATATGTTACATGCCTGTGTGCTAGATCTTAAAGGAAGTTGGGATGATTATCTACCTCTTATTGAGTTCTCTTATAATAACAACTTCCAAGCTAGTATTCAGATGGCCCCATATGAAGCACCATACGGGCGGAAGTGTAGGTCGTCGCTCAGTTGGCCCCTTAGTCCAGCAAGAAATGGAAAAGGTAAATCTTATCAGAGACCGGCTGCGTACATCACAAAGTCGACAAAAGTCTAATACATATATTCGACGACGAGACTTAGAGTTTGATGTAGAAGATTGGATTTTCCTGAAATCATCGCCTATGAAGAGTGTAATGCAATTTGGAAAGAAGGGGAAGCTCAGCCCCAGGTTTGTTGGACAGTATAAGATTATTCGAAGGATTGGTATGGGTGCGTACGAGCTTGACTTGCCTGCAGAATTGGAAGCAGCCCATCGTGTGTTTCATGTATCTATGCTGCGGAAGTACATTGGATATCTTTCACGTATTACGCCCGTTTAGTATATTCGCATTGCTCAAGACTTATCTTATGCAGAGGTACCAGCAGCTATGCTAGATCGCCAGGTAAGAAAGCTTCGAACTAAAGAAGTGGCTTCCGTGAAAGTGTTATGGCGAAATAACAACATCGAGGAAATGACCTGGGAAGCTGAGGAGGAAATGAGGAAGAATTCCCCCGACCTATTTATGACTTAAGGTGAGTCGCATTTAAATAATTGGAAATTATTTCTTTACAACAACTTAATGGGATTTTGGATGACTTGAAAGTGCAATTTAAATTTCTTATTGCAAGATAGATGCCAAGTAGTTGGAATCTTCAGAATTTGATTTAAGCTTGCAAATGAAACAAATATATCCTCTCAAATAATGTATTAGCAGAAAAGAAATGAAACGTGGAAATTGACTTGACCCATTCACGGACAAATATTCTTAAGGGGGTGAGACTGTGAGACCCAATGTTTTTCTTTTTCCTCTTCTCTTATGTAATATGTGTAAAGTTACATAGTTATATTAGTTATATATGATTGGGTATTACATCACACTGGTCACTTGTTATGTTTTGGAGTCAAGCAAGTTGCGAAATAAAGGTCGGCAAAAGTTATCATAAATTTCTCTAATAAATTTTCTAAATTTTGGGTGAAATGTATTAGATTCTTCCTATTAATATATAAAGAGTTATGAGACCCACAATCTATCGCATCGAAGATCTACGAGTCTAGTTTTCAACCAAAAAAAACCTCCCATAAAACGTACATTGGAGTAAAACGTTATGACTATTTTACCCCGGATAGTCCAGGCTGAAAGCGGGTCGCGAATCTGGTCGGGTCAAACAAGTGGTATAAGTCGGTAAACTCGACTTTGAAACCCTCAAAACATTTCATTTCAGTTCCAAAACATTGAGAAAACTGAATAGAGGGTTCCATGGTGTTCTTGAGTGATTAAGGTGCGCTTTTCATGATTTCTACCGTTAAAATTTTCCCTCATGCCAAGAAACACAATCTCTACGTTTTGCAATCGTTTCCCCTTTTATTAGCGGTTTTTGGAGCTATTCTTGGATAATTGGAATCTGTTGTTCTTGCTGGTTCTTCAGGCTTTATACTTGGTTTATCAAGGTAATCATCTGGGGACTCTTTTATGAGCGTTTTTATAAAGTTCTACGGACGTTTCGTCAAGTTAGGGTCATATGGCAAATTTGCCAATTTAAACTCAATTATGAATTATTTATAGGTGCGTACAAGTTACATATATATAGTGTTTGCGAAGCTTAGGACGTAAGGAACAACTTTCGTGAAGGAACTTTCAAAAAGTCGAGTTATGTTTTCAAGCTTATTCAAATTAAAAGAAGAAAGATATGAGGTTCCACGAGAAAATTGAATGCAATACGAAGGTGATTATGAGATCATGAGAATAAGAATACCGATGATCCTAGATTGGCTAAATTCTTTTTATGGCATATAATGTGCGTTCAAAGTTCATATCATACATATCATATTATGCATGGACTTCGAGCTATAATCGGAGGTAAGGGGCCTATTTTCCCGAAAAATTATATATTGTACAGATGGCCACAGGTTGGCAATATGATAGCGGTTAGCTACCGGAAGAGACCGCCACTGCTAGCATTTGTTTGGGTATGTCATGCATTTGCATCAATTCATATATATATATATATATATATATACACATATATATATACACATATACATATACATATATACATATATACATATCTATATATCTGTGTGTGTGTATATATATATGTATATATGTATATGTATATATACATATATGTATATGTATATATACATATATGTATATGTATATATACATATATGTATTCATGACATACGATTACACGAGCATACCATGCATATTTGTTTACTAAGAGGTCGGAAGTCGTCCATGGTGGCAATCAGAGTTTCAGTGTAAACAGGTGGTATCTCTATTTTTTTTTACATCAGCTATGTATGAATCTACTTTCTGCCTTACATACCAGTACATTTAATTCGTACTGATGTCCTGTTGCCTGGGGACACTGCATTTTGTTCGTGAGTGCAAGTCTAGGTAGGATTTGTGATCGACCCCTCTGCTGGGATTTCGAGGTTCAACTGTGAGTTGCTAAGCTCCACCTCTTCCTAGAGCTTTCATAGGATGGTTACTTTTGTTGTACAGTTTGCGTATAGTCAGGGCTTTGTCTCAATAATGCATATGACACTCTTAGAGGCTATTGTGGACATAGCATTCTTGGTTTTTATTTGCAGCTTCCACTCTCCAGCCCATAGGCTTGGGATGTGTATATATGAGTGTAGGCATGTATGTCTCCAATCACGGCCTCGTTGGCCAGCTAATACTTTATTATTTTGGCTCGACTGCTTTTAGTTATATGCCTTATTGTATTCAGGTCATGACCTTAATGGTCCAGGCTTAGTATTTCAGATGTTATGCTGCCCGATCTGTTGGGCCCCCAGTTTAGTTAGCTAGTATGTTTAGTGCCTAACTCGGTCAAGTACAGTGTCGAGGGCCAGTCGTGCCTCCCCCAGTTTGAGGTGTTACAAGGTGATCATTCATAGTGATGGTAGCAACCCCATATATAGCTGCCAGACCATCCCCGCAATCGGATGAAGAAGGAAGATAGACAGAAAAACCTATCATCACATCGAACAAGTAAATGTTGTAGACAAGGATAAATGGTAGGACAATAAAATTGAAAGCATACTGAACTGGTGCTGGTATGAACAGCGCAAAGGACTTCGCAAGAGTCTCTAAGGAATCGCTACGTCTATCAAACTAAAGAAACACGGTACCACCTTTTGTTTGGGGTATGAGTATTCCTGGGAAGAATTGAAGGACTGGTCGCCACCTTGGCGCAGCCCTTACTATCTATTGGAGCAGCCAATACCCATCTGCAGCAGACTTTCCAACCAGCCGAAGTCATCTACGGGCCAGAAGAAGAGGAAGCACTGGTAGCAATGAGGAGCTTGTATTTGGAAGATGATAACATGGAGTGTTGCTGCATTTTTAAGGAGGAGGGGGAGGAAGGCCCTTCCATACAAGCAGTGACCCGAGGAGAGCACCTCCATAATTGGTCCATCAGAACGATCAGAGCCCGGTGTGCCTCGGGTAAGCAAGGCTAAACAAAGCACCACGCACTATTTTTTTTCCCTTTCGCATTTTGTTTTTTTTTTCTTTACAAAAAGAGCTCCAACGTTCAAAACCTTCATGGAATTTATTAAAGTATTTCAGTTTCTTATAAATTATACGCTTATTACTTTAATTATTTTACTCAAACACAATTACCATTACTTTACTTGATGAACCAATGACTTTGACATACAACGAGACAATGCAAAAGAGACATAGATTCAGAGGAAGACAATGTACCAGAAGAGATTATTCAAGAAGTTCAGAATTTAGAGAATAGGTCTAAGACCAACTTTGACGCGACTGAGATTGTCAAACTAGGAAACGCAGAAAAAATCAAAGAAACATGAATCAGCATCCATTTGTCACCGCCAAAAAAGAAAGATTATACAGAGTTCCCAAGAGAGTATAAATATATATTCGCCTAGTCATACGACGACATGACTGGTCAAGTAACTCCATCATGGCTCACAAATTGCCAACCAATCTGGCTTGTCCATTAGTGAAGCAGAAGCTAAGAAAGTTCAAACAGAAATGAGTCTGAAAATCAAGGAAGAAGTCACTAAGCCGGCAAAAGCTAAAGTTCTCACGGTGGTAGAGTATGCGACATGGTTAGCTAATATTGTGACAGTACCAAAGAAGGACGGGAAAGTTAGAGTCTTTGTTGACTATTGTGACCTCAACTGGGCCAGCCCAAAAGACAACTTTCCCTTGCCAAACATACATATGATTGATAACTGCGCCAGGCACGAGCGGCAGTCCTTCATTGATTGTTTCACTAGGTACGATCAGGTATGGATGAATGAAGAAGATGCTGAGAAAATGGCCTTCATAACATCATGGGGGATGTACTGCTACAAGATGATGCCATTCGGGTTAAAGAATGCAGGGGCCACCTACATGAGGGCCATGACTACCCTTTTCCATGACATGATACACAAGGAGATCGAGGTGTATGTAGACAACGTCATCATTAAATCCAAGAAAGACACTGATCGCATGGATGATTTAAGGAAATTCTTCAATAGACTGAAAAGATACAACCTAAAATTGAATCCTACAAAATGCGCGTTCAGGGTTCCAGCTGGCAATTGCTTAGTTTCATTGTGAGACGCCGAGGGATAGAACTGGATCCATCAAAGGTCAAAGTTATTCAAGAATTACCACCGCCCAAAAACAAGAAAAAAGTGATGAGTTTCTTGGGAAGACTTAACTACATCAGCCATTTTATAGCACAATCTACTGTCATATGTGAGCCATCTATAAGATGTTAAAGAAGGACGTCGCTACCAAATAAACTGATGACTGCCAAAACGCCTTCGACAGAATCAAGGAGTAATTGTTAACACCGTCGGTCTTAGTTCTGCCTGAGCCAGGAAGACCCCTGTTACTCTACCTTGTGGTTCTAGATGGAGCGCTTGGTTGTGTTCGAGGGAAGAATGATGAAAAATTGAGAAAAGAGCAGGCCATCAATTATCTCAGCAAGAAGTTCACCCCATATGAGGCACGGCATTCTCTGTTGGAACGCAACTGTTGTGCTCTAACTTGGGTAGCTCAGAAGCTGAGGTATTACTTTTCCGCATTCACTGTATATCTCATATCAAGAATGGATCCCTTGAAGTACATCTTTCAGAATCCCATGCACAGGGGCAAGCTAGCCAAGTGGCAAATCTTGTTGAGTGAGTTTGACATTATTTATGTAACTCAGAAAATAGTCAAAGGACATGCACTAGCAGACCACCTTGCTGAAAACCCCCTGGATGGAGGATACGAACCCCTGAAAACATATTTTCCTAATGAAGAGGTATCATTCATAGGAGAAGACATTTGCTAAATCCTTATACAACATATTCCATATCAAGAATGGACTCATTAAAGTACATCTTTCAGAAGCCAATGGCCATTGGCAAGCTAGCCAAGTGGCAAATCTTGTTGAGTGCATTCGATATTGTCTACGTGACTCAAAAAGCAATCAAAGGACAGGCATTAGCATATTGCCTTGCAGAAAACCCTATGGATGTATAATACGAGCCTCTAAAGACGTATTTTCCTGATGAATAGGTATACTTCAAAGAGAAGATATAGAAAAATCGGAGTTCCAAGATTTGCATCATGTACAAGATTTGACGAAGAGATTCACAAAAACAGAGTTCCAGCATGTTCTCCGGGTCCAGAATGAGTTTGTTGATGCATTAGCAACTCTATCATCTATGATTCAGCATCCAGATAAGAATTTTATAGACCCTAATCTGGTGAAGATTCACAATCAGCCAGCTTATTGTGCTCATGTCGAGGAAGAAGCAGGCAAAAAACTCTAGTTTCATGATATCAAGGAATATTTGACAAAGGAGGAATACCCAGAACATGCAAATCCTACTCAGAAGCAAGCACTTAGGAGGTTATCTAACAATTTCTTTCACAGCGGAGAAATCCTATATACGAGAACTCCTTATTTGGTATTACTAAGGTGTGTCGATGCAAAGGAAGCATGCAAACTATTAGAAGAAATCCATGTTGGGACCTGAAATAACGGTTTTGTCTTAGCCAAGAAGATACTTCGGGCAGGTTATTTTTGGATGACTATGGAAACGAACTGAAAATAGCATGTCCGTTTGTGCCACCGCTGTTAGATACATGCAGACATGATAAAGGTACCTCCAAATAAGCTTACTGCAACAAGCTCGCCATGGTCATTCGCCGCTAGGGGAATAGATGTCACCGGACCTATCGGGCCCGCCGCATCAAACAGGCATAGGTTCATTCTAGTGGAAACTGATTATTTTACCAAATAGGTTGAAGCCACATCATACAAAGCAGTGACTAAGAAAGTTGTGCTAGACTTTGTCCGCGACCGCATTATTTGTCGGTTCAGAATTTCGGAGTCAATCATCATTGATAATGGTTCCAATCTTAAAAGTGACTTGTTGAAAGCCATGTGTGAAACCTTCATGATCAAGCACAAGAATTCTACATCTTATAGGCCTCACATAAATAGAGCTGTAGAAGCCGCCAACAAGAACATCAAGTAGATACTAAGGAAAATAATATATAAGATTAAGTAGTGGCACGGGAAAATATTATTTGCTTTATTAGGGTACCGCACCACAGTCCGAACTTCAACCGGGGCAACTAAATATATGCTAGCTTATGGTATAGAGGGAGTCATTCCCAACAACAACAACTACCCAGTATACTCCCACCAGGTGGGGTCTGGAGAGGGAGTCATTCCCACCGAAGTGGAAATTCCCTCGTTCAGAATCATACAGGAAGGAGAACTCGACGACTCGGAATGGGAAAAGAGTCGCTACGTGCAGTTATCCCTCATAGATAGAAAAAGAGTGAACGCAGGCTGTCATGGTCAAATTTGTCATAACAGAATTTCCAGAGCCTTCAATAAAAGAGTCAAGCCGAGACGGTTCACACCAAGGTAGCTAGTGTTAAAAATATTTTTCTACATCAAGATGAAGCCAAAGGTAAATTCTCTCCCAACTGGTAGGGTCTGTATATGGTTCACTGGGTTCTAACAGGAGGAGCCCTCATCCTTGCAGAAATGGACGGAGAAGTTTGTCCAAAACCAATGTAGTGAAGTGATACTATGTGTAATCTCTATGCTTTCATACATGATGTAATTTGAACTATGTCTAACCTGATTCAAGTTTAAGAGGGGATATGTAGGCAGCCTTATGGGTTCAGTCACAATTCAATAAGATTTTCATTATCCCCGCAAATGGAAACTGGGGCAAAATTTTAAGGATGACCCTCGAAATTCTGAAGTTACTTCAACCGATCATTGCGACCAGCAGCAACCTAGTAAACTGGGGCAGAATTTTGTGGAGGACCCTCAAATTTCCAGAGCAGAGGAGGTCTCTACCATTCTGCCTTCTGAGGTTAAGCTCTACCTCCATTTGCATTTTCTGCATTGTGTAAGTCTATTATTCTAACTTCCGGGGTTAAGCTCTACCACCATTTGCATTTTTTGCATTGCATAGGGCTACTATTCTGCCCTCCGAGACTAAGCTCTGTCTCCACCTGCATTTTTCTACATCGCATAAGGCTACCTTTCTGCCTTCCGAAACTAAGCATTGTCTCCATTTGCGTTTCTTGTATTGCATAGGGCTACTATTTTGCCCTCCAAGACTAAGCACTATCTCCATTTGCATTTTCTGCATTGCATAGGGCTACTACTATTCTGCCGTCCGAGACTAAGCTCTGTCTCCACCTACATTTTTTGGCATTGCATAAGGCTACCATTCTGCATTCCTTGACTAAACATTGTCTCCATTTACATTCTGCATGGCTGAAAGATCGCCAGCTCATTTACATCCTGCATCGGCTGAAATACTACCATTTTTACTTACGTCTTGCATCGGATAAAAGATTGCCACCTTCTGCATTTTCATGGGCTGAAAGATCGCCAAATTGTCCGAACGCGTCATTGTTCGAAGGAACCATCTCCATAGCCCGAGAACGCCATGCCATGGACTGAGGACCCATTTTATCTTTGCATATCATTATTCAAAGGCATCATGGTTCGGAGGAATCATTTTCATAGCTCGAGAACATCATTTCATGGCCTACGAATCCTTTATTACATGTTTCATGGCCCATGATATCATGGTCAAAGGAGGTCATCCTAATCGTACAAAGATAGCATTCATGGTTTCGCGGGAACTTGTATCACGTTTAAATTTATACACGATATATGTTCGTATCACTCAGTTGCAAGTACACCAGCTAGCAACGGCTGTCTCAGCAGGAGAGATCTCGCTCCGGTTCTCGCAGTCGTACTTGACTATAAGCATCAACCTCAACTGAATATTACGTCCGTTCTTGAAAGATCTCTGTCGACATACTCCGTTGACGGATCCTTAACTATGTACGTACTGATTCTTGTAAGTCCAGGGATATGTCGGCATCTTGGAAACCAGAGCACAGCCAAAATTCTTCAAATCATTTCGTCCCGGTCAAAATTGGCCATCATATCTTTACCCGACAACTCTTTCATCCTTCTGGGATAAAGAGGGGCAACTGTTGATACCCAATTTTTTTCTATATAATTTTCATATATAAAATGCTTTCAAAATAGCATGTACATGCATATATAAGCATACCACTGTGTTTTATTTTTTTCCTACTTTTTTAGGATTTTTTAATCAATATATTGTCTATTTTAGCAGTACAAAACCCATAATTATTCCTGAAATCATTAATTTGGTGAATAACTTATTTTAATCTCATATTTATGCCAAAACATAGTTAAGGTAATTTTGTATATTATTTATAAATTTATTAGCATTTTTAAGGCTAAATTGCACGTAATTGAAATTTTAGCTTGTTTTAAGATTAACTGCATTTTATAATTATAAAATTAGTTCATGTATTTTTAAATTAATATTTATATGATATTAATGGCCTGATACTTTTAATTTTCTTTTAAAATCATTCATTATTTTTTATAAAATAAAAGGGAATACAGAGCTATTTAACAATTAGCCCCATTTCATTGCAATTACAGCCCTATTCTATTTCAGTTTTAGCGTAAATCAACCCCCAAATGAACCCAATCTAAATTTCCAAACGGGCAAGCCCATAGCCGATTTAACCCGATCCCCACCTACCCACTTAATCTGGACCATTGATCACTCAAGATCAACGGCAAAAACTCACCCTTCCTTAATTAATTCCTAGCCACTATCCTAATTCCCTCATTTTCACTCATCCGCCGCCTCAAAAATCTCTCTCCTCTCCAAATTCTCTCTAACCCACTCGAAAATCTCACCATCTCCTACCTCAAGCTCATCGAAAATCATGGCTCCTCCGGCCATGATAACTTCATACTCACCCTATATTACCCCTATGTGTTTTATATTTGAAGAATCAAGGCCTTGACCTCGATGGTTCCCTTTCAGATCTTATTAGATCTATAGATCTATGGCTTCTCCGGCCATTACCCCAGCATATTCAAGCAATATGAGTCTTTTCGAATCAGGATCTGGTTTTTCTCAAGACCTTTCTCATTCTAGGGTTCTTCTGAAACCCTGGCTATTCAAATTTCCTTTCGAGTTTTTCTTAGATATGTCGTGTATCTATGCTCCATTTGGGGTTTTAAACGATTTTCCTATTTTTCTTTCAAAATCTCTCATTTAAAAATTATTTCTCTTCAATTTAGTGTTTTTTGAAATATTTAAAATGTTTATCCAACTTTTTTTCCCTTTCTTTGTGTGTATTTGTTTGCTTCTGCTTTCATATATTTCCTTTTACTACACGTGTTCTTCTGTGCTTCTATATGTTTTGCTTTCCTACTGTGTTTCTAAACAATGCCCACAAGTTTATTTCACTATGTTTTCCTATATGCTATTTGGTATACTTTTCCAGTATTCTTGTGTTCTCCTACTATATCACTTAAGTCCCTTCTGAAAGGTTTTTTCTAATACCACATTGTTCTCTTACTGTGCTTTGAGTTAGTTCCTCACTCTGTTTACTTTGAACAGTACTTGCTTCTCTTCTCGTGAGATTCCGAAATCTCTGAGCATGTTGCCTCCTCATCTCTGTATTTGACTCGAGGTGGAAACTCTAGAATTTTGGGGGATTCCGTCTAGTGTAATATTGACTTCTCTGGAGTTTTCACTAGCCTTATAATGGCATGAAAATTTCTTCAAGCTTTAACATATCTGTATTCGTTCGTATGTGATGAATCTTTCTTCAGAAAAGGGTTTTCCAACTTGTGATTGATTCAGAATTCCTTATAATAGGTCTAATTGATTGTTATTGATTTTCCTTAAGTTAATCCTTCCATATTTCTGACTTGATTCATTCATACAAAATTTTTGACTTATGATTTCTTGGCTGTCAAATTATTCCCTTTCCTTAAATTGTACAACCGTGTAGTGGCAAGACCTTTTCGTTAAATAACTCCTATTTATTTACCCGTTTTACTGCTACTTTGAAAGTAGGTTTTAATCAAAACTTCTTTCCTTAATTAGTTTTACCTGTTGAAATTAGAATCCCTTAACTAACGGGAGATTGATTTCAATGATATTTCCTTACTTTTCTTGCTTGTTTTCTGCACTATAAAAGGGATTGCCTTTTTGCACTCTTAAGACCCACAAGGTCAATCATCCCTAACTCCAAATTCAATACTTTCACACACTTTCTGCTTTGAGTTCAATGCTCTTTCAACATCCTTCTTTTTCTTGAGATCTTTTGGAGTCATTTTGCTTGGAACTTGGCTTCATTAAGACTCTTATTTTCACTTGCTTTTTCCTGAAACCGGTATGTTCTTATTTAATTTTCTACTTCACCCCTATATGTTTACTTCATAGCTTCAGCATTCTCGTTTACTTTGCTATTGTTGTTCAGTGATTGGACTATGTATGTCCTTTCCTTGTATATGTTTCTATCATGAATCTCCACTCCTCTATTCCCTTCTATGTGTTTGAATTAAGGTTTTTGGCCTTGTAGTATCCAAATTACTGCCCAGGTCATAACCTGATCCATAATGGATTATAACTCTTACGATTGGGCTAACACGCTGCTTAGGGGTGTGCCAGCACTCCCAATTGCTGGGCAAGACCACCAGCCTACCATGACTTTCCCTATGTGAGCACGTGATTTTTGCCTTATATGAATTGCTCCCATAATTTCAAACAAAATAATTTCCTTTTGTTATTTTTAATTATTTTTTAATTTTTGTTGATTTTTGTGGCATGTTCTGTTATTTGCTTGCATTCGTGTGTGCATTTTTTTAATTCATATTAAAATACAAAATTTATGCATTGCATTTGGAGTAATTTTACATATTTTAGGAATTAATCAGTAATTAGGAGTTTACAAAAGTACAAAAATCACAAAAAAATAGTTTACTTTTACTTTAATTTTAACTTTCGGAATTGTCGCAGTCTTTCTTTTACATTTAATTATTTGCGATAATTTTTATTTAGAACTAATTTATTTAATTTGGTAAAACGATTCTATTAGGATTTAATTTCTGATTTTGGGATTTAATTTGAAAAAAAAAAAAGCAAAAAAGGAGAGGGAAAAAGAAAGAAAATAACAAAAATAGTTTTTTTGTATTGTTTTGCTTTTAATTTTAGAATTTATCATAGGATTTAGTTTTTTGAAAAATAATTAGTTGATATTTGGAATTTAAATAGAGTTAAAGAAGGTTAAAATTGGATCATCCTTTAATTAATTCCAGCCCAAAATCCCCCAAACTGCCCCAACCCAAGACTCCATACCCGGACCAGGAACCCCATAGCCAAAAACGACGTCGTTTCTTCATGATCAATCAGGGTCGTCGATGATATTTGATCAATGGACGTGAACTGCCTTGGTTATTAACTATATAAATGTCCAAACGCCTCCTCCCCAACCTGGCCAAACAATTCTCCCAAACACCCATGATGTGCCGATGTAACGCCACCCCTGTCCCTCCGTCTCTCCACCGTCTACCGCGGGCCGGAAATTGCCGCCGGTGGAGATGTAGCTCCAAACTCACCCAAATTAACACCGTTTGCTCACCTCCTCTTCCTTTTTTCAACCCCCCAAAAACCAGCCTCGAACCCCGACCAAAGTCCGCGAATCTTCGTCCAAAAGAGCGATTAGTCCGCCTTTCATGGCAGCGTCGGCTCCAATGGCCACAAAAAATACACCTCAGATTCCCATTTCAACCCTCACCAGAGATCTAACATTAATTCTTCTCGAATCCATCCCAAGCTTGTCGAGTATTAATTTAAAGTCATGGCTATTCCGCCATCCCTGGTGGCGCCTATACCCAAATGGCCCCAAATCAACACCCAAGCGACCCTGGCATGTCTCTAACTCAAATTCTGCACTTAACATATCTCAAACAATACTGGTCTTCTCAAAGGTTGATTCTAAGGGGGGCTGTCGACTTCACCACCACCACACCAACCTATAAAATGTTTGAGTCATGATTCATACAAAAGCTAAGTTGCTCCTGCTCTTTCTCCTCCTCTAGTTTTCCTTTTCCTCATTTTTTGTTTGATTTAAGATTAAGTAACTTTCTCCTTTGCCCTAGGTTCTTTATATTTGCTATGTTTATCATTTCTCTATTTCTCCACAAAAAATCCATGTTTGCATGCTCAGTATTCTAGGCTAAACTTAAATTTTGAGACTATTCATCCTCTCTTTAGTTGATCGCCTTTTTGTTTTCAGTAGATTTTTATTCGTTCATGATTGATCCCGTATTTGCTTGTGTTTATTTTTAGTTTAGTTTTGTTTAATTCTGATTGATTTTATTTTTTCTATTTTTAATGTTAGTTTAATTTGGTTCCAAATCTGTTTATATCCATGTTGCATTGATTTTAATTACTGTTAGTTTAATGCCAAAATTTTGGCTTTAGTTGTTAGAACGAAATTTGGTTCAATTGCTGGGATATTTGTTTTAGTTTTGATTGGATATAGCTAATTAGTTCCATTGTTGGTTAGTATTAAAGCTGTAAATAATCAGCCTAAAAGTTTAATTTGGTAAAATAGTAATTTCAGTGGATTAAAAGGGTAGTATAGGCCTTGGACAATAGGAATGTCACTTGAAACCGATTTGGAAACCCCTAGAATATTCTAGAGGGGGTTCCAATCAGATTTTTTAAAAACTACAATGCAATGACTTGGCTCACAAGTTAAGAAATTAGGGACTAAGTGAATAAAATCTGAAAAATAAAAGGGTACTAAGGGGTAAACACAAAATAAGAGGGTTGACCTAAGCTTTGGCTGTAAAAGAGAAACCTAATGCCTTCATTAAGAAGTTCCTGGCAGATAGAAATCCCGTAAACCTTCCCAAGACTTCTGAACTCAGAAAATCATAAAAAATTTCCTTAAAATTTCCAGAAAATCCTGAAAGATGCCTAGAGTCTAAAATTTCACAAAAATGTTGTTTCATTATAGTGTTTTCTTCGTAATTAGTTCCAATTCCCAAGAATTAATTTGAATTGCTAACTTGAATAAGTTGGAAATGAACTTAAATATATATGCTTGAAGTGTTACGATTTCCTAAGCTTGGGTGGATTCAATTCTGAGTATATTTGGATTTTTTTTTAGGCTTTTTGGTTGGTTTGCTGGTGTTATCTGCTTTAGACCATTATCCTGGCCTATTTGACAACTTCCCCTATTTAAATCTGGGACTCGAGCTTTGGTTTATTTTCTGCATTTTGTGATAGATTTGTTGTTGCTATTATTTCCCTGATTGCCTACTCATAGGTGTTTCTCTTTGCTTCATTCGAGGTACACATTTTAAAGTTTCTTTGACATAGTTCTTTGAACTGAAATGTAAGGGTAGCATTGCTTCGTGATTTATGCTCACTTGGACTGTGGAATGGTTATAGCTGGATAAAAGGCAATATATAGTTGTTTATGTAGTTTAATTTATGTCTTTAGGCTTGCATATATTAGATAGGTTATAATATGGGTTTGTTTATGTAGTTTAATATTTCTTTTGGTTTGTATATATATAAATATGGGTTGTATAAGGACTGTATAGCTTGCTCTCATTTCATTAAAGTTTGTAATGGTGCGGTCTAGTGTAACGCTAGGGTAAGTCAAGTCTATTTAAGAGCTTAAAATCTGTTAATCATCAATAGAAAATCAGCAGTATAGTGTAGATTCAAGCATGAAATGTAGATTTAAAATTAGTATGTGAGCAAATTTGAACTGTTCATATGTTGTTTCTGAGAATTGTTATGTTTTATTGTGATTTGAATTCATGACTTTCTGCGCTTCGCCTAAAGCAAATGCATGGTCTAAGCTCATAGTGTTCACTAACCGGAATAGGCTGCCCAAATGATTTGGGATTAGGCATACTTGGAGGCCCAAAATGAGATTCAGCTTTACAGTTGAAGCTCTGTTAAACCTAGTTAAATTCCAAAGCTCAAACTGATAGGCATTGAGCTTCATATTCACGCCCTCATACTGTCATCCAATAGAATTAGGGCATTTGTTAAGGTGGACTGCTAGGGACAATTCTAAATCGGGTTCCTACCTTAGTATAACTGTAATTGATAAACAACACTAGATAATCAGCCCTGTAGAGACAAATTTAGTAAAGAATAATAGTTTGCTTTAGAATTGGCTTTTAGATAATAAATTGAGGCGCGGTATGCCAAACAAAATAACAACTGCCTGGCCTTCGATTTTATCTTAAATTTATACATAAAACTTGGGACGAGCCGTTTAGTAAATTTTCACGGCCTCTCGTAAAGTTAATAATGTGTAGCTGCTCTAAGCACGTGTTTAATAATATTACTTTCCTAAATTTGGGTGCACATTTATGTGACCCAAATCCAAATCTCAACGAAGTTGAAATATATCAAAAACCACGGGTGCATTTATATGACGTGGTTCGAGACATGTTATAACAACGTTGCAATTCTCTTTAAAAATAAAAGTGTTAAAAAGATTTAAAATGCATATAGGTTCATAGTTGTATAAAATCAGATAATTTAAGCCAAATATAACAGTTGAACGAACGGTGCTAGAACCACGGAACCGTAGAATGCCTAACACCTTCTCCCGGGTTAACGGAATTCATTACTCGGATTTCTGGTTCGCGGACTGCTAAACTCAGTCATTCTTTCCTCGATTCGGGATCTAACCGGTGACTTGGGACACTATAAATTTCCGAAGTGGTGACTCTGAATCTTTTAAATAAATCTCGTTTCGATTTTCCTCTAATTGGAAAAACTCCCGTATCTACACCCTTCGCCGGGTTGTAGTATCCAAAAGGAGGTGTGACACCCTAATTCCCTCTTTAAGCACCTGAACTTACTCTTAGACCCTAAGTTCTGCCCCTTCTTATGAGCCGTGCTTTGTGACCTTGAGTTCCCCCTAAACATGGATATGTGAGGGCTGGCCCTTCCACATTACTCTATGATCTAATTCTGCAATGTATTTGGAATGTATGCACTGTCCAGAGGCCTTTGAGACTCTTGGGAACTCCGACACATCCAAATAGGACAAAGGCTTTTGGAAATCTGATCCTGGAAGTTGGTTTATCTGATATTGTTAGACCTTAAGTCTGAATTAGGTTGTTTGGGTGTAGCTTGAATTTCTGATATTTTTTTTACTTTTTCTGGTTCATTTTGGTCTTTAACTATGGGGACGGCTAGTGGAAAGGGATGGGGATGAATGTATTCAAAGGGTAGATAACTTGCCTATATGATTTTCTGATTGTTGCATTCACATAGACAGCATGACTATAGGTTATTGCATTCATGCAGATAACTTGTTTAAAGAAATTCTTGAACTTCAGCATTCTCATCTTGGAAATCTTGCCTATGAGTTCTGCATTCTCATCTTAGAAATCTTTCCTACGAGTTTTGCATTCTCATCTTAGAAATTACGCTTATAAGTTCTGCATTTCTTCATATAGAAATCCTATCTCTAAGTCTCTACATTTCTTTAAATAGAAACGATGTCTCTAAGTTTCCGCATTTCTACATATAGAAACCATGATCATGGGTGTTTTTCTGCACTTCTGCATATACATGTCCTTAGGCAAACAATCATAGGATTAATAATAATTTACATATATCTGACATTAGGCAAACAATCATAGGTTTAATAATAATCCACTTCATTCTAGATACCATGCCATAGGACTCCTGCACTTATGTAATCATTTAAAATCAACAACGCATAGAAATCATGTCTATATGAGTAATCAGTTGAATCAGCTTCGTCTATTTACTCTATGAGTCTAAGATCAGTAAATAAGGTCGTTTGAAATCTTTAGAACTTTTTCTTATAAAACCAGTAATCCTTTCTTGAAAACCAGTACACCTTCTGCACTGTTAGATATTATGCCTATAGGTCTCACCTAGGCAAGCCATTAGGTTATTAATCAACTGCGACCTGTTTTAATAAATTACAACCAAACCATGTCTAATTCGGACTTCTCATCTGAGAAATATGTGATAAATCTGCCCGTCCTAATGCCTTGAAGTTAATTTAGACCATAACTAGTATTTGAAGTCATGCTATATAATTTTGTGGAGGAAGTGAGGAGGCCTGTTTGAGCCTTAACTGCTACTTGCTCTCCCCCCCCCCCCCCCCGAGCTGTTTATGTGTTCTTATATGTCGCCTTAGAATTTTATCCTTTGAAAATCAAAAAATCCCCAACTCCCTTCCCTTTAGGTTTAGTAGTCCAAACGCCTCCGGGACTAATAGGATTGGGATGGGTAATAGCATGCAATAAGTAACGATACTATTCTGCGCTTTAATACCTTAACAGGATGGGAAGGGTAGATATGGATATGATGACCAGTGCACTAATACCACATGTAGCCCCTCTCTTTTGAGGAGTGATTATTGGGTATTGCATTGACATGATCCATATTAATCTTAAACCTATGACCCCCTTTCCCTTTACTTGTTTCATAATTGTTTACATCTTTTCTTGAAAAATTTTGTCCTCTTTACTTTTCCTAAGATTTCGACTTGCAAAGTGATGTGAAAACTCCTTCTACTTGAGCCCTTATTTTCCTACTTGTTACGTGAAGTCACAATTATAACATGGTTGGGAACTACACTAGTAGATCCTGAGGGGTGCCTAACACTTTCCCCTAAGTATAATTTCTAGACCTTACCCGAACTCTGGTTTTCCAACTCAAACCCTTTCTTTAGTGTCCTAATGCACTTTAATCATTAGATGGCGACTATTCAAATTCAAATTCCAATTCCCAAAAGGGAACGAGTTGTCCTTCCAAATGTCATAAATACGATTCACCTTAGAAAAAAGGGGCATCGACACCCATAAGCCTGTTAGAACACACTATTAAAGGCTAGGATCCCAAGTGATCAAGTTTAATTCATGGACAATAATTTGCATATTGTCTTGCCTTAAGCCATAGCTCAATCACATAAGGGGCAGGGGTCTGGGGATTCATAATAGAAATAGGCAAAAAAATAAAAATCAACAAGCTAATTTGAGTGTTGGAACTATACAAAAACAGTTAGTAGACATGGATACAAAGGCAGTAAATAAACACACTTTTGTGATGCTTAAGTTTAAATCAGGACATACCATTTTCAAAGAAATAAATAGAGAAAATTTTGAACAGGCCACAGTGCAGACAAGAAGGCAGAATACAGTAATGTATAAGTGTAAGTTCAAAAAGACTATGAATGTCCTGATGTTAATCAAAGAGTCATGCATTTATAGCGTGAAAATCAGGCAGAAATAAGGTAAGAAAATAGTTAAGGAACTGAATATCAATTAAGAATCAATCACATAATACTTCCTTTAATTAAGGAATTCAGATTCAAATGGTAAAAGTTATTTAAGGAAAGAAATCAAACATGCACTTTGTGCAAAGAAGGCAATTAGGGGTAAGTACATAGAAGTTTATTTTAGGGGCGGGGTTTTGAATGACCCATTGCATAACTGAGGTAAGAAAATCAATTAGTAGCCAGTGAATCAAGGATCTAAGATTTTGTAACCAATGGTCCATGAATGAACCAAGTCAGAGAAATTAAGGAAAGTCAAGTAACTTAAAACGAGTCATAGGAAAATCAGCAAATAAGGAAGAAATCAATCAAACCTATATAGAAGTAAGTCTAAAACTAATTAAGATTTGAAAGCCATTTTAGAGGGGAAGTCTAGCACATATAAAGAGCATGAAAACATGTTAAGCTGAAAGAAGATGTCGTGTCATTGCAAAATCAATAGATAATTGACTATAGGAGCATGGCTGTCACATAGGTTAGCAATGTGGAAGAGAAGTAGCATCTAGTAACATACAAAAATCTAGTGTAAAAAGACCTTAGAAGAGTTCAGAAAAAGTCAGAATCATATGAAACATAAGGACTTCAAAACTCAGTTCAGAGACTCGAAATAGGTCTGAAAGAGTTAGGGCTTCTTTTGAAATAAAACCAGTTCAAGCAAATCGCATTGCCAACAGTTTCCATACTTGGAAAACCTACCCTCCCCCAAAATTCTAGGGTTTCTACCATCAATCGAGTGCAGAGATGAGAGGGCAAGTAATTAAGCCAAAACAGGTTTAGAGGTCTCAGTAAAGAACTAAAAGCTTTAACATGTCCCTTCAGCAACAGAAACTCATGAGAAACATGGTAGATAAGTAACAATCTTAGCACAGTAGAAGCTCTCAAACGCAGCATAGTAGAAGAAACTAATGTGCAGCATGGTAAAGGAGAACTAATCAGAACATAAAAGAGAAAACTTAATAGAAGAAACTAATATGAAACATATTAGAAGAAAACTACTCAGAACAAAATAGAGAAAACTTAATAGAAAAAACATAGTAGAAGAAACTAATATGAAATATAGTAGAAGAAAACTTCAAAACACAGTAGAGGGAACTTAATAAGAAATATACAAGAACGTAATAAAAAATACAGTAGAAGAAACACATGAAAGAAAGAGAAAATCTGAGAAATATCTAAATAGCTCAAGAAAACCTTAGATCGGAAAAATAAATGAATTTGAAAGCATATTTTTTTTAAAAAAATCAATAAAATTGCTTTAAAACTTTAGGGAAAGCATAGATCTTCAACATATCTAAAGAGATAAGAAGAACCTCAAAAGCTAAGGTTTTTAGAGGAACCCAAACGATGAGAAAGGCTTGGATCTAAGCAAGAGGAGTTGAGGCCAGGCTCGAAACAGGCATGGCTCGCCGGAGCAAGCCCGAGATGGCCGTGGAACTTGAATCAATAGCCGTTTGGACTCAGCTCTCCGTGGCCGAGTCATGAAGCTTCAGCAACCAAACGCGATAAGCCATAGGTGGTTGGTGGGTGGTGAAACCACCATGGATTCAGGTCAGAAGGTGTCCAGAGAATATGAAGGAAACTCATCAGAGAGAAGGTGAAAAAGGGAAGGTTCTAGAGAGAACCAAACGTAGAGAGATAGAGGCGATAGAGGAAATGAGGGGTATTGGGGGGATCGTTTGGAATTAAAACGGTAAGAACGAGTGAGGGAATAAGGTTTTTGGTCAGGTAGGGGTAATTGGGGCCTGGGTCGGGTTTTAATTGAAATAGGCTGGGCATTGGGGTTTAAATTTAGGCTATAATTTAAATGCAATTGGGCTATTATTTTAATAGCCAATTTTCTCTTTTAAAAATTGTAAAAATAGTAAATTAATTTCTAAAAAAATAAATTAAATTACCAAAATTATTTATAACACATAATTAACTATTTAAAATACAAGACCTAAAGTTTATGAATTTAAAAGTTTAATTCAATTTTAAAATGGCTAATATTATAATTATATGCAATTTAGCTCAAAAAGTACTAAATAAATTTGTAAAAATATGAAAAAAAATTACCTTGGCTACATCTTAACATAAATATAAAACTCCAATAAATTAATTACTAAAATAATAATTTTGGGTATAATTATTGGTTTTTTATGGATGAAAAAGGAAAATAAATTAGTTTAAAAAACCTTTCAAATTATGGGGGAAATAGTGAAATACTTGGACATACTTATATATGTACATATATTCCATTCTTAAAGATAAAAATATACAGAAAAAAATTGGGTATCAACAGTTGTCACAATGAGATTAGAGGTAATCCTTAGGTTTAAGAAGAGTTTTTGTAAATGTTGTTCTGGCTCAAAATTTAGTGAAGTGTTGGAAGAAATCCTACTAAGTTGTAGATCATGGTTGTTTTCACCTTTTGAGTCGGGTGTTTTCCACGTAAAAATACTTATGTTCTTTACTTTTCGCATGTAACGACCAGTGCCAGTCGTTTCGAGAATTATAGCCTCGCTCCCCCATTTCTTAGTTATTTTAAATTCTTTAGCTATATTATGATATACCAGGTTAGTTGGTTAGGGTTCAAAGTAGTTTCGGTGGGAGTTCAGAACATGGTCTCTTATTTGAGATCTTAAGTTGTAAATGTTGACCTGATGTTGACTTATGTATAAATGATCTCGGATTTGAATTTTGATGGTTCTGTTAGCTTCGTCAGGTGATTTTAGATTTATGAGGGCATCTGGAATGTGATTTGAAGATCCATGGTAGAATTAGGTTTGAATTAGCGAAAGTTAGAATTTTGACGATTTTGGCAGGCCATGAAGTAGGTTAGGGTTCGAAGTAGTTTCAGAGTGAATTGAGACACATGGCCTCTTATTTGAAATCTTAAGTTAGAAAAGTTGACCGGATGTCTATTTAGGGATAAGTGATCTCGAATTTGAATTTTGATGGTTCTGTTAGCTCCGTTAGGTGATTTTATACTTAGGAGCACGTCTTGAATGTGATTTGAAGATCCGTGGTAAAATTAGGCTTGAGTTAATGAAAGTTATAATTTTGATGATTTTGGCCGGTCGTGGAAATTTTGATATCTAGGTTGGATTGAATTTTCATAAATTGGAGTAGGTTCCTTCTATCATTTTTGACGTGTCTGCAAAATTTGAGGTCATTCGGATGTGGTTTGGTAGGTTTCAACATCGTTTGTAGAATTCAGAAGTTTAGAAGTTCTTAGGCTTGAATCCGAGTGTAATTTGGTGTTTTGATGTTGTTTTTAGTGATTCAAAGGTTAGACTAAGTTCGTATGATTTTATGGGACATGTTTGTATGTTTGTTTGAGGTCAAGAGGGCCTCGGGTGAGTTTCAGGTGATTAACTATTCATTTTTAGCCTTGGTGTGATTGATGATATCTGCTGCAACATTTTTCTGGTTTCCTCTTTTGCGTTCGTGAGAGGGTCCTCGCATTCTCGAAGAGTATTTTCTGAGTGGTGAGATTTTGTTATTATCTTTTGCAAAGGAGAGGACACGTTCGTCAAGGTGTGGTCCACATGTGTATCACGAACACAAGAGCAGGCTCATGTTCACGAAGAGGAGTGAGGCAGTTGGGGACCCCAGATCCTTATTCTATGCGTACATAAGGTGGTGGTCGTGTTCGCAAGGTTTGAGCTAGTAAAACATCGTGTTCATGAGGCAGACAGGTAGTTCTACACGAACAGGAAAGGACGGTCGCATTCGCGAGGGAGGAAATCTGGGCATGCAGTGTTAAATTCAATATCGACAGTTTGAGATCATTTTTCATATTTTGAGCTAGAGATTACGAATTTGAGCGATTCTTGATGGAATTTTCTCGTTGTTGATTGGGTAAGTGTCTCTCACTTGGTTTTGGTTAAATCCCATGATTATATCTTTGATTTTATCATCTAAATTGTGATTTGGGTGAAAATTGGGAAAAAGTGGAGGTATTCCTTAGATGGAATTTTGAGGTTTTGAATGGAATATTTTTGTCGAATTTGAGTAAATTGTTGTCGGACCCTTTTTTCTCGCAAAATTTGCTACCTAACAATTTAAGGTGTGTTAGGGAACCTATAGGGTTCATTTATAACAACGTTTGGTAACCAGAGACAGGGTAAGGGCTTGAAATTATCCTAAGGGGAACGAGTTAGGCATCCCTCAGAATCCACTAGTGTGGTTCCCGGCCAAACAATTTTTTGTCAATTTGTAAAATTAGCAAATAATCAAGTATGGCTTAAATAGTAGGGGATTTAAGTTTATAAACACAAGTGTTTGAAAAGCAATTAATGACAAAGCAATATTTTGAAAAGAATTACAATCTAAGCACATTCTTGAATGTAAAGAGGGATGTCCTAGGTTTGTTTATAATATGAATCATATCAATGCAATACCCGGTATGACACTCCTCAAAGAGGGGATACACGTGGTATTAATGCACTGGTTTCATATCCAAATCTACCATTTCCCGTCCGTAAAGGAAATTAAAGCGAGGATTAATCTCGATCCCTATCGCATGTTGTTTCTCGTCCATTCTTGTCAGTCTATGAGGAATTTAGGACACTTGTCCTATAGGGGGTTCTGGGCAGACTCTCAAGTTTAAAGTTAAAATATTAAGGCGGCATGTAATAAACAAGTAGGACTTCAATTAAAGGGGAGCATTGAAGACAAATGAAAGGCTCAGATATACCTCCACACCAGTAAACATAAAAAACATGACTCATACACAATTACGGTCTAAATTCATATCCTAAACATGGTATCTAAGTGATAACAACAGAGTCAGATTTATTATATGACTCAGAGAAGAAGTCCTAATTAAGCTCGCCTACTGATTTTAAACCAGTTGATAATTAAGCAGCATCCATAAAGAAACATGTTTCCATTTATATTACTAAACATTCAGTTCTAAATGTTCAGAATTGCAAAAATATTACTAGCTAGGTTAATCTTTTTTTTTATCAATAGTTAAACTAGAGATGCCTAAGCGGGTGTGGATGCAATTATAAAACTATGATATCTAATGTACAAAAATTGCAGAGTTATGTACATGCATAACCTGAGCATGATTTTTTTTCAAATTGCATGAGTGTCATATACTTTCAAAATATGCATAAGATATGGAAATGACATGTTTATTTGCGTTGTTTTTATCCTAAGGCAGGATTTCTAAGTGTACATGGAAGCGCATTTTTAACACATGATTTTATAAAGATGTACATGATAAAATAATAAACATGGGACCTAAGAGCATGATTTCTAATGCATGTATGAATCCTAAGCATAGTTTCTATTGAGCAATTAGGAATATAAACCTAATAATATGTCTTTTTCCCATAACAACTATAGCGTGCATATTTACCCTATCCCTCTTCACTAGCTAACCCCAATATGTGTTTACAAATAATTATTAGAGACCAATTCTGAAATGAATTACATAATCAGATAAGAAAAAATAAAAATAAAAGTTACACTGTATAGAGCCTGAAAACAAGCCCAGGCCTTCAACACCCGATTAGGGCTTCCCTGAGTTATGTAATAAATCACCTAAACTGCCAAGATTATTCCATAGCCTTTCTCATATCGAGGTATGTCTGAGTTTCCTAAGGACCTCAAGGGATCCCGAACAGTGCTCACTCCAAGATTTTATAGCCAAGACAGACTAAATGCAGTGTGGAAAGGCCAACTTTCATGTGTCCAAGTTCAGAGAGAGCTCAAGAATCCGAAGGCAAGGCTCACACACAAAGGAAGCAACTTAATAGTCCAAGAATAGAGTGAGAGTGCTTAACATAGTTTGAAAGAACTTAGTAAAACAATGTTGAAGTCAAACTTTCAGGAGTGAAAAGGTTTACAGGAATAGACACAGTTTTTATATAAAATTCTAAGAGTGAAAATAGTTTTGGAAGCAGATTTGAGAAAACACACAATCACAAAAGAAACAACTTAGAGTGCCCAGTTTCAGAGCCATTTATTACTTGATTCTAAGTGAAGACAAACAACTTTACAAATAAGGACCAGGGGGTTGGGGACATAGAGAGAAATCAGAAACACATAAACATGGATAAGAGGAGAAGCATATAGACCAACAAGTACAAAAGATAAATAGGAACTCATTTGTATCCAGAACACAAAACTACCACTTCAAAGTGTTAACAAAGGAATCATGCTCGAAATTGGAATAGTAATAGGCAGTAACACATAAATACAGGGTATGGGAGTAGTCATGCTGAGGACAGCAGTCTATTACACAGAACTAGTCATGTCGCTTAGTGTTAATCAAATATATTAGGAGTTTATGATACTAACATAAACAATGCAGTTGAGGGAAATAAACAAGAACTCAAGTAAACATGCCGGCCAAGTATCATACAAGACAAGTGAGACCTGGACATGCTGATTACACACTTGAACAAGAGAGCGCAAAACTTAAGCATACTGAAATAAGTTGTAAATAAGAAGGGCAATTAAATATATAAGCCATTAAATTAGGGCAGAAGGAGACATAGATTAACAGACATGGAGCACATAGAGTTGAGTTTCAAAATTGAACTAAGAACATACCAGTTAAGAAGCAATAAGAAAGTAAAACAAGCAGAGTTCCACAGTCTAGCCGTGGCTTTCAGCTGGCTAGACGAGTAGTTGGCACAAGTAGCAAAGAGAGAAGAGAAAATTTTATTTATGTGTTTTTTGAACTAATTGTTCATGTAGAAGTGAGAATAGATAAGAGTATTAATAGTCTTGAAAATAGAAAAATAAGGCAAGAATCATAATTCAACAAAAATTATGTAACTATGTACTCATTAGTGTAAGCACTTCCCCTTAATTAAGGAGTTAGATAACAAAATAAGGAAAGAAATCAGTGTACGACCAATAAGGACAGACTCCATACACAACAGGTATAGTGTATACGTTTGAGGCTAAATTCATAAGGTTCTAATTAAGGAAACAACATAAGAATTAATCAATAGCATAGTCAATCATGTACTAAGGCAGGAGAATGATTTATAGGTCAGAGGTCAACAGAGATGTTAATCACAGGAAATTGGTAAAAGGTATAACTCACATGAGTACAAGGATTTAATTAAAATATAATACTGATTAGACGAAATCACCACAGATTCTATTAATCAAACAAAGTAGACATAATATAGGCGGGAGAAGTAAAATCAGAAACCCTAATGAATGTGATGACGTAGAAAATCATAGAACCTCGAACATATGCATGAGAAACAGGTACACATACAAATCAGATGAGCAAAGGCAGCTTCAGAAACCCAGATTAAACCAAAAATAAATATGGTTTTCTACATGATAAATCTGATAAAAGGGAAAACATAAATAAACTACTTAAACATGGTAGAAACCATAGAATAATACTTGAAAATCAGAAGAAAAAGCATTTTGAAAAGGGGTTAAGAAACCCTATTCTTGAAGATGAAGGGTTACTTTAGAAAAAGTCAGAAAAACCTTCGAGTAAAACAACAAAAGCTCATAATATACACATATCTAAGATGGATCTAAAAGAAATCATAAAAACTTATGAGTTAGGTTTTCAGAGAACCTAGAGAAGATGAGAAAACCTCAAATGTCACCGGTGTTAGCCAAAAAAAGTCATAAATCTTACTCAAATAGCCATGGATGGCCGCAAACTAGCATGAGAAACCATGGGAGGTGAGTGAACCGCCTCTAGTTCACTTGAAGGCCTTGAAAAGATGACACATGTTCAAGAGGGAGCCATAAGGCTAGTAGGTGGCAAGACCACCATGAATTCCCGTAGGGAGACGAGCAGAGAAGGGAGGAAATGGGCCTAACAGGTGGAGCATTCTAGAGAGAGAGATAAGAGATGAGATGTAATGGTGGAGGGTGAATGAGAGAATAAGGGTTTTGGGAGGGGGTAGGCTATTAGGTTAATTACGGTAACGGGTAATCTGGATCGTTGATCAAAGATGATCAACGGCCAGGATTCAAGAAGATTGGGTCGGGTTACGTATGGATTTGGGCCGACGTTATATTAGGCTGTTTTAATCGGGTTTCGGGGTGGTTTGACTTATGTCATAGTTTAAATAAGAGTGGCTAATTATTAAATACCCATCTAAAATTAGATAAATAATTGATAAAAATGGCTAATAATTAGCTAAAAATGAAACTAGAGCTAAATAGATAATTTTAAGGTAATTTACAAATAATTAAAATATAAAATGACCGATTATTGAATTCAAATCGCATAAAATGCACAATTAGGCTATAATTGCAAAATTGTTGTAACTACAGCCAAACAATGCCAAATTGCCTAATTTGTGAAATAATTAAATTCTGATAGGATTAAAAAATGATATATTGAGCTAAGAAATACTTTGAAATTACTTGTAATGTAATTTATGAATAATTATTGGATATAAAGTACAGAATAAATTAAAACAATAAATTAATAATATGGAAAATTGTGGGAAAATACCAGTTATGTAATGTGATTTTGAAGGCATATATGCAAATTAATAAATAGTTTGAGAAAAAATTGAGTATCAACAACTGGACCTCTTTACCTGAGAAGGATGAAAGAGTTATCGAGTAAACACATGATGGCCAATTTTGATTGAGCGAAATGGTTTGAAAAGGTTAGGCCGCACCCTGGCTTTTGAGCTGTCTACGTATCCCTGGTTTCTCAGGAATCAAGTCGTATGTAGTTCTAGATCCATTGGCGGAGTATACCGGTAAAGCCATTTCCAGAACGGACACAACATCTAGGGTTAGGTGAGTGAATGATTTTACGGGAATGGTTAGGATTGATAAGGCTTTGGGGAATTGGAGCGGGATCGCTCCTGCTGGGACGACCGTAGCTCGTCGTCTTACCTGCAAATAGAAGCAACATAAGCATATACTGTGCATAAATTTAAACATGATACAAATTGCGTCACACCATAAATGTTGTCTTTGGATGGTTAGGAATGGCGTCCTCAGACCATGATGTCCTAATCCATGGGTTGTTTGATGCAGGATTTGCAGGCCATGAAATGATATTTTCGGGCTATGAGGATGGGGCCTCCCAACCATGACGTCTTTAAATAATGATATGCAAAAGATTGAAAGAAATCCCCAAGCCATGACATAATGTTCTCGGGCCATGAAGATGGTGCCTTTGGATTAATTGGCAATATTTCAGCCCATGAAGGATGCAGTAGTATGATGCACACAAGACAGATCTCAGTCCTGCAAATTGAAGGGAAGAGCTTTGCCCGTAAGAGAAGCAAGATAAATAATGCTTCGGATAGCGATTAGTTTTGAAGAAAATTAGATGCAGAGCTTAGCCTCGAAACGTGGGATAGTAGCCTTATGCAATGTAGATGCAGATGGAGGTATAGATTAACCTTGGAAGGTAGAATAGTAGCTTTAAGCAATACAGATACAGATGGAGGTAGCTCTTAACCTCGGAAACCAAAATGGTAGCCTTATGAAATGGAAATGTAGATGCAGGTAGAGCTTAACCTCGAAAGGGATAATGGTAGCCTTATGCAAGTTGGAAGGGTAAATGGTAGCCTTATGCAATACAGATGCAGATGAAGACAGCGTTTAATCTCGGAAGGCAGAATGGTAGCCCTATGCAAGAAATAAGATAACAATCGACAGTAGAGTTTTCTTAGCTGATAATAGATTGCGGCATCATGATTACTGGAAGCATTGTGACATACGGAGCATCACAGGTGTGTGCTAATACAAATTGTTGTCAAGTGCACCGATTCTAAGAATCGTATTCTTGAACGATGTTTGTCCCATGGGTGTACAGTATGTTTAAGGATTTCGCAATCCCGGTGTCTGCATCCAAAGAAAAATCGTGAGTTTTGTACGCGGGAAGGTTAGTTCGTATCCCTGCTGGCCTTGCTTGACTCATTTGCTTGATCTTGTGATTCCGTCTGTATCATTGGGGTAGCGTTGCTAAACAAGCAAATTTCAATAATAAACATGCATGATTTTACAAAAACAAGACATAAATTAAAAATATCATTTAGATGAACCGACGACTATGACATAGCTTAGGACATTGCAACCTCTCCTACTACAGAAATATGAGGGTCCTCCTCAAAATTCTACCCCAGTTTGATAGGTTGACAATTTTGACTATTGCTCGTGTAGCAATCGACAAATTACATTGGAATTTTAAGGGTCCTTCTGAAAATTCAGCCCCAGTTTCCAATTGCGGGGAGAAATGAAATTTTAATTGAATTGCAAAATGAACCTATAGGGTTGCCTACGTATCCCCTCTTAAATGGGAATCAGATCATGCGTAGTTGAATTTACATCATATAAGGAAAGCATAAAGATTACACATAGTAACACTTGGTTGTATCTATATTGATCGGCTTTGTCTAGACTTCTCCATCCATTTCTGCAAGTATTAGGGCTCCTCCATTGTAAACCCGATGAACCATGTATAGACCGTGCCAATTAGGAGAGAACTTCCCTTTGGATTCATCTTGATTCAGAAAAATTTTCTTCAACACCAGCTGCCCGAGTGTGAACTGTCTTGGCTTGACTCTTTTGTTAAAGTCTCTGGACATTCTATTCTGATAGAGTTGGCCATGGCAGACTGCATTCATTCTCTTTTCGTCTATAAGGGCTAGTTGCTCATAACAACTTTTTACCCACTCTGTGTCCTCAAGCTCAGCTTCTTGTATGATCCTTAGGGAAGAAGTTTCCACCTCAACTGTAATGACAACTTCTATACCATAAACCAACATTTAAGGGGTTTCCCCGATTAATGTGCGGACTGTGGCATGATACCCCATAAGAGCAAATGATAACTTCTTGTTCCGCTGTTTGTGATTCTTTATCATTTTCCTCAATATCTTTTTGATATTCTTATTGGAGGCTTTTACAGCTCCATTCATCTAAGGTCTGTAGGTTACAGAATTCTTGTGTTTGATGTTGAAAGTTTTTCACATAGCTTTTATCAAGTCGTTATTAAGGTTAGAGCCATTATCACTAATGATTGACTCTGGAATTCTAAATCAACAAACAATGTGGTCGCAAACAAATTCTAACATGACTTTCTTAGTCACTGCTTTGTAAGATGTTGCTTCAACCCATTTGGTGAAGTAGTATATGGCTACTAGGATAAGCATGTGTCCGTTGGAAGCAACAAGCTCGATTGGCCCAATAACGTCCATTCCCTAGCCGACGAATGGCCACGGTGAGCTTGTTGTGTTAAACTCTCTTGAAGGTATCTTTATCATGTTTTCATGTATCTGACAGCGGTGGCATTTCCATACATACTAGATGCAGTCCGTTTCCATAGTCATCTAAAAGCAACAAGCCTGGAGTATCGTCTTTGCTAAGACAAAACCGTTCATATATGGACCGCATCTCCCAGCATGAATTTCCTCTAGTAGCCTGGATTCTTACTTTGCATCAATATATCTTAATAATCCTAAATTGGGAGTCATCTTATACAGTATTCCTCCACTAGGAAAGAAGTTGTTGGACAATCTTTGAAATGTGTGTTTCTAAGTAGGATTCTCAAGATATGGGTACACTCCTTTTGCAAAATATTCCTTGATATCATGAAACCAAGGCTTTTCATCAGCTTCTTCTTCAACATGGGCCTAATAAGCTTGCTGATTATGGATTTTCATCAGAATGGGATCAATGAAATTCTTGTCGGGATGCTGTACAATAGATCATAGGGTAGCAAATGCATGGGCGAACTCATTCTGGATTCTGGGAACATGCTAGAATTCTATCTTTGTGAACCTCTTTCTCAATTCATGTATGTGATGTAGATACGTCAGCATCTTGGAGTTCTTCGTTGCACATTCTCCTCATACCTGATGTATAAGTAAGTCCAAATCTCCAATCACTAGCAGCTCTTGAACGTACATTTCAATGGTCATTTCGAGTCCGAAGATGCAGGCTTCATATTTGGCCATAGTTTTGGTGCAAGGGAACTTGAGTTTGGCAGACACCGGATAATGTTGACCGGTTTATGATATTAGGACTACTCTTATACCAACTCCTTTGATGTTTTCTACTCCATCAAAGAACAATCTCCAACTGTCAAAGGATTCAGCAATGTCTTCTCCTATGAATGATACCTCTTCATTAGGAAAATATGTTTTTAGGGGTTCGTATCCTCCATCCAAGTGGTTTTTAGCAAGGTGGTCTGCCAATGCATGTCCTTTGATTGTTTTTTGAGTTACATAAATAATGTCAAACTCACTCAACAGGATTTGCCACTTGGCTAGCTTGCCCGTGTACATGGGATTCTGAAAGATGTACTTCAAGGGAACCATTCTTGATATGAGATATACAGTGAATGTGCAAAAGTAATGCCTCAGCTTCTGAGCTACCCAAGTCAAAGCACAATAGATGTGTTCCAATAGAGACTACCAGGCCTCGTGCCGAGTGAACTTCTTGCTAAGATAATAAATCGATTGTTCATTCCTTCGTGTTTCATCGTTCTAGCCAAGAACGCAACTGAAGGCTCCATCTATCACTTCATGGTAGAGTAATAAGGGTCTACCTAGCTCAACCGGTACTAATACTGGTGGTGTTGACAGGTACTCTTTGATTTTGTCGAAGGCCTTTTGGCAGTCATCGGTACATTTGGTGGTGGCGTCCTTCTTTAACATCTTATAGATTGTCTTATAGATAACTGTAGACGCTGCTATGAATTGGGTAATGTAGTTAAGCCTTCCTAAGAAACTCATCACATCCTTCTTGGTTTTTGGTAGAGGTAGTTCTTGAGTGGCTTTGACTTTTGATGGATCCAATTCTATTCTTCAGCGACTCATAATAAACCCAAGAAATTTCCCAGCGGGAACCCCAAATGTGCACTTTGCGAGTTTAGTTTTAGGTTGTACCTCCGCAGTCTATTGCAAAACTTCCTCAGATCTTCTATGTGGTCAGTAGCCTTCTTGGATTTCATAATTACATTATCCACATATACCTCTATCTCCTTGTGTATCATATCATGGAAAATAGTAGTCATGGACCTCATGTAGGTGGACCCTACATTGTTCAGACCGAATGTCATCATTTTGTAATAGTACACTCCCCATGACATAATGAAAGTCGTTTTCTCAATATCTCCCTCATCCATCTAGATCTGATAATAACCAGCGAAGCAATCTACAAATTATTGCAGCTCATGCTAGGCGCAATTGTCAATCAGGATGTTTATATTTTGTAAAGGGAAGTCATCATTCAGACTTTCCCAATTGAGATCCTGGTAGTTGACATAAAATCTGACCTTCCCATACTTCTTTGGCACTAGCATAATGTTGGCTAACCATGTCAGGTATTCTACTACCCTGAGAACATTAGCTTTGATTTGCGTGGTGATTTCTTCCTTGATTTTCAAACTCATATCAGGCTTGATTTTTCTGAGCTTTTACTTTATTAGTGGACACATCGGATCAGTAGGCAGTTTGAGAGCCACAATAGACGTACTCAGACCTGTTATGTCATCTACGACCAAGCGAATATGTCCTCATTCTCATTTAGAAATTATGTGTATTCTTTCTTCTCCGATGGCGATAGGTAAATGTTGATTCCTGTTTTCTCTATGTTTTCAGAATCTCCTAGGTTGACAGTTTCGGTCTCGTCCAGGTTAGACTTAGGTCATTTCTCAAAATTCTTAACTTCTTTGATAATCTCGTCAGGTATTTCATCTTCCTCTGAGTCGATGACTGTTTGTTGCGTTGTCTCATTGCATGTCACAATTATTGGTTCATCAAGGCAAGTAATAGTAATGTTGTATTGGTAAAGCACGGAGAGAAAACGACAGCAATAAATATTAATTCATAAGAAAAATCAAAAATGCTTTTGATAAATTGATTAATTCTTTTGAACATTGAAGATCTTATTTCGGGGATTGAAAAATGCGGAAAGAATATCATTTGGTAAGCAAAACAACGAATAATGCTTGTTTTAGCCTTGCTACCTCGAGGCTCGTCGAGCTTTGGTTGACCTGATGGTCCAATTCTTGAGAGGTGCCCCTATGTTCACAGCCTGTATAGAAGAGCCTTCCTCCCCCTCCTCCTCTAGAATAACGCAACAGTCCATATCATTGTCCTCTAGAAACAAGTTCTTGATACTGCAAGTGCTTCTTCTTCATCTGACCCATAAATAATGTCATCCTGTTGGAAGGGCTTCTACAGATGCGGTATTGGCTTCTCTAGTGGGTAGTAAGGACTGTGCCATTGTGGCGACCAGCTATTGAATTCTTCCCAGGTATATTCATATCCCAAATCGAAGGTAGTGCCCTGTTTCTTGAGTTTTATGGGCTTAGAGATTCCTTAAAGGTTCTTCCCGAGCCCTTTTGCCGGGTTCGTACCCACTTCAACTCAGTATACTCTCGATTTTGCTATCCCTCCATCTGTCTTTGTCGATAGCATTGACCCACTCAATGTGGTGGTAAGTTTCTCCACCCAGTTTCCTTCTTCCCTCGATCTCCAAAATGGTCTTGAAACTGTATATAGGGTTGCTACTATCACCATAAATGATTCCTGATGATTCTATTCAAACTTTACTACCTGATGCAGCGTTAATGCTACGGACCCAGTAGCATGAATCCATGGTCGTCCCAGTAGCAAGATGCAAGACACTAGTACATCTATTACTTGTAAATCGACCTTGAACCAGGTTGGTCCCATCTGCAGGCATAGACTAATATCACCAATGGTGGACCTCTAAGAACCATCAAAGGCTTTCATATTGATTGCTCCATCCTTTATCTCATGCATCCCTTTACCCAACTTCTTGAATGATACCACTGGACAAACGTTAAGACTAGAACCCCCATCGATCAGGATCCTGATGACAAAATAATCTTCGCATTGCACGGCGATGTGCAATTCTTTGTTGTGCCACAGAACTTCAAGTGGAAGCTCGTCCTTACAAAAGGTGTTATTATGGATTTCCACCACTTGTCCTACCATATTAGCCACTTTTCCCTTCTAGTGATCTTACTTGGTACATACGTTTCATTTAGCACCTTTAACAAAGGTGGATAGCTGCCATCGCCTGGTGTATAGGTTTGTAAATGGTCATTACGGAGTTTTGAGATTCTGTTATTAGTAGTGGAGTGTTGTTTAGGGTATGGCAGGTGTTACATTGGTTCTTTGGTGGAGCAATATAGTACTGAGGTACATGATGATTCTTCTATTTTGGGATATTTTAGGGAGGTGTAGTGTTTTGAGCATTTGGGAAGTTGATATCTGAGGTACTGAGGGAAAATGACTAGCTTGCCAGATTTCGAACATGATCGAGCTCTTCTTGGTATTTCAACAGTTTTTGTTCAAGTTGTGACACATTCTTGTTAGGAACCCGAATACCATGTCCATCAGTGGCCTCTACCCGTTCAGATGTGTTCTCCTTCCTGATGTTATTTAAATATTCCATTTTATTATTGCCTTTATCCTTAGCTTTAATGGGAATAAGAGGATGAGGGGTGGAGGGCCCCTGGATCTTGTGAAATAAGATGATGATACCAGAGTGCAAAAACTAACCTTTGGGAGGGGAATAATAAATAAAATAAAACAAAAAGCTAATCAAGTCAGTGAGTATTATCAATAGTATTGCGATATTTAAACACATAGTGCGAGAATGTAAAGCGTGTCCTAATTTGGGAACCTCTTTGTGCCTGAGGTAAGCCTAGAGACAAATAGACTTGGAGAACTTTTAATGCTAAATGCCTCATATTATTAATAAAAAATTGGTGAATCCCAAAATGACACTAAATAAGAAAACAATAAAAGTCACTAATGTCCATTGGCCTTATTACATTCATAAAGCAAAAAATAAATTCTTATATGTTAGGTTCTAGAAGGATCTTCCCCAAATTCTAAATCTTTGGCTACGCCGAACAACTTCCCTTATTCACGAAGTCCTAGCAACAGGTATTCTCTAGCTAGATGTCCAGCTTCAGTCCGTTCCGCCTTTTGATAGTCCTCAATCCACTTGAGAATTCTTTCCTCCATTTCTACGATGCCTCGCTCCAAGTATCCTAGACTTTTGTTGGCACTGATAGCCATGTTTTTCCATTTCTCAATCAGCTTCTTGTTGGATTCTTGTATCTCGCGATGTTCGCTCTCGCATTCATGGATCCTTTTGTGCAGCTGGTTGTACTTGACTTGTGCCTCAGCCTTTTCATCTATAATTCTGTAACTTCGAACGAACCCTGGCTGGTTCAGACCATCCCAATTGTCTTCCAACCAACTAGAATAGAAAGGGGTACAATCAGCATGATATCTCTCTAGCTCGATGGTGTCTTTCCCTATTATGATCTTGCAGTGCCACATATGCTGGGCTTAGCACTTGTGGGGACTATCACCATTTTGGAGTTGAGCTCAAAGATGGCTCATCGTGTCGAACCTGGGTATGACTTTCTACCTACCCTCTTTCCTCATAACTCGATGAGAGACGTAAGGGTGTGTTCCTCTTAGACCAATCAGTATCAGGAAAGGTGCATCTCTGGATCGGGCGATGAACTCCTCTGTTGGAAACCACTCGAACATCCATTGAACATGTTTTTCAGTCAGATTATCAAAGATCTCAACCCATCATTTGTCATCTCAGGCTGAGAAAACATATCGGGGATGTAATTTATTCGCTTTGGATGGTGGAAAGCGATGTGCTCATCACAGGCCCTTCACTAAATTTCTTGTCGGTATTCGCCCTTTTGGAGATGTTCCTTGAGCCAAAGCTGAAGTAGTGGATTGCAGCCTTTGAAGCGTCTTGCTCCTCGTTGACACTTCTATAAGGCTCGGTATATGTCTGCAATGATCATGGGTACAATGCTGAATGTCTGCCCACTGATCCTCTCCATTAGGGTCTTGGTTACCATAGCAAGCCTAGTATGGATTCTCCCTTTCTTCATTGGAAACACGATCAGACCCAGGAAACAAAACATGAAGACAAATCTCTACAATGAATATGTCCCATGGACATGATGGAAAACTTATCATGGTAGGTACAGTATGATTTGATGCGACCGTACCTTTCATAAAGGTAGTCAAAAGGGCTGTATGATTCCTTTATGCATACCAATTCTGCATTCTTCTTCAAACCCATCATCTTTAAGAAACCCTTGCCTTTGCGATTTTGAGGCATTAGCAAACCCGAGGTTTCCCATGCTAGACCGGCCATTCCTCCTATCTCCTCTAGCAAAGGTGTCATCTCAATGTTTCCAAAGCGGAACATAGCCCTGTCACAATCCCAAAATAAGGTAGCAGCATCTATTATCATGTTGTTAGGTTGGGTCTCCAAGAGGGATGGAAGATTGCCCAAATATTTTTCGATGAGGGTTTTGTCACTAGAATGTAAATCCTCCCACGAACTTAGCAATCTTGGGTGGATATTGGTGACCATGCCGAATTTGGGGACTTTATGCCTCATATTTCTGCAACGCAAACAATGTAGGCCCTTACCCCCACCATACTCAACTATTTAACATCAACATTCAGCATGAAGCATTTAGTTCTCCAAATAAATGCACAGAACGTAATGATGTCTATTTAGGTTTATGGAAAACAATGGACTTTGGACAAAGCTATCTTAAAGGATCATTATATGGACAACATAACTGGGTCGGCTAGGTTTGACCATAAAGCATGCGCAAATTAATCATAGTAAGGTTTCTATGGGGTTTTAGACCAGAACCCTTAAGCAGATAACTCAAGAGAGAAGGCATGGAACTGTCCACTGCACCACTGATCGACTAGTTTTACCGCAAATAAGCCTTTCCAAATATAGAGGGTTAATGATATAGGAAGGGCGCAACCACTCATCAAGTGTTGATATATTATTTTTTTGGCACGAGTGGAGTACGATGTTGAGCTTGATTATGCAATAATTAAAAGCATGTTGACATGTATTTGCACTAAGAAAGCGATAAATACAGCAGTTTTATAATTTAAAGTAGTTTTAAAGGAACGAGACAAGAAAGATATGTCTGTTTTGCTTCTGAAGAAGAAATTAAACGCTTAAATAAATTAAACAAGTATATGCACATAGGGGGTGAAAATTCACAAAAATAGTATGAAATAGTAAAAGACTAAAATCCCCAACAGAGTCGCTGTCGATGCCCCCTTTTTCTGAAGCAAAATTGGGTTTATGACATTCGGGAGGACAACTCGTTCCCTTTTTGGGAATTGGGTTTGGATTGAAGAGTCACCGCCTAATGGTTAAGTGCATTAGGACACAAAAAGGATTTGAGTTTGAAGAACCAGAATTTGGGTAAGGGCTAGAAATTATCTCGAGGAGAAGGTGTTAGGCACCCCTCAAGATCTACTAGTGTGGTTCTCGACCGTGTTATAATTCTGACTTCACATAACCAAGTAAGAAATTAGGGGTTCAAAATAGAGGGACTTGCATATGACTTTAATAATAAGTTGGAAACTTTTGAAGGTAAGTAGAGAGGGTGGAAATTATAGTTGGGGTTCAAAATAAAGGGACTTGCATAGGACTAGCAAATAAGTCTCGGAGGCATTGAGACTACTAATCCTAAAGGGGAGGGAGTTGGGTCCTTTTCAGAGCTTAAAAAAGGGCAAAAATCTAGGCGACAAGCAAAAACAAATAGCACTTGAAGGGGAACAAATAGCAGTTAAGGCTCATACTGGCCTCCTCACTTAAAAGAGTAAATATAGCTTGACATCAAATATTGGTTTGGTCTGAATTAAAGTGAGACGAAAGAAAGGCTGATTCATCACATATTTCTCAAATAAGGAGTCCGAATGAGCCTTGTCTTGATGTAGTTATCAAAGACGAACACAGTTAATTAATTACGTATCAGTTTGCCAAGGTGAGGCCTCCAGGCATGAAATCTACTAGAACGCATTGATTTATAGGAAAAGGTTGCTGTTTTTTTTAAATATCTGCAGACTTATAAGACTGGTTTCAGATTCGAAATGTTAAGTTGATTTGTTCCTATACGCATGATCTCTAAATGTAATTGATTTTAAATAGTTATAATAACTCTATAGACATGATATCTAGAACGAATCGATTATTAGTAAGCCTAAGAGAAGTTGCCTAATGGTGTGTGTATGCAGAAACATTGATAGACTTATAGGCATGCTTTCTAGATGCGAAAATGCAAAAGACCTCTAGGCAGGCTTTCTAGATGTAGAAGTGCAAAAGTTATAAAGAACTATAGGCAGGTTTTCTAGATGCAAATGTGCAAAAATTGTAAAGACTTATAGGCATGTTTTCTAAATGCAAAAGTGCAGAAATTACAGAAAGACCTATAGGCATGTTTTCTAAATGCAGAAGTGCAGAAATTATATAAAGACCTATAGGTATGTTATCTACCATTTTCATGCATTCAATCCCATCCCTTTACACTATCCATTCCCCATAGTTATTAATAATTATTACAGACCAAATGAATCAGAAAAGAAAGTAAAAATTACATTAGCAGCTACAACTACATCCAAACAGCCTAATTTAGACTCAAAGTCTAATAATATGAGATAAACCAACTTCCAGGATAAGATTTCAAAAATACCTCATATTTGGGGGTATGTCAAAGTTCCCAAGAGTCTCAAAGGGGTCCGGGCAGTACTTACACCCCATAATATTAGAGAATCAAGAACATAGTTTATGTGGAAATACCAGTCCTCAGATGTCCAAGTTCTGAGGGAACTCAAGGTCCAAAAGCAATGCTCATAAGAGAGCAGCAGAACTTAAGAGTCTAAGAATAAGTGTAAGTGCACAAGGGAAAGGGGATCAAAGAGGGACATGGCAGGCTGGTGGTCTCGCCCGGCAATTAGGCTGCTGGCACACCCTTGACCAGCCTGGCAGTCAAACGTTGAGAGCTAAGATCCATAGTGGATCAAGCCATGGCCTAGGTAGTATTAGAATACTGTTAGACTAAAAGCCTAACTCTGCACATAGAAAGGAATATGGGTGGGGGATTCATAACAGAAGCAGAAGCAAAGAAGGGAAATGTTTAGCATAAATTACAAAACATGAGCAGTAAAATAAACAAGAAGTCTGAAGTTGCAAAGTAAACACATAGGGTTGCGGCAGAAGATTTAAATAAAGAATATACCGATTTCAGAGAAAAATAAGAAAGCCAAAGTAGCCTTGAAAGAGCGAAGTTGTGAACCGCAGTTTCAAAAAGATCTCAAACAAAGAAACATTAGAAGACAGTATTGCAAGAAAGTGTGTTTCGGTGTGTGAATGTAGTTTCGTGTCTTTCTGATCATGTGATAAAGGGAGAGGAATAGGTCCTTATATAATTCTTTAAAACAAGCAGTACAAAGGCAAACAGTGCACAAACATGGAAATAGCAATCAATTAGTGTCAATTAAGACAACTGGAATCCTTTAATTAAGCAGTCTAGTTCAAACGGTTAGTCAAGGCACAATAAGGATAAAAATCAGTTCAATAGGGCTGATAAGGGAAAAGAAACCACATAGTGCATAAACAAAGCCAAATACAAAGTGGGTAACTAGGAAAGTTGAAATAATAGTGTCTTTATAAAGTGAAAATTAAGGTATTGATTTGGAAATCAATCAAAAAAGATCCCCGATCCGATTGTAATCATAGAGAACCTTAAGTAATTAAGGAATGAATCACAGAAATAATTCAAATATTGGTAAGGAAACACGAGAAAGATACAAAAAACCATGTATTTAAGGAAAACGTCACAAGCATATGATTTTTCCACAAAAGGATCAAAATAAGGAGGTTTAATCGAAAGGAATCAGTAAAGAATCATTAGCCTTATTAAAGGGATTTCAAAATCAATCACTTGGTTGGTGAAACCTTTGGAATGAAGAGTTTTTCTCATATAAAAAGCATACAGCTCAAACAAAAGAAAGAGTCTAACAATGAAAGTTTCAGAGTCACAAGAAAAAAAGGATTTAAAATTTCAATTACAGACTCATAGCGAGTCTAAAAATCTAGGATCCCAAAGTAGAACCTTAATGTCATTTATCAAAGAAACCCCAAAAGATAGGGTCACTGATAGAGGCTCAGAGATCTTTTCGAAACTTCTGAGAGGCAAACATATGTGAAAGCAGACACATTGATTTAAAGGCGTGCTTGAGGAAAAACTTAGAATTCAAAAAAATTTCAGAAGTTTTAAATAAAGTAGGTATGGAAAATACTTAGTAGGAACATCAACAAAACTCATTAAGGCGAAAAAAAATCAAAGAGCACAAACATAAACACATATAGCAAAGAGTATGGAACAACAACCTAAGTTAACATGTTAACAAAGAAATGACAAATTCTTGCACAATAAGAAAGGAACAAAAGAGCCAACAGTAAGTGGAAGAACATGGAAGTAAAAATACACATAAAGAGAGAGCAAAAGAGTTAGAAAACATTAAAAGAAACTTTTTCCTGAAACCCTAAAAATCGAACTTGAACAAAGAAAAGCCTTAAAACATCAAGTAAAGACCAAGCATAGTACAGATCTAAAAAAAATAAGAAATTATAGAACCTTAGAAGGCTTAAAATGGCAAAGAAGACCCTAGAATGAGAAGGTTTTAGGAAAATCGGATCCTGAGTCGAAGAGACTCATTTGCTTTAAACACGCCGGAGAATGGCCGGAGAATGCCGGAAAGGCCATAGCCCTTGCAGATCTAAGGCAGATCTAAAGGAAACCATGGAAGTTGGACTCCGAGATTTGGTTAATTTAGGTTCAACAGCGAGGAGAGTGGGTTATAGGCCATCCATGGCTGGGGCTGCCATAGATTCCGGTGGAAATGAGACAGAAGTAAGGGGAAAAGGACTAGGGTTTTGGAGAGGGCTAGAGAAGATTTGGGAGGTGAAGGCAGCTGTCTTTGGGAAAATGAATTAGGGTTAGGGGGTGAGGGGATTAAAAAAGTAAGGAACGGATTATGGTCATTGATCAAAATGATCAACGACGAGGATTTAGAAGGAAACCGGACGGGTATAAAAATTGGGTTGAAGGGTCGGGTCAAAACTAAAATTGGGTCTTTTAATTGGGTGGAGTTGGGGGATTACTTTTGGGCTAAATTTAAATGATAATGGGCTATGTATTAAATAGCCAATTTTCGCTTTTTAATTTATATAAAATAGTAAAAATGATTTAAAAATAAATTAAAAGCATTGAACTAGTTAATCATATACAAACATTAATCTAAAAATACTGGGAATATCTTTATAATTGTAAAATGCAAATAATCGTAATATAGGCTATAATTGCAACTTTTTTGCAATTTAGTTTAAAAATATCAAATAAAATTGCAAAAAATATGCAAAAAATCACCTTAATTATATTTTGGTGTAAATATAAGGAGGGAAATAAATTATTCACCAAAATGATAATTTTTGAAATAATTACTGGATTTTATACTGCCAAAGTAGACAATAATTTGATTTTAAAATCTTTAGAAAATTAGGGGAAAATATAAAAACTCTTAGACATGCTATATATGCAGTCACATGCTATTTGAGATTATTTGGAGCATAAAATACATAGGAAAAAATTGGATATCAACAGTTTCCCCCTCTTTTTACCCCAGAAGGATGAAAGAGTTGTCGGGTAAAGATATGATGACCAATTTTAGCCGAAAGACACGATTTGAAAAGTCTTGATCGAGCTCATGTTCCTGATATGCCTACATATCCCTGGTCTTACAGGAATCAGGCCATATTATTTCAGGGTCTATTGACAAAATATGTCGATGGAGTTTTACGAGAGGAACGGACGCGCTGTTCAGGTTGAGAAGGGTGGTTGAAGTCTGATAGGATGCGGGAACCCGAGCGGGATCGCTCCTGTTGGGGCAACTGTTGTTAGCCAATGTATCTGTAAATGCGCAATGCAAATATATGTTGTGTTTAAATTTAAACATGATGCAAGTTCCCACGAACCATGAATGTTGTCTATGGATGATTAGGATAACATCCTCAGACCATGACGTCCTAGGCCATGAAGCGTATAATAAGGATTTGCAGGCTATTAAATGGTGTTCTCAATCTATGAGGATGATGCCTCTGAACCGTGATGCCTTTGAATAATAATATGCAAAATATAAAATGGGGTCCTCACGCCATGGCATGGCGTTCTCGGGCTATGAAGATGGTGCCTCTGAACAATTATGCCTTTTTACAGTTTGGCAATCTTTTAGCCCATGCAATGCAAAAGGTGGTGATCTTTTAGCCGATGCAGAATTTAAAATGAAGTGGTGATATTTCATCCATGCAAAGTAAGGTGGAAATATTTCAGTCGTGCAGGATGGAGACAATGCTTAGTCCCGGAAGGCAGAAAGGTAGCCCTATACAATGCAGGAAAATATAGATGGAGGTAGATCTTAACCACGGAAGGCAAAAAAGTAGCTTTATGCAATGAAGGAAAATGCAAATGGAGGTAGAACTTAACCTCGGAAGGCTGAAAAGTAGCCTTATACAATGTAGAAAAATGTAGATGGAGGTAGAGCCTAACCTCGAAAGGCAGAAAAGTATCCTTATGCAATGCAGAAAAATGCAAATCGATGGAGAGCTTAACCTCGGAAGGTAGAAAGGTAGCCTTATGCAATGCAGAAATGCAGATAGAGGTAGAGCTTAACCTCGGAAAGCAGAAAATTAGCCTTATGCAATGTAGGAAAATGCAGATGGAGGTAGAGCTTAACCTCGGAAGGCAGAAAAGTACCCTTATGCAATGCAAGAAAATGCAGATAGAGGTGGATCTTAACCTGGAAGGCAGAAAAGTAGCCATATGCAGAAATGTAGATGGAGGTAGAGCTTAACATGGGAAGGCAGAAAAGTAGCCTTATGCAATGCAGAAGATGCAAATAGAGGTAAAGCTTAACCTCGGAAGGCAGAAAACTAGCCTTATGTAATGCAGGAAAATGCAGATTGAGGTAGAGTTTAACCTCAAAAGGCAGAAAAGTAGGCTTATGCAATGCAGGAAAATCTAGATGGACGTTGAGCTTATCCTCGGAAGGAAAAATGTAGCCTTATACAGTGCAGAAGATGCAAATGGAGGTAGAGCTTAACCTCGGAAGGAAAAAAAGTAGCCTTATGCAATGCAGGAAAATGTACAAGGTAGAGCTTAACCTTGGAAGGTAGAAAAGTAGGCTTATGCAATGCAGAAATTCAGATGGAGGTAGAGCTTAACCTCGGAAGGTAGAAAAGTAGCTTTATGCAATAGAAACGATGTAGATGGAGGTAGAACTTAACCTCGAAAGGCAAACAAATAGCCTTATGCAATGCAGAAATGCAGATGGAGGTAGAGCTTAACCTCGGAAGGCAGAAAAGTAGCCTTATGCAATGCAAAAGATGCATATGGAGGTAGAGCTTAACCTCTGAAGGCAGAAAAGTAGCCCTATACAATGCAGGAAAATGCAGATGGAGGTAAAGCTTAACCTCGGAAAGCAGAAAAGTAGCCTTATCCAATGCAGAAGATGCAGATAGAGGTAGAGCTTAACCTCGGAAGGCAGAAAAGTAGCCTTATGCAATGCAGAAGAATTTAGATTGTGGTAGAGCTTAACCTCAGAAGGCGAAAAGCTAGCCTTATGCAATGTAAAAGATGCAGATGGAGATAGAGCCTAACCTCGGAAGGTAGAAAAGTAGCCTTATGCAAATACAGGAAAATAGAAAGCGAATAGTAACGAAATCACTTAGCTGATAGATGACGACCAATAACTGATTGTGTGGTTTTGGGCTGTTGGGGATGTCGTGTCTGGGTAGCATGAGTGAGTAATCGTATCTGATGAGTTTATGTCTTGGGTGCCTGCATCCAAAGAAACATTATGAGTTCTGTAAAAGGGGGGAAGTTAGTTCGTCTTCCCGTGGACCTCGCTTGTCCTGCTTGGCGCTGTTTTCATTGGGGTAACATCGCTAAAAAAAGCAATTTTGATAGTTGTCATGCATCTTATTTAGATGAACCGACGATTGTGGCGTGGGTCAAGACATTGCAACCTCCCTCGCTCCGGAATTTTCAGGGTACTCCTCAAAGTTTTGCCCCAGTTTGCTGGGTTGGTGCTTCAGACGGCTGTTGGTAATGATCGGCTGAAGTTACTTCAGAATTTTGAGCCCAGTTTCCAATCACGGGGGAGGGAGGGGGGAATGAAGATTTTATATAATTGTGACCAAACCCATAAGGCTTCCTATGTATCACATCTCAAACGGGAATCAGGTCAGGCGTACTTCAAATTACATCATAACAAATTCATAAATGGTTACACATAGTATCGCTTTACTGCATCTGAATTGATTGGCTTCGGCCAGAATTCTCCGTCCATTTCTGCGAGTATGAGGGTTCCCCCGGTTAGAACCCAATGAACCATGTACGGACCTTGCCAGTTGGGAGAGAATTTCCCTTTGGCTTCGTCTTGATGCAGGAATATTTTTTTCAACACCAGCTGCCCTGGTGTAAATTTTCTCGGCTTGACTCATTTGTTGAAGGCTCTGGACATTCTATTTTGATACAATTGACCATGGCAAATTGCGTTCATTATTTTCCCATATATAAGAGCTACCTTCTCCTATCAATTTTTTACCCATTCTGCATCGTCGAGTTTTGCTTCTTGTATGATCATCATTGAGGGAATGTCCACCTCGGCAGGGATGACCGCTTCTCTACAATAAACTAGCATATATGGGGTTTCCCCGGTTGATGTGCAAACTATGGTATAGTATCCCAATAGAAGGAATGCTAGCTTCTCATGCCACTACTTACACTTTTCTATAATTTTCCTTAGTATCCTCTTGATATTCTTGTTGGCCGCTTCTATAGCTCCATTCATCTAAGGTCTGTAGGCTGTAGAATTGTTGTACCTTCTCTTTAATGCTTCACAGATTTCATTCATCAAGTCACTATTGAGATTGGAACCATTGTCAGTAATAAATGATTCTGGAATTCTGAACCGACAAACAATACGATTACGGACACAATCTGTTCTTAGTCACTGCCATGTATAATGTTGTTTCAACCTATTTGGAGAAATAATCAATTGCCATTAGAAAGAACCTATGCCCATTTTATGCGGCAGGCTCGATAGGTCCAATTACATCCATTGCCCAAGCTGTGAACGGCCATGACGAGCTTGTCGCAGTAAGCTCGTTCGGAGGTACTTTTATCATGCATGCATGTATATGACAGCAATGGCATTTTCGGACATACTGGATGCAGTCTATTTCCATAGTAATCCAAAAATATCTTGCTCGGAGTATCTTCTTAGCTAAGACAAAACCATTCATATATGGACCGTAGGTCCCTATGTATATTTCTTCTAATAACCTGGATGCTTCATTTGCTTCAACACACCTGAGTAATTCCAAAATCGAGAGTCCTCCTACATAGGATTCCCCTGCTGTGAAAGAAATTGTTGAATAACCTTTGAAGTGTGCATTTCTGAGTAGCGTTTGCAAGTTCTGGATATTCTCATGTTGCCAAATATTCCTTAATATCGTGAAACCAGGGTTTCCTATCCGCTTCATCCTCGACCTGAGCACAGTAAGATGGCTAATCATAAATCTTCACCGGAATAGGATCAACGAAATTCTTATCTGGATGATGAATCATTAGATGATAGGGTAGCCAATGCATCGACAAACTCATTTTGAACTCAAGGGACATGCTGAAATTCTGTCTTTGTGTATTTTTTCCTCAACTCCTGTACATGATGCAGGTAAGGGAGTATCTTGGAGTTCTATGTTGCCCATTCTTCTCGGACCTAATGTATGAGAAAATATGAATCCCTGATCACTAGTAACTCCTGCGTTAATATCAATGGCTAGCTTGAGCACTAAGATACAGGCTTGTATCTGGCCATGTTTTTGGTGCACGGGAACCTGAGTTTGGCAGATACCGGATAATGTTGGCCGGTTTCTGATACTAGGACTGCTCTTATTCCAACTCTTTTGAAGCTTGTTGCTCCGTCGAAGAACATTCTCCAACCATAATAGGATTCTAATATATCTTCTCATATGAAAGATACTTCTTTTTTAGGAAAATACGTATTTAGAGGCTCGTATTCTCCGTCCACAAGATTCTCGGTGAGATCATCTGCCAATGCTTGTTCTTTGATTGCCTTCTGAGTTAGTAGACAATTTCGAATTCGCTCAGCAGGATTTTCCACTTGGCTAGCTTGCCCGTGGGCATGGTCTTCTGAAAGATATACTTTAGCGGATCCATTCTTTATATGAGGTAAGTGGTATGGACATAGAAATAATGCATCAACTTCTAAGATATCCAAGTCAGGGCACAACAGGTGTGTTCCAATAGGGAATATCGGGCCTCGTACAGAGTAAACTTCTTGCTATGATAGTAGATGGCTTGCTCCTTTCTCCTCGTTTCATCATGTTGTCCCAAAACACAACTGAATGCCCCATCCAATATTGTAAGGTAGAGCAATAGAGGTCTACCTGGCTCGGGTGGAACTAGGACTGGCGTTGTTGACAAGTATTCATTGATTCTGTCAAAGGCTTTCTGACCATCATCAGTCCATTTGGTAGCGGCATCCTTTTTCAACATTTTAAAGATCGGTTCACAAATGACAGTGGACTGAGCTATGAACTGGTTGATATAGTTGAGTCTCCCCAAGAAACTCATCACGTCTTTTTTGTTCCTCGGCTGTGGCAATTCCTGAATAGCCTTAACCTTTGAATGATCTAATTCTATTCCTCAGTGACTCAGAATAACCTTAGCAATTTTTTGGCAAGAAACCCGAATGCACATTTGGTAGGATTCAATTTCAGATTGTACCTTCTCAGTCTGTCGAAGAACTTCCTCGGATCTTCCATGTGGTTAATGGTTTTCTTTGACTTGACAATGACATCATCTACATATACCTCCATTTCTTTGTGTATCATGTCGTGGAAAATAGTAGTCATGGCCCTCATATAGGTGGCCGCAGCATTCTATAATCCAAATGGAATCATCTTATAGCAATACATCCCCCACAGCATAATGAAAGACATTTTCTCTATGTCTTCTTTATCCATCCATATCTGATGGTATCCAGCAAAACAATCAACAAATGACTGCAGCTCATGGTTAGCGCTTTTGTCAATCAGGATGTGTATGTTTGGCAAGGGGAAGTCATTTTTCAGACTAGCTCGGTTGAGATCTCGGTAGTCGACGCAGACTCTAACCTTCCCATCCTTCTTTGGCACTGGCACAACATTGGCCAACCATGTTGGCTACTCCACTACCCTAAGAACCTTGGCTTTGACCTGCTTGGTAACTTCTTCCTTGATTTTCAAACTCATGTCAAGTTTGAATTTTCTGAGCTTCTGTTTTACCAATGGACATTTTGGATCTGTCGGCAATTTGTGAGCCACAAAAGATGCAGTGAGACCGGTCATATCATTATATGACCAAGCAAATATATCCTCATATTCCCTTAGGAATTCCATGTACTCTTTCTTTTCAGAGATGAACATCAATGCGCGTTTCCGACATTTTCTGTATTCCCCAAATTGACAACCTCGGTTTTGTCTAAGTTTAACTTAGGCCTATTCTCAAAATCCTCAACCTCTTTAACAACCTCTTCTATTATATCATCCTCTTCTAAGTCTATGTCTGTTTGTTGCGTTGTCTCGTTGCAGGTCACAATCGTCGGTTCATCAAAATAAATAATAGTAATGCCCGAAGTTTTCCGGGCCCTGGTGGTTCTGATAGACCAATTATTGAGGCGTGTGTGTTCCTCATCTCACAGCTTGTATAGAAAGGCCTTACTCTCCTTCCTCCTTTAAAATGACCCAGCGGTCTATATTGTCATCTTCCAAAAACAAATTCCTAATTGCATCCAACACTTCCCCTTCTTCTAACACATATACGACATCAGGTGGCTGGAAAGTCTGCTCCAGGCGAGGTATCGGATGCTCTAGTGGGTAGTAGGGACTGCACCATGGTGGCGACCAGTGGTTGAACTCCTCCCTAGTGTATTCATATCCCAAACCAAAAGTGGTACCATGTTTCTTCAGCTTGATGGGTTTGGTAATTCCCTGGAGGTTTTTGCCGAGTCCCTTGCCAGGCTTATATCCGCTACAATTCAGTATGCTTTCAATCTTGTTGTCCCACTATTTATCTTTGTCCACGGACCCACTCGATGTGGTGGTAGGTTTCTCCACTTATTTTCCTTCTTCCTCCTATTGTCGGGATGGTCTGGCAACTGTATATTGGATAGATGCCATCACCATAGATAAACACCTTTTTGTGATTCCACTCAAATTTCACTGCCTGGTGTAGGGTTGACACCACGGCTCCAGCGGCGTGAATCTAGATCCGTCCTAACAGCAAATGTAAGATTCTACAACGTGTATTACTATAAAGTCAAGATCGAACCAAGTTGGTCCCATTTCGGACCCAAACTGATTTCCCCAAAAATAGACCTTTAGGAACCGTCGAAAGCTTTGACATTGATGGCTCTATCCTTGATATCATGCAGGCTATTTCCCAATGTTCTTAGAGTTACAAAAGGACAAATATTAAGGTTGGATTATCCGTCAACTAGAATTTTGGTGATGAAATTATCTTCGCATTGCACTGTGATGTGTATTGCCTTATTGGGGCTTAACCCTTCTAGTGGCAGCGCATTTTCGTGGAAAGTGATTTTATGACTCTCCAACACTTGCCCTACCATGTTTTCCATTTCTCCTCCAGTTATGTTGCTGGGCACATATATCTCGCTCATCACTTTCAATAAGGCATTTTTATGTGCAACAAAGCTTTGTAGCAGGGCTAAGATAGAGATCTAGGCTGGCATCTTATTCATCCGATCGATGACTGAATACTCTTTGGCTTGTATCTTTCTCTAGAGATTATCAGGCCCGGTTTCGGTCAGTCGCTCATAGGATTGCTTACTGGACTCAGCTAGATGTTCTGTAGTATAAACCATGTCGGTTCTAGTCGTACATGCGCTGCTGTTGCTTCTCTAGATTTGGTTTTCCCTTTCCTTCTTACCTCGGTGGTGTAATCCCAAGGAATGGCCTTCGCATGGATTGGTGATGTAGCTGACATAGCTACTAAAATAGGTACTCTTATCTTGGAAGGTAACATAGCCACTTCAAATAGTATAGGTGTTTTCGGGGATCCAAACTCGAACTTAATTGATCCTGACGCCTTTGTAGAAGAATGTGCTTCGAACACAAGTGGTATAGACATGTTTACTTTGTCATCCCCTCAAGGCTGGATCTGGACATCAATCGGTTTAAGTATGACTGTCAGTTTCTTTGGCTCGTCACCCTCAACAATCAATCCAATCGACCCTTTAAGGTCCTAATCATATTCTATCTTGATCATGTGAATGCCTCCATCCTTGTGGTCAGGCAGAGGGTTGTTGTGAACATTAGCATCAGGGTCATTTGCCACAATAATCTTATTATCAATCAAAGCTTGGATCTTATCCTTCAGCGAGCGGCACTCGTCAATGGTATGCCCTTTCATGCCGGAATGGTATGCACAGGTTTTATTTAGGTTGATCCATTGGAAAGAGTTTTCTAGAATTATGGCAGGGATAGGGGTGATGTAACCAGTAGCTTTAAGTCTTTCATACAGCTGGTCGATCGGTTTGGCAATTGTGATATATTGTTTGGGAGGCATGCGGTCGAAGTTTGGTCGAGGTCTGGGAAAGTTTTTCCGAGTGAGAGGTGATTGATAATGAGGGAGTTGAGTGTTGTAGGCTCGGTAGAAATGTGCAGGTTGGGAATATCTCGGTGAGGTAGGTTGATATGTGGGGATGGAGATGAATGGTAAGTGGGCAGTGGATCTTGGTAAGGAGGTGATGGTGCTTGGTAATTTGGGGTAGGTTGATATGTGAGAGGAAATATTGGATAGGTTTGGTATTTTATTAGGGATTTTGTTCTCTCTGCAACCACCCTGGCACTCACATCCCTTTTCTTGGATGCACTGCCAGATTGTAGAGCCTTGTTGGTGGCCTGTAATGCTTCAAAGTTAGTGAACATACCACTTTTAATGCCTTCCTCAATCCCCTCCCCTAGCTTGATGATGCCAGAAAAGATTTGGCCTTCAATCAACGTTAACCTCTTATAATATTGTGGGTATTGAGCCCATACGAAAACCCTGTTCATTTTTTCCTCTTCTAAAGTCGGCCTGACCTTGGCAGCCTCTGATCTCCAGCGAGTAGCATACTCGCAGAATGTCTCCGTAGGTTTCTTCTTTAAGTTCTGGACATAGAATATATCTGGTGCATTCTCCGTGTTGAATCTGAACCTGTCCATGAAATCAGATGTCATTCTTACCAAATTCATCAACTTCTTTAGGTCTTGTATAATGTACCAAGATAGAGCATCTCCTTTCACACTTCTCATAAAGAGTTTCATGCGAATCTTCTCATCCTTTCCTACCCCAACCAGCTTGTCACAGTAAGTCCTCAAATGAACTCTTGGATCCCTTATGCCATCAAACATCTCAAACTTGGGAGGTTTGTACCCCTCGGGTAATTTGACATCTGGCTGAATACAAAGTTCCTCATAATTCAGTCCCTCGATACCTTTGTTCCCTTCAACATCATGGACTCGATTAGTCAACTTCTTGAGTTCTGCGGCCAGGTCCCTGATAAGAGAGTCTTTGTCATCAGACTTCCGCGTTCTTGAAATAGGTTGAGCATAGTATGGTAGGGTTTCCACATAGGCATGGGCATGGTGGGGATGATCATTTATATAGTTTAAAGTTTCAGGAATGAGTAGCAGGGTGTTGTTTGAAGTGTGGCATATGTTGTAGTGTTTAATGGGGAGTGGGTTGTTTTTTGTGGTTTCGGGATGTTTTGTGGAGGTGTAGGTTTTTGAGCATTCGGAAAGTTAACATCTGGGGTAGTGAGGGAAAAAGATAAGTTTTTCAAGTTCCGAACTTGGTCCAGTTCTTCCTGAAATTTCAATATCTTCTGTTTGAGTTGGACGGCACTTTCTTTGGAAACCTGAATACCCTAAGAAACCTCTACCCTTTCGGCTGAGTTGTTCAAATCCTCCATTTTTCTTCTGTTCTTGTTTATGATAGGACTCGGAGGAGGAGAAGGTGGAGGGCCCTTGGATCTTGTGAAGTAGGATGGTAATGCCAGAGTGCACGAACGAACCTTTGGGGAAGAGGAATAAAACGAAAAGTAAAAACAAAAAGGTAACAAGTTAGTGTGGATTATGAGAAGAAAACATTGCAATATTTAAACACATAGTGCAAGAATATAAATCGTGTCCTAATTTGGGAGCCTCGTTGTGCCCGAGGTAGGCATAGCAACAAATAGTTTGGAGAACTTATAATGCTAAATGCCATATTTTATTTATAAAAATAATACGAGTCCCAAAACAACACTAAAAATTGCAGAAAAGTAAAATGTCACTAATGGCCATCGCCCTTACTACATCGAACAGAAAAGACTACTAGCTACTTGGTCCTAGAAGGATATTCTTCTGGTTTAATGTTCTCGTTGATCAGATCCTCCAGCTCGCACAAATGTTCCAATAAAAATGCCTTTGCTAGGCGTTCTCCTTCGCTTCACTCAGCGTTTTGATAGTCGGTGATTCTCTTGCTCATTTTCCCTTCCAATTCCAGCAGGTTGTATTCCAGATATTCTATCTTCTAACTAGCACTGGTGACTGTCTCTTTCCATTCATTAATTTGGTTACTTGATGGGAGGTTCCTCCACCAGGTCAGCAAGAGTGAGGTCATGTTTACCATATCGAAGTCGGGAACTTTGTCGTTCATTTTATGCGAAACAAAAGGGTTAAGAGATCACCCCCAGCGGACTTGACTATTTAACACCAATAATTAGCATAAGCAGCATTTGGTTCTCCAAATAAATTCACAAGCGTGGTAGTGTCTGTTTGGGTTCCAAGGAAACCCGGTGGACTTTGGAAAAGGCTGTCTTAAAGAGTCATTACGCGGCAACATAACTGACTCGGCTAGGTTTGACCATGATGCATGCACTGTTAGATAGAGTAAGGTTTCTATGGGGTATTAGACCGGTACCCTTGAGTGGACAACACAAGAGGGAAAGGTACGAAACCATCGACTGCACTGCTGATTGACTGGTTTTACCGCGAATACGCCTTTGCCAAATTTAGGGGTGATAATAGAAGGGCACAACCACTCATTATAAGCGTTGCAATAGTATTTTTTTTGGAACAAGTTGAATATGATTTTGAGCATGCAATTACAAGAATGAAACAAGTTGCCACGTATTTTCACGTTCATCAAGTAATGATTACAATGAATGCTCATAATTACAACAATATTGAAGGAAAGCGGTAAAAGAAAGCATTAAAGAAAAAAAACAAAAGCCAAGTCAGTTTCATAGAAAAAAAGATAAAGACATTAAATATAGGCAATAAAAGCAATAAAGTAACAGATAACATGAAAAGGTAAAAGCCTAAAAATACCCAACAGAGTTGCCATAACGTCGACGCCCCCTTTTTCTGAAGCAAAATCGGGTTTATGACATTTGGGAGGACAACTCGTTCCCTTTTTGGGAATTAGGTCTGGATTGAAGAGTCACCACCTAATGATTAAGTGTATTAGGACACAAAAAGGATTTAAGTGTGCAGAACCAAAGTTTGGGTAGGGGCTAGAAATTATCTCGAGGGAAAGGTATTAGGCACCTCTCAAGATCCACTAGTGTGGTTCCCCGCCGTGTTATAATTGTGACTTCACATAACCAAGTGAGCAATTAGGGGTTCAAAATAGAGGAACTTGCATATGACTTTACAAATAAGTTGGAAACTTTAGAAGATAAGTAGAGGGGGCAGATATTATTAAAAAAAAGACTTGAATAGTTTTACAAGAAGAGATGAAAGCAATAAAGGGAGAGGGGCCCTAGGTTTATAATTAATGTGGATCATGTCAATGCACTATCCAATAATCACTCCTCAGAAGAGCGGCTACATGAGATATTAGCGCATCAGTCATCATCTCCATATCTACCCTTCCCACCCCATTAAAGTATTAAAGCGCGGAATGATATATTTACTAATTGCATTCTATTACCCATCCCGATCCTATAAGTCTCAGAGGCATTGAGACTACTAATCTTAAAGGGGAGGCAGTTGGGGCCTTCTCAAAGCTTCAAAAAGGGTAAAAATCTAAGTAACAAGCAAAAAAAATAGCAGTTGAAGGGGAACAAATAGCAGTTAAGGCTCATACAAGCCTCCTCACTTATAAGATCAAATATAGCATGATCTCAAATAGTGGTTTGGCCTGAATTAAATTAAGACGTAGGATAGGCTGATTCATCACATGTTTCTCATATGAGGAGTTTGAATTAGCCTTGTTTGTATGTAGTTATAAAAGACAGACACAATTAATTAATTGCCTATCAGCTTGCCAAGGTGAGGCCTACAGGTATGACTTCTACTAGAACGCATTGATTTATAGAAAAAAATTGCTGGTTTTTTTAAACAAATATCTGCAAACTCATAAGATTGGTTTCAGATTTGAAACGCAAACTGATTTAGTCGATTTGTTTCTATGCTCATGATCTCTAAATATCATTGATTTTAAATAGTAATAATAACCCTATAGACGTGATATCTAAAATGAATCAATTATTAATAAGACTAAGAGAGTTTCCCTAATGGTGTGTGTATGCAGAAACATTGAAAGACTTATAGGCATGCTTTCTAGATGTTGAAATGCATAAGTTATAAAGACATGTAGGTAGATTTTCTAGATGTAGAAGTGCAGAAGTTATAAAGAACTATAGACAGGCTTTCTAGATGCAGAAGTGTAAAAATTGTCAAGACTTAAAGGCATGTTTTCTAAACGTAGAAGTGCAAAAATTATATAGGACCTATAGGCATATTTTCGAAATGCAGAGGTGCAGAAATTATATAAAGACCTATAGGCATGTTTTCTACCATTTGCATGCATTCTATCCCATCCCTTTCCAATATATATCCCGCATAGTTATTACAAATTATTACAGATCGAATGAACCAAAAAATAAAGTAAAATTTACATCAGCAGCTACAGCTACATCCAGTAATTCAGACTCAAAGTCCAACAATATGAGATAAACTAACATCCAGGATCAGATTTCCAAAATACCTCCTCATATTTTGGGGTATGTCAAAGTTCCGAATATTCTCAAATGGGGTCTGGGAAATGCTTACACCCCAAAACATTGCAAAATCAAGAATATAATGTGTGTGGAAATGCCATCCCTCATATGTCCAAGTTCAGAGGGAACTCAAGGTCCCAAAGGAAGAATCATAAGAGATGGGCAGAACTTAAGAGTCTAAGAATAAGTGTAAGTTCACAAGGGGAAGGGAATCAAAGAGGGACATGGTAGGCTGGTGGTCAGCCCAGCAATTGGGATGCTGGCACACCCCTAACCAGCATGCTAGTCAAATGTTGAGAGTTAGGATCCATTATGGATCAAGCCATAGCCCGGGCAGTAATAAGAATACTGTCAGACCAAAATCTTAACTCAGCAAATAGAAAGGAATAAGGGTGGGGGTTCATAATAGAAACAGAAGCAAAGAAGGGAAATATTTAGCATAAATTACAGAACATAAGTAGTAAAGTAAACAAGAAGTCTGAAGATGTAAGGTAAACACATAGGGGGTGAGGCGGAATATTTAAATAAAGAAAATATCGGTTTGAGATAAAAACTAAGTAAGCAAAAGTAGCCTTGAAAGAGCCAAGTTGTGAACCGCAGTTTCAAAAGATCTCAAACTAAGCACGATTAGAAGACAGTATTGCAAGAAAGTGTATTTCAATGTGTGGATGTAGTTTCATGTCTTTTTTATCATGTGATAAAGAGGGAGGACTAGGTCCTTATATAGTTCTTTAAAACAAGCAGTACATAGGCAAAGAGTGCACAAACATGGAAATAGCAATCAATTAGTGTCAATTAAGACAACTCGAATACTTTAATTAAGGAATCTAGTTCAAAGGGTTAGTCAAGGCAGAATAAGGAAAAGAAATTAGTTCAATAAGGCTGATTAGGGCAAAGAAACCACATAGTGCATAAACAAAGCCAAATACATAGAGGGTAATTAAGGAAAGTAGAAATAATAGTGTCTTTATAAAGTGAAAATAAGGTATTGGTTTGAAAATCAATAAAAAAAAGGATCCCAGATCCGATTGTAATCATAGAGAACCTTAAATAATTAAGGAAAGAGTCATAGAAATAATTCAAAGATTGGTACGAAATCACAGAAGAGATATAAAAGTCCATGTATTTCAGGAGAACATCACAAACATAGTATTTTTACACAAAAGGATCAAAATAAGGTGGTTTAATCGAATGAAATCAGTAAAGAATCATTAGTATTATTAAAATGATTTCAAAATCAATCACTTGTTTGGTGAAACCTTTTGAAAGGGGAGTTTTTCTCATATAAAAAGCATACATCTCAAACAACAGAAAGAGTCTAACAATGTAAGTTTCAGAGTCACAAACAAAATAGGAATTCAAATTTCAATTACAGACTCATAGTGAGTCTGAAAACCTAGGGTTCCAAAGTAGAACCCTAATGTCACTTATCAAAGAAACCCCAAACCTAGGGTTTTAAATAGAGTTAGAGGTGAGAAGATAGGGTCACTGAGAGAGGCTCAGAGATCTTTTGAAAACTTTTGAGAGGCAAACATACGTGATAGCAAACACATTTATTCAAAGGAATGCTTGAGAAAAACTTGGAATTCAAACAAATTTTAGAAGTTTTAAACAAAATAGGTAAAAACAATGCTTAGCAGGAACATCAACAAAACTCAATAAGGTGAAACAAAATCAAAGAGCACAAACTTAAACACATATAGCAAAGAGTGTGGAACGACAACCTAAGTTAACATATGAACAAAGAACCAACAAAGTCTTGCATAACTGGAAAGGAACAAAAGAGCAAACAGTAAGAGGAACAATATATGAATATAAATACACATAAATAGAGAGCAAAAGAGTCAGAAAATATTTAAAGAAACTTTTTCCAGAAACCCTAAAAATCGAACTTGAACAAATTTGGGGAAAAGCCTTAAAACGTCAAGTAAAGACAAAGCATGGTACATATCTAAGAAAAATAAGCAATTATAGAACCTTAGAAGGCTTAAAGAAGTGGCTAGTAAGACTCTAGAATGAGAAGGTCTTGAGGATAGTCGGATCCTAAGTCGAAGAGACTCATATTGCTTTGAACACGCCATTGAATGGCCTTAGAGGCAATAGCTCTTGCATATCTGAGGCAGATCTAACGGAAACCGTGGAAGTCAAACTCCGAGCTTTAGTTAATTTAGGTCCAACAACGAGGGAGAGTGGGGGATAGTCCATCCATGGCCGGGGCTGCCGTGGATTCCGGTGTAAATGAGATGGAAGTAAGCGGAATAGGGTTAGGGTTTCGGAGAGGGATAGAGAAGATTTGGGAGGTCAAGGCGGTTGTCTTTGGGTAAATGAATTAGGGTTAGGGGGTTAGGGGATTAAAAAGGGAAGGAACGCATTATGTCCGTTGATCACGACCAGGATTTAAAAGGAAATCGAACGGGTTTAAAAATTGGGCTAAGGAGTAGGATCAAAATTAAAATTGGGTCATTTAACTGGGTGGAGTTGGGGGTTTAACTTTGGGCTAAAATTGAAATGATAATGGGCTATAGTTAAATAGCCAATTTCCGCATTTTAATTTATATAAAATAGTAAAAATGATTTTATAAACTTTAAAAGCACTGAACTAGCTAATAATATACAAACATTAATCTAAAAATACTGGGATTAACTTTATAATTGTAAAATGTTATTAATCGTAATATAGGCTATAAATGCAATTTTACGCAATTTAGCTTTAAAATATCAAATAAATTTGTTAAAAATATGTGAAAAATCACCTTAATTATATTTTGGTGTAAATATGAGGAGGGAAACAAATTATTCACCAAAATGATAAATTTTAGAATAAATACATGATTTTGTATCGCCAAAATATACAACAATTTGATTTTAAAATCTCTAAAAAATTAGGGAAAAATACCAAAACTCTTGGACATGCTTATATATGAATTCACATACTATTTTGAGAGTATTTTGAGTGTAAAAATAAATAGAGAAAAATTGGGTATCACCAGTCGCCATACTATCGCGCCCTCTTTTTCTCACAAAATCGGATTTATAACACTTTGGTTGGGACAACTCTTTTCTTTTGGAAATGGGGTTTGCATTTTTGAAGAGTCGCCACCTAAAAATTTAAGGTGCGTTAGGGAACCTATATGGTTCATTTATAACTATGTTTGTAACCAGATACGTGGTAAGGGCTTGAAATTATCCTAAGGGGAAAGTGTTAAACACCCCTCAGGATTCACTAGTTTGGTTCCCGGCCAAACATTTTTTGGGAACTTGTACAATTAGAAATAAATAAGTTTGGCTCAAATAGTAGGGGATTTAAGTTTAAAAACACTAGTGTTTGAAAAGGAATTAATGTCAAAACAAGATTTTGAAAAGAATTACAATCTAAGCACATTCCTGAATGTAAAGAAGGGTGTCCTAGGTTTGTTTATAATATGAATCACATCAATGCATATCCGGTATGATACTCCTCAAAACACGTGGTATTATTGCTCCAATCATCATATCCATATCTACCCTTCTCCACCCCATAAAGTTAATTAAAGCGAGGATTGGTCTTGATCTCTATTGCATGCTGTTACCCGTCCATTTCTATCAGTTCTGGAGGAATTAAGGACTCTTATCCTAGAAAAAGGGGGTTCTGTTCAGACCCTCAAGTTTAAAGGTAAAATACTAAGGCGACATGTAATAAACAAGTAGGACTTCAATTAAAGGGGAGAATGGAAGACAAATGAAAGGCTCATATATACCTCCACACACTAAGCATAAACACCATGACTCATACACAATTACCGTCTAAATTCAGATCCTAAACATGGAATCTAAGTGATAACAGTAGAGTTATATTTATTATATGACTCACAGAAGAAGTCCTGAATAAGCATGCCTGCTGATTTTAAACCAATTGATAATTAAGCAGCATACATAAAGAAACATGTTTCTAGTTATCAGGGTTACTTAGAGAAGACTGTTTGAATTGAATTACTAAACATATTGTTCTAAATGCTTAGAATTTTGGAATTATTATCAGCTGGGTTAATCTATATTTTTTTTTATACATAGTTAAACTAGAGATGCCTAAGCGAATGTGGATGCAATTATAAAGGCATGATAGCTAATGCACAAAAATTGCAGAGTGATGTACATGCAAAACCTGAGCAGGATTTTTTTTCTAAATGCATAAGTGTTACATATTTTACATATTTTCAGAATATGCAAAAGATATGGAAATGACCTATTTATTAGCATTGTTTTTATTCTAAGGTAGCATCTCTAAGTGAACATAGCAGCGCATAACATAATAGTAAAGTGCTATTTATTAGTGGATTTTATCGTATGATTTTATAAGGATGCACATGCTGAAACAATAAACTTGGGACCGAAGAGCATGATTTCTAATGCATGTATGAATCCTAAGCATGGTTTCTATAGTGCAATTAAGAATATAAACCTAATAACATATTTTCTAGTCTTAACAACTATAGCGTGCATATTTACCCCATTCCTTTTTATTAGCCAACTCCAATATTTGTTTACAATAGATTATTACATATCAATACTGAAATGAATTACATAACCTAATAAGAAAAAATATAAAAAAGTTACACAATAGAGAGCCTGAAAATAGGCCAGATCTTCAGTACCTGACTAGAACTTCCTCTTTGAGTTATGTAATAAATCACCTCAAGTGCCAAGATTGATCCACGGCCTTTCTCATATCGAGATTTGTCAAAGTTTCCTAAGGACCTCAAGGGATCTCGGGCAGCGCTCATACCTAGATTTCATAGCCAAGACAGAGTAACTGCAATGTGGAAAGGCCATCTTTCATGTGTCGAAGTTACGAGGGAGCTCAAGGGTTCCAAGGCAAAGCTTACACAAAAAGGGAAAACTTAGTGGTCCAAGAGTAGAGTGAGAGCACTTAATATAGTCTGAACGAACTTATTAAAACAATGTTGAAGTAAAACTTTCAAGAGTGACAAGGTTTTCAGGAATAGACACAGTTTTTAGAAAAAATGCTAAGACTGAAAATATTTTTGGAAGCAGTTCTAAGAAAACACACAATCACAAATAAAGAACAACTTAGAGTGCCCAAATTCATAGTCATTTATTACTTGATTCTAAGTGAAGACAAACAGCTCTACAAATAAGGATCAGGGGGCAGGGGACATAAAGAGCCTAAATTAGAAACACATAAACATGGATAAGAGGAGAAGCATATAGATATACAAGTACAAAGGACAAGTAGGAACTAATTGACGTCCATAGCACAAAACTATCACTTCAAAGTGTTAACAAAGGAATCATGCTCAAAATTAGAATAGTAATAGGCAGCAAGAAATAGAGACAGGGTATGGGAGTAGTCATGCTGAGGACAGGGGTCTATTACACAGAATTAGTTATGCCGCTTAGTGTTAATCAAGTACATTAGGAGTTTATGATACTAACATGAACAGACTACTTGAGGGAAATAAACAAGAACTCAATTAAACATACCGCCCAAGTATCATATAAGACAAATGAGGCCCAAACATGCTTATTACACACTTGAACAAGAGAGATCAAAACTTAAGCATACTGAAACAAGCAGTAAACAAGAAGGGAAATTAAATACATAAGCCATTAAATTAGTGCAGAAGGAGACATGGATTAATAGATATGGAGCACATAGAGTTGAATCTCAGAATTGAACTAGGAACATACCAGATAAGGAAGCAAAGTGCAGAAAGTAAAACATGTAGAGTTCCATAGTCTAGCCTTGGTTTTCAGCCGGTTAGACGAGCAGTTGGCACAAGTAGAAGAGAGAGAAGAGAGATTTTTTTTTGTGTGTGTTTTTCTAAACTAATTGTCTGTGTAAGAGTGAGAATATATGAGAGAATTAATAATCTTGAAAAATAGAAAAATAAGGCAAGAATCATAATTCAACAATAATTTTGGAACTATGTATTCATTAGGGTAAGTACTTCCCCTTAAGAAAGGAGTTAGATAACAAAATAAGGAAAGAAATCATTGTACGACCAATAAGGACATACTTCAAACACATCAAGTATAGGGTTAACGATTGAGGCTAAATTCAGAAGGTTCTAGTTAAGGAAATAGTATAAGAATCAATCAACAGCATAGTCAATCATGTACTAAGGCAAGAGAATGTTTTGTAGGCCAAAAATCAACAGAGATTTCAATCACAGGAAATCAATAAAAGGTATAACTCACAGGAGATCAGGGATTTAATTAAAAAATAATACTAATTAGAAGAAATCACCACAAGTTCCATTGATCAAACAAAGTAGACGTAATATATGCGAGATAAGCAAAATCAAAAACTCTAATGAACACAAGGAGGTAGAAAATCATAGAACCTAGCACATATGCATGAGAAACAGGTACACATACAAATTAGATGAGCAAAGACAGCTTCAGAAACCCAGATTAAACCAAAAATAAATATGGTTTTCAACATGATGAATCAGATAAAAGGGAAAACTTAAATAAAATACTTAAACATGGTAGAAATCATAGACTAGTACTTGAAAATCAGAAGAAAAAGTATTTTGAAAAGGGGTTAATAAACCCTACTCATCAAGATGAAGGGTTACTTTAGAAAAAGTTGGAAAAATCGAAAAATCTTAAGAGTTAGGGTTTCAGAGAACTTAGAGAAGATGAGAAAACCTTAAAATGTTACCGGTTTTAACCGGAAAAAGTCATCCAAATAACCATAGATGGCCTCAAACTGGCATGAGAAACCATGGGAGGTGAGTGAACCGCCTCTTCACTTATAGGCCTAAAAACGATAACACACTTTCAAGAGGGAGCCATAAAGATGGTAGGTGGCGAGACCACCATGGATTCTAGTAGGGAGACAATCAGAGAGTGAGGAAATGGGCCCAGCAAGTGGAGCATTCTAAAGAGAGAAATGAAAGATTTGAGATGTAATGGAGGAGAGTGAATGAGAGAATGAAGGTTTGGGGGTAGGCTATTAGGTTAATTATGGTAAGGGGTAATCTGGACCGTTAACCAAAGATGATCAACGGCCACGATTCAGCAAGACCGAGTCGGGTTAGGTAGGGATTTGGGACAGGGTTATATTGGGCTGTTTTAATTGCATTTGGGGCTGATTTGACTTAGCTTATAACTTAAATAAGAATGGCTAATTTTTAAATACCCAATTAAAATTAGATAAATAATTGACAAAAATAGCTAATAATAGAATAAAAATAAAATTAAAGCTGGATAGGACAAATTAAGGGAATTAACTAATATTTAACATGTAAAATGACCACTTATTGGATTAAAATCGCATAAAGTATACAATTAGGCTATAATTGTATATTTGTTATAATTATAGCTAAACAATGCCAATTTTGGCTAATTATTGAAATGAGTAAATCCTAATAGGATTAAAAATGATATATTGAGCTAAGAAATACTTTCAAATTGCTTGTAATATAATTTATGAATAATTATTGGATATAAAGTACTGGATAAATTAAAAAATAAATTAATAATATGGAAAATTATGGAAAAATATCAATTTTTATGAAAAGTGATTTTAAAGGCATATATGCAAATTAAAAATAGTTTGAGGAAAAATTGGGTATCAACAATGGTTAGACTCGTGAAGGAAAGGGCTTTCGGGTTTTGTGACTTTTGTCAAATTTTGAGACGTAAGACCGGGGGGCGGGTTTGAGTTGATTTAAGATTTTTGGCTACAATTCAGTAAATTTGATGTGGAATTAATTCCTTTAGCTTATATTGATCGTATTGTATTGCTTGTGGCTACCTGTAGGAAGCCGTTTTGAGAGAAAAAGGCATTACAGAGTATGATTTTGCTTGATTTGAGGTAAGTAACGCTTCCAAACTTGGTTTTGAGGGTTTGAAACCCCATGTTATATGATTGGTATTGAGGTTACGCACATGCCAGCTGACGGGCGTGCGGGCATGCACCGTGAGAACTGTGACCTGGGTGATTCCATGGCATCGATTAGTGACTCTATCCTGTTGATATTCATGTTTTCATCATGTGATAAAGTAGTTAAGCTATAAATAATGCTAGATATCATGTTTAGGCTTTGTGACGGTATTGTTTAGACCCTTAGTAGTCGTTTCTTTCTGTCATCTCACTAGTTTTCATTTAATATTTCATATGCAATCATAATTATGCATTTTTGTATCATATCTCAATCTTAGTTATTTATTTATTCATCATATCGTTGTTCCTGGTTGTTTTCATGACACTATGAGCCCATGGTGAGACTTGAGAGGTTGATGATTGAGTGAGGCGGAGAGCCTAGTTATGAGTGATAGTATGGGATCGGGCTACACGCCGCAGTGGTTATATTGATGATTATTATAGTGTTTGGGCTGTAGGAGCCCCTTTGGAGTCTGTAACACACCCCCAATGAGCGCGGATGATATTATCGAGGGATGGATTTCCTATGACATGGATTTGTTCGAAGTACTTTATATGTGGAAATGGATTTATCCACAAGGCTAGATTTCCCTTTTTCCTCAGTTTCAGGTTCTTATTGTCAGTGTTGTATATGTTCTGATATGGATTTCCCTTGGCCGGATATCCACATACAATACCGAGTGGTTGAACACTTGAGAGTGCGATCACATGGTGCATTTCATACAATCTGTGGGTATGTAGAGATAGTTGAGTTGTATACCTTACACTTTTCAGATTTTTATTTCCATTACTATTTTGAGTTGTAAATTTGACTTGAAAGCATTCCTATATTTCTACATACTTATTTTTTTTATACCCGTTGAGGTCAAGTTCGTCACGACCTTTCGGTACAAAGTTTGGATTTGTTACCTATTGAGTTGGTGTACTCATGTTACCCAATGCACCTCGTGTGCAAATCTAGGCAATAGCAGTCATAGTGGCAGTTGCTGATAGATGCTCCAAAGTTTGGAGATGTCAAGGTAGCTACATGGCGTTTGTGGGCCTTGACTCTCATTTTTTATCTTTAGACACAATAGTAGACTGTATTTCCTGATCTAGATGCTCATATACTTAGTATACCCTGGTTTTGGGCTGGATTGTATCACTTTGGGATTCTTTGTATGTTTTATCAGTTTTCTTTAAAAGAAAATGCTTATGTTACTGTTTTCAAACTTATTGATCTTGTGTTGAGTTGAGGCTGGCCTAGTTCCACGATAGATTCCATATCGACGGTTGATCTTGGGTCATGACAAGTCGGTATCAGAGCCAAGGTTGCATAGGTCTCACGAGTCATGAGCGGGTTTAGTAGAGTCTCGCGGGTCGGTACGAAGATGTTTGTAATTATCTTCGAGAGGCTCCATAACTTTTAGAAGACTTCACATTCCTAAATTCTTATCGTGCGAATCTGTTAATACTAGTAATTAAACTTCTGTTACTCTATTCTCTTAAAGATGGTAAGGACACGTGCTATTGGGCAGGACGGACAACCACCAGTGCCACCAGTCATGGCCGTGAGAGCCTAAAGTCACGGTAGAGGCTGTATCAGGGGTAAAGGTACAACCTGCACAGTATCTAGGTCAGCACCTGGAGATCTACCAGTCGCCCCAATTCAGGATTAGTTCTGAATTGTGGATGCACTAGCGGGACTAGCTCAGGCACCAGTTGTGCCCTTCGTGATCTCGGGTCTTTATGATACCTTGGCTTACATTCTGATCGTGTGAACCAGTCTTATCCAGGCGATCTCCCGCAGTAGCCATTTCCCAGGCTGCAAGAGGTACTCAGACTCCCGTCGCCCGCATACCAGAGTAGGTGGTACAGGTACTCTAGACACCGGAGGCACCACAGCACAGCTGCTTACACCTACTTAAGACTATATGGTTCCAGTCATGCCTGATGATGAGCAACATAGATTGGCGAGGTTTGGGAGGCTGAAGCCTCTAATTTTTTGTGGTATAGAGGATGATGATGCCAAGGGTTTCTTAGACAAGTGTTAGAGGATTCTCCGTACAGCAAGTATTCTGGAGACCAGTGGGGTCTTGTTCACTACTTTTCAAGTCCTTAAGGTACCTTCACTTGGTGGGAGGCTTATAAAAGGCGTAGTCCGGTTTGTGCAATGACACTTACATGGCAGGAGTTTTTTGTTCTTTTCTTGGAGAAGTATGTGTCGTGGTCTCGTAGAGAAGAGCTGCACAGACATTTCGAGCAGTTGCGTCAGGATGGTATGATGGTGATGCAGTACGAGATTAGATTTTTTGAGTTGGTCTGTCATGCTGTTTGGTTGGTTCCCACGGATAGGGAGAGGATCAGGATGTTCACTGATGGCCTCACATACTATCTAAGGATATTTATGACTAGAGAGAGGATGTTTGGCGCTACGTTTGAGGAGGTTGTTGGCATTTTCTGGGCATAGAGTCGGTAATCAGTTAGGAGAAAGTTGAGAGGGATGCCAAGAGGTCTCGTGGTTCAGGAAGATTTTGTGGTGTTTCGTCTTGGGGTCAATTTCATCACGGTAGAGGTCGTCCTTACAAGCATGCTCAGATGGCCTGCCCAGTTCATTATGGTGCACCATCTGGCAATGGTCCTCACAATTCTCAGTAGGGCCACCCATCTCTTAGTTCCCTTCCAGCTCAGAGTTCATCTCATACACCATCAGCTCACGTTTCATCTATGTCAGGGCCTTCTAATGGGTATCTCAGTGCTCAGGGCTCCCTTCAGTCCCTAGTGGCCGGTAGAGGTTGTTTTGAGTATGGAGATTTGGGTCATATCAAGAGGTTCTGTCCCCACCTTATAGGAGGTTCATCTTAGTAGAGAAGTCAGCCTTCGACTTGACCACCAGTTACTTTACCGCCCATCCTGCCAGCTCGGGGTGGAGGTCAGTCAACATGGGGTCGCCCTAGAGGGGGAGGCCAATTAGGTTGCGGTCAGGCCCATTTCTGCTCACTACTTACCAAACCAGATGCCATTTCATTAGACACAATAATCACAAGTATTATCTCTGTATGTCATCGAGATGCTTCTATATTATTCGACCCTAGTTCCACCTATTCATATGTGTCATCATATTTTACTCATTATTTGTACTTGTCTCGTGAGTCTCTAGTTTCATCTATTTGTGTATCTACACCGGTAAGCGATGCTATTGTTGAGGACCGTGTATACCGATCATATGTAGTGACTATTTGGGGACTAAAGAGTAGACTTGATCTATTGTTGCTTAGTATGGTTGACTTTGATGTGATGTTGGGATTGGATTGGTTGTCTCAGTGTCATGCTATTCTGGACAGTCACGCTAAGATGGTGACGTTGGCTATGTTTCCCAGTAGGGTGATCTCATTCTTGAATGCCCAGCGGTTGATTGGGAAGAGATGTCTTTCTTATTTAGCCTTTGTAAGGTATGTCATTGCAAAGACTCCTACTATTTATTTAGTTTCGGTAGTGTAAGCTTTTCTAGTTGTGCTTCCTGCACACCTACCAGACATGTTGTGGGATAGAGATATTGACCTCGAATTTGATTTGGTTTTGGGCACTCAGCCCATTTCTATTCCACCATATCGTATGGCACCGACGGAGTTAAAACAATTGAAGGAGCAGCTTTAGGAACTCCTTGATAAGGGTTTATTCAGCCTAGTGTGTCATCTTAGGGTTTACTAGTTCTATTTGTGAAGAAAAAGGATGGAACTATGAGAATGTGTATTGATTATAGGCAATTGAACAAAGTCACAATCAAGAACAAGTATCATTTTCCCCTTATCGATGATTTATTTGACCATCTTTAGGGAGCGAGGGCGTTCTCCAAGATCAACTTGAGGTCAGGGTATCACCACTTGAAGATTAGGGACTCGGACATTCTTAAGACAACATTCAAGACCCGTTATGTCCATTATGAGATTATCCTGATGTATTTTAGGCTGATCAATTCCCCAGCAACATTCATGCATTTGATGAACAACATGTTTCGGCCTTATCTCGACTTGTTCGTTATTATATTCATTGATGATATCCTGGTGTACTCTCGTAGATAGGAGGAGCATACCGAGCATTTGAGAGTCATGTAAAAGAGGTTGAGGGAGGAGAAGTTTTATGCCAAGTTCTCAAAGAGTTAGTTTTGGCTCAGTTCAGTAGAGCTCTTGGTATATGTGGTGTCTAGTGAGGGTATCCAGGTTGACTCGAAAAAGATAGAGGCGGTTCAGAGTTGGCCCATACAGTCCTCAGCCACAAAGATTCGGAGCTCTCTTGGGTTGGCTGGTTACTAGCGTCGGTTTGTTTAGGGTTTCTTATCTATTTCATATCTCTTGACAAAATTCAACCAAAAGGGTGTTTTTTTAGGTGGTCGGATGAGTGTGAGGCAATATTTCATAAACTCAAGACTGCTTTGACAACATCTCCAGTGTTAGTTCTGCCATCAGCTTCTGGTTCTTATACCATATATTATGATGCTTCTTGGATCGGCATTGGCTGTGTTTTGATGTAGGATGGTAGAGTGATTGCTTATTCTTTGCTCCAGTTGAAGCCCCATGAGAAGAACTACCGCATGTATGATTTGGAGTTAGCTCTCATTATTCACGCATTGAAGATTTGGAGGCACTCTCTCTATGGTGTGTCTTGTGAGGTCTTTACTAATCATCATAGCCTCCTGCACCTGTTCAACTAGGAGAATCTTAATTTGAGGCAGTGAGATGGTTAAAGCTTCTAACGGACAATGATATTACCATTTTATACCATCCGGGAAAGGCCAATATGGTGGCCAATGCCTTGAATAGAAAGCTAGTGAGTATGGGTAGTGTTTCATTTCATCCTGTTGGTAAGAGACCTCTAGCAATTGATATTCAGGCCTTGTCTGATCGGTTTGTAAGATTAGATATTTTGGATCCTAGTTGGTCCTAGCTTGTGTGGTTTCTTGATATTTCAATCGCATTAGAGAGCGCGGTATGATGATCCTCATTTGCTTGTCCTCAAGAACAGGGTTCAGCATAGTGATGCCTGAAATGTGACAGTTGGTGATGATGGTGTATTGAGGATTTAAGGCCACATATGTGTGCCCAATGTGGATGGGCTACGGGAGTTGATTCTTGAGAAGTCCCACGGTCGAGGTATTTTATACATCCGGGTGCCACGAAAATGTGTAGGATTTGGGACAACAGTATTAGTGGAGAAGAATGAAGAAAGACATAGCTGGGTTTGTAGCTGGGTGTCTTATTTGCCAGCAGGTGAAGTATGGCATTAGAGACCGAGTGGCTTTCTTTAGACGATAGAGATCCTAGAGTGGAAGTGGGAGCGGATCACCATGGATTTTTGTAGTTGGGCTCCCATGGACTTCAAGGAAGTTCGATGCTATTTGGGTGATTATAGATCAGCATACCAAGTTCGCACATTTCATTCCTATGAGCATTACCTATTCTTCAAAGTGGTTGGCTGAGATTTAAATTAGAGAGATTTTTCGCCTTAAAGGGGTGCCATTTCCATCATCTCAGACAGAGGCATGCAGTTTACATCTCAGCTTTAAAGGGTCTTGCTGCGAGATATGGGCACCTAGGTTGATTTAGCATAGCATTTCACCCTCAGATGGACAAACAGTCTGAACGTACTATTTAGATATTGGAGGATATGATACCCGCTTGTATCATTGATTTTAACGGTTCACGGGACCAGTTCTTGCAATTCGCGGAGTTTGCTTACAATTAGTCGAGTATCCATATGGCTCTATATGAGGCTTTATATGGGAGGCGGTGTAGATTTAAGGTGGGTTGGTTTGGACTGGGTGAGGAGAAGCTCTTGGGTATAGACTTGGTTGAGGACATTGGACAAGGTGAAATTAATTTAGGAGCGGCTTCGCACAGTGCAGTCGAGACTAAAATAGTTATGCTAACAGAAAGGTCTATGGTGTGTCTTACAAGGTTGGGGAGAAGGTCTTGCTGAAGGTTTCACCTATGAAGGGTGTTATGAGATTTGGAAAGAAGGGAAAGTTGAGTCCTCGGTTCATCAGACCGTTTGAGGTGCTTCAAAAGATTGAGCAGGTGGCCTATGAGCTTGCTTTGTCACCTAGATTATCGAGTGTGCATCCAGTGTTTTATATCTCTATGCTTCAAAAGTATATCGACGATCCATATCATGTTTTGGATTTCTGCACAGTTTCAGTTGGATGGTGATTTGACTTATGATATGGAGACGGTAGCTATTTTGGGGCGTCAGGTTCGAAAGTTGAGATCAAAGGATATAGCTTCAGTGAAGGTGCAGTGGATAGCTAAGCCCATGAACGAGGCTATTCGGGAGATTGAGTGGGAGACGCGGATCAGATACCCACACTTATTTGAGTCTCCAAGTATGTTTCTAGACCTGTTCGAGGATGAACATTTGTTTGAGAGGGGAGGATGTAACAACCTGGCCGGTCATCTCGAGAGTTTAGAAGTTCCTAGGCTTATATCTGGGGGTAATTTGGTGTTTTGATATTTTTTGGAGTGATTCGAAGGATCTACTAAGTTTGTATGATATTATGGGACGTGTTGCTACGTTTGGTTGAGGTCCCGAGTGCCTCAGGTGAGTTTCGGGTGGTTAAAGGATTGTTTTTGGGCTTGGTGAGATTGTTGATATCTGGTGCTGCACTTTTCTGATTTCCTCTTTCAGCTCATGAGAGGGTCCTCGCGTTTTCAAAAGAGAGGACGCGAATGCAAAGGTGTGGTCTACGTGTGCATCGCAAACACGGGAACAGGGTCGCATTCGAAATAGGAGTGAGGTAGTTCATGACCTCAGGTCCTTGTTCTACACGTTCGCGAAGGTTTGAACTAGTAAAGTATCACGTTCGTGAAGCATATGTCGCGTTCACAATGAGTAAGGTGAACAGGTAGGCAAGTATTTCTACACAAACGCGAGAGGACTACCGCGTTCGTGAAGAAGGAATTCTAGGCAGACATTGATAAATTCAAAATCGAGGGTTTTAGCTCATTTTTTCATATTTTGAGCTAAAGATCACGGATTTGGGGGATTCTTGAAGGAAATTTCGGGGACCTGATTGGGGGTAAGGGTTTCTCACTTGGTTTTGGTTAAATCCCATTATTATATCTTTGATCTGATCATCTAAATTGTTATTTCGGGTGAAAAATTCGGTGAAAAGTGGAGGTGTTCTTAAGATGGAATTTTGAGGTTTTGAATGGGATTTTTTTGTCGGATTTGAACAAATTTGGTATGGTTAGACTTGTGAGTCAATGGGCTTTCGGGTTTAGTGACTTTTGTCGGATTTTGATATGTGGGCCTGGGGATCGGATTTGAGCCCATATTATATTTTAAGCTATAATTTGGTAATTTTCTTGTGAAATTGATTACTTTAGCCTATATTGATCGTATTTTATTGCTTGTGGCTAGATTCCGGACATTTGGAGGCCAATTTGAGAGAAGAAGGCATTGCAGAGTAGGATTTTGCTTGGTTTGAGGTATATAACGATTCTGAACTTGGTTTTGAGGGTTCAAAATCCCAAGTTATATGGTTGGTGTTGAGGTGACGCATATGCCAACGGACGGGCGTGTAGGTGTGTACCAAGAGAATTCTGACCTGGTTGATTCCATGGCCCCGTTTAATGATATCCAATTGATATCCATGTTTTCATCGTGTGATAATGTAGTTAAGCTGTAAATCATGATAGATTTCATGTTTAGGATTTGTACCAGTATTGTTTGGACCCTTAGCGGTTGTTTCTTGATGTCATCTCACTAGTTTTCATTTAATATTCCATACTCAGTCATCATCATGCATTTTTATATCATATCTCAGTCTCGATTTTTTATTAATTCATCATATCATTGTTTCGGATTGTTTTCATGACACTGTGAGCTCGTGGTGAGATAGGAGAGGTTGATGACTGAGTAAGGTCGAGAGCATGGTTATGAGTGACAGTATGGGATCAAGTTGTACGCCCCGAAGTTATATCAATGATTATTATAGCGCTTGGGCTGCAGGAGCCCCTCTGGAGTCTATAACACCTCCAATAAGCGCGGATAATATTGTTGAGGGATGGATTTCCCTGGACATAGATTTGTTCGAAGCACTTGATACCTGGGGATGGATTTCTCCACAGGGTTGGATTTTGCTTTTTCCTCAGTAATAAGTGGCTTATTATCAGTGTTGTATATATTTCGGAATGGATTTCCCCAAGCCGGTAGCCATCGAGTGGTTGAGCACTTGATAGTGAGATCACATGGTGCATATCATACCGTCTGTGCATTGGCATGTAGAGATAGATGAGTTGTGTATCTTACGCAATTCATATTTGTATTTCCTTTACTGTTTTGAGCTGTATGTTTGACTTGAAAGCATGCCCACGTTTCTTCATACTGATTTCTGTTATACCTGTTGAGGTTAAGTTCGTCACTACCTTTCAGTCCAATGTTTGGACTTGTTACTTACTGAGTTGGTATACTCACATTACCCCTTATACCTCGTGTGCGGATCCAGGCGATCCTGATCATAGCGACAGTTGCTGATCAAGGTTCTAGAGTTTGGAGATTATCAAGGTAGTTGCATGGTGTTCATGGGCCTTGACTCTCCTTCTTTATCTTTGTCGTACTTTCAGTCTATCTTTTAGACACTGTAGTAGCTTGTATTTCCTGATCTATGCGTTCATGTACTCAGTGACACCCTGGTTTTAGGCTGGATTGGATCACTTTGGGATTTTTCGTATGTTTCATCAGTTTTCTTTAAATAAAAGTGCTTTCGTTAATGTTTTCGAACTTATTATTGTTGTGTTGAGTTTGTTGAGTTGAGGTTGGCCTAGTTCCATAATAGGGGCCATCACGATGGTTAATCTTGGGTCGTGACACCATATTTATTATATTCGGGATAGAAGTATAAGAAATGCATAGAAGAACCATGTCCTATATAAGTTGTGCACGTAAAAATCACACACCACATAAAGCACCCCCTCTTGTGTGACATCGAAGTATAAAACATCAATTGGTATTAGAGGAGGTTATCCTTGATGAGCTTACACCTTAGGAGAAGATCAACATCAGAGCACCACCTGAAAACTAGGAAGGGCAATCCACTGCTAGGCCATTACACTTTAATGGCCAGTACTACTCTTGGTGGAAAACAAGATTAGAGATCACATTATAGTAGAGGACTATTAGCTATAGGACATTGTTGTCGATGGTCCATTGGTTACATTGAGGAAAGATGATGAATGAGTAGATGTGCTAAAGACAAGAACCAATTGCATTAATGAGGACTTGAGAAAGTGGGAGAATAATACTAAAGCCAAGAAAATGGCTTGTTTATGACTTGGTCCATATGAGTATAGCAGACTCCAAGGTTGTACCACTGCTAAAAAAATATGGGACATACTACAAGTGGCTCATGAAGGAACACCTCAGGTGAAGAGATCTATAGGAACTCTACTTTACTATCAATATGAGAGCATGTTATGAAGGAAGGAGAAGACATCCAAGAAATGTACACTAGGTTAATTATACTTACAAATGAGTTGAAATCTCTTGGAATGATTATTCTTGAAGAAGAAAGGGGTGAAAAGATATTAACTAGAGTTTTGCCTATCACTTGGGAGGGAAAAATCAGTGTCGTCCAGGAAATTATTGCCACTCTTCCACTAGATGAATTGATTGTAAATCTTACTGCCTATGAACTTAGGAGACAGACTATGAAGATGGATGTACCTAAGAAGGAAAGGAGTTAAGCTCTCAGAATCAGAGAAGGTTCAGATCTGGAAGATGATGAAATGGGTGTGATCACCAAAGATTTCAAGAAGCACCCAAGGATAGAAAATGGTTCTTCAAGAAGTGGTAGCTACAGCAAATAAAAAGCTCCTGAAAAACAAACCAATGATGGATGCTACAAGTATGGAAAGACTGATCACCACATCAAGAACTGTCCTCTATGGGAATTTAAGTGGAAGAAGGAAAGAGTTGAACGAACGAACATGATCAACCCAACAAAAGTAACATCAAAGAATCAACAAAGTCTATGATAGCTGCTTGGGGATGTAGCTCAGTTAATGACGACGATAATGAACGAGCATTTATGGCTATTAGAGAATCTAATGAACAAGTTGCAGTAAGAGTTTCTCATCTCAAAAACAAGATCAAATTTATGTCTAAAGAAATTTTATCTGAGCTTCTTCTAGAGCTAATTGATGAATTTGAAGATGTAAATAATAAAAAGGAACAACTGTCAAAAGAGTGTGTACTTTTAAAAGCTAAGTGCTAACCTAGAACATAGGGTTAGTGAAACTGAAAGTAAAAATATTGTGTAGAAGAACCAAGTTCATGAACATGACATAACTGTCCTAGAGCTTAGATTTGAAAATCTAAAAATGAAATTAGGAATAGGTAAAAAGACAATTGATCACACATAACTAACTTTAGAAGAAAATGTAGGAAAAATAAAAGAAGAGTTGTACAAAAGAGATAAGCATAATCCTAAAAGAGAATCTAGGCAAGGTCAAGCATGCGCTAGAAAGAACCTATAAATAGAACATGTCCTCCGATGTAGTTTAATGGCTAAAAAAATACCATTGTAGCGATAAAAGAAGACTTGGCTTTGGGAAATCTGGACCTAAGTGGGATCCCAAATAAAAGTACCTCACACATCCTGAGAACAAAATTTGCATAAACTGTGGTAAAACTAGTCATTATAAAAGTGAATGCACTGCAAAAGAAAAGGCAAGTCAAAAAAACAAAGAATTTGTGCAAGAGAAAATAGGTTGTCAAGTTGAGCTAACAAGATTTTGATTCATTCTTTTGCCTATAGAAAGGGACCCAAACTAGTTTGGCTTCCTAAGACTAACCCTGATTTTCTTTTGCAGGTCCAAGTGAAGGGGATTAGCCAAATATGGTACATGGATAGCGGCTGATCAAAGCATATGATAGGAAGCAAGAACCAATTCCTTTCACTTAAGGACCTTAAGGGAGGTAATTTCTCCTTCACAAATGGGAAGAAAGGTGATATCATTGGGGTTGGAAAGTTAGGTTAGACTAACTCTCACTCTATTTAGAATGTCTACCTGATTGATGGACTGAAATACAGTCTAATAAGTGTATCACAATTGTGTCATAGAGGTAACATAGTTGCATTCACTTCTATAAAATGCTTTGTGATTAATCTTATCACTGACAAGATAGTTATGCAGGAAAAAAAAGTGAACACCATATATATGGTGTTCACTCTCGGATAATGAACTCACTTGTTTAGTGTATTGGATAATGATCCCCTCCTTTGGCACAAAAGACTTGGACAAGTCAGTCTAAGTCAACTCAACAAGTGAGTTGGACAAACTAGTCTCCAAGGACTTGGTTATAGGAGTACTTATCATTAAGTTCAAGGAAGATAAAGTTTGCGAGGCTTGTACAAAGGGTAAGCAGGAAAGATCCTCTTTTAAAAGCAAGGAAATGGTAAGAACCACTAGAATGATGGAACTGGTCAATATGGATCTTTGTGGACCAATGAGAATATTGAGCAGATGTGATAAGAGATATGTTCTGATGCTTGTTGAATGATTACTCTGAGTTTACTTGGACACTGTTTCTAAAATCTAAAGATGAAGCATTTGACATGTTCACTTATTTTGTTAGAAAAACTCAAAAACAACAAGGTAATCAACTTTTCGATTAGGTCTGATCATGGTATTGAATTTGGAAATGCTAAATTTACTGAATTTTGTGATGGCCATGGCATCAATAATAATTTTTCAGCTCCTAGGACTCCAAAACGAAATAGAGTAGTTGAAAGAAAGAATAATACATTGGAAGAAATGACTAGGAATATCCTTCTTTCAAGTAAACTACCTAATAGTTTCTAGGCAGAAGCTATGAACACTACATGTTACATCATAAATAGGTATATGGCTAGACCTCCCGTTGAGAAGAATCTGTATGAGATACTTAAGGAGAGAAATCCAAATATATCTCATCATAGGGCATTTGGATGCAAATATTTTGTGAACAATAATAGTAAGGATTCCCTAGGTAAGTTTGATCACCGAAGTGATGAGGGAGTATTCTTGGGATATTCTTCACATAGTAAAGCTTGTAAGATCTATAACAAAATAACTATGTGTATAGAAGAAAGTGTACATGTATTTTTGATGAAATTAACATTCTTTCTGAGAGGCAAAAACATGAAAATGAAGCAACTGGGCTGGTAAGAAACTCAAATGAAACCACAACCTAGACTGAAGCTGCAAGAGAGAAAGGATGGGTGATGGAACAGGTTCTTCTACCCAAGGCAACCTAAAAAGATAAAACTAAATAAACGGATTATTCATCCAAATTTCAGTTTGAAACTCATGTAATTAACCTATTTTTCTTTTGGTTAACCCTAAAACTGGGATAGATCCATGAGAAATCTCATTAGATTTTATTAGATATGGTATAGATCAAAATGGGACACCAAAATAATTGACTGCTGAGCCGTATGAGGTAAGAAATTCTCAAGTACGGTTCTAAGGGAAGGAATTGAACTACCTATTCCGGCCAGGGAGAACAGGCCATTCAACTCGGAATTACCAGGGGAACTGCTTCCAAATAAATCAGTCCACCTGAAGCCCCTTCCTCCAGCGCTCTCACCTGATCCTGAGCCAGAGGCCCTCGAAGGAGCCATCATCATCTGATTTTCCAGATCAAGACCCACAAAAATGGGGAACTCAACAAAGAAGAACTTATCCTCAAACCTTTCGGGAACCTGTCCATAAACTTGTTCCTCGAGAGAAAAACACTGAAGGAACATCTAGGGGAAACCAGCTGGACGTGAAACCTTACAAGTACCAAAATTCTCATCCCATTGAGAACATAATTATTGATCCCCTTCGGAATCAAAACTAGATCTTCTTTGAAGAATCTCTGTGCATTCGATGCTTTTCTATCTCTTATTAAATCTAAAAATATTGTTGAGGCTTTGTAGGATGCAAACTGGATGAAACTCAACCAATTTGAGAGAAGTCAAGTTTGGCGCCTGGTACCAAAACCCAAGGACAGATCAGTAATTGGCACAAAATGGATTTTCAAAAACAAACTTGATGAGGAACAAGGCAATATTGGTGGTTTAACGATCAGTAATTGGTACAAAATGGATTTTCAAAAACAAACTTTGTGATCAGATCTTTCAATCAATAAAATTCACTATTTTTTCTCTAAACATTTGTTGATAGTTCTTAGATGGGTAATATCCTTAGATTAATAAAGAGAAAATTGATTATATGATTGCATTTGAAGTAGCGACAGTGGTCATGAGTAATTTCTATTAAAATCTGATTATCTAACATAATTATTCAACTTTTCATTGATGCCAAAAAGGGAAAATAGGTTGTGCTTCTATTTTGGACTATGATATTTATAACCTAATGAACCTGGTCCTTGAGGATTAGTGACTTTAAAAGGTAAATTGTTCTAACTTTGTGTTGACGGACGCGGGCAGTTTCAAGCATAAGGGATGCACGTGAAAGAGATAAGCTTAACTTTCTCTCTCTCTCTCTCTCTCTCTCTCTCTCTCTCTCTCTCTCTCTCTCTCTCTCTCTCTCTATATATATATATATATATATATATATATATATATATATATATATGATATCTTCTGGTCGAAAATGTTGCCTAATTGATAAAGAAAATGACTCCTTAATCGAAGAGAACACTATCCAAGATAAGGAAGTTAGTTAGAGATTGAAGTTAACTAGAACTCTTCCACCAAGGAAGAGTATAGCATAAGGACTCTAGTTATTTCATATTTTACTAACTCTATAAATTACAGGATGTTCTCACTTTACATATACGCACAAAAGCTGAAGTTAAACATAAATTGTGAGTAAAATAGCAAGGCATTTTGCAAGTAGTTCTTATGTGATTCAAGTGCGCGAATCTGAAGCTATATGAACCAGATAGAAGAACCAGTTCCAAGTGGTTGTCTTTTATTTTAGTTTCATTGTAGTTGGTGGTCTTACAATTTTAACTTTTGGCTTTATCTAGAAGTAATTGTATTAGGTAATCTAAGTATTTAAGTTAGACTTAACTTGAAGTTATCGCAACAGTTAGAGGATGGTTGCCACAACGGGATTAGATGTAATCCTTAGGTTTACAAGAGTTTTTGTAAATATTATTTTAGCTTAGTGGTTTAATGAAGTATTGGAAAAAATCCTACTGATTAGTAGATTATAATTTTTTTCACCTTTTGAGCCGGTATTTTTCACGTAAAAATACTTATGTTCTTTACTTTCCGCATTATTATTTCTGTAATAGTAGTATAAGGAACACATAAAATAATCAAATCCTTTTATAATCTATGCATATGAAAATTAAATACCACACAAATTACCCTTCTTGTGTAACATTAAAGTATAAAACATCAGACCATCCTTAAATTATCTCTTTTTGCGAGATCACTTTTCTTTAGATTTTGAATTTTTCATATGGAGTTTTATAAACTAAAGAATATTTTAGCATGTTCATATGACCAATTTGATCGTGTGATGACAAGGATGATGAACGTTAACTAACTTAAAACTATTCCATTTCTATTTTCCTGTAGAAGAAAAGGCCTGCACATTAGTTTTGTTTATATTGGTAATTATATACATGTACAACAGTTGATTTAGAGCAAGCTGGATTTTCTTTTGGGCGTTAAATTAATGAGGCATTTCCCTTTTAACGATAAATAAAATAAAATTAAAGGAGTTGTAGAAGGGACATTTCATTTCGAAATGGTGTAGCCAATTGAGATAACTATCATCTACGACTTAAGTCATTTAACAATTTCTCGTGGCAAAAATATGTCTCCTATTTGGTCACTTTTTTTTTGGCAAATGTAACCTTACATTAAAGCTGCTCCTACTCCTTTGGAACTTGTTCTTTATTGTCTTCCCACTTATTCAACCTCCCTTGAGCTGCTTCAACCTGCAATTGATGAAATATACTCACATATAATTATTTCAATGAAAGAACGCTTATGTTCCATACTTACTAATGGTATTTGCTTTCTTGCCATTACTGCTTATTGCTATGTTTGTCTTTCTTGACCAAAACAAAAAAAAAAAAAAGACAACCCCGTGCAAAATACCTCACATAAAGCTTGAGGAAGGACTACACCTAAGGATGTGATGTAGACAGCCTACCATGTAGCAAGCATAAGTGGCTAATTCCATGGCTCAAATCTGTGACCTATAAATCACTCTGAGACAACTTCACCGTTACTTTACGGCTCCTTTCAGTAATGCTGGATACATGGGCGGATCCACCTTCCCACATACGGGTTTCACGTAGATTTCGTTCAAACAGTGTAAATATGTTCGAAAAATTTACTAAAAAATTAGAAATAGTTGAATGTGAATCCAATCACTATTGAAAATTTACTCAAGGTGGTTGCACGAGCCGGTAAAACATTAAATCCCAAATTCGTTGCGACTGAATAAACAGCTCCACGATAGTTTGTCTAGCATTTATACAAACATCATCTAAGAGTCTAGACGTACACAAAAATACAAGAAAGCAGAAAACTTTTGACTACACAGTGGCTATGGAATCTGGTTCTAACAAGATAATACGATTACAAAACGCCATAAGGAAAAAGAAAAAAAGAAAAAGGTAAGAGAGGTTTACCTCTTTGTTCCAATCAGTTCGAAAAGTGACCCATACCAAAATAATTGTTTGCATAAGTGTACCGCCCATCATTCCTGACCAGATACCCTGTATGCACAAATAAAAATATCATTATTAGAATGGACTAGCAAATTTATTTTGCAAAATTAGTGTTGAAAATTACCTTCGCACCCAGTTTGAAGTAAAATCCAAGAAGAGAACCCAATGGGACTCCCACAATATAATAGCAGCCCACGTTAACATAAGCCACAAACGTTTGCCATCCACACCCAACAGCCACACCTATATAACATTCCTAAATATATAAACTTTAATCTAATATGTAGCACCAGAACAAAATTAATGTCAATCATGTTGTAAACACAATTAATCTAAGAGCCCATTTGGATATAAGAATGTTTTTTCTTTTTTTTCGAAATTAATATTTTGCCATAGAATTTCTAATTTTCATTTTGAAATTTTTCAAAAATTTGAAAAACCTCCAAAAGATGTTTTTCAAAATTTTTACTCAGATCACTCACAAAATTTAAAAGCAACCCAAAATTATACTTATATCCAAATACAACTCTAACTTTCAAATATAATTTTCACTTGAATTTTTTTTTTTTTTGAAATTTTACAATTCTATCCAAACGCCCACTAAATCTAATTAACAGGGGCGAATTTATGGGGAAGATTATGGGGCACGTGAATAAGGCGGAAGGAGGTTCACCTGAATTCCCTTCGTCGAAAACTTACATTGTGTTAAGAATAGAATTCTATTTAGAGTGAATGTCTGTCTTGTAGAGAGTTTTACTTTGAGGCTAAGTCACTTTTCCTCCTATAAATAGAGGGGTCTTACCCCATTATACATCACCCCAAAATTCAATAAGAATTTTCTCTCTCTCTCTTTCTCTACAATATTGCTCTTGTTCTTTTATTATTTTATAACACGTTATCAGCACGAGACTCTAACCAATTGAGTAGAAGCTTTGGGATTGAGTATAATGATTGTCAATTGTTCTATGATCTGCCTTCATGATTAAATTCTGGATTTAAGGTAAGTATTTTACTTTTCTCTTTCAAATTCTTGACATTCTATAATTAGATTTTAAATACAAGCAAAGACGATAAATTTTGATTGCAACTCTAATGGAGTTTGAATGAAATTATAACCACCCAAAATGGTAAATTTCTATGCCTTGGCATGATCAAATTCATGTATGATTGTGGGCAAAGAATTGAAAACTCGTCCAATTGAATTTGCTTCATTCTCATTCCCTTTAGAGAATGTGAGAAGTCTAAAAGAAGACAAAATTACTACTATGAATGTATCAATGGATGTAGACGTGACAATAGACGAAATTATAATCGTCATTATTGTGATATTGAGAATAATAAGGATTCTAAAAATAATCCTTCACTCTATGAAAGTAATATTTGTCATCAATTTTACAATATGATATTTTACAAAGCACATATAGATGATTATGGTCCATTCATGGTGTAAGTGTGACAACATCTAATTTATGAATACATATTCATTCTTGGAAGAATATGAACGTGCTAGTGGTAGTGAATATACCACACTCGCCTCTAGAAGGAGGTTTGAGATGAAATAATAAAATAATGTCATTATTATAGCATGAATGATCACTAGTCACGTACTGATTGTACACCAAAATAATATGGCAATGTGATTATTAAAAGATAATGGTAATGCAAGAAACAAATCTTGCATATAATTTGACCATGACCACAATGGTATAACTTTTTCTTTAAAAGAGATATTCACCATATGGATGTTCATGAATATGTGGTAGTACCAAATTAATTGAGAACTCTGCAAGAGCCAGTTATACTATTTTGGAGAAACACAATTGATTACCAATAAGGTATTGTGTTGTAGTAAGTCTCAAAGAAACTTATTCAGTTTCCAAAGTATATGCGAAAGCGGTTGATAATATTGAGACAATAAATAAAGGAAAGATTTGATATCATCTATTACTACAACTTGTAGCGGGATAATATGTATGTGAAAAGCTACCCGCTTTATTCTCCAGTTTGTACTATACAAACAAAAGAATGCAACAATAAAGTGGATGTTTATTGATATAAAAACGTATATCATAATAAACATGGAGTTTATTGATAATTGCACATGTCAAAGTGAAAACATGAACTTATCAATATTGATCATTTATTCAGTTGGCATAATCATTTTAGTCATATCAATTTAAATATGATGTGCAAAAATAATAGAAAGTTCACATGGGTAAATATTAAAGAACTAGAAAGTTCTTTACGGATTCTCTTATATTGCTTGTTCTCATTAATTAATTGACCAACTAAAGTTGGGATTGAATCCCATGAATTTTGAAAATATCAAAGGTGACTATGGGCACATTCACCTGCCATGTATACCACATAACATGCATCTATGAGATGGTTGCATGTGCAATTATTATTAACCAGCAACATGGCCGGTGCTTGCGAGGTTACTTGCTAAGTAATTTAATTTCGAGCATAATTTTCAATTTTCTATTCAAGAAGTTCATCTTGATAAGTTGGTTTAGCAAAATAATTTATTGAGTGCCTCCACTTAATAGCTTAAACTATTCTTATGAGAACAAAGTTATATATATATATATATATATATATATATATATATATATATATATATATATATATATATATATATATATATATATATATATATATATATATATATATATATATATATATATATATATATATATATATATATATATCAATTTGATATGTGTTATATACGAAAGTATCAATAATGATAGGATGGAATTATTTGGTTCCTGACCCTGAACCATTTGTGAGGGGAGAATGCAATATACTTTCGTATATAACACATATCAAATTGATATATATACATATATATATATATATATATATATATATATATATATATATATATATATATATGTATATATATATATATATGTATATATATATATATATATGTATATATATCAATTTGATATATATCAATTTGATATGTGTTATATACGAAAGTATATTGCATTCTCCCCTCACAAATGGTTCAGGGTCAGGAACCAAATAATTCCATCCTATCATTATTGATGTGCAGTGTATATTAATACGATAATGTACAAAGATGGATTCCCAAAATTGAGAAAACAAGTTAGTTTTTCTAACATGAGGGGGAGACATGATAAACAGTTGAGAAAAAGTTACGTGGATCGGATTATCATTTGTATATATAGATCCTCAAATATCATAATATGAACTTAAAGTTCATAGAAAGATAACTCATTTGCAATATATTGCAAATCATGCCATACGCATTTGTTGACCCAAAGAAAGTAACTATATTCTCATTACAAATGCTCATATTAAGTCCTGGAAGGACAAAGTCTATGATATGCTTAAAGCGTATAGATAAATCGGTTTTAAATAAACTTCTTGATAAAAAAGATGAGCAAATGATCAAAGTGATCATAATAAAGGAGGCAAGTGATATAGAAGGTCACATGGCATAACACTTCATAAAATCTCATGAGAGATTCAAGTATCTGAATATATGAATGAAGAGATCTCTATGTAATGTCTTTATGAAAATTTATTGGAACCGATATAACATGTTCGTCGACGACATCTATCATAGCGCTAAGTATAGATGATGATCTTAAGTCTATCGAATATAGACACAAAAGTATTGGCCAAATGGAAGAGATACAATTCAAGTAGAATTGATTCCATATGAAAGACATGTAGTTTTGGACATGTAGTTCAAATACTTGAAAGTATAAAGTCAATGGTATGTGTAATCAGTTTTCGATATCTTATATGTCTATGCAAGACATAAAAACTTGATATGCACTAAAGCCTCTTTAGATGGCTTATATGGCTTAACTTATATGACAATCCTTGAAGAACTTAAACCGCTTAAAGCATATACAATTTTTGGTCTTGAAGTACCACATGGTAAGTACAATTTGTGAACATTTGTATCTTGCTATAACTATAAGCATGATAATGTGATAGCGAGGATACCTCTATGGAAATATTGAAGAGCCATTCCACGATATCTGTGAAGACGTTATATATCTATCACGAGTGATGATTTCAAGGTGCAAATATTCATTCAAGATAATATGGTTGATTTATTTATCAATTCTCTACCTACGATCTCTTGAAGATGGAGCACAAGATTGGAATGTGAAGGCTCGTGGATGTGAATTAATGCTCTCATTAGGAGGAGTTAATACGCGTTGTACTCTTTTTCCCTTATAAGGTTTTTGTCCCACTGGGTTTTCCTTGCAAGGTTTTTAACGAGGCAACCAATAGGCGCATTTCTAAACATGTGTACTCTTTTTTCTTTTCTAGAATTTTATTCCCATTGAATTTTATTTTAGTTAAGGTTTTTAATGAGGCACATTACTTATTGAGTAGACATTCAAGGTGGAGTGTTAAGAATAGAATTCTATTTAGAGTGAATGTCTATCTTGTAGAGAGTTTTACTTTGAGGCTAAGTCATTTTTCCTCCTATAAATAGAGGGGTCTTACTCCTAAATCACCCCAAAAATCAATAAGAATTTTCTCTCTCTCTTTTTCTCGGCAATATTGCTCTTGTTCTTTTTGTTATTTTATAACACATTATATATATAAGGCAAAATCTAGTTTTTACCTCTATATATTATATTCTGAATCTACGTAACACAATCCAAAAATATAGCTTAGTGGCCAAGGGAGTTTAAAATCTTCGTGAACCCATGATTTCCCAGCAAAATTAGATATTTTGTATATTTTTTTTTTAAATTGTATAATATTAACTATTGACAACCATGCTCCAAGAAGGATGAATGATGCATATGAATCAATTCCCACTTAATATATATCTTTTCTTTTTTTTAGCAGCTCATTAATATGCGAGAAATCCTAGATCCAGCTTCTGATCAAATATTCAAGAATTTAGAGAGTAAGAAGCTTAATGAAAGTCTTTTACCAGATAAGACAGGCTGAATTCCATTAAGTAGAAGGGTGAGAGCAAGCAGAGGACAGAGATCTGAAACAGCTTCAGCTACAACTTCACCTCCAGTGAAAGCATAGCTAATGACGTGACGAAATTCAAGAATAGTAATTGCAGCAATCACAGAGATAATACAAGCGCATGCTGTGACTACTATAACAGAAAATGCTGCTGATTTTGGATGTCCTGCTCCTAATTCATTGCTCACTCTCACACTGTTCGTCATCATTTAACATTTAAATATGTCAATAAACTATGGTTTTACTAGCATTTTTCTAGACTTTAAGTAATTGAAAACTAAAACTGACCTTGCTGCTGCATTGAGTCCAACTGATATCATGAAAATCCAACCAGAAATTGTCATGCTTTTGTTGTTTTCCACCAAAATAAAGGCGAAAAAAAAACAAGGTTAGCTAATTGAAAATAGTCACGAAAGTGAATTTCTCTATCAACAGCAACAAATATAAGTACAAGTGCAGTTACTTCCAGACCCATGTTACTAATGACCAAATAAGTTGGAATAGGTAGACTTTTGAAATTTTTTACTTCTTTTAACAAAACATTCATGTCCCAAAGCATATTCTATTACTATGATTTATATTACTCAAACTATCTGGGGTTGCTTTTATGGTAAGCAACCCCTACTTCCAACCGAGAGGTTGTGAGTTCGAGTCTACCCAAGAGCAAGGTGGAAAATTCTTGGAGGGAAAGGATGCCAGCGGGGGTCTATTTAGAAACAGTCTCTCTACGCAAGAGTAGGGATAAGGTCTGCGTACACACTACCCTCCCCAGACTCCACTAAGTTGAATTATACTGGGTTGTTGTTGTTAAACTATCTCTAATATCAACTGTGGTTTCAAATATTGGTTCATCAACTTTCTAAAAATAGAATTAATAAACTTATAAATTTTAGATGTACCATATACAGCATTATATAATATTTTCAAACTTTATTACTCCTATTTGTTGGTGTCTCCAATTATATATTTCCTTCTCACCAATTTGTTTAAAACTTTTTTGGTTTATTGAGCATCAATTTAACTAGCTCAAAGGTTGAATAGAATATTAAGTTACTCTCTCCATTTCAATTTCTAAATTTGAAAATAATTTAGCTTAAATTTCCAGTTCAATTTTTAGTTAGAACATTTTATAACCACACAAACACTTCGGACCCTTTTTGACTTGTTTAGGACTATAAATCTAAAAATTTTCTTTTTTCTTAAACAGTCAAATATGTTTGCATAATTTGAAATAAGGGTGTCAACCGGGCCGGGTTGACCCGGGACCGGCACGGACCGGCCCGGTCAAAACCGGCCCGGACCGGACCGGTTTAGCGCGGGGGGGGCCGGGCTGGGTTAGGGGGGGGAAGGGGGTTGGGACGTAAGGCCTTACCGGGCAATTAACCCGGACCGGACCGGCCCGGAAAGAGAAATACCGGGCGAACCGGCCAACCCGGACCGGCCCGGACCGGTTATAACGGTAAAATTTTTTTTTTTTTTTTTAAAAAAAATTTTTTTTAGCTGCTGGGGCCCACTTGCCCGTTGGCAACGGTCCAGAACCGTTGGCCAACGGGTCTTTTTGCATTTTTGGCCCTTTTTTGTTTTTTTTTTTGTTTTTATTAAATTACATTAATAACCCTTCTAAAAATCTATAAATACCCTCCCCTCTTCTTCATTTCCTCACTCAAAATTATCTATCTCTCTCTCAATTCTCAAATTAGCAAATATCAATCACTCTCTTCTCTTCAATTTTCAAGAATTCATATTCTACTTTCATAATTTTATTGTCTTTATTTTCCCGAATTTAATTTATCGTAATTTCTTATTTGGAAATCGGCATTCGAAGCTTGATTCTTGAAGTTCAAGTGTTCAACATTCTTGAAGTTCAACTGTTCAAGTGCTCAATTTATTGTCGAATTCGGTGCACTCTCTCCAACTCTTTCTCTTATTTAATATTTTAATTGCATATTTGATTTTAGCTTATATATTAAATTTTCCAATATGTTGAATGCTGCTAAAAGAGCGTGTAGAAAAGTTACTGGTAGGAGTGGAAGTGGTAGTGGAAGTAGTAAAAAAAGTCCTGTAGCTTCTGGTAGTAATAGTAATAATGAACCAATAACACATGTTTCTGAATCATCGCCTAATTTGCAAGATGTAAATATTGATTATGAACAATTACACCAAGATTTCGGAATAGAAGATAACGAAATTGGAATAGAAGATGAGATACCACCTACACCTACTAGTGCAAATGTTGGTAGTATTGGAGTTGGAGTTGCTAGTGCAACAAGGGGTAGAAGACCACCAGTCGCTCCAACTTCTAAATCTAATCGTAGAAAAAAAAGTCCTGTTTGGAAATTTTTTGATGAGATAGAAGATAGTGATAAAGTTAAGTGCAGACTTTGTAACGAAACGTTTAAACATTTGACCGGAGGTAATTTAGGGGGGACTGGCACACTAATTAGACATATGCAAAATTATCATCCTATAGAATGGGGGGTTAATGGGGATGGAAGTCAAACAACCGGTAACCCTACTACTGCAGGTCTCCTAAAATATGATAAAATGAGGGATCGAGAGGAATTAGCGAAAATGATCGCTTTGGGTTGTCTACCTTTTTCTTTTGCTTCTTCCTCTTATCTTGTTACGTATATTCAAAGGATATACAACCCTATGTTTAAAGGTATCCCTAGAAGTACCTGTAGATCTGACATCTTTAGACTTCACGGCCAATATCAAACATACATACGTTATTTGTTTAGTCACCTTCCTTCTAGAGTATGTCTAACTTCTGATATTGGCCATGCTGTAAATGGAAATGATTATTTAACAATTACATGTCATTGGATAGATGACAATACTTGTATGCAAAAACGTATTATTGCTTTTAAATATGATGAAGATCAGAGTCATACTGCAACATTTATTAGTAGTACAATTGTTGAAGTTGTCGAATTTTATAATCTAAACCAAAAAGTTTTGTGTATGTCTTTTGATAATGCTTCAAACAACAATGCTGCAGTTTCAATTTTAAAATTGAATTTACATCCACCTCTTGATGATATTTTTCATGTTAGATGTGCATGTCATGTTTACAATTTAATTGTTAAAAGTGGGCTCGATTTATTTTCAACTGAGATTACTCTAGTTAGAAGAGCTGTTGGAGTAATTCAGGGAAATAATAGACAATCTAGAATAAGAGAATTTAAGAACAAGTGTATGCAATATAACCTTACACCTAGATTCATGCCCGACGAAGTAGTTACTAGATGGAATTATACGTATATATTTTTAAAATGTTGCTACAAATATAGATTTCCAATAACAGAAGTTGCTAATGCACATTGTACTGATCCTAGGCGTATGTTAACCGGTGATACCTGGGAGGTCATTAGTGATGTGATTAAATTTTTACATAAATTTTATACTGCTACTGTTGTATTTTCTGGGGCATATTACCCAACTATTACTTTGGCTTTAGTACATATAGCTGAAATTTCTTTGCTACTATTTGAATTTAAGAAGAAAGATAGATATACGGATGCTGTTGCAAGTATGCAAGCAAAATTTAAAAAATATTTCTTTCCAATTCCTCCTGTTTACTTAATTGGTGCAGTTTTAAATCCTTCAATTAAAATGTCTGATTGTCAACAATTAATGAATGCTTTATACAATTATATGGAGATTGGGCCTACTGAAAGCCCAAATTTGTATGAATCTATGAACCAACTAAATGAACATTTACAATATCTATATACTTATTATGCAACTCAATGTGATAATGCTCGTGCTTCAACTGCTGCAAATCCCACTATGCAATGTAGCACTTCTAATGTAGTCGGAGATGATGATGAAGGCTTTGATAGTTTTAATATTTTTTCAACTTTTTCTAACACTCAAAGTAGTAGTAGGAATATAGATGAACTGCAATTTTACTTGCAGAAGCAAAAGGAGCCTCGCAGCAAGGAATTTTCACCGTTAGGCTGGTGGCAGGAAAATTCAAAGCAATTTCCCGTTCTTTACGCTATGGCGCGGGATGTCCTGAATGTCCCAATTTCCACTGTTGCATCCGAGAGTGCATTTAGCCAAGCAAGACAACAACTTGGAGACACGCGGCACTCATTGGGAAGCAATGCTTTGGAAGTCTTAGTGTGTCTAAGAGATTGGATAAGATCTGAACGAAGAAATCAAGGAAAGGAAGATCTTGATAGCCCGGAAGACGAAGAACTTGGAGATATATTAACGCACGGAAACCCATCCGAATTTAACACTCCAGAAGAAGGTCCAGAGGTTCATATTAATATGGAAGAACTTGCTATTGCAATGCAAGCCATTTGATGTAAATTGTAAACTAATTATGATACATTTTAGTTTTGAAATTTTGAATTTAAGAAATAAAGTAGCACTTGCAATAAGTGCAATTTTTTCCCCATCTTTTGTTGTGTTCATTCAATTATTACAAAGTATTAATATAACTTAATATTTATACTATACGTAATTCAAAAAAAAAAAAAAGATTAACCCGGCCCGGACCGGCTCAACCCAGCCCAATTGCAACCCGCCCCCAATTGAACCCGGACCGGACCGGCCCGGACCCGGACGGGTCATAAAATTTGGACCCGGACCCGGCCCGGCCCACCCACTGGTCACCTATAATTTGAAACGAAGAGAGTAGTTTATATTTTAAAAGTAAAATTTGAATATTCAAAATTCTATGCAAAAGCACAATAAATTGAGATCAAATCATTGATCTGAAGTTTCTGTCAAAGATAAGTCAAACCAAAGGTGACAAGAAAAAGAGTAAAATAAACTCGATTTTTTTCCAACGGAATAAGCAAAGTCCAAAAAGGTGTGCTCCTTTTTAATAATACGACAAATATTGCAGTGACATGGGGCTGCTTTATACATTATGCTGCAGCCTACAGTGTTCTGGGTAGAAAAGGTCTTTTAAAAAGGCATGCTTGTGGCTTTTGTAGGCTCAAAATGTGGAGTATATCAACTTTGTAGTTGTGACAAATAGTACTGTTTTCATGTCATAGTCCACTATTTACTCTTAAGTTTTAGCCACAATGATAATTTTGTTTTTCGGTTTACTCCAGTACGGAGGATTTACAGAGAGAGAAAAAAAAGATTGGAGTTTTTCCATAGCATGTAAAGCAGTCACGATATCAACCATTCTCTCTATTATATTATTATAACTATACATAATAGACGTGTCGATATATCAGCCATTCTTCACTATTAGAATATGGATAAACTGCAATTTATTAGCCATTTTTCTCCATTAACATATAGATAGACTGAGACAAAAATTCTCTATCACTAGAATATAAAAATAGTGAAATACCGTCAAAAGTGTCAGCCATCTTTCTTTATTACTACTATAAGAATGAATGTCAGCCAATTTATGTCTACATTATACAACACAGACGCAGACCTCAAAAGTTTGTCCACTAGGATAAGTAAAACAAAACTAAAATAAAACAAAGAAAGACGACTGACCAGAGCACAGCTTTCCATACAAATTAGATCAAATCAATGTTCAACTACCTTTTGTGGTTACAGCTAGTGTGGTTACAGCTAGAAATTTGGGTTACCGCGGGGTCTAATGACATGTTTGGTAAAACTTCTCAAATCAGTTAATTTTTAAAATTGCTTTTCAAAAAAATACTTTTAACAAGGAACCCTTTGAATTTGATTAATTAATCACCTAATTGCCAAACTTTTAAAAATATTTTTTAAGTGTATTTCAAAAAAGTATTTTTGGAATAATATAAACATTGTTAGTCCTCTCTCTCTCACGGCGTACGTTGCTATAACCTGCGCCACTCGTTGGAGATGGGAGGAAGAGGGCGGCCTAGGAAAAACTAAAACAGAACACCATTCATTGAACGTGGATCCAAAGAAACCAGTACAAAGGACCAAAGAAAACAACATGCAAAAGGGAAAATGCAAGAGGAAGAAGATCTAGACAGTGATAGCGAGCTCAATTGGCTAGAACTGAGCTGTAATCGGGTAAAATCAGCTGGCCCAACGAGCCCAATCAGTCAATGAGCACCAAAATTGCACACATCACCGGTCGTCAATGGTGAAGCAAGCACGAGCAAAGCAAATTCCAATAAAACAGCAAACTACCAACACTATAATGGAGCAGAGCAATGGAACAGTGCCAGTACGAGCTAGAGGAAGTGATGACTAAACAAAATACTGGAAGGTCATGGGCAGGACCGCTTCAAGAAAACAAACTTGATGCAAAAGGTATGGATCTAATATACATACCACCGGAGATGCAAGAAGGTAAAGTAGTAGTACAATTATGGAAGAAGACATAGTTGAAGAAAAGCAAAAATAGAATCGAGCAATAATCATGTATATTGTTGGAAATACACCAACTATAGGAGCTATCGAATGATTTGTTGCTGGTCAATGGGAAAAAATCAGGAAGCCTAAGGTGTTATTGCACAATGGTGGCTATTCTATAATTCTGATGCAAAATCTAGAAGAAAGTGATGAGATTCTGCTAAATGGGCCATACATTATGAATAATAGACCAATAATCTTAAAGTCATGGACTGAGGATTTTGATTTCAGTGAAGAGGTGTTGAAAACTATTCTTCTATGGAATAAATACCCAAACCTCCCACTGAGTTATTGAAATAACAAAGCCCTGAGTAAAATTGGAAATGGATTGGGGAAGCTCATTCATGCGGATGCCTACATAGCTGTGACGGATCCTAAGGACATCATCATTGAATTTCATCTTCACTTGGGGATTACTTCCTTTCTCTAGGTTCATTCTCTCCATTCTTCGTTGTATGCAGCCCCATAAAGTGGCTACCACCCTCTCTTCTTGGAGATCATTTACCCTTTCGCGGAAGTGTAAGACCATAAATCTCTCGTGTGACCTCATATGCTCGGATTCTAATTGAAATGGACATCACAAGGAAGATACCATGATCAATCAAACTGATTGATCCTAAAGGCAAGGTGATCCAGCAGCTGGTACAATATGAATGGAAGCCTCAATATTGCCAAACCTGCTGTCAAATTGGCCACTCATGTCACAATCAACAAATGCAGTAACAAGATGGGGGACAACAAAGATATAGAACACAAAACCAGGAACAGGTATGGAAAGCTGTGAGGAAACTTGACCTAAAGACTGATAATATATAATAAGAGGAAGATTTCTGGAGCAAATAGAGGAGGAAGACAAATCCCAAAATAACAACCCAAATGAAGAGCAATGGCAATTGGCAAGAGGGAAGTCTGCATCAAAGATGAATGTGAATGAGAGAAATGAGATTGGAGTCAATGTAGGAAATGCCTTTAAAGCTGTGGTGGATGCTGCACAAAAGATATCCCAAATGACAAAAAATCAAAACCAAGGTAGAGAGCTGCCTAGAGATAGGGGCATAGGAAGCAATATGAATTCAAGATCCATAAACAATGAACATCATATCATGGAATGTTAGAGGATTGAATAAGGGATATAAACAAAAATAACTAAAAACATTTATTAGTAGAAATAAGGTGGTGTTAATCGTTGTGTTAGAGAATAGCGTAAAGAAAGAGAAGGCAGGAGTTGTAATCAAGATGGTGTTTAATAGCTTGAGGTGGATAGCAAAATACAATGCTACACCAGGTGGAAGAATATGGGTTGTATGGGACCAGACAAAGATAGATTTTGAAAGATATGATATACACAGGCAATACATAATAGGACAGGTAACAGAACTCCAGCATGGTAACAAGTTTAACTTTGGAGCCATTTATGGTATACATACTGTTCAAGATAGGAAACTATTATGAGAAGATATGCAAAAAGTCGTAGCTGGTACTGATAGACCTGGGGTGCTAATGGGGGATTATAATACTATTTTATCTACTATTGATAGGATACAAGGAACCCCAATACACGAAGTTGAAGTGAAAGATTTCAAAAAGTTCATATGGGAGGCTGGACTAACTAAATTGAGAATAGTTGGAAGGAACTACACTTGTATAAACAATCATGTCCATAGTAAAATAGACAGAATACTTGTCAATGTTACATGGATCCAGAAATGTCCTGTAATGGAGGGCAAGGTGCTGCAACCTGGGTTTTCTGATCATTGCCCTTTGAGCATAGCAATTGATATTGAACAACAGAATGGAAAGAGACCTTTCAAGTTCTTCAACTGTTTAACTCAACATAAAGGCTTTGAGGAAATTGTATACAAATACTGTACAAATAGGGAAGATGGCACAGCAATGAACGAAGTGTGGAGGAGACTCAAGATTATAAAGACAAATCTTAAGCAAATGAATAGCCAAGATTTCAACGATACTAAACAAAGAATTCTGGCAGCAAGAGCAAAGTTGGAAGGGATCCAGGAATAAATGGTTGGACCTGGAAATAGCAATGAAAGTGTAGCTCAAGAAAAAGAGGCAAAGATAGAATTGGAAAAATGGCTTGACATTGAGGAAAGTATAATGAAGCAGAAATCAAGGATTAAATGGCTTAAGCTGGGGGACTCAAATACAACATATTTTCATGCATTTGTCAAGAACATGAAAGCAACTAATCACATTGGAAGATTGACAGACAGTGAAGGGCAACTACTTGTGCATACTAATGATGTGGAAGCAGAGATACTCAAGTTTTACAAGCAGCTACTTGGAACAGTAACAACTAAACTACCAGCAGTTAATACAGAAGGGATCCAGCAAGGGTACAACATAAGGAGACAACAACAAATGAAGTTAATACAACCAATAACTGAGGATGAAATCAAGCAAGTACTACAGGGTATTGATGACAACAAAGCACCAGGATGTGATGGACACAGTTCATTCTTCTATAAGAAAGCATGGCATATTATAGAGAAAGAGGTGACATAAGCTATGATGGAGTTCTTTGAGAAATCAGTAATGTGCAAAGAAATTAACAGTACAACCATTACCTTAGTTCCTAAAGTGAAGAACCCATGTAATATCAAAGAATTCAGACATATCTCTTATTGCACTGTGTTATATAAGATTATATCCAAGATACTAACATCTAGATAGCAGGAATTCATGCTAGACCGGATTGATAACTGCCAAATAGATTTTGTGCCAGAAAAATTGATCACTGATAATATCATAATGAGTCATGAACTGGTTAAAGGTTATGAGAGAAAGAACATATCGCCAAAGTGTATGAAGAATATTAACATGCAAAAGGCCTACGATTCTGTGGAATAGGTATTTGTTGAACAGATGATTAGGCTATTGGGACTCCCAGAAAAGTATGTAAGATAGGTAATAGTATGCATCAACACCGTTTCATACTCAGTGATTGTCAATCGGAAGCCAATCAAACCATTTGAGGTAAAAAAAAGGATTAAGACAGGGAAATCCCCTTTCACCATTTTGTTTGTAATAGCGATGGAGTGCCTAAGTAAGTTAATGAAGCAGCTGGGAAACAACAAAGATTTCAGATTTCATCCAAGGTGTGCCAAAATGAAGCTAATACAACTGGGATTTGCTGATGATCTGCTGTTATTTTGTAAGGGTGATCTGCAGTCAGTTGTGGTATTGCACAAACAATTTTAGAAATTTTTTGCAGCTTCTAGGTTAGTGGTAAACACAAGTAAGAGCCGTGTATATTTTGGAGGGGTGGAAAGTAGGACAAAGCTGAAGATAATAGATGTATTACGATATACCAAAGGTGATATGCCTTTTAGATACCTTGGTGTTCCCTTGAGTACAAAAATATTGTCAGCAATTCAATGTGAGCCTCTGATGGATAAAATGCTTAATAGAATTCAATGCTGGACAGCTAAGTTCCTATCTTATGCAGGTAGGGAAACACTGATGTGCTGAGAATAATTTAGAATTTTTGGGCTCAAGTATTCATTCTATCAAAGAAAATTATACAATTCATTGAGGCAATCTATAGAATGTTCTTATGTTCGGGCAGTGCTGAACCAACAAAGAAAGCTCTGATAGCTTAGGACAAACTATGTGCACCTAAGGTAGCAAGGGTTTAAGCTTCACAAACATAGAACTATAGAATAAAGTTGCTATCTGTAAGCTGTTTTGGAATGTTTGCAACATGAAAGAGAAGTTGTGGGTGCAATTGATTCATACATACTATTTAAAAAATAACAATATACGGGATACTGAACCAAAGAATGCTTCCTGGGTAGTCCAGAAAATACTCAAGACTAAGAAATAATTTTAAGAGGGTGGATATTCAGAGACTGGTATGAGGAACCGTGACAGTTTTTCCATAAGGAAGATGTACAAAGCTCTTCAAGGTGAGTTTCAAAAGGTGACATGGAGAAGCTTAGTATGCAACAACAAAAGAATGCCAAAGTGGATCTTTATTCTAAGACTAGCTATACAAGACGGGTTAACTACCAAAAAGAGACTTGCAAAATGGGTGACATGGAGAAGCTTAGTATGCAACAACAAGGGAATGCCAAAGTAGATCTTTATCCTAAAGCTAGCTATACAATACAGGTTAGCTACCAAAGAGATACTTGCAAGATGGGGCTCACTAGATGAAACTGTGTACAATGTTCCACAGGAGCAATGAAATAGTGCATCATTTGTTTTTTGACTATGATTACTCAAAAAGATATGGCAAAAACAACTATACCAGCAAGGGGTCATGAGAAGGGGAAAGCAATGGAAGGAAGAAGTCCAATGAGCAGAGAAAAAGGCAACGGGGAAGAATGCTTGGCTGCAGCAGTCTATCATATTTGGCAAGCCAGGAACAATACTATTTTCCAGAAGAAACAGAGTAATGCACAAAGTATAGTGAAACTGGTTATTCAGGAGGTTCATATAAAAGCTCAACATTGTAAAATACTAGAAACTTATTGAAGTAATATGAACTGGTATCCAGTATGAGCTAAGTGGAAAATATAGTAGGAGTCTAGGAGTAAAGAAGCAATCTCATGCTCGGGTTTCATATCCAGCAGAAGATGTTTGTAGTTGGTTGTAAGCTGTAAATATTTACTTGGTAATAAAATTTTTTAATTACCAAAAAAAATATTTTTAGAAAGAAACTACTTTTTTTACTTCTCAAAAATTATTTCTGCTTATACTCAAAAATGTTTTTTCCTTCTAAAAATTTGGTCAAATACCGTAACTTTGAAAAAAGACTTTTGGCAACAAAAAAACACTTTTGACCAAAGAAAAACCCTCCAATTAAATTTAAATCAACAACAACAACAAACCTATAAAGGTAAAAAAATTACTTCTGATAGATCCTCGACTTAAGGAAAGGCGAAAATAAAGCAACAAGCAATAAAAATAGTAATATAATAAGTAATAAAGCGAGTGACAATAACAAGTAATAAAGAAACGAATAAAAGAATACAAGAATAGTACTAGTACTACTGGTAAACCTAGGAGAAACTTCAAATTACCTATCGCTACATTCCTATCGCTAGTTACATGGGCGGATGCACGCTTACCGAAATGGTGTCATGCGACAATGCTTCGTTGAAAATTTTTACTAAATATATGTATTAATATTATACGCAAACGGATAAGTATGAAAAATAACACTACTTGATATAAATTGTCTCTTGATGTGTTGGCTATGTGCTTAAATTTGCTCAAGGAGGTCAAAAGGTTCAAACCTCAACCAACATATTTTCTTTTATAAATATTTGATAGAGCCTTTATCGCTAAAAATTATGATGAAGTAAAATCGAACTTAAGACCTTTTTAGACTTACAAAAATTCTTGCGTATGACTAATAACCTCACATTAAATTTAAATCAATGACAAGAAAAGCCAAAGACCTTTGTCCACACTCAAACAGTCATTATAGCAGAACAATTAATGCTCAACAACGAGATATATAGGGAGATGTGGGAATATTATTAATTACGTAGGAAATATTTGTCTTACCAAATAGAAAGTGAATCCAAAGCCAATTCTGGATTTTCAAGAAGGCCAGCAAGAAGAACAAGAATCTGAAAATACCATGTTTCTAAGCATAGCATTACTGCTGAAGCTGCTGATAACTTGAAGAATCCATACAACCCAGAAAATGCCTTCAAACTGAACCCATTCCACGTTTGCTTACATTTCTCGCTCTTCAAAATATATACTAATTGAGCTATCACTATGATCCACCACGACAAACTCAATACTAATGATGCGCCTAATAACCCGAGCCCAATCTTGAAAACTGCAAGCCAACTGATCACTAAATGCAACACCAAAGTCACAGCAGAAATGTAGGCACTTGGTAACACAATGCTCTGCGCTTGAAGAAATTTCTGGATTGGGAAATTCACCGCGTAGGCGAAAATTTGTGGTATTAAACCATATACAAATAAGGCTGCTGCTGATGCAATTTCTGGCGATTCGCCTAGAAATATTAATATTGGCTTGCAGAAAATGTAGACTAAAGTTAATAACACCCCTGTTAGAGTGAGAAGAATTGTTGATCTTTGAAGATATACTCCTAACATATCATATTTCCTTGCTCCATATGCCTGACCACATAGTGTTTCAACTGCACTTCCCATCCCCAACTGTTCAAAAAATAACAAACAAAATTAAAATATTTAAATAGAGTACTAACTATACATAGCCCATAGGACTAATAAGGTAAGAAAAGAGGATATATTTAGACAAAATACTCTGTATCATAAGAGGACTATAATAAGGAGCAAGGGCGTGCCTAGCCTTCTAATACAGAGTTCAACTGAACTCACACGATGCGTGAATTCATGTGTATAAATCAATTAAAATTTGCAACAAGTTGCATATTTGAACTGTAATTTTAAAAAATACAATGAGCTGATAAAAACTTTTTCTAGAAGCAGGGAAGTAAGAGATGAGTGAATGAAGACCGCACGGAGCAGTAAGGAGATCGTATGAGTATTTAATCTTCCCCTGTATGTATGAAATTACAGACACACCCATTTCACATCTTAGGCCTAGCTGGTGTAAAAGGCCGCTCCCTATTTAGTGCTATGCATGCTTCCTTTGTAACTTCTAGTTTAAAAAAGCACAAAAATGAATCTACCAATGAAGTTTACAAAAAGCTGAATCTATATAGTTTGAATCCTCGATCTGTCTCTAATAAGAAGGACGCAAGAAAACTAAACCATAGACAAGAAATGTTAGGGATCATACCAAGAGGCCATAGGCAAAGATTTGAATGCCAGTGTTACCAAGAGAAGCAGCAGCAAGTTCAAGATTACCAAGGTGGCCAGAGAAGATTTGTGTAGACATAGACATGAGATAATTAATCATGTAAACCATTACAGCAGGAGCAGCAAGGAAGAAGAGGAGTTTCGTTTCGATCCACGTGGCAAGTCGCAGGTGACTCCAGAGAGGTAATGAAGTGTCCAAGAGTACCGTCTCTAGCTCACTACTGGACTCATGATGTTGCTCTGTAGACGGTGATAAAGCTGATGCACCGTTGTTTTCTAGAAATGGTTGGTGAACTTCGTTCTTAGAGGAAGTCATAGTGGTGGGCTGGCGGCAGCAGCTGGAGCTATGGACTGGAGAATTTAAAGTGAGAAACTTTTGTCGAAGTTAGTTAGAATGGGTGTGTGTGTGTGTTTATAGACGATTGGAGATGTAGGAAATTTTACACAGCAAAACAACCAGCTGTCACTGTTGCATCTTTTCAAGTTATGAAAGTAATTTGTATAGGAAATATTTCTAAGACAGTGTCTATAATAACTGTACAATAAAAGTTATTTGTATAGGATAAATTTTTTTACACTCGTGTCAGATTATTAAATTTAATCTATTTAATACTTATGGGCGCAGAATTTTTATATTTTCCGAATGGGATGTTAACTCAGCATGAAGACAATCCATATTCAAATCATTTACCGAGGTGAAAACTGAAAGGATATATGGCTACAAACGCCTGTGAAAGGGATAGTAACACCTTGTTGGAGGATTGTCATTGTTTTAATATATAGTATTGTATATATTATATTGTAATATGTCGTTTGATAAATATAATGTTTTAATAGATTGTATTATTTGTTATTATTTTATGATATCACGCACAGTATTATGAAAAATAAACTTACAACATTATAAAGAAATTTATAATATAAGGTAAATACCCATATTGTGAATATTTTAAAGATTAAGTCTCCTATTTTATGTTCATCATCTTTACTTTTTATGCCTATAAAGGTCATGTAATTGCAATGAAAATGGACACACAATTGAAGAAGAAAATCTCTTCCTTCTCTCTATCTATATTTCTTGTTTATGTTTTACTAAATTGCTTTCATTTTATAATACGTTATAGCACGAGTCTCTCACCATCATGGTAGGTTATCTTCTTTTAAAGTTCTCGGCTCTAATTTAAAATTATCAGGCACAACATGTTTCTCCCTTTTGAAAGAATAATAATATGTTTTGTTGGATACTTAGTTTTTCTCAATTATGTTTAAAAAAAATTAGAAAGAGAAAGATACTCATACTTCACCATGATCTCTTTATTTATGAATAAAGATGTAATGATTTTAATGAACTGCTTCTTAATTGATTTGCATTATTAAAATATAAATAGAAGTAATCAACAATAGACTTGGATAACAATAATATTTTCTTGGCAGTAGTACGTATCCAAAATATGAATATAAATAGTGTATGCATCATTAAAATATTACATCCTACTTTGACTAAATCCAAGAAGTTTTTATTGATTATTCATCTTCTTCTATGTAGAAATAAAGCATGTTAGTAATAATGAGGTTACTTGAAATTGTTTTTGTTTTCAAGTCTATTTTCTTATTGAATTCAAGTATATCTAGTTACATGCTTAAGTACTTGGGTACACCTAACATAATGTGTGATTATACATTATTGTGCAATATAACATGATACACTACACTAGCTACATTTAACTATTTATTTTGAAAAGCCTACATACAGAATATTAGTACACATGGAGATATTATGTAGGTATAAATTTTACGATATTAAAATTTTTATATTCTTTAGGTGCACATATAATTCTTTTATATGGTCAATCTAGAAAAGTAACAATACTATAAGTTATGTAGCATGTCAAATCACTTAGCAAAATTATTACTAAAATTACTTGATAAAGATCTTAGTGCAATAAGGGTATTCATATTAGCCGGTATTGTCCTACACGTATTTAGTACACTTTAAATCATGCTAATTAACATGAATAATTTAATGAAGCATGCACTAACTAGACATACAAACGGTTGTTTTTTATAGATGCTACAAATAATTGATAAAGCTTTACAATAATTTGAGTTTTTACTTATTTAAGAAAGAAAATTTGATTTGCTAAGTTGTAAATTACTTGTGTACAACTTTTTTAGCATGTGGTTGAAATTAAGGCTTGAAAATGAATCTCAATATCGTTTAACATATTATACCATTGCTTGAGGGTAAGACATCGGGATTAAATCCTGATGCACCATAAATAAGAGTTGGGTATGAGTCCCAATTCATTATGGCCTAATATGCCTTTATATTGGTAAGACATTGGGTTCGAGTCCTACTGTACCATATTGATGACATAGTGATGACTAAAGAAATATAATATATTTTTCATTAATGGCATGAAGATTGTCCCACTTGATTTGCTCCACTCTTGAAGTGAATGTGACAACGACGCATAATAAGTCTGAATGAAGATAAGTGGTTGAACAATGAACGTGAGCGTTCCAAAGATCAAAACAATAATAATCATTACTATGATTATAAAAGGAGAACAATAAAAATTCTCAAAATAGTCCTTCAAAATATGAAGGAAATGTTTACCATCAAATTGGTATGAAAATAATAAAGCACGTCACTGATTATGATCCATTCCTTAAAGAAAATGTGACTTGTGATAAGCATTGAAAATGCAGACCCATTCCTATATGTGAATGTGGTAATATGTGATAAAAGTAATGAATAAAGGCATGCTTGGATGAATACCATACAACTCACCCTTGAGATAGGTTTGAGGGAAATAATGAGAATAAATATTATTGCGTGGTTACATGAATATGTCATTGGTCTCGTACATGTGATACGCCAAAATATTTTGGCATGCCTTATAAAAGTTATTAAAGGCAAATTAAAGCAAGAAATTATTTTGCTTATGATGATTTTGACCATGACAATTTATTATGATATAAGTTTCTCCCTGAAGGAGATATTTACCATATGAATAACATGATAAAAGATCTTGTAGTACAAAAGTTGTTAAAAGATCCGAAAGAACTAATTTGTTACTACCCGGATGAATAAATTATTCATGATATTGATATTGAAAAGTCTCAAAAAAAAACTTTTTGAGTTTCAAATGTATAAGTCAAAGTGGTTGACATGTTCAGACTATAAATGAAAGAAATATTGAATATCTTCATATTTCTATAATCATACCTGGTAAATATGAAATGTTACCCGGTTTTCTTTCTATTTGTACTACACAAATATAAGCATGATGCTTGAAACATATGCCACAAGTAAACTAGAGGTTTACTAGAACAAATATTAGTTGGCATAACCGGTTGACCATCACGGTTCAATTATGATGTGAAAAATTAATTGAGAATTCCATTGGCATATATTGAAGAATAGAAGATTCTTCAAGAATTCTCTTGTGCTGCTAATTCTCATGATATACCAGTTAAGGTTGGGATTGAATCCCTTGATTTCTGAAACGAATAAAATGTGATAAATATATGGGCCCAGTCACCTGCCATGTGTACCGTTTACTATTATATGATTTTAATAGATGCATCTATTCTATGGTCACATGTGCATTTGTTATCAACTTGCAGTTTGGTTTTTGCAAGATTACTTGCTCAAATTATTAGAGCACAGTTTCAGAATATAAATTATGATGATTTATCTTAATAATACTGGTTTAAATCCAAGTTGGTTTAGCAGAAATTGTATGCCTCCAATTATAGCTAAATCATTGGTTATGAGAACAAAACTCTCAAAAACAAAATTTTGTACGAGATGTATTATTTAATATACAACAGCACTTGTTTGCATCTAGCCAAGTTATGAAAATTTCCCCTATCACAATCGGTTCAGCAAATAATTTCTACATAGAAATATGTATGTTTTATATGATTTAATTATGCCACCACAATGCACAAAGATAGATTCTCACGGAAAATTATGAAATGTATTGGTGATCCCAACATTTGGGGGAAGAAAATGGTAGCTGAGAAAGTAATACGTGAAATGAATTATTATGAATACATATAGATCCTCATACAAGAAAATACGAACTTGAAGTTCAAGTGACATTTACAAAATATTGCCAGACGCATTTGCTGACCCAAAGCTAAATGTCATATTTCAGCTGCTAATGCTCCAAATAGAATAAAGTTCATGGGGGACATAGTCTATGTAATGCATAAAGAATAACAGACCAATGCTCAGGTACCTGAAATAATGAGATAAAGAGATTTCAATAAGTTATGTCTTTATTAGGTAATAATGGAACCGACATAAAGAGATCGTCGACGATATTGTTAATATAATGTAGCGCTCAATATTATTAATATTGACGAGGATCTTGAGCTCAAATCTGTCATGAAATTTGGAAAGATAAATGATTGTCCAAAATAAAATAAACTACGCAATCGAGATTGATTCACCTGAAAAATATGAAGTTGGACGAATAGTCCCAACACATGAAAGTATAAGGCCAGTGGAGGTATAAATGTATTCTTGTGTGGAAAAGGTCAAATCGATAAACATAAAGACGACTTGTGTTACAGGAAGATTGAAAATATCCTGGCATTGATTATATGATGACATGTTCTCTTGTGGTGGATGTAGTCATTTCAGGTTTTAATACGGCAATACATAAACAACTTGATATGCGTATAATGGAAATCATTGAAGGATTTAAATTGTTCTGAAGCATATTATGATTTCGAAGAAATTTATTAAATAAGGCTTCTATAATCCTTATGCGGATTGACAGAATAAGGACGCATATGGTATAATCGCCCAAAAAAATACTTGTTGAAAAAAGAGTACAAGAATAATGCAATTTGTCCCTGTACCTTTATATATTTCAGCTTCTTTTGTTAACTGTGTAAAAGAGCAAATTTCACAAAGAGGAGAAAAAGGTTATGTATTTGAAATACTAATTTTGCAATTTGAATGCTTTCAAGTAAAAACTTTACTGATATGAGGAACTAAAATAACAGCTTTTAACAATAAATTAGGTAGATATTGTTGTTTTCCAAAAGATTTTGTTTTTATAATTTAAATGTTTTAAACCAAAATAGTTATTAATATGAGGAACTAAAATAAATTAGGTAAGTATAGCTTTAATTTTTCCAAAAGATATAAATTTAGTAGAACTTAACCACTTCAAGGGTGATTTATTACTACTATTGATCATAACTTACTGGTACTCTTTTTATAGAAAGTTATTCAGAACGCTAATCAAAAATATTTCCAGCTGGTATGTACCAGTAATAAAGACTCTCTTTTCCAATTTAATGAAACAACATTTGACGTTGAGTATATAACTTAAATGTTAAATTAAATGTCTACTAAATCTAAAATTTCAATTTATCTAGGAAATTTTGTCCAAAACGTCAAAACAACAAATTAATATTTTAAGACTTCGATTCGTTTTATACTTGTTTTTGCTTGATTCGTTATATGTGTTTTTAATAGATGAAAGTAACATTTTGCTCAATGTTGCCAAAAGGAGCAGGTGGGAGATTCTCTGCGCGGCAGTGGAGGATTTTTGGTTTATAATAAATTTTTTATAAATGGAACTTTAATTAGAGTGAATGTCTATCTTATAGAAGAGTTTTACTTTGAGGCTAAGTCTTTTCTATGCCTATAAATAGAGGGGTCTTACCCCATTGTAAATCATCCCAAAGTATCAATAAGAATACTCCTCTCTCTACTTTTCTCTCTATTGTTCTTGTTCTTGTATTATTTTTCTTGTTCTTATATTATTTCATAACACGTTATCAGCACGAGTCTCTAACCAATTGAAATTTTCGATTGTTTTAACTTTTGTTTGTGATCCGTATTTTGATAGCAGATAATGACTAATGGGAGATTTAGGAGTGTAAGGCATAGAATGTTGGCAAACAGTTTGAAGTCAAGGTTGTCAATGATCTATTTCGGTGGACCGCCTTTTTAGTGCAAAAATAGCACCTTTATCTTGTTTAATGGAGGAAGGAGAAGAAAGTTTGTACAAGGAATTTACATGGGGTGAATATAAGAAATCAGCCTACTTGACAAGAATTTCTATACGGAAAATAGAAGAGATGGTATCATCATAAAGTAATACAACGGGATGGAAACTCAAGAGGTATATTTGATATCACAACATTTATTGGTATACCTTAAAGGTAAGTAATTTATTTTTCCCTTTTCAAATTCTTGAAATTCTACGATTTGATTTTATATACAAACAAAGACAACAAAGTTTGATTATAACTCTATGGAGTTTGTAAGAAATTACACTCACATGAAGTGGTAAAATTTCTATGCCTTGCCATGATCAAATTCATGTATGAATGTGGGCAAAGAATTAAAAATCCGTCCCATTGAATTTGCTCCATTCCCTTTAGAGAATGTGGTAGCAGTATGTGATAAGTCTGAAAGAAGACAAAATTATTACCATGAAGGTATCAATGAATGTGGACGTGGCAATAGACGGAATTATAATCGTCATTATGATCCATTCCCGGAAGTGAATGTGATAATTGTAATAAAGCCTGTAAGTATGAACACGCTTTTGATGTAATTTTGTTTTATGTCTAACATTATGAAAAGAAAGTTCATTGCCCTTGAAATTTCGGGCAAGAACTATATGACATGGGTGTTGGATGCTGAAATCCACTTAGATGCTATGGGTCTTGGAGACGCCATTAAAGACAGAAATAATGCATCCACCCAAGACTATACTAAGGCCTTGATTTTCTTGCGCCATCACCTTGATAAAGGTTTGAAACAGTGCTAAGGCCTTGATTTACTTGCGCCATCGCCTTGATGAAGGCTTGAAACTGTGCTAAGGCCTTGATTTACTTGCGCCATCACCTTGATGAAGGTTTGAAAATTGAATATATCACAGTCAAAGATCCACCTATCTTGTGGAATGGCTTAAAGGAGAGATATGACAACCTGAAGTTGGTCACTCTGCCACAAGCACGATATGATGAGAATCCAAAAGCAAATAGTTCATAAACTATATGTTATCGTTGCGGTGGAAAAGGGCACTGGGCAAAAATTTGCCGTGTACCAAGACATTTGGTTGAGCCTTGTCAAGCATCTCTAAAGAGTAAATGCCATGAAACAAATTTTGTCTCTGACGACAATTTTGACATCACCCACTTGGATGTGGCAGACTTCTTTGAGCACCCTGAGGGGAAATTGACCACCTAAATTGTGATGGATCTGTGATGAAGGAAGATGGAATTGTTTGATTTTATTTCACTTATTTGTAATAGTTAGTGAATAAACTAATAGTCATTAGTATCAGCTCGTATTAGTTAGTTTATGATATAATGTTAGTATTAGTTCTTTAGAATGTTTCAGTATGCTTAAATTTCGAAGAAATTTTTATTTTCCAGCAAAGTTAGTCGATTAACTAATAAGTTAGTCGACTATCTAATATTTCGTATTAAAAACTGGAATTTCCGCAAGCTAAGATATTCGAATATCTGATTTAGTTATTCGAATAACCTGATGACTGTTTACTAAGTTATTCGACTATCAACTTAGTTATTTGACTATCTAATATTTCGCATTAAAACTGGACTTTTCCGCAAGGCATGATAGTCGACTATCTGATTTAGTTAGTCGAATAACCTCAGCAGATTTTGAAAATATTGTTTAAATATGAAGCAAACAGATTTGTATATTCTCATGTTCATATATTTTCTTTTGTATGTCAAACCATGGGAATTAAATTGATTGAAGGCTCCTGGAGAGCAACTATAACTCTGCCTAAAGGAACAATATTTTAGAGAATGCAGTGTTCTCCTCCAAGTATAAGAAGAACTTGTTGAGTTTTTATGATATCAGTCAAAATGTTCTCCTCCAAGTCTAAAAGGAACTTGTTGAGTTTTAGAGATATCATTCAAAATGGATATCAGATTGAGACAATACATGAGTATAATCTTGAATACCTCATTTACTCATGAAAACGAGGCTGCCCACTTCGGTTTGGGGTCACGCCATTTTGCATGCAGCAATGCTAGTTCGTCGGCTGCCCACTTCGGTTTGGGGTCATGCCATTTTGCATGCAGCAATGCTAGTTCGTATCTGACTGACGAATTATCACAAATATTCTCCGTTGCAATTAGTTTTGGTTCATGAACCTAATATATCCCATTTAAGAATTGTTGGATGCGCAGTATATGTGCCTGTAGCACCGCCATACCGCACCAAAATGGGTCTGCAAAGAAGGTTAGGAATATATGTTGAGTTTGAATCGCCCTCCATTATTCACTACCTCGAAACATTGACAGGGGATTTGTTCACTGCACGATTTGCAGACTGTCAATTCGATAAGACACTTTTCCCAAAATTAGAGGGAGAAGTTGGTGAAACCAAACAGGAAATTTTGTGAAAAAATGCATCATTATCTCATCTTGATCCACATACCTCCATTTGTGAAAATGAGGTGCAAAAGATTATCCATTTGCAAAAAATAACAAATCAATGCCAGACGCATTTACAAATTTGAAAAGGATAACAAAATCACATATCCCCGAAGTAAATGTGACAACATCTGATTCACGAATGCATATTCATTATTGGAAGAATATGAACATGGAATTGGTATAGAATATACCACACTCACCCCTAGAAGGAGGTTTGAGATGATACCACACTCACCCCTAGAAGGAGGTTTGAGATGATATATGGCATGAATGATTGTTGGTCACGTACCTATTGTACGCCAAAGTATTTTGGAAATATGACTATTAAAGGATAACGATAATGCAAGAAACATATCTTGCATATAAGTTTGACATGACCATAATGGTATAACTTTCTCTTTAAGAAAGATATTCACCACATGGATGTTGATGAATTTGGGGTAGTACAAAATTAATTGAGAGCTCTAGAAGAGCCAATTATTACTATGTTGGAGAAACACAATTGAGTATTGTGCTGTAGTAAGTCTCAAAGAAACTTATTCAGTTTCCAAAGTACACGCGAAAGCGCTGGTTATATTGAGACTATAAATAAAAGAAAGATTTGATATCTTCTATTACTACAACTTGTAGCGGGATAATTTGTATATGAAAAGCTACCCGCTTTATTCTCCAGTTTGTACTACACAAACAAAAGAATGCCACAATAAAATAGATATTTATTGGTATAAAAACCCATACCATAATAAACCTGAAGTTTATTGAGAATTGCACATGTCATGGTGTAAACATGAACTTATCAATATTGATAATTTATTCAGTTGGCATTCGGGTTAGCCATCTCATTTTAAGTATGATGTGCAAATTCACATGGGTGAATATTAAAGAACTAGAAAGTTCTTTACGAATTCTCTTGTATTACTTGTTCTCATTAATGAACTGACCAACTAAAGAGTTCGGGTTGAAGCCCATAAATTCTGGAAATACCAAAGGTGAATATCGGCCCATTCACCTGCCATGTATACCACATATGATGCATCTATGAAATGGTTACATGCGCGATTGTTATTAACCCGCAGCCTGGCCGGTGCTTGCGAGGTTAATTGCTCAGTAATCTAACTTCGAGCATAATTTCCAGATTTTCTACTCAAGATAGTTCATCTTGATAAGTTGGTTTATATCAAAGTTGGTTTAGCAAGATAATTATTGAGTGCCTCCACTTAATAGCTAAACTGTTTCTTATGAGAACAAAGTTATATATATCAGTTTGATATACGTTGTTTACGAGAGTATATTCTCCCCTCACAAGTGGTTCAGGGTCAGGAACCAAATAATTTCATCTTATTATTAATGTGTTGTGTATATTGACATGATAATGCACCAAGATGATTTCTCAAAGTTGAGGAAACAAGTTAGCTTTTCTAACATGAGGGGGAGACATGATAAACACTTGAGAAAATGTTACATGAGATGAATTATCATTTGTATATATAGATCCTCGAATATCATAATATGAACCTGAAGTTCATAAAAGAATAATTCAATTGCAACATATTGCAAAGCATGCTATACGCATTTGCTGACCCAAAGAATGTAACTATATTCTCACTGCAAATGCTCATATTAAGTCCCAGAAGGACAAAGTCTTGGATACGCTTGAAGCGTATAGACAAATCGGTTTCAAAATGAACTTTTTAATAAAGAAGATGAGCAAAGGATCAAAGTGATCATAATGAGGAGGCAAGTGATCCAGAAGATCACATGACATAACACTTCATAAAATCTCATGAGAGATTCAGGTACCTGATATATGAATGAAGGGATCTCCATGTTATGTCCTTATGAAAATTTTATTGGAACCAATATAAAATGGTCGTCGACGACATCTATGATAGCGCTAAATATCAATAAGGATCTTATGTTTGTCGAATACAAACAAAATATTGGCCAAATGGAAGAGATACAATTCAAGTAGAATTGATTCCATATGAAAGACATGTAGTTTTGGACATGTAGTTCGAATACTTGAAAGTATAAAGTCAATGGATGGCATCGAGAATACCCCTATGGAGATATTGAAGAGTCATTCCACTACATTATATGAAGATGTTCATATCTATCAAGAATGATAATTTCAAGGTGCGGAATATTTATTCAAGTCAATATGGTTGATTTATTAATTAAATCTCTACCAACGATCGTTTTGAAGATGGTGCACAAGATTTGAATGCAAATGCTCAAGGATGTGAATTGATGCTCTTTTCAGGGGGAGTTAATGCGCGTTGCACTCTTTTTCCCTTACAAGGTTTTGTCCCAATGGGTTTTCCTTGCAAGGTTTTTAACGAGGCAACCAATAGGCGCATATTCAAACATGTGTACTCTTTTTCCTTTTCTTTAATTTTTTCCCATTGGGTTTTGTTTTAGTTAAGGTTTTAACGAGGCACATTATTGAATAGACATTCAAGGGGGAGTGTTATAAATAGAACTCTAATTAGAGTGAATGTCTATCTTATAGAAGAGTTTTACTTTGAGGCTAAGTCTTTTTTATGCCTATAAATAGAGGGGTCTTACCCCATTGTAAATCATCCCAAAGTATCAATAAGAATACTCCTCTCTCTACTTTTCTCTCTATTGTTCTTGTTCTTGTATTATTGTTCTTGTTCTTATATTATTTCATAACAAAATTAACGTTAATACTCTTTATAGATAATGATGAATTTTATTTGCAGTGATTCTTTTCAGAAAAATTAGGGTCACGGGTTCAGCTCTATTTGGATGTAGGTAACGCGTACTAATCGTTTTCACTTTCTCTTAATGTGTTTGTACTTATCATTCATATGTATTCATTGCTTGATCTATAATAGAATAACTTCGTAATTCTCTCTGACAAATGACTGTAATTTAAAAAAAAAAAAGAAACTTGTAAACTAGCATAAAAGCATATAATGCAGCATGTCTTGAAAGTGCAGTGACACTCTGTTTTGGACAATATAAAATATTTACTTTTAAAAAAAAAGAATAACATGCCTAAAGCTGGTAGAATTTAATAGGGATGTGATGATGCTGAAATAAGGGTGTGTTATATTTTTCCTGACATCGTAAGTAATAAGTAGTGAAAATAATGTTGCCATTTTATTCAGTTTAACTTCCAAATTATGGCATTGGCTTTTGGCTACTGTTGTCGTAATGTTTTTCCTTCAACTGATCAAAACGTGGCCTGAATAACGAGCAGATGACCAACGCGCTAGTAAATATTGCCAAATCATTCTCTAAATTTTGGTATATAAACCAGAATTTTGTCACTGTTAACGTAACAGTCAATGGAAAAATAAAAATTTTAGTTAACTGATCAAGAAAAGTAACAGATTAACAGGCACGTACACCACGTATATACGATCATCGCCAACCCAAGATTCTCTGTACAGTAATTTTATTGCGACAAACAATATAAGAAAAAGGAGAATGATGAATTATAGATAAATAGTGCCGGTAAGAGCTGCAAATTTGAGCTCCTTGTGCTAAGATTTCTTTTGGAACATACAAATGGCGTCGTATACATGTATGCTGTATAGGATCGTTCTTGGATGAAAATTCAAATAATCCAGAAGATTTAGACGAGCAACTGGATGACCATTGATGAAATAAAAATCAGGGTATACACCATATATTTGATGCTGATTCCTGAAATGCAATAAAAGTTTATAGATTTAGATATAAATTATATGCTGCCAACAGATCATGGGCTGTCAAGTTATCCCTTTTGAAGGAAATAACTTTCTTCATTGGAAAATTTATAACACCAAAAGAAGCAATATATATTATTGACGTTCTAATTCTACCCGGTTAATTGAGTCAGTGAGTTTCAGGATATTTGATGCCTAAAGCCATAAACGAAAGTAGTAGTAGTAACAGGTAATTTACTCAGATATACAAGGCTGTAGATATTGTACATTCTACCTTTACTGAGCTGAGAGGATGTTGCCTTGGGAAGTTCTGGAAGTGAAACAGCTGCAAAATCATTTTTGTTGTTATCAAAATGAAATGACATTTGTTTGACAGAAGGAGAGGAAAATGAAAGTTGTAAGATCTTTGCAATTGTAAAGAAAGCTAATATCTTTATCATTTTAAAGTTTTCTCGTACTCTTGTTGCAGGCAGAAGCAGCAACAGAATATGCTGAGGACCAAGGAGCTGCCACATTGTCATTAAGATCACAAATGAAGCCAATTCCTGAACTCTGGTCATATGTTAAATCTGTAGGCAAGCTGGGCAACAGGCATCCGGATTCTACAGTAAATTTAAAAAAATAACCAGTCAAACATGAAAATGAATGACAGTGAATTAAAAAGTTTCTACACGACAATCGCAATTCTCTAAAGACAGAAATATCATTCAATTTTTGAACAGAAAAAAATACTAAGGAAATCAGAGAAGCATCATTCATTCGTGTTGCTTTTCCTAGCTAAGACTGTCATATCATTTATTCCATATGTTAAACAATGTTGTACCTAATAAAAGACTATTATATGCCCTGACGATGAAGTGTACATAAGCAACAAATGATATGTTATGTACCAGAAAACAAATGCATAATAATGTTCAACATGTCAAATAAACAAACCCCAGACTGCTGAAGTTTGCCCCATACATCTGAAGGATCAAAGATTAAACTAGTAAATCCAAATCATACCAGATATTTCAACTCGGTTTACTTTCATTAGACTTCTACTTTACATGGCAAGTGGGCAACATATGATTAGATTACAGAGTGCCATTTCATGGCTTGAATATAGAGAAGCTTGTTGGGAATTAAATAAACTATCTAGTTGATGCAAAGACAGTCCTATAATTTAGAGTAATTCATTACCTTTTTCATCGACTGGTGCATCAGTACGTGGCAAATGGATTCCATGGTTGAGCATCAGTAAGAGCAAATTGAACATCCAAACAATGTTAGTAATCTAATCAGTGCAAAGAGAAAATCGTTGCAGGATGAAAAGATGCTGAAAAGGCGCTAACCTTGAAGAGAAAAATCCTTGAGGTTTACATGGCAAAGGTCAAAAATATTGCTGGTAATATTAGCTTCTTGCAACTTCTTTCCGAGTAATGTAGCACAATTTAAAGCTTGCAGATTTGTAATGAAGCTCTCCTGTTGCAAGCGCAACAAGTAACTATCCATTGCATTGCAGCAGGATGTCTGATTACTCGTTACCTCTCCACATTTTTTAGTAATGTCCTTTATTTCAGGAAACACCAATGGACAGGCTACCATCACAAACAAACTAATAGTTCAGAAAACAAAAATAGACCTAATTTTATCTTCTCAAAATAAATGTATCCAAATTAAAGATGACACATTATGCATGGCCTTGGTCAAAAAAAATTCGAGCCCAGAGTTAAATTGTTTAAATGTCAAATTATGAAGATTTGATATTCAACATGTAGCCAAAGTTCCGAATTCGCAACAGTTTCATACAATTTAATATTTGACTTACATTTGTTAATGTCACAACTTGAAAGTGCTCTAATAATTCTATTAGCTGAAGAAGGATTGAATTTGCTGGCCAGCCATCGTAATACAACGCTCTTACAGTCACTTATAAGAGTTGATTTCTCAGGCAACCGAGGGGAGCCACTGAATCTTGTTACATTTTTATGGCTGATAGCTAAAGTTTCAGCTGCAGCAGATATAGCATTTTGGCAAACTTGGTTGCAGCACTCAATTGTTGGATCTATTTTTTCACAAGCAGCCACCAAACCTGATGTATTTAAACTTTTTTCGACTTCGTTAACATCTATAACAGGACAAGAGGATTCTGTAAGATTGGAGGGATCCACAAAACAAATCTCAAGAAGCTTCTCACTAGCACCTTGACTTTCTAGAATCTGTTCAACATCTGAAAGGCAGTGTCTAGCATGAGTCAAGTTCAGCGCGAGGCTTTGTGACTGAATACTAGCCTGCCCAACAAGAATCACTAGACTGGCATCAAATTGAGGACAACATATCACATTAGCAATATATGGAGCAAGTGAAGACCAGCAATTAGTCGCTGTTGTTCTCAAAATAGTGTCTGCAGCTGAAAAATTGAATGCACAATGTCCTGAAAAGTTAAAAACAACACCATTCATCAGTAACCAGCTTATATCAACTCACTGGAATTTTGTACTATAAAAATCCCTATGAGGTATTATCAGTCTATATGTTGCATACCTGATAACTTTGGCACACCAGTATATGTAAATGGCATCAATGGTGAAGGTGCTTGCAAAGGAAACATAGATTCTGGAGCAATGCTAGGTGAGATGTTTGGAGAGGCATCATAATGAGTTCTACTCAACATATCAGAGGACAAAATATCACTATCTCGCGTGCAACGAGATCCATGAATTCCTGAAACTGAGATACAGTTCATAAAGATCACATAAACGATTGAACCAAAGTCAGAAGAAATCTTGCATCGGTAATTGAATCCAAAATGCTGTCAGTTCATTCAGTGATGCACATCAAGGTGTTGTTTTCCAACACGGAGGTCATCATATTGGCGTCTTACATACCAACTTTCTTATGCACAAATGCTACTAATGCACCAAAAGCTGAAGAGACCTGTATTATTAGTTACTCACGTCGCTTATACTGATCACTCTAGGTCTTCCTTATCACACCTGTATATTAGTAAGTTCCAAAATAGTAGGGATGTCCAAACATAATTTATTGGTTCTGTCAACAAGAAATGGATTTTATTCTAAGATAGTGAGGATCAGATGATATTTTTTTTTAACAGTCAAATGTAAAACAGGAGCACAACATATGAGGGTTTAGCCTTTAGGTACGTACTACAGTCATAAATTCTAAAAAGAAATAAGAGTACGAAGTACTGGAAGAAATTCTCTGCACTTATTTTGCCACCTCCTCCTCCAAGAGCACAAGATTTGTTTGCTGAACTCATCTTGATTTAGAGAAAACCTCCTTTAAAACAGATAGGAATCCTAGTCCTCAACGTGGGAAATATGATCTAACTTTGAATTGTAAAATCCAATACCAAAAACTGCATCTAATTAAAACAAGAAAGGGAAAGAAGAAAACAAAAACCACTACATGAGTAAATGCTTTATCTCTTTACCGACAATTCCAAATATCAATAAAGCACCACATGATGTTAATTCAAGAACACAATGCTGTTTAATTTTCAAAAATTTCATCCTAATTATGGCTTGCTGATGAGTTTAGAAAGGTTAGACTGACTCAAATTCTCATGAAGTTCAATTCATTACATTTCATCAACATAATTTCTTCCTTAATTAAATAATTCCACATCTAATCAAGCATTGAATAATGACGAATCAAATAACATAGATAACCACTTACAGAAAAGGAACACCAGAGAGGCCTGAATCAGGAGAATTTCGGACTCTCTGCTCATTTTTCAGCTTTTGATCGCTGACATTAATGGCGTGAGTATATATGTATAACGTTATTGGCTTTTCATTTCACAGTATAAACATATATAATACATAAATACTATGTATTTTGTACATTTAATTAACTAATAATTAAGCTGCTTGTTTTCTGGGTATTTTCAAGATTAGTGAATACAGCTACAAGAGTGGACTTTTCTTGCAGTGAATTACGTACTGCTGGTTTCAATATATAGTTCACACAGAGAATTAAGCTAGCTAGCTGGCCGAGCTCTCGCTTTCAAATCAAGATTTGAGTCACGTGCCGGCGATTCTGCCATATTAAGGTAGCTTCAACTGATTGGATTGCTTGAGGAGAAGAAACGGTGTTCCCTCCATACATAGCATCTTTTGATTTTTCACCAGTCTGATTTCCGTCCCATGCGCAGGAAAGGGTAAGGGACTGTCCTTTTTTCTTTAATCACAATTTTCTTTAAAATATTTATAAATCTTTGGGATTTATGATTTGAAGTTAATCGGTTTGATATTCTAATTCTTCGTTACTGGTTCTAAATTAACAATCTACGTTCAATCGAATCCGTAATATATGTACTCGCTCCGCCCCCTAATTTAGTACCTTATACAGGTTTAAATAGGTAGCTTTTCAAAAATTTGAATAATTCTTATCTAAATTGACACTGAGAATTATGTTGTTTGACCCTCGTACTCTAAACTTCATCTTTATAAAATGCTATGGAGGGAATACAATGAATTTTCGGATACATTTTTCTTTAATTAAGTTTCCTAGAATAATTAGTAGTGTTTAAAATTAAATCTTAAAACTGCAAATTGTTTTGGATGAAAAAAAGTCCAATAAAATAAAAATTAAGTGATCATCCGTGTAATTGAAAGGAGATATGTAATAGATGTTACACGAAATCATATATAGAGTGTTGTGACCCTCTTATTATGATTTTCCATAGAAGATACTCCTCAAACACACGAAATTATGTATACTGCTTGTGCAAAATGTATTCAGATAACCACTGCAAACGAAAAGGATTTACACATTAACGTGCTTGCACAGATAAATACACAAACATACACGTAACATAGGCGCGAAGGCACATATAATCCTTCTTAGGAACGTTATTTAAAGATTAATTATTACTTATTTTATCTTAAAATTTTAAATTAAAATTATTAATTGGAGATAGTTCAGGAAATCTTTGTCCTAAAAAATTAAATTAAAAAATTAAAATTTAAAATACATTAACTAATTTCTAAATAATAACCCTCTAAAGCGACTACATGATCTATCATACTGGACTGACATGGATTATTTCATAACAATGCCATATTGGACGGCAGCTAGCCGAAAAGAAACTTTGTTTGCAAACGCTAAAGCATAATGTTAGAAATCGAATTCGGGATATACTCAATTTGAAGCCACGTAATTGGCTGAGAGTTCAGGAATTATCAAACCATCCAGGCACAAAGCAGTACGTGTCCCTGCTTGCGGATCATACATGATGTTAAAAGGCTAGAAATTTGTAAAACTCAACGTCATGCATCTAGAAAAAGCTTATGGCACCATCAGATGATCAGCATTATTATTTAATAATAAGTATTGCTTATACTTATTATAGATCTCGTTTAGTGTCTCCAGTTTGCAGTCAAAATGATAATGATATATTATCAAAATCGGGCTTGTTTTTTGTATTTTGATCGGGCTTATCTTTTATATGACTAATTGAGACTAGAACATGATAGGTCAAGATCAACCTTATGTTCTATCGAACCATGGTGTAAAGTTAGATCGACGAGCTCGTGACCCAAAGACCAATTAAGATCGAGATCGGCCAAGATCGAGACCGAGAAAGATAGAGATCGAGCAAGATCGAGATCAAGAAAGATAGCAATCAATTAAGATCGGGGGAAGTTTACCGAGCCAAATAACGAAAAGCCAAAATATCTATAATCGGGCAAAGTTCACGGCCGAAATCCCCTCATGTATCAAGAAGAGGCCGATTCATGAGATTTCTTACTTCATATAGAATTGTATCAAGAGTAGGATTCCCCTACATATAAAAGAGGTCTTATCATTTGTATCACACATCATATTCACGTAATACAAATCAATATACTGTCATTTTCTAGCTTTCATTATCTTATTACTCCCTTCATAAGTCAGTTGAAATATCTTTTGGTTCAAGGGTGACTAAACTCCAAGGCCAACGCTATTCAATCTGTGTGGTTTGCATTTATTCCTTTATCGTCAATTTCAATATTAATTTATCCTTCTTAGTTTGTATCAAGTTATATCATGTATCCAAAAAATCACGTATAAATTCAAAATTGCTATTCGATTTTAGAATAAACAGTTTGGCGCCCACCGTCGTGTTAAGGATAATAGCGGTTACTTGGTAGAAACCTTCGTGACACACACTATTTTATACTTGTTCTTTGAAATATCTTTGATTACAGGACTAAATAATGTCGAACTTTTAGTCAGCACCTCTACACGTTAACAATGAGTTCGACCACCACGGCAAAAATGATAATATAGCACCAGGGAACAATGTACCCCTGGTTGGCCTTGATGGAGTTCCGGCTGTATATCCAATCTATGTCAGTTTGCATGTAGCCATCAACGGAAATTTGGCCATCGATCCTGAAGACAGAGTCCAAGGCGATGCTCGATCAGCCGCTTAAAGAAAATGTGGCGATGAAGATGGTGGGATCAACCTACGAGTGATCTTCGAAATATTGCAGGCTTAGCAAGCAACAATAGCCCAACTCTAAAATCAGAATCACACACCGAGCAAGGGCGAGCACGAGTCAACCCAGGAAGTTGTACACAGGGTCGAATTGATTTCAAAGATATTGAGCGAGAAAGAATTAGAGACCAATCTCGCTATCACGAAGATGCTCGAAGAACTAACAAAGCGAATCGAGACGGGGGAAAAGAAGATCGAGGCAAACGACAATAAGGTGGAATCTTATAACTCCAAGGTCGATCAAATTCCATGGGCACCGTCAACACTAAAGGTACAGGTGTTCATAAAAACCCAAAAAACCTGAACCAGACCGGAAACCAAACTAAATCGACCAAAAAAACTGATACTTTTTTGTTTTAATCAGAAAAGAAAAACCAAAAAAATCGAACCAACCCGACTATAGGAGTAGCTATTTTAAATTTATTATTACACACACACACACACACACACACACACATACGTATATATATATATATATATATATATATATATATATATTCATAATTTTTTTATTATAAATGTTAATAGTTTGCACTTTTAGTATAGTTCTTTTCTTTACATTCTTGTTTGATTGGTAGTTTTATTTTGTAAGTGTAAGAATCTATTCCGTATTAAACATAATATAATTTTAATGGAATCCTTAAATTAATCATCACTATTTGATCCATTTATCATCAATATATCTTGGTAAATAATAGATTTCTCAAAGGACAATTGATTTGATAGTGTTACATTGAAAATTTGATCGCCCAAATATGCGTTTGGTAGTGTATGTCTTATATTCAAGAAAAACCCGACAAATAACCAAAAAAAATCGACAAAACCCGACATAAACCATATCAAGAAAAAACCAATCAATCGGTTTGGTTTGGTTCTAATATTTGAAAAACTGACTTACTTGGTTTAGTTTCTTTTTAGGAAAAAATCGATCCAAGCCGAACCATGAACACCCTTAAGTGAAGGGATTGGATTCCAAAAAGTTCGTACAAAATCCTTTCCCCCTGAGTGCGGCTCCGAAGCCAATACCCAAGAAGTTTTGCATTCGCGAGATTCCTAAGTATAATGGAACGACTGACCCGATCGAGCATGTAACCTCTTACATGTGTGCTATAAAAGGGAACACCTAGAGGATGACGAGATCAAATCTGTCTTGCTAAAGAAATTCGGGAAGACCTTGTCAAAGGGTGATATGATATGGTATCATAACTTACCACCTAATTCTATTGACTCATTTGCTATGCTTGCAGATTCTTTTGTAAAGGCATACGCCGGGGCCATCAAGGCCGAAACCAGGAAGTCAGACCTTTTTAAGATAACGCAAAAATGACAACAAGATGCTTGGAGAATTCGTGTCTTGATTCCAAATAGAATGGATGGACCTGCTACCAGTTGGTGATGATTGGTTTTTTCAAGCATTCACTCAAGGACTTAGTGTTTGAAGTTCTGTGGCTTCACATCAGATGAAGTAGAATTTGATAGAATACCCGGCTATTACGTAGGCCGATGTGTTTAATCGGTATCGATCAAATTTCAGGGTCAAGAACGATCAACCGGGGGCTCCTTCCAGGTCCGTTTATCCTATCAGACCCGTCAAGATAATCAAGATGGATATTGACTGAGAACTAAGGTCGAATAGAGATCGATATCAACCATATAATGGAGATCGTAGGAGCCGTGGATCTGGGCAAAACTCTCCACAAAATGAAAGAATAAATTATCGTGGTCAAAGCACACGAAGACTCATGAGCAAGCATGGCTTTGATAGATCTATCGGTCCCGAAGAGGCACCACGATTATCAGAGTACAACTTTAATGTGGATGCAGCTGCCATCGTATCGGTTGTTGGACGTATCAAAGAGACCAAGTGGCCTTGACCTTTGCAAACTGATCCAATACAGAGGGATCCCAACCAAATATCCAAATATCATGGCACACATGGTCACATAACGGAGGACTGTCGACAATTGAGAGAAGAAGTATCACGGTTATTCAACATTGGGCACCTTCGAGAATTTATAAGCGACCGAGCTAAGAATCATTTCAAAAGTAGAGATTCTATTATACAAAATGAACAAGACGAGCCCCAACATTTCATCCATATGATCATTGGAGGGGTCGATGTTCCTCAAGGTTCAATGATAAAATGCACTAAAGTATCAATTACAAAGGAAAAGTGAACTTGAGATTACATACCGTAATTGACTCTATCTTTAAACGGTGAGGATGCAAAAGGGATCATGCAACCCCATAATGATGCACTGGTAATTTCTATACTCATGAATAGAACTCAATTTAAATGTGTGTTAATTGATCCGGGTAACTTGGCCGACATCATTCGATAGAGGGTCATAGAACAACTCGGCCAAATGACCAGAATGTACCTACGGCCCGAGTGCAAAACGGATTTAACATGGCTTGTGAAACTACTAAGGGAGAAATAACATTGATGGTAAATATAGTTGGTACCACTCTATAAACCAAGATTTATGTAATCGAGGGGACATGAGAAACAACACCATGTTCAGGAGACCATAGATCCACACCATAAGGGTCTTGCCCTCGACCGTACACCAAGTATTATAATTCTCGACACCAGAAGGGGGAAAGACGGTTTACGAGGAACAACCCGCCACTAAGGAGATATTTTTTGTCGATAAAGTAATTCTAATATCAACACTTTTATCTATAAAAGGCAGGTTCGAAAGAAAACAGGAAGCCATATAGAAGTTATCGATGCCTGCCTCGACCCAATCGGACAAGCAAAGGATTGAAGAAGACGATGATTACAGGATTCCTTGATCCCTCATAGCCCCCGATAATTCCGATACTACCAAATCAACGGTCGAAGAGCTAGAGCAGGTCGTGCTGGTCAAACATCTACCTGATCGAAAGATATACCTAGGAACAGGGTTAAATCCCGAGCTCAGGAAAAAACTCATTCAATTTCTTACGACTAATATCGATTGTTTTGCTTGGTCCCATCTCGATATGATATGGATTCCACCGGAGATCACTACTCACAAACTGATCATTGACCCAAGGCTCTGTCCGGTAAAGAAAAAAGGAGACCCCAGTCCGAGATCAAACATGCCTTCATGAAGAACGAGGTAACTAAAATCCTTAAAATAGGGTCCATCCGAGAGGTCAAATACCCGGAATGGTTAGAAACCGTAGTAGTAGTAGTTCCTAAGAAAGGGAACAAACTAAGATGTGTGTGGATATAAAAATTTAACTAAGGCATGCCCCAAAGATTCTATCCTTTTGACTAAAATCGATCGCATGATTATGCCATGGCCGGCCACGACATCCTAAGTTTTTCGATGCCTACTCTAGGTACAATCAAATATGGATGAACCCGGATTATCAAGTAAAGACCTCTTTCATCACTAAGTATGGCACATACTGCTATAATGTAATGCCATTTGAATTAAAAAATGCCGGTGCCACTCACCAATGACTAGTAAACCGAATGTTCGAAGAATAAATAGGGAAATCCATGGATGTTAACATTGATGATATGTTAGTTAAGCCAATGCAAGCAAAGGACCATTTACAGCATTTGCAGGACACCTTCTGTTTATTGAAGAAGTATAACAAGAAGCTGAACCCAGAAAAGTGCGCGTTCAAAGTCAAATCAGGTAAATTCCTCGGGTTCATGGTATCTAACCGAGGAATCGAGATCAACCCCAACAAGATCAAAGGTATTGAAGATATCATGGTAGTGGATAATGTAAAGGCTGTATAAAGGCTAATCGGGCACATTGTAGCACTGGGACAATTCATCTCGAGGTCTTCCAATAAAAGTCATCGATTTTTCTCATTGATGAAGAAGAAAAACAACTTCACATGGACCCCGAAATTCCAATAGGCTTTAGAAGAACTTAAGCGATATTTATCGAGCTCACCATTGCTTCACACGTTGAGGGAACACGAACGACTATATTTATATCTAACGGTCTTCCTAGTTCAAGAAGAACATGGTATGCAGTTTTCAATTTATTATGTTAGTAGGACCGTAGGTGAGGATGGCACCAGATATTCTCACCTAGAAAAATTGGCTCTCCCCTTGATAAGTGCCTCTAGAAATCTGAAACCACACTTCTAGTGCTATCCTATATGTGTTATGACGACCTACCCTTTATGAAATATAATTCATAAACCCAAACTCTCGGGCTGATTAACCAAATAGGCCGTAGAAATCAGCGGGTACGATATCGAATATCAACCCCGAACAACCATTAAATCACAAATTTTGGCAGATTTCGTGGCCGAGGTAATAGTCGAAGTCGAAAGAGAGTTGTTGTTAAACAAAAAAATATCTTCAGAAATCTAGACTCTCTTTATGGATGGTGCCTCGAATGTAAAAGAGTCCGAAGTTGGCATCGTACTAAAGCTTCCCACAAGCAATTTAGTTAGACATTCTATTAGAACTGTAAAATTGACTAAAAATGAGGCCGAATATAAGGCCATGATTGCAGGTCTCGAACTAGCCAAAGGCTTGGGGCCGGAGATGATCGAAGCTAAATATGACTCCATCCTTGTGGTAAAACAAGTGAATGGAACAATTGAGGTTAGAGAAGAACAAATGAAAAGGTACCTGAACAAGTTACTGGTAATGTTACATTATTTCAAAGAATTGACTTTGCAGCACGTGCCCAGAGATCAAAATAGTGAATACGATCCCCTTGCAAACTTAGGATCGTCTATCGAAGACGACGAGCTCAACTCGGGGGCGATCGTATAACTCATAAAGTCGGTAGTCGAGATAGGTCACCCGTAATAAACTCCACAAGTTTAACTTGGGATTGGATAAATAAATATATAGAGTATTTGAAGAGCGGGAAACTTCCCTCAAATCCCAAGGAACCGAGGGCCATCCATACAAAGGCAGCCCGACTCAGCTTATCTAAAGACGAAACCTCATTTAGGGTTGTTGGATGGCCCACTAGCAATATGTCTGGGACCGGGAGATACCGAATACGTTCTGAGGGAAGTTCACGAGGGCACTTGTAGTAATCATTCAGGCGCTGATCGTTGGTTCAAAAAGGTGACCAGGCCGGTTATTACTGGATTCTAATGGAAAAGGGTGTGAAAGAGTTGGTAAAAAAATGTGACAAGTGCCAATGGTAGGCTCCGTTGATTCAACAAGACGGGGAGCTGTTGCATTTGGTCTTGTCGCCAAGGCCATTCATGAAATAGGGGACGGACATCGTCGACCCTCTTCTATCGGTACCAAGTAAGGCTCAATTTGTCTTATTTATGATTGACTATTTGTTAAAGTGGGTTGAAGCACAGGTATACGAGAAGGTTAGAGGGAAGGAAGTCATTGACTTCATTTGGTACCACATCATATGTCGTTTCGGGATACCTTACGAAATTGTATATGACAATAGAAAATAGTTTATCGGCAGTAAAGTGACCAAATTTCTCGAAGATCATATGATAAAAAGGATCTTATTGACACCTTATCACCCTAGTGGGAACAGACAAGCCGAATGGACCAAGGAAACCATAACCAAAACCTTAAGAAAAGGTTTACTGACGCTAAGGGAAAATGGAAAGAGATCTTGCCTGAAGTTCTTTGGGCATATCGCACAACTTCGAAGTCCAGTACCGGGGCTACCCCATTCTCATTGTTTTATGGCACCGAAGCTCAAATAGCGATCGAGATCGGGGAGCCGAGTATCAGATTCTGATATGCAATAAAGGAATCAAATGACAAGGCCATGAACACAAGGAAGGTCACACTAAGAACCCGGAATCCAAACAAAGAAAAATTATGTCCAAACTGGGAAGGACTATACCAAATTCTCGAGGTCACATGAAAAGGATCCTATAAGCTCGGAATGACAAACAGAGAACAACTACCGAACAATTGGAATGTAACTCATTTTAAATGATATTACTACTAAGGTACGAACCCATTTTTCTTTCTATTTTTAAACTAATCCTTGCAGTTGATTGACAAGGAGCGGCATGAAGTATTTAGGTATGAAATCACGTGTTGCACTTTTCCCCCTTGAACTGGTTTTGTCCGTTTTTCGACATGGTTTTTAACGAGGCAATAGTGGATTTTTCTAACATAGAATCGAAGGCCGTTCATGAATTGGTGCCACGGACAATGGCAATAGTATCCAAGGTTCCTCTACAATCAACCTCGAATACTTGGGGGCATTACCCTCGAATGTCAACTTTTTGCAAATAAATGACTTCGTAAAAGGTCTCGATAGGTAAGATTTGTTGCAAGGGCCAAACGGTCAAACAAACCATGCCCACATAGGTTGCTCAAGCCTTGGCATAAAACATGTACGCATGTATAACTATTCTTCACAAGAATAAAGAGAAGTACTTTTCGTGCAATTATCTTATGTCTTCGAAATATTTCCACTTTATAATTTCGTACTTTCGATCTCTTAATGAAAAGAGATCAGGGGATGATTATAACCAGAGATCGGATTATCAGCTCCACACTCTAGGACAGCCGTTTGAAAAACAAATCCGAACAGATCGCACTATTAATCATCGGGGGGCATCAGACCTCTTAGGCAAACCCCAAAATTTTAAAGGCCATGGCCATACCCACTGGGGGACTGTTATCCTAGGCAAGCCGGATAACTTGGGAAAACAAGCTCATTAGGTTGCGCCCGAATTAAAAGTCTACGACCGCATTAACACGGGTCGAAGACGTCCGAGAACCGTAAAAAAAATAGGCCATCGAAATTTTCATAATCGCTATTGAAATCTACCCTCAACAAACTATAGTATGAGTTACTTACTTTCAGAGAAGGTTGCTGGTATTACTGAACCTCCAAGATGACTCAAAACAAAAATAATATAAAGGCAGGGTTGTTCAAACTTACAAAACCTAAGCAATTTTACGCTAATGCATTCTGACCTTTGTGAATACAAATAATAAAGCAAAGGAAAATTTCGAAAGCCAAAAGGGAAAACAAAGCCATTTATATATTTACCAGATTTTCTTTTACAGAGGCCAAAATGGCTTAATTAAAAAATCTACAATGGCTGAAACGGACTAAAAAAGATGCAAAAATAAAGCAAAAAAAATATAAAGACCTAAGTGGTCTGGTCTTCATTGGAGGCAGCATCTCCGCCCTCGGGGTCTTCCCCGCCTTTAGACTCGCTTAGACTCTTTAAATATTCCTCGAGAAAGGCTAGATTCCGAGCCGTGGCTTCTTTTGCTTTGGAGTTCTATCACAACCCTTGTTCGCCCTCCGTGAACCATTGTGACGGCACCTAGTCGCTACGACTAGATAAGCCTAACAATGCGGAAAATAAATGAATTTGCGGAACAAATAATTAAAAACTGAAATAGTGAAATAAAATAGTGTTTAAAAGTGCCAGTCAGCATACAAAATATCAACTATCGAAACTAATAACATTTTCCTAAAACCCAAAATCTCATGATCACAAGACTTTGAATGTCTACAGGTATCTAATTCCATAATATCTAACAAAGAAACGAAAGTACATAATGGATAATACAAAAAGGTAGTGTAGAAAGGGACTCTTCGGTCTGCAAACGCGATAGATATATCTCGGAGTCTCTACAAGCACCTTGTCTCACGAGTGATAAGTCCAAGTGGAGGTACCTAGATCTGCACATGAAAAACATGCGAAAAAGGACATTAGTACACCACATCGATACTTAGTAAGTGCAAAGCCTAACCTCGATCGGGTAGTAATAAGGAAGGTCAGGACCCTATTGAGATTAAATAAAATATGACATATAACATATAAGGTAAAACAACACAATTGAAAGATAACAGCAAGGGTTAATACCAGATAATAAGGATAACAATAACTGAAACAGAGACAAAAGCAATCACAAGAGGTACCACTTTTTACAAAGATAAATATCCGGGGATCTTTCAGTATCTCGAGGATCTATTGGTATCCTCAATATATGCCAAGGATCTCTTGGTATCTTCAATATATGCGAGAGATCTCTTGGTATCCTGAATATATGCTAGGGAACTCTTGGTATCCTGAGGATCTCTTGGTATCCTCAATATACGTGCTGGGGATCTCTCGGTATTTTGCACTTTATCTCACATCATAAATACGCATAGGGGATCTCCTGGAATGTCGTCCCGTAGTCCCAAAATAAGACACACGACAATAGCACACAGAATACTCCATAAACTCAACTTCATACCAAAGTAACATAGGAAATTCTAACCTAAAATGCTTCACATAATACAAATACGGTGGTTAAAGCAAATAAAGTAATTAATTCAATTAGACATGCTTCTCTAAGCTATCAACAGGCTTAAATTCTAAGTAGTATAAGCAGGCAAGGAAAACACAATTTAAGCTATATTAGTAAAAACAAGATTTTCAACAATTAGCATAAGTACACACTCGTCACCTCACATACAAGGCATTTCAATTATCACAATATCAATTCTAAGGGGAATGTCCCATACAGAAGGTTAGGCAAAGCCATTTACCTCGAACCAGCTCAAAATCAACCTGAAATCATGCTCTTGCCACAAGTACTCGACTTTAAATGGCTCGAATCTATTCAATTCAATCGCATAATGTGAACAACACTTCAAGTAACTGATTCTACAAATAATTCTAAGCTTATACACAAAATTAAGTAAAATGACCAAAATGCCCCTCAGGCCCACGTCTTGGAATCGGGTAAAATTTATATTTTCAGAATTCCCATACTCTCACAAGTTCATGCATGCCAAAAGTGCCTATATTGGGCCTCAAACGGTACCTCAAATCATCACTCAAAGGTCCCTAATTAATCAAGCCCTAACCCCCAAATTATTAGTAATTTTCCTTAAATTTTCATGCTTACAATGATAGAAATCACCTCAATGACGAGTTTAAGGATCAAACACCTTACCCCAATGAATTCCTCTGAACATCTCCCTTGAAAATGCTCCTCAAGGCTTCTTCGCGTTTGAAAAGAGGTGAAAATAACTCAAATTTGCAAATGCAACAATTTATATGTTCTGCCCAGTGAATCCGCTTCTGCCGTCATGGGAACGCACCTACGGTCCCACTTTTACGGAACAAAAGTCACATCTACGACAATTCACTAAAGGGAGACTTCCACACCTGCGACTCCTTTACCGCAGATACGGCGCTGCTTCTACAGTGCTCTGACCGCATATGTGGACAATTGCCTTCCAGTCTCAAAGTGCTTCTATGGTTGATCAACCACTTCTGCGGTCTCTCACTTGCGGTCCCTAAGTCGCAGGTGCTGATATGATAGCAGACGAAAGACCTCAACTGCAAACTCCAACTTTCCAACCTCCCGTTAACCACCCAAAATCATCACGAGGCCCCCGGAACTCCAACCAAAAGCACAAGTCACATACCGCTATCCAAAATTATACAAATCTCAACAACACCTCAAACAACATCGAATCAACAAAATAGCATTGGATTCAAGCTTGTGAACTTCAAAAACTATTAAAATACACTTTTGATCAAAAAGTCTATCACACCTCGTCCGATGACCTAAAATTTTGCACACACGTCACATTCAACACTACGGAGCTACTCAAACTTTCGGAATTCTATTCCGATCGTCAAATCAAAATCTCACTATCGAACATGAAACTTCAAAAATTAAACTTTCAACATTTCGAGCCTAAGTTAGCTACCTCCAATACACAATCGAAACATGATCCTAAACCCAAAATCACCCCACGGAGCTAACGAAACCATAAGAATTTTATTCTGAGGATATCTTCACACTATTCCTACTATGGTCAAATTGTTGAAACTTATGCTATCATTTAGGGACTAAGTGTCCCAAACCTCCGAAGCTCCAAATAATTCCTCTCGGCAACTCACAGTAGTATAAACAAACACGGGAAAAGCAGTTAATAGGGGATCGGGGCATAAATTCTTATACAAATGGCCGGGTCATCACAAATCCTCGAGTTCAGCTAGTATATCGAAGCCCTGAGCATGGACTTTCTTGAGGGCTTCCCTTTGAGCTTGCCACCTTGAATGATCCACCATGTTTTTAGCCTGCACATGGATAGCTTCGATGTCGACCTTAAATTGGGGCACTTTAGCATCGGCTTTGGTATTGGCCACAACCACCTTGGATTTTGCCGCCTCGAGTTCATTGGCCGAATTTTCCTTATACGAAAAAGCCAAGTCCAATTGGGATTGAAGCTCCTTGATTTTCTTTACCTGCATCGAGGCCTTCTCTCTTGTAGCTCAGAGCTGGATCTCGGCCGACTCCAGTTGTGCTTGGCAAACTTTCCTTTTTGAGGATAATATGTCCATATTTTGCTTGAAATCCTCAGCCTCAGCTCGAATGGTATCTACCTATTTCAGAAGATCCTCGATATGCTCAAGACTTTTCCAGACCTGCAGGATCAGATCATTTGTCACTATCTTCAATTCGTCTTCACTATTATAAAGCATTAGAAATACCTGCTCAAACCACCTTGGCATGCTCATCCTGAGCCATTACAAAATCGTCGTGAAGCTCCTCACTGAGAAGCTTGTAGGTATCACTTCTCTGAGTGAGGTCCCAAACCTTGGCCTCATGGTTAGTTGATTCTTTTTGGTATGGGAGGAAAGTTCGTGATGCAACACTGAAGCCTGCGATCATAAGGGAAGGTATTATGGTTATTTACAACTTTAAAATTAAGAATATATGAGAAAAAGACACACAAAGTTACCCGATTTAATGCTTGTTGGGATTCATTGAATAAGCAGGGGGTTCCACCATGTCCATCACTGCCCGATCTTCTTCGGTCACCAAGCACCAAAGGTAATTAGCAACCCCTACGGGGCAGAGAAAACCAAAGCATCCTCCGGGATAGAGAAAGCTATTGACCATCTTCGGTCAGAATTAACCCTCAGGCCGGGAATCGATCCACCAATTTTAGGCTCAATGAAAACTCGGTGCCACCCGATGATGGTACCTTCCTTGGCACTAGCAAGTCACCAAGCCCGATGACGTCTTCCAAAGTAGCAGACTCAAATCTATCCAAGAAGCTGTGGATATCAGTCTCCGTCTGAGGCCCTTCTTAAGAATGGTCTTCTAATATGCCGGCCTCGCGAATCATGGCATTTGAAATATGAAGGGACCCGGTAATGTCAATCGCCCAAAGTTCATCTCTCGAGACACTTTCCTCTTCTTGAGAAGCATCACCTTCGGTCTCTCTCTCAACCTCCTAGCTTGGGGCAGCGTGGCCTCAACCTTTTTGGTTTGGGAGATTCGGCTAAGACTCCCCCATCGACCTCTTCACATAAGGATGGTCCGATTTTGGTATTCGGTGGTACAGAGAACCCTTGTACCACCACACCCTCCTGCAAACAAGCCACCAATTAGGATATATCTTCTTCTTCTTCCTCTTCTTCAGAATTATCCCTCAGTCGGCGGATTGAGTCCGAGGACATAGCACCAATATTTCTCCTTGGAGTCGCGACCTATTCTTCAGTTTCTTCTTTTTCGAGTTTGGGGAACTCAGGGCCCTTTCCCTCTTCTTTCTATCACCTTGCTATAGAGAAAGGAGCTCGAGAGTCACATCCTCATTACTAGATGGAGGCCTCACAGCAACGTCTTTGGGGAGACATACAAAAGAAAACATAGCAGGTAAGAATTCCACAGTGCAAGGAGAAAATAAAACACTATTGAATCAGAGAAGAAAACCTACCCTAATTACGGGCCTCCCATCGACCCTTTGATAACTCCATCCAAGCACACTTGGAGTATGGTCTTTGTGACACCAGCCCGTCGAAGCATTATTTGAGTTCAGGAACTACGTCCGGCATCTAATCCACAGTTACAACGAAAAAAACATCGGTAAGGGAGAGGATATGAGATAAAACAACAAGATTGAACATTCAAGGCGAAGTACTACTCATGATTCATATTCCATTTATCAAGAAACGACATATCTTCAGCAGGGATCATATCCAAAGTCCTTATTCAGACAAATCGGCCCACCAACCCCGGTTTCGAGTGTCATATATACTTGAGAATAGGAACTTGTTAGCATAGAGAACAAGCTTTATCAGCCCTCATCGATAGAGTCGGGGACTGTAAAGGCACATAAGGTGATCGAGGGTGAATGGACATTCCTCGATTTTTCTTACGAAGAATTGAAGGAGAATCACTATTTTGTAGAAGGAATGATGGATCTGGCCAAGGGTCACGTTGTACCTCTTGTTGAAGGAGACTATGTGGGTTCTAAGAGACCTAACGTGAAGGGTAAGTGTAAACACTTAGAAACCCTCCCGTGAGTAGTGATCGATTCCCCGAGTGAAGGTATCACCAATGCTTATCGACCTAGTTGTAATCCTCTTTAACCATAGCAAGGAGATCATCGGTAGTTGTGCATATGTATCTCAATATCAGTTCACATCGACCTGGTATCGAGGAGGTCTTTTCAATATTAAAATCAGCAACAATAAGGCACACAGTCAGAGCGAAATCCTTAAGGGGATATTCCGCAGTAGCTCTATCGTCAGCTGGCCGTGATGAAGAGGTAGTCTCTTTTTGCGGTACAGTCTTAGAAGTCTTTTCCGTTGTAGAGCTGAATAAAAGGGACTTAGGATGGTATGCAGTTTGCTAAAAGTTCAAGAAATTTGGGTACAAGAATTTCAAAGTAAAGGGATTTTAGAGAGAAGCTTTGAACGTAAAGTTTGAATAGCGGAATGTTACAGTATTTATAGCTTGCCGGTGACTTTTCAAAACTTATGGTGGCGATCAACAACTGATAGGCATTTAATAACTTGAGAACTGGACCGACGAGATGTTTTGAGTTGTTACTATCATAACCCCAATTGATAGGTCGCAGCGAGTGCCCAAGTCCTACCTGTCGAACACCCCTTAAGCATGCGACTAATATATGAACATGTATAATATCTACTAAATTACGAGAATAAAATGCGTAAGGAAAATATGTCCAAAAGTCATATATACATATATGTGTGAAATACGTAGGGCGAGCCGACAAGGCTGCTATAGACAACTACATATCTAAAACTGGAAGCCGACAAGGCCACATATTACCCAACTATACATCACTCTATACAGACCTCTAACAGAATATACAATGATACAAGGATGGGACTAGTAGTCCTCATACCCATATACCTAAACAAACCTATTGTACAAAAATCCAAAGCAACTCCAGATCAAATGAAGTACACCAACTCTCGCTGATCAAGGATCCTAAAAAGGGGGACTGTCTGCTTGTCTACATATACCTGCAGGCGTAAAACGCAGGCCCCAAGAAATAGGACATCAATACGAATAATGTACTGAGTACGTAAGACATGAAAGTTAGTACACAAAAGATATAGATGAAACATGGAATAAAGAATTTCGCCTGTAAGTCTAAATAACTTTATAAACCCTAAAACATTTATAATGTCATGCACATGCGTGCAAATGTCGTGCCATGCATAGGTATAGGTCTAAATAATATCATCAAGCCTCTGAGGGCATACCATCATATCATCTCGGTCACTGTGAGCCAAATCATCAACATATACCAGTTGATTAGGTGGTGACGCGTATATAATGTTGTAATCTTTTCTCATATCCCATATACATATAATATGCGCGTATATAACTACATCTGATCATGGGTCAATGTACATGTGTAACTGAAGGAAATACATCAAAAATATTTTAATAAAATAAATATACCTTTCGGATAAACTTTATATACGTATACTTTTGAGACACATGAACAGAAGATATAATAACATGTCACATAGGGAATCAAGAACATAGACACCCCTAGTACTTCTATAAATAGAGTTACTTATGAAACCTGTGCATTTGCTCGTTTGCTTGCATCATTTGGATTGTGCCAAAAACAAAGAAGGGATAGCCTTAACATACCTGAACCGATTATCTTGACAATCCTTCTAACATACACCAATCGCGACGAAACACGTAATAGTGAGATCGAGATAGGGAACAATTCGTATGAAATGCTCGAAGCAATAATGTTGTTATTGCAAAATCATCTTTGTTAAAATTTTCTTCTTAAGATGTGAGTAATAACGTTGCTTATGCAAACTAATGTTTGCTGAAACTCTTTCTTAAGAGAGGAGTATCAACGTTGCTATGCAAAGTAAGCTTTTGCTGAAACTCTTTCTTAAGATTTTACAATTGATTTTTAACTATGAATGTTACCTTAGGTGGTCCCCTTAGGATGACTAATCCTTTGCTAAAGGCTTCTAATTTAGAAACCTAAATGTAATGAATCCTATACATTTCTTGGGGCTACCACGTTTTTGGGCCTCTTAGGCCTTATCCCAACATCTTAATGATTCATTAATATATTATTTAACTAATTAATCTCTCATTAACCATATCAATCAATTATCCACATAATTAAGAATTATCTCAAATTACTTAAAATAATACTCACTTTTAACACACATTATGTACCCCACTATCGTGGTTATAGTGTACCTTGTATGGCATTAGTACATACATATCGGCTATTGTAGCTCGGACCGTATTTATCCCAAATCGACAACCTTCAACGAAATTCGCTTTCTGTGATTCATTTACCCCTTAACTGTCAAGGCACTTACTTATCGCTTGTTAGGGATAGCATAAATGCTTATAACCTCAAAATAATCTCATCCCTGGTCTACATTGATTAACTGAAGACGAAACTTTAATGTACGAAATTGCGAGATGTAACAGTTGCTTACGTCATGATCGGGTGTATTAGTGACGTTTATCGCTTACGTCATGTCCCATCGAGACGGAGCTCGAAAGTTCATACATTTCTCATTTTCTTCTCTCCAAGAAATGAAGGGACTATCTGTTACGGTCAAAACTGGACTTGCCATTTGTATGACTAATCGAGACTGGAACATAATAGGTCAAGGTTCAACCTCGTGTTATATCGAAACATGGTGCAAAGTTAGATCTTCAAGCTCGTGACCCAGAGACCAATCAAGATCGAGACCGAGGAAGATCGAGACTAAGCAAGATATCAAGCAAAATCGAGGGAAGCTTACCAAGCCAAATAACAGAAAGCCAAAATATCCACAATCAGGCGAGGATCACGGTGAAAATTCTGGCATGTATCAAGAAGAGGCCTATTAATTAGCTAATCATGAGATCTCTTACCTCATATAGAACTGTATCAAGAGTAGGATTTTCCTACTATATAAAAAGGGGGTCTGGTCAGATGTAACACACATTATATTCACGCAATACAAAGTAATATACTGTTATTTTCTAGCTTTCATTATCTTGTTACTCTGTTCATAAGTCAGTTGAAAAATCTTTTGATTCAAGGGCGACCGAACTTCAGGGCCAAGGCTATTTAATCTGTGTGGTTTTGCATTTTTTTTATCGTCAATTTCAATATTAATTTATTCTTTTTAATTTGTATCAAGTTATATTACGTATCATTAAAATTGTATATAAATTTAATCGCTATCCGATTTTAGGGTAAACAACAATATATAGCATTACTGGACACCCATTTGGTGAATTGCAACTGGCTTATTTCCGGCTTCGAAATGTCCCCTTTTAAGGTCATTGGTCAGAATTTGTACGTATTTTAAAAATTAAGTTAGTGTAAATATGGCCATTCAAAAACTGTCCTTCGAAGAATGTTAGATTCTTAATATTTGCTCATTTAATTTTCAATTTATTCACAAATATTATACGGTGATCTAACGTTTATACTAACAAAATTTTAGGCCGTGATCTAAAAATTTGATTAAGTTTGCCCAAAAAGAATCTTTAGATCAGGGTCTAACATGTTCATTAATTAAAAGAGAAATGTAATCCTATATCTGTGTAACAATAATACTATATAACAATCATTCATAAAAGTTAAATTTCTTTTTGTAATTCATTTTTATGCTACGTTATAATATGAGTTTTTATAACAACGAATCGCTATAACAATTAAATTCTTTTAGAAAAACTATTTAACCGTAAGAAAGATAGATTATTTATACAACAACTGATACAAAGAGGAATAACGGGCGAAAATTTCTCGTTATATTCTTGGTGATAAAACAATTACTTCACATGCAAGAAAGTAGTATTATAGAAAAGAGAAAGAGTGAGATGCAGTAGCTGTGTATGTATGTACCTAATCCCATGTGAAGTTGCCTTTAAAACAAAAACTTCTTCTCACGCGGCTAATATTTCAACTGCCCTTCAGTCACGGGAATTCTTTCAATTTTACGTTGCATTATTGCATTTATACATTTGTTTTTGCTTCACATGCCCCTAATTTCATATCTTTCAATATAATATCGAGTCCGAACTAAAGCGAGCAAGCAACCCCAAATCATGTACAATTAACTATTTCTAAAAGAATTTTACTTTCTTCGATATATTTTATTTATTATACTGAAATGTTGTTATAAAAAATATATATATTATGACATGATATAAAAATCAATTTCAGAAAAAATTTGGCTTTTGATGTTGTTATTGAGATATCCGACTGCATTTTCGTTCTATGCTATTAAATTAGTTGGTTCATTGATCTTTCGTTATCAATTTAGAATATCTTATCTCCGAAGATTTTGAAGTATATGATCTGTAGATTAAATCTTTAGATTTTAAATGTCATAAGTGTTATAAAATATTCTATTTTAGGTGAATGTCCATATTAAGAGAGATTTTAGGGTTTACTTCTTGGTGGCTAAGTCACCACCTCCCTATAAATAAAGGGGTTCTATTCCATTGTAAACCATCCCAAAGTATCAATAAGAATACTTCTCTCTACTTTTCTCTCTATTGTTCTTGTTCTTGTATTATTGTTCTTGTTCTTATATTATTTCATAACACGTTATCAGCACGAGACTCTACCGTCTCAAGAATCCTCTTGAGAAAATTAAGGTATTTCCCTTTTTCCGAATTTAGTTTTAATTATGTCTGATATTATGAAAAGAAAGTTCGTTGCCCTTGAAATTTCGGGCAAGAACTATATGACATGGGTGTTGGATGCTGAAATCTACTTAGATGCTATGGGTCTTGGAGACGCCATTAAAGACAGAGATAAAGCATCCACCCAAGACTGTGCTAAAGGCCTTGATTTTCTTGCGCCATCACCTTGATGAAGATTTGAAAATTGAATATCTCACAGTCAAAGATCCACTCATCTTGTGGAAAGGCTTAAAGGAGAGATATGACAACCTGAAGTTGGTCACTCTGCCACAAGCACGATATGATTGGGCTCATCTGAGGCTCCAAGACTTTAAGTCTGTTTCTGAATATAATTCTGCAATGTTCAGAATTACTTCTAAATTGAAACTCTGTGGAGATAATATCTCTGATTATGATATGCTTGAAAAAACGTTTACAACGTTTCATGCCTCCAATATGGTACTGCAACAACAGTACAGAGAGAAAGGTTCCAAAAAGTACTCTGAACTGATTTCTCTTCTCCTTGTGGCTGAGCGAAACAATGACCTGCTCATGAGAAATCACGAAAATGGACCCACTGGGTCTACACCATTGCCTGAAGTAGATAAGGTGTATTCTCATTATGCCAAGCATGGAAAAGGCTATGGCTTTAATCATGGTCGTGGTCGTAATCGGGGTCATGGCCGTGGACGTAGACAAGGAAGAAATTTCCCTGATGTCTGTCACCCCCCAAAGAGATATAACCACCAAAAGCAGAAACAGGATTATGAGGATCCAAAGGCAAATAGTTCAGAAACTATATGTTATCGTTGCGGTGGAAAAGGGCACTGGTCAAAAGCTTGCCGTGTACCAAAACATTTGGTTGATCTTTATCAAGCATCTCTAAAGAATAAAGGCCCTGAAATAAATTTTGTCTCTGACGATAATTTTGACATCACCCACCTGGATGTGGCAGACTTCTTTGAGCAACCCGAGGGGAAAATAGACCACTTAATCGGTGATGGATCTGTGATGAAGGAAGATGGAATTGTTTGATTTTATTTTACTTATTTGTATTAGTTAGTGAATAAACTAATAGTCATTAGTATCAGCTCGTATTAGTTAATTTATGATATAATGTTAGTATTAGTTCTTTTGAATGTTTCAATATGCTTAAGTTTTAAAGATATTTTTATTTTCCAGTAGAGTTAATCGATTAACCTAACAATTAGCCGATTATCTAATATTTCGCATTAAAACTGGACTTTTCCGCAAGCTAAGTTAGTCGACTATCTGATTTAGTTAGTCGACTAACCTGATGACTGTTTACTAAGTTAGTCGACTAACTAATATTTCGCATTAAAACTGGACTTTTCCGCAAGGCAAGATAGTCGACTATCTGATTTAGTTAGTCGACTAACCTAATGACTGCTTCCCAAGATAGTCGACTATCAACTAAGTTAATCGACTAACCTCAGCAGATTTTGAAAATATTGTTTAAATGTGAAACAAAAGGATTGAATTTGTTTATTCTCATGTTCGTGTATTTCTTTTGTATGTCAAACCATGGGAAAGCAAATATGGATATCTCACAAAGCAAGCTTAGATCAACGTCCAACTGTAAAAATATTTGTTTAGTTGATTCATGTACTACACATATGATACTCAAAGAAAAGAAATATTTCTCTCAACTAAGTATGTGTAAGGCAGATGTTACTACAATCTCTGGTAGTAGTAAATTGATTGAAGGCTCCGGAAGAGCAACTATAACTCTGCCTAGAGGAACAATGTTTATCATAGAGAATGCAATGTTCTCCTCCAAGTCTAAGAGAAACTTGTTGAGTTTTAAAGATATACGCCGTATGGCTATCATATTGAGACAATAGATGAGAATAATCTTGAATATCTCATCATTACAAAGAATGTCTCTGGCCAAAAGAGGGTTATTGAGAAATTCCCGTCTTTATCTTGTGGCATGTATTGGACAAAAGTTATTGTAATTGAGGCACATTCAACAGTAAACCAAAAGGTTACTGATTCCAATACTTTTGTACTTTGGCATGATCGATTGGGACACCCTGGATCAATCATGATGAGACGGATTATAGAAAGCTCATATGGGCATCCGTTAAAGAATTTCAAGATTCTTTTAAATAATGAATTTTCGTGCACTTCTTGTTATCAAGGCAAGTTTACTATTAGACCATCACCAACAAAGGTTGGGACTGAGTCACCTACGTTTTTGGAACGTATACAAGGGGACATTTGTGGACCTATTCACCCACCTAGTGGGTCCTTTAGATATTTTATGGTCTTAATAGACGCATTCTGTAGATGGTCTCATGTGTGCCTGTTGTCATCACGCAACCTTGCATTTGCAAAACTAATGGCACAAATAATTCGACTACGAGCACAATTTCCTGATAATCCAATCAAGTCTATTAGACTGGATAATGCTGCTGAGTTTTCATCCCAAGCATTTAATGATTATTGCTTATCAATTGGGATAAAAGTGGAACATTCTGTAGCTCATGTTCACACTCAAAACGGTCTTGCAGAATCTTTAATTAAACGCCTGCAGTTGATTGCAAGAACATTACTCATGAAAACGAGGCTGCCCACTTCGGTATGGGGTCACGCCATTTTGCATGCAGCAATACTAATTCGTCTCAGACCGACGAATTATCACAAATATTTCACGTTGCAATTGGTTTTGGGTCATGAACCCAATATATCCCATTTAAGAATCTTTGGATGCGCAGTATATGTGCCTATAGCACCGCCATACCGCACCAAAATGGGTCCGCAAAGAAGGTTAGGAATATATGTTGGGTTTGAATCGCCCTCCTTTATTCGCTACCTCGAAACATTGACAGGGGATTTGTTCACTGCACGATTTGCAGACTGTCAATTTGATGAGACACTTTTTCCAAAATTAGGGGGAGAAGTTGGTGAAACCAAACGGGAAATTTTGTGGAAAAATGCATCATTATCTCATCTTGATCCACATACCTCTATTTGTGAAAAAGAGGTGCAAAAGATTATCCATTTGCAAAGAATAGCAAGTCAAATGCCTGACGCATTTACGGACTTAAAAAGGATAACAAAATCCTACATCCCCGCTGAGAATGTTCCAATCCGTATTGATGTCCCTGTTGGACAATCATCTAGTGTCATATCCAATGAGTCGAATACACGCCTGAAGCGTGGCAGGCCATTAGGTTCCAAATATCGAAATCCTAGAAAGAGGAAAGCAAACGATCAAAATGACACTACGAAAGAATCTCATGAGGAAATTCATGATTTAATAAATTCTGAGATTCATGAAGAATCCATTGAGCCCGAGACTCAGGAAAATAAGGAACTATCCATAAATCCAATCGATATTGAGGCAAATTTTAATCGAGTGGATATAGTGGTGGATTATGTCTTTGCTTATAATGTCGCATCTAGCATTATGCAAGAAAGTGAGGATCTTGAACCTCAATCTGTTGGAGAATGTCGAAAAAGACATGATTGGCCAAAATGGCAAGAAGCAATCCAATCAGAATTGAATTCGCTGGCAAAACGTGAAGTTTTTGGCCCTATAGTTGAAACACCTAATGGTGTTAAGCCTGTTGGCTATAAATGGGTCTTTGTACGCAAGAGAAATGAGAAAAACGAGGTACAAAGATATAAGGCACGCCTTGTTGCACAAGGATTTTCTCAAAGGCCTGGTGTCGATTATGAAGAGACATATTCGCCTGTAATGGATGCCATAATTTTCCGTTATCTCATAAGTTTTGTTGTCCTTGAAAAGCTTGACATGCATTTAATGGATGTGGTTACTGCCTATCTTTATGGCTCACTGGATAATGAGATATACATGAAAATTTCCGATGGACTCAAAATGCCAAACGCTCATAATTCAAAGTCTCGGGAAATATTTTTCAATCAAATTGCAAAGATCCTTGTATGGTCTAAAGCAATCAGGACGAATGTGGTATAATCGTCTTAGTGAGTATTTATTAAAAGAAGGCTATATAAATGATGCCATTTGCCCGTGTGTTTTTATAAAGAAAACAACATTGGAATTTGTTGTACTTGCCATATATGTCGATGACATAAACCTTATTGGAACCCCCATAGAACTCCAATAGGCAATTGATTATCTAAAGAATGAATTCGAGATGAAAGATCTCGGAAAGACAAAATTATGTCTTGGTTTGCAAATTGAATATTTGGCAAACGGAATTTTTGTTCATCAATCTACCTATATAGAAAAGGTATTGAAACGGTTTTACATGGATGGAGCATATCCTTTAAGTACTCCGATGGTTGTTCGATCACTTGATGTGAATAAAGATCCATTCCGACCGCAAGAAAGGAATGAAGAGCTACTTGGTCCTGAAGTACCATATCTTAGTGCAATTGGCGCACTAATGTATCTTGCAAATACTACAAGGCCTGACATAACCTTTTCAGTTAATGTCTTAGCAAGGTATAGCTCGGCTCCCACAAGGAGACATTGGAATGGGATCAAACATATATTGCGGTACCTAAAAGGGACGACCGATATGGGCTTATTTTATAGCAATAATTGCAGTCCTGATCTCGTTGGTTATGCTGATGCTGGATATTTATCCGACCCACACAAGGCTCGATCTCAAACGGGTTATGTGTTTACCTGTGGAGGCACCGCCATATCTTGGCGATCGACTAAGCAATCAATTGTGGCTACTTCATTTAATCATGCCGAGATAATCGCTATTCATGAAGCAAGTCGGGAGTGTGTGTGGTTGAGGTCTATAATACATCATATTCAAGACAAATGTGGTTTGAAGTGTAACAAACTACCCACGACTTTGTATGAAGACAATGTAGCATGTATAGCTCAATTGAAGGGAGGATTCATAAAAAGAGATAGAACAAAGCATATTTCACCAAATTTATTTTTCACACATGATCTTCAAAAGAATGGTGATATCAACGTGCAACAGATTCGTTCAAGCGATAATATGGCTGATTTGTTCACAAAATCTCTACCAACGTCAACCTTCAAGAAGCTGGTTCACAAGATCGGAATGCGAAGACTCAAGGATATGAATTGATGCTCTTTTCAGGGGGAGTTAATGCGCGTTGCACTCTTTTTCCCTTACAAGGTTTTGTCCCAATGGGTTTTCCTTGCAAGGTTTTTAACGAGGCAACCAATAGGCGCATATTCAAACATGTGTACTCTTTTTCCTTTTCTTTAATTTTTTCCCATTGGGTTTTGTTTTAGTTAAGGTTTTAACGAGGCACATTATTGAATAGACATTCAAGGGGGGGTGTTATAAAATATTCTATTTTAGGTGAATGTCCATATTTAGAGAGATTCTAGGGTTTACTTCTTGGTGGCTGAGTCACCACCTCCCTATAAATAAAGGGGTTCTATTCCATTGTAAACTATCACAAAGTATCAATAAGAATACTCCTCTCTCTACTTTTCTCTCTATTGTTCTTGTTCTTGTATTATTATTCTTGTTCTTATATTATTTCATAACAATAAGCACAAATTGATTAAGATTTTTATGGTAATCGGAAGAATCTTAGGTGCTCTTAATTAATGAAGAGGTGGTTGGATGCCCTTTTGTCCTTTTCATGTGTGGTACGTGGCAAAAGGAAGGCAAACTATTGTTTACAAGAAGAGTCTGCATAAAGGACAAGGAACAAAAGAGGACAAAAACATCGGGGAGGCCGTTGGTATATGCTTAAATTGATTAAATTTAATTTGTGACCAATAGATTAGAATACTTAATTATTTCAGAGATTTGAAGGAGTACCATCATAGTAATAATCAAGCAATCAATTATATTCATGACAAACAAAAAAGAAGAAAAAAATCAAATATGAAAATTGTAAGATCTTTATAGTTTTGTCAATTCCATCTTTGCTATTTTGATGAGCCTTCATTAACATTCCATGATCCACAAGGAGACATGAAAATAGGGTGAAGTGCACAAACAGTTGTTCTTAGGGATGCTCTTTAGGGATCAATTAATATTTAATTTATTCTGAAAATTTAAACTAAAATTTAAAATTTAAAATAATTTAGAATGTTTTTGTTCCGAAAAAGTAGATTGATTTACTCAAATTCAGAATAAATTAGCTAATTGCTAAACAACAGTTTTTTAGGATGACTACCTGATATAATTTTTACATAAAAATATGCTATAAATCTAAAAATCCTCGTATTTCTGCCTTGATCAAGATATATGGGTATAGTTACCAACTTATACAGAGGGTACATCGATCTAAAACAATATGGAGCAGCTCTTTGACAACTTTTTACATTTCAGTGGAGATAAATAATTCAAAGCATGACAAAAAAAAAATGTTATCATGTTGTCACTCAATAATTGTACTTCAATGGGAAATTTGGCTAACTCAATTAGAAAGTTTTGGAGAACAACTCCTTTAGTAATCAATACTTGCAAATTTCTACCGAAACCTAGCTAATGTCCATATATAAAAACTTTATTTTGGAACTCCAGAAAAATTTGGAATCGTTATAGTCTCTGTCACAACTTTTACCCTTTGAATGAGCATTCTATAATGAGCTTTTTGTGAATACTGGGTAAACTCCTCACTATATAATAGTCTGCAAACCACATAAAAAATATAAAGCGCATTAGACAAGTTCTCTGCGACAAACTCACCCCAAAAAATATTAAGGGAAAATCGATTTCAAATCATCTATATAGATAACCGCCGTCAAAGTCAACTGGGTCATGCCGAAGGGATCAGAAAATTAAAGATCGTCAAATTAAAGCAGCCTAATTAATTCGTTGGTGATTGCCACACTAACCCCCGGGAGATGATAATATATTGTACATTGTGTCTTTCTACAATAGCCTAAAGTATATAAAGTTTTTTTGGACTGACGCCAACAATTCTAATTTGTTGAATTAAATATCCTACATTTATAATAAAGAGATCTCCACACATGTGGTAATTTTGATCAACTGCAACGGCCACGGGCCGATACCTATATTTTATTTATTGTTCTTCTTGGATTAATTTTTTAGTTAAAATAATACAGGCCGATACCTATATTTTATTTATTGTTCTTCTTGGATTAATTTTTTAGTTAAAATAATACAGGCTAGTTTGTTTTCGGAATAATCATTCAATAATAATTAGTATTTGTAAAATTATTGAAATATAATTGTTACTTTACTGTAACAGGGACCGGTTTAACATAATATACTGGAGATCGATACATCTGTATATGAACTTCCAGCATATTATGCTGAAACTCCAACACGCGAAAAGTTCCGGCATAATATACTGGAGATTGGAGCACATATGTATGAACTTCCAGCATACTATGCTGGATATGTTGGATTTCCAATATACTTATGCTGGAACTCCATTATAATATATTGGAGCACTAGTAGACTTATGCTGGAACTCCATTATAATATACTGGAGTTAGAGGCAGGATTTTAAAGTTATGGGTGCTCGCCGATAAAAATTCCAAAAAAAAAGGAAAAATTAAATTTTCTTGTGGGTGCTCACTCAATATTTATATAAATATTATTATAATTACCTATATAAACTTACTAAATATGATCAAAGTTAATGGGTGCTTAAGCCCTCACAATTGCTCAAGTGGATTCACCACTGGTTCTAGTATACTTATGCTGAAATTACATTGGAGTATTTTTAGATTTTAAACAGTATTTTCGTTCAAATTTATTTTTATATAAAAAGTGATTAAATTCGACTACATTTAAAATTATAGTTATTTTTAAATGACCACTTATTGTTATAAACTAAAGCAAAAGACAAGAACAATAGAACAAGAACAATAGCAATAGAGAGAAGAGTAGAGAGAGTTCTTCTTATTGAGTTGAGAGGGGTCTCAAGGGATGATTTACAATGGTAGGGGGCACCTCTATTTATAGGGGAGAGGAAGATTTAGCTACCACTAATAGAACTCTAAAATCTCTCTAATTAAATACATTAAAGACATTCACCTTAAATAGAAGTGTAAGAATCTTCTATTTCATAACACTCCCCCTTGAATGTCTATTCAATGATGTGCCTCATAAAACCTTAAAACCAAAACCCAATGGGAAAAATTAAAATAAGGAAAAAGAGTACACATGTTTGAATATGCGCCTATTGGTTGCCTCGTTAAAAACCTTGCAAGGAAAACCTAGTGGGACAAAACCTTGTAAGGGAAAAAGAGTGCAACGCGCATTGACTCCCCCTAATGAGTACATCAATTTATATCCTTGAGCATTTGCATTCCAATCTTGTGCATCATCTTCAAAACGATCTTTGATAGAGATTTGATAAATAAATCAACCATATTGACTTAAATAAATATTCCGCACCTTGAAATCATCATTCTTGATAGATATAAACATCTTCATATAATGTCGTGGAATAGCTCTTCAATATCTCCATAGATGCATTCTCAATGCCATCATGCTTATAGTTATAGCAAGATACATATGTACACAAATTGTACTAATGATGCGGTACTTCAGGACCAAGAATTGCATATGCTTCAAGCAACTTAAATCTTTCAAGTTAAGTCATATAAGTCGCATAATAGACTTTAGCTGCATATCAAGCTTTCATTAGTGATACTAAACAAATAAGATATCGAAAACTGACTATACATACCTTTGACTTTATACTTTCAAGCATTTGAACTATAGGTTCAAAACTTCATGTCTTTCATATGGAATCAATTCTTCTTGAATTGTATCTCTTCCATTTAGTTACTTTCTTTGAGTCAGCACATGCGTATAGCATGCTTTGCAATATGTTGCAATTGCATTTCCCTTTTTATGAACTACAGGTTCATATCATGATATTCGGGGATATACATATACAAATGAAAATTCATCCCATCTAACACTTTCTCAAGTGTTTATCATGTCTCCCCCTCATGTTAGTAAAGCTAACATGTTTCCTCAACTTTGGGAAATCATCTTTGTGCATTATGTCAATATACACAGCACCTTAATATAAGATGAAATTATTTGGTTCCTAACCCTGAACCACTTTTGAGGGGAGAATATACTCTCGTATACAACTTATATCAAACTGATATATACAACTTCGTTCTCATGAGGAACAGTTTAGCTATTAAGTGGAAAGCACTCAATAATTATCTTGCTAAACCAACTTTGATATAAACCAACTTATCAAGATTAACTGTCTTGAGTAGAGAATCTGGAAACTATGCTCGAAGTTAGATTACTGAGCGTTTTACCTCGCAAGCACGGCCAGGCTGCGGGTTAATAACAATTGCGCATGTAACCATTCCATAGATGCATCATATGTGGTATACATGGCGGGTGAATGGGCCCATATTCACCTTTGATATTTCCAGAATCAAGGGGCTTCAACCCGAACTCTTTAGTTGGTCAGTTCATTAATGAGAACAAGTGATACAAGAGTATTCGTAAAGAACTTTCTAGTTCTTTAATATTCACCTATGTGAATTTGCACATCATACTTAAAATGAGATGGCTAACATAAGTTATCAATATTGGTAAATTTCAAATTTACACCATGACATGTGCACTTATCAATAAACTTCGAGTTTATTATGACATGGCTTTATATACCAATAGATATCCACTTTATTGTGGCATTCTTTCGTTTGTGTAGTACAAACTGGAGAACAAAGCGGGTAGCTTTTCATATACAAATTACCCCGCTACAAGTTGTAGTAATAGGAGAATCAAAGCCTTCCTTTATTTATAGTCTCAATATAATCAATCGCTTTCGCGTGTACTTTGGAAACTGAATAAGTTTCTTTGAGACTTACTACAGCACAATACTCAATTGTGTTTCTCCAACATAGTAATAATTGGCTCTTCGAGAGCTCTCAATTAATTTTGTACTACCACAGACTGAGGTTCGAGATCCTCACATTCTTGCATTCCGTATTTTCAAGAGTCTCAGGCTCAATAGATTCTTCGTGAATCTCGGAATTAATCAAATCATGAGCGTCCTCATGTGATTCTTTCATAGTGTCATTTAGATCGTTCTTTTTCCTTTTTCTAGGATTTCGATCTTTGGAACCTAATGGTCTGTCACGCTTCTGGCGTGCATTTGACTCATTGGATATGACACTAGATATTTGTCCAATAGGGACTTCAATACGGATCGGAACATTTTCCGCGTGAATGTGGGATTTCGTTATCCTCTTCAAGTCCGTAAATGCGTCAGGCATTTGATTTGCTATTCTTTGCAAATGGATAATCTTTTGTACCTCTTTCTTTCAAATAGAGGTATGTGGATCAAGATGAGATAATGATACATTTCTCCACAAAATTTCCCATTTGGTTTCACCGACTTCTCCCCCTAATTTTGGGAAAAGTGTCTCATCAAATTGACAGTCTGCAAATAGTGCAGTGAACAAATCTCCTGTCAATGTTTCGAGGTAGCGAATAATGGAGGACGATTCATACTCAACATATATTCCTAACCTTCTTTGCGAACCCATTTTGGTGCGGGATGGCGGTGCTACAGGCACCTATACTGCGCATCCAAAGCTTCTTAAATGGGATATATTGGGTTCATGACCCAAAACCAATTGCAATAGGGAATATTTGTGTCAATTCGTCAGTCAGAGACGAACTAGCATTGCTGCATGTAACATGGCGTGACCCCAAACCGAAGTGGGCAGCCGACGAACTAGCATTGCTTCATACAAAATGGCGTGACCCCAAACCGAAGTGGGCAGCCGACAAACTAGTATTGTTGCATGCAAAATGGCGTGAACCCAAGTCGAAGCGGGCAGCCGACAAACTAGCATTGTTGCATTCAAAATGGCGTGAACCCAAACCGAAATGGGCAGCCTCGTTTTCATGAAGAATTCAAGATTATTCTCATCTATTGTCTCAATATGATATCCATTTTGAATGATATCTTTAAAACTCAATAAGTTCCTTTTAGGCTTGGAGGAGAACACTTTGATTGATATCGTTAAAACTCAACAAGTCCTTCTTAGACTTGGAGGAGAACATTGCATTCTCTATGATTAACGTCATGCCTTTGGGCAGAATTACAATTGCTCTTCCGGAGCCTTCAATCAATTTACTACTTCCATAGATTGTAGTAATGTTTGCCTTACACAATTACTCTTCTTTTCTTTGAGTATTGTATGTGTAGTACATGAATCAACTAGACAAATACTTTTATAGTTGGATGTTGATCCAAGTTCGCTTTGTGAGATATCCATATTTGATATCACATAGTTTAACATACAAAAGAAATACATAAATATAAGTATAAACAACTTCAATTCTTTTGTTTCGCGTTTAAACAGCGTTTTGGGAAGCAGTTATTTAGGATATTCGAATATTGTATTCTAATATTCGCATATAATGCCTTGCGGAAAAAATAATACTTTAATGCGAAAAATATTAGATATTCGAATATTTAAGCACATATTCTAATATCTTGCCAGATATTCGAATATAGGAATTCTGATATTCGAATATTTGGCCCAGATATTCGAATATCAGACTCTGATATTCGAATATCTGGCCTGGCGGAAAAAAGTTCGTTTTATTGCTAAATATTAGACGATCGACTAGTTTTTAGGTTAGTCGATTACCTCTACTGTACAATAAAAATATTTGAGCATATTGAAACATTCTAAAGGGCTAATACTAACATCATATCATGAATTAACTAATACGAGCTAATGCTAATGACTATTAATTTATTCATTGACTAATACAAGTAGAATCAAACAGCTCCATCTTCTTTCAACATGGTTCCATCACCGATTAGGTGGTCTATCTTTCCCTCGGGTTGCTCAAAGAAGTCTGCCACATCCAGGTGGGTGATATCCTCATTGTCGTCATAGACAAAATTTGTTTCAGGCCTTTTCTCTTTCGAGATGCTTGATAAAGGTCAACCAAGTGTCTTGGTATACGGCAAGTCCGAGACCAGTGCCCATTTCCACCGCAACGATAACATATAGTTTCTGAACTATTTGCCTTAGGATCTTCTGGACCCCGTTTCTGCTTTCGGTGGTTATCTCTCTTTGTGGGGTGACGGACTTCTTTGGAATTTCTTCCTTGTCCACGTCCTTGGCTTTGACCCCGTTTATGACCGTGATCATGGTCCCTTTTATGTTTGGCATAATGCGAGTGCACCATATCTGCTTCAGGCAGTGGTGTAGACCCAGTTGGTCTATTTTCGTGATTTCTCATGAGCAGATCATTATTTCGCTCAGCCACTAGTAAGAGAGAAATCAGTTCAGAGTACTTCGTAAAGCCTTTCTCTCGGTACCGTTGCTGCAGTACCATATTGGAGGCATGAAACGTTGTAAACGTTTTCTCAAGCATGTCGTAATCGGAGATGTTATCTCCACATAGCTTCAGTTTAGAAGTAATTCTGAACATAGCAGAATTATATTCAGAAACGGACTTAAAGTCCTGTAGCCTCAGATGGGCCCAATCATATCGTGCTTGTGGCAGAGTGACCAACTTCAGGTTGTCATATCTCTCCTTTAAGCTGTTCCACAAAACGAGTGGATCCTTGACGGTGAGATATTCAATCTTCAAACCTTCGTCAAGGTGGTGGCGCAAGAAAATCAAGGCCTTCGCACAATCTTGGGTGGATGCTTTTTCTTTATCTTTGAGGGTGTCTCCGAGACCCATAGCATCTAGGTGGATTTCGGCATCCAACACCCATGTCATATAGTTCTTGCCCGAAATTTCAAGGGCAACGAACTTTCTTTTCATAATGTCAGACATACTCGAAAATTAAATTAGGAAGAGGGAAAATACCTTGGATTTTCGAGAATGGTACTTGAGACGGTAGAGTCTCGTGCTGATAACGTGTTATAAACTAAAGCAAAAGACAAGAACATAGAACAAGAACAATAGCAATAGAGAGAAGAGTAGAGAGAGTTCTTCTTATTGAGTTGAGAGGGGTCTCAAGGGATGATTTACAATGGTAGGGGGCACCTCTATTTATAGGTGAGAGGAAGATTTAGCTACCACTAATAGAACTCTAAAATCTCTCTAATTAAATACATTAAAGACATTCACCTTAAATAGAAGTATAAGAATCTTCTATTTCATAACACTTATAAATTTAATTATTTTTGAATTTCTACAGCCTTTTAACATGTGTTTGTTATATGATGCAAACAAAAGCGCATTTCGTACTTGAATTTCAGTGAATATTCGCTCACTTTTATATACTAAACAAATCTCTCTCTATCAATATAAAGGAGTATTATTTGGTAGTTCTAAGGAGCGGATCTAGTGTAGAGGCTACGAGCTTGATCGAATTCATTAACTTACAGGCTAGTGTGGGGGCTTGATGGAATTCATTAGTTTAAGTCAAAGCTTTATATTTATTTTTAAAAAATTATATATATTTAAAACTTAATAACTAAAATAATTAAAATTTTAAATTTTGTAAACTTAAAATCTTGACTCGTTAATTTCAATAGATGTATAAAGCATAGTTGTTCTTTTAAAAAAAAAAAAAAAAAAGAGCGAAACAACCGGCAACTCCATGTGCTCCTTCCCTCCTCCATCTCTTTATATTTCAAGATTCTAACATCCACCACCTCTTCTTCTCTTCACAAAAACTCTATAGTCATCTTCTTTTTTCTTTCTAAATGTCTCCAAAAACCCAAATGGGAAATTGCATGAAAAATAATAAAGCTGTTATTCTAGGTCATGATCATGAAGAGAAAATTAAGGGACCTATTGAGGAAGCGGAAAAGGCAAAGGTACAAAGCATTAATAATAGAAGAAGAAGTGTTAGATTTAGAGTAGATGATGACAAAGAAGAGGGCCAAGAAATGATGAGAAAAGGTGTGGTAAGTATTAGGCTAGTTGTGACACAAGAAGAATTGATGTAAATATTGAATGGGAAGTTTAATTATTCCTCAGCAGATGAATTTTTAAGAAAAATAAGGTCAGAAAGTAGAGGTAAAAGAATAAGAAGCAGCAGAAGTAGATTACTGCACGATTGATTTTCTGAAAAAATAAGTAGTAGCACAAGTTGGAGGCCAACTCTTGAGTGTATTCCAGAGAACCACTAAAATTGTTCTGAATATTTCCTCCTATTTTTTTTCTTCTTTATCTTGTTGTGGTAACAGATTTGGAGGTTGTTAATATCTGGTTATATCTTCTGAATGATAAAGGTTAGTTTTTTATTTATATCTTTCTTGTTTTTTCTTTCTTTTTTTTGGTTTGAGGTTGGGGGGTTGGGGGAGGTTGTAGGGAGCGATTCCTTGATATATTCAGAATTTTGTTGATGTTAATTTCAGATTTTATGCGAAACTGATGCGTCACTAAAAAAAAATAGCTTATTTGCGGAGGGTATTTTCATATTTTGCGACAGTCGGCGAACCCCGTTATTTGATATTGCAGCGGTCTTCAAAACCACAACTATAAGGTTTGCCGCAATCATTTTGAGACAGTTTTTTAAAGCCCGCCGTAACTATTTAACGGAGGTTATTTTCCTACAGTTTAACCCCCACAAATTATAATTTTAATGAATGCACAACTTGTAAAAAATATATTGCGGAGGCTGAAACTGCCGCAAGATGGTTATTTTGCGGCGGTTTCAACCTACGCAATATATTTTCGAAAGATGTGAAATTTATTTTTGCTGCAGCTTTAACCCCCTCAATTTGTTTATTTAATGGCAGTTATAACCTTCCCTATTCCACTTAGATCTTTTTTTTTGGGGGGGGGGGGGGGAGCAATTACGGGGATACCTATTTTTCTAATACAATATTTTAATTATATTGAATAAATTTTAAGAGGCATTAATATAATACTAATGATGCATAAATGTTAAGTAACATCCATATAGCATAGAATCATAAGCATATTGTAATGTCATTAATTTCCAAAACTAACTTAAATACAAAATATCTAGTTCAACCATCCAAGTAAAGTATCATACTTAATCATCTATTACATTTGCAAAGAAATTCAATGATTTCATTAAGATTACTATCACTAGATGATCCTCTTACGCCCATAGGTAAAATAGATCAGCTAGCTGCATCACTTGGCTGCAAAGAAATAAAAAATATTTAAAGTTTTTTCTTTAGTTTTTCAAATTAAAAACTAGATATAATTAGATTTTATTTACCGCTGCCGGAGGAGGAAAAATGAAAATCCCAGCAAACTGTTCAGGTATTGTCCCTTCTTTCATAATCATATATGTCTCGAAAGCATTCATCATTTGGAGGTGTGCAGTCATCATTTGAGAATAGTTCTCTTGGCTTCGCATTTACAATATGATTGTACATCTCTTGGCTTTGATTGTGAGCATTTACAATCTGATTGTACTTCTCTTGGCTTTGATTGTGATAATTTACAATCTGATTGTACTTCTTTTCGCATTTGGACGAACATGAACCATTATCACAACTGAAATAATTTATACCTCCAAAACGACGTCTTGTTTGTCTAAAAGCTTTACTCGGAATAGCTCCTAACCCCAAGCACCTTACCCTTTCAGAATGCTCTTTTCCTAACACCTTACCAACAACATCATTTGGTGAAACTTCGAACTCATTTGTGACGCTTTGTTACAACTAGCTCAATTTTTTTCTGAATATAAGATATACAAAATTTATTGTCATAACTTCAATTGGTAATTGACAATATAAGGATATTGTATATGACAACGTAAGGATACTCTATCCAAAAGTAAAACTAGTGTTATTGAAACCCCTGGACACTTCCCTCATTAACGTCTCTCTTAGTCCATTTCCATACCTACTAACTAGGCACTACAATCCCATTTTAATTCAAACTAAACAAACTTATAATGTTCTTTTGTTCAAGAAATGGATACAAAATCTGCTATAAAAGGAGGAAGAATAGTAAAAATAGTGTAAAAATTCAAGATCTAATGTCATTTGAAACCTCCGAACACTTTTTAAAACTATTGAAGCAAACAGTATGCTCATCAAATAGAATTTGATCAGCCATGCAATTGATGTCCCACAAAATTATATTCCAGCTTCTAAACATTTTTCCCTCTAGTTATTTATCTTCATTAAAGAAGAGACCATTAAATAAAGGACAGAAATAATTCAACCAGCACTGGTATATACTCCAGTCCTTTCATCCGAAAGGATAGTAGAGTTTAGATTATGAGAGTTAAAAAGATAAAATGAGAAGTTTAAAATGAAATTATTTTAAATATAAAAAAGATTTTATTCTTTTATCAAAATAGAATGAATAAGAAAATACATAGAAATTGAAACAGAGCGACTATTAAATTTTAAAGAAACTAGAAAGGATATGGTAGTGAACATTATTGCTAACCACAAAACATATTGCAGTATCACCGGACCAGTAAAAACTGAGGAATCTAAGTGCAGTTCTTTTACTATGGACTTGTTTTATGCAAGATCTCCAATAAATGTACACCAAATATTCACCAATATTGGCTATTCTTTACAAAAAAAATATATTTTTTGACTATTATTGTGATCCATCGCCAAATGAGAATGTTTAACAAGCATTGCACCAAATGAGATGAAATTACATATTGTTGAATTAACATTCTTTATTTCTTTCTTTGAATCGATCTAAGTGCACTTGTCAACCAATTTAGGCAATGATTAAATTCTTTTAATGAAAAAATAAATCTGGATTTAATAATCTTTGCATCATATCTTTTGACAAATTTATAAAGATAAGTGTCTTTCTAGTGTTCCTTTCACTTAAATTTTACTAACGAAATTTCCCTCATTGAAAAATAGAACCTAAAGACATATGGATATGTCCAACTAAATACACATTCATATGCAACCAGCATCTGATCATTTACAAACATATATAGGCTCAGGCATCCACACTTGAGTCTTAGAATCCAAGAAAAATCAAAAGATTTCATTATTGAAAATGCTTATACTTGATCATATGCTTTAAAGTGAACATGTCAAAATTAAAAAGCTAAGTGACACGTCCCGCGCCAATTCTAGCCAGAATCAGCGCTCCGACATGTCCAACGCCTCCACATCCGCGCAACCACGCGCATGCTCCAGCATTCAATGCCACATTCAATGCCCGCCAGCCTTGTCTGCCCAAACCCGCATGCCTTGTCTGCCAGACACTTCACAGCATGCTTGCACAACTTTCCAGCCAGCTATCAATGCGCATCAGCACACTCCAGCACCAGCCATCAATGAACCAGCACGCCTGTCTGCCCATACAGCCAACCAAGACTGTTCAATTACCCCTTGTATAGTGTATAAATAGCATAGGACTTAGCCATTGTAAGGCATCCAACCATAATCCATTCATAGCCTTCCATCTATGTAATTTAGGCATTGTAAAGCATTGTTCAAAGGCAATAAAGCTTCTTTTCCCCTCTGAACTTTCTGTATTGTTATCCAGCGTTCCCTTAGTACGATTCTAGGCAACAAAAAGGCTTACTAGACTGCCATTTCCCGCAGGCTGGTTCAATCTAGTGCCGCACGTTCTTAGCTTCAGTCCTAAGTCCGTGACAAAGTGGTATCAGAGCAGGTTCTAAGCGCGAAACAATGGCTAGCGACGGAGAAATTTTTGCAACCCACACTGCCAAAGTCCTTGCAAACGTTACAAAACGAACCAAGAGCAAAAAGACCACAAAGAAAGCCAGTAAAATGCCGATCAATACTGTCCAAAGTGATTCCGCCAACGTTCTATCTCCAGACGTGAGTGATTGGGAACAAGATGAGTTACCCACAAACATTACTCCAGAGTTAGATTTGGCTACAAGGGTCAAAATAGCCCACAAAACAGCCGAGTTGCTGGGCAATCGCTTCAACAGATTCGAAGGCGAATTCGAGTCTTTCAAGGAGTCTGTGCTCGAGGAGAATGATAAGTTTCACAGGGACATTGATGAGCAGCGGGAAGCACGGGAAGAGACTCAAGCTTCCATTGAAAAGCTCACGAATCTGATCGAAGTTCTAAATGCCAGAGTGACGGAACTTGAGGAAGCTGTACGCCAACAGAAACATGCTGTTCCAGTCATTGAGCGCGAAGTGAGGATCGACGCTCCAAAGCCGCCCGTCTTCAAAGGTATCCGTGATGCCCGAGAGGTAGAAATTTTTCTGTGGCATCTTGAGAACTATTTCAAGTTCAGCAGAATAGGCAGCAACGAGTTGAAAATCCAAACAGCGGTTCTCTACTTGACGGAGAACGCGATGTTATGGTGGAGAAGGATGGATCAAGATATCAGCAAGGGGAATTGCACTCTCGATACATGGGAGCAATTCAAAACAGAATTGAAGAAAATGTTCTTCCCCAGCAACGTCTATGACGAGGGTATGAGGAAGTTACGAGAACTGAAGCAAACGGGCACTATCAAGGCCTACATCAGGGAGTTCACAACCCTCACTCTTCAGCTTCCGGAACTCGCCCAAAGGGACTTGCTGTTTTACTTCAAAGATGGTCTATCAAAATGGCCCAAATCTGAGTTGGAGCGGAGACATGTTTCCACTCTCAACGAGGCTATTGCACAAGCTGAAAGTCTAACTGACTATTCACAGGACCGCGGCACGGTGAAGCAGGTAAAAAGTAACCAGGCCAACAGCAGAGCAGAACGCGAGCGGGGCAGAAATATCCGCTCTCCGAGAAGGTCTCTTAGACAGGAGCTTGCTGAGAAGAAGAATCAGCCTAACCAGCAGCAGCGCAGGGAAACAAAATGCCACATTTGTGGACGACCGCACTGGTATGTAACCTGCCCTCAAATGAAAAGCTTAGGTGCCATGATCAAAGATCACCAGCAAAAATCAGTCAAGGAACAAGAAGAAAGTTCCGAGACTCCAGCCAAAGTAGGTATGATCGGACTTTGCGCCGCAACCACACAACCTGCCGGAAAACTGAATGCCTTCCCAACTCAATATGTGGATATCACCATCAATGGACACTCAGTCCGTGCCTTGGTGGACACGGGGGCAGAGGCCAATGTGATAACTCAAACGGCAGCAGACAAATTGAGTCTCAAGTACTATCCAATCGAGGTCCGGCTCAAAATAGTCAACGCCCCTCCGATACCAATCAAAGGTATTGCAAGCAACCTTGACATCATGGTAGGCGACTGGAGAGGTAAGACCAACTTCGCCGTAGCTCCTCTGGATATTTTTGAAGTGGTGCTTGGCCAGGAATTCTTCCGCCAATGCCCGTCTGTCATATCCCCTTATTTCCAGCAGATGATCATACTGGAAAAGGGTAAATCATGTTCGGTTCCGTTGGTTGACATGTCAAAGACTGCACACCTTCCACAGCTTTCAGCTATGCAGGTCGAAAACGTGCCCAAAGAGAACCCAAAGCAACCAGCAACCATCCAGAGTTCGAGTGAAACTGATGGTATCCCAGAAGGTATCCCGCCTTGCAGCGAAAGCACTGTGGTGGCCAACGCCTCAAGTCAGAAGGCAGAACTTGCTGCCATCGCAACAGTTCAATGTGACATTCGGGAGTCTATTAAGCAAGGTTTACTGCAGGATCCAGACGCGAAGAGGCTGATGGAACTGGCATCAAGGTAAGCCTCGAAGCTTTTGGGTTGAAGATGGCTTCTTTCTTACCACAGGTAGAAGGGTCTACGTGCCCAGGCATGACAACATCAGGAGGCAGATCATGAAGGAAAGCCACGACACCTTGTGGGCAGGTCATCCGGGGCAACAACGTACACGGGCCCTCATTGAAGCAGTCTATTATTGGCCAAAGATGCGGGATGACATCGAGGCTTATGTAAGAACTTGCCTTATCTGCCAACAAGACAAAGTAGAGCAGCGCCAACCTGGAGGACTCTTGGAGCCACTCCCTATAGTCGAACGTCCGTGGGAAAGCATCACCATGGACTTTATAACCGGCTTGCCGAAGTCCAATGGTTTTGGTACTATCATGGTAGTGGTGGACAGATTCTCTAAATACGCCACCTTCATACCAGCCACACCGGGGTGTAATGCAAAGGATGCAGCCCAACTTTTCTTCAAGAACGTAGTCAAATATTGGGGTCTGCCAAAGAACATCGTCAGCGATCGTGATCCCCGTTTCACAGGTAATTTCTGGAGGGAATTATTTCAGTTTCTAGGTACGGAGATGCACTTCTCTACCAGTTTTCATCCTCAAACGGACGGCCAAACCGAGAGGGTAAATGCCTTAGTGGAATGCTACCTGAGGCACTATGTAAGTTCAAATCAGAGGGACTGGGCTAAGCTTCTTGATATTGCCCAATTTTCTTATAACTTGCAAAGGAGCGAAGCAACCGGGAAAACACCATTCGAGCTTGCAACAGGTCAGCAACCGCAAACTCCCCTATCACTGCCAGCAGCACCTGAAGGGAGGAGTTTGGGTGCCTATCATCTTGCCAAAGGGTTCAAGGAGCAGCTAGACACTGCAAAATCTCACCTTGCCAAAGCAGCTAAGCGGATGAAGAAATTTGCCGACCGGTCGCGACGTCCAACAGATTACAAAGTCGGAGACTTGGTGATGGTAAAGTTCAATTCGAGGCAATTCAGGGCACTAAGGAACATGAGACACAGTCTAGTGCGCAAATATGAGGGACCTTTCCGGATTCTTGCCAAGGTTGGTAAGATCTCTTATCGGTTGGACCTACCCCCCGTCCTCAAAGTTCATCCAGTTTTCCATGCAAGCGTTCTCAAGCCTTACCATGAGGACAAGGAAGATCCAACTCGGGGGCAAACGAGTAGGCCGCCCATCACTGTTACGGTTTCACATGATAAAGACGTACAAAATATCATGGACTATCAAGTAAAGCAAAGACGGGGTCATCCGGCACAAGCCATGTTCCTCGTCCACTGGAAGGGACAATCTCCAGAAGAAGCTACATGGGAAAGGTACGAAGACCAATGGCAGTTTCGAGATAAGGTAACCGAATTCCTACAGATGCAGGATGCGCCGAGGTCGTCGCATTATCAGGTGGGGGAGCATGACACGTCCCGCGCCAATTCTAGCCAGAATCAGCGCTACGACATGTCCAACGCCTCCACATCCGCGCAACCACGTGCATGCTCCAGCATTCAATGCCGCATTCAATGCCCGCCAGCCTTGTCTGCCCAAACCCGCATGCCTTGTCTGCCAGACACTTCACAGCATGCTTGCACAACTTTCCAGCCAGCTATCAATGCGCATCAGCACACTCCTGCACCAGCCATCAATGAACCAGCACGCCTGTCTGCCCATACAGCCAGCCAAGACTGTTCAATTACCTCTTGTATAGTGTATAAATAGCATAGGACTTAGCCATTGTAAGGCATCCAACCATAATCCATTCATAGCCTTCCATCTCTGTAATTTAGGCATTGTAAAGCATTGTTCAAAGGCAATAAAGCTTCTTTTCCCCTCTGAAATTTCTGTGTTGTTATCCAGCGTTCCCTTAGTACGATTCTAGGCAACAAAAAGGCTTACTAGACTGCCATTTTCCGCAGGCAGGTTCAATCTAGTGCCACACGTTCTTAGCTTCAGTCCTAAGTCCGTGACATAAGTGTGAAATTTGAGAATTTTTTCTAACCAATAACTTTTTTTTAGACGCAAATCCCTTGATAGTTAATTCCAATGTTAGAAGAAAGTATTTTCTGAAACCCGCCTAAGTTTCCAACTGACTATAGGTGAATCCATTGTTAATCATAATACTTGAAATATACCTCAAATAGTTGGGAGGCATACCCTCTTGTACATAACAGACTGCAGAAATTTACATATATTTCTCTTGCTGCTTCATTAACATATGACTCATCTTCCTTCTTATGAGTAGCAAGATAGAGTTGCGCTCATCCAGGGTTTTGTCCAGATTCAGCCATCAATAAATAAAAAATCAAGTCAGAATAACTTGACTAAATAGGAACAGTTTTAAAGTTTAGTTAAAGCAAAACATATTGAATTAACATTTATCATCATTTCAACTCTTCTTCTGGAGTTTGGTTTGGAACCACCAGTGTGTGCAACAGTTTGTTTCTTCCGAATTTCATCATTTCTTTTACTCATTTCCTTGTAAAAATACACATAACTCAAATATACAAATAAAGAAGTATATAATTACACATACTAATTGAAGCATTCAAATAAATACCATTGTCTTTTCATTAAAACGGTAAGCAACATAAGAGGTCCATTGATCCTGTGGAATCCCTGATGGAACATTATCCATAATCTCAGCTTTGGTCTTAAGTGGGTCATTGAACTCTTACCACAACCTTAGCCGGCCTGAACTCCACTTCTTTTCGATAGAACAATAAACATATGCTCATGAATTTAACTCAGTTGTCTTAAAACAGAATCGTGGCTACAGGAATGAAACTTCTGTTAGTTAATTTATTACATGCAAATATACAGTCTAACGCCATAATATAGAGTTAAAACAATAAGAAAATAGAGCTTATACCTATATAATTCAATCAAAGCAATAATTGAAGTATGACTTAGGTAAATCTGGACATTTTTTGAAGTGAATTGGAAATAAGGAGCAATCGGTTGCTAAAATTCCACAAAAGCATGCAAAAACACCTTGCCCTTCTCCAATTGGCTGATCCATATCATCAAAACAATACATTTTTCGTCGGATAAATACATCACATCCCTAACCTTTACTTTGAGTTTCTTGGTAGCTCCGTGCGAATCTTTAAAAATAAACATCAAGTTAAAAGATCAAACTAACTTTTGTACATCACATTCATTATGTTTTCACTTATAGTACAAAGAAGGATCCTTCCTATCATGTTTCCTCGGATATTTCAGATCTCAATAAGTTGACCAAAAACAACATGTTGTTGAGTTTTTATATATTTACATTCTGTTTTTACTACATAATTTAGTGCTATTTCGATACTCTTAAAGAGTGAAAGTTTTCAACTTTGCTTTTTACTGATGAAATAAGTATGAAGAAGAGAGAAATCACTCGAAAATATAGACTAAGAGAGAAAAATTTCAAGCAAAAGAACAAACATAAAACTATATTTTTTCCAATCAAAGAAACTGATCCCCCAACACAAAACAAACATAACCAAGTGTGATCTATCAAGATCAGTAGACACCGAAAAGATCCATAACTGAAGACATAATAGCAACAACACAGAACATAAGGTTAGCAACTGCATAATCTAGGTCAAAATACAGAACTCTAAAATTCCTAGCTTTCTCTACACACCAAGAGGAAATAGAAAAACATAAGATGATCTTCTAATATATATTGCACTCCAACCAACATAAGAGAGAAATCCATATATGTTGATTATTCTTTTCACTTGGAGGGGTACTATTTCAGTTACTACCATGACTTTGGGTAGAATCTGGGCAGAAATGGGGCAGAATTTTTCTGAAAAAGATTTATCATCATTTCGACGCTTTTTGGACGTTTAGAAAGAAAAAAAACAAAAGAAGAAGAAGAAGAAGAAGAATGAAAATAAAAACATACCTTGAATAAATAGTGACGCTTGAATAAATCAAGAAAAGAATTACCTATTGCATCAATTGTCCAATGTTGCAGATACTCACGTCCAAGACGCTTTTTGGATTGTACCAGTTGTGATGCTGCCTGAACTAGCGGGGCAGGCTGTGATGTGGCCTGACCTGAATGAGCCGGCTGAGTTGCAACCCGAACTGGTAGGGCTTGCTGTGATGTGGCTTGAACTGAATGCGCCGGTTATGCTGCAGTCCAAACTGATGGGACCGGTTGTGATGTTGTCCTAACTGATGTAGTCTGATATGCTGCAACCCGAACTGATAGGGACGGATGTGATGTAGCCTGAACTGAATGAGCCAATTGTGTTGCAACCCGAACTGACGGGACCAGCTGTGATATGGCCTGGACCGAATGAGCCGGTTGTGCTGCAGTCTAAACTGACGGGGCCGACTGTGATGTTTTCCTAACTGATGCAGTTTAATGTGCTGCGGCCTGGACTGAAAGTGTCGGTTGAAAAAAAGATACCAACTGTGGCGTATCATCAAGATGTGAAGGTGTTGATTCAGTTGTTAATAAAGGTTGTGCTACATCTTGTGAAATAGATGCTGGCTGAACTGAGTTTTGCAAGTTCTAGTAACGCTTGGCCCTCGGCATATTTGGGATCAATAAAATACATTGCATGAAACTATATACCATAGTGGTGAAATATAGAACAATTTAATTACAAAGTTTCATGTACAAGAGTCATACAATCATCATGTTAGTTGCTCTACAAAATACCTAATTAACAGAATCATGTAGAATTAGTGCTACGATGAAACAATCAAATAATCTAATTACTTGCAATCTAGATCACACCTTGCAACTTCAATTCAAGAAATGTTTAGGAGAGTGAGTGAGAATTTTACTTCTATGTTTAGGAGAAAGGCTTTCTTGCATTGGTATTAATTGATAATTATATTGGTAGCATGCTTCAATCATCGTTTGTCTCAATTAAGTTGCTTCAGTCCAGTTACTTTCTCTTAAAAGCAGTTCCACTTAATAGCAAACATGTCGAAGCATGAATTCTGATAAGTTGAGTTGTGTCCTGATACTTGGAATATTTGGTGAAGAAATTCACAGGTGTGATTTTTTGGTGTCAGACATGTCTGCCACAAAATCTTAACTCTGTATAAGTTTTTCTTTTTGATGAGAAAGGTAGAAGTCATAATAGTAAGTACCAAGAAGGTACTGAAATGGTAGAAGAGAAAGGATCATCTCCTTCTACTGATTGAAGGAGTACATAAGTTCAAATAAATATTCAAAATCAGTTACAGAAGTATTCTTACAGCAATAGAAAAGGCTATTAGGACATTTGGACTTCACAAATGCTCTTTCCTGCCAGAAAAGCATTTGTTGTTTAGCTCAAGCCAAATGCACCAAGGAAATAGCACTCTATAAGTCTCTGGTGTCATTTGAGATAGTCTTCCCTCTCAATCGCTCAAGGTTTGTTGAATAACTCATTGAAGTCCAAGTGTACGTCGAATGTAATAAAAGATGATTAAAAAGTTCTAGTGCTTCGAGTAGGATTTTTTTAAGAACATAAGCATGAAGCACGGAGCAATATGAATGATCTTGTGGCAGAATATCAGCAGTACCAAGATGCAAGAATTGGAGAAATAGTGATTATGGAGATGAAGATGCAAAAGATCAAGAAATAGAGACAAAGGCAATATTGAATAGTGACACTTGAATAAGTTATGATAAGAATTACTGATTGCATCAATTGTCCAATGCTGCGGACATTCACGTCCGGGACGCTTTTTAGATTGTGTCAGCTGTGATGCTGCCTGTTTTGATGGATCCAATTGTTATGTGGCCTGAACTGAATGAGCCGGCTGTGCTGTAGCCCGAACTGACGGGGCCGACTATTATATGGCCTGAACCGAAGGAGTTGGTTGTGCTGCAGCCCGAACTAACAGGGCCGGCTGTGATGTTTTCCTAACTGATGCAGTCTGTCGTGCTGCGGCCTGGACTGAAGGTGTCGGTTGAAAAAATGATACCAACTGCAGGGTATCATCAAGATGTGAAGGTGTTGATGAAGGTTGTGCCACATCTTGTGAAGTAGATGCTGGCTGAACTAACTTTTGCAATGTCAACGCTTGGCCCTTGGCATATCGAGAATCAATAAAATAAATTGCATGAAACTATATACCAGAATGGTGAAATATTGAACAAACTAATTACAAATTTTCCTGTACAAAAGTCATACAATCACCATGCTAGTTGCTCTACAGAAGCAATGAGATTTTCAATTAAGCACTTTTGAAGTACCTTTAAGAAAACACTTGCCACAAATATAGAAAATTAACATCCAATAATTAGAAAATTATCTTTCTCACACATATAAAATAACCTAATTCCTAGTCAGACATATGCTCCTCTATTGCAACTTGGATATCCTCATAATTAATATAAAAAGATTGTTCCAATTCTTGTAGTTGGTATGGCTCATTCTCGTAAATTTCTTCTTCATCAAAATTTCCCATGTAAAACAAATCTCTTGGTTTTAGATGCACAACAACACTCCATTCTTTATCAGTTTCATCATTAATATAATGGACTATATTTGCTTGAGACGCTTCAATATAAGGATCATGATCCTCGCGATTACCCCTGTGAATCAATCTAAAAAAATTGACACAATTAAATTTCCAAACATCTATTTTGAACCCTATATCCCGAGTAGTGCCAGTGCTGGCATTTGAAGAGCACAACCATAAATCGTCCATAATAATTGAGCTCAATTATGTTTTCCAACTTCCCCTAATATGGCAACTCTGCTTGTGTTATATTTCTATCAGCATTATATGCAATACAAGAGATGTCAGAGGTAAGAAAAACTCCACTATTTTGAGTTTTCAATCCTTGTTCTCTAGACACAGTTCGAAACTTGAATCCATTAATGTTATATGCAGTAAACCTTCTTGCATCTGGCATTGGACCTCGTGCTACGAACTCCAAATCAGTAGATATTGTGTTTGCTATATCTGGATTCATGATCTGAACAAACAAAATTATTTCTTTTAGATAATCTAAATTAATACAATTTATGCATAAATAGATATTAGCTATATTATTTACTCACTGGTTTTGAAAACCAATCAAGAAACTCTTTATTAACTCTTCTCACTACCTTTGTTGCAGAAGGTTTTCGACTTCTTGAATTCGTTTTAATGTGGTTCCAAAATTCACTACAGAGGAATCACCTACATTAATTTAATCATTTTACTTTAAAAAATTGCTAAAAATAAATTACAATAAACTTTCTTACTCAATAAATGGTTTCACTGCTGCGCAATTAAGTAACACGTATCGATGAGCTTGAGTCTTCTCCAAAGGAGACAAGGGAAATATTTTGGAGCCTCCAATAGGTTTACCTTGTTGAGGGAACAAAGATGATACTTCAGAAGTCTTATGATGATTTAGCTCATCGTATACACGTATAGGCCTATTTATCCTTGACTAGGTACTCTCAAAATAACGAGAACAGAGAGTCAGAGCTTCTTCAACAATATAACCTTCAGCAATAGAACTTTCTGTTTGTGCTTTGTTCCCTACAAGAGACTTGAAATGACCTAACAATCTATAACGAAAATGAAATATTATTGGAACAAGCATTCAGTTTGAATTAATATTAAAATTTTGATCTACAGAATGTTATGAAATAATAAATTTTTACCTTTCAACAAAATACATCCATCGATAATGTACTGGACCACCTTGTATCACTTCATCTACTAGATGGATAGTTAAATGAACCATGACAGTGAAAAAGATGGAGAGAACAAAATATCTAAGTGAAAAAGTGTGAGTACAGTCCGATTTTGTAGCTTCTCTAGGTCAGATAGGCTCAAACTTTTCAAACAGAGATTTTTAAAAAAGGAAGAAAGCTCTACCAAGACCGCAACAATCTCATTGGGAAGCAAATTTCGAATTGCAACAGGCAACAATTATTCCATGATGATATGACAATCATGACTTTTTAATCTGAATATCCTCTTCTGATCCATATCAATACAATCAGAGATATTAATTGAGTAACCATCCGGCACCGAAATATTCTTTCATATTTTAAGGAAGGCGAGTCTCTTCTCTTTTGGGGTTGCAAATGCAGCAAGGTGACATTTTTCCTTCTCATCTGGCCAAAGATCACGCCTTATACCCATATCTTGTATATCTTTTCGAGCCTTGACATGATCCTTTGATTTATCTTTATCTATTAGCAAAGTGTATATAATATTGTCAAATACATTCTTCTCGATGTGCATGACATCCAAATTATGGCGCAACGAGTTGAATTCCCAATATGGAAGATTGAAGAATATACTTTTTTTTCTCCATTGCTGGGTTGCACCTTCCCAATGTTTTCTTTGTCTATTTCTTTTCTTTCTAGCATTCAACTCTACTGGCCTTCCAAATGTAACATTGATTTCTTTCACTTGTTGCTAAATGTCTGACCCCGATAACTTCCTCGGCGGATTCCTCTCCTTCACATCTCCAAAAAATGATGCTTCATCAATCTAAATGTGTGATTTCTTGCCAAAAATCAATGATGACCAATAAAGCCCCATTTTCTACTGTGAGGAAGTCGACATGGTTCCGTGTCAAAATTACAAGAAGGGTATGCCAAACCAGTATGTGTGTTCCAACCAGATAAGATATCAAGTCCAGAAAAATCACTGACTGTCCACATAAGAGCTGCTCGCATTTTGAACATTTCATTCTTTGATGAACCACAAGTTTCCACACCTTCATACCATAAGTCATTCAACTCCTTGATAGGGATGAAATAAGTATACATCTATATTATTACCCGCTGCACGTGGACCTGGAATGATCATTGAGAGGATGAAATTTGGTTTCTTCATGCACAACCAAGGTGGAAGATTGTATGGAACCAAAACCACAGGCCAAATACTATAATTAGTACACATCATTCCAAAAGGATTGAAACCATCAGGCCTAATCGAACATTTCGGGGATCAGAAGCAAATTAAAGAAAGGTTGTATCAAACCTCTTCAATGCCTCACCATCTCTAGGATTCCTCATTATTCCATCTTTGTTACTATTCTCCGCATGCTATCTCATATGATCTGCAGTCTTAAAACACATGAATAATCTCTGCAACCTTGGTATTTAGTGGAAAGTAACGCAAAATTTTTGCAGGCTTTTTTTTTCTTCTTCTTACTTGTAGCAGGCATGCGATGATTGTTGCCGCTCTCATTAGGCTTCCATCTAGATATGTGACAATACTTGCATGTTTCTTCATTAGCATCATCTCCCCAGTATAACATGCAGTCATTTGGACAAGCATCTATCTTTATATAATTAAGACAAAGCTTTTTAATGATTTTCTTGGCCTCATAAAAACAATTAGGTATACTTCCAAAGTTAAATGCATCTCTCAATAGATCTAGTATCATAGTCATTCCCTTGTCACTTAGCCCAGACAAACTCTTTATATGATACAGCTTTAATAAAAACTCTAGCTTTGAGTACTTTGAACCTTCGTACAATTCTTGACTTCCATCTCTAAGCAACTCAAAAACGTCTTTGCTATTTGAAGCAGGCATATCATTTGACATTTCTTCTTCTCTCCCTACTTGTGATGAACCTACATCAATACCTTCATTTCTTGAGCCCCGAAATGCTTCATTAATCAATACGTCCACTGAATTTTTAGCAAGTAGTATATCTTGAGTGACTTCTATGTTATTAAAGCTCTGCAACACATTTATTTCGCCATGAAAAACCCAAGTGACATAATCTTGAGGGAAATCGCTTGCAGGTTAAATGATCGAATACTATCTCTCTAGTCAACCACTTCACAAAACCACATTTAGCACATGGACATTTTATTCTATCTTCTATAGCTCCAGTTTTAAATGCAAAATCTAAAAATTGATTCAAACCAAACAAATATTCATTGTGTTCCTTGGCAATCAAATCCAAAATTTATCCATGGAAAAAGTATTTGAAAGATCTGAAACCTTTGAGAAGCGTAGCTAATGACCCAAAATCAGGTTAGTATGCCACCAATGAGGACTCTTCTAATTAGGGGTGTTCATTGGGCGGATTGGGCGGCTTTTTACTCTAACGGTTTGGCTTAACGGTTATCGGCTTTTAAATGTATTCATTCGTTAGCCACCCGATAAGATATCGGGTGGATTGGTATCGGGTTAGCTCTTATCGGGCGGTTACTGGGCGGTTTATCTGTTTAATACCTAAGGGCTCAAATGTATTCTGTCCGCACACTGCATTCAATTTATAATGCAAGGCTGCAAGCTCAGTAGCTCACGCCTCACTGTCCAGTTTGGTACATCAGCTATGCCTTGTTCAATTTTAAGGCACAACTAATTTTTTGATTTTTCCAGATGCGATCACTTGCAAAGAATAAAGAGATCCCTCCAGATGGTTTTATGTGCCCTGGTGGTTGGAAGGTTTTGGTGGAATACTATGATAGTTTGACTCCAGCCGGGAACGACAGAGTTCCCGAACCTGTCCCAGTTTGAAAGTATCATCACTATCAAGGTGTACCCCAATGTGTTTGGGGGAAACCTTAAAATGTGATATGGCTCCTGATTTGGTGCACATTCCTCTCAAAGGACAAAACAATAATAATAGTGGGGCACTGGTATTGTGTGAGAAAAGTTGTCTCCATCTTGTAAATTATTAGTGCCAAACATGGCACCTTAACTTTGTCGACACATCTGTTTGCAGTTGTATCATAGGTTGTGCTGTCATGAATATGGATTTAAGGTTTTCTGTTATATATATTTTTATATTTAATATATATAATAATATAAATAAATTTTATATATATATATATATATATATATATATATATATATATATATATATATTCTTAACGGGTTAACGGATTACCCGTTAAGAAAATTGAATAATCCGCCCCCGATAAGCCGTTAAAATAAAAAAAATTTAATCCGTTCCCCGTCCGTTAAGCCGTTAAGCCGTTACCATTAAGCTATTAAGCTTCGGTTCGGTTCGGTTTTCGGTTTCGGATCGGTTTTGAACACCCATACTTCTAATGAAGAGAGTTTGATATAACCTACAAGATTTTCACGAAGAAAACTAATTTAGTAACTTTTCAATTTTATAAGGTCAGATACATACTTTAAAATTTTATAAGCTAAATAAAAGGAAATGTGAAGTTAGATAGTTATCTAGCATGAACAACAATCAGAACATATTCGGATGAATATATACTACTAAACTAAGAGTACTATAGGAAATATCAATGTATTTCTTGGCTTTCTCCATTATTATTCAACAGAGGGACCAATGCTAAGGGACTTTATAGAGAGGGGATGCAATGGTCTGAATGAGTTTATAACTAAATTCATTTCCATGTAAAATACGTTTCATCACAATCTAAATTCAGATTTTTTCAGGAAAAGATTATATGCCACGGATTGACCATTAACTTTATGGTCTAAATGAATTTATAACTAAATAAATAATAAGCTACTGCACTGATAATACATCTCTTCAAGTTGCACTAATAATTATTTGCAAAATATTATAGTGAATCTGAGACCAATTTTAGGAGTCCAAGTATATCTTCATCTACCGAATGTACAACCAAAAATAATCCAAGTATTAACAAGATATTAATGTTGCATAATATTTTGCTTAAAGATTGATAACTGTATTACTACTATGGCAAACATATGTGCCTAATCATCAATTGATTTAAAGATGGAAGATGCTATACTAACTAGTCCACACTTAAAGTTGCTTCTACTGAAAATAAAGGTATCAAAAGTGCTGCTGCAAGATTGGCTCTCAGAAAATTAATTGTTTCTCGTCCTTTTGGCTTCATGTTTGATCCATTACTAAAAGTAACTTTCATTCCTCTCCTCTTTGTATTCTTTTTTTCTTTCACAATTTTCTTTGCTTAGGTTATGATCTTTCTTTCTTTTCTCGAATAATTTCTGTTGAGTTCTTTTTTCAATCTTCTATGTTTTTGTTTAGTTTTTTTAGTTACTTTAACTATTATTGTTTCTATTTTATACTGAATGCAATTATGATTATTTGAAACTAAGAAATAGGGAGATGAAAATTCATTGTTCTCTATTCCATTCTACTTGCTACCAAGTCACTTCAAAGAGCAAAACTAAAACTATTTGTTGAACCATTGTATTTGTCACTAGCTCTGACTTGTACAGGTACTGAAAAACTAAAGTGACATGATTCTTCAATAGAGTTTAGATTATATATATGAACAGTGTAAATTTTCTTACAATATTAGTTCGAAAACTGCATATTCGTAAACATCACCAACCAAATCGCAACTCCAAAAAAATAGTTTTCAAACACATAAAGCACATCTACAACAAAACCAATTTGAATCTGGAAAGGAAAATAAATTAATATTCATAGCTTCTAATCATTTCTTTTTTATGTCACATATTTGTTGCAGCTAACTGCAACCAGAGATATCTTTCTACATTATTTTTATACATCTTAAACTTTCAAATTATTTGAAGTCCTTTTTAATACTTTTTATTTTCTACTACACATACAATATCTAAATATTCAACACTATTGGCATCTTCTGTACACAACCACCAGTTCGACATGTCATGGAGCTATTGGTGATTGACCTGTTATTACTTTTTATATCATTTTCCTACAACCACCTCTAGGCCTCCATCCTCAAGGGGTGCACAATATGCAACCAAACTACTTAACTTCGTCCCCTGTATTCTTTCGATAGCCCTATGCAAACAACATGTGATAGCATTTGTATTTTTTTCGAGAGCAAAAAATTCCACTGAATGAATTATTTAATACTAAATAAATTATTCTTTGCTCTGATGTAATTCATGGGATAGTATACACCATGTTTCCTCTCTGTTGTACATGTTATTCTCCAACTGCTCGGTTATAGTAAAAGAAAGTTATATTGTAGGTAATTCTCCATACTTCCATGGGTTCAAGCAAAATTCAATGCTTTGAAGAATATCTATGGTTGAATACCTGCAGATTTAGGAAAATAAAAACACAATAGAGCCAATCAGATAAGTGACAAATCATATATTAACTAGCATTATGGACGGGAACGTTTCTTAGTCTTACTAACAAAATCTAGATTCAAACTTACAACTGATAAAATTAGAAGTATTGCATAGGTAAATATGATTATAACCATGACTAATAAGCTCATCAATAAGATTGTTGTAATACCTATAACCCGTACTCTTGAATAATAATGCATGGAGAAAAAAGATACTACAGAAGAAAATTCTTGGCATGATTTTGTCATCTCTATATCGTTGGGAACCAAGAGCATATAGAACTCGATAAAAATATTATGTCGTCCAAAGAAGGAAAAGCATCACATTTCCAATTGAACGAACTTGTCTACTTAATAAGGTAATTCAGAATTGTATTAACACCACAATGATTCTTATTTAGGCAGAGTCAAAAGTGGTAGCGTAAGACTTGGATATTGATTAAAAAGTTGAAAGATTGTCAGACCATGAATGATGTAACGGTAAAACTGTGTGTTTATTCAATTAGCAAACTGGAAAACTGAAGTCAACAAACTGCTAACTATAGCATTTTGCCCAATCACTTAAACTATTTACAACGAGGCAAAACAAGTGGTACTACTAGAAAAGCAAGCAATTTTCTGATAATCCTATCGGCTCCAGCTTCAAGCAAATGGCCTGAAGAAACAGTGAAACAAGAATCTAAAATGTTATTAGTCTACCCAGTTCATGACTAATAAGCTCATCACTAATATCAATATAACCAGTGTGTTTATAGAACTATAGAAGTGTTAAGGGTATGGCTTGTCTTGGTAGGACAAGAATATCTCTTCCTTCTCAATTTTCAGCTACATTTAGCTTCCCTAGAAAATTTGTTGTTTGTTTGAGCTCTTCAACTAATTCTAAGGGTGTTGTCCTTTTTGGAGATGGACCTTATTCTTTCCTTCCCTTCCTAATAATGATTTTTCCTACACTCCACTTTTTATTAATCCAGTAAGTATAGCTTCAGCTTTTTCCTTAGGACAACCCTCTTCTAAATACTTTATTGGAGCAAAATCCATCAAGATTAATCAAAATATTGTCCCACTAATACGGGTTGTAAGGCATTCTTTAAGAATCTTTTTACTGGCAAAGTATTCAACTGATTAATATTCTACTAAATCTCGTTAACCCCATTGTGGATTAGATTCTTAAATTCTTCACTTTCTCATATTTGATACTTTATAATACATTAATTAATTATTACATTGAGTAGAAAAGGAAAGTTGTGACCAATTCCCTTTAAAATAAAAGTTTATCTTTTGTTATAGAAGAACACATAAAAGAAAGCAGCAGGTTATACATTCTGCCTAATAAATATGTTCTCTCTTTTCGAGATCCAAAAGTGGAGAATATTATGCATTTTATGGGGTACGTAGGATCAAACATAAAGCAACTCTCAAGTGGCAGAACTTTAGGCGGCAAGAAACTTTACCAGAGACATTTGATGACAATGAGGATAGAATATCAGAGTTGCCTATACATATCATATCTTATGCCACACTAGCCTTGAACCGAAAGAGGCGGGTCAAAGTTGTGTCCTGAAACTTGTGTCCTGTCAAAGAGATGGTACTTTTATTGGACCACACGACCAAAGCTGATACTCACTCAATTACCAGACCGCTAGAAGCGTAGTCATATTCCCCTAAAACCTCATGTTGAACAAAACTTGCGTCTTGAACAACTCACCCTGATATATATATTCATCATAATCCAAAATTGACTCCTCATATCGATCGATGGATTGATTTAGCGGTTAAACTTAACCTCAAGGTACTGCAACTGTACTTTTTTTGGTAATTATTATAGTTTACCAAATGCAATTTATACTGCTAAAAGACTGATAAATCTGACACTAAGTGATTACAAGTTTGAATTTGATACTATTATCACCATAAACAACATCATAAGATTCTATAATCTTAAATATCTTTATTTATATGAAGTCTATATCTCAGAAGAATATATCGGTAGATGCTTGTTCCTCACTGTATTATATCTATTTTGTTGCTCGAGTATAAAAGAATTATAGTACATGTTTTTTGCCTACTACATTTGGAGTATCTTTATGTTCAGTTCTGTGACATTCTGTGAGTCAGCGTCCAAGCTCCAAATCTTCGAGGAGAATTGAAAAATTGGTAATGTGGATGCTTATAATAACTTACAAATACTAAAATTGAGATGTGCCAACATCACTGAACAACAACTTCAAGACCATTTTGCTAAATACTCAAACATTTCAGAATTGGAATTAATATTTTGCGATAGCCTAAAAAATACATTTTCATAATTATAGAATAAAATGATCCATCAATATTGTTCGCATTTACAATAGCTAGAAAACAAAATAGGGAATTCAAAAAAGTACTCAAATGTAGTTGTGCTGGAAAGAAAAAAATAATATTCAACACTATGAAGAAAACTAAAAATGTTATGAAATAATATAAAGACAAGAACAATAATGCAAGAACAAGAGCAATAGAGAGAATAGAGAGAGAGAAGTATTCTTATTGATACTTAGAGAATGTTAGGAGTGTGTTACAATGGTAGAAGACCCCTTTATTTATAGGGAGTGGGATGATTTATCTACCAAGAATAGAACTCTAGAATCTCTCTAATTATAGACATTCACCTTAAATAGGAGATTTCATAACACTCCCCCTTGAATGTCTATTCAACAATGTGCCTCGTTAAAACCTTAAAACCAAAACCCAATGGGAAAAATTAAAGAAAGGAAAAAAAGTACACATGTTTGAATATGCGCCTATTGGTTGCCTCGTTAAAAACCTTGCAAGGAAAACCCGGTGGGACAAAACCTTGTAAGGGAAAAAGAGTGCAATGCGCATTAACTCCTCCTAATGAGTACATCAATTTATATCCTTGAGCATTTGCATTCCAATCTTGTGCATCATCTTCAAAACGATCTTTGGTAGACGTTTGACAAATCAACCATATTTACTTGAATAAATATTCCGCACCTTGAAATCATCATTCTTGATAGATGTGAACATCTTCATATAATGTCGTGGAATAACTCTTCAATATCTTCATAGATGTATCCTCAATGCCATCATGCTTATAGTTATAGCAAGATACATATGTACACAAATTGTACTAAGGATGTGGTACTTCAGGACCAAGAATTGCATATGCTTCAAGCAACTTAAATCTTTCAAGTTAAGTCATATAAGCCATATAATAGACTTTAGATGCATATCAAGTTTTCCATGTCATGCTAGACAAATAAGATATCGAAAACTGAGTATACATACCTTTGACTTTTATACTTTCAAGCATTTGAACTATAGGTTCAAAACTACATGTCTTTCATATGGAATCAATTCTTCTTGAATTGTATCTCTTCCATTTAGTTACTTTCTTTGGGTCAGTAAATGCGTATAGCATGCTTTGCAATATGTTGCAATTGAATTATCCCTTTTATGAACTTCAGGTTCATATCATGATATCCGGGGACATACATATACAAATGATAATTCATCCCATGTAACCTTTTCTCAAGTGTTTATCATGTCTCCCCCTCATGTTAGAAAAGCTAACTTGTTTCCTCAATTTTGGGAAATCATCTTTGTGCATTATCATGTCAATATACACGGCACATTAATAATAAGATGAAATTATTTGGTTCCGGACCCTGAACCACTTGTGAGGGGAGAATATAATATACTCTCGTATACAACGTATATCAAACTGATATATATAACTTTGTTCTCATAAGAAACAGTTTAGCTATTAAGTGGAAGCACTTAATAATTATCTTGCTAAACCAACTTTGATATAAACCAACTTATCAAGATGAACTATCTTGAGTAGAAAATCTGGAAATTATGCTCGAAGTTAGATTACTGAGCAATTTACCTCGCAAGCACCGGCCAGGCTGCGGGTTAATAACAATTGCGCATGTAACCATATCATAGATGCATCATATGTGGTATACATGGCAGGTGAATGGGCCCATATTCACCTTTGATATTTCCAGAATTTATGGGCTTCAACCCGAACTCTTTAGTTGGTCAGTTCATTAATGAGAACAAGTGATACAAGAGAATTCGTAAAGAACTTTCTAGTTCTTTGATATTCACCTGTGTGAATTTGCACATCATACTTAAAATGAGATGGTTAATATGAATGCTAACTGAACAAATTATCAATATTGGTAAACTTCAAATTTACACCATGACATGTGCACTTATCAATAAACTTCAGGTTTATTATGACATGGGTTTTTATACCAATAGATATCCACTTTATTGTGCTATTCTTTCTTTTGTGTAGTACAAACTGGAGAACAAAGCGGGTAGCTTTTCATATGCAAATTACCCCGCTAGAAGTTGTAGTAATAGGAGATATCAAAGCCTTCCTTTTTATAGTCTCAATATAATCAATCGCTTTCGCGTGTACTTTGGAAACTGGATAAGTTTCTTTGAGACTTACTACAGCACAATACTCAATTGTGTTTCTCCAACATAGTAATAATTGGCTCTTCTAGAGCTCTCAATTAATTTTGTACTACCACATATTCATCAACATCCATGTGGTGAATATCTTTCTTAAAGAGAAAGTTATACCATTATGGTCATGTCAAACTTATATGCAAGATATGTTTCTTGCATTATCGTTGTCCTTTAATAGTCATATTTCCTAAATACTTTGGCGTACAATAGGTACGTGACCAACGATCATTCATGCCATATATCATCTCAAACCTCCTTCTAGGGGTGAGTGTGGTATCATCTCAAACCTCCTTCTAGGGGTGAGTGTGGTATATTTAATACCAATTTCATGTTCATATTCTTCCAATAATGAATATGTATTCGTGAATCAAATGTTGTCACATTCACTTCGAGGATATGTGATTTTGTTATCCTTTTCAAATCTATAAATGCGTCAGGCATTTGATTTGCTATTCTTTGCAAATGGATAATCTTTTGTGCCTCTTTATCACAAATAGAGGTGTGTGGATCAAGATGAGATAATGATGCATTTTTCCACAAAATTTCCCGTTTGGTTTCACCAACTTCTCCCCCTAATTTTGGGAAAAGTGTCTCATCAAATTGACAGTCTGCAAATCGTGCAGTGAACAAATCTCCTGTCAATGTTTCGAGGTAGCGAATAATGGAGGGCGATTCAACCTCAACATATATTCCTAACCTTCTTTGCAGACCCATTTTGGTGCGGGATGGCGGTGCTAAAGGCACATATACTGCGCATCCAAAAATTCTTAAATGGGATATATTGGGTCCATGACCCAAAACCAATTGCAACGGGGAATATTTGTGTCAATTCGTCAGTCAGAGACGAACTAGCATTGCTGTATGTAAAATGGCGTGTCCCCAAACCGAAGTGGGCAGCCGACAAACTAAAATGCTGCATGCAAAATGGCATGAACCCAAACCAAAGTGGGCAGCCGACGAACTAGCATTGCTGCATGCAAAATGGCGTGAACCCAAACCGAAATGGGCAGCCTCGTTTTCATGAAGAATTCAAGATTATTCTCATCTATTGTCTCATATGATATCCATTTTGAATGATATCTTTAAAACTCAACAAGTTCTTCTTAGACTTGGAGGAGAATATTGCATTCTCTAAGATAAACGTCGTGCCTTTGGGCAGAGTTACAGTTGCTCTTCCGGAGCCTTCAATCAATTTACTTCCCATGGTTTGACATATAAAAGAAAATATACGAATCATGAGAATAAACAACTTCAATCCGTTTGTGTCACATAATATTTTCAAAATCTGCTGCTAACAGTTGACTAACAAAATCAGATATGTTATCCATAATCGATTACTATGCAGCTTGAAAATTTTCAGTTTAAGCATTTTTCACAAAACAATCGATTGTTAAACACACACAATCGATTGTTGAGCATTGACAATTGATTGTTAAAAATAGACAATCGATTGTTCACAATTTTTGAAAAATCCAGATCACTGTTTTAAGACAATCGATTGTTAAATATAGACAATCGATTGTTGGCTATTTTGAAAAATTCCAGAGCACTGTCTTAAGACAATCGATTGTTAAGCATAGACAATCGATTGTGGATGATTTTTGAAAAATTCCAGATAACACTGTCTAACGACAATCGATTGTTAGACATAGACAATCGATTGTGGATGATTTTTGAAAAATTCCAGAACTGTTTTAAAGACAATCGATTGTTAATCATAGACAATCGATTGTTGACTGTTTTTGTAAAATTCCAGATCACACTGTTTTAAAGACAATCGATTGTTAAACATAGACAATCGATTGTTGACTGTTTTTGAAAAATTCCAGATCACACTGTTCAAAAGACAATCGATTGTTAAACATAGACAATCGATTGTTGGCTGTTTTTGAAAAATTCCAGATCACTGTTTTAAAGACAATCGATTGTTGATCATTGACAATCGATTGTTTTGCAGTTTTTATGCGAAATATGAGATAACCGACTAGTTTTTCAGGTTAGTCGATTACCTCTACTGGAAAGTAAAAATATTATTGATATTTGAGCATATTGATACATTCTAAAGAACTAATACTAATATTATATCATGAACTAACTAATACGAGCTAATACTAATGGCTATTAGTTTATTCATTCACTAATACAAACAAGTAAAATAAAATCAAATAGCTCCATCTTCTTTCATCACGGATCCATCACCGATTAGGTGGTCTATCTTCCCCTCGGGTTGCTCAAAGAAGTCTGCCACATTCAAGTGGGTGATGTCAAAGTTGTCGTCAGAGACAAAATTCGTTTCAGGGCGTTTACTCTTTCGAGATGCTTGATAAAGGTCAACCAAAAGTCATGGTATACGGCAAGCCTTTGACCAGTGCCCGTTTTCACCGTAACGATAATATATAGTTTATAAACTATTTGCTTTTGGGTTCTTATCGTATCGTGCTTGTGGCAGAGTGACCAACTTCAGGTTGTCATATCTCTTCTTTAAGCCATTCCACAAGATAGGTGGATCTTTAACGATGAGATATTCAATCTTCAAACCTTCATCAAGGTGATGGCGCAAGAAAATCAAGGCCTTAGCATAGTTTCAAACCTTCATCAAGGTGATGGCGCAAGAAAATCAAGGCCTTAGCATAGTTTTGGGTGGATGCATTATTTCTGTTTTTAATGGCGTCTCCAAGACCCATAGCATCCAAGTGGATTTCAGCATCCAACACCCATGTCATATAGTTCTTGCCCGAAATTTCAAGGGCAACGAACTTTCTTTTCATAATGTCAGACATAAAACAAATTTACATCAAGAGCGTGTTCATACTTACGGGCTCTATTACAATTATCACATTCACTTCAGGGAATGGATCATAATCATGTGCTTTACACAATCTCATGTCAAATATTACTTTCATAAAGTGAAAGATTATTTTGAGAATCTTTACTATTCTCATTATCACAATAATGACGATTATAATTTCGTCTATTGCCACGTCCACATCCATTGATACCTTTACGGTAATGATTTTGTCTTCTTTCGGACTTATCACATACTGCTACCATATTCTCTAAAGGGAATGGAGCAAATTCAATTGGACGGAATTCTTTGCCACGTCCACATTCATTGATACCTTCATGGTAATAATTTTGTCTTCTTTCAGACTTATCATATACTGCTTCCACATTCTCTAAAGGGAATGGAGCAAATTCAATGGGACGGATTTTTAATTCTTTGCCCACAATCATACATGAATTTAATCATGGCAGGACATAGAGATTTAACCACTTCATGTGGTTATAATTTCTTACACACTCCATTAGAGTTATAATCAAACTTTGTTGTCTATGTTTGTATATAAAATCAAATTATAGAATTCCAAGAATTTGAAAGAGAAAAGTAAAATACTTACCTTAATTTTCTCAAGAAGATTCTTGAGACGGTAGAGTCTCGTGCCTTTTAGAATCACGAATACGGAACCGAGGTCGAAATCTCGAATTTCTGTTTCCAATCTTTCTTTCACGTTTTCTATTTCTGTTTTCTGTTTCTTTCTTCTCCTTTGTTTTCAATTTTTTTTTTCTTCCTCTTCAACGTTTTCTTTTCCTTTTGCTTTCCAGTGTTTTTTTTTCCTTCTTTTGTTTTCTGTTTTTCGTTCCTCCCTCTTTTTTTTTTCTTTGAAGCAAAACCCTACACAAACAAAAAGTTAAGACAATCGAAAATTTCAATTGGTTAGAGACTCGTGCTGATAACGTGTTATGAAATAATATAAAGACAAGAACAATAATGCAAGAACAAGAGCAATAGAGAGAATAGAGAGAGAGAAGTATTCTTATTGATACTTAAAGAATGTTAGGAGTGTGTTACAATGGTAGAAGACCCCTTTATTTATAGGGAGTGGGATGATTTATCTACCAAGAATAGAACTCTAGAATCTCTCTAATTATAGACATTCACCTTAAATAGGAGATTTCATAACAAAAAACCTGTTGTTACTTTAGTTGTGCTCTTCGAACAGTACTAAACTTTTACCCTGAGACAATTGCGTCTTTTCTGAAGGTCCCCGGGAGTTCTAAAATATACATGCAAAAGTAAATATTTCAATTAAGACTCAAATCACAGAAATTAACCAACAAAATACACAAAAATCTGAATTTTAGTACCTATAATATCTAATGTCAAAGGAGAAAGAGGACTTACATCTCAATTTCCACAAAGAGTGTTATATCCTTCTTCCAAATAAACTGATTCTACCAAATTTCTGCTCCTTTCTGTTGAGAATCGAAAAACATCAACACTACACGCATTAACAGAGAAAATACAGAGAAAGAAAGACACAAATTTTTTCAAGCCTTAACAGAGAAAATCAGTAAAGGAAAACACAAATTAACAGAGAAAATAAACTTAAAACCACATGCATTAGAAAGAAATACAAAAAAGCAAAATCAAAGGACTGATACAGATGATTTTGCTCTAATCATAATATTAATGCTACACGATTGAGAGCTTCAGATCTAAGAACTGATATGAGCTCACATCTATTTTGTGGGTTGATAGCTTTGGAATTTTACAAAATCAAAGGAGAGAGCAAATTCAAAAGAGGAATTTGAAATTTTGTAAGTGAAAATATCGAAGAAATAATTGGGAACAATCGGAGAATCAGTAGCTAAACTTTTGTGAAGAGGTGAAATAACTTTGTAAAGTTTTGGTACAAAATTAAAGAGGGGTTTTTAGGAGAGCTGAAAAGGTTTAGGAGGGAAAGAATTAAAAAAAGAGGAAAATATTAGGAGAGCTATACTTTGTATGATTTGCGAAGTAAATATAATATATTTACGGGGGTAAATAAACCCCTATAATTTGATATAAATTGTGGTGGTTGTAGTAACCGCCGCAAAAAAAAACCCCGCAAAATTAGGAATTCTTTTGTAGTGCGTGTATATGGATGAGAGCACGTGATTTTTGCCTCGCTTGAAATATTCCTATAGAATTCTTAAAATTTTAATTTTTCTTTTATTATTTGAATTTTAGAGAATTAATTGTATGATTTTGTGCTTGTTTGCATTTTCGTGCATTTTTTATTGATATAATTCATAAAAAATATAAAAATAGCATATTTTCATTTAGGACCCAATTATACATTTTTCTTAGATTTATTAGTTAATTGACATAGCAAAAAATAAGAGAAAATAGCAAAAATTAGCTCTTTTTTATTTTTACTTTTAATTTTCGGATTTGTCATAGTTTTCTTTTAAAATTAGAATTTAATTAATTTTTATAAAAAGTAATTATCTTAGTTTTAGATTGGAATCTAGTCTTTTTATTTTAATTTTGTATTTAACAAAGATCTAAAAATATGAGAAAGGGAGAAAAATAACAAAAGAAATTGATTTATTGAATTAATAAAGAGAAAGGCAATCAGGCTGCCCAGTCTTTGGGCCAAAATTGAGCCCAACCCCTCAAACCCACTTCAAATTAGCCTAAACCCGAACACTACCCAGTCCAACTGCCCCTTCCCAAAACGGCGTCCTTTAGTAGAGTTTCAATCTCAACTGTCTAGGTTTAATAATCCGATGGTTGAGAAGCCCCCATGCCTTAGTATATTAGTATCCAAACGTACCCTACCCCCTCAGATCCCCTCTACCCCCTCATCTCTCTCATCTCTAACCTAGAGACTCTCAGGCCACCGCCCTCCGCTGCCTGCCGCTCGCTGGAAATCTCCTACGGTAGCGGCCGACATTCGATGACACCCAAATTTACACCACAGTCTCCCCTCTTCCAAATACACCTTTAGTTTCCTTCAAATCCTTGCCGAATCTATTGAATATCAAATCAAAGTCTCGACCCCCAAAACCCTAACTCGATGGACAACACTCAAATCCGCACCAGGGCTTCGTCTTTGTCAACTCATCGTCAATCCACTTTTATTTTCTCTCAAAATCCACTGAAACGCCCCCAAATACCCTAACCATAGCCGCTGCATTTAGCTTCCGGTGGCGGCGCCTCCACCAAAACACAACCAAACATACACCCTAGATTTACCTTGACCCTCTATTCCCCTATCCCGAACAAATTCCTCTCAAATCCAGCCAGAATCTTTTGAATCTCGAAGTTTAGAGTTCAGACTTGAGGTTTGAAGGAAGTTTTATCCGGCTCAGGTGCTCAAGTGTTGATTTAACCAAAAAATAGGCTGATAGCATCATTTGAGTTTTTAAAACTCATAGTCAGATAAAAATCAGTGAGTTCTTTTCCTTTGTTAATTTTGTTTTTGAATGTCATATCCCTGCTTGATCAATGGTTCTCCTTGTTGATTGTTTTAGAATTATTAGGGCTTTAATAGTTCTTGTTCCCTTAAGTCTCTTTTGTTTCTATTTTTTGTCTTTAATTTCTATTCTGTCTTGCTTTGGTTGCTTGGTTTGTTTGATTTTGTATTCAACTAGTTGATCTTTAGAGTTTTCTGCTAATCTGATTTTAATCTTGTTCGTTTAGTGCTATTTGTTAGTTCACTAATTATCCTAGGTTAATTAGAAATAATGTAATTAGTGAACTTGTTTTAGATTGGTTTAGATATAGCTGATTAGTCTAACCCTTGATTGACTAACCTTGGTTAGTTTAAACTAAGGTTAACTAGTTTTGAGAGATAGTTTGGTTGATTTGGTAATTTTAGTTGAATAAAAGGATAGTATAGGCTTTTAGATAAAAGGAATCTTGCAGTAACAGATTAAGGATACCCTAGGACCTCTAGATAGGGTGTTAATCTGAAAATTCAACAAGTAAATGCAGTAACTTGAGAAACAAGCCAAAAGTTTAGGGACTAATGTATAAAAACTAAAAATAAAAGAGGGGGGAAATGGGTAATGAAATCTAGAAGTTTCCCTTTGATTTTCTGCCTATAAAATGCACCCCCCCCCCTTGCCTTCTTTCACAAGTTTTGAGCCCTGAAAAATTTCCAAAAGTTCCAACTCTGAGAAGTTCCCCAAAGAACACACTCCTAATTCAAATCTCTGCAATTTGAAATTCAAAATTCAAAAAAGCAACTGAAGTTCAATCTCTATTCTTCAAAAGTTCAAAAATAACAAGAAAACTCCAAAAAACAGTGATATTCTGCTGTAGTTCCTAGTTTCAATTTCAAATTTTCGTTCCTACTTCAGATTTCTAGTTTACTTATGGTCAAAGTATCTTAGATCTCCCGACTTGATCAATAATTGAGGCTCCTGGGTTAATTACAAGCTGATTTTGGTGTTGTTCGAATCCATTTTGGCTGCATACTAATTTTCCATCGCTGACTTCGAAGCTAAAATTATTGTTTGCTCTGATTTGCTGTTTGAACTGCTGCTTACCTTCTTCTTCTCCTTGTTTCATTTCAAATTCCAGGTATGTTCCCTAACTCGGGAGATTTGGAAGTACAAATCTATGTGTATGCACAACATTCAGAGTTAAATAATAAAGGAATATTCATATTTCATATTGCAATTGTACATGTAAATATTATTAGCTTTAGTAATAGTTGTAACACTCATTCAACGATTTTGGCTTGTAATTAAACTGGACATACTTTTGACTGTTTGAGACTTTGGTTGATGATTGTCATCTAGTATTAGTTTTACTTTGATTATTCTTTAATTGAGGACTGTTTGAGTATGAAACTGATGTAGAAGTCATAAACATGCATCTGTGAGCAGTAACTGAGTAATCAATGTGTTATAAGAAACTAATAGGAGCATCATTCATAGTATGTGATTCAGAGGTCATTATTAAGTTAATTCGTATGCTTTGTTATTGCGATTGATGGTTAGCTTATCTAATGTTGTCATATGTATCTATTAGCTACTTGAGCTTTAAGCATTTTCTAAAATCGATCCTATAGCTAGTGTTATAATTGATCTCATATGTTTAGTAATGTGTTGAAGTCAGATCCAAAACAGCATATGTTACCCAACCATCTGTTTGTGATTTAGACAATGTCATTATACCTGGACATGAGTGGATATTTGAAGCGATGTAACTGAACTGGAAATCTTAATTCATTTTAATTTAGCAGTCTAATGGTTTCATTCAAAAAATCAAAGTTACATTTTATGTCTCATCTAGCTTCATTTAGGATAACAATAGGTCATGAGTTAGCATATTGATTCAAATTTGTATGGTATGATCCGTTCAATCTGTGCTTTTTTTGTGTTTGTTGGAATTATCCAAATAATTGTAGGGGCCAATCACAAGCCCAAATACTAAGTAATTCAACCCCCTTGCTATGGGCTGGCTTTGAAGCCCACTAGTTAACGATTTTTCCTGAGGGGGACTATTTGATTCTTTATTTTGGATTTGGCTTAAAGGCTTAATTCATTGTTTAACGTGATATAGATTTGGGCTTTCGAGTTAGGTAGCGGGTTCAAATTAAATGGTTTTCCCTTTTATTTGAATCCGAACTTGAACTTGAGGCCCAAATCTTATAATATTAATTAATCAGGGCTCTTTAGAGACAAATTCAACAGAAAATTATAGTTTGCTCTAGGATAGCCTTTAAATAATAAAATGAGGGAGCCCCGCCAAACAAAATGCATATATTTTGGTGACATATTAAAACACTTAGAATTCAGGACGTGTCATTTAGTGAGTTTCACGGTCTCCCGCAAAGATAATAACACATTAGTTGCCTTAAGCATGCTTTTTAATAATCTTACCTTCCTAAAAACGGGTGTGCATTTCATGCGACCCAAATCAAAATTTTAAAACGTTGAATAAATGTGTCGAGGATACGGGTGCATTTCAAGTGACAGGATCCAAAAACACGTTTTTAAACGACGTTCACTTTCTTAAAAAATTTCTAACTAAGAGGTTAAATAATTCTAAAATTGCACTATAGGATGGCATGTATTAAAATCACATTTTTAGCCAATTATAATAGTTTAAGAGACCGTGCTAGAACCACGAGATCTGAGGGTGCCTAACACCTTCCCTCGGGTCAACATAATTCCTTACTTAGAATTTCTAGTTCGCAGACTCCATTTGGGAAGTCAAAATATTTTCTTGATTTGGGATTCAAACAAATCGGTGACTTGGGACACCAAAAGCCAAGCATATCCCAAGTGACGACTCTAAATAAATAAATAATCTCATTTCGAATATGGTTTCTTAAATTGGAAAAACTCCCTTACACATTTATCATTCGGGGTAGTCGTGTAAAAAGGAAGTGTGACAGCTCTGGCGATTCTACTGGGAATGGAACCCAAAATCTCTGGTTCAGGGTTCAAGAATTCGAGCTTAGTATAACTGTTATATTTGAATTTTCCTATTTTCCTACATGTTCCATGCTATATGTGCTAAATGTTTTGCTGCTTTTATATTTGTTGAATTGTATATAAACTTTTACGAATCACTTCCTCTCTTTGAGTCTTCTACATCATGGAGAAGGGTGCACTTCGTGTGACTTCTCTTCTTTTTAGAGTCTTTTCCCATTTAGAACGAGGTTTGGATAAGCTGCTAAGCCGACGGAGCTTTTGTATCCCCTGTATGCTGCCACTCCTCGGCTCGAGTTGTGAGCTCGGGTAAGCCAAGTCAAGAACAAAAACTCAGGGTTTAAACCTATATAACAAAACCTCATGCCAGAACCCTAGTAGGAACATTTTTCTGCATCACGTGCATTTGGATTAGGGACTCAACACGGGGGGTGGGTCCGTCTACGATAGGTGAACTGAAACGAAAAGACCATCCTGATGCAACTTACGTGCTACTTGTGCATATATTTGCTTTGGATTTGCATGTTGATCGGCTTGCAAATAATAGGAGAAAATTGAGAAAATAGCAGTGTTTGAGAGTAATCACTAGTTTCAAAAAATCAATGTTCAAATAGTACCGAAATGTTGCCGGATTTTTTGAAGAAAAGGAGACTTTTTTTTAACAAATTTGGTTTTGACAAGACATTTTGCCGGAACTACGCCAATTTCATTCCCGCCGGATGTGGTATACGGAGGCAACCCCCATCCGGTCCAACTCTCTTTTGAATAATTTAACCAAAATAATAAAAACCAAAAATTTTTTTTTAGCCTCAAATAAGCCAAGTGTTCTTGTCCAAAATAAGCCGAATGTCCCCCACAAGGGAGCCGGATGGCTGTTGTTGTAAGAACAACCACCCTGAATCATTTTTAACATTTTGCAGGCACAACCTTAAAATCTTCTTCCCCGAGGTGCTAAAAGGATGTATCTGCAAAGCCGAAGTCTTGTTTTTGGAATAAAGAATTGAGAAACTTTTAAGAAAAAAAAACGAAATAATGTTGTTTTCTTCCTTCGGGTCACAATCAGTTTTTAAATCACCCTTAATAAATGTGCAGGATGAGCACAGACGAAATTGAACCCTTCACGGCCCTTAAAGAGATCTCTTTGAAGCTCCACATGTGGTGGGATGACTTAGGATCGGGTAGCAACGAAATAGTAATAACAGTTCTTGGAGGCCTCATCGGCTTATTAAAAGTCAAGCCAAGGTTGGACATAGTTGAGGCTCTGATACCCTTCCGGGACCCCACTCCCAATGTGTTCCGCTTCTCAGATTTTGAGCTCACACCGGTGTTGGAAGAAATAGTTGGTTATGCGGGCTTAAACGGAAATATCAGAAGCCGTTATCCAGTGGCACCAAGACCGGTGATCCCCCACATGTTCCTCGACTTGCTAAGCATTAGACGGGATGTTGGGGATGGAAATATTTCAGAAGGGTTTTGCACACTCCATTTCTTTTATCATCGATACGGAAATCCCCGCGGTTTCGAAGAGCCAAACACCGGTCTGACCCATGCCGGAAACAAAGTTAAGTGGGAGGCAAGGCGGGGCTTAGATTTCTTGGTAGCCTTCTTGGGAGTTGTGGTTTGTCCAAGAAAAGATGGTCAAATAGAAATAGTCCTTGTGGGAATGCTAGATGTTGCAATCAAAAAAACCAACAACACGGTGGTCCCGCTAATTGTATCTGAAATCTATCAAGCCCTGACAATATGCCGAGAATGGGGAAAGTTCTTTCAAGGTTGCAACCCGTTGCTACAATTGCGGATGCAAGAGCACCTTTGCCACCGAACAGGGTAAATGAACTATAGTTTGACTAGGTTGGGTTGCATTGAAAAATTTGGGACCCGGGTAACAGGTATTGATTTTCCCTAAGGCATTAAGGCTTGGTTGTCATGCTTGAGATCTTTGACTGCAAATAAAACAGATTGGGCTTTCGGATGGCTTCCCGCTACCGAGGTTGTGTACACATTAGCAGAAGTTCCTTATAATCTTTTGATGGGCGTTCGGAGATCCAACCCTATGCTCATTACCGGGTCCTGCGGCAGCTAGGAAGATTCCAAACTGTCCACGGTGACGAAGATTTAAGTAAACAAGTTATCGAATCCGGCCCAAAAGCTACATTCCCAGAAGGAAAGATTCGCTAAATATGGAATGAATGCAGATACCTTGAGCCTAAAACCATAGTGCGAGATCTAGCTAAGGAAAAAAGTAGACCCCAAATACTTTGTTCAGTTTGGAAAAAGATTTCAAATTACTGAGAGGCTCGCCAAGCGGCCACATGTCCAACACTTCACTGACGGGGCTCAGGTGCAATGGGATTGGTTAGCTAAAGAGAAGGAATACAGGTCCCGAATAGGAGCACTGGAAAAATAGGTTTAGGATCTCCAGTTTGAAAACAACTTTCAAGCCTAGGACGATGAAGGTGACAAAAAGAAGCTGACCCAAGAGAATTAGGCACTCAAGGCTCAAATCCAACAAATGAAAATTGTTGCTAAAAACCAAGAAAGAAGTCGTTCTGATAAGAGATTGATAAAAGGGTTGAAGAAGTAAGTCTTAGAGTGCCAGGAAGAGTTGGAGAAATTCGAAGGGAATATGGAAAAAATCCGGGTAGAGTGGGCAAAGAAAATAGAGGAAAAAGCCTAATTTATGCGACAAATGAAAAGAAATTATGAGGGAACCGTTACTAATTTAAGAAGGAAAACGATTCGAGAATGAAACATCCAAACAAGCCAAAGACTTTAAAATTGACAGGGAACGTTGCTATGACTTAATAGCCCAAATGGAGAAGGAAATACAACAATTACTACGTTAGCACCTTCATGATGCCCAGGTTTTAGAAGCCAGAAGTGATCAGACAGGGCGGTTGCTCCAAGAAAAGGGAAGAATCAGGGAGAGGATCCTGACCATTGCTCATTACATCACTATGAAAAGCCAAGCGTGCGAGGACATGACTAGCACCACCTTTTTTGCGGCATTAATGATATTTTTCAAAAAGATAATGAGTGACCTGGATAGGCTTCAAGGGGATCTTGCATATAGGCCCGTGGCGAGACCGAACGATGTTCCGCATGCACCAGGAGCTTTAATGTATTCGTGATTTTCATATTGAGTCTGTATTTCCTTTTCCACTAGAGTCTATACTTTTATAGAGTCTGTCAAGTTATTCGAGTCTGTATTTTCTTTTGAAGAAAGATTTTTGAATTTGGAATCTGAACTTCTTTGTTCATGTTTTAATCTGTTAAGTGTTGAGTCTTTGTAATCAAAGTATTTTGCCATCTATAAAACTCGAAAATCTCAAAAAGAATTTTTTTTATATTCACATTTAATTTTCATGAACTACGCTCGGTCTTATTCATGCGGAGTCATGATACGTAGGAAATCATCATAGGATTCGACCGTAATCCTAAAAACAAAAAACAAAAAGAAAAGAAAAAAGGGGAAGAGAGGAAAAGAAAATAAAAGAAAAACCCTAAGAGAAAACAAAAGTTGGAAGAAAATAAAAGAAGAACAAGAGAGGAAAGGAAACAAAGAGAGAGAAAAGTAAGAAAAACAAAAAGTGGAGATCAAAAGAAAAAAGAGAAATGAAAAGTCGGGATGACACATGCAACCATTGCAAACCTGTAGACATCTGTTTAACTGTATAGGTGCATCACACCCCAATGTTCGATTCTCTATCTGTTACTTGTCTCAAACTAACTGTTTGTTGTTGTCATTCCAGCTTAGGTTTTTAGAAATGGTGGTTGGTTTTCGGTACACTGGCATCGCATCGGTATTTTACCAGATCAAAAGGAAGTACAGAAATATCATCTGAAATGACCTTGCAAGCAATTCCCATCTCGGAAGATAGCCCAATCTCATGCATCCCGGCCTCAGAGTCTGCAATAGCCGAGGAAAACAGGATCCTATGCCTTAGGGTCATGGAGATGTGGGACGTAAAGGACGAATGGAAAAGAGACTCCGAGCGCCATCCCTGGATTCCCCGAGCTCTTCCCTAGATCAGGAGGTACCTCCACTATTCCCATTAGTCATCCAAATATCCTATTGGGACAGCCCACCGTACCGACCAATTTTGTTGGAGCACCTTCTGAGGTCCGCCCCCAGGTGTTCACATCCGGCACAGTCCCCAATATCTTTATGGATCCCCCATGTGCACCACACAGCCCGCATTTCCTAGACCCACGTTTGATCCATAGTCCTTTACATTCCAAACACCCACTTACCAAACTGAGCCTCCTCAATACCCCACCTACACTTATCCACAACCACCATTTGAGTTCACACCCGAAAAAGATAAAATTCCCAAAGCTCCTGAACAAAACGAGATGGCGAAAAGAATGAGGAGCCTTGAGCAGAGTTCAAAGAACATGCAAGGTTTGAGTACGCAAAAAATGTGTTTCTTACACAGACCTGTGCATCCTCACGTGCACCTACCCATGGGATTTAAAACAACAAAGTTCAAAAAGTATGATGAGCATGGCTATCCCATTGCTCACCTAAAGAAGTATTGCAACCAATGTTGCGGAGCTGGCGGAAAAGAAGAGTTGTTGATTGTGTACTTCGGAGAAAGGTTAGTAGGCATTGCCTCAGACTTGTATATGGACCAAGACGTCTCATGATGGAACATTTTACGATCTTTCCAGAGATTTTGTAAGGCAGTTTCAATACAACATCGACATTGCACCCGAAAGGAACTCCTTAGCAAATCTGAAGAAGAAGCCTTTGGAAAGTTTCAGAGAATATGCTATTAAGTGGCGCGAACGGGCATCGAAGGTGAAACCTCTCATGGATGAAATGGAAATGGTCACTGTTTTCCTTCAGGCCCTGGAAGTAGATTACTTTCAAAATATGATGTCGGCCATGGGCAAGCCTTTTGCAAAGGCAATCAAGATTGGTGAAATGGTAGAAAACGATTTGAAAATGGGAAGGATTTTGAGTCAGTCGGCCATCAGAGCAACTTCCCAGGCCATCCAAGGCGGGTCTGGAGGAGTCACAAGGGGCAAAAAGAAAGAAGAAACCTTGATGGCAGCATCGGGTACGAGAAGACATCATGCTCCTAGGCCCATGTTCTCGGGAAGAACCCCTCAACATTATTATCCTCACCAGGACATACCTTATGCTCCTCAACAATATGCGGTTATGAACACTCAACCATTTGCACGACCGCAGCAGCAGGCCAACAGGACCTAAGCTCAGAGAAACCAGCCTCCTCACCCAAACCACTATAACCCTCGCCCTCCTCAATATAACTTCTGTCCCCGTGAGCCACCCAGAAGGCAAAATTTTACACCAATCAGGGAGTCCTATTCCAGCCTATTCCCAAAACTTGTCCAGTTGGGTCTATTGCAGCCCGTACCGCCTTACACATAAAACCTGGAATTTCCTTCATACCAATGAGGTGCCCGGTGTGCTTATCACTCGAGGGCTGAGGGCCATGACACAGAAAATTGCTAGACATTGAAGCGAGCTGTGGAATATCTGATAGAGAAAAGGAAAATAGTGATGAGGGATGAGGATGTCCCTAATGTGACTAACAACCCGTTACCGGCGCAAAACAACGGACCAATAATTGGGATGATCTGTGAGGATAAAGAATTCGATCCATCTTTGAAGGCCATAATTGATATTGCTGACATGGATAGAAAGCCAAGAGCTTCCCCCTAGAAAGATGAAGGGGAAAAGAAGAACAAAACCACGCACCCTGAAGTTGAACAAAAAGTTGAGGTTAAAACTGAGGCGACACCCATCAAAGAAGCTGTCCTTTATGTCCCACGAGGTCGTCAGGAAAAGCAGTTGACTCTGAGTCCCCCAAAGATATTCGAGTTGAACATGACTACTCAGATATACGTGCCCAAAGTAACTTATGTGGTGTGTGGGCCAACTAATCCACCAAGGATGAGTGAGCCCGTGGTTGTTGTCCGCGCACCTCAGAGGCCTATGACAGACCCCACCACAGTCCCTTGGAATTATCATAAAACGGTGGTGACATATAAAGGCAAAGAAATCTCTGGAGAGACTCAGGAAAGTTACCTGGTGAAGAAATTCTTTGACTTGGAAGAAATGAACAGCGCCATCAAGAAGTGATTCCCACCCAAGAAACCAGTGAGTGCCGAAGAGGCGGAAGTTTTCTTTTGGAAGATGAAAATGGCAGACTATGAAGTAGTGGACCAGTTTCGGGAATCCCCTGAGCAAGTCTCCTTGATATCCTTGCTTATGGAATCTCCTGAGCACCAGAGGGTACTAGCCAAAACTCTCAATGAGGTTTATGTGCCATCTCAAACCTCTGTTGAACAATTAGAAAGGATGGCAGAAAGATTCTTCGCCGTTAATCAGAACACATTCAATAAAAATGATTTGCTCTAGAAGGAGCAGCTCACAACAAAGCCCTACATTTAATTTTCAAATGTGAAGGTTATTATGTCAAAATGTTAATGGTAGACGGAGGCTCTGGGGTAGACATATGCCCACTTTCAACATTACAACGAATGGAAATCGGGATAGAGAAGACTCGTCCCAACAATGTATGTGTTCGAGCTTTCGATGAATCAAAAGGGGACCAATCGGAGATATTGATCTGGTCTTGACCATTGGCCCAGTTGATTTCGAGGTAACCTTTCAAGTGTTAGAGAATGACACGTCTTACAATTACCTCCTGGGAAGGCCATGGATCCACGAAGTAGGGGTTGTGGCTTCCACTCTTCATCAGATGATAAAATTTGAACATGAGGACGGTCTATGGGGAAGATGAGCAGTCAATTTATCGTGATTCCTCTGTCCCCAGCCTCGAAGCTAGAGAGGTAGAGAGCATATAGTCTATTAGGCTTTCAAAATTGTGGTGGCTGATCAACATGAAGAGGGAAACCCTGTCCCCAACCTTTCCTCTCTAATGTCTCAATCATGGTGGCTGTAGAGATGATACGACATGGATTCAAACTGGGCAAGTGACTTGGAAGGTCCTTGCAATGGATAGCTGAGCCGATTCCTTTGCCCACTACATAAAGGTTCTTCGGGCTAGGCTTCCACCCGAAGCCAAAGGATATAACGTAGGCGAACTAAAGAAACATGATGGATGGGATCTGCCTCAGCCGCTGTCACACTTGTATGACACATTCGTAAGGCCAAAGTACAGTGAGAAGCAAGAGGATGAGGCCTTCAAACCTGAAGAAATCGAGGAAATATGTGGGGTAATGAGAAAAATGCTATATGAAACCCACATGGTTCAGCCAGGAGAAGGCCCGAGCATCACTAAGGTGCTATACATGGGACCAGAAGCCAAGTTGCAAAATTGGAAGGCTATGCCGTTTCCAGTCAGGCGGGAGTCCTGGTAGTCCTGTCTTGCCATCTTTTCTGCCTCCCTAGTTATAACAGGGTGTAACTCGGATGTTTTTACTTTAGTTTTGTCCTTTCTTCCAAATGTAAACCCTGTTATTTTACAATTCCAATGAAATGAAATCAATTATTTCATCGTCTACGTTACTTTATTCTTTCTGATTCTTGTTGTTTTCCTTTTATTCATTTCTTTCAGTTCTAATAATGTCGCTTTAAATAACATGACATGCTTGCGAGCTTTGTGCCTCTACCCAAACATGTCGCCTAATTGTGAAATAATGAACCAAGAACCAGAGTACGATAAAGAAGAGGCTTTTAGGGAAATCAATCGAGAACTGGAACATTTCAAAAATAAACCTAAGCCAAATCTAAATGATATCGAGCCGACTAACTTGGGTGGTCCCGAAGAAACCAGGGAAACCAAAATAAGCATCCACGCAAATGAGAAAACTCGGGATGCACTGATCCAACTCCTATTTGAATTCAAATACGTGTTTACTTGGTCATACAACGATATGCCCTGGCTGAGCATCAATTTGGTGGTTCATAAGTTGCATACTTACCCTGAGTTCCCTCCAGTCCAATAAATATAGAGGAAATTCAAAACTGATATCAACGATAAGATCAAAGAAGAGATCACAAAACAGTTGGGGGCGGGAGTAATCCGAGTGGTCCGGTACACCACATGGCTGGCCAATGTAGTTCCAGTGCCAAAGAAAGATGGGAAAACTCGAGTGTGTGTGGACTACAGAGACTTGAACAAGGCAAGTCCCAAAGATAATTTCCCTTTGCCCAATATCCACATCCTTGTTGATAACTGCGCCAAACACGAGATACAGTCTTTCGTGGACTGCTACGCAGGTTATCACCAAGTGTTGATGGATGAGCATGATGCCGAGAAAACTGCCTTTACCACACCTTGGGGGACCTATTGCTATAGGGTTATGCCTTTCGGGTTGAAGAACGTTGGGGCAATAGATATGAGAGCCATGACCACTATCTTCCATGACATGATGCATCAGGAAATAGAAGTATATGTGGACGACGTGATTATCAAGTCCAAAACTCAGGATGATCATGTGCGGGGCCTAAGAAAGTTCATTGAAAGGTTGCACAAGTACGATTTGAAATTGAACCCAGCCAAATGCACATTCGCGGTCCTGTTAGGCAAACTTCTGGGGTTTATAGTCAGCCGGAGGGGTATTGAGTTAGATCCAACAAAGATAAATTCCATTCGAGATATACCTCCTCCGAAAACCAAGAAGGACGTAATGAGCTTGTTGGGGAGACTGAATTATATAAGTCAATTAATCGCTCAGCTAACTTCCAAAAGCGAGCCCGTATTTGTATTGCTAAAGAAAGATGAAGCAATTAAATGGACGGATGAGTGTCAAGAGGCTTTTGATAAGATTAAAGATTATCTGTCCAATCCACCGGTCTTGGTCCCGCCGAAACTAGGAAGGCCATTGTTTCTATATCTGACACTCTTAGAGAAATCCTTTGGTTGCATTCTCTAGCAGCATGGTATCATTAGAAAGAAAGAACAGGCCATATACTACTTGCGCAAGAAGTTTACCAGTTACGAGGCCAAATACACCCTGCTAGAAAGAACCTGTTGTGCCTTAACTTGGATCGCTCAGAAATTGAAGCATTACCTACAAGCCTCGACCACCTACCTCATAACCAGGCTAGATCCTCTGAAGTACATATTTTAAAAAACCAATACCTACGGGGAGATTAACAAAATGCCAAATGCTGCTCACCGAGTTCGACATAGTCTATGTCACTCGCACAGCAATGAGGGCTCAGGCGTTAGTGGACCATTTAGCCGAGAATTCGGTTGATGATAAATACCAAATCCTGAATACTTATTTCCCAGACGAAGAGGTGAATGCGGTGGAAGTAATGTCTGAGGACACCATTGCTTGGAAAATGTTCTTCGATGGAGCGGTAAATGCAAAATGCGTAGGAATTGGAGAAATCTTAATTTCACCCACCGGTCAGCACTACCCAGCCACGGCTCGGCTTCGGTTCTTCTACACGAACAATACAGCTGAATATGAAGCCTGCATCTTGGGCATGAATATAGCTATCGACCAAGACGTTGAGGAACTATTGATCATGGAGGATTCAGATATAATCATCCAGCAAGCATAAGGGGAGTGGGAAACGCGAGATGTCAAACTCATCCCTTATAGGCAGCATGTGGAAGATCTCAGCAAACGGTTCAAGAGGGTAGAGTTCAGGTACATCCCTCGTTGTCACGATGAGCTAGCTGACGCAATTGCTACTTTGGCCTCGATGTTGCCTTATCTAGGAAACGCCTACATCGATCCCTTGAAAATCCAAATCAGGGAAAGGCATGGGTACTGTAATGAGGCCGAGGCAGAACCCAGCACTCAGCCATGGTATCATGATATCAAGAGATTTCTGAAAACAAAAGAATATCCTGAGCAAGCCACTAGAGATCGAAAGAGAACCATTAGACGGCATGTAAATGGTTTCTTCTTGAGCGGTGATGTCTTGTATAAAAGGACCCTCGATCTCAATTTACTAAGATGTGTTGATGCCTAGGAAGCTGGAAACAACATGAAGTACAGGTGGGAGTATAGGGTCCCCATACGAACGAGTATGTGTTGGCAAAGAAAATACTTCGGGCGGGGTATTACTGGATAACCATGGAGAAAGACTATTTCAGCTTTGTTCGTAAATGTCATTAGTGTCAGGTGCATGGTGATTTAATTCATGCACCACAAACTGAACTGCATCCTATGTCACCACCTTGGCCATTCGTTTCCTGGGGCATAGACGACATTGGACCAATCGAGCCAAAAGCCTCAAATGGACATAGATTTATATTGGTTGCTATTAACTACATTACGAGTGGGTTGAAGCCATCACACTTATGTCAGTCACCAATAAAGCTGTGGTGGACTTTGTGTATTCCAACCTTATTTGTCATTTTGGGGGAGATATGTGAACAATTCAAAATAACACATAGAAACTCCACTCCCAACCGGCCCAAAGCCAACGGTGTCGTCGAAGCATCTAACAAGAACATCAAAAAGATTCTGAGAAAGATGATTCAAAGCTCCAGAAAATGGCATGAAAAGTTGCCTTTTGCATTACTTTGATATTACTCCATGGTGCGCACATTGGTAGGAGCAACTCTATACTTATTGGTCTATGGAAGTGAAGCTGTTATACCCGCAAAGGTAGAAATCCCTTCACTTCGAATAATCGTTGAAGTAGAAATTAAGGATAGTGAGTGGGTCAAGACTCGGATGGAACAGTTGTCATTAATTGATCAAAAACAAATGGTCGTGGTTTGTCACAGGCCGTTATACCAACAAAGAATGGCCTACGCTTATAACAAGAAAGTGTGCCCCGGGAATTTTGAGGTTGGACAGCTTGTATTGAGGCGCATTCTACCTCACCATCAGGAAGCTAAAGGAAAATCTGCTCCTAATTGGGAAGGCCCATACATTATCAGAAAGATATTGCCGAAAAAAGCATTATACCTGGGCGACATCGAATGGGACGATCCCGAGGCAGCAGTGAATGTAGACGCAGTAAAAAGGTACTACATCTAGGCTCTCTGCAGCAATGATTCAGTCCGGTTGAGATGACGAAGGCTTTTCCTTCCCGCTACCCCAAACACTATCAATATTTTGCAAACCCTTTGAGCCGGTTACGTTTCTTTGACCACCCTCTTTGGAACCTGGAAATGATATTCAAAAAAATACAAACCAAAAAGAAAAACAAATAACAAAATGAAAAGTGATGAAATATGAAAAAAACAAAAAAACAAAATAGTTTAGGAAACACTCCTGAAATACGTTTGACTTTATTCCGAAAGGATACGTAGGCAGCTTCTCGCTGGAGTTCAGTCACACCAAAACAAAATTCCAATTCCCCAAAAAATTAAAAATCGGGGCAGATGATATAATGGTTTGGCCATGAACCCGCGAAAACGGTTCCAAAGTTGTAGTTCCACCCAAAATCCTTTTTACCAAAGACCTTGTCCAAGTCTATTCGATCGATTGGCAAAGGCGGGGAAGCGAAAAACGTCGTTGTTGGAATATGATCCAATTCAGACTGAGAGAAATAAAATAACAGAGTCTTATCGGTGAAAACCTTCGGGAACCATAAGGCGATGGCAATTAGAGAAACCAAAAATGAGAGAGTCCGCTTAGTGAAAACTCGTAAAGAGCACTATCTGGCGACAGTAAGAAGAGAAATGAGAGAGGTCGATTGGTGAAAACCCACAAAGGGTGTTGTCGGCCGAAAAGAAGATATCTTACCACTAAAAGAGTCCTGGTAAAGTTCCCTCGTTTTGAAATATGGAAATGCGATTCACGAGAAGCTGAAAATTTTATGTGGGTCGGGCATCCGTTCCGAGAAGCATGTCATGTTCATATGAAGCCAGCATGCACCCTCAGATATGTCCTTTTCTTTCCCCGAAAGGGCGCATCTCTTTAAACTCATATGATTTTTTTTTGTATACTTCTTCCTTGAGTCCCATTCGGTTTATCTCTGATTCCATGACTATTACAAAAGAAAAGGTGGCAGGGCTGGTTTCACAGGGCTCGCTTGGCTAGGGCAAAATAAAATACCTAGTCTCAGCGGGCACATCTAGCAGATCCCGACTGGCCATGGCTGATTCTTTGAAAGCAGAAAGGTTTTGAAAAGAATGAAAATCGAAGTCAAAATGCCCACAAAGGCAAAATGAAGTTAGAAAGGTTGAGTCCCGCTGGGCTAATTGTCTCGGCAAAGTTTTAGAAGCCAAGGTACCCAAAGGTTCTGAAATGGAAGTTGGGGTAAAGAAATCACAACTGAAAGGACTACGAAGGTGAAAAAAATCTGAAAGATGAGTTCCCACGACCAACCAACAAGGCAACATCTAGAATTTTATAGGTCTTTTCAACAGAAGCAGGGCCGGGATCAAACAATCAAGGCCACAAGACCAACCACCGTTTCAAACTAACAATCGTACTTTATTTGAAAATCTGAAACAAGTGTAATCCAAAGTAATTGGGTAGATAACAGATGCAAGCAAAGGAAATACATAGGAGCTAGGAATAGATTTGCAACAGTGATCAACCTAAAATGGGAATCTCTTCCAAATCCTTTCCCGCAGTTTTAATAAAATAAAAAAAAAAGAGTATCACAAAACATCATGGTAGCATAGAGCCCCCAATCCTTAACTCCATCCCTCCAAACGTAGGACCATATTCCCTAGTTGTCCCAACATAACCTGTGGACCTCTCTGGCATAACCCGAAGATCATTTTCCTTTCTCCCTAGCATAACCTGAGGACCTTTTTCTTTCATTCCCCGGCATAACCCGAGGTCATTTTCCTTTTATCCCCGGCATAAATCAAGGGTCATTTTCCTTTTATCCCCGGCATAACCTGAGGGTCTTTTCCTTTTCTTCCTCGGCATAACCCGAGGGCCATTTTCCTTTTATCTCCAGCATAACCTGAGGGTCTTTTTGTTTCCTCCCCCAGCGGGAGCCCTTTCTTCCCAAATCCCGGCATAACCCGTGGACCTACCTGGCATAACCTAAGGAGCCTTTATCTTTCCAAATCCCGGCATAGCCCATGGATCCCCCGGCATAACCCAGTAGCCTTTTCTTTCCATCCCGGCATAACCCGCGGTCCCCCTGGCATAACCCAGGAGCCTTTTCTTTCGCATCCCGGCATAACCCGTGGATCTCCCTGGCATAACCTGGGAGCCTTTTCTTTCCTATCCCGGCATAACCCGTAGATCCCCCTGGCACAACCTAGGAGCCTTTTCTTCCTATCCCGGCATAACCCGCGGATCCCCCTGACATAACCCAGGAGCTTTTTCTTTCGCATCCTGGAATAACTGTGGATCTCCCTAACATAATCTAGGAGACTTTTTCTTCCTATCCCGGCATATCCCGTGGATCCCATGGCACAACCCAAGAGCCTTTTTTTCCTATCCCGACATAACCCGTGGATCTCCCTGGTATATACCAGGAGCCTTTTTTCTTCCTATACCGGCATAACCCGTGGATCTCCCTGGCATAACCCAAGAGCCTTTTCCTTCCTATCCCGGCATAACCCTTGGATCCCCTGGAATAACCCAGGAGCCTTTTCCTTCCTATTCCAGCATAACCCATGGATCCCCCTGGCATAACCCAGGAGCCTTTTTCTTCCTATCCCGGCATAACCCGTGGATCCCCCTGGCATGACCCAGGAGCCTTTCTTCCTATCCCGGCATAACCCGTGGATCCCCTGGCATAACCAGGAGCCTTTTCCTTCTTATCCCGGCATTACCCGTGGATCCCTCTAGCATAACCCATGACACTTTTTATTCATATCCCGGCATAACCCGTGGATCCCCCTAGCATAACCCAGGAAAATTTTCATAACCCACGGATCTCCCTGGCATAACCCGCGAATCTTTTTCATTTCATCTCGCATAACCTGTGGATTACCTTTTCATCCCCAGCATGGACCCTTTATTCCTATCCCGGCATAACCTGTGGATCCTCTTCTTATCCCCAGTAGGGACGCTTTTTCTTTCCCGGCATAACCTAGCAATCATCTCAAAGAATACACAATCCTGGCTTGCATTGTTTTAGATAAAGAAATAACTTAGATTTGTGTTGCAAATAACTCACGAAATTTTTCCAGTGAAAACTGGGGCAGAAAATTTTGTTCGTTCGTTTGTTTTGGTGTCCGAACAGGTTTGACCTCAAGGCGTAGGATTCGAGATGACTGGAAGAGCGAATCTCAATCCAAAATAAAGGAAAAATAAGAAAAGAACAAAAAAGAAGTGAACTCATAGTGATTGAAAAAGAAAAGATGTGGACTACTCAAATTTGATTCAAAATCACAAGTTTAGCATGTCCCGCTTTGCTTCAATGCTGAAGAAAGGACCGGCAACTACACCTTACGAGCATCAAGATTCAGGTTGGGGTCCACAACAAAATCAACTAGGACTCAAGATCAAGCTTCAAGAAATTTATATATAGGAATCTTGTAACTGGTAGTTGATAGCCATAGCTAGCTTAGCTCTTGATTTTCTTTTTGGTGTAATAACGAGGTCAGCAAGTAGTAGCAGTAGCATCAACAGTGAAATAACATCTCCTGCTAGTCCCAGCTACCAAAACTTCCAGAACTACACTTACCTAATTCCTTGGTAGCCCAGGATATGTAGGCAACCTATGAAGCAGGGTTCGGCCAGATGTTTTTCAAAAAATTCTTCTCATGGAAAACCAAGCAGGCAAAAATCTCTCAGTTGCTCATTTATCTTTGCTCGAATATCCTTCGTGTCTCCAAGCAAAGAGGGGCAGCTGTGAGCACGTGATTTTTGCCTCGCTTGAAAAATTCCTATAGAATTCTTAAAATTAGGAATTTTCTTTTATTATTTGAATTTTAGGGAATTAATTGTATAATTTTGTGCTTGTTTGTATTTTTGTGCATTTTTAATTGACATAATCCATAAAAAAATATATAAATAGCATATTTGCTTTAGGACCCAATTTTACATTTTTCTTAGGTTTATTAGTTAATTGACACTGAAAAAAAAAGAGAAAATAGCAAAAATTAGCTCTTTTAAATTTTTACTTTTAATTCCCGGATTTGTCATAGTTTTCTTTAAAAATTAAAATTTAATTTTTTAGAAAAAGTAATTATCTTAGTTTCAAATTGGAATCCAGTCTTTTTATTTTAATTTTGTATTTAACAAAAATCTAAAATAAATGAGAAAAGAAGAAAAATAACAAAAGAAATTGATTAATTGAATTAATAAAGAGAAAGGCAATCAGGCTGCCCAGTCTGTTGGCCAAAATTGAGCCCAACCCCTCAAACCCACTTCAAATTAGCCTAAACCCAAACACTACCCAGTCCAACTGCCCCGTCCCAAAACGGTGTCATTTAGTAGAGTTTTAATCTCAACCGTCTAGGTTTAATAATCCGACAGTTGAGAAGCCCCCATGCCTTAGTATATTAGTATCCAAACTGACCCTACCCCCTCAGATCCCCCCGACCCCCTCATCTCTCTCATCTCTAACCTACAGACTCTCAGACCACCGCCCTCCGCCGCCAGCTGCCCTCCAGAAATCGCTTACGGCGGCGGTCGGCGGACGATGACACTCAAATTTACACCACCACCTCCCCTTGTTCCCCTCTTTCCAAATCCACCTTTAGTTTCCTTCGAATCCATCGAATATCAAATCAAAGTCTCGACCCCCAAAACCTAAACTCGACGGACTACACCCAAATCCGCACCAGGGCTTCATCTTTGTCTCTTCATCGTCAATCCACTTTTATTTTCTCGCAAAACACACTGAAACGCCCCAAAATCCCCTAACTCTAGCCGCCGCCTTTAAGTTTCGGTAGTGGCGCCGCCACCCAAACACAACCAAACATACACCCAAGATTTACCTTGACCCTTTTTTCCCCTATCCCGAACAAATTCGTTTCAAATCCAGCCAGAATCTTCCGAATCTCGGAGTTTAGAGTTCAAACTCGAGATCTGAAGGAATTTCGGCTCAGATCAGGTGTTCAAGTGTTGACTTAACCATAAAATAGGCTGATAGCATCGTTTGAGTTTGTAAAACTCAAAGTCAAATCGAAGTCGAGTTCTTTTCCTTTGTTCATTTGCTTTTGAATGTCATATCCTGCTTGATAAATGGTTCTCCTTGTTGATTGTTTTAGAATTTTTAGGGATTTAATTAGTTCTTGTTCCCTTGAGTCTCTTTTGTTTTTATTTTTTGGCTTTAATTTCTATTCTGTTTTGATTTGATTGTCTGCTTTGTTTAATTTTGTATTCAACTAGTTGATCTTTAGAGTTTACTGCTAATCTGATTTTAATCTTGTTCGTTTAGTGCTAATTGTTAGGTCACTGATTATCCTGGGTTAATTAGAATTAATGTAATTAGTTAACTTTGTTTTAGATTGGTTTAGATATAGCTGATTAGTCTAACCCCTGATCGACTAACCTTGATTAGTTTAAACCAAGGTTAACTAGTTTTGAGAGTTAGTTTGGTTGATTTAGTAGTTTTAGTTGAATAAAAGGATAGTATAGGCTTTTAGATAAAAGGAATCTAGCAGTAACAGATTAGAAACACCCCAGGACCTCTAGATAGGGTGTTAATCTGAAAATTCAACAAGTAAATGCAGTAACTTGAGAAACAAGCCAAACGTTTAGGGACTAATTTATAAAAACTAAAAATAAAAGAGGGGAAAATGGGTAATGAAATCTAGAAGCTTCCCTTTGATTTTCTACCTATAAAATGCACCCCCTTGCCATCTTTCACAAGTTTTGTGCCCTGAAAATTTTCCAAAAGTTCCAGCTCTGACCCCAAAGAACACACTCCTAATTCAAATCTCTGCAATTTGAAATTGAAAATTCAAAAACAAGCAACTGAAGTTCAATCTCTATTCTTCAAAAGTTCAAAAATAACAAGAAAACTCCAAAAAACAATGATATTTTGTTGTAATTCCTAGTTCAATTTCAAATTTTAGTTCCTACTTCAGATTTCTAGTTTACTTAAGGTCAATGTAGCTTAGATCTCCCGGCTTGATCAATAATTGAGGCTCCTGGGTTAATTACAAGCTGATTTTGGTGTTGTTCGAGTCCATTTTGGTTGCATACTAGTTTTCCATTGCTGAGATCAAAGTTGAAATTATTGTTTGCCGTGATTTGCTGTTTGAACTGCTGCAGACCTTCTTCTTCTCCTTGTTTCATTACAAATTCCAGGTATTTTTCCTAACTCAGGAGATTTGGAAGCACAAATCCATGTGTATGCACAACATTCAGAGTTAAATAATGAAGGAATATTCAGTTTTCACATTGAAATTGTAGATATAAATGTTATTAGCTTTAATAATAGTTGTAACACTCATTCAACGATTTTGGCTTGTAATTAAACTGGACATACTTTGGACTGTTTGAGACATTGGTTGATGATTGTCATCTAGTGTTAGTTTTACTTCGATTATTCTTTAATTGAGGACTGTTTGAGTATGAAGCTGATGTAGAGGTCGTAAACATGCATCTGTAAGCAGTAACTGAGTAATCAATGTGTTATAAGAAACTAATAGGAGCATCATTCGTAGTATGTGATTCAGAAGTCTTTATTAAGTTAATTCATATGCTTTGTTATTGCGGTTGATTGTTAGCTTATCTACTGTTGTCATATAGATCTATTAGCTACTTGAGCTTTAAGCAATTTTAAAAATTGATCTTATAGCTAGTTTTGTAATTGATCTCTTATGTTAAATAATGTGTTGAAGTCAGATCCAAAATAGCATATGTTACCCTACTATGTGTTTGTGATTTGGACAATGTCATTATACCTGGATATGAGTGGATATATGAAGCACTATAACTGAATTGGAAATCTGAATTCATTCTAATTTAGCAGTCTAATGGTTTCATTCAAAAAATCAAAGTTACATTTTATGTCTCATCTGGCTTCATTTAGGATAACAATAGGTTCCTGGGTTAGCATATTGATTCAAATTCGTATGGTATGAACCGTTGGATCTGTGCTTCTTTGTGTTTATTGGAATTATCCAAATAATTATAGGGGCCTATCACAGGCCCAAATACCTTAAGTAATTCAACCCCTCTTGCTATGGGCTGGCTTCGAAGCTCACTAGCTAACGATTTTTCCTGAGCACGCCTATTTGATTCTTTATTTTGGATTTGGCTTAAAGGCCTTAATTCATAGTTTAACGTGATATAGATTTGGGCTTTCGAGTTAGGTAGCGGGTTCAAATTAAGAGGTTTTTCCGTTTGTTTGAATCTGGACTTGAACTTGATGCCTGAATTTTATAATATTTATTATTTGGGACTCTTTAGAGACAATTCAACAGAAAATTATAGTTTGCTCTAGGATAGCCTTTAAATAATAAAATGAGGGGAGCCCCGCCAAAAAAATGCATAAATTGCGGGGCCCTCTTTAAATGTTCCTATTAAAATACTTAGAATTCGGGACGTGCCGTTTAGCGAATTTCACGGTCTCCCGCAAAGATAATAACACGTTAGTTGCCTTAAGCGCGCTTTTTAATAATCTTACCTTCCTAAATACGGGTGTGCATTTTATGCGACTCAAATCCAAATCCCAACATGTTGAATAAGAATGTGTCGAGGGTGCATTTCATGTGATGGGATCCAAAAACATGTTTTTTAAACAACGTTCACTTTCTTAAAAGAATTTTAACTAAAAACGGTAAAATAATTCTAAAATTGCACTATAGGATGGCATGTATTAAAATCATATTTTTAGCCAATTATAATAGTTTAAGCGACCGTTCTAGAACCACGGGATCCGAGGGTTCCTAACACCTTCCCTCGGGTCAACTGAATTCCTTACTTAGAATTTTTGGTTCTCAGACTCCATGTGGAAAGTCAAAAAATTTCCTCGATTTGGGATTCAAACAAACGGTGACTTGGGACACCAAAAGTCAAGCCTATCCCAATGGCGACTCTAAATAAATAAATAATTTAATTTCGAATAATGTCACTTAAATTAGAAAAACTCCCTTATACATTTATCCTTCGGGGTAGCCAGGTAAAATGGAGGTGTGACAATGGACATATACATCAAGCTCACATAACTCAAAGTTTGTTCAATGGATTCATTAAAACTCGTGACTTTCAGCTCGATCAATTCATAAATCTATACAGTAAAACTGATGGATCATATTTCACAGAGGAAGAAAAAATAGCATCATAATCATGTGTAATCTAAACAATTAGCACATATGAAGATTTTCGAATTACCTCTTGAAGCGTAAACACCGCAATTCTATATCGTTCTCTTGTTCCTCAGTTGCGAAGCGAATTTCCACAGTCTTCTATTGTGTTACCCAAACAACATCCAAAAATAAAGAATTTTGGGTAGGCAAAATTCTAGTAGAAACCGTAGTAAAAAAATGTCTCAAAAAAGCGTCCAACCATATATCCCATATATATAGCTGCATTTTTTTAGGTCAAAACCGTTTTGCAAAACCTATTAGGTTTCTTTCTCTCACTAAGGGACGATTTCTACGTTTTTTTTTCCCACTTGGAATAGTTTCCACTATTTCCTATTATTTAGGCGGAGTAGGGTCCATAGAATTTAATTAACAAGGCTTCCTTTTATGATATTAATATAGAAATTATGTCATGAGCGAAGCTGATGTGTATTGCTCTCTGGGCCGTTCCGCATGAACCTGCCAAGTTTCAGATCAATCGAAGTCTGTCAACTAGTTGACCTCCAATTTTCTGCCCTAATTCGGCCAAAACTGTTTCTACGTTTTTCATGATAGAATTCAATTTTCAGTTTATTCTAACTCTATTAAAGAATATTTCAAGTTTTCAGAATAATCAATACAACTCATAACAGATAATCACGCCAAAACAGTGCAGGTTTTCAGAAGAAAAAAAACTTTGTATGTAATTCAAAACTTGCATATAGAACATGATATTAATCCTTATGTTTTATCCTAATTATTTAATTAGACGTGAGTAGGCTCTAATACCAATTGATGGATCATATTTCACAAAGGAAGCGAACATAGCATCATAATCACGTGTAATCTAAACAATTAACACATATGGAGATTTTCGGCTTAACTCTTGAAGTGTAAACACAGCAACTCTATATTTTTCTCCTATTCCTCAGTTGTGAACGCCTTAGCGGATTTTCACAGTCTTCTACTGTGTTATCCAAACAATATCTGAAAATAAAAAATTTTGGATGGGAAAAATTCTAGTAGAAACCGTAGTCTAAAAATGTCTCAAAAAACGTTCAGCCCTATATCCCATATATATAGCTGCATTTTTTTAGGTCAAACCCGTTTTCAAAACCTGTTAGGTTTCTTTCTCCCACTAAGAGACGGTTTCCACGTTTCCTTCTCCTACTAAAGAATAGTTTTCACTATTTTCTATTATTTAGGCACAGTAGGGACCACAGAATTTAATTAACAAGGCTTACTATTATGAATATTAATTTTGAAATTATGAAATTAATTTCCATTATAATAAATTACGACTTATTCCATTAAAAATTCGTAATTGCACTCCTTAGTTCAATTTCAAAATTCTTCCATAAAATATTATTTAACTCCCCATATTAAGATTCAGATACTAATCAATCAAATTAAATTACTGACTATTTAATTTATTGATTACTTCCTTTAGACTTTTCATGTGTCGGATACAAAATCCACCGGCCGGGTTTACACATGAAAACTTATAAGCTTTCATAAAGGAGTATCATCAATCTCAAAACGGAGACATGGATTCTATCAACTAATTATAACTTCGCCAATGTATATAATTGTTATCCAATTTATCAGGCTTATTGACTCACGAAAGAATATCGCATTTTAATAAATCAAAACAACAAGTGACATACATAGCTAATAACAATTATATCAGGATTAAGAGTATAAGTACATTAAATGGACTAAAGAAATTATTTTATAAAGTCAGTATAAAATACTTATCTCTACTTGATCCGTTCAATACATACAAAATGTATTAGCACAAGAAGTTGGAATTAGACCTATTCCTATAATCAAGATAAATTATATTTAATCTTGTGCTACAATCATTCCGATGATTTGTCCAATTCCATCAAGATTGTGAACATTAACTTTTATGTCTTACAAGAACCGATAATTTAATCTTCTGTGTATAAGCTAAACTTTATACACTAAATCATCTACTATGTAAACAATGGACACACAAACCAATACATTATCTATTTAAAAAGGAACTTTATTGAATTTAAATAAGCAAGTAAATAATTATTTATAAAGAATACTATAACAATACATATAACTTATAGTATATTCTAACAAAAATTCTATGCTTGTGTGTATACATATATAAATTAGAGAACCGATTCATTATCAATTCTCAATTTGCTTCTGGATATTATATATATTGAAATATAAAAGTGAACCTTTTGTTCGAAGCCAAACAATTTTGAATCGAGTATCTGGATTATAGTTTCTTCTCTGTGTCGATGTTGAAAAATCCTGCCACGTACCTATTTTTGAAAGTTTATAGCAAGACTAAATTAGTTATAATGCTAGTGTGCTTTTACTTGGCCTCGGCCCTCAGCACATGTTTGAAATCCTAAAAGCAGAACAGGTATTCCGAAATCCTCCCAAATCAACGAAGGATTAACTAATCCACCCTTCTTCAACTTAAAGACTAGCCAACTGTATATTTCCATAGCTGTTCCTTACAGTGGAAAAGATAAATTTGCAAAATTTTATATATTGCAGCTACGTGCAAAGGAAAACTTATAGTATGTTTGGCCAAGCTTTTTCTTGGACCAACAGTGTTTTTCATATCAAAGAGGTTTTTTTCAAAAATTGAGGTGTTTGGCCAAATTTTTAGAAGGAAAAAAGAAGTGTTTTTGAAGAAAAGCATACACACTTTTTGGGAAGAAGGAAAAAGTAACTTCTCTTTAAAAGCATAGTAGCTTCTCTTCAAAAGTATTTTTCTGAGAAACACTTTAAGAAAAATACACTTAGAATCAATTTTTAAAAGGTTGGCCGAACACTAATTACTGCTCAAAAGCACTTTCAAATTAATTAGCCAAACATCAACCGCTTATTACCAAAAGTAATTTTAAAAAAAATACTTTTTTAAAATAAGCTGGTTTTAGAAGATTGACCAAACGGGGTATTATGTTTCTGTTAACGCCGGCTGGTATTCAACTGATATTAATCTCCAATACCCACTGCTTCCTCGGAAAACATAAACAAGGAAAAAAGAGAGCTCTAACGGCATTGACAATAGAATTTGATAATATCAACTCAAGACAGGTCCTCGTAAATTCCTTAATTTAAGTCTCAATTACAGTGTTTTCAATCTCTATATAGAATTTTAAGTATTGCGAGACCGAGAGCGCCGTCGTGTACTAGATTCTGCAAAAGCGTTCCAGACAATTCAACTTTTAGTAAGGTCTGGTTTATGTTACTAGTTTTTGCTTTATTTTGGCACAGAGCACCAAGTACTTAGTATTATTTTCAAGGAATGCATATAAACTTTTTTAAGGAATATTATAAAATAAGATAAAATTGTGAAGTGGTACCCAAATAACATCCCACAGGTTACTTGCAGGTGGAGTGGCATGATCATTTCCCTTGTCAAGGGTCGATGTAACTATATGATATAGGAGATTGAAAAACAACATTTTAATAAAAAAATTTGCCCTTCTGAACTATTAGAATTTCCCAGCAAATATTCACAGCATAGTTTAAACCTCAGTCTGTAGCTCAGAAACACAAGGTCCAGGGTTCACAAACCAGATGAAACACTGGAACTTCTCATGAACAAAAAAAAAAAAAACACTAATGTACAACTTGGGAGAAACGATCTTGTTCACAGACCCACTCAAATATAAGCATTAAAGCAACAGATACCACTAAAATTACGTAATGGAAGCAAAAAGCCCACAATTTCAAAAAAACTAAAGAACAGAATCTGAAAAATAAAATAAAATAAAATAACAAAAAATGAAACTACAGAATAGTACCTGTGATTCTTACCAAGAAGCCTCAAATAATCCTTGCTAAAACACAATCATAATATAAATTTTATTACCAAAAAATGCTATGTTGCTATCTGTTGGCAAAAGATTGCCATTTTCAGTGCTTCCCGAAGTAAATAAACAACACTCCCGACAACAGGGACATAAAAAGTTTTAAAATCCCTTATTCCCTTCTCAAGACTCTATTGAGAAGCTCTCTTTCTGCTGTAATCTTCCCGCAATTAAGCAGCTCGTAAAGGTGGCCAAATAATCAAAGAGGTCCCTTATTGCTTAGTCAACTGACGAATGACATATGGCAGAATACCTCCATGGTTGAAATAAGCCAACTCCACCTGCACAAGATAGAAGAAGCTCTTAAATGTCAATATCTTACCAAAAACTAATGAATGGTGAAGTAATTATACAGTAGATCTCATACTGTTGGGGCAGATTGCTCTACATCCATCAATGCATGCAGAACTTATGGAGATCATATCATATCGCTTTGTGTGATCGAAAAGTGATATGATAGAGGGTAACAGAATCAGATCTTCCATTTCTTAGAGTTGAAGCTAATATACGAAGAGATAAAAACATTTTTCCTCCTTTTTTGAGGGTGATGAAAGACATTCAAATTGTGTCCTTCACCTACATGTCATTGTTCAGTAATTTTACACATATTGACTATATACATTGTTCAACAATTTTATATGTATACATTGATTACTACAAAAGATGCACCATGATTTACTGTTCACGCAACATTAATCACTATTCACTACTACAGACCCCAATTCCAAATTAGTTGGGTCAGCTATATGAATCCCTCATTTTCCATGTAGCTCCATGTGATAAGTCGCAATCCAGTAAGCCATGATTTACTGTCCACACGGATTGTAAATTTTCAAGACACTCCTTTCAGTTAAGTATTCTAGATCTTGACATCCCATCTTACGACGATGCGTCAAATCCCAAAATAGTTAGGGTTGGCTATATGAAACTTCTATATCCAATTTGAGCATGTTGCCTTCCACGACTAAATTTTTAACCCCAAAAAGGAAAAGACATTGACATCTTTCGTCCAAGTTCAGTAAAGAGACCCAAATTTAAGTGTCCCAATTTCAATACACAAAGATGGCTTTAGAATAAATTTAGTTCCCTTCTATGCTTGCTCGAATTTCCAAATTTGATAAGATGTTTGCTCTGATTTATTTTATTTTCCCTTTGTTCTTCACCTTTCCTTCAGCACTATAGGCAACGACTTGTATAAAGGTAGAAAAAACTCAAACACCGTCAAAAAGGCAGCAGCATCTTTATCATGCAACCCAATTGACACAGCAACATCTTTCACAAAAAGAAACGCCAGGAAATAAGACTAACAACTAAAAGAAAGACACTGAGAATGTGAGACGCACCTCGGTGTCGAACCGCACTGTGCAAGTGAAGGATTTTCCAGTATCTGTTCGTACAGTAACGTCTTGACCTGGGCGGATTTCACTAATTTTTTCTGCAAGATCAATGGTGTATCGCTCGTGACCTGTCAATCCAAGTGTATCTGCATCCTCCCCAGCCTTAAAACATAGAGGCACAATACCCATTCCTACCAAGTTGCTGCGGTGAATCCTCTCGAAGCTCTTAGCAATTACAGCTTTAACACCCTGTTAAATTGTTCTTTAGTTAGGAAATCCTACGATAAAAAAGTGAAAGACAAAATCAACCAAGTCAAGAAGCAACAGTCAAGAAACCCACCAACAACATTGGGCCCTTGGCAGCCCAATCTCGGGAGCTTCCACTTCCATATTCAGCTCCAGCCAAGATAACAGTGTCTTGCCCAGCAGATTTGTATTTCTAAAGGCAACATGTGTTTAAGAAGTGTCAATATAAAACAGTAAAGATCTCAAGTAATTGTCTGTTGTAGCTAATAGTGAAATGCACGATGCAAACTGTATCTTTGACAAAAACAGGAAAAAGAAAGTACCATTGCAGCATCAAACACGGAGAGTTTTTCTCCAGTGGGAATGTGCACCGTCTTTGGACCAACTTCCCCATTCAACAGCTTGTTCACAAGGCGGATATTGGCGAAAGTACCCCTAGCCATAATTTCATCGTTACCACGACGGCTACCATATGAGTTGAAGTCCCTGCGATCAACACCGCGCTCCATAAGGTACCTAGCGGCTGGGCTATCTTTATGAATGCTTCCGGCAGGTGAAATGTGATCCGTGGTAATACTATCACCAAAGTTCAGCAAGCAGTAGGCATCCTTCACTCCATGGGGCCCAGGAGGATCCATGGTCATACCCTTGAAATATGGTGGCTCATGAATGTATGTAGAATTAGGATCCCACGAGTACAGCTTTGCTGTAGGTACAGATAATTCATTCCACATGGTATTGCCCTTTGTAATAGCTTCATAAGTACTCTTGAACATGTCTGGCAATACACTCGATTGAACAACCTAACATGGAAAGTTCCATGGTAAATTTACTCTGTTTGTTAAAGATAATGGGTACACAAGCACATAACTGAATATGTACCTCAGCTATTTCTTCAGTTGATGGCCATATATCCCTGAAGTACACATCCTTACCATCCTTTCCCACCCCAATTGGATCTTTCTCAAAGTCGATATCAACCTATAAAACATTACAGCAATCAATCACCGACACAAGTACACAAAATAATCAAAAATCACTTGACCTGTTAAACAACTGCGAATGTTTTTCAAAATATTGGACACCAAGACCAAGGTCAAAGTGTGCATGAATATTCAATTTGGAGTGTAGTTTTGGGATCCTGTTTTCTGTTGTATTTGTGCTCCTGGGAGCAATGCAGCTTGCACCAGGCTGAGTCATGTCTAAACTCATTTCAGTTGAGCCATTTATGGCACTGCCTGAAGGAAGAAGCTCAAGACAGGAACGCTAACCAAGACCTACCACTGAAAGTGTTCTCTCACCCAAAAACGGCTCTTTAATTTCAGATATCAAACACTGATCACTTTTAAAACTTTAATTGTTTTGTACATATATCTTAAAGGCTTTAAAGCCCCTCTCCTCATTGAGAGTATGATTCGACGATTCAGCGGAAGCAATTGCCTCTAGCCCTATTTTACATGGACCTGCTATGGGTGCATCTCTAACACAGTGCAGTATCCCAAACAGCTGTATAATTTTTTGCTAAAGTGTATTTTGAAGTATCCGCACAAAGTACCGAGACCAATGTCACACCAGTAAGACAAGATAAATGAAAGATCCAATTGGCATAGCTATAAAAGGATAATTTAAAAGTTGCTTCGGGGAGGCTTGGAGCAACGGAAAAGTTGTCTCCGTATGACCTATAGGTCACGGGTTCCAGCCGTAGAATCAGCCACTGATGCTTGCATCAGGGTAGGCTATCTACACTACACCCTTGGGGTGCGGCCCTTCCCCAGACCCTGTGTAAACGAGGGATGCTTCATGCACCGGGCTGCCTTCTTCTTTTCTTTGGCATTCCTTAAGACTTGTTCAATATTGCTGCCAACCAGTTAACAACACTCCACTGCTAAATCATCTATGACTGTAAGAACCTAGTATACTTCTACAGCCTCTCACTTACTATAAAGCATAATCTCTTTTTTAAAACTTGAAGTATGTTCTTCCCACCTGTCACTTACCATAAAGAATAATATTATGGTAAAAGCAATTCTCCAGATAAATTAATTATACAACTCTAAGTGCATTTACTTACAGTGCCAGCAAGAGCATAGGCAACCACCAATGGAGGTGAAGCAAGATAGTTTGCTCTTGTCAGGGCATGAACACGGCCCTCAAAGTTTCGATTTCCGGAGAGTACAGCAGCAGCAACAATGTCTGCATTAAAACATTTTAAATTAGTCAAAAAATATAGCGAAATGATAATGTCCTAGACAGAATCCAGCAAGTGCCATAGCAAAATATAATCAATTGTAGACTTACCATTCTCTGATATGGCAGAAGCAACAGATTCGTCCAAGTCCCCAGAATTCCCGATACATGTGGTGCAGCCATAGCCAACAATGTTGAAACCTTGCTGATTTAGATACTTCTGAAGTCCACTGTTTCATCCAGAAAAAAACATATTTCAATATTTTCAAATAACAATGGGCTGGGTTAGTAGAAACTATTTCATTTAGAAAACGTCAATCAATACCTCTTGAGTAAATATTTTGTAACAACACCGGAGCCTGGAGCAAGGCTTGTTTTAACCCATGGTTTAACCTAGAAAATACATCAGGAACAAGGATTAAGAAGACATGCCTAAACCTTTGAAAAAAGAAAAATGCAAGTATACAGAGTAGCACTGACATGTAGACCGAGCTCAGAAGCCTTTTTGGCAACAAGAGCTGCTCCGAGCATAACACTGGGATTGGATGTATTTGTGCAACTAGTGATAGCAGCAATCACAACACTGCCATGTTTGAGCTCTGCAGGTTGCCCGTGGAAGTCAAACTTAGCTACTTTATCTTGCACCTCTTTTGGCACAGCAAATCCCTACGTCAAAGTAGAACCAGTTACATTAGCATTTCCAGAAGTGAGAAGCTGGTCTTGGATACTTTATAGCCGCACATAACTATATGTTACAACCTGATCGCCCAAGATGAGACTGTACTCCCCCTCTCCCAATTTATGTGGCACGCTTTCCTTCTTAGTATGTTCCCCAAAAAAAAACACTTTTCTATATTTAGAAACAGCAACTTTAAAATTATCATTTTACCCTCAATGAGATGATTTTAGCTGCACAAATGTATATAGCTTGTTTTACACCACAAGTTTCAAAAGACTTCTTTTTTTTTCATTCTTAAACTCCGTGCCCATCAAATAGTGCCTCATAACATTGGACAGAGGGAGAAATAAAAATGAATAGCTCGCTCACCTTGAATCCAACTTTATTATCTAGGCAAGCATGCCAGTCCGACTTCATCTCTTTCAAAGCCACACGGTCATGAGGTCTACAAAGGAAAACAAACAAGTTATATAGACCTTATAGTACATTTTGCATCTTAATACAGAATTTATGCAAGCTGGAACACATACCTCTTCGGCCCTGACACACATGGTTCAACGTTCGCAAGGTCTAGGTCCAAATAAGAAGAGTACACTTTTTCTTGTTGAGGCTGAAATAAGGAGGCAATAGATTTTTAAGAAATTGTAAGGAAAGTAACAATTATGCAGTAGATTAGATCATAACCTTCATTCATTAGCCAAACAAAGATTCTCATACTGAAACTAGAGTACCCGCAATTGAGGCAACAAACAAAACTAACCTCATTATAGTCGACAAACATCTTATTTGCACGGAGATATGCCTCTATCATTGCAATCTAAATTTTTAGGTAAAGGGTTAGCCAAGTATAAAGATGAACTTTCACACTCTATCTTCACTTAACACTAGCAAAAGCCTAAACACTTACTGTTTCATCACTTCTCCCCGTCAACTTGAGATATTGCAGGGTAACATGATCTACAGGGAAGAAACCCATTGTTGCACCATATTCAGGAGACATATTTGCAATGGTGGCCCTGTCAGCCAATGATAGCTCTTCCATTCCATCACCTACATGAAAACAAAACAAGCAGTCAAGTCCTTGTCTGGTGGAACTATTAAGAGCTGGTTGAACTATTTTCCTAGGAAACTTGGTCAATCTTTATTATTTACCGTAGAATTCAACAAACTTTCCAACAACACCATGCTTCCTGAGCATTTGAGTGACAGTCAGGACCAAGTCAGTGGCAGTTACACCATTTCTCAATTTCCCTGATAACTTGAACCCAACAACTCCAGGCAACACCATGCTCATGGGCTGTCAGTATTCAGAAGAAGTTTTACAAAATTGTCATCCAAAGTGCAAATATCAGAATAAATATCGACGTATTTGTCACAAATTAGAGTGAAAATTACCTAGAAAGCTATTATTTTTCTAGACATATACAAAACAAACAGAAGAACAGGCAAGCAGCACACCCACGGGAAAGGCAGTGTCATTTTCTGCTCTGATTAAGTTAACACAGTGCATGCTATCCCCTTAGACGAGGTAAAATAACATCTTATTCTGGCTTGATCTGATATTTTGGAAGATTATCTACTAAATGCTGAATGGAAAAAGTATAACCAACACTCACTTTTTTTCTGGCAAAGATATAATCGCATCTCACCTCCACCCTTTTCAACAAAATGATGAATTGTAGTCTTTTATAATTGTCAAGGGTGTGGAGCCACGAAACTAGTTAATTGCATTAACTACACGAAGATTCATTGAATAACCTTTTCATTCGAATGAATTCATGAATCACCAAAACTTGCTTTCAAGAATACATAGAATTTTGGGAAGAACCCGAGAAATGGATTTAGATATGGGACAGTGGATGCATTAAAACCCATCTGTAAGAAAATAAGTACTACAAGGTCAGAAAAACGAGACATGGGAAAGTCTTAAGTACTCAACTATCATTCTGCTCTTTAATCTAGAGTATAAGTGTAAAATAAAACTTTACTCCCTTGATTCGACTCAGCATGTTTGTATAGAGGAGAGTTTAAAATATGTAATGTTTAAAAATGTGCCAACATATTACTTGTTTTATAAATGATAGGATAGTCAAGAACAGCATTGCCAATAGTAATTGTAAGTCCCGTGTTTTCCTTGGTATAGACTGATTGAACAAACTAAAAACACAGCGTTGAGATTTTTGCTTTGAGAATGAAAAGCACAATGTAGACATGTAATTTGAAACAAAGGGAGAATAACATAGACACATCAAATCTTAAAACTCTTGCAACTTTTTATGCTGATTGAAATCCCTCCATTAACTTCCACATGTGCCAGTCATCAAGTTCATGGATATTCTCCACTAGAAAAGATTTGGCAAAGTGCAACCTGAAGAGACACACTGAGCAATGTGGGACACCTTACCACAAAGCCATAGCTGTCTAACCGTTGGAGCAACACAAGAATAAACCAGTATTCAGCAAGGGATAGAAGGATTATGATGGCACTCATAGTTGCATACCTGGCCAAGCATTGCAGCTTCAGCTTCAATACCTCCGACACCCCAGCCAGCAATTCCTAGCCCATCAATCATGGTTGTGTGGGAATCTGTTCCTACGACGCTATCTGGGTAGAGAAACCCATCCCTATTAAAGACAACCCTTCCGAGATATTCAAGATTCACCTAAAATTATGGAGCAAAAACTATTATCAGGTTTGCGACTGTGTTGTTTCAGAGGATAAATAAGGAAAGCAAAACCAGGAATCTCACTGCATTTAGGCTGAAGACAGAAGATAAGTAAGAAAGTACAACGTTCAAAATTCAGGTTTCAAGAAATAGCTAGAGCCCAGTGCAATCACACAATAATTCCAGCAGTACAACCAGCTAAGTGACATTCAGTTTTCATGTCCTATACCTGGTGCACAATACCAGACCCAGGTGGAACAACAAGCATGTTGTGGAAAGCATTAGACCCCCACTTAAGAAAGGCAAATCTCTCCTTGTTCCTTTGGAATTCAAGCTCCATATTAGCCTGGACTGCATTTTCTGACCTTGCCACGTCAACTTGAACTGAGTGATCAATAACTAGGTCAACAGGAACCTGAAATAATATTCAAGAAAAAGAATTACCATTAAGTGGAGAAAAATTTATCCATGAGAAGAATATGAAAATAACTATAACCAAGGAATTGAAGCATATAATTGTCACTGATGAATAAGCCATTATAATGTGACACTACACTAATAGCACAATGCAATTCAATGTTTATGAGCTGAAATTAATATAAGCAACTCACTAGATGAAAGTCATTTGACTTATCCAAAGTGTTGAGTTGTCCCACATCGGAGGGATTTGAGATTCTTGGTCTCCTTATATGGCTTGGGGAGTCCTCACCTCATAAGCTAGCTTTTGGGGTTGAGTTAGGCCCAAAGTCCATTCTTATCATGGTATCAGAGCCAGGCCCATCCCAATTATTGTTACCGATGTTGGGCCCCCATTTATGTTGTCCATGCTCCAGAGATCTGGGCGTGAGGGGGGTGTTGAGTTGTCCCACATCGGAGGAATTTGAGGTCCTTGGTCTCCTTATATGGCTTGGGCATTCCTCACCTCATAAGCTAGCTGTTGGGGTTGAGTTAGGCCTAAGGTCCATTCTTATCATGGTATCAGAGCCAGACTCATCCCAATTATTGTTACCGATGTTGTCCCCCCATTTATGTTGTCCACGCTCTAGAGATCTGGGCGTGAGGGGATGTTGAGTTGTCCCACATCGGAAGGATTTGAGGTCCTTGGTCTCCTTATATGGCTTGGGCAATCCTCACCTCATAAGCTAGCTTTTGGGATTTAGTTAGGCCCAATGTCCATTCTTTTCATGGTATCAGAGCCAGACCCGTCCCAATTATTATTACCGATGTTGGGCCCCCATTTATGTTGTCCACGCTCCAGAGATCTGGGCGTGAGGGGGGTGTTGAGTTGTCCCACATCGGAGGGATTTGAGGTTCTTGGTCTCCTTATATGACTTGGACAATCCTCACCTCATAAGCTAGCTTTTGGGATTGAGTTAGGCCCAATGTTCATTCTTATCACAAAGTATTATAAAAGCAACTGACAGTTTTCCTCATCATTTTGAGAAACTGCAGTACTAAGTACGACCGACATACAGAAAATTCACGTGCTTTACTCATCAAGTGACTATACCGCATTCTATTCACATAGTTCAAGAAACTTTTCCATAATGCACTAACTAGAAACAATGCATACCAATGGATTGATCTTGTCAGAATCACTGCCGAGGTTGTTCATGGCATCACGCATGCAAGCAAGGTCCACCACAGCGGGTACACCAGTAAAATCCTGTCGAAAACAAGACAAGTTGTTCAGGTGAATAACATCGGTCATCTCACACTGCATTCTTTTTTCTTATAAAGAAAACGTTGAAGACATGCAAAAGGCTAGTACCTGCAGCAGCACACGAGCAGGCTTGAAGGGTATCTCCACGAGCTTAGGTGCAGAATTTTCCCAGTCGATAATCTTTTCAACATCTTCCTTTTTCACTTGAAAGTTGTCACAATTACGAATTGCTGATTCGAGAAGAATCCTAATAGAGTACGGCAGCTTCTCTGTTACATACAAATCAACAATCAAACTGTTAAGAAAGATACAGATCAACAACATGAGGTCTGCTAAAAAAAATCTAAATAAATAAAAAAGAAAGTATCAGAGGGTCTAAAAGTTTACCAATCCTGGGATCATTGAGAGCGGGTAGGCTATAGAACTTTCCGAATTCGCCACCTCCAGGCTTTGGAAGAGCAGTGAGGATTTCCTTAAATGGGTTCTTGTCAGCTGAATCCATCATCAACACAAAAGAGAATCAGATTCTTCTTGCTTTTACTACTGAGAATTGATTCGCATTCACTTATAGCAGCTCTTAGTAGCACTACTATGCATAAATAAATAGTCTTTTATTTTTCTTTATGAAAATACCCAACCACAAACACAAATGATAAAAAAGAAATATCTTAAGTCAACTTCAAAAGTCTCTCCCACTAATTGGCCCTACCACCCACGTTCCACTAACCTATGTCACAATCTGTAGTATTATGTATAGCTCTAAAAATAGGATTAAAGTGTTGTGCACTACCGATGTAAAATAACAACAACCAATATAATCTTACTTAGTGGGTGGTAATATGTATGCAGACCTTGCCCCACCCTTGGGTAAAGAGATTGTTTCCAAATAGAAACCTGGTATCCTTCAAGAACTTTCCACCTTGCTTTTGGGGAAACTCGAACTCACAAACTCTCGTTTGGAAGTGGGGAGCAACCCCTCTTGTCCTACCGATGTAAAATATATTCTCTATTTAATAGCACTGTTTGATAATGCTAAATAACCTACTATAATAGGTTAAATTATAATTTTACATTTCAATGTAAATTTCTTAAATCCTTATTCTTTCGATTTTCTTTTTCAGATATTCTAAATACTAAAATCCAACTGATTTACTTTTGAAAGACAAAATTACCCAGACAAAAGATCTAGAATGAAAGACAAAAGTACCCATGGTAGAGAGCTTTCGATGGAAGCTGTTGAGAGCAGGGGCGGCGCTCCTGATCTGAGCAGTAAGGCTGATCGGAGACTTCCAATCAGCACCGTGGCTCCACCGCGGCACCGAACACCTGACAGACCGGAGCGTGGAGGAGCAACGCTGCTGCTGAGTACAGAGAGAAGAAGACGAAGGCGCGTGAGCAGCAGCAGAAGAGGAAGCTACTGGCCTAGAAACGGAAGAAGAAGAAGAGGCTCTTCTCAAGAGTGAAGAAGCGGCAGAAGAAGAGTATTTGCGAGCGGTATTACTATACATGACTCTCTTTATGTCTTAATATATAACACCAAATTTTCAGATCACACCCATTCAAACAATTATGATGTGTATCTCCTAGGGTTGTGTGTCGAATTTCTAGAAGGAAAAAAACAAAACAGAGATGAAGATGATAGTGACAAAGAAGATAACAGAGAAACAGAAGGAAGATATGGGGGGATGGATTTATGAATTGAGAATTGGGGAATGATTGAGAGAGAGAGAAGAGGAGATTATTCAAATGCTAAGCAGTGCCTAAGCTACGGCACAACACATGGAGCTTAAAAAGCTGGGCTGCTTCGCGTTATGGTATTTTTTTCGTTTTTATAAGGAGAAGAGAAAAGCAATAAAAATGAATATTGATTAGGTCAAAATTATCTACTTATTCGCTTCTTTGGTTTTTATGTTCAAATTTTATTGGAAGATTCCTTTGCCCTTTGAAAATGTCAATTTGTCTACGCCTCTTCTTTTTTTGGAAAATAATTTTCTTTTAGTTTTAAAAAATAAAATTATATAGCCTCTATCAAAATACTATATATATATATATATATATATATATATATGTTATATATAAAAATACACTAATTATGTACTTTTGCCATTACTCGACGTAAATAACTCATGCCGCGGGCTAAAGATAATTTTTGTCCCCTTTTCTTTTTTTACTATATTTGTCTTTGGGCTATTATTCTTTACTCTTTTTGACCTTTAACAGAAACTTTAAGCCCTTAAAGGGATTACTTTCTATTAGGGATACACGAAAGGAAAATAGTATTTTGCCTTTAACTTATCAATGTGAGAGTATTCACTATCCAAATCACAATTTTCTTTACGTCCAGAAAAAGAAAAAAAAAAAGGGCTTGTTTATTTTTGTCACACTTTATTTTAAATATAGATAAAGCAGGAAATAAAATCCAAGTGATAGTTTAATGTGGCTTGTGGCACGCTTCCACAGGCCATGGTCGTCGGTGTAAAATTGCATTAACGCCTTCTATTTCTTCTCACTTTTTCTTTTTCTCCGCATTTCTATTATTTTATTTCACAATTATTCGCACATTTGACCCCACAACAATTAGTTAATACATCATGTGCATTATTTTAATGTGAAAATAATTACATTCAACTAAAAGCTACACGATTAAACGAATGAAGTCATGTGTTCACTAGCCTGCCCAAAAATGGAGTTCGAATCTTTATCTTCTATGAAAGTTTTATGCGATTATTTTTTATTCTTTGAAGAAGATGAGATCCTGATGATAAAAATAACATCTTCCCAGTTCTAAAATCATAGGCCTTTTAGTTTCATTTTTTATTTATTTATTTTAAAGTGCGAAAGATACAAAAAATTACTTATATTCATGTTTGATTTGATACCAATAAATATAACATATGTTTTTTAACACGAAGCTTAATCACTAATCATAGTATTAAGTAAAAGATCATCTCAATCTAGGCAAATCATATGATTGAGTATAAATATTTGGTATATGTATTCACGGAAGGAATATGAACATGGTTTATTAGAACCAAACATGGCACATAGTTAAGTTAATACATGTAATGAAACTATTTTTAAAATATTTAATTATTTGTACGAAATAAAAATAAGTACAATTAATCTTTTTATAATAAAATGTTAAAAACTATAAATAAGTGAAAAGAGAAAAAAATCTTGAGTTATTAAAACACAAGTGGAGAATTAGGTGTGGAAAGGAAGGTCGACGGTTATCTGACTAAAGAACTATACTAATGGGCACCTCAAGTGAAGAAGGCTTTTACAATACCCTTGGGCCACTTTGCTCCAATATAATTTATTTTTTCCTTTTTGATAAATAAATGCATATTTTTAGTAATATTTTTTAAATCTAATTTATTCATCTTGAAAGGGAAATTTGTAGTTGGACGAATAAACCTTTCCTCCATTCTAGACTGACCCCTCTCTTGTTCTCACTCTCCAAATTAGACACCAAAGGATTTTTCTAAGAAAAAGCCTCGCGATTGAATGCTGTCTTGACACTATATTTGATGGTCTCTTGGAAAGCGTTTTTCATTATTTTATTTCAAAGATTATAGTGTATAGCTCCAAATTTGACAACTACAATAATTATCAAGTACGATGAAGAAAGTTATTGTGGTGTATCATCCGATTATTGTCGTCGTAAAAGGCATCGACCAAGGGCGGTTAGCTGATGAACAGCGTTTTGCGATGGTGTAAGCATAGCAGGAGACAATAAGAATATATTTTTTGATATTTTTTATGTTGTACTTTATTAGAGTTTCAGGAGTGACTGCCCCTTATAAATAGAGAGAGTTGGTGAAGAAAAGGGGGGATCGAACAAAAAATATTAAAGAACACTTAGTAAAAAAATTATTTGAGAGTGAATAAAAAAGTAACCTTGTTCATTGATTGTACATCTAAAAATTAGTATTTTTGTTCGATATTGACAAGAATTCAGGATCCTACAATCATTTTAACCTTATTTTTTCTAAGCCAATCGCATTACTCAAGAACCAAAAATGTTTTGCCCCTAAATAAATAGTATTACATTGAGTAAATGTCAAAATGTCATCAATTTTGCTCTAAAGATTGATTGAAGTTACCATAAGAAAAAAAAAACCTTAACTGACAACATCTGTAAAAAGAAGAGTAATTGTTTACCCGATAAAATTAAAGAACTATTACAAGAAAAAGAGGTTCAGATGAAAAAAGCTTCACTGCATGATATAATATTCTTTATAGACATCGACACAAAACTAAAGAGTTCAATTACATCGGAATTTCGATTTAAGTGACGATTCTAATCACGATCAGATATATGATAATCTTTTGCATTATATAAAGTCCAATTATTTTTTTTGCTAGTTCCAAAGTTCGAGCTCGAAAATAAAGAAAATATTAATAAAATAACGGCCAAAGGGAAGCAGGAAAAAATTGTTAGTAGACGGTCCATGTTTTCTATAGATAGAACCAGTCTAGTTTTAGTGGTACTCTGCCCATGCTAGTTAACGTAAGCCATGAGATAAAGTTACCTTCCCGATTTCTAAAGGTTGTCACTTTCTCCGTTTGTCGGTCTTCTTTTCCCTTATGCTACTCTAAATTAAAAATAAAATAACAAACAAACAAACAAACAAACAGATTTAACTCATTCTAATATTAGTGCGTGCGAATTAGACGTCAATTCTAAATATTTTCTTTAAATCAAGATTATAATAGCATCATTACCCGTTGACATTGTATACGGATAAAATTAGGTTAATGAACGCCTCGATATCCTGATGAATTGAACGAAGCAAGGACATAACTATATGAGATCGAAATCTAAGCTGATGACCGCTCGTACTAAGACCCGAACGAAGTACTCGTCATTAGGCATGATAAGACAACATTTCCTCGAACCCGGAACGAGCTCCGAGACCTCGAAAAGCACGACAATGGTTGCACACGACTAACAGAGGGCTGTGATATCTGCATTCTACCGGATATCACGGCGCAGATCTCACCCGACATCGGCAGCTGATCAGTAATTAACAAGATGAATTTTTTTACCTTTTTAAAAATAATACTAGGGGTGAAACTCTCCTGCTATATAAAGGAATAGTTTTTTCTTTGATAGGCTATACTGTAACACGCATACCAAGGCAATATAAAATTATTTCTCTGCTTTCTTGCTATTGAAAAGTCTTTATTTTACTTTTGTTCTTTGTTCTTGATTGGATACAAAACCAAGATCCAACCGAGGGCAGAAACCATTCCCCAATCCAAGTTCAAGCTAGGCCATAACGTTACGACTGATTTGACTATTCATTGTGTCTTTAACTCATTTATCTAACGCTCTTGATTATTTATATTGAATCAATCCATATATCTTTAAATCACATATAAATTCAATCATTATCCATATTAAAGGTAAATAGTTTGGCACATACCGTGGGGCTAAGGATAATAGTGGTGATTTGATACAAATTTTCATAACACGCTATATTTTACACTTGTTCTTTAAGGTTTCAATTTCATGTTAGCTTAAAAATGTCAAATTCTCAATCTCCTCACTTGAATGTTGGGGCTAAGTCTGGCAATCATGACGAAAACAATCTTGTGCTTATCAATGAGGTACCCATGCTAATCACAACAGAGTCTCAATTGTCGATCCAATCGATGCCAATCACAGGTCGTTATCAATGCCCACTTACCAACTGACCCCGAAAACAGCGTTCATGAAGGCCCTCGACCAATAGTTCGAGAAATGACCGAAGGTAAAGGTGATAGGATAAGCCTACGGCTAATCTTCGAATTGGTGCAGGCTCAACAGGCGGCGATAGCGCATCTACAGAATCAAGACCACCCCTCATGATAGGGATGAGCCTGAACAGTCTGTGGATAACACTCGAGAAAATGAGCAAACCACCGAAAGGACGGATGAAGCTGAGCTCTGAGCCAACCCCGAGATAATGAAAATGCTTGAAGTGTTGACAAGGACCAAATTCAAGAAGTTTATCCAAAAGCCTTTCCCTCCGAGTGCTGCACCGAAGCCAACACCAAAGAGGTTTCGTATGCCCGACATTCTAAAGTACAACGGAACCACAGACTCGAACGAACATGAGAATTCCTATACATGTGCCATCAAGGGGAACGACTTGGAATATGAAAAAATCGAGTCAGTGTTGCAAAAGAAGTTCAGGAGAACTCTATCAAAAAGAGCAATAATATGGTATCATAACTTACCCATAATTCTATTGATTTGTTTGATATACTTGCAGATTCCATTGTGAGGGCTCATATCGGGTCCATCAAAATCGAGACTAGAAAATCAAACCTTTTCAATGTTAAGTAAAAAGACAACAAGATTCTCAGGGAGTTCATTTCAAGGTTTCAAACGGAGTGGATGAGTCTGCCTCCAGTCACAGATGATTGGGTCATTTAGGCATTCACTTGAGGACTTAACTCCCAAAGTTATTTGGCTTCACAAGAGCTAAAATAAAATTTAGCTAAACACCCGACGGTAACTTACAAGTCAAAAATCAGAGTCACCAGAGTCAAGGACGAACAACTCAGAGCCCCTTCTGGTTTTGTTTATCCCGTTAGAACTGACAATTAGTCTAAGAGAGTCGTTGATCATGAATCAAGATTGATCCGACACCGGTATCAACCAAACGGTGGAGACAATAGGGGAAATGGGTACTATCGCGCGGATTGGTCTCGACCACTATTGTATGCTATTACCCGTCCCATTCCTATCAGTCCCGGAGGAACTTAGGACTACTATTCCTAAATGGAAAGGATATTAGGCTTACTTTGTGGTTTCAAAAGATGAAAAGGGTAAGGCGACATACAAAACACATAGGATTGCACATTAAAAGGGGAAAAGCACATAAACACTGAATGCTCATGTACACCTCCTCAAACAAGGCACATAAATAGCATGACTCAGACAACAATCAAGGTCTAGATCTAAAAACACTAAGGAAAACGGGAGTTTAAGTTGTTGAAGCAGACTAATTTATTACGTAACTTAGAAAAGAATCAGGCTTGCCTGCTCATTGTGGCAATTACTAGTTAACAGAAGCGGGCTCAGTTTTATTTGTTGTCATCAAAAGCTTGCCTAACTGTTTTGGGTGAGATATTATAAACATGATATCTATTACTGATTCAGAATGTGGCAAAGTAGCAACAAATTTAAAATGAGCATGCTTGATAAACCGTGTTAATTAGAGGAGAATAAGTAATTTTTAAAAAAAACTAGTTCATAACAGTATGAATTCGGCTGATTTTTAGCTAAACTAGTTTCAGATTCTGCAGATGATGATACACATTACTGCCAATTTTAATTTCTATAGACATGATATCTAGTTAACGTGAAATAGAAATAGGTGGGATATTATTTGGGAATCCAATTGGCCTGATTTTTATGAAAATATTGTTTCAACATTATGAACATGGCATTTCTTATAGTCGTTTAGATCCTAAAGCATGATGTCTAAGTACATAAATATACTTATTTTGGAAATAGATTCAGCAAGGTAAATATTATAATAAAGGAAAAGGAATCAATCACTTCTAAACAGACGTCTAAAATCATGGTTCATAAAAGAAAAGTTTTGAAATCAGTCCTAAGATTGAAGATCAATCAAAGAAGTAACTTCAGCATATAAATAGAGTGAAAAAGCACTAGACATGCGAGGCCAAACCTATTGGCAAAAGAAACAAGATACAATAGTAGCACAAGGTTCAATAGATAGCAAACATTTGAAGCATAATAATCCAATAGGCCAAGTCACATTGAATCAATAGTGAAGAAAAATAGAGTATCAGAAGCATGCAAAGGGTCTCATAGTAGCAGATGAGAAAACCTTTGAAAAGTTAGGGTTTCAAGCATAGTCGAGTTTTAAAGATAGTAAAACACAGAATCAGAGTAATCACATAAAGAAAAGAGATTCTAAAACAAGGAACTTCAAATCGAATGAGGTATTCAAACGAACAATTTCAAACCCAAAGACATGGGTTTTTTAAGCAATAGTCGAGATTAAAAGATGATAAACAGATAAATCGAACAAGAACTTGACTAAACAAGCACTTATCCAGCAAACAACTTCAGAATTTGAATGAGACCACAAAGTAACTAGGGTTTTCAACAACCATCAAGTTTAAAGATGATATACAAAATAAGTCAAAAACAAATACTCAGTCACATGAGTACACATATATCGAACAACTTCAGAACTCGAACGAACCCAAAAAAACATTAGCGCAAACAACATTCTAACTCAGATAGGGGAACAACATGAACATAAATATACTTTTTTCGGAAATAGATTCAGCAAGGTAAATGTTATAATAAAGGAAAAGGAATCAATCACTTCTAAAAAGACATGTAAAATTATGGTTCATAAAAGAAAAGTTTTGAAATCAGTCCCAAGATTGAAGATCAATCAAAGAAGTAAGTTCAGCATATAAATAGAGTGAAAAAACACTAGACATGCGAGGCCAAACCTATTGGCAAAAGAAACAACATACAATAGTAGCACAAGGTTCAATAGATAGCAAACATTTGAAGCATAATAATCCAGTAGGCCAAGTCACATTGAATCAAGTGAAGAAAAATAGAGTATCAGAAGCATGCAAAGGGTCTCATAGTAGAGATGAGAAAATCTTTTGAAAAGTTAGGGTTTCAAGCATAGTCGAGTTTTGAAGATAGTAAAACGCAGAATCAGAGTAATCACATAAAGAAAAGAGATTCTAAAACAAGGAACTTCAAATCGAATGAGGTATTCAAACGAACAGTTTCAAACCCAAATACATGGGTTTTTTAAACAATAGTCGAGATTAAAAGATGATAAACAGATAAATCGAATAAGAACTTGACCAAACAAGCACTTATCTAGCAAAAAAAATTAGCGCATACAACATTCTAACTCAGATAGGGGAACAACATGAACAAAATATAGTAAAATCACAGACACATCAAGATTTGAAAAGACAAACTAGAAGGAAAACCCTAATCAGAAAGTGAGGAGTCATTTCGAAAGAGAAGTCAAGGAAACTTCGAGAAGCACTTAAAAAAATTCATGGCAAGCATGGATCTAAGGTAGATCTGAAAGAAATCAAAAAGTCTTGGAGATTAGGGTTTCAAAAAGACCCAAAAGCAATGAGAAAGGACTTGAAAGTTACTAATCTAACTATGGTCTGACTCGAATGGCCATGAGTGATCGGAGAAAGGTCAAGGATGACTAGAGAAAGGTCATCGAGCAACGACTGGACCAAATCCCTTCAAAGTCTATTCATGAGACCGTAGAACCAAACAAATAGAAATCATGGAAGGCTGGTATAGGTCGTAGATGACTTCGGAAGGCCATGGATTGGGGTGGCGGCAGCTAGGTTACAACTGAAGTTTCAGAGAGAATTGAGAGAAGAGGGGATTTAAGAGCGGCTGGTGGTGGAAAGTGAGTTAGGTTTATGGGTCTTTTGGGTTTAATTATTGAAGGGTAAATGGTGGCCATTGATCATTTTGATCAATGACCTAGATTAAAAAAGGTAGGTAGGGGTCCGAGTTTAGGTCATTTAAATGGTTTTGGGGTCGGATTTGAATAGGAATTGGGCCGGGGTAATTGGGTCTCAAATTGGGATCAAATTTAGGCTATAAGTTAAATGTAATTGGGCTACCATTTAGATAGCCAATTTTCTCTATTTAATTTATAAAAATAATAAATTAATTTTTGGAAATAATAAAGGTACAAAAATAATTTATAACATATAATTAACTACCTAAAAATACTATAGCTGTTCTTATTAAATGCAAACGTAATTAATCCTAAAAGTGGCTAATATTGCAATTATACAAATTTAGCCTTAAAAAGTATTAAATATATTTGTAAAAATATGCAAAAAATTTCTTAGCTATATTTTAGCATAAACATAAGTGAATCACAAAAATGATAAATTTAGAAATTGTTATTGATTTTTTATGGATAAAATAGAAGAATAAATTGATTTAAAAACCTTTAAAAATTTTAAAAAAAACATTTGATCACACTTATGTCACACCTCCTATAAATGGAATTTTTCCAATTTATGGAAAATCGAAACAAGATCTAATTATTTTAGAGATTTTTAGAGTCGCCACTTGGAATAATTAATGGTGTTAGGCACTCCCGGGTTCCGTGGTTCTAGCACGGTCGCTTTGATCCTACTTGGCTTGACTAAATTATTTAACTATTGATTTTAGAACCTATGTGCATTTACCTCCTACTGCTTTTAAATTAAGAAAATTATCTTGAAACGGGTTACGCATACATATACCTGCCTGTTTGGCGCGTCAAAATCATGTCATGCGAACGTGTCTGCAATTAATAACGCTTTATCATTATTGAGAAAGTTTGGGCCAAAGTTGCGCGAACGCATACTCCGGTTATTTTTTAGAAATATAATTGTGTTACGCGGTCATATACGCAATCACACTAGTACTTTAAACGGACCTAAAGGATATGCTACAAAATTTAGTCAATTTTATATCTAATTTATGAAATTACTAGGAAGGCCCTAGTCGATTTAAATGAACTTATATAAACTAAAAATAATTAAAAAAAACTTGTGACCTATTTTATTATTAAGAAAAGATTGGTCGAAGTTGCGCGAACGCATACTCCAAACTAATTTAGGATCATGGCCACGCTACACAAACATATATGCAAACACTATCGTTTTAAAACGGCCCTAAAGGCATGCTATGAATATTTATTAACTTTTGTATATCTAAGTTATGAATTAAAAAAGGGGCTAGATGAGATTACTTGAGGTGCCATTATAATTAATTACCCAAGTAACGAATGGGCTCTAAATGAAGCCCAACCTTCCAGTCCAATGGCAATGAACAAACTACACTCGGAGACAACCCATAGAATTGGACTTCACGATGGAATACCATGTAGGACATTGTGTTGATCAGTCGTTGGCCTTAAGTTGAACATTATACCAGGCTCAAGAGAAAATATTTGACTGGAGAAATGCTAAAACTTCAAAATAAATTTCTAGGCCCAACATGAGGCCTGATGGCCTACATTATGGATCGCTGATAAAACAAAATTACATGGGGGATTAGGCCCCGCTTCATAAACAAAATGGGTCCATGACCCAAACCAAAATGCAGACACCAATTATCACCATATACGGAATGTGATAACTTAGGAATTGGATTTGTATTTTGCATCCTTTAGCACAAATTAACAAAAAAAATGACCAGATTTCAATTTAAAATTGGCTATTCCTTCATGTTACTTTCAATTACTAATACATGGACAAAATTATGAACCAACTAATGAAATGAACAAAATTGCAAAGCCATTATTGAACTTAACTAAGTGTAATCACTTTCTAGCCAGACTTGCATGCTTGAATCAATACCCTTTGACGAAGAAATGCCACAGAAATATATAAGCTCATCTAAACACTAAACTCATCTAAACATACTAATTAACCAAGCAATCAGTAGGCAAGATCTAAATTTTTAACACCCCTGAACTGAGATTACAGGGCCTTCATGAAGATTGTAACAAAACAGCATGAGTGTGAATCTACACGTAATGAACCCCAGAAAAATTCAATCAAAACAAATAACGTAGAGCTTTGGCTATGTAACAGCCACAACTATGCCCTCGAAGTTGTAACAACACTGTTCTATCTTACTCAATAACTGAAATCCTGGACTTAACTAATATTACATAGCAAGATACTATAAAGCAAGTTGATAGGTAGAAATTGCACATGAAAATGACATTTCAGACTTTCAGACTTCAAGAATTAAAGAAAAGATTAAAGCAAATGGCCATCTTCATTTCACTCTTCCAATTTGAACATCAGATTACATAAGTTTCAAGAGAACATGTACCTGGAAAAGCAGAAGGAGATAAAATGAAGTAGGGTCAGCAATGAACAACACAACAACAGTAGAATCAAGCCAGAAATAATTTGAAAAATCACTTGAAACAAAATCAAATTTCAAAACCAAATTCCAGCCAAGAATGAACCAAGAAAACTTGAATATCAACAAGACTTCAACTCATTTCTAGTTGTTAATTGCTCAAACTTGTCCTAGAGTGAATACCACCAGAATGCCCCAAGATTTTCCAATAGAAATGTAGTATTTTTTGGTGTTTTTGATTTTTTATACTCAGATGTTAGATGAAACAATAAAAATTTTACATGTTTTGTTTCTGGATTTTTTCAGATTTGAGAACCTTTGATGAAATAGTATTTTCTACATCCCTTTATATTTCTGAATCTTTTAGCTCTTATAACCTTTTCCTCTAAGGCAAGAAATAATGCATTTATAGGCAAACAACTAGGGCAGTCATGCGGGTCTTTGTTTTTCATTTTAGTCCCTTTTGATTCTTGTTTTTAGCTAGTTAGTCCTTTTATTAATGGCTTTTTGCCCAAGTCAGCTACTTAAAAGTCTAAAATTCATCTAATGCTTCTACTAGAACCTTCCTATTTCAGTTACACTAAGATTCCCTAAGTTGAATTCCCTAAACTACTACATCACCAGGTTCCAATAGCCTTTGGGCTACCTGAACCTTTAAGACCCAAATTGTGGCCTGAACAATTCACATGCTTACAGAAATCCATTGACAACAAAACAAAAGAAAAAAAAGGCTATTGATGCAAAATGCAAGCATGAGATTAAAATACTACAACAACAACAACAACAACTACCCAGTATAGTCCCACAAAGTGGGGTCTGGGAGGGTAATATGTAGACGGGCCTTACCCCTACCCGAAAGGGCAGGGAGGCTGTTTCCAATCGACCCTCGGCTCAATGAAGGAAAGGAAAAACAAAAACAAAAACAAAAACAAAAATAAAAACAAAAACAAAAACAAAAGGGTATTAGTAACTCCAGCAGAAATAGCATAAATAATTATCTAAACATAAGAATCATAAATAAAATAGCATGCAATATTATCTGACAGTAACTACAATAAATAACTACCATCAGGGAGACACAATCCAATACACAAATCATCTATGGATAGCCTTGCCAAGCCTAACCCAACCCCAGGTGAGGAGTACGAATAACTCTAGGAGCCCCTATCCTACAACCCTGATACTAGACCTCCAGACTTTCCTATCAAGGGCCATGTCACCGGAAACCCGCATTCTAGCCATGTCATGCCTAATCACTTCTCCCCAATACTTCTTAGGCCTCCCTCTGCCCCGTCGTACGCCGACCATCGCCAGCTAAGAAAAGAAAAATCAGTTATGCTGGTAATAACCTTAGTCTGAATCATAAAACTAATTAACTACTAACTAAAGAAAGGAGACGAATCAAAAGCAAGTAAACAAAACCAAACCAAAAATTAAAGATGGTAAACAAAGAAAGGTTAACAAACTAACCGAGATGAATGACTCAAAACGTGAGAAATCAGGGTCAGCTAGGATAGCTGAACCTCTCAAAATTGAGCCAAAATTTGAATTAATCAAAGCTTTCGAAGAGAAAACTTGATTAACATGAATCTTGACTCGTATTTGAACTTTGAAATCCATAGGGTTTTGAATTCGAAGAGATTGGTTAGGCTTTGAAGACAACCTGTTTAAGATATGTGATGAGGAGTTAAGGAGGGTTCTGAGGTGTTATTTTTAGCTTGAGTAGAGGCGACGGCACCGTGGGCGGCAGAGGGAGTGCCTTGGATTTGGGTTATTCGACTAGATTTGGTGGGAAACCACGGATTTGGAAATGGGTGGGTGATGGGATTTCATGGTATAAATTTGGAGTCGTTTGGCAGTCGGCCGCCACCGTGAGGTGATTTCCGGTGGCAGTCTAGGGTGGTAGACGGCGGAGGGCAGGAGGTTTAGGTTTGTGTGAGACGAGATGGGGGGTAGGGGCGTTTGGATAGTTAAATAGTAAGTGGTGTGGACTTCTCGTCTGCTAGATCAACAACCTAGACGGCTGAGATTTGTTGAGTCCAAAACTGCACCGTTTGGGGATTTAACAGGTGGACCAGATATAGTGTTTATTGGGCTGAAGTTTTAGTGAGAAATGGCCCATTTGTGTATTCTTTTTTTGAATTGAATTTTAGATTTTCCTTTACCTTTTTTTCATTTTTCTTTTTATTTCCAAATTATTTAAAACCTAACAATCCCTAATTAACCTATAAAAACTTAATTAGTCCTACAATAGTCATTATCACATAATTAAAATAAGATTATGAGAAAAAATTACTTAAAATCAATCTTAAGTGCAAATTAAGCTATTTTTAAAATTTCTTTTCATAAAATAGACCAATTACTAATTAATTCTAAAAATGCCATTTTTATATTTTCCTTTAATTAAGATAAAATAAATACGCACAAACAAATGCAAACCATTAACATAAAATGCCATGAAAATTAAAAAATTGCCAATAAGCAAGGAAAATTATTTTGTTTTTTCACGCTATTAATTAATCACTGAACCTAAAATGTTAAAAATGGTATCCTAAATGCCAAATGTGCTATTGTTGTATTTTTATGAATTTAAATGCACTCATAACGCAAGTAAACAAACAATTACGCAGCTAAATTCTAAAAATCACACAGATAAAGAAAAATCCTAATTTTATGAATTTATAGGAGTAATTTAAGCTAGGCAAAAATCAAATGCTCACAGCTGTCCCTCTTTGCTCGGAGAAGCGAAGGGTTTTCCGGCAATAAGTGTGCAATCATGAGAGATTTTTGCCTGCTTGGCACTCCATGAGAAGCGTATTGAAAAGTTTGACCGCACCCTATTTTAGAGGTTTTCTACATATTCTCGGCTAGATAGGAATCAGGTCAGTGTAGTTTAGGAGTGTTTGGTAGCTGGGACTACCGCAGTTGTGATTTTAGTGTTGCTCTTGCTGATGCTACTGCTGCTAGACCCCTTTATTGCACCTTATGAAAATAGAAAAAAGCTAGACTAAGCTATGAACTATGGGTTACAAAAGAACCTATCTATGTCTTCAGACTTTCTCTTAATCCGTGTTGCCTTGTTGCTTGTACATCTTCCTGTTGTTGCCTTATTGACTCGTATTTCATCCTGTAACTTCTTATTTTCTCTTCTTCCATGTTTGATGTCGAATTGTTGGACTTGAAATGTATTCCCTTGTTCTGCAGGTGGGCGCCTGATTACTAAAAGTTGAAATTTGAAAAGCATTCCCTTGTTCTCTAGTTGGGCGCCTGATTACCAAGACTTGAAATTTGAAATGTATTTCCTTATTCTATAGGTGGGCGCCTGATTACCAAGACTTGAAATTTGAAAAGTATCCCCTTGTTCTGCAGGTGGACGCCTAATTACCAAAAACTTGAAACTTGAAGTGTATTCACTTGTTCTACAGGTGGGAGCCTGATTACCAAGACCTGAAATTTGAATTGTATTCCCTTGTTCTGCAGGTGGGCGCCTGATTACCAAAGCTCGTAATTTAAAAAGTATTCCCTTGTTCTGCAGGTGGGCGCCTGATTACCCAAACTTGAAATTTGAAACGCATTCTCTTGTTCTTCAGGTGGGCACCTGATCACCAAGACTTGAAATTTAAAATATATTCCATTGTTCTCCAGGTGGACACCTGATTACCAAAACTTGAAATTTGAAAAATATTCTCTTGTTCTCCAGGTGGACGCCTGATTACCAAAACCTGCAACTTGAAAAATATTCCATTGTTCTCCAGGTGGGCGTCTGATTACCAAAACTTGAAATTCGAAAAGTATTCCCTTGTTCTGCATGTGGACGCCTGATTACCCAAACTTGAAATTTGAAACGCATTCCCTTGTTCTCCGGGTAGGCGCCTGATTACCCAAACTTGCAACTTGAAAAATATTTTCTTGTTCTCCAGGTGGGTGCCTGATTGCCAAAACTTGCAACTCGAAAAATATTGCCTTGTTCTCCAGGTGGACGTCTGATTACCAAAACTTGCAACTCGAAAAATAGCCTGATTACCCAAACTTGAAACTTGAAAAATATTCCCTTGTTCTCCAGGTGGGCGCCTGATTACCCAAACTTGAAACTTGTAAAATATTCCTTTGTTCCCCAGGTTGGTGCCTGATTACCAAGACTTGAAATTTGAAATGTATTCCCTTGTTCTCCAAGTGGGTGCCTGATTACCAAAACTTAAAATTTGAAAATATTCCCTTGTTCTCCAAGTGGGCGCCTAATTATCAAAACTTGCAACTTGAAAAATATTCCCCTGCTCTCCAGGTGGGCGCCTGATTACCAAAGCTCGAAATTTAAAATGTATTCCCTTGTTCTGCAGGTGAGCGCCTGATTACCAAAAATTGAAATTTGAAACCGTATTCCCTAAGACTGCTGCCTATGTACCTGAAAACAAACAAAACAAAAGAAATTCTTTCTGCCCCAGTTTGGTGCTGGGTGCATCTATGAGTATTAATCAAATCCCATTATCAACTATTTCTAAAATCTGAAAGCTAAATCTTATTATTCAGGAGGGTACTGATAGCTCTTAACTAGTGACAACTTTTAAGATTAGGCTATGTTTATCGAAAGGCATTTTTTTCCACTATATCTTGTTATCTGAGTTACGTATGTTGGGGATCTACCAGGGACTGATGATTAAAGCTGCTTCCCATTATCCAGGAGGGTCCTGACAACTTTTAATTAGATGACAAATGTATCTGCTGGAGATTAGTATTTAGAGCTACATCCCATGACCCAAGAGGGTCCTAACGACTCTTGTTGACTCTTGTTGGGGAAATATTTGTGTCTGCCTATGTTACCCGTGCTTGTTTGTGTTTTTGGCTAAGTCCCATTTTTAGGGAGGGTCCTAACAACTCTTAACTGAATCCTATTTCAACATGCAAGTCATTTTATTCCTTTTGCTATCCATGATTACCTCTAACCTTTAAATAAGTCCCATTTTCCAGGAGGGTCCTGAGGGTTCCAGATTAAATGCCAATTCTATCTTTCGGTTTTTTCTGCCATGGATTATTGTTCTGGAGGGTCCCGACGACTCTTACTTGGGAAGGTGTTTGTGCTTTCCCATGTTACCTGCACCTGTTTGAGTTTTAAATTGTGTCCCATTTCCATGAGGATCTTGAGAATTTCAACCTGCATGCCGCTTTTAACTTTCGGTTGTCTCTGCTGGGGATTGCTAACTAAAGTTTCGTCCCATTATTCAGGCGAATCCTGACGACTCTTGCTGGGGAGAATATATATGTCGTATTATGTTCCTTTTTGAGTTTTAACTGGGTCCCATTTCCCAAGCGGGCGCTAAGATTTTGTAGGGTGGCCTCCGTAAGGTTTTTTCGGATTTTTTGCCCCTGTTTAAATCAAAGAAAACTTGTTAGTTTGAAAAGTTGTGGTTAGCTTGCATCATTCTTGTTGAAAAGCGGCCTCCCCACTATCGTGTTCCGTTGTGTTGAATTTTCCTCGCTGATGATGAGTTTCCTGAGTTGCTTGAACCCCCGAACCCTTATGGCCTTACTTTGCTCGCCCATTATTGTGTTACACTCCTAGCCCTTTTGCTAGAATTCTTACATCTTTCCTGAGATTACCAAGTCAATGTACTATGCTCGCCCGACCCCCTTACACTTGTGGCTTTACTCTGCTCCCTCATCTTTGTGTTGCACATTCGACCCTTTTGTCATAACTCTTACATCTTTCCTGAGATTGCAGAGTCAGTTTAGTATGCTTGGCTAACCCTTGTGACCTTTCCCATCTTTGTATTGTGCTTCTGACTCTTTATCTAGAATCCTTGCATCTTTACTGAGATTACCAAGTCAATGTACTATGCTCGGCTGACCCTTGACCCTTGTGGCTTTACTCTACTCCCCCATCTTTGTGTTGCACTTCTGACCCTCTTGCTAGAATTCTTGCCTCTCGAGTCAGTTTTGCTATTGACGCTTTCGTGGATCCTTCCCTTTGCTGGTTCAACCTTTGCTGCCTTTGTTACGTTTTTGACCGGCATATGCCTTTCCATTCGGGAGATAGTAGTAAGCTTTTGAAATTTCTCTCCTGCTTGCTTAAACAAAATGACTTTGGATACGCGAAAGAAAATGAAATACAACGACTCTGAAAGAATTCCAAATTTGGCGACTATGGAGATGAGAAGAAAAGAATCTTATTTGTGAAGGAACAGCTGGTTTTCATGATCATGACGTGCTCTTCGGCTTAGTCGACCAAGTCCGTCCAGATGATCGGCCTTCGGTTGCCATGCTTTGTTGTTGTGACCATTTTTAACCTAATTTCTTTATTCTAACTTGGCTTGACTTATGGTGTTCTGAATGGATTTCCACCAACAACCCTTTTCCCAATTGTTGCTTCTTGCCTTGCCTTCGCCTTATGGTGCATTTAAAGGTTTTCACCGATAAGACTCTCATTTTCATTTCTCTCAGCTCTCGTCGCCTTACGGTGCCTGTGAGGGTTTTCACCAATAAGACTCTCTCATTTTTTATTATTTTCCTGTTTGAACTAGAGTGTTGTCCCGGGGCATGACCCACCTTTTCTTTCTTGCCTCGGTATTTCTTAAAGACTAATCAGAAGGTCTTATTTTGGACTGTAATGTAGGATTTTGGATAAGGTTAGAAAGAAAGGGGCATATAAAGCTCAAAATAATTCCTATGGGTTCAGAATTTACAACTTTCATAATCCAATTTATTATAACAAACACAATTTTTGCCCCAGTTTCTTGCTTGGGGCCTTTGGATTTTGTTGGAATATGACCGAGCCATGAGGCTGCCTACGTATCCTTTTCAAAAGGAATCAGGTCAAACGTAGTTCCTGCCGATTCCTTTTTTTTGGTGTTGTTTGTCTATTTTTCTTTTTCTTTTCTTTTTTCTTTGCTTTGTTTTTTTTCTTTTTTTTTCTCTTTTCTTTTTTTCTCGTTTCTTTTCTTGTTTTTTCTTTTTTCTTTTTTTCATTCTTTCATTCTTTCCTTTCCTTTCCTTTCACTGGCTTCTCACACTTGCATTTCTGACTTTTGTTACTGATTTCGAAAGAGGGGTATGAAAAGAAAGTAATTGACGCTCAAAAAGGTTAGCAAAGGGTAAAGTGTTTAGACAGCCGAATAAAATGCATTCGTCATTTCAATATCTGAAACATTCCAAGTACAAGCAAACATGCCAAGTATAGACACTGATTTGAACAAAAGGAAATCATACATAATATCTCTTAACTGCATCTGAATTGATGACCATTTTTACGCACTTGTCGTCCATAAATTTTAGATACAATGCCCCGTAGGACAACACTCTTGACACGACAAACAGTCCTTACCAATTTGGAGCAAACTTGCCCTTTACCTCTGCCTGGTGAGGGAGGATGTGTTCAATACTAGCTGACCCATCTCAAAGCTTCTTGTACGCACTTTCTTATTATATGCTTTGCGCATTCTCTGTTGATACAACTGGCCGCGACATACTGCTTCTAGTCTTTTCTCATCAATCAGACTCAATTGCTCTAGATGGGTTTTGACCCATTCTTCATCATCAATTTATGCTTCGGCGACAATCTGAAGGGAAGAGATTTCAACTTCAGCCGGGATGACTGCTTTTATGCCGTACACTAACAAATATAGAGTTGCCCCTTCCGAAGTGCAAACTGTGGTGCGATAGCCTAGCAATGCAAATGGTAACTTCTCATGCCACTTCCTGGACCCTTCCACCATTTTGCGAAGTATCATTTTTATGTTCTTATTGGCAGACTCGATTGCTCCATTCACTTTGGGGCGGTACGGGGTGGAAGTGCAATGTATAATCTTGAACTACTCACATACCTCTTTCATCAAATGACTATTGAGATTTGCTCCATTATCAGTGATGAGGGTCTTCGGGATTCCAAATTGACAAATGATATTTGCATGTACAAAGTTGACCGCGGCTTTCTTGGTCACTGCCCTGAAGGTCTTAGCTTCAACCCACAAAATAATTAATAGTCACCAGAATGAACCTGTGTCTGTTGGAAGCTACTGGCTCGATGGGCTTGATTACATCCATGCCCTAAGCAACGAAGGCCATGGTGCAGACATTGTATGCAATTCAGATACTGGGGAATGAATCAAATCTCTATGCACCTAACATTGATGACATTTGCGCACAAAACTGATACAATCTCGCTCTACGGTGAGCCAATAATAACCTACCTGGAGAATCTTCTTTGCCAAAACATATCCGCTCATGTGTGACCCACAGACTCCAGCATGCACCTCATTTATGATGGCTATAGCCTGCCCAACATCTATGCACCATAACAACCCAAGATCCGGCATTCTTTTTTATAGAACCCCTCCACTGAGGAAAAACCCGTTTGATAGACGACAGATTGTCCTCTTCTGGTCACTTGTGGCCTGCACTGGATACCCACTCGCCCTGATATATTCTTTGATGTCGTGAAGCCATGGTTCACCGTCAAGCTCTTCTTCCACCATATTACAATAAGCATGTTGATCATGAACCTGGATATGTATTGGGTTAACGTAAGCCTTATCCGGGTGATGTAAGATTGATGCCAAAGTAGCTAAGGCATCAGCAACCTCGTTGTGAATTCTTGGGATATGCCTGAACTCTATTGACCGGAATCGTTGGCAAAGATCGTGCAAGTATTGCCGGTATGGTATGAGCTTTAAGTCTCTTGTTTCCCACTCCCCTTGAATTTGGTGTACCAGAAGGTCCGAGTCTCCCAAGACCAAGACTTCCTGAACACCCATGTCTGCCGCTAACCTCAAACCCAAAATACATGCCTCATATTTTGCCATATTGTTGGTGCAATAAAAGCAGAGCTCAGCCGTAACTGGGTAATGATTCCCTGTTTCAGAAATAAGTACTGGCGGCCCTATCGAAAAATAATTTCCATCCCGGCTTCTCGCCCTGTTCCATTTCATCAATATGCTTTAATTCCTCGTCCGGGAAGTATGTCTTTTAAGGTTCATATTCTTTGTTTATTGGATTCTCGGCTAAATTTCCAGCCAATGCCTATGCTTTCATTGTCTTCCTAGTCACGTAGACAATGTCGAACTCAGTGAGAAAGATTTGCCATTTTGCAAGCCTCCCTGTGGGCATGTGCTTCTGAAAAATGTACTTCAACTGGTCCAGATGTGAGATGAGGTAAGTAGTGTATGATAACAAGTAATGTTTCAACTTCTGGGCTACCCAAGTCAGGGCACATCACGTCCTTTCAATGAGTATACTTGACCTCGTAGGCTGTAAATTTCTTGCTTAGGTAGTATATGTCCTGCTCTTTCTCCCGACGACATCGTGCTAACCCAACACGCACCTAAATGAGTTGTCCAAGACTGTCAAATATAAGATCAAGGGCCTTCTTGGTTCCGGTGGGACCAATATCGGTGGGTTTGGCAAATATTCTTTTGTTTTATCAAAAACCTCCTGGCACTCTCCTGTCCATTTAACCGCAACATCTTTTTTCAACAACTTAAAAATGGGCTCACAGGTTGTCGGGAGCTGCGCAATGAATCGACTGATGTAATTTAATCTCCCTAACAGACTCATCACCTCTATTTTGTTCCTCGGAGGTGGCAGTTCCTGTATGGCTTTGGTCTTTACTGGATCTAGTTTAATGCCTCGGCGGCTGACTATAAACCCTGGAAATTTCCCTGAGGTGACCCCAAATACGCATTTCGCTAGATTGAGTTTGAGATTATACATGCGGAGCCTCTGGAAAAATTTTCTCTGATCTCTGACATGGTCGGATTGCTTTCTGGATTTCACAATTACATCATCCACATAGACCTCAATCTCCTTATGTATCATATCGTGAAAGATGGTTGTCATTACCCTCATATATGTTGCGCCAGCGTTCTTCAGACCAAAGGGCATGACCTTGTAGCAGTATGTCCCCCACGGTGTAATGAATGTTGTTTTCTTCGCATCCTCCCCATCCATCATGATCTGGTGGTAACCAGCGTAACAATCCACGAACGACCTGATATCATGTTTCGCACAGTTGTCAATCAATATGTGGATGTTTGGTAGTGGGAACTTTTCCTTTGGACTTGCTTTGTTGAGGTCACGATAATCGACGTATACCCTGGTTCTACCATCCTTCTTCAGCACGGGCATGACATTGGCTAGACATGTGGGATATCGCGTGACTAGGGTGACTTTGGCCTCAAATGGCTTGGTAACTTCTTTTTTGATTTTCATGCTCCCATCAGTATTAAACTTTCTCAACTTTTTTTTATAGGAGGGCAGGCTGGGTCAGTGGGCAATTTATGAACTACCAAGTCAGTGCTCAACCCTGGCATATCATTGTAAGACCATGCAAAAACATCTTTGTATTCAAGCAGCACTTCAATTATTTCTCCTCTAAGCTGTGGCTCCAGATGGACACTTATTTTGGTTTCTCTAATGTTATTTGGGTCCCCTAAATTGACTGCCTCTGTATCGCTCATGTTTGGCTTGGGTTTCTCCTCAAAATTGCTCAACTGTTTACTAATTTCATCCAATGCTCTTTCTTCATCATATTCTGACTCATCCTCATGTTCTATTTCTTGAATAATTACTTCAGAATTAGACCGATTTTTAAGACTGGGCCGAAGAGTCCTTATGCATGTCAGATCATTTGAGCCAGCATAAAATAACTGTACAAAATAGAAAAGAAAAGCAAACAAAAATGAAAGCTATTAGCACTAAGGAAAAGGGAAATTGCATTTCATTGAAATTGGAAAGATAATAAGGTTTACACATCCAAACGGACAGAACATAACATTTGAATTACAACATTTCAGATAATCGGGATTAAACTGAAAGAAAAATCAAAGCCGACTACCAAGACTCCTTCAGAGTGGGAAGAGGAGTAGCTTCCCAGTTGTTGATTCTTGCACGGGGTCCCACAAACTTCACATCTATCTTGTTTGATCCTTCCCATGCCTCCACCATGTTCACATTTTCAAACAAATTTTCAAACTTCTCGAGTAACTCTTTGTCAAGTCAACCGCAATATTGGCACTCGTTGTCAAACACTTCTTGGCGTCAGGTTTCATAAATGATTTGTAGAGGCGAGACACAGGCTTAGAGAGGGACAATGCTTTCTTTCTCATCTTTTTGGCTCTCTTGATATCTTTACTTGTAGGCTTCAACCCCAAGCCAAAAGTCTCTAGGTTTGTGGGAAGAGACACCGACTGTATGATATCCTGAAGTGAGGCCCCCAAACGTTTTCCAGGAACAAGCCCATTCTTTAGCATTTCAACCGCTGCCATTAACACTGCAGTAGCTAACCTTGGTGTTGGAACATGCTCCCCTTCTAGGACCTTCTCCACTGTTACCGAGTTATGAACTTGATACACTCAGGGCTCCTTATTATCATCTGCTTCAATGAAGGGCACGATAGCATCGGTATGAGCATGCAGATGGTCTTCGCCATGCACTACTATTTCTCTTCGATCCCATTCAAATTTTACCATTTGCTGCAAGGTAGAAGGCACTACCTTGGCAGTGTGAATCTAGGGTATGCCCAGCAACAGATTATGAGAAACTACCACATCCAGCACCTGAAACTCCATAGTGAACTCAATGGGACCTATTGTCAGCTCCAACACTGTATCTCCCACCGAGTCTTTGCCTACGCCATCGAACCCTCGAATGCAAATTTTATTCTTGTGGATCCTTTCATCGTCTACCTTCAACTTTTTCAGGGTGGAGAGCGGGCAAATGTTCACGTTGGACCCATTGTCCACTAGAACTCGGGTAACCACAACATCTTCGCACTTCACAGTCATATAAAGGGCCTGATTATGCTTAGTGCCTTCCATGGGCAGCTCATCATCAGAGAGAGTGGCCCGATTTACCTTGAATATCTTGTTTGCAATCTTCTCCACGTGATTCACTGTTATCTTTTCAGGTACATGAGCCTCGTTCAAAATTTTCATCAATGCCTAGCAGTGTTCATCTGAATGGATTAATAAGGAGAGCAAGGAGATCTGCTCCGGTGTTTTCCTCGATTGCTCTATAATGGAGTAGTCTTGCATTTTCATTTTCTTCAGGAATTCTTCTACCTCCTCTTCTGATAACACTTTCTTTACCGATTTTGGGTTATCCTTGGGGATCCTGCTTTTCCTTAACTCCTCAGGGGCGAAGTATCTCCCTAACTGGGTCAGACCCCGGGCTTCACAAACTTCTTCTCTAACTTCCTTCCCTTTGTACATCACTATTGCTTGTTCATATCTCCAAGGAAAGGCTTTGCTGTTGATTATTGGCGACTGAATTATTGGTTTTACAATAATTGGCTCTATGCGAGCGCCTTCCACCACCATGACGGGTTCCCTAGCTGCCCCGTGCACCACCACTTTTGCCTTTTCCTGCTTCAGTGCAACCATGCTTGACGACTCCCCCTGAACCACCACAATAGGTTTGCTATCTAGTTCCTTCATCTTGATCACTGACTTCTCACCACTCACATTCTCAATTGGCTTGACTTCACTGGATGTGATCATTATTATAGTTTGTGAGGGCTTTTTAGGCTCTCCTCCTTTGTCCACTATCTCAATCATATTTGTCTCATGATGAGCCGTCAACAGAATTTGGTTAATGTTGGGTGCTTGTGGAGCTTGCACCTCAATCCGATGTAATTCAATAAGTTCCTGGATGGTGTTCTTCAGATGCCAACACTTTTCGGTATCATGCCCCGGGGGTGCTAGAACAGTACTCACAACTGACAGAGTAATCTAGATTCCTTGGAGGAGGATTTGGCAGTTTTGCTTGATAAGCCTTAACATATCCAATTGCCTCAATCTGTGGAACAAGCTGCTATATGATTTTCCCAATGGCGTGAAAGTTTTTTTCTTCTGCACTCTCTCAGTTTTTAGAGCTTGGTTGGCTCGGAAAGCTGGTCTGAGGGGTTGTTGGTAGGTTCTTGGAGGGTAGTTATTTGGTGGAGCTGGGTAATTATTTTATGGAGCTGGTGCACGCCATTGTGCGTGGGCGGGAGGTTAGGTATATACTTGTGCATAATGGACTGAGAAACGAGGTTCTAACGGTAGATAGTAATGTTGTGGTGGGCCATAAGGAGTGTGTGGGTATGTTTGGTGGTGAGGACGGGGTTGGCTGTAATGGAATGGAGCTCGGGGCTTGAACCAAGTCCCTAACTCAACTGTCGCTACTTCTTCCTTCTTCTTCTTTCCAAATGTTCCCCCAGTCCCACTTTGGATAGCTTGAGTGGTTGCTTTGATTGCAGAGTAACTCATAATCTTATTAGATTTGAGTCCTACCTCGACCGTACTTCCATTTTAACTACCCCATTGAAGGATTTACCCGCTACCGACACCAGATGACCAAAATATGTAGGCTTCAAAGCTTGCAAGAAATAATCTACCATCTCACTCTCCTTCATCGGGGGTTCGACCCTCGCTGCCTGTTCCCTCCAATGGAAACCGTATTCTCTGAAACTCTCATTGTGTTTCTTTTCCAGTTTGTTCAAAGACAGGCAATCCGGGACAATTTTAAGATTATATTAAAAGTGACAGGCGAATGCTTGTGCTAGGTCATCCCAACTATACCATCGAGCATGATCTTGCCGGGTGTACCATTCTAATGCCGACCCACTTAATTTTTGACTGAAGTACGCCATTAGCAGTTCATCATTTCCTCCCGCTCCTCTCATTTTGCAATAAAACCCCTTAGATGTGTGACTGGATCGCCATATCCATCATATAAGTCAAACTTAGGCATCTTAAAACCTTGAGACAACTGCACATCTGGGAATAAACAAAGGTCTTTGAATGCCACACTCATCTGGCCACCTAACCCTCACATATCTCGAAACGATTATTCTAAACTTCTAACCTTAGTGAGTGCATCCACTTGCTCGTATTTTTTGACCGGTTTTTAACCTCCACCGAGATTTCAAAACGGGGAGCATAGGAGTAAGGTTCATGGCCTTTGTAAGCTGGTTCTAGTGGGTAGTACTGATTGTCGTGAGCTCGAAGAAAAGGATAACTTGCTGATCTGTGGAGTTCAGGGGGAGGAGGTGCAACATAAATGGGAGAAATTGGTGGAGGGGGTGAGGAACAACTTTGGGTAGTGGAGCTGGGGGTGCTTGAGAGGTCGTACCCTGATATTGCAGGTAGACGGGGAAACTTGGGGGTGGATCAATGGTGGAACGATCATGTGATTGGGCCAGTGGTGGGATGAAAGCTGGATTAGCAGGATAGGTTGGTGGTGGCTTCCCTCTAACCCATGCCTTATACATCTTAGCCATTTGGTGTTTCAGTCTGTACATTTCCTCCTTTATTGCATTAACGTCAAATTCCTCTACCTCTTTCGAGGAGTCAATAATGCTAGCATCAGTTTCTTGATTGGCCATGATCACCTTCCTCTTGGACTGAGTGCTGTAGGAGTAGGTTGCCAGAATGCCGCAAGAACTAACCACCTGTCTGATACTGGAAAAGCAACACCAACACTGGTTAGTGGTTAGGTTTCAACACATAGGCGACTTCATGTTTGGGGATGAATGCACCTAAGCAGTTATCCGTTTCTATGATGCAAAGACGTGATTTCTTGCATCATCCCGACTCTTATCCCTAGTCATCCTTCTTTTCACTCTTTTTTGCTTTCCTTTTTTTTCTTTTTTTCCTTTTTTTTCCTTTTTCTTCTTTCCTCTCAATTTTCCTTGCCTACATCTTTCGTTTCTTTATTTTACCACTGTTTCTCTCATGTTCCTCCCTTTTTCTTCCTTTTCTTTATTTGGTAATTGTCGAAACCTATTGAGATTGCCTACGTATCATGACCCCGCATGAATCATACGGAGTATAGTTCTGGCGGATATGAAAAGAAATAAACAACAAAATATTTTTGGAATTTTCAAATTTTCATAAAAACAAACACTTTGACTACAAAGACTCAAGATTCACAGACTCGAAATAAGCTAACAAGATTAGAAAAGATCAATTCAAAAGACCTAAACGACTCCAAAACAACTTAACAGACTCAAAGCAAAAGTACCGACTCAAATAAAGATCAGAAATACATTAAAGCCTTGAACACTCTTGGAGCTCTCGGGGTGTTGTTTGGTTTTGTTGCGGGCTCGTCTGCAAGATCCACCTAGAGCCTTTCCATATCTCTCATTGCCTGCTGGAAAAACGTCATGATTGCCACGAAGAAAGTGGTCTGGGTCATGTCTTCACATATTTGGCATTTTACCACAATGTACTCTGTAATCGCTGTGACCCTTTCACGGATCCTACCCTTCTCCTGTAATAAATCTCCAATTTGCCAGGTTCTAGCTTCTAAAGTTTACTTAGATGCATGGCTTTGTTTTTGAAATTGTTTCAACTCCCTTTCTAACCGTGCTATCAAAGAATAACAGTGCTCCCTTTCGACTTCAAAATCTCTTCCCTGCTTAGCCATCTCATTTTCAATGATCTTGACCTTTTTCTCCATACTTGCCATCCCCTTGTCGTATTTCTCCTTCAACTGACTGATAAAACTGGCTTGTTCCCTTACATCCTTGGATATCTTGGCCCGAGCCTTTGCTAACTTCTTTTCAGTTTTCTATAAATCATCCTCCAAATCACGTGCCTTATGGATAAGGTTGTAGATGAGTTTCTCATCTTTTCTACTCCTGCCCAAGTTGTCAATTGCTATTTTCATTTCTTGGATCTGTGCTTTGAGAGCTTCATTTTCTTGGATCAATCTTCTTTTCTCACCTTCAGCTTTGAGCCTGGAGATCATTGTTGAATTCCATGTTTCTCAGCTTTTCTTTCAAGGCATGAATCTCAGCTTGATACATTTTTTCCTTTTCTCCCCAAGCTAATCTTTTTTGGATTTTGTCTTCAAAATATTGAACATGAGGTATTTTGGCGAGTCTCTCAGGTTCAGGTTCCTGCTCAGTGTTCACACATGACTTCTTCTCAAACCAAATAGCATAGTGTGGATCCACTTCTCCCTTTACGACATCTAGTACCTAGGTGCCATTTTTACGATACTGGTAGCCATTCCAATCCTGTTGAACTAATGCTTCGGCAATGCGGCTTCTGCATGCAACTCTATGACTTGAGTACTTAGATATTCATCTTCAGGCACAATTTGATACCGTCCCAATTGTCTCAAGACCCTCTGTGGTGGATACGGTTGAATACTTTTCACCCCCATTATCCTCAAGTAGCCCTTAGCAGTAGTCATGTATATGGCTTCTGTCTTCGGGAGCCATCCTATGGACCACTCCATTTGACTTGCTTTGAGAGCTTTCAAATAAGACACCCATACTTTAAACCCCCATGGCACACTGTAATCCTTTACCCTCTCTTCATAACTGGTGTTGAAATTATTTGGATACGAGCCATAACTCATGAATCTGGGATGGTGGTGAAGATGCTCGATCATCCACATTTGTAGGAGGATATTGCAACCTTCGAAGAACTGGTCCCTAACTTTGCATAAATTCAATGCACGATAGATATCCGCCAGTACCAACAGGGCAAGTGTATGATTTTTTATGGTGGTGAGGATTTGTGCAATTCTAGCCATACAAATATCTACTGTCCCTTTCTCATTTGGAAAAACAATTATCCCCAAGAATGCCACAATAAATGCGAACCGACGATGAAGTTGCCAAAGACCCCTATCTTGCTTGTTGCTCAACCCCTTTTCATGTGTCTCATAACCAGAAGAATGCCCAAAGTATAAGAAATGGAAATCACAACACTCGTTTCTTACGCAGTTTTTACTTGTCAGTTTGCTGATATTCAGGAGGTCAAAAAACTTGTGCACCGATGGAGCCCTTGGAAATATAAGTTGTTGCTTCCTCATATCTCGTCCAAACTCAATGTACCCAGCTATCTCCTCCAATATAGGGGTAATCTCAAAGTCTGATAAACGAAAAACATTACGATCGGGGTCCCAGAAAGTTATCATAGCCTTGATCAGATCATCCCGGTTTGATCTTCCAAATGTATAAGAGCGCCCAACTATTGTCTTACCCATTTATGACCATCTTGATCCAAATCATTCCACCACATGCGCAAATGTACTCGAGCCTGCTCCGTGATCACTTCTGGTGGGTCCTGGATAATATTCATTCGTTCCTGTAGAAAGGTAGGGTTAGGGTTGACTCTAATGACCCTTTTTTGAAAACAAGTTTCTAATTTTAAAACAAAAAATCGTGATTCCCTCCTTGAGATGCCAACTTTAGCCAAATGAATCTTTGCAAGTATGGCCCTTTCCCATTTCCATATAAATTTTAAGGCCGGGGAGGCCTATTTTGTGACACTTCTCAACTTTGTCCATTCTTTTAAGAAGATAGTCCTTCGATAATAGGAGAATATTCTAAGGCTTCTCGGTAAGAACAGTTTAAAACACTACTGACACTGAATCGGCTTATTTCTCTCTCATTCTTGTCTATCTATTTTTCAAAATAAGGCCGGACCTTATGTAGGTTGCCTACGTATCCCATATCCGATGGGAATCAGACCCGCTTAGTTTGTCCAATTTGATTTTGAAATGACTATTTTTGGTAAAAAATTCGGCAGAGTTTCGGGGTATTTTCAAGCATTGGTTTTTCTTTAGAACCGGGTTTACTCCTTTCCTACATCACTTTTGGTCTCTCTCTCTCTCTCTCTCTCTCTCTCTCTCTCTCTCTTTCCCTTCTTCTTGTTTTTCTTAGATTTTTCCTCACTCTTCTTTTCTTATTTAGTCGGTTAGCATGTAAGCCAAAACAAATGAATATTCACATAGCTTATTGGATGCATCATGATGGTATGTTATTTTGGGTACGCCTGTCATAGACGGACTCAACCCCTGTGTTGAGTCCCTTAAGTCAAAATGCATGTGATGTATATAAGCGCTCCTACTAGGGATCCGGCATGAGGCTGTATTTTTCTAAGTTTGAATCCTGGGATTTTGATCTATAGATGGGGTACCGAGCGAAGAACTGGGGCCAGGGAGGGGGGGACGTACTGGGAGCACTAAAGTTTGCCCGGCCTTATCTCTTGCCCCGGCGCACTCTATTTGGTATAATTTCTACATTGAAAGTGGGCTACGCAAATGTATGCAACATTTTGAGAAGACTCAGAGGGATGGCGTAAGGAGATAATTATATACAATTCCACAAAATTAAAGCGGTAAACATATAGCATTCTAGCATAACAAGTTTCACATAATACAATAATATCAACAATAAATAAGCCAAGTAAAAATCATAAAACAAGCTCAAATCTTGAACCCGGAACAGAAGTTCTACGTTCTTGTCCCCAGCAGAGTCGCCATAGCTGTCACACCTCCTTTTTTCTACTACACCCCCGAAAAGGAATAATAAAGGAAAATTTTCAAATTTAAAGACAATCGAAACGGGATCTAATTATTTAAGAGATTTTCAGAGTCACCACTTGGAATAATTAATGGTGTCCCAAGTCACCGATTTAAATTCCAAATCGAGGAAGATTTGACTTTGTTATTACAGTCTGCGAATCAGAAAAATGAGTAAGGAATTCTGTTAACCCTAGAGAAGGTGTTAGGCACTCTCGAGTTCCTTGGTTCTAGCACGATCGCTTTGTTCCTACTTGGCTTGCCTAAATTGTTGAATTAATGATTTTAGAACCTATGTGCATTTACCTCCTACCCTTTTTAAATTAAGAAAGTTATCTTGAAATGGGTTACGCGTACGTATACCCGCCTGCTTGGCACGTCAAAATTATGTCACTCGAACGTGTCCACAATTAATAACGCTTTATCATTATTGAGAAAGTTTGGGCCAAAGTTGTGCAAACGCATATTCCAATTTGGTTTTTAGAAATGTAATTGTGTTATGCAGACGTATACACAATCACACTAGTACACTAAACGACCCAAAACGATATGCTACAAAAGTTAGTCAATCTTATATCTAATTTGTGAAATTACTAGGAAGGTCCTAGGCGATTTAAATGAACTTATGTAAACTAAAAATAATTAAAAAACTTATTACTATTTTATTATAAAGAAAAGATTGGTCGAAGTAGAGCGAGTGCATACTCCAAATTAATTTAGGATCATGGTCACATTACTCGAACGTATACACAACCACAATCGTATTTTAAACGGCCTTTAAGGCTTGCTACGAATATTTATTAACTTTTGTATATCTAAGTTATTAATTAAAAAAATGGGCTAGATGAGATTAATTGAGCTGCCATTATAATTAATTACCCAGGTAACGACTGGGCTCCAAATGAAGCCCAGCCTGGCAGTCCAATGGCAATGAACAAACTACACTCGGAGACAGCTCAGAGAGATGGACTTCACGATGGAATACTATGTAGGCCTTTGTGTTGATCAGTCGTTGGCCTTAAGTTGAACATCATACCAGGCTTAAGAGAAAATATTTGACTGGAGAAATGCTAAATTTCAAACTAAATTTCTAGGCCCAACATAAGGCATGATGGCCTACATTATGGGTCGCTGATAAAACAAAATTGCATGGGGGATTAGGCCCAGCTTCATAAACAAAATGGGTCCATGACCCAAACCAAAATGCATACACCAATTATCACCATATATGGCCTGTGATTGCTTAGGAAATTAGATTTGTACTTTTCACCCCCTAGCACAAATTATTAAAAAAATGACTAGATTCAATTTGAAATTGGCTATTCCTTCACGTTACTTTCAATTACTAACACATGGTTAAAATTATGAACCAACTACTGAAATGAATAAAATTGCAAAGCCATTATTGAACTTAACTAACTGTAATCACTTTCTACCCAGACTTGCATACTTGAATCAATACCCTTTGACAAACAAATGCCACAGAAACATATAAGCTCATCTAAACACTAAACTCATCAAAACATATTAATTGACCAAGCAACCAGTAGGTAGACTAAATTTTTAACACCCCTGAACCGACATTATAGGGCCTTCATGAAGATTGTAAGAAAACAACATGAGTGTGAATCTACACTTAATAAACCCCAGCAAAATTCAGTCAAAACAAATAATGTAAAGCTCTAGCTATGTAACAGCCACAACTATGTCCTAGAAGTTCTAACAACACTGTTCTATCTTGCTCAAGAATTGAATCTTGGACTTAACTAATATTACATAGCAAGATACTATAAAGAAAGTTGATAGACAGAAATTGCACATGAAAATGACATTTCAGACTTTCAGACTTCAAGAATTGAAGAAAAGATTAAAACAAATGGTCATCTTCATTTCACTTTTCCAATTTGAACATCATATTTCATAAGTTTCAAGAGAACATGTACCTGGAAAAACAGAAGAAGATAAAATGAAGCAGGGTCAGCAATAAACAATACAACAACAATAGAATCAACCCAGAAAATGATTTGAAAAATTACTTGAAACCAAATCAAAATTCAAAACCAAATTCCAGCCAAGAAACTTGAATATTTGAAGACTTCAACTCATTTCTAATTGTTAATTGCTCAAATTTGTCCTAGAGTGAATACCACCAGAATTCCCCAAGTTTTTCCAATAGAACAATAGCCTTTTTTGGTGTTTTTAATTTTTTTATACTCAAATGTTAGACGAAACAGTAAAATTTTTACAGGTTTTGTTTCTGGATTTATTCAACTCTGAGAACTTAGATGAAACAATGCTTTCTACAACCCTCTATGTTTCATAATTTTTTTGCTCTTAAAACCTTTGATGAAATAGTATTCTCTACAGTCCTCGATGTTTCTAAATCGTTTAGCTCTTAAAACCTTAGATGAAATAGTATTTTCTACAACCCTCTATGTTTCTGAATCTTTTAGCTCTTAAAACCTTTTCCTCTAAGACAAGAAATGATGTCTTTATAGGCAAAAAACTGGGCAGCCCTGCGGGTTTTATTTTGCATTTTAGTCCCTTTTTAATTCTTGCTTTTAGCTAGTTAATCCTTTTATTAATGGCTTGTTGCCCAAGTCAGCTACTTAAAAGTCTAAAATTCACCTAACCCCCTACTAGAACCTTCCTATTTCTGTTACACAAAGATTCCCTAAGTTGAATTCCCTAAACTACCCCTTAAGACCCATGTATTTACCAAAAGCTAAGACAGAATGTGGGTCAATTGACCCTAGACCGACCCTAGACCTTTATGGCTACTGCATCACTAGGTTCCAATAGCCTTTGGGCTACCTGAACCTTTAAGGCCCAAATTGTGGCCTAAACAATTCACAGGCTTACAGAAATCCACTGACAGCAAAACGAAAGAAAAAAAGGCCATTGATGCAAATGCAAGCATGAGATAAAAATACTAAGAAAAAGAAAAATCAGTTATGCTGGTAATAACCTAAGTCTGAATCATAAAACAAATTAACTACTAACTAAAGAAAGGAGACAAATCAAAAGCAAGTAAACAAAACCAAAGCAAAAATTAAATATGGAAGACAAAGAAATGTTAACAAACTAACCGAGATGAATGGATCAAAAGGTGAGAAAGCAGGGGTCAGCCAGGACAACTGAACCTCTCAAAATCGAGCCAAATTGGAATTAACCAAAGCTTTCAGAGAGAAAACTTGATTAACACGAATCTTGACTCGTGTTTGAACTCTGAAATCCACAGGGTTTTGAATTCGAAGAGATTGATTAGGCTTTGAAGACAACCTGTTTAACATCAGTGATGAGGAGGTAAGGAGGGTTCTGAGGTGTACTTTTGAGCTTGAACAGAGGCAGCGCTGCCATGGGCGGCAGAAGCGGCGCCTAGGGTTTGGGCTATTCGACAAGATTGGTAGGATTCGAGGGATGCAAATCATGGATTTGCAATGGGGAGGGTGATGGGATTTCGTAGTGTAAATTTGGAGTCGTGTTGCGGCCGACCGCTGCGGTGAGGCGATTTCTGACGACGGTCTAGGGCGGTAGACAGTGGAGAGCAGGAGGGCTAGGGTTTGTGTGAGAGATGAGATGGGGGGTTAGAGCGTTTGGACAGTTAAATACTAAGTGGTGTGGACTTCTCGTCCGTTAGATCAACAACCTAGATAGCTGAGATTTGTTGAGTCCAAAACGGCACCGTTTGGGGATTTAACAGGTGGACCGGGTATAAGGTTTATAGGCTGAAGTTTTAGTGAGAAATGGCCCAATTGGGTATTCTTTTTTTGAATTGAATTTTCAGATTTTCCTTTACCTTTTTTTTCATTTTTCTTTTCATTTACAAAATTATTTAAAACCTAAAAATCCCTAATTAACTATAAAAAATCTAATTAGTCCTACAATAATCATTATCACATAATTAAAATAATTAAGAGAAAAAATTACTTAAAATCAATCTTATGTGCAAATCAAGTTATTTTTATGTTTCCTTTTTATAAAATGGAGCAATTACAAATTAATTCTCAAAATGCAAGATTGAATCCTACATGCACATGCCACATTTTTGTATTTTTCTTTTATTAAGATAAAATAAATATGCACAAAGAAATGCAAACCATTAACAGAAAATGCCATGAAAAAATCAAAAATTTCTAATAAGCGAACCATAGGTGCATGTATTTCTACCGAGGTGATCAGACCGATCCACAGACATTAATTATCCTCGAGAAAGAACATAAAGGTGCATTCATAGTCAATCAAATTCATACAAGTCCTCAAGTTTGTATATATATATATATATATATATATTAATTTTCAATCCCTAACATATCCTATGTGATCTCATTTTCATGAAAGTATATAAACATTGCAAATATGGCATGATACAGGTCCTAAACTACCCGGACAATTAATATAATAGTAGCTATGCACGGACTCTCGTCACCTCGTGTGTACGTAGCCCCCACAATTAGGATCACATAATTAGTTAACTCACCTATGGAGACAATTCCCTCTTACAAGGTTATAAAGGAGACTCACCTCGCTCCAATGCTTACTTCCAATATCAAGAACGTGCTCAAACCCTCAATTTTGGAGTAGAACAATCCAAAACTAACTAAACGAGATATGAACTAGTCAATACAATCTCAATAGTTTGCATCCTAATTATTAGCGTAATTTCCCAACCCTAAACACATCTCCTAAAATCCATCCCCCGAGCCCACAAGCCCGGATTCCAAAAAATTTTGAAGAAAGTTGTTTTCTATAACCAAAGGATCAAGAATATATAATTTTTACTTTATTCCATAAGAAATTTTATTGTTAAATCTTATTTTTATCAAAATCCTAGGTTTTCCTCTAATCCCATAATCTTTTATTAATATTTATGTGTTAATCTACCCAAAATCCAAATTTTGAACTCACAATAAGTAGAAATAACTTACTTTAAGATGCTAGGTGAAAATCTTCTCTCAAGAGCCCCAAAATCGCATAACTTATGAGTGGAAATGAGCCAAAAATGGTTAACACCCGCTATGAATGACGGTCACTGCTTCGATGATTTCCGCATCTGCAATCCTAGGCCGCACCTGCGCCCAACGCATCTGCAGAAGAGTGTCTGCTTCTGCGGAAATATTGCTGGCCCGCTGGGCTGCTTGTGCGGAAGGTTAGCCGCTTCTGCAGCTTTTGGATTGGCCTCCCTTGGCAGATTCTCCAAGGGCTCGACTGCTTCTGTTGTCTTGCACCTTCGGCTAACCAACCGCGGGTGCGGTTATGATAGATAACTGGAGCTAGCTCCTTTCCAAATTTTCCAACTTCGCTCGAGCCTTGTTTGATTAATGCTCGGAGCCCCTAGGCTCCGCCCGAACATACCAGCAAGTTTGAAATCATGAAACGGAATCACTCAAACCCTGGGAACACCTGAAACAACGCTAAATGTAAGAATTACCCCTAAAACCAATTGAATCAAACTTATGAACTTCAAGTTCTTTAATTTACTTCCATTACGATGAAACATACTTACACTACTCAAATTGACACCAAATTTTGAGTGCAAGTCTTAAATGGAAATACAGAACTATTCTCGATCTCGGAACTCTATTGGGACTTTGATAACACAAAAACCCGCTCCAAACCAAATATTTAGGAACTTCAAAATTCTCAAGAAATCAACTTTCACTATTAGGTACCAAAACGCTCCCGGGTCATCCAAAACTCGATCTGAACATACGCCCAAATTCGAAATTATCATACGAACCTGTTGAAATCATGAAATCATGATTCCAAAGTTGTTTACTCAAAACGTTGATCGAAGTCAAACTTGGCCTTTTAAGCTTCTGATTTCAACCCAAACTCTTCCAAATCTTGAACCAACCATTCCCCCGAGTCATAAATAAGTAAAAGCAAGTACGCAAAGTCTTATCTAGGGGAACATGGTTCTAAAAAGTGAAATGACTAGTCGAGTCATTACAAGAATAACCTTTCCTTGTCATGACCCAAAATTCTACCTTCGAGACTATGAAGGCGCATAACATTGCACTTGATAGGAAAGCCAATGTTAGAGGATCTTTAAGACAATTTAATCAATTCAAATAAGTAAAACCAATTAAGCCAAAATGAAACTAAAATGGAGTATGAAATGGCATACAAACCAACAGATCTAAAATACAACGGGATCTGGAGTTACAAGTACACGAGCTTCAAGAGGTTCTACATAAAGAGTCTAAAATATATACAACTGTCTCTAATGATACAAATAGTAAAATAAGGAAAGAGTAAGGGGACTTCAAAGTCTACGGATACCAGCAGATCTACCTCGAGTCGCCAAATGCTAATCCGAGTTGATATGCCTCACGAACGACTGAGACCATCATCAAAATCTACACAAGAAAGAGTGTAGTATGAGTATAATTGACCCAATGTAATCCATATGTGTCGAGCTTAACTTCAACGAGGTAGTGACGAGGCTATGGCATGACACCTACGTAAATAAACATGTGCAAACAACAATATACGTGTAACATAACAAAAAATAAAGGCTAAGAATGTACTACTGGGAGGGGACATACGAAAGGGGTACAAGATACGGTACCTATAGCAGGAAATGATAACAAGGAGCAGTCAATAAGCCTTCAACTAGTAAAATGAATAAACATAATGAATAAGACTGTACGACAGCATCCTTCGTGCTTTTAGTCTCAATCTCACCATATAACAAAAATACTAGTATGACATCATTTCGTGTTTTTGCTCTCAATTACGGCACGACATCACCTTTCGTGCTTTTACTCTCAATTCTTCATGAAACAATAAATATGATACAACATCACCCTTCGTGCTTTTACTCTCTATTATGGAACGATATCACCTTTGTGCTTTAACGCTCTCCCTTACCATGTAACAATGAACATATAACAATAGGGAGATAGAATAAATATGAACAAACCTTACGTCAACAATAGTTCCACAATTCTTACCTCAACTTCAAAAATAATACTCAATTATCACAGATAGCTCATAAATGTAGAAAGAACGATAAATTTAATAATTAACTAGTCTAAGCATGGATATCATGATCAAAGAAAGAAATAAGTTACAAGAATCAAGTCCCACCCACAAGCTTTGACCCAACAAAAATGCATAAATACTCGTCACCTAACATATACGTTGTATCCAACATTTAAATAAGTAGAAAATAGGCAAAAAAATCCTAATCCTTCAAGTCAAGGTTAACCACGACACTTACCTCACTCCAAAAATTAACTCAAAGCTCAACCATTGCTTTTCCTTTCGAACAATCCTCCATACCAATCAAATCTAGCAAATTATCAATCAAATAATTCAAAATAAGCCTTAGGAACTACCCACAATTGCAAAAGATTCAATTTAGGTCGTTATTGAAAAAGTCAACAAAAGTTAACTCCCAGACTGGGTTATGTAATTTGTTTCAAAATTCGATCTCAATTTGAGGTTTAAATTCCAATTTTTACAAAAACCTCTAATTCTACCCAAACCCCCAATTTCAAGCCATGAAATTCCTAGATTTTAGGATAAATTCTTATGAAATGTAATGGAAAATTGAAAAAAAGTAGGTTAGAATCACTTATCAATGAATTAGAGAAGATGAGCTCTTGGGAAAATCGCCTCTAAGGTTTCTAAGTTTGAAAATTTGAAAGAATGAGAGAAATCTCGTCTAACTCAGCTTTTGACCAGGCGCAGATGTTGCAATTGCAACCTGGGGTTCACAATTGCGAAAAAGCCCTCACAATTACGAAAAAGCCCTCACAATTGCGATGCCTTCACATCTCTGCTATCATCGCATTTGAGATGATTTGTTTGCAAATGCGAACTGTCGTTCTCCACAATTGCGACCCTTTTGATCGCGAATGCGAGCCTTACCTGACCCACCCCTCTTCGCAAATTCGAAGTATTACGAGCAAGACGGAAAATTGGGCCCTTTGGAATTGCGAACACTGACCTCACAATTGCAAGGTCATAGACCTTCACCAGAATAGACTTGCACAAACTATTTTTCTATGTCTAAATTCATTTTATAGCCCATCCAGAACTCACCCGAGCCTTCGGGGATCCAAACCAGATATGCACACAAGTATAAAATATCATTCGAGCTTGCTCAGGTGATCAAATCGCCAAAATAACACCTAGAACTATGAATCAGACACTAAATCAAATGAAATTTTCAAAGAAACTTTAGAATTGATATTTAACAATCGGACGTCCAAATCACGTCAAACTAGCTCCGTAATTCACCAAATTTGGTAGACAAGTGATCAATATAAAAATGGACCTATATCGAGTTACGGAAGTAAAATATGGATCCGGTATCAACAAAGTTAAACATTTGTCAAACCTTTAAAGTCTCTAAACCTTTAAACTTCAAATTTCGACAAAAAAATGATAACTCAAGCTAAGGACTTCATAATTCGATTATGGGCATACGCCCAAGTCCCAAATTATGATAGAGACTCACCCTTCCGGGTCCGTTTGTTTAGAACGTTGACTTAAGTCAACTCATATGAATTTTTAAGGCATAATTTCATATTTTATAAATTTTTATCATAAGAGCCTTCCGTGAAAAATGTCTGGACTAAGCACACAAATCGATGAGGGCTTAAAGATGCTATTAGAGGATTTAAAATGCAGACTTAAGGTTTAAAATTCTAGATAACCTATCGGGTCATCACATTCTCCACTTCTAAAACAATCATTCGTGCTCGAACGGACATAGAAAAGTACATGGACTGGTTAAAAGATGTGGATATCTGCTCCGCATATCCGACTCTGAATCCCAAAAAGCTTCCTTGAATGCCTGACTCCTTAACTACATCCAGTGCACTCGAACTGAAGAATAACTCTTTGACTATAACAGTCAAAAATCTGCCAGGCTAGAATAGCTACCGACTCCTCCTCATAAGTCAAATCCTTTTCCAACTGGACTAAGTTGAAATCCAACACATAGGACAAAACACCGTGATACTTCTTGAGCATGGACGCACGGAACTACGGATAGGCTGCTGATAAAATAGGTGGCAATATGAGCTTGTAAGCCACCTCACCCACTCTTTGAAGAATCTCAAAAGGTTCAATATACCTAGGGATCAACTTTCCCTTCTTCCCGAACCTCATCACACCTTTCATGGGTGAAACCCGGAGCAATACCTTCACTCGGACCATGAATGAAACATCACGAACTCTCCAGTTGGTATAACTCTTCTGCCTAGACTGAGCTGTGCGAAGCCGATCCTAAATAATCTTGACCTTGTGCAACACATCCTATACCAAATCTATACCTAACAATCGAGCCTCCCCCGACTCGAACCATCCAACTAGTGAACGACATCGCCTCCCATATAATTCATCATAGGGAGCCATCTGAATGCTCGACTGATAGTTATTATTGTAGGCAAACTCTGCAAGTTGAAAGAACTTATCCTAAGAACCCCTAAAATCTATAACGCAAGCGCGTAGTATATCCTCCTATATCTGAATAGTGAGCTTGGACTGCCCATCCGTCTGAGAATGAAATGTTATGCTCAACTCCACATGCATGCCTAACCCAAATTATACTGCCCTCCAGAAGTGCGAGGGGAACTTCATACCTCGATTAGAAATGATAGACACGAGAACACTAAAGATGAATGATTTCATAGATGTAAATCTCGGCCAACCGCTCTCAAGAATACGAGACTGCCACATGAATTAATGCACTGACTTGGTCAGCATATCCACAATAACCCATATTGCATCGATTATTCTGAGTCTGTGGAAGTCCATTAACAAAATCCATGGTGATTCGCTTCTACTTCCACTCAGGAATCTCTAACTTCTGAAGCAAACCACCAGGTCTCTGAGGCCCATACTTTACTTGCTGAACATTTAGACATCGAGCTACATATGCCACTATATCCTTCTTCATCCTCCTCCAACAATAATTCTGCCGCAAATCTTGATACATCTTGGCGTCACCCGAGTGAATGGAATACCAGGAATTGTAAGCCTCCTTAAGAATTAACTCACGAAGCCCATCTACATTAGGTAGAAAAACATGACTTTGTATCCTCAAAATTCCATCATCTCTGACAGTAACCTGCTTGGAACCATCGTGTCATACTGTGTCACTAAGGACAAGTAAATGAGGGTCATCATACTGCCGCACCCTAATGCGATCAAACAAGGAAGACCGGGCGACTTTACAAGCTATAACACGGCTCGATTTTGAAACATCCAACTTCACGAACTGATTCACCAAAGCCTGAACATCTGATACAATCGGTGCCTGAACATCTATTGTGAACGGTCTCTCACCGATTGGAATGTACACAAGGCTGCCCATACTCTTTGCCTTTCTATTTATGGCATCAACCACTACATTGGCCTTCCCTAGATAATACAAGATGGTGATATCATAGTCTTTCTATATCTCCAACCACTTCCTCTAACTCAAATTGAGATTCTTTTATTAGAACAAATACTGCAAGATTCGATGATCCGTGAATACCTCATACGACAACCACAAAGATAGTGCCTCCAATCTTCAGCACATGAACAATGGCTGCCAACTCTAACTCATGAAGGCAATTCTTCTCATGAATCTTCAATTGACACGACGTATATACAATCACCTGCCATCCTATATCAATACTATATCGAATCCAATAGAAGATGCATCACAATACACCGTGTAAGGTCCTGAACCTAAGGGCAACACCAACACTGGCACCGTAGTCAAAACAATCTTGAGCTTCTGAAAGCTCACCTCACACTCGTCCGACCATCTGAACGGGGCATCTTTCTGGGTCAGCCTGGTCAATAGGGTTGTTATAGATGAAAATTCCTCCATAAACCGATGGTAATAACCCGCGAAACCCAAGAAACTCTGGATCTCTATAGCTGAAGTGGGTCTAGGACAGTTCTGAACTGTCTCAATCTTGTTGGGTGGCATAACCTGTAGATCTACATGAAAACGCCTCTGGAAACTCACAAACATCTGGTACTGAATCCATGGAAGGAGCCTTCACAATAGAATCATGGACATAAGCCAAATAAGCTAGACACGCCATACCAGCCATATGTCGAGCCTTTACATTAGAGATAACACTGCTAGTAAATGGCCAGGAGTCCCCCTCCACTCTAATAAAGGTAACCCCGGAAAAACTAATGTCACTATCTTGGCGTGACATGCTAATATTGTAACAGTTTGTTTTGCATGGCACAATCTGCCCACATTTGCTAGTTGAACCTGTAAAATGAAGAAAGTTGGCCATGATGAAAGGTAATGAACCAAATCAGGGTATAAAATGAATCTTTAGCTAAGAACCACATAGTAAACAAAAGCATATATTTCTTGAAAATTAAAGACACTAACATCAAACTGATATTTCTTAAGGGCAGCCTCAGCAGGTAGACAAATGAAATAAAGAAATCCAATGACAAGGAAGTCTAGCAATGGAAAAAAGCCTTGTCTGCTTTGCCATTTTTCTTAGTAAGAGGCGTATTTATACAAGTGAAATACCAGAGGCAAAAACAATTTATGAGTTTTTTAGTTTGTTAAGAGGAGAGGGGGTTGTAATAGAGATTAGGTAGAAAAGGATTTCAATGGGATGTACTACAAAGCTTTTAAGCAAAATACCGAAATAGACATTTTGTGAGCCATTGACTAGCGTAGAGGTTAAAATTAAAGGCCACCGTACTCAATCTAAAAAGGAAGGGAAGTTTATACAATAGCATACAATGATAAGGTGACAGCCAATCCATACCCAAGATGATATCAAAACTACCATATCGAGAAGTAGGAGATCTACGATAGTATCGAGACTCTCAATATTAACCACATACAAATGATAGACACGATTTACAATAATAGAATCTCCCATAGGTATGGACACATACACAGGAGCACTCAAAGAATCACGAGGCACAACCAAATATAAGGCAAAATAAGATGACACATAGGAATAAATGGAGCCCGAATCAAATAGAACTGAAGCATCTCCATAAAAAACTTGAATAATACCTGTGATGACATCATCAGATGACTCAGCCTCATGCCTGTATGGGATGGGGCCCACCACTCTAAACTACATCTCTAGGACGGGCTCTAGCTGGCTGGCCTCTACCTCTAGTGGCCTGACTTCAAAATCTAGCTGCCTGAACCCTACCTCTAGCTGGCTGAACTGGCGGTGAAGCCACAGGTGTTAGGACCATGGCACTAGAACTCTAATGCTGTGAGCTGCCTAGTGCCCGAGGGCAAAATCTAGCAATGTGTCTCGGATCACCACAAGTATAACAGGTCCTTGGCTGTTATGACTGCTTGTGACCTTGAAACTGACCCTGTCGACCTGAGTAACCCCCCTGAAAGCTTTGGAGAGGAAGTGCAGTAATAGGAACTGGTAGTGCACTATAGATTAGCTGGTCGGAATAAGACATATGAGGGCCGCGACCACCTAAAGCACTGTGGGACGCTTGGAGTAATGAATGAAATAGTTTGGGAGGATGGCCTCTACCAAAAGTAACCCTGCCTCCAAACGAAGCACCACTGAACCCACTGAAATAAAGAGGCCTCTAATTAGACCACTGCCCTCTCTCCTGTGCAAGAACTATCTTGATCCGTCTAGTAACATTAGCAGTCGTATGAAAGGAAATCTCACCCATGTATCATTAGCCATATGTAGACTAATAGGGTGAGCGAGTCCATCAATAAACATCCTCACTCTCTCTCTCTCTCTCTCTCTCTCTCGGTAGGAATCAGAAGCAAGAAATTATATGCAACTACCAAACAACTGGAATGTGGAACACTTAAAGCGGTACTACTGCTAAGTTACGCACTCAATTACTCGTTAATCAGGTTATGAATCGGGCTAACAATTGCAGGTAAATGACCAATGGTGGACATGGATGTTAGGTTTGAAAGTACGCGTTGTACTCATTTTCTCTTAAAGCGTTTTTGTCCTAAAATGGATATTTTGGCAAGGTTTCTAACGAGGCAGCAATAAAACATGCTAACTTAGATTCGAAGGTCGATCTCAAACCGAAGTCAATAGGCGCTCATTTTGCATCAATAATATCTGAACCCTCTTAAGCACGACCTCAAATACTAGGGGCAACTACCCTCGGATTAAGGTTTTAAGCAAGGAAAAAATTAGCAAGTAAAAAAGATAAACTTGCATGTTAGAAGCTAAGGCTCAGTAGTTAGGATTCATTATAAGGGCCAAACGATCATGTGAATCATGCACACATAGTCCACTCTAGCCATGATACAAGATTTACGCGCTTTTGATCATGTGCTTTACACGTAGAAAAGAAACAAAGTTCTGCCTTGCTATCAGACATTTTCTTGACTCTTAAATTCCGGATCCTAAGAGCCCATGGGCTACCTATATCCCGAGACTATCGAGTCCAAGGGCTACCATACTCGGGGACTATCATCCCAAAAAAAAAGTCCAGATAACCCAGGTTACTAAATCATGGATGCACCAATCCCATTAGGCGATGCCTAAATACAAAAGTCTACGTCCACCTTGAAAATGGCTTGGAGACGTCCAAATCTCGTAATAACAAAGTAAGGCCTTTATAAGAACTTGAAACATGCTAAAATGTTACCCTTGACAAAAACATTGTCTAAAATCACTTAAGCATCTTGAAAAAACTTCTGGGCACACTGAGTTTTCAAAACCTCGTAAATGGATGCCTTGTAACTACGTTTGATTTTAAGCTACGACATTAGAAACATTACAAAATTATGAAAAGATGTTGGAAAAGTAAAGATACAGAATTCCAAAAAAGGGAAAGTTTTATATATATTTCGGAATATATTTACAAATTCCCACTAAAAATAGCCTTAAAATAAATAACAAATTACATAAGGAAAGACAAAAACTGAAAAAGATACTAAGGCATCTATGCCTGGTCTTCAACACCAAAATCATTCGAGCCCTCGGCATCCTCGGGCTCGTAGAGCTCCTTCACCTCAGCCTTGAATCTCTTCGCTTCCTTGATCTCGGTCGATAGGTCGAAGCAGTCATACGTCCTTTTTACATCAGAAAGGGGATATGTGAGAGTTTTTCCAATTAAAGCGGCAATAACCAAAACGTAATTATTTATATTTATTTCGAGCCACCACTTGGGATAATTTATGATGTCCTAAGCCACCAGTTTAAAAATTCCGAATCGATGAAGTTTGACTCTGTTTTACAATATGCAAAATACAGTAATCCGGGTAAGAAATTCGGTTAAACTGGGAGAATGTGTCAGACATTCATGAGTTCCGTAATTTTAGCACGGTCTCTCAATTATTATTAATTGGTCTAATTATCTGATTAATAACATATTCATACCTATTGTGCATTTTAACCTTTATCCGCTTTTAATTATTTGTGGAATTATTCCAAAATAAGTTATGATTGTCGTACACTTATTTGTTTGGTACGCATCACGAATCGTGTCACGAAAGCCGTATCCACGGTCTACAACATATTTAATTTATTAGCATTATTAGAAATTGAGGCCGGATTACATGAAGTGTGCACCCAAATTTGGAAATTATGTATCACAACTACGTCACGGGAACCGTGCCCTTAACTATGATAATTTTTATGATAGCACGCCTAAAGCAAACTACGAAGATTCATGAATATTAACGGCTTAAGCATACTCCTATTGACTAAAAATAGAAATAAAGTAAATAAATAAACTAAACATAACAGTAATCTTCGTTCGTATGCAAACAACAATAATAACCCGATTTCCATTCAATTTCAATTAGTCAGATTCTTTTGTCTTCCAACAGAAGCAATCTACTTTCTTTTCTTTAAAAAGCCATACCATTGTATTTAACCATGTAATTACATCAGTGTACCAGGAACAAACACCGAGTAATTGAGAAGGGCACACTGAAACTCAAACATATACTAGCTCTATTATTAACTCTAGATTCTAAAAATAATTCATGAAATTAGACCTGATATTAACTTAAGGAATAAATCTAGTTCAATACTATTCAAGTGCTTCCAATTATACTAATATTTTATATCTTAAAAATAATTGATTAAATTTCTCTTTTCTTAAGAGCTTATATCTATTTTAAATATATTGATCTAAGTAAGTTAAGACAAGAGGGGTTGCTCGATGGTAAACAACCCCCATTTTCAACCGAGAGGCTGTGAGTTCGAGTCTCCCCAAGAGCAAAGTGGGAAGTTCTTGGAGGGAAGAATGTCGGGGATTATACTGGGTTGTTGTTGCTGTTGATCTAAGTAAGTACTAACCAATGAATATGAGACATTCTATTCTAACCTTGCACTAAACTGGTGAATGAACTAGCTCAAACAAACAATGAAATTTCGATTAAGGGAGTACATTCCGTCTCAAAATATCACAAGCAGGCCAAAATTCACACAAGTTTTTCATTCAACCATCAGATAAGACACAATCAACAAATAAAGGTTAAGATAGTGACAAACCTCAAATCGAAGTAATTTTGAATCTGGAAATGCTTAGCACCGGAGAACTTGGATAGTGACAACCTCGATGGAAAATGAGCTTCTACTCTCGAAAATATCTCTATTTCAGAAGCTAATATTATAAGAGAAAGAGAAATACTTTTTTCGTACTTTTCTGATTCTTCAAGATGAAGCAGGCTGAGAAGAGAAGCTAAAATCCTTCTTATTTTTGGTTTTAAAAAATAAAGAACCTAGCTGAAAATCAAAAAATCCAATCAAATCTCTATCCCCAAACTGTATGTCCCTTTGTTCCCTTCCCCCTCCCTTCACTTTTCTGTTTCTTTTCTTTGCAGGTGGTGGCTCTAGAATGGCGGAGAAGTGACTGCTCAATCTTTTGGTCAGAGAAAAGAGATGATCCAGGTTTCTCTTGGACATTTTGTGGTTGAGCTCCAAGTGAGTGACTGCTCTATCGTTTCTGGCAAGTTCGCCGACAATGAAAGTGACACAGAAACGAGAGAGAGACAAAGATAGCTTTTGAGGGAGGTGGGGGTTGGCTGCTATGTTAGATCATTCCCTGGTGTTCGGTGGTCGATTTGGCTCAAGGTTGGAGGAAAATTCTCTGGTGTGCTATCGCCGTATTCCACCAATAAGGAGATGGGGAGTGCGGCGGCTATGGGGGAATATAGCTGAGGCCTTGAAAGTTTTTCTGCCGTTGGTCTTGTTCTCTAAGGTCCCTAGGATCCTTTTTTTCTTTTTTTTTGGGGGTGGGGGGGGGGGGGGGGGTATGCTGTGTTTTATTATTAGGGTAAGATAAACAAATGGCCTAGGTTTGAATTAGAATCTAAATCTACAAAATTGAACTAAGAAAAAGCTGAAAATTTAATTTACTTCTAAAATACCTATAAGAGATATAAAATAACTCTTAATTGATTTTAATAAACTATTATATTTAAAATAAAACTAAAAATTAAAGTTGAAACTACTTTTGATATTTTCAAAGATTATATATAAGAAAAATAGGTTCAAAGTAATATATCATTCTCAAAATACTTAATACGTGAATTAAATAGAGAAATATGGAACTATTTATGTAATTTTCAATTTTTGTTCTTAAAATAAAGTAAAAAAGTCAAAACTAGTTAAAATAACGATACTAGACTAAACTAAATATTTAAATGTTAAAATATGTAAAATCTTTGGGAGGGTCGAAAATTACGTGTCTGCAGCTGCCCCTCTTTGACTGAAAATGCGAAGAATTTTAAGACGAAGAACGACGAGATATATTTTTGACCCGACCATTATTTAGAGAAACCAAAAATCAAAAGGAATGAGAAGGTGACCGAGCCGTGGTATCTGAGCTGCCTATATATCCTTCGCTATAAAGGAGTCAGGTCACGTGTAGTTAAAAAATAGAAACAAGGATGGGGTATACCGAGGTGAAGAGCCGATTGAGGTGCCGTTCCGTCAAGGTTCCGGTCCGCAGTCTTATTATTACATCAAAATCAAAAATAAAAATGACTAACTATGCCTATCAACTATGAGTTACAAGATTCCTACCTATAAGTCTTCTCAAGCTTGATCTTGAGTCTTGAATAGTTCCTCATGCAGATTTTAAATTTAAACCTTGACACTTGCTAGCTGCAGGTGCTAGTTTGTTCTTCTTCAGTTTTTTCAGATCAAGACCGAATATGCAATGCTTATGACTTCAACCATGTCTTGAGCAGTTCACTCTTTCATCTGCTTTTGTATTTGGATTCACTACCTTTTTTTTCTTTTTTTTATGGATTGAGACTTATTCTTTTGGTTATCTTGGACTGTCGACTCACATTTTGGAGTCGAGCTTCCACTACTTCTATCTTGAATTGAATTCTGAAATGACTTCCCTCGTTCTCTAGGAGGGCTCCTGCTACTGACTTGGAGTTTGAAGTGACTCTGAAATGAACCCTCTAGTTCTCTAGGTGGGCGCCTGATACTATAGCAAAATAGACAAAACAAAAGAACTTTTTCTATCCCAGTTTGCACTAGGAAGATTTGTGAGTTGTTAGCAAACCTATGAATCACCTGCACTATTGATGAAGGATGCAATTGAAGACTCGACCAGGATGTGCATTTCCCATGAGTAAAACCAAGAAAACTTCGACTAGCAAATGCATCTGCTAAAGAAACCTGAATGACACAGACTAGAAAGTGTTTATCATAGATTTAAGATTGAGCTTGCGTAAAGCTATAAACTTAGCTTGAATAAAGTAAAAACTGACCCTATTCTCCAAGCGGGCCCCTGATTTCGAGAAAACTAAAGATTAAACTAAAGAAAACTAAAAATTGACTCTTTTATTTTACAAATATAGACTTCCCTTTTTTGTTTAAATTATTATCCTAGCAGAAAACTCATTAAACTAGGTTTTAATCTTTTGAGAAAGATTCATTAGACTAAGACATTTATCTTAGGAGAAAATTCATCGGACTACGTCTTCTGTCTTAGGAGAAAGATTCATCAGACTAAGATTTTGATCATAGAAGAAAGTTCATCATACTAAATCATTTTTTTTTCAGTATCTTAGGAGAAAGATTCATCAGACTATGATTTTTATCCTAGGAGAAAGTTCATCATACTAATATTTCTGTCCTAGGAGAAAGTTTATCATACTAGGTCTTCTATCTTAGGAGAAACTTTCACCAGACTAAGAAGTCTATCGTAGGAGAAAGATTCATCAGATTAGGTTTTTTTGTTATCTTAGGAGAAAGATTCATCATATTAAGATTTTGATCCTATGAGAAAGTTCATCAGACTAGGTCACTTTTCTTTTCTTTTTTTCTTTTTCTTTTCTCGGTATCTTAGGAGAAAGATTCATCAGACTAAGATTTCTCTCGTAAGATAAAGTTCATCAGACTAGGTCTTTTATCTTAGGAGAAAAATTCATCAGACTAAGACGTTTATCCTAGGAGAAAGATTCATCAAACTAGGTACTTTTTTTGTTATCTTAGGAGAATGATTCATCAGACTATGATTTTGATCCTAGAAAGTTCATCAGACTAGGTTTTCTATCTTAGGAGAAAGATTCATCAGACTATTATTTTGATCCTAGGAGAAAGTTCATCAGACTAGGTCGTCTATCTTAGGAGAAAAATTTATCAGACCAAGATTTCTATCCTAGGAGAAAGTCCATTAGACAAGGTCTTCTATCTTAGGAGAAAGATTCATCAGACTAAGATTTTGATCCTTGGAGAATGTTTCATCAGACTAGGTTTTTTTTGTATCTTAGGAGAAAGATTAATCAGACTAAGATTTGATTGGGAGAAAAATGCATCAACTAGGACTTTTTATCGTAGGAGGAAAGAATGTAAAGATCAATGGTAAGATTTTATGTACAATAGTAAGACAAATAAAGACAAAGATTTGAGAAATTCCCTATGTCGTCTCTTCTCTTCTTCTTCTTCTTCTTCTTTATTTTTCCTTTTTCTCTTTTTTTGAACCACTATCCTTGCACTATTTTATTTCTGTTTCAAACAAAGAAATTTTTGTCAGTTTTGAAAGTGGTGGTCGGTTTGTGGATTTGGGGCTTGAGTAGCTTGGCTTTGTGATCAATCAGCTTGAGTCGGTCTCAAGAGACTTTTGCTATGCATCAACCCTGATTGTTTCACACCACCATTTGTATTTGTGGCTCAATCAGCCTTGTCTCGATTGGAGATCTTTGCTCAGGTGACCTTTTCTGATATCTTCAATGACTTCCTGCTTTTGAGTCAATCTGTCTGTCAAAAAGAATCACAAGTTATCTTTGTTTGCGCCAAGTAGGGTGACAAGATTCTTTTTTGGGAAGCCTTTGCATGAATCCTTAAGTCAAGTTGAAAGTAACAACTGCGAGTAATAGTCAAATTTACTTTATGCAACTAAAAAACTGGTATCAGATTTTGAAATCTTTTTTTGCTTGTTTTGGCAGGACTGACTCAGGGTAAATGACACAATGATGCAAAGAAACCAATATTAACAAGAAATTCCCATATCGCAAGGACAAAAGGAAGATTTTTATTTCATAACTAGCCTTAATGATCATGACATGCATTTTGGACTTAACGGCCTTATCTATCAAACTAATCCAATCTTTCCTTTAACAAATTTTATGACCTTTATAGTTGGGCTTGCGTGTCAATTCTTTGCAAAAGCTTCACAACTAACTTTCGACTAGTGAAGCCCCAAGGTATTTTCACCAACAAGTCTCTCTTATTTTTTCATCTTGTTCATCTCTTCTTAACGTCGCCTTACAACGCTCGTGAGGGTTTTCAGTAGTAAGACTCTCTCATTTTCTTTTATTTTTCTTGTTCTTTTGCTTTCTTGTGTGAGCAACCTAACAGTATTTGTTGCATGAGAACCATTGCTCACTGCATGCTTCTCTTGGCATTCTTGAAGGCATAAGAGGAAGTCTTTATATGGAAGGATTTTGGATAAGGTTGAAAAGAAAAGACGTCATGAAGGATCAAAATGGAATCAAAATAAGGGGATTGTAGACTTACAACTCCTGGTATTGACTCTTAATAGTGAAATATAATATTTGTCCCAGTTTCAGCTATTGGAGATTTTTGGATTTATGTTTTCCTTTCTATCTTTTTCTTTGAATTATTATTTGGTTGGATCGTACCATGAGGCTTCCTACGTATCTTTTTTATGGAATCAGGTCGAACGTAGTTTAAACATTTAGTCTAACTATAATTTTTCTTTCTGTTCCTTTGTATTTTTTCCTTTTCTTTTTTTTTCTTTTTGTTTGCCCCAACTTCTATCTTCTGAGGGCATGGACCTTTGATAGTTCTTTCCTTCTCTTTTTTTTCTTCACTTGAACTTTCTAAGAGTTGCGCCAAATTTATATTCTTGGGGCACGACTTTTATTGCTATTTTTTTATTTTCATTGTTTGGACTTTTGACTCTAAGCTTGATTTCATAAGAGGGTGGTCAAAGAAAATAACATAGGCTCAAAAGGGATAACAAAGGGTATAAAGTATTGAGAACACCAAACATAGTATCCTTTTGCGATCACAGTATTGTTGAACATGCCTATGTTCTTGGTGTGTCGTGGTCGAAAGACACCTTTCATCCACTAATGTAAAACTTTTGACCAAGCTTCATTTGATTCAATATCCTCAAGCCCGATCTTTGCAATGATTTGAAGGTGAATATTATTCGACCTTAATTCCAAAGTATCTCAACTCTTTTTCATCCTCAAAAGTGTATTTTTCTCTGTTATTTCATTCAAGCTTAAATCAATTTCTAAGATCTGGCCAAAAAATTTGCATGCATGTCGTATCACTAAAACTAGCGGGAAAAAACTAAGCATGGGATGACACAAAAGGATAAACTGTATTTCATTAAGTAAATAACAAGACAAATAATCTAAAATTTCAGTTACAACCCTAAAACAACTCGGCGAATGAAAGCAACAACAAAACATGCAGACAAGACTCACACGAACAGAATAGAGGGAAAGAAGGGTATGACTCAATAAAAAATAGAATCTGGATCATAACCCTGAAATAACCTAGATAATTGAAAAAACATCAAAACAAACTACCAAGATCCCTTCCTAGTGGTTGAGAGAATGACTTTTCAATTGCTAAGTTTCAATTGCTAAGCTTAACATTCAGCCACAATTTGGCTCATCAGAATCACTATGACCTTCTCCAATTTTAGTCAGCAAGTTCGCGACAAGATTCTCATACTCCATGTCACCAGGCATCATCCCCACAAAGTGTACATCATCATGTGTGTTGATACCCAATTTTTTCTACATATTTTAATACGTTTAAAATAGCATATATATATATATATATATATATATATATATATATATATATATATATATATATATATATATATATATATATATATATATATATATATATGTATGCATAAGCATTTTTATTATTTTCAAATTAATTTATTTCTCCCCTTTGTACTTATAAAATTTTCAATAATTATCCTTCAAATTATTTTTGTAGTGATTTAGTCATCATATTCTATGTTTAAGCTACAACATTGCTTAAATATTTTTAGTGCATTTTTTATAATTGCATCTATATTTTTTTAAAGCCAATTTACATATCTTTGCAATACTAGCCTTATTAATGCATAATTACGTTATTAATGCATAAAAGGGTCTTTTATATTTTTCAAAATGTTAAGCAACTATTTTTAATATTTTAGTGCATGAAATATTTTTTGAAAATTATTTTATATATTTTTATAAATCATATAGTGATGAAAATAGCTATTTAAAACCTAGCCTAATTGCATTTCAATTTCAGCCCAATTCCAACCCATTCCCAATCCCAATTCAGTCCAAACCGGACCCCAAAATTGTCCAGCCCAACTTAGGAACAACCACCTGATCCAAAACCTCAATCAGATCATGTCTGTTGATCTAAAAGATCAACGGCCCTCGTTAAAACCATTTTTTTGTTTCCTAACAACCCCTAACCATAAATCATTTCTACACACTCGCCACCCTAAAATCCTCTCTGCTCTCAAACACTCTCAATCTAAACAGTAATCTCCAAACACCGACCCCCCATCCATGGTCGCCTCCAGTGATCCTTCACCATCTTTCAGGCCTCCAATGGCTTCTCTCATATAATTATTTCCATCTCTAAGGCCCTCAAGGAACCAGGTCTATGTCGACTTGCATCTAGGGTTCATCTCCTGCCTATTCTTGGCCATACCGGTGTGACTTCGAGTGAAATCATTCTATGTTAGTTATGATATAAGGGGTTTTCAATAAGTTTTTTCATCTCTGTTTGTTTTTTTTCGAAACCCTAACTTCGTTTCTAAACCTCCTAGATCAGATCTATGATGATTTGAGTTTGCTTCTTGTGTGTTTTACAATAGCCTTGAAATTCTGTACAAGAATCATTTGATTTCAAGTGATTTCTTCATCTTTTTTAAAATTAGGGTTTCCGAATTTTTTTTTAAAACTTTGTTTGATAATTCCTTGTGTTTGAACTTCTGATTCTCACACATTCTTACTAATTTTATGAATCTACTTCAACCCTAGCATGTTTGTACTAAGAACCCTAATATTTGGGGGTTCTTCGTTTGGGTACTTCTGACTATGTTCTTGCTTTGGATTCTTGTGACTTCTCATGATTTACTTGCCCTAATATGCTTTTACTAAATTTTCTTAGTTCAAGCTTGTACTGATATTATGAAATTGTGTTTATACTATCCATTCATGCAAAATTTGTATGCTTCCCTTTGAATCGGTGTCTTTTAACCATGGGGTTTTTTTAAGGCTATATGAAATCCTGACTATTCATGTTCTACCTCATTTTATATGCTAAGCATGTTGCTTCTTTCATAACTGTCTGAACCTTTGATTACTCTAAATCCCTTATTTTCTGGTTTAATTTGAACCACTTCTATTTAACGTTTTGATTCTTACATCTTTACTCAGTTTGATTCAATTTACCTGCCCTAATTGGTTTTCCTTGCCTTGTTTATATTTCGAGGATTATTATTGATTAATTTCCTTAACTTTTAACCATTTACCCTTTATTAGTTGTTCTATACCTAAAGCTTTACTTTATTCTTTTCCTTAAATACCTAACATGTTTACCGTTGATTGAACTGTCCCTTGATTAAGGGAAGATTTTGTTGATTTATAGGAGACTTCCCTAATTTACTATTCAATTGATCTCTTACCTTGTTTTGTTAAGTTTTCGATTCCCATATAAAACCTATCTTCTTTTAAGTTCGTAACAACAAGAAAAAAAAAGAAAAAAGGAATTGTAGTTCACCTACACTATTATGCTAAAAAAATTCTTTACTATCCTCTGTTCCTTATAATTCCTACTAGTTCAGCCGGCTGTAAGCCAAGGTTGACTACTAATATTATCTTTACTCTGTATTCTGCATACTTTCCTGAACTGGTATGTTCTGATTCAATTCACATTCCAAGCTATGTGTTTAATTTCTTCCTGCAGTTTATCAATCTTGATTTCCAGTTTATTAAGCTATTCTACTTAGTATGCAATCAATATGCCTAGATTACTATATCACTATTCATGTTTCAACCTTATCGTTTCATACTGTCTAGCATGACCAAACCCTGTTTCTTCTTAAATCTTGAATGTTTCATGAAGTGTTTGTCTAGTACAATTTGTTCTAATGTAATTTTGTTTGTATCTTTAACCTATCTGTTCTCAACTTAACTTTGCAACTACCATCTATGTATTTGATTGCCATCACTAAGGTGTATGATAGATGTTCCCTTACCTCTTTCCCTTGTGTGAGTTTTGTTCTGAAGCCGTCTGTTCTCTAACCTGCTTTCTAACATTTTTAAATGTCTTCTTAAAATATTCCGACTCTTAACTCTGTTTTGACTCTCATAAAAGTTCTTTCTACTACTAAGACTTCCTTTCTCTGTCTACCAAACTCTTTCAAAGTTATTATGCACTCTCACATTACCCCTTGAGTATTAGATTTTGACCCTCTGGCATGTGTAGTGCCTTGAGATCCTTGAGATCTCTCTGAACTCTGGCATGCCAGAGCTGGCCTTTCTACACTGCACTTTAATCAGTTATTGTTGAGAAAAAGTCTAGGTGTGAGCACTTCCCAGGATCCTTGAGGTCCTTAGGGAACTTTGACACACCTAGACATGATATTATCTACGGAACCTTGGCATTTGAGTCTACTGGACGCTTGTGGAAGTCATTTGACCCCGCTTCAGGCTCCCTATAGTTAACTTTTTTTTATTGTTCATGTATATTTATTTAGCTGGTCTGTAATAATTATTTGTAAACAACATATGGGTGATTAGTGAAAAAGTGGTGGATAGTTATATCTGTTGGGTAATTTGGGTAAATACCATGCCTATAGGACTGTGTTAATGCACTTGCTATGTTTGCTTCACCATACTATAAACCATGCCTATAGGATTTAAATGGTTCCAATAATAGATCATGCCTAAAGCACCTAAATTGCTTTTATAATTAGAAATCATGCCTATAAAAGGTAAAGTGACTAAGTTCAGTTTCTGTTACAAAGGGTATTTACATTTGTTTTCACTAGAAATCATATCTATAAGTTTCAAAACCAGCTCTTAGCAATTATATACCATGCATATAAGAATTAAAATCAATTCTAGTAGAAATCCTGCCTATAGAGCTTAAAATCAATTTAGTTAAACAAATCAGTTAATCCATGTTAGTTCATTTTTGAACTGGTTTAATCAACTATCCGCTTTTTTAATGAGTTTTCAAATACAGCTTAAATTTACTACCGCTAGAAAACATGTCTGTAGGATCTCAAATATCCATTTAAAAAATGTTCATTGTTTTACTGCATCAACGTAGATCTGCCCCTAGGACATCATTGTTCTGCATTTAGGCAAGCCCATAGGGTGGTTAAAATTCTGCAACCCTGAAACTGTGTTTGCTATTTAAAGATTTAACAGGTTTAAATCAGTAGGCAAGTTGAATAGGATCTCTAACACATTATCCTAATTAAACACTGTATAACCCCTGCTCACCTAGATATCATGTTCTAGGATTTTCTCTTAAGTATTTGAATGTTGTTTGAAGACGTGCACTTACTTGCTATGTTTGAGGAGGTAACTGTGAGCCTATAACTTGTTCTTTATATGCAGTCCTAACTGTTCTTGATTTATGCCTAGTTTTATCCTTTTAAAACCTTAGGAAAGTCTAGAACTGTCCAAAGAATAAGAGTCCTAAAATACCTCCAGGACCACAAGGAAGGGACGGGTAGTGCATGCATAGGACATTGTCAAGGTTATTAGAACTCTTTAGGCTATGACCAAGGGGAGGGAATTGGGTAGAAAGAGATATGATGACTATACGCTAATGTCACGTGTAGCCCCTTATTGAGGAGTGTTTGCCAGACATTTTGTGGGGTGATCCTGTAGGCTAACCAACCTAGGACCCATCCTTTGAAAATTCCCTTTTCTTAAACTTTACCTTGCTATATGTACACAATTTGTTCAAGTCTTTCCGGTCTCTCGTTGTTTGAGTTATGTAATATCCAAAACCTGATCTTATTTGTAATTATGTGTTTAAACTATTAGTTAAAGGACTAGTTCATAAATATTAGTTCGGCTGGGACCCACCATTGTGGACCGAGAGGGGTGCCTAACATCTTCCCCATAAGGTTATTTCGATCCCTTACTCAAAATCTCGGGTAATACAAACTAGTCCAAAATTTAATAGCTCTGGGTGCCCTAACGCACCATAATCAATTAGGTGGAGACTCTTCCCAATCCAAATTCCCAAAAGGAAACGATTTATTACCCACACGAACGTCGAAACCCAGACTTTTTCCGAAAAAAAATGGGGCGCGACAATGTGCAGGTAAAGGATTCTGCACGATATTCTGGGTGTCACTATCTTGGATCACAATCACTTTTTATGGATCATCCTTTCTATTTCTCTTTTCAAATCCGACAGATTTTCACATTGTGCCCATGGGCATTGGATTTGTATTCACACCTTTTAGAAGGGTCAAAGCTTCTTGCACGTGGATCCACATGACTAAGAGGAATGGGTGCAATCATGTTATAATGCTTTAATTTATTAAACAGGCTTGCATAAGACTCTCCTATTGGTGTAAAATCATCTTTCAACCTTTGTTCCTCTCTATATCCCTAGCCTGGATGTGGGTTATATGGCACTTGAAAATTTTGTGAAGGCTAGTGGATATTTTGCGATGCTCGTGCTTGCCTTTTGGGGTGTTTTGGTGGCGGGACAATATACTGAGGTGAAGCAACATAATATTGTGAGTTCTGAGGTGGATAATAGTTCTTAGGGGTGAAACCTGATGAGGCTGATCATACCTTCGAGATGTTCTCACGGGACCTCTTCTCGATCATGTTGTTATTATGGTTTCTTCAACCTTCTCATTCGTGTCACTAAAATTATCAAATCCAATTTGGATAGCCTGTGTTGTGGCTTTGAGACTTGCTTGACTTATAATTTTGCATATCTTAAGACCATTCTCTATCATTTCTCCCATTTTGATCTGCTTCCGAGAAGGATTTTCCAACTGTGGACATCAATGTTTGAAATAAATCTAGCTCTGACACCTGAAGGAAGACATTGATTAACTCGTAGCCATCTATGGGTGGCTTAACTCTAGCCACATGCTCTCTCCATTTAATAGCATATTTGCTGAAACTTTCAATTGGTTTCTTCCTCAGGTTTGAAAGGGAATTACGATCTGGGGTAATGCCGATGTTGCATTGTAACTGTTTGACAAAGGCTTGGGCCATGCCATCGCAGACATGTCAGTGAGAAGTTTCTTGATCAGTAAACCATTCAGAGGCTACCCCAGTTAGGCTTTCCCCGAAATAAGCCATTACTAGTTCTTCTTTTCCTTCCACACCTCTTAGCTGATTGTAATACCTTTTCAAGTGGGCTATGAGGGTCTCTATGTTTATCATACTTTTCAAACTTGGGAGTCTTGAAACCATGTGGCAAGTGGATATCAAGGAACATACATAGATCCTTGAAGGCAATACTCTTCTCACCTGTAAACGCTTGCATGCTTTTCAACTGTTGTTCTAAGCTTTTCACTCTTTAGGTCATTTCTTCATGTTACATCTTTCGGGTAGGCTTCTCAATATATGTAGTAATATCAAAGAAGTACGAGTGGTTTTCAGGAGAATGATATTGCTCTTACTGGTGGCAAATTGTGACTCGTGAGTTTTCCTCTACACAACCGTCGGTTGTGGGATGGCGAAGACGAGCATAACAGCCGTGGTTGTCTGATTTGTTGCCACTGGAAAACTTTGGGAGAGCTCAACAGAAGTTCCAGCTATAGTCGTACAGCTGTGATAATGACAAAACCTAGTGGACTAGATTGATAGGACAATTAGATCAGAATGGCAGTAGTCGAGATGGGTGTGAACTCTCGGAAACCATGAGAAGAAAAGGGTGGTCCTTGGCCATTAGCCAATGTTTGACACATTTCACTCATTTGCTGCTTTAGTACCCTATTTTCCTCAACCACAGTAGGCTTTTGCTGAATCCTCTGACCCTAATTCTCTTAAGAACTAGTAACATCTTCGATGTCAGTTGTCATTGGAATTTTTTCCTTGGATCTTGTGAATTATGGATGTGTTGCCAGATTACCACAAACTAACAACCTCAAACTTTCTTCACAATTCAAGACAACAAACATGTTAGAATGGTCACTCTTTTTCTTTTTTTCTCTCTTCCTTTTTTATTTCTTTTTTTTTCTTTTGAACCTTTCGATCGTACCTGATGTGGGTTGCCTACGTATCATGAAGCTACATGAATCAGATTTTTGCGTAATTCAGAAAAACAAAGAATAAAGAAAATAAACTAAATCATTTTTTTGGATTTTTGATTTTTTTCTTTTTCCGTAGTTCAAAAAAATTAAGACAGAATATACTTTTTGAATTTCAATTTTTTTAGAATTTCGAAAGAAAAACTTCTAAAAAAGAAAGAAGATATCTTTGGATTTTTGGATTTTTATGTCAAAATTGTAGAAGAAAGACTTCTAAAGAAAATATTTTTGAATCTTGAATTTTCAATTTTTGAAAGAATAACTTCTAAAGAAAAATGAAAATATTTTTGAATTTTTAGAAGAAGTTAAAAAAAATATTTTGGAGTTTTAAATTGGGGTCTAAAAGAAAGAACTTTATAAAGATGGAAGTAAAGGAAAATATTTTTGAATTTTTTTTTGAAAATTGGGGCCAGAACCGATGAGGTTTGCCTACGTATCTCACATCCGGTGGGAATCAGACCCGCGTAGTTCGATCGGTTTTGACGCAACAGGATAATATGTTGAAATGACTTTTTCTTTTTTGATTTCTCTTTTTTTCTTTAAAATTTGGGTAGAGTTTCGAAATTGTTGAATACCAAGATTTTCAGAATCGAGTGTTTTTCTATCCTACCTTACTCTTTTTTTTTCTTGATTTTCTTTTCCTTCTTTTTTTTTTCCTTGTTCTAAAAGTCGATCAACGTGTAAGCTAAAGCAAATAAATTTGCAAGTAGCACGTAAGATATTTAGGATGGTCTTTTTAATTTGGGTACACCTGTCCTAGACAAACCCAACCCCTGTATTGAGTTCCCAAAGTCAAATGCACGTGATGCAAACAAGAGTTCCTACTAGGAATTCTACATGAGGCTACGTTATTCTAGGTATAAAAGTCTGGGTATAATTTTTTAGACCTAGCTTACTTGAGCGAACAACTCGAGCCGAGGAGGGGGGGAGGGAGAGGGCAACATATCAGTAACCAAAAGGTCATTCGGTATTGTAACTCATCTGATCCCCGTTCTAAATTAGGGTATGACACTAATAGAAAAGAAGTCACGCTAGCGTGAACTTCCCAGAATATTAGAAGATAAGCGTTTCCCAGCAGTTTATATACACTTCAAATAATATCAAAGCGGGAAAAAATGACATTTAGCACATTAGGCCCAATCACATATAATCACATAATAAACAAAGTAACATATAATAATTATTCTAAGCTCGAATTCTGAACCTTGAAGCAGAAGTTTTGGGTTCTTTTCTTCAGCAGAGTCGCCAGAGCTGTCACTCCCCTTTTTTACACCTGAAAGAGAATATAGGGAAGTTTTTTCAATTAAAGTGACAATAATCGAAACAGAATTATTTATATTTATTGAGAGGCGCCACAAGGGATGATTTATGGTGTCCCAAGTTATCGTATTAAAATTCTGAATCGAGGAAGTTTGACTGTGTTTTACAGTTCACGAAATACAAAAATTCGAGTAATGAATTTTGTTAACATGAGAGAATGCATTAGGTATTACTGCGTTCGTGGTTTTTACACGGTCGCTCAACTTATTAATTGGCCTAATTATCTGATTAATAACATATTCATACCTATTGTGCATTTTTAACATTTAACCGCTTTCAATTATTTATGGAAATATTATGGAACAAGTTATGATTGTCGTACACTTATTTTTTGTACACATCGCAAATCATGCACGAGAATCGTACCCACGATCTACAACAAGTTTAATTTATTAACATTATTAGAAGTTGTGGCCAGATCACAAGAAATGTGCACCCGAATTCGGAAATTATGTATCACAACTACGTTATGGGAACATGTCACGACCCCAACCCGGTTGTGATGGGGCCCAAGACACTGCTAGGCAGGCCTGACCAATTTAGTAACCTTAACCATTTTATACAGTTCATGGATTAATTAACACAGATAAATTACTAAGTCATAATACTGAAAGTCTGAAATATAGTTAAAACATGCTCATATCCCAAGTATCAATACTACACACAGCCCGAAGAATCCGGTGTCACAAGTCTGAGCTTCTAATACATGAGTATCAACCAACTGCATATCGTTCTAAAGAAATGCGAAAATGAATCAATAAGATAGAAGCGAAAATCTGGTCTGCGGACGTCATGCAACTACCTTGATGCTTCGGATAAGCTGCTCGACAGAGAAGTCCCCACTCAGCCTGAGATGTACCTGGATCTATACATAAGCTGCAGGGAGTATGTGAGTACTCCGACCCAGTGAGTAATAAATATAAATAAAGGCTGAGAATAAGAAATCCTTCATACGCACAAAGTAATTCTATAAATACAACATTGTAAACCTAGTATAAAGATTGTAAACCAATGAAAACAATTAAGAAAATAATGCAACATATAAGTAAGTAAATGACATCCAACTATGAAATGCAACACATAGTCTGGTACTCTCTAGTTCCCGCTGTGGCGTGCAGTCCGCTCCCTTTATTTATCATCGATGGTGCTCACTGGGGGTGTGCAGACTCCCGGAGGGGCCTCTTACGGCCCAAACGCAATAATAAGCCATCTCGTGGCATCAACTAGGCCCTCGACCTCATATCAATATCAATACAATATTGCTACGGCACACATCCCGATCCTATACTCAATCCAGAATCACATAAGCCCCTCGGGCACAATAACATATAAATATTCGGCCCAAACTTCATTAGAATTATTATTTAAGTTTCAAGTTTGAGGAAAAAAATGGTTGAGTTTGAAAAATAGTATTAATTACTAGGGCCGAGTTCAATAATACGTAAAAATGGTAAGAAACCGGTAATAGCAATCCCTGAAGGATTAAACCATTTGGAACGAAGCCCAAACATAGTATTCAACTCAAGTTATAATGATAATAAGTGAATTTCAGTTAAATACACAGTATATTCAGCTACCGTGACGGACCAAGTAACAATCCCCAACAGTTCTCTACCCCACACTCGCTATCCGGCGTGCAATTCACCTCAATATAGCATTAAGATGTGCAAATACGGGGTTTCAAACCCTCGGGACATCATTTACATCTATTACTCACCTCAAGCCCGCTAAAATCCTAGCTCGCTATGCGCTTGCCTTTCAAATCGACCACCTCATGTGTCAAATTTGACCAAAACCACAATGAATACGTCACAATAGGCTAAAGGAATATTACCCAATAAACAATAATCGAAAAACATCAAAAATCTCGAAAATTGCCTAAACCCCGAGCCCACTTCTCGAAAATCAGAAAATGTAACACCAAAGGATTCCTTAGCTCGCCACGAGTCTATACATATAAAGAATACCAAAATCGGAGTCCAATTGACCCCTAAAATCCCAATTTGAAATATCAAAACTCAAGCCCTAGTTCTTCCCCTTTTCGCTAAGTTTCCATGGATTTCAAGGTTAATTTCAGAATAAAATCGTGTTTTTAGTTCATAGGACTCACCTCCAATCACTCCCAGTCGACAACCTCTTCAATTCTTGTCCAAAAACTCTCAATGATGCTCAACAATGGTGAAAATAAGGATTAATTCGCGGATGAAATATTATTAAAACCCCTTATGTCCAAGCCTCCTTTCCTCTACGTGATCGCAGGCTCAGGCTTGCGATCACAGTGCACAAAATTTAAACTACAAAATTTAACACTACGCGATCGCATAAACATCCCTGCAGTCGCAATGACCAAACACTTTACCTTACGCGATCGCAGACTCAACCACACGATCCCGATTAACAAAAATCAAAACTCCTAAGATTCCTCTATGCGATCACACTAACTCTCCCACGACCGCACTGCTTGAGCTCTCGACCCTACGCGATCATGAACACAACCTTGCGATCGCATTGAAGAACTGACCAGCCCCCAAAAATTCTTCTGACTAATCGCAATACACCCTCTGCAATCGCATATAGCAAAATGCTCTGCAATAGCTGATGCCATTTTCTACAACTTTTCATAGTCCATAACTCCCCGTTAGTCATCCTGATTTTCCAAAAGTCAATACCACACAAGAGCGGGAGTGATTTGTGTGGTACCCAATTTTCGATATAAAAGAACCTGATTTTTTAGGTGTTCTAATTACTACTGTTTGCCAAAATAAAAATACAGAAATTAAAGAGCACAAATATTTTTACGTGGAAAACACCTGGCTCAAAATGTGAAAAAACCACGACCTACTACCCAGTAGGATTTTCTCAACCATCCACTAAATTCACTCATCCAAAACAACATTTACAGAACTCTATGTAAACCTAAGGATTAACTCTAATCACAGTGTGGCACATAGCCTCAACTGTTGCGGCACATTCAAGTTAACTCTAACTTGAATACTCAAAGTACCTAATACAATTACGTCTACGAAATCTGGAAAGGTACAATTTTAAACCACCTACTACAATTGAATTAGACTAAGAATAAACACAATGGAACTGGTTCTTCTATCTCGTTCAAGTAGCTGCAGGAGTGCACATTTTAATCTCACATAAATTTCTTGCAAAATTGTCTTGCTCTTTTGCTCTCAATTTAGTTTAACTTCTGCATACGTGCATACCTATAAAAAAGAACAAACTTCGTTATTTATTAAGTTAGTAATCAGAGTTTGATTGAGACTCAATTTCTGTTCCTCTATCGAATTTGAGTCCTACACCAATACAAACTCCAACCCTTATCCTTGATCTGAATTGTGTTCTCTTCTCATAAGGAGACTTCTTCTCCTTATCCCATATGCAATCTTTTCGATCAGTTCAGAAGATATTCAGAAGATATTATTGCTCGATCCCTAAGACATCTTCTTCACGTGCATCTCATATGCATAGGTTGATAACCACTGTATCTCATAAGATGGACCTGGTCCATCACTGAGTTCATTTGTCATTCTTCAAAACTTTAACTTAACTTGGGCCAACAAATTCTCCCTTTTTGATGATGAAATACTCTATGCTTTTACTGATCAGAGAACATGTGGAACTTAGCTAAATTATCAACACTTTTACTTAGAATTGTAACTCATCATTAAGGACCATATTTAATCACGTTATAAATATCACTTTTTTAGAATGTAAAGTAAAGCACAATATCTCTTCCCCCTTTTTGCATCATTGAAAAGTTGTATATAATGTGAATCCCATATTGTAATAGTTACTCATGGCCACTGGGGCAACTGCAGGTGAAAGCACAGTTTCGTGAAGCAATAATCAATCTTGAAAAAACTTAACTATCAAGGAAAAAATCTTCAAAAATAAAGAGAAAAGCAAATTGTCATTGATAAGAAGACGCTTCTACAAAATAGTCCACCAAAAAAAACATCCAACCACGAGGAAAAAACAACCAAAGAAAAATCCCTAATCTGGGTTACTGGGGGGGGGTTACTAGACTGGATCAAGGATATTGCTGGAGGACCTAAGGCTTGGAGGAACTAGAGGGTTGAGATTGGAGAAGATTGAGCATTGTTTGAAGCATCCCTTCACCCTTTTCCTTTTCCTTTGCTAGCTCATCTTTCAGGCTATTCCACTCATTTTCCAGTTCAATTACACGAGCCTGGAGCCTAGCAATCTCAGCATCCTTTGTCCCGCACTCTTGAACCAAGGCCCTAACCTTGTTGTTCACAGGAGTCTTCAGAGATGAAGCAGGTTCAACTGGGGCTACACTGAAGAGATAGTCACAAGCCTGCAGGGTTATATGATAAAGAAGGCCTTGATAGTTTTGATATTTTTTCTACATTTTATAACACTCATACCAGTAGCAGGAAAATTGATGAACTTCAATTCTACTTGTCCTTGCTAGAGGCTATTTCCCATTTCTTCAAAGGAACATTCAAATTATACAACACAGTCATCAATATGAAACCATAAAGGGTGGCATGATCCTTGGAGACATTTATGACCCTGTCCAGCAGCTTGGCAATGAAGACATGCCAGTTAATCTGCTTTTCTCTCACAAGGAATTCCACAAGAACCAAGTCCATGTAGTTAGCAATATGCCTTCTCTCCTATCTGGGCAGCAGACATATGTTCACAAATTCAAATAGCACCTTGTGCTCAGGCTGCATCTTACTCTTCTGCACAAACCTTGCCTCTGGCAAATCTTCCACAGACTCTGTATCACAAAAGTTCCTAGTTATTTGGAGAGCACTAGGAAGATCATCTAGACAAGGCCACCTTTGCCTAGTGTAGTCATCGTAACCCTCACAGGGTATGTCCAGAATCTTGCCCAATTTAGGTGCATCAACCTACGCCTTCACTCCCCTAACCACGCTGGTGACTACCCCATTTTTCACAGTGGCACTAGCCATGAACTCGATCAGCTCCTTTCTTGCCAGCCTTCCATCCAATTGAAGAACCATGTCCTTCCAGCCCTGTGCATCTAAGGCATCTACCAGTCTAATCATGTCTGGCTCCTCCAAGTCTTTCAGCAACCTCCCCTTCAGAATCTTCCTCCTGCCAAAGATGGAAAATCGATCTTGTTCCTTTTCATACTCCTCCTCTTCTTCTTTCTCACTCCATTCTTCTTCTTCTTCAGTAACCTTTACATGTATTCCTTTCACTGCCGACCTAGTTCTTTTGGCAAAGGAGGGTTCAACAGATATCGATTTTGAGGACTTCTTTGCAGGAGTCTTGGTTCCTTTTGGTTTGGCAATGGGAACCTCCGCAGTTGTACCTCTTTCTTGATGGATCAGTTCCATCTCCTCCCCCTCTTCTTCAGCAGCCTCAGAACTTTCCACAACTTTTGCCTTTCCTTTTTCCTTCTTCTTTTTCTTAGTTTCTTCTAAAGCTTTCTATAGTTCTGCCTCGCTCTAGTTGACCCTGTTCCTTGTTGCTATTCCTTAAGGTAATGAAGGAACAACAGACTTGAAAGATGACACATTTCTTTTCTTTGTTGGTTTGGAAGCAGTTGGGATCTTTTGGGAAGAAGCCTTGCGCTTCTTTGGATCATAGCTGGCCCCAACCTTCTTCAATATGTCAGCCAGGGTTTCCTCCACAGATGAACCAGGTTCATCTTGCTGCTCACTCAGATGAACAAGGCCTTCAGCAGCCTCTCCAGAACTACTTCCCCCATGACTTGATGCCACCCTCTTCTACGCTACCACAAATAGCAAGAACCTCTCGTTTCTTTTTCTTTCTCCTTCTACTAGACCCAGCCCCTTCTACATTTTTTACAGATCCCACCAACATAAACCCATTTTCTTCCCTTTCTACCACATCATAAAATGCAAAACACGTATTTACCGCTCTTGGGGTTTCTTAATTTGTTAGTGTTAGAAGACCCATGCTCTTCTCCTTCGCTGGCAGAGATAAATGTCTCATTCTCGGAGCTTGAGTCATATTCTGGAATTTTTCTTTTGGCTAGCTTTCAGTTTTTCGGTTAAGGCTTTTCTCAAAGAACCAGAAGCTACAGTTTTCCTAGCCAACATTTTCTGGCGACGAAACCCAGGTTTTGGCATTTCAAAGGAGGTGTTGATGATGAAGTATTAGGAGATACTGGTGGGGGAGTACCTGGATTGTCTTAAGGATTTGTCATAGTAGTGTATTTCTAAGAATTTTGGAGAAGAAGGGGATGATCAGAATTTGGAAAGAGGTGAATGGCGGTTATGAACAAAAAGAAGGGATGTGGTGTGTATATAAAGAGAGGTTATGATTAAGTCCAGTAACGACAGGCTTTTTCAGTAGTCAATTACAGGTCTAATCACATTAGAATTCCGGTCTCTTGGTGATTAATGGGCGACGCTGATTTTTAGGAAAAAGTACCATTTTATTTAGACTCCTAAGATAATAAAACAGGTTCAATGCTCAACGGATAGAATTTCTGGAAGTTTGGTGCAATTAGGACTTTTGCTCACGATTGGAAAATTTATCTTTCTAATTGTGCAAAGTATAGAAACATACCTGAACTTTCTCATGATCATATACTGATGAACCAGGTTCTTCAAGTAAAACTTCTCTTGATCATGCCTCAAACATCAGAATAGAAAAACTTTGTAAGAGATCAGTGAGTCATAAAAACACATGTCGCAGGAGTATACTAACTAAAGTATGAAATTAAGGATTAGTCTAGATATTCACATAATATTAAGAACTCCTAACTAAAGAAATAATTTTTTTCATTATGCATTCTGAACTGGACCTTTTTAGGCGATCTTAATCATCCCTAATTCCAACATGTTCCATTCAAAGTTTTCTCTACTTAGAGCTTTAGTGAAGATGTCAGCCATTTGTTTATCAGTAGCACATAATTCTATTGAGATTAACCTTTCCTCATAGTTATCTCTTAAGAAGTGGTGTCTAACATCTATGTGCTTGGTCTTTTTATGATGAACATGGTTCTTTTGTCATACTTATAGCACTAGTGTTATCAAAGAATATTGGAATGCATCCCACTTTAATTCCAAAGTCTACCAGCTGTTGTTTGATCCATAGCAATTAAGCACAACAAGAAGCAACAACAACATATTCAACTTGAGCAGTAGATAGGGCTACTGAAATTTGCTTTTTGGTAGCCCATGACACAAGACATGAACCCAGGAAATGTGCCATACCTGAAATGCTCTTCCTGTCCACTAAGAAACATGCATAATCAGCATCAGCATATCCTATTAGATCCAAATTACTACCTTTGGGATACCAAAGACACAGATCAGTAGTGCCTTTCAGATATCCCAATATCCTCTTAGCGGTAGTCAAGTATGACTCTTTTGGATTTGCCTGGAAACGAGCACAAAGACCTAACACTAAAAACAATGTCAGGTCTACTAGCAGTAAGATACAAGAGTGAACCAATCATACCCATATATAACATTTGATCAACTGATGAACCGGGTTCATCAATATCTAATTTAGTGGCAGTTGCAATAGGTGTATCTATTTCTTTGGAGTCCTCCATTTTATACTTTTTGATTAGTTCTTTCGTATACTTCTGCTGATAGATCATGGTCCCATTTGGGCTTTGTTTGATCTGCAAGCCTAAGAAGAAGTTTAGTTCACCCATCATACTCATTTAAAACTCACTTCCCATTAGTTTTGCAAAGTCCTTACTCAACCTATCAGTAGTGGCCCTAAAAATTATGTCATCAACATATATTTGCACAACAAGATCTTTACCTTTTCCCTTAGGAACAAAGTGCTGTCAATTTTACCTCTTTTGTACCCATGCACCAGTAGGAATTTTGATAGTCGTTCATACCAAGCTCTTGGGGCCTGCTTGAGCCCATATAGAGCCTTGTCCAGCTTGTACACACTTGCTTTCAAAACCTGGAGGTTGTTTCAGAAACACTTCTTCCTTGAGGTAGCCATTCAGGAAAGCACTTTTAACATCCATCTGATGGAGAGTGAATTTCATATGTGCTGCAAAGGCAATGAGGAGTCTGATTGCCTTTAGTCTAGAAACTGGAGCAAAGGTCTCATCATAGTCAATACCATCCTCTTGGCTGTAGCCCTGAACCACCAGCCTTTCTTGTTTCTTGTGACTGTTCCATCTTCATCAAGTTTGTTCCTGAAGACCCATTTTGTACCAATGACTGATCTGTCCTTGGGTCTTGGAACTAGATGCCAGACTTGACTTCTTTCAAATTGATTGAGTTCCTCCTGCATAGCATTGACCCAATATGCATCCTGCAAAGCCTCAACAACATTTTTAGGTTCAATAATAGATAGAAAAGCATCAAATGCACACAGATTCTTTAGTTGTGATCTAGTTTTAACTCCATTTGTTGGATCAGAAATGATGTTCTCAATGGGATGAGAACTTTGATACTTGTGGGATTTTACCACCAACTGGTTTCTACTAGATGATTCTCCTTTGTTCTCTTGCTAAGGAACAAGTTCATAGACAAGATATTGTAGAAGGTTTGTTTCAATTTCTACCTGATTAGTTACCCTGTCAGGTTATCCTGAGTGGAAGAACTTGTTCCATCATGTTGGAAACACGTTCTCAATGCAATATACTAAAACGTGTGTTCTTTTGAATAGGTTTTGATGAATGACAAACGAAGCGAAAATTGATATATGACGAAGTTCAAGAAACAAGCGCACAATTGATATACAACGAGATTCAAGCTCAAGACAAAGTTTTATAGTTTAATTGAGTCATTCTTAACTGTGATCTTGATCCTACAACTTGACTCGTAACATGGCTTCTCTCATAAAACTATTTTCCAAAATCATGCATATTTAATTTAATGTCAAATGATTTTAAATCATGCATATTTACAGTAGTCAAAATAATTTTTAGACATGCCTTAAAAATCTGGACTAAGATAATCGATTATGTACTTATGATAATCGATTGTTTTAAGCCAAGACTGCATGACAATCGATTGTGAACTAATGACAATCGATTGTGAGTAAGACAGTGAGCATCAGGTTTTTCAAACCTGCATGACAATCGATTGTGAACTAATGACAATCGATTGTGACTGAGGCAGTGTCCATCAAAGTTTTTCAAAACTCAGAATAATCGATTATGAACTAATGGTAATCGATTATGTTGAGACAGTGTCTTCCAGTGATTTTCAAATTTATTAAATAATCGATTGATACATTGGAAAATCGATTGTCAAAGAGACAGTGTCTAAAATGTTTTTCAAAAACTGATAAGTAATCGATTGTTGACTTTGTGCAATCGATTGTGAAGCTGACCGTTGTCGTAAAGTTTTCAAATACCGTCAGGTAATCGATTATAATCGATTGTTTTGATTAAAATCCGGAAAAGATTTTTTGAGCGTTATTGGGTAATCGATTATTGATTTTGTATAATCGATTGTTTTGATTAAAATCCGGAAAAGATTTTTTGAACGTTGCTGAGTAATCGATTGTTGATTCTGGACAATCGATTGTTTGTGGTAAAATCTGGAAAGGATTTTTTGAACGTTGCCAGTAATCGATTATGGATTGTAAGTAATCGATTATCAAGCGTAAAATCTGGGATTGAATTTTGATCTGACTGGCAAACAATCGATTGTTGGGGTTTGACAATCGATTGTCAGTGAGTAAAATCAGCAACTCTTAATTGGCAATTAGGCAACGGTAATGCCAAGTTTTTCAACTATAAATACAGCTTCATTTCAGTGTTTTAAACACAACAACATACTACAACTGATCATTACATTGCTATAAGCTTGTATACTTTTGTTTATCATTTTATATTCAATTTCATAAAGCTTTTGAGAGCCATTTTCTTGTCCAAAGTTGTTGTGATCTAGAGCTTACTTCTTTTACTCATATCTACTCATTAAGGAGTATTCTGTTTGAGTGTTTAGTGTTTTATACACTTGTAAGAGAATTGTGATTCTCTTGTTGTAAGGAACTTGTGTTTCCTTGGTTGAAGTCTTGGTGTGTTGTATCTCCGAGCAAAGGTGTTAAGGCTTGTGTCCTTAAGTTGTAAAGGTTTGTTGAGCACCCGTAAGCTTAACAAGTTAGTGGAAAATCTCGAGAGAGTCTCTCGGGGACTGGACTAGCCACGTGTTGTGGTGAACCAGAATATATCGGTGCGTTCGTCCCTTTTTGTTTATTTAACGCACTTATTTATTTCCTGCAAATTTTAATTTCCGCAAGTTTACGCTAAATTTTATTATAACGCTATTCACCCCCCCCTCTAGCGTTAAGCGTATTTTCTAACAATTGGTATCAGAGCCATACTCTCTGAAGACTTAACAGTTTGATAGAACCATCCATGGCTTCTACTCGTGACTCTTTTGCAGGAATTGATGAAGGAGAGTGCTCCACACGACCACCTCTATTCAACGGTACAAATTACACGTACTGGAAGGAGGAAAACGAATGGGTTCCCAAGTCCGAGGATGAGTATGACGCGGATGACATCCGAAAGGTTCAAAATAATGCTGAAGCAATTAATTTATTATATTGTGCTGTTAATGCTGACGATTACAGGAAAATATCGTGTTGCACAACGGCAAAGGAGATGTGGGACAAGCTAGAAGTTACATACGAAGGTACGGACCAGGTAAGGGAAGCAAAAATTGATTTCCTAACCCATTCTTATGAATTATTTCACATGAAGGAAGGTGAAAAGGTGGACGAAATGTTTGAGCGATTTTCAATAATCGTAAATGACCTACATGCTCTCAAGAAAACATTCACGGATAGAGAGCTCGTTCGAAAAATTCTTAGAAGTCTCACACCGGCATGGAGATCAAAGGCCGATGCAATTCAAGAATCCATTGGCGTTTCAAACGTCACCATCGACGCACTAAGAGGTAACCTTAAGACCTATGAATCTACTATTCTTAACCCTTTTGTTGATGATCAAAGGAGGCAAAGAATAGCTCTAAAGGCGAGCACAAGCCAACCGCAAATTGATGAGGAAGGAGACAACGAGTTTGGACTCGTTATCAAAAGATTTCAAAAGTTCATGCGCAAGGAGTATGAACGCAAGGGCAAAAAGCAAGGCGAACAAATCAAGTGCTATGAATGTGGTGAAACCGGGCACATCAAATCAAATTGCCCAAACATCAAAAAGGAGAAGAAACCTTTTAAAAAGCAACGTGCATACATTTCTTGGGGAGGCGTCTCCGGAGATGAGTCAAGCGAAGGAGAAGAAGACGAAGCAACAAATCTTTGCCTTATGGCACAAGAAGACAACAAAGATGAGGTATGTCAAATCTCGTCTAAAAACTTCTTTACTCTTGAAGAAATGCGAACTGCTTTTGATGAATTATATGCTGAGTTTATTAAGGCTTCAAAAACTGTTAAGGGCATAAAAGAAAATGCTTCATTAAAAGAAAAGGATTTTCAAAAACAGCTTTCTTTGAAAGAAAAGGATTTAGAAAAACTGGTTTTAGAAAATGAAAAGCTGAAAGAGGAAAACCAGTTTTTTTGGAAAAAGAAGCGCCGATAAGCCCAAAAGTTCTACTAAAAGTTGTTCTTCTTGATTGCATCTCAAAAATGAGGTAGATACACTCAAAGGTACCTTAGATAAGTTTAATTCTTCCCACAAGAATTTGAATGAGGTCCTTGTAAATTTGAAATCAACCAAGTATGGCATAGGATTTAAGAATGAGGTTAAAGAAAAGGTTGAAGCCAAACCCCAACCACCTAAGGCTCAACCTAGGACTAATAAAACAAATGCTTATCCTAGAAATAGCAATCCTAGAACCAATATGCATGCTAGACAAAATATTGAACATTTTAGGAGACCTAGAAATGACTTACCACCTAGAAATAGTTACCCTAGAAATGATGCATATTTTAGGCCAAATGTTGAACCTTTGAGAAGACCTAGAAATGGCCTTCAACCGAGAAACAATCACTCTAGAAATGCTGCCCATCCTAGAGCACATAGTAGGAGAAATAATTCTCATGAAATGCGAAATAGTCATAGTGTTCAAAATAGAGTAAGAAATTTTCATCCGTCTAGTTACTATGAACCTAGAAGGATGCATAACCCAAATGTGACTTGTCATTATTGTAGACGTATTGGTCATATTGCTCCTGCATGCTTTACACGTCATAGACATATTACTCAATCGCATCACTATAATATGCCTAACCCCCAAGGACCCAAGATGGCATGGGTACCAAAAGAACATTAATTTGTTTTGTAGGTGTTCTTGAAGGGATCAAGTGTACTATGGTACCTTGATAGTGGATGCTCCAAGCATATGACGGGAGATGAATCCAAATTCCTTCAATTAGAGCACAAAGAAGGAGGAAGTGTTATCTTAGGTGATAACAATAAAGGAAAGATCATCGGCATCGGCTCGGTCGGTAAGGATGAAAATTCCTCTATTAAGCATATATTACTTGTTAAAGGATTAAAGCATAATCTCTTGAGCATAAGCCAATTGTGTGACAAGGGAAATATTGCTTTATTTGATTCGGATGAATGCTTAGTGTTCAGACGTAGTGATTTCAAAATTATCCTCCGTGGTTTTAGAGTGGATAATATTTATATGGTTGATCTTGCTAATTCCTCACCCGATTATGTTGATTGTCTAATGAGTAAAGAGGATGATACTTGGCTATTGCATCGTAGAGTAGCACATATCAATATGCATCTTTTGAACAAATTGATTTCTCAAAACTTAGTTGTTGGTCTTCCCAATTTAAAATTTGAAAATGACTCTATTTGTGACTCGTGTCAAAAGGGGAAGCAAACAAAAGCATCTTTCAAATCTAAAAACATTGTTTCAACTTCTAGACCATTGCAATTGCTTCATATGGATTTATTTGGTCCCTCTCGCATTGAAAGTCTAGGAAGAAATAAATATGCTTTTGTGATTGTTGATGATTACTCGAGATCTACTTGGACTTTATTTCTTGCCAATAAAAGTGATGCTTTTCAAAATTTTAAATATTTTCTTAAGCGTGTTCAAAATGAGAAAGAAACAACCGTCACTTCAATTAGAAGTGATCATGGGGGAGAGTTTGATCACAATCTCTTTGCGGATTTTTGTGACGAACTCGGAATCGAGCATACCTTTTCCGCTCCACGTACACCACAACAAAATGGGGTGGTGGAAAGGAAAAATAGGTGTCTCGAAGAGATGGCTAGAACCATGCTCGACGAAGCTAAGATACCCAAATATTTTTGGGCGGACGCCGTGAGTACCGCTTGCTATGTTCTAAATAGAGTAGTAATTCGGCCGATACTCATGAAAACCCCCTATGAACTTTATAAGGGTAGAAAACCAAATATTTCCTATTTTAGAGTTTTTGGTTGCAAATGTTTTGTTCATAACAATGGCAAAGACCAATTGGGTAAATTTGATGCTAAGTCGGATGAAGGTATTTTCATTGGATATTCCTCACGTAGTAAAGCATATAGGGTCTTTAATAAAAGAACCCAAATTGTGGAGGAATCCCCTCATGTTGTATTTTCCAAAAATAATGCTCGCTTGGCGAGAAAGGATTCCGGTTTTGATCTTGCAGGTATCTTAGATAGCTTGAAAGACAAAATACAAGAGGAACCACCCAAGGAAAATAAAGATGAAACTGAGGAACAACCAACGGAAGAAGCGCCACAATTGGAAAAAGAAACAAAAGTGCCAAATGAGTGGAGGACGATCAAAGATCACCCTCTTGAACAGGTAATTGGCAACGTTGGAGACAAGGTAAGTACCCGAAACTCTCTCAAAAATACCTTAGAACATACTGCTTTTGTTTCTCAAATTGAACCCAAAACCATCTCAGAAGCAATTAGGGATGAATTTTGGACCTTGGCAATGCAAGATGAGCTTAACCAATTCGAACGCAATAACGTTTGGGATTTGGTGCCAAGACCCGAAGGTCATACCATAATTGGTACGAAATGGGTTTTTCGCAATAAACTAGATGAAAATGGTATAATCACTAGAAACAAAGCTAGGCTTGTAGCAAAAGGCTATAATCAAGAAGAGGGTATTGACTATGAGGAAACATATGCTCCCGTAGCTAGATTAGAAGCTATTCGCTTATTGCTTGCATTTGCCTCTTCTATGAATTTCAATTTATATCAAATGGATGTGAAAAGTGCTTTTCTAAACGGTTTTATTCAAGAAGAAGTTTATGTTGAACAACCCCCCGGTTTTGAAGATTTTAAATCTCCCGATCATGTTTTCAAACTCAAAAAGGCTCTTTATGGTTTAAAACAAGCTCCCCGAGCTTGGTATGAAAGATTGAGTAAGTTTCTTTTGGAAAATGATTTCAATAGGGGGAAAGTTGACACAACTCTCTTTGTTAAGCATAAAAACAATGATATTTTGTTAGTTCAAATATATGTAGATGATATTATATTTGGTGCTACTAACAATGTTTTATGCAAGGAATTTTCCGATTTAATGACAAGCGAATTTGAGATGTCTATGATGGGTGAGTTAACATTCTTTTTGGGATTACAAGTAAAGCAAATGAAAGAAGGTACATTCATTTGTCAAACCAAATATTGCAAAGAATTGCTGAAACGATTTGAGATGAACAATGCAAAAGAAATGGCAACTCCCATGAGCACATCCGATCATCTAGACAAAGATGAGAAAGGTAAGGAAGTCAACACCAAAAAGTATCGAGGTATGATTGGCTCTCTTCTTTATCTTACTGCTAGTCGTCCGGACATCATGTTTAGCGTGTGCTTATGCACTCGTTATCAATCGTGTCCGAAGGAGTCTCACCTTACTGCGGTAAAACGGATTTTAAGGTATCTTGTTGGTACTACAAATGTGGGTCTATGGTACCCCAAAGGCTCTTCATGCCAACTTGTTGGCTATTCCGATTCCGATTTTGCTGGATGCAAATTGGACCGCAAGAGCACTAGTGGCACTTGCCATTTGCTCGGTAGCTCTCTCGTTTCTTGGTTTAGCAAGAAACAAGTAAGTGATGCGTTGTCCACAACCGAGGCTGAATATGTAGCCGCGGGGAGTTGTTGCGCTCAAATCCTATGGATGAAACAACAACTCTTGGACTATGGCCTAAGTCTTAATCATATCCCTCTTAGATGTGATAATACTAGTGCCATATGCTTGACGAAGAACCCCGTTCTTCATTCTCGAACGAAACACATTGAAATTAGACATCGTTTTATTAGAGATCACGTTCTCAAAGGCGATGTCGAAATTGAATTTGTTGAAACCAAAAACCAATTGGCAGACATCTTTACAAAACCTTTAGAGAAAGAGTCCCTCTTCCGAATTCGCAGTGAACTCGGGATCCTTGACTCCACGTTGATCTAAGTCATGCATTGCATTTTTTTACATGATTTCTAACTTGAGCGTCGGAGACGTCTAATTCTTTTTTGCAGGTATCGCCCTAAAAGTAGGGGGAATTATAAAGCATGACGCGCAAAAATCGAGTCTTCTTCAGAAAAATCTGTTTCCCTCATCTAATAATCGATTATCTCGTATCAATAATCGATTGTAATGCTATCATTTGAGCTATTATACTCTCTTTAAATAATCACACCTTCTTCCAATAAATAAACTAGGTTTATTTCATCTTTGGCATCTTATTATTATTTTTGCTAATGGCAAAAGGGGGAAGATAACGGGTATGATGCACTCTTAAGTTATAAGCTTAAATTGAGGGGGAATTCTCAAATTGAGGGGGAACAAATTGCATACTTGTTGCATGTATATACTTGTCTTGAATTGTCATTATAAATTGCTTGTCTTGCATATCCCGCTTAATGTTTGCCATTATCAAAAAGGGCGAAATTGTTGGAAACACGTTCTCAATGCAATATACTAAAATGTGTGTTCTTTTGTATAGGTTTTGATGAATGACAAACGAAGCGAAAATTGATATATGACGAAGTTCAAGAAACAAGCGCACAATTGATATACAACGAGATTCAAGCTCAAGACAAAGTTTTATAGTTTAATTGAGTCATTCTTAATTGTGATCTTTATCCTACAACTTGACTCGTAACATGGCTTCTCTCATAAAACTATTTTCCAAAATCATGCATATTTAATTTAATGTCAAATGATTTTAAATCATGCATATTTACAGTAGTCAAAATAATTTTTAGACATGCCTTAAAAATCTGGACTAAGATAATCGATTATGTACTTATGATAATCGATTGTTTTAAGCCAAGACTGCATGACAATCGATTGTGAACTAATGACAATCGATTGTGACTGAGGCAGTGTCCATCAAAGTTTTTCAAACTCAGAATAATCGATTATGAACTAATGGTAATCGATTATGTTGAGACGGTGTCTTCCAGTGATTTTCAAATTTATTAAATAATCGATTGTTACATTGGACAATCGATTGTCAAAGAGACAGTGTCTAAAATATTTTTCAAAAACTGATAAGTAATCGATTGTTGACTTTGTGCAATCGATTGTGAAGCTGACCGTTGTCGTAAAGTTTTCAAATACCGTCAGGTAATCGATTATTGATTCTGTATAATCGATTGTTTTGATTAAAATTCGGAAAAGATTTTTTGAACGTTATTGGGTAATCGATTATTGATTTTGTATAATCGATTGTTTTGATTAAAATCCGGAAAAGATTTTTTGTACGTTGCTGAGTAATCGATTGTTGATTCTGGACAATCGATTGTTTGTGGTAAAATCTGGAAAGGATTTTTTGAACGTTACCAGTAATCGATTATTGATTGTAAGTAATCGATTATCAAGCGTAAAATCTGGGATTGAATTTTGATCTGGCTGGCAGACAATCGATTGTTGGGGTTTGACAATCGATTGTCAGTGAGTAAAATCAGCAACTCTTAATTGGCAATTAAGCAACGGTAATGCCAAGTTTTTCAACTATAAATACAGCTTCATTTCAGTGTTTTAAACACAACAACATACTACAACTGATCATTACATTGCTATAAGCTTGCATACTTTTGTTTATCATTTTATATTCAATTTCATAAAGCTTTTGAGAGCCATATTCTTGTCCAAAGTTGTTGTGATCTAGAGCTTACTTCTTTTACTCATATCTACTCATTAAGGAGTATTTTATTTAAGTGTTTAGTGTTTTATACACTTGTAAGAGAATTGTGATTCTCTTGTTGTAAGGAACTTGTGTTTCCTTGGTTGAAGTCTTGGAGTGTTGTATCTCCGAGCAAAGGTGTTAAGGCTTGTGTCCTTAAGTTGTAAAGGTTTGTTGAGCACCCGTAAGCTTAACAAGTTAGTGGAAAATCTCGAGAGAGTCTCTCGGGGACTGGACTTGCCACGTGTTGTGGTGAACCAGAATATATCGGTGCGTTCTTTCCTTTTTGTTTATTTAACGCACTTATTTATTTCCTGCAAATTTTAATTTCCGCAAGTTTACGCTAAATTTTATTATAACGCTATTCACCCCCCCCTCTAGCGTTAAGCGTATTTTCTAACACATCACTAGTTCCTTCTTTTGATGCTACTTCAGTCAATTCTTTTACCAGTCCAATGGCTTCATTTTCATGTTCCCATCTCTCAGAAAGAATGTTAGTTTCATCATATACAACATTCGCACTTTATTCTACACACAAAATTCTTTTATTGAACACTTTATATGCTTTGCTATGTGAAGAATATCCCAAGAATACTCCCTCATCACTTCTGGGATCAAACTTACCTAGGGAGTCTTTTCCGTTATTGTGCACATAGCACTTGCAACCAAATGCCCTAAGATGAGATATGTTTGGTTTTCTCCCTTTAAGTAACTCGTAGAGAGTTTTCTCAAAAAGAGGTCTAGTCATGTATCTATTGATTATGTAACATGCAGTTTTTACAACCTCTCCCCAAAAGTTGTGAGGTAATTTACTAGAGAGAAGCATGGTCCTTGCCATATCCTCAAGGGTCCTATTCTTTCTTTCAACTACTCCATTTTGCTGAGGAGTCCTAGGGGCAGAGAAGTTGTGATGTATACCATTTTCATCACAATATTCAGCAAATTTTGCATTTTCAAATTCAGTTCCATGATCAGACCTAATGGATGCAAGTTGATTTCCTAATTGTTTCTGCGTTTTTCTAAAAAAAAGCAGTAAACATTTCAAATGCCTCATCTTTAGATGTCAGAAATAGTACCCATGTAAATCTAGAATAATCATCAACAAGCACCATCACATATTTCTTTCTACCTCTTCTCATGGTTCTCATTGGACCACAGAGATCCATATGAACCAGTTCCAACGTCTTGGACGTACTTACCATTTTCTTGTATTTGAAGGATAACCTTACCTGCTTCCCCCTTGCACATGTCTCACAAACTTTGTCTTCCTTGAACTTGATATTAGGTAACCCTATCACCAAATCCTTGGAGACTAATTTGTTTAGCTGATTTAGACTGGCATTGCCAAGTCTTTTGTGCCATAGGAGGGGATCATTGACTAACACACTTAAACAAGTGAGTTCATTTTCTGAAAGAGTTGACAAATCTACAATGTAAATATTGTTAACTCTTTTTCCCTGCAAAACAATCTTGTCAGTGGTAAGGTTAATCACAAAGCATTTGGTAGAGATGAAAGCTACAAGGTTACCTCTGTCACACAGTTGTGACACACAGATTAGGCTATATTTCAAGTCATCTATCAAGTAGACATTCTTAATAGAAGAGAGTCTGTCTTACCTATCTTTCCAACCCCAATGATCTCACATTTCTTTCCATTACCAAAGGAGACATTACCTCGTTTTAGGTTCTCAAGTGAAAGGAACTGGTCCTTCTTCCCAATCATGTCTTTTGAGGAGCCATTATCCATGTGCCATATTTGGCTACTCCCTTTCATTTGAACCTGCAAGAAAGAAATCAGGGGTTAGTCTTAGAAAACCAAACTAGTTTGGTTCCCTTTCTATGGGCAAAAGGATGAATCAGATTCTTTCTTGCCCAACTAGGCAGCTTGTGTTTCTCTTGAACAAAAGCTTTGTTCTTTTGACTGGCCTTTCCTTTTGCATTGCATCCATTTTTAATGGCCAGTCTTACCACAGTGTGTGCAGATCTTATTCTCAGGAAGTGTTAGGTACTTGTTTTTGGGATCCTATTTTGGAGTTTGAATCCCATAACCAAGTCCTCTTTTGTTGCTACTGTGATGCTCTTGCAACCAGGAGAGTGCATCAGAAGCTTTCTTCCATTTGCAATTTCTGTCTAGTTCATGTTTTACCTTTCCTAGATCTTCTTTTAGGACCTTAATCAATTCATCTTGCTTATACAATTCATCTTTCATTTTTCCTAGATTTTCTTCTAGAGTAAGAAATGAGTGATAAGTTTTCTTCTTTCCTGTTCCTAGTTTCAGTTTTAAGTTTTCAGACCTAAGTTTTACAACACTATTGTCAAGTTCAAAAACCTGGTTCTTCAACTCAGCATTTTTATTATCACTCTCACCAGCCCTAGATTTTAGACTTTTGCATTTTGCTTTTAGGATAACACATTCCCTAGACAAAACTTCCTTTTCATTGTTAACTATCTCAAACTTATCAATGAAGTCTAATAATAGCTCAGCCAACCTTTCCTTAGACAAAAATTTAATTTTGTCTTTGAGATGCAGTATAGTTACCTCTTGCTCATACTATAATTCTCCAATGTCCATAAGAGCTTGCTCTTCTTCAGCTTCATCTTCTGAGTCTTCATCAGAGGTTTCACCCCAAGCAGCAACCATAGCCTTGGTTGATCCTTTGTTTCTTTTGGGTTGAACATGTTCCTTCTTCCTGTTTCTTCGTTCAGCCCTTTCTTTCTTCCACTCAATTTTCCATTGAGGGCAACTCTTGATCATGTGGTCAGTCTTACCACACTTATAGCATACGTCATTGATCTGTTTCTCATGAGCTCTTGTCTTGTTGAAGTTTGTACCTTTTGATGAACCCTTTCTTCTCATCGGGTACTTTTTGAAATCTCTAGTGATCATAGCCATCTCATCATCTTCCAGATCTAAACTTTCTGTAATTTTGAGAGTTAGGCTTCTCTCATTCTTAGGTGTATCCATCTTCCTGGTTCGCCTTCTTAGTTCATAAGCAGTAAGATTTCCAATCAGTTCATCCAGTCTGAGAGTAGCCCTGTTCTTGGATTCCTGAATAGCAATGATTTTGCTTTCCCAAGCAACTGGAAGAACTCTTGTCAAGATTTTCTCAACCTTGTCTTCTTCAAGAATAACTCTTCCAAGAGACTTAAGTTCATTTGTCAGTATAGTGAACCTAGTATATATCTCTTGAATAGGTTCTCCATCTTTCATAGTAAAATTCTCATATTGAGAATACAACCGTGTTCCTCTGGATCTCTTCACTTGAGATGTTTCTTCATGAGCCACTTGCAAAGTGTCCCATATCTCTTTGGCAGTAGCAAAGTTTTGGATCCTGATGTACTAATCTGGACTCAATCCACATACAAGCCATTTCTTGACCTTAGCATTTTTCTCCCACTTTTTCAAGTCCTCAGCAGTGCAGTCAGCCCGTGTCTTTGGCACATCCACTCCTTCCTTTTCATTGTAGTTGCCAAATGACCATCAGTGACTATGTCGCAGAGTTCATAGTCTTCCCCTATGATGTGATCCTTCATTCTGTTCTTCCACCAAGAGTAATACTGTCCATTGAACAGTGGAGGCCTGGCAGTGGATTGCCTTTCCCAGCTCCCATGTGGTGCACTCGTATTGATCTTTTCCTAAGGTGTTAGCCTCTTCAAGGATAACCCGCTCTAATACCAATTGATGTTCCAAACGTTAATACCATACAAAAGGGGGTGATTTGTGTGGTACTCAATTTTCGATCTAGAAAAACTTGGTTCTTCTAGGTGTTCTAATTACTACTGTTTGCGAAAATAAAAGTACAAAAATTAAAGAACATAGAGATTTTTACGTGGAAAACACCTAGCTCAAAAGATGAAACAACTACGACCTACTACCTAGTAGGATTTTCGCAAACATCCGCTAAAATCAGTGAGCCAAAATAGCATTTACAAAACTCCTTGTAAACCTAAGGATTAACTCTAATCCCAGTGTGGCACACAACCTCAACTATTGCGACACCTTCAAGTTAACTCTAATTTGAATACTCAAAGTACCTAATATAATTGCTTCTATAAAAGTTGGAAAGGTATAATTTTAAACCACCAAGTACAATTGAACTAGACTAAGAACAAAAAAAATGAAACTAGTTTTTCTATCTCGTTTAAGTAGCTGCAGGAGTGCACACTTTAATCTCACATAAATTGCTTGCAAAATTACCTTGCTTTTTTCCTCTCAATTTAGTTTAACTTCTGCGTATGTGCATACCTACAAAAGAGAACAAACTTCGTTACTTATTAAGTTAGTAATAAGAGTTTGATTGAGACTTAATTTCCTAACGAAGCTACAACAACTCTCGAAATTTCATTCCGACCCTCGTATCAAAATCTCACCTATCAACCGGAATTCGCCAAAATACTAACTTTGTCAATTCAAGCCTAATTTTACACCGAACATCCAAAATCACTTCCGGTCACACTTCTAGGTCACAAATCATCCTCGAAAGATAACAGAATCATCGGAATCCATATTCGAGCCTCCTAACACATAAGTCAACGTCCAGTTGACTTTTCCAAAACAAGCCTTCCTTAAATAGACTAAGTGTCTCATTTCCTTCTAAAATCAATTCACTCGTTCACACAAGACTTTTATAATGAAGCATAAAGAAGCATAAAATAGGGAAAACGGGGCGGTAACTCACGTGACGACGAGTCGAGTCGTCACAGAACCGTACCTGTAGCTACGATAGTTTTTATGATAGCGCGCCTAAAACAAACTATGAAGGTTCATAAATATAACGGCCTAAGCATGATCCTACTGACTAAAAGTTGAAATAAAGTAAATAAACAAAATAAACATAACTGTAATTTTACTTCGTATGCAAACAACAACGATAATCCGATTTCCATTCAATTTCAATTAATAAGATTTTTTTGTCTTCCAACAGAAGAAATCAAACTAATTTTATACCATTATATTTAACCAAGTAATTACATCAATGCACCAGGAACAAACACCGAGTAACTGAGAACTGCACACCGAAACTCGAACATATACTAGCTGTAATATTAACTCTAGATTCTAAAAGTAATTCATGAAATTAGACCTAGTATTAACTTAAGGAATAAAGCCAGTTCAATTCTATTCAAGTGCTTCCAATTATACTAGTAATATTTTATACCTTAAAAACAATTGATTGAATTTCTCTTTTCTTAAGAGCTTATATCTATTTTCAACATATTGATCTAAGCAAGTACTAACCAATGAATATTGCACTAAATTGGTGAATGAACTAGCTCAAACAAACGATGAAATTTTGATTAAGGGCGTACATCCGTCTTAAAATATCACAAACGGGCCAAAATTCACACAACTTTTTTGTTCAACCATCATATAAGACACAATCAACAAATAAAGGTTAAAATAGTGACGGACCTCAAATCGAAGTAATTTTGAATCTGGAAATGCTTAGCGCCAGAGAACTTGGACAGCGACAACCTCGACAGAAAATGAGCTTCAACTCTCAAAAATCTCCATATTTCAGAAGCTATATTTTAAGAAAAAGAGAAATACCTTTTTTGTACTTTTCCGATTCTTCAAGATGAAAGCAGGCTAAGCAGAGAACTGAAAATCCTTTTTTTATTGGTTTTCAAAAATAAAGAACCCAGCTGAAAATCTGAAAATCCAATCAAATCTCTATCCCAAAATCGCATGTCCTTTCTTCCCTCTCCTTTCACTTCTTTGTTTCTTTTCTTTGCAGGTGGTGGCTCTAGAATGGTAGAGGAGTGGCTGCTCGATCTTTTGGTTCAGAAAAAAGAGATGATCCAGGGTTCTCTTGGAGATTTTTGTGGTTGAGCTCCAAGTGAGTAACTGTTGTTCTCTTGTTTCCGGCAACAAGAGAGACACACAGAGAGAGCTTTTGAGGGAGGTGGAGGTCGGCTGTTGTGTTAGACCGTTCCCAGATGTTCGGTGGTCGATTTGGCTCAAGGTTGGAGGAAAATTCTCTGGTGTGTTATCACCGGATTTCGGCAGTAAGGAGATGGGGAGTGCCGCGGCTATGCCAGGATATGGTTAAGGCCTCGAAAGTTTTTCGGCCGCTGATCTTGTTCTCTAAGGTCCGTAGGGCATTTTGTTCTTTTGGGGGGTTGGGGGTCTGCTATGTTTTATTGTTAGGCTAAAATAAAAAAAATGGGCATAGGTTTGAATTAGGAGTGTTCAAAATCGATCCGAAATCGAAAACCGATCCAAATCGAAGCTTAACGGCTTATTGGTAACGGCTTAACTGCTTAATGGATGGGGAACGGATTGAATTTTTTTTATTAATGGCTTATCGGTTTGGGGATGGATTATTCAATTTTCTTAAAGGCTAATCCGTTAACCCGTTAAGAATATAAAATATATATATATATATATATATATATATATATATATATATATATAATTTAGTGATAGAATTGAGTTGTCTAATACATATATGGTTCTATGTGTGTCATGGAAAAAGAAGAATTGAAAGGTTGGTTATGACTAGAGGAACGACACCCCATGAAATAAATTTGTGCATTTTGGATGATTGCTTGTGGAAAATGGAGAACGATAGTTATTTATAGAAAAGGAGTGTAGAGAGTAGAATTTACCAGAGCACTTCAGTTTTTAAAAGTTCATTGTGGGAGCTGAATGGAAATTTGCGCGACAGATTTTTTTGGTTATATCCGAAGCTTATGAGTACACATGTAGTGTGGCCTCTAACAGAAGATAAGCTATGTTTTATTTTTCTCGATACTGAACTAGTAGTGAATTTATCTATTTTATAATCTACATGCCGATGGCGATTGTTTCATTAGTTACATCATATTGCCTCTAAAATATTATTTTTATGGCAATTCATTATTTCTAAGACGAGGAGAATAAGAGATATTTAGTGAACATGTATGTTAGGCCGATAAACCGCCCATTAACCGCCCTATAAGAGCTAACCCGATACCAATCCGCCTGATATCTTATCGGGTGGCTAACGGATTAATACATTTAAAAGCCGATAACCGTTAAGCCAAACCGTTAAGAGTAAAAGCCGCCCAATCCGCCCGATGAACACCCCTAGTTTGAATTGGGCTCTAAATCTAAAAAATTAGGCTAAGAAAAATTGAAAATTTAATTTACTTCTAAAAATACTTATAAGAAGATATAAAATACTCTTAACTGATTTTAATAAATTATTATATTTAAAATAAAACTAAAAATTAAAATTGGAACTATTTTAGTATTTTCAAAGACTATATTAAAATAAAATAGGTTCAAAATAATATATCCTTCTAAAAATACTTAATATGTGAATTAAATAGAGAAATATATAAAACTATTTTTGTTATTTTTAATTTTTGTTCTTAAAATAAAGTAAAAAAGTCAAACTAGTTAAAATAACGATACTAGACCTAAACTAAATATTTAAATGCTAAAATATATAAAATCTTGGGGAGGATCGAAAATTAGATGTCTGCATAAAGCCTGGGGCGTGGATCTCTTCGAGGGTCTCCCTTCGGGATAGTAGCTTCATATATTAAGTCTTTGACTTTAGGCATATCTCGGCGGCCTCCACATCGGCCTTGTATTGGGCCACCGTTTCATCGGCATCATCTAAAGTTATGTTGGAATTCAGTGCCCCATATTTCCTGTCGAGGGCATCTTGCTCTGCAATGGCCGAGCTCAGCTGTGCTCGAAGACCGTTATTCAGTTGAGACCATTTGTCAGTGTTGTCTTTCGCCACCCGGAGTTGGTTTTCCACAGACGCCAGTTCCGTCTTCGCACCCTCCTTCGAGGCTAGTCGGTCTATCATGCCCTTCCATACTTCGGTCCGGGCCTTGACCTCGTCCATCTCGACCCGTAGCTGGTTCATCAGATCCATCTTTTGATTAACCTTTGAAGTCTTGTTGTTAGTCATCATGACTAGCTGCTCGCTCTTATCTTCAAAGACCTTTACCTTTTAAACCAGGTCGGTATGATCCCGTTTTAGGGTCAAGGCTTCCTTTTGAGTTTTTCCAGCTCGATCTGGAGAATCGGGAAGTCCTTAAGGGCCTTTTCTTGTTGCACGCTCAGAAGCCTATACATGTCCACCTTACGAACCTACTCCTTGACTCGAACTCGAGCTGGTTGGTTTCCAAGCAGTACCGGAGAAAGCTCTCGTGATGAAGCACTGAAATCCATAAATCAATGGAACTAAGTAAGAAACATCACACGAAAACTTAAGCATAAGGAAAGTTTGAAGGTGTTAGAGCCTTACCTGGTTCAATTCATGGTGTGCCTCGTTGAAAAGACTCGATGTGTGCACCTCATTATCTTTATCCAGTCCTCCTCGGCCACCAGGAATCAGAGGTAGCTGGCTATGCCTACTAGAGCGGATAGGACTCGAGCATCCTCCGAGACTGTGAGAACAACCGTCAATCACGGGCTGGGCTAGAAATTTTGGAATTTATTTAAAAACGAGACCTTTAAGCCAGACCCAAGCAAGGCCACGGCCCATGAGGCTTGACTGAAGCCGGCCCGTGGGCCTAATAAAATACGTATTTAAAATATAAAAAATATATGGCACAAAAAATAACAAGAAGAGTATCCCAAGCTTAAAGTTTATAAAGCTGATCATATTAAAAGATCAAAGTCTTCAAACGTTAATTAGTTTAAATTTTTTAACTATTCTTAATATTTAACTAATTAATAATTTATACGAATCATACATGTAAATGAAAGTGAAAATGTTAAGACAACCTTCTCACAAGCGGATTCAAATGTGTTTGATGAAGATGATGTATTGGATATCCCATAAACGTCATGGATATTCTCTTGAATAGTTTGTTTTTAGTTTTGCCTTATAGTAAATAAAATAAAGTCCTGTCATGTAATTATTTAGTGTTCATTGTGATATATTGGAACAATATAAAAAGCTATTAAATTTTGTGAAATTTTTCAAATAAATTTTTTTAAAATTTTAAATATTTATTTTTTTTAGGTTAGAACTTAAAGAAAAAATATAAATTTATATATAAAAAATGATGGGCTAGCCCGTGGGAGCCTACAGTCCACATAGGGGTCTGGTGCACTGAACATTACAATGAGAATGGCCCTCCCATCTGCCCTTCGGAAGTTTGCCCATCTGCTTGCAGATGCCTTCGATCCACTCCTTGAGCAGGGGGGACGACATTGGGAACCCAGGCAATAGCTGCACGACCACAATTAATGATGATGAGAAAGGAAATAGAGGAAAATTGACACTTAAGGAAAAGCTACACTTACGAGATACATTCCACTGCTCGAAGAATAGCAGGAACTCAGGAGGGATCAAATCTTCGGTTTTAACCCGAACAAAACGCCCATATCAGCTTCAGTCCCGATCTTCGTTGATGCTCGAAAAAGGAGCCTTGCTGGCTCGGTGAGCAAGATTGACTAGTCCCCCTCAAAAAAATCGGGGATTGTACAGATAAACCAGATGGTCAAGGGAGAACCAAGAAGACTCGGTGTTGTTCAAAAAATTATGTAGGGGGATTACGATCCTCCAAAAGAGATGGGTGGATTTGCTCGAGGCACACCTCGTACCTATTTAAAAAGCCAGAATCACCAAGTTTACATGGCCCAGCATGAAGGGGTAAGTGTAAGCACTTGAACACCCCTCCACATGGGTAGTAATATCGTTCTTGGGCCCGAGGACAACTATGCCATTGCCTTCCTATTTATAGTCCTCTTGAAATATGAGAAAAATATCTTCAGTGATGGAGCATATGTATCTCCATGTTCCTTCATGTCACTGACCCAATTTCCCCCTCCGTGAGTTGTCATGACGGCACCTAGTCTCTACGACTAGGTAAGCCTAATATTTTGCGAAAATGAAAGAAAAGCATGAACATTAACTACTAACAGTAACAAATTTCTAGAAGCAATTGGATGCCACTCGACAATTATAACCTCTGAAATATACCAAACAATTCCCAGAACCCCGATTACCGTAAGTCACAAGCAACTAAGAAGTCTTAACTGTTCTAGACTTCATTTATACAAAAAGAAGAAAAAGTGGACATAAGGAAAATATAAGGGGATTCCGAAGATTTGATGGCGCGGGCAGATGTACCTTGAAGTCTCCAATAAGCAGCAGCGACTGCAACTAGTGATGAGGCTGGTAAGATGCACCTGGATCTACACACAAAGAATATCTGCAGGAAAAAGGCATGAGTACACCACGATAGTACCCTAGTAAGTGGCCTAACCTCGGTCTATTAGTCACGAGATAAGGTCAGGGCTACTAGTGTATATATAATAAAATTTAACAAAAATAAATATTGCAGTAAGAATAAATGCTGAAATCTAACAAGAATATAAGCATAGAAGAACAACAGCTCAGAACACAAAGATAACACCAGGGGATCTCCCAGTATATCGTCTCATAGTTCCAAACATAAATGTTGCAGGAGATCTCACCTGGATCTACACACAAAAAATATCTGCAGGAAAAAGACATGAGTACACCAAAATAGTACCCTAGTAAGTGGCCTAACCTCGGTCGATTAGTCACGAGATAAGGTCAGGGCTACTAGTATATATATAGTAAAATTTAACAAAAAGAAATATTGCAGCAAGAATAAATGCTGCAATTTAACAAGAATATAAGCATAGAAGAACAACAGCTCAGAACAAAAAGATAACACCAGGGGATCTCCCAGTATATCGTCCTATAGTTCCAAACATAAATGTGCAGGGAGATCTCCAGAAATACCGATCTATAGTCCTAAAGTAAACATATAGTGTTGGAGGATCTCCCGGAATACCGTTCCGTAGTCCCAAAGTAAAATGCAGTACAGGGGGATCTCCTACAATATCGTTCCTCAGTCCCAAAGTAAAAATGCAGCTCAAGCTAGAATTACAACTACAACACGGAAATACAACAATTTAGACCAAGTACAAGTTAATAAAGAAGCAGGAAGTTTTACTAAGCATGATGCACAGAGTTTATATAAGCAACTAAGACACGTAGACATATTGTCATAAACTAAACATGATAATTACATATGCTACTATAACTCAATTAACGGAAAACATATATTTCACTTAATGAAAACGAAGTTTTTCAACAAATAGCCTGTGACACACTCGTCACTTCACATACACGATGCTCATATATCAAACAGTATCAAATCCTAAGGGGAGTCTCCCCACACAAGGTTAGGCAAGCCACTTACCTCGAATCAAGCTCAAATCAATCCATCACAATGCTCTTTCCATGAATATTCAACTCTGAATGGCCCAAATCCAATAATTACCTCAGAAAATCTCTCAAAAATTTTGTGTTCTACCGAGCTCTCAATCCAATTTTTGTGATATGAACTTAAAACACTCGTTTTTGAACTTTAAATTTTGCTCAGGTACGCCCTTCTTTTCGAACACGGTCAAAGCCTCATATTCGCGAAGCACAAGCTATTTCAGTCCAAAAATATACTCATCGTGAACGTGATGCACCGGTCATAAACGTGAAGCTCAACTAACTTGACCCTTCATGAACGTGGGACACTCATCGTGAACACGTAGGCTATTATGCTTGGAACCCATCTGAAAGTTGACTCTACGCGAACGCGAGATCTTTATTATGAATGTGTAGCCTTAGTGTTCCATACCTTTGCAAATACGAGAACGACTTCTCGAACGCGAAGAAAAAACTAAACTCCCTTTCCCAGATGCTCTACGCGATCGTAGGACCTCTCTAGCGAATGCGATAAAGGATTGTCTGCGACAAAAACATTGGAAATCTGCTATCTTTAAAGTCCAAAAACTAGTCTGTTAAGCACCCAAAACTCACTCGAGGCCCCCGGGACCTCCGCCAAATACACCAACAAGTCTTAAAACACCATACGAACTTAGTCGAGCCTTAAAACCACATCAAACAACGCTAAAAACACAAATCATCCTCTGATTCAAACTTAAAGAACTTGAAACTTCCAAATTCGACAACCGATGCCGAAACCAACCAAACCACGTCTGATTGACCCCAAATTTTCACACAAGTTATATTCAACACAACGACGTTATTATAACTTTTGGAATCGAAATCCGATCCTAATATCAAAAATTCCACTACCGGTCCAAATCTCCAAAAACTTGACTTTCACTATTTCAAGCCTAAATGAGCAACAGATCTCTGAAACACAATCCAGACATGCCATTAAGCCTAAAATGACCCAACGGAGCTAAGAAAAGACGGAATTCCCTTCCTTAGTCGTCTTCACAAGTTCCGACTACGGTCCAAACTCTAACACTTAAGCCTCCGTTTAGGGACTAAGTGTCCCAAAATACTCCAAAAATTAAAACAAAACCTCCCGGCAATTTTTAGCAGCAGAAATAGATACGAGGAAGCAGTTAAAAGGGGATCGAGACTCTAACTCTCAAAATGACCGGCCGGAGCGTTCCACTTCACCCCTCCTATTTGGAGGAGGCCTTCTCGACTTTGAAGTTATCCCTGATTGAACAATCCCCAGGTATAAAACATTCATGGGGGCTCGGGGGCCGCCTCGAGAGCAAGCGCCTCGGGGGTAGCCTAATAAGATAAGAATACCATGAATAGTATGAGTTGTTATTGAATTCTTAATATTAATATTGTTATATTCTTGAAGGTAATATCAAAATGTAATAAATAAATAAGAAAGAAGAGGAAAGTTGAAAATGGAAAAGATTGGAAAGAAGCTAGGAGAAGCATAATCAAATTAGAGAAAATGTCATGTGTACTATTACGCAACTCCTTCATGATGGCTAAGCATCCGATTTCAGTGCGGTTGTTGTCTGCCAATGAGGTCCCCACAGCACGCTAAACTAGATTGTCAGTGTCGTGCGAGAAAGCCAATGTCACGAACAATTGCGGAAGCTGAGAGAGAATTGATTTTGAATGATGATTATGATTTTATTGATGAATGAAAGATGATTACATAAGATGCGGTGTCGAGGGGGAGAGACACCGGTACAGAAAATGCTTGCTTGAAAATGTTTGATTGCTTGGTCCCCCCAATAATACTAAAAAAATAAAAACCAAAGTTACATGACTGGCCCTAAGAAAGCTGTAGAAGCACACTGAATGAAAATGGAGTAAAACTAGCCTAAATTATAATGAAAAAGACTTAGTTTATTACAATGTAGAAACAAGTCTGATGGCAGCAACTTTGTCTTGCGAGTTAGGGTTAGCGCGCGCGGTGCTGTGGGTGCGTGCGACATTTGTTGTGTTTGCCAGTGGCTGGGCGGGAGCTTGTCATCAGGGTCTGTGGGCGAGGCGGTGCTGGAATGGGCCGGCCGCTGGGTGCCGGGAAGGCATCAGGATCAGCGCTCGCAGCATTGTCAATGCGCGTGGCGCTGTTGTCATTGGCCAGCCGCTAGGCGCTGGCGAGATGCATCAGTGGGGCGACAGAGGCGCATGCACGCTTGTCACTTGGCGCAACCAAAACCACGAGGCCGACCATGGCGTTAGGCATTGTGAAGCTTGCTAGGCCGCCATGGGGCGCGACCAAGGGGTCATGGGGCGTGTATGGAAAGAAGCCCATAAAATTCTCCCCTACCTGAGTTGGCACCGTCCTCAGAGTTGTTCCACCCAATGTCTGGGGCGGCGAGTTGATAGCCTTGACGCGCCCTTTACTCTTTTGCACAATTAGACCGAGGCGTTCTACTTGAGTTAAATCCAAGTAGTTGTAGGTAGAACCCGTGTCTATCAGTGCGTGAAGGGGCTTGCCGTTCACTTTCAATTCGAAAAATATTAGGGTACTTGCTTGTTTAGGATGCCCCTCGTCCATCTTTTCCTTCCCTTTCTTGGTGGTTGGGCTTGAGATTTTCTTAGGAGGACATGTACTGGTCCCCGCTAAGGCATGTGAGATAGAGCCAACAATTGCATTGAAGGTACCTACCTGGTCTTCTTCAGATGTGTCTGATGCATCTGACTCATGCTTGACAGTTTGATGAGCATTGATCTTGATGGTTGGGCATTCATTATTCCAATGCTCCCCGCCACAATGATGGCATTCTGATGGAGGCTTTCTCCCCTAATTATTGTTGATGGATGCAGAGGTGTTGCGGCTTAAGGGAGGGGTCTTAGTTTTGGATGCACGCCGATCTCCCCCACTTTTTCTTAGACCACCATTGCTGGGATGGTTCCCGTTGAATCCCCCTCGGATAGGCGGATGGGTCATGTTGTTCTGAATTCCCAAATGATAATCGCCAAGGCATTCTGCAACTTGAATGGCCTTGGGCAGGGTGTCTACCCGTTGTCTCTGTAGTTCCATACGAGCATGAGGTTTCAAACCTTCTATGAATGTGAAGAGTTTGTCTTTGTCCCCCATGTCGCGTACGTTCAGCATGAGCGTGAAGAATTCGCACGCGTACTCCGTCACTGACTTGGTGTGACGAAGCTCCCGTAGCTTTCCCCATGCATTTTATTCCACATTTTTGGGGAAGAACTGTAGGCGTATGGCTGCCTTCAATTCATCCCGTGTCTGGAGAGTATCTTCACCGGTCCTGATGGCTTCGTATTTGACCCGCCACCAAAGTTTGGCATCGCCCTGAAGATGCATGGCAGCAGTTGCTACCTTCTTGGATTCTTCCAACTAGCCCACGACATCGAAGTATTGTTCGATGTCGAAGATGAAGTTTTCCACTTCTTTAGCATCCCGGTATCCGTCGTATGGCTTTGGCTCCGGTATTTTAAGTTTTTGTGGAATGATGTTGGGGTTTGCAGTACCCCTAATGTGGTTGTTGCCTCCTCGAAGTAGGCTCTAGGGGCAGCATTGACAACATTGAGCTGGCATGTCAAGTCGTCTATGGTTTGTTGCATGGCAATTAGTCTGTCTACCTCCTATTCCCGATGGGCTAAATCGTCGGCATGCTCCTGTTGGAAGTCCTCAAATTTGCCACGAATATTGCAAGTTTCAATGGCTGCCATTTTCCGTCATCCTCAAAGTCGCGACTGATGTTTGCGATGTCATTTTCGGCCTGCCGCATTCGGTGATCCAGGTCGTCCAATGTTTGCACTAGGTTGGTACTCAGATCAGGCAACGTATCCACGAAGGGTCATAATAGGTCAACCGTCTTGTCTAGAGATGCTAGACGCTCCCCATGATTCACCATGGTCAGAAATGGTGATGATGGAAAATGTGTTCCCTCGTCCGATGTCAAGCCTAGGCTCTGATACCAACTGTTACGCAACGCCTTCCTGATGTTCTTTGGAAGGGCAACGTAAGGCTAAAAACCCGATGTCAGTGCGGTTGTTGTCCGCCAATAAGGTCCCAACCGCATGCTAGACTAGATCGTCAATGCCGTGCGGGAAAACCAATATCACGAGCAATTGCGAAAGCTGAGAGAGAATTGGGTTTTGAATGATGATGATGATTTTATTGATGAATGAAAGCTGATTACAAAAGATGCGGTGTCGAGGGGGAGATACACCAGTACAGAAAATGCTTGTTTGAAAATGTTTGATTGCTTGGTCCCCCCTAATAATACTAAAAAAATAAAAACCAAAGTTACATGACTGCCTTAAAAAAACTATAGAAGCACACTGAATGAAAATGAAGTAAAACTAGCCTAGAATTATAATGAAAAAGACTTAGTTTATTACAATATAGAAACAAGTCTGATGGCAGCAACTGTCTTGCGGGTCAGGGTCAGCGCGCGCGACACTTGTTGTATTTGCCTGAGGCTGGGCGGGAGCTTGGCATCAGGGTCTGTGCGCGAGGCACTGCTGGAATGGGCCTGTCAATGGGCGCCGGCAAGGCATCAGGATCTGCGCGTGCAACACTGTCAGTGCGCTTGGCGCTGTTGTCATTGGCCAGCCGCTGGGGTAGCGAGATGCATAGGCCTCTGTCGCGCTTGTCACTTGGCGCAGCCAAGATCACGGGACCGACCATAACGCTAGGCATTGTGAGGCTTGCTAGGCCGTCATGGGACGCGACCAAAATATCATGAAGCGTATATGGAAAGCAGCCCATGACAGTACGCGTGATGTACACTATTTCTGATTAAATAGTCATTTACATGTTTGCAAGTTGAAAGACAAAGTTTGCTGAAACTTTTTTGTACACGGGCAAAAGCAATGGAAAAAATCTATAAAATATCGTCATTTTCTAAAGCTGCAGGAGACGGTCTCTGAGCGAGAAACAAAGCAAATAAGTAGTTTCTATTTTTAGAAGTCTTCAGTTATCAATTCTTCCGTTATCAAATATTGAAAATTATTTGATTCCTCTTTCAATTAAATAGTGAGTATTATTCTTCTCGAATATTTCTTTCTATTTTTTAATTTAATGGACAAAATTATTTTTATTAGTAGATATTATTTCTTAATTTCACATGCTTTAGCTAAAGCTTTTTTCTTTTTAATTTTATTTACTTTATAGTTAGGTGTTATTTAATTTGTGGACATCTATCCATTTCATACCTCATATTAACTTCTTACTAATTTTGTAATCGAAAAAAGCGGAAAAAGTAATTTAATTAATTTGGTATTGATAGATGCTAACTATCATTTAGTGATATCTAACTCTTATATGTTAAAATTGATTCTACACTTATTTGTAAATATTTTAATAGCCAGTTATAACAAGTATGGTAACTAAAAGGGACTTACTAAAATAGAGCATGTTTCAATTTAAGCACATATTTCTAGCTCTTTAATATTACTATTTTGACGATTAATTTGTTTAACCGAGAGGAGTGCAATTAATTGTTCAACTTAAATAAAAATATATAAACATAATTGTGAGAGGCATTTATACATTTATGAGAAATAGAAATTGAAGGATAAATGAATATACTATATCATAAAAATATTAAGTGAAGTCAGGATTCCATCACTTTTTTATTATATTTGTAAAAAATAAAGTATTTTCTATTGTTCTATTCATGCATTTTAGTTATATAATTCACAACTCAACTCTTCCCGATTTTCTCAAATAGTAATTAAAACAAGAAACGTCTATAGAATAGATAAACTAATTTCTATGGGTTCCACATCTTTTTATACTATTATTTCACAGAATACGAGCAAAAATTTACATACACTAGACGCTCGTCACAGCCATCACGACACCTATGGCAGGGTGGGAAGATGGGCAACCTATTGAGTAACCATTGCGATTCGCAAAAAATATGAATATTTCAAAGAAATATGTGAAGGTTTGAAGGAACAAGTATGAAGGTTGAAGAAAAGAGTATGAAGGTTTAAAAATAGGATGAAGATCTGGGAAGAAATCTAAAAACAATAATAAAGATTTGAAGACCAAAGATTAAGATGTAAAGATTTGAGAGAGTTGAAAGCCACTAGAGAATTCAAAGATAAAAGCTAAAATAAAAAAAAAGTAGAAGAAGTACAAAAGGTCGTAGCTTTTATAGGAGATAATGTAATCAATACATGATATTTCACATTTAGAGACGACCAGCCGATGATCGACACGTGTCCAAAGTCAGAACAACGCGACTGATGGGATGTTTCAAATTACTCATCATCTCAGTTATAACATACAAAGGAAGAAATCGAGGTTTTTTATCGTTTCTCATCGTTTCAGCGAACATACTCTCTAAGAAATAAGGGGACTATCTATATACGGGTAACAAGAGCTAATAGCGTCTCGATTTCCTGGTGGGTTAAATGAAGCAAGGACATAACCACATGAGATCAAAATCGAAGCTGGAGACCTCACGTAATAAGGCCCGAAGGGCGTGCTCATCACTAGCCTAATGAGACAACACTTCCTCGAATCCAGAACGAGTTCGAGATCTCGGAAAGCACGACAACGATTTCTCACAGCTAATAGAGAGCCATGATATCCACTCCCACAGGATATTACGGCGCAAATCTCGTCCAACATCATCAGCATATCAATAATCGACGAGAAAAAGGAATTTACAGTTTTTAGAATTGTAATGGGGCAAAACTCTCCTACTATATAAAGGGGTAATTTTTTCCTTGAAAGGACATATTGTAACACGAAATTATTTCTCTACTTTCTAGTTATTGAAAAGTCTTTATTGTACTTTTGTTTTTTGTTCTTGATTGGCTTCGAACCCAAGATAGGCCATAGCGTTAAGGCTAGTTTGATTATTCATTGTGTTTTTTACCCACTTATATAATGTTCTTGAGTATTTGTGTTGAATCAATTTACATACTTCTAAATAAATTCAATTATTATCCATTTTAAGGATAAAAAGACATTGACAAGATTTGAAATATGATGGAAGTAAGACTATTCACACTAGACGAATATGGCGAAACAAACGCGCCAACTTCGAACTCAATGAATTCAAAAAAGAAAAAGAGATGAACCTTAACTGACAATAAAGTTCTCAGTGCTAGGCCAAAGCAACAACGAATATGCAATTTGATATCAGTAAAAGATTACCACAGACAAGATGTATATGTCCGATGAAAGACTGTTTCTTTCCAGGGTTCGACAAAAATATACTGCACTTCATCATCTATTAAAGAGACAAATAAATAAAAATGTGCTCTCTAACAACTTAAGCTTTTAGATGAGATGGTCGCACAGTTCTATATCATCTAATAAAAATAGAAGCATAAACGATGCTTAAACAATAAACAAGCACAAAAGAATTTATTTAAGGTATATGTAACACTATTATTATCATACAATCAATATATATTAACCTATTATAGCCGGTCATTTATTATATCTATCAGATGAATGTTTATTATAAATTTACATTTAATTACTGTATAAATTTCTAATTATGAGCCATAAAAACAAAATAAGCATAAATACCAATAATGTTGGCGGAATATGGAATGTTCAGAACACGCTTAAAAGGAAGAATCTTCCATGCTGGTCCAAAAAAAGCAAGTTGACGAAAAATCGTAGTGTTTGGCCCTCAATCTCTGTTTCCAACTTTCCATGCGATGTTCTCTTTTACCCTCCTGTTACTAGTACACTATCACATCGTTTTCCTAAGCTGTAGACTTTATTAGTACTAAATTTTGAGCAATCTACACTAAACACAATACCGGTTGAGTGAAATATTAGTTTAGGAACGAAGAAAAGATACTTGATGGAGGAACTAGGACGTCGAGGACAGAAAGCAAATTAAGTTATTCTTTTTTTTTTCCCAAGAATATATCAGATACAAGCAACTTGGGCTTTTAAGGGACTATGTAACAACTAAATCATAGTGAAAATAAAAGGGTGACATGGGAATAGAAAAACGAAAAAACATAATTACTAAAACACCCAATGATTGGAACTTTTTATTAGTATAGGTAATGACGAAAAGAAGGGGTATATGGTACAATCTATTATGAGCTTCAAGCTCTAAATTCCAATTCGACAGCACGATATGATAACCACTCTCCTTCACAACCAAAGGACAAACAGAGAGACTCGTCAGAGGAAGTTGCAGTATCTGTTTGCTTACCTTATATCGTAATCACTACTGCTCAGGAGTATGTCGGAGTTCTTTTCCCAGGATTGTAGACGCTGAACTCCCCAAAGTCTCTTCTACCACTGGCAAAAATATGTGCCACATCAGTGCCTTTTAACATTGAAAAAGTAGCTGTCACTAAAGAGATTTATTCACTTTTCCTTTATCCGAAATCTAAGACTAAACACAAATTACTTGAACAAACTAAAGTTACATATCTGTACAATCTGTGGATCTAAACCACCAAGAATCCTGATTTAAGATACAGTAGACAAGATATCACACAACATTGGTACCTTCCATTATAAGGAACGGAAAGAAAACATAAGAGAATGGAGCTAGTCCTCGAAAAGAAGAGAGATAATATTTCAGTCAGGCCAAATATTTACTTTTCTCCAAGATGACAATACTCAACCAGTTTTATCTGCTGATGCATATTTAAGCTGGCACATATTGCTGGGACTGATTTTTGTTCTGTAATGTGTTCTTTTAGTATATGTCCTAATAATGCTTTATTAGCAGACATTCATACTCAGGTACATTTGTTTCAAATGTTGAAAATTTTGTTTTATTCGAGCTGTGGAAACAACCTCTTGCAAAAATGCAGGTCAAGGCTGCGTACGATAGATCCTTGTGGTCCGGCCCTTCCCCGAACCCCACGCATAGCGGAAGCTTAGTGCACCGGGCCGCCCTTTTAATTTTTTTGGCGAAAACTAGTTTTAACCGAAACACCAAGACAACTAAAAATTACTCTTACTTCAAAGTTTCTTATTTTTGCACAAAACTGAAAATACTTTTATTTCTTAGTGTTTGGTTGACAAACAGTACAAAATTAACCTCCCATCTTCTGGGGGTGTCTCAAAGCTAAATGCTTAGATATAAAATGGAAGGTCAAACTAGATCCTACACAATAGGAATTATGACAATAGCCTTGTGCCCAACATTGACATAACTTCTAACGCTGCCTATTAGATCATCAATATTTTACATCGAAGTATAGAATCTTATTTCACTTGAAAATATAAGACATTTTACAGAGATCACAGAATATGGAAATGCTTTTAAACGGATTCCTCACCTGTGCATTATATCCCAGCCAGCAGGTAAGAAGCGTGGATGAACAGCTTCAACAAAAACTTGTCTCCATCGCTGACAAAATTGACTAATTCCTTCATCCCCATGCTCCTTGAGTATATGATTAACAACTTGCCTCCCATGTGGTCCATGCCCTAATAGCGAGAGCTTCGAGTTTTTGGATGATGCATTAGTATTCATATTATCAACAGAATTGACCATTCCATTAGATACATTGCAGCTTTCATCATCACAGGAATCCGGAAGAACATCATCATGTTTCACTAGGGGTTCTCTTCCGTGGGGGAAATCATTTTTATGAATAACAGAGTACTCACTATTGACCCCAAAATCCGGGTATGAAGAGTGATTGCTAACATTATTGTCCTCTACTGTTAAAGCATTGGTACTTTCTTCGCTATTGCTCGAGTTATCTGAGACTTCCTCTGGCAGAGATGTCCCTTTTGCCTGCTTATTGTCTAGCTCACCATCTGGTGTTATACTTCTATTAGAATCTTTGCAAGCTAATTTTCTCTGTTTCTCAAATCGCCTTCTCTCATTAGGACTCATCCCAATTAACATAGCTCTTTCTAGATCTTCATCAGAAATTTCCCGTCCACCATAATAATTCCTGATAATCTACAAAAAGACAGCAAAAGTTGTTCAAGTATTAACAATTTTTAATTATGTTACTCGGTGAAAAAATGAAAGGACTACTTAAATTAATGAGAGTAAGTGGATGTTAGAAAGCAGATGATTAAGACAACTTGAAACATCAAAAGATAAAATGATAAATATGGAGAAATATGAAAGTGACAGCATGATGAAAAATTCAGCAAGTGCATCTAAAGCAACTAATTCAAATCAAACCAGTTAAAGCTCCAAGGTGAAAGTACCAACAGAAACAGTAGCTGAAGTGAAATATTAACACTAAGCAGAAACTAAGTCAAACTGGCAATTTTACCTCTGGGTGTTAAGTCAAATTTCTATTCTTAAAATTTGAAAATCGCTATAGCCTGCCTTTTATTATTAAATACATCTAGTTTCTTATCAGAAAATATATTCCATTTGAGGTGCTAAATTCAGATATCAACCGGATGCTTAGCCATAACTAATGGGCCTGGCTGCCAGGCAAAAAATATTAACGGTTCGAAGCAGTTTAAAGCAAAGCATCATTTAGAAAACTAAGCAATTGAAATAAATTTATTTATTAGCTAAAGGTACATGTATGTGCTAAACATGATAACTTCCTACCATTATTAACTCTTCTCGACGCTTAGCTGGCATTCTAGATCCATGACGTAGCAATGCCATAGCTGCTGTACGCAACTGCAAAGGAGATACTCCTTCATCTTTTACACTTAACTTTGGCACAGATGACTCTGATGTATTCTGATTTTGATTTGAATCAACTACTCGACGAACAAAAAGTGGTATTCCAAATTCTGTAGCTATCTTTCTCTTATACTTCTCAGCAGCAGCATGAGCAATTTCATGGCAGTCCACACAAAGAAGGACGATGTCATGAGAGCGATGGCTCTTTAAATGCTCAGGGAAGTGCATTCTATAGCATGAAGGTATGATTCGATAACGTAAATAGTGATTTCCTTCACCACAGCCAACACAAATGTTTCTCTTACTTTGAATGTAAAAGTCATTACCCTCATCTTCAGGGCGACCTTTAGGCTCAAAAAGAAGCATTATAGCAGGAGGGTCCTCTTCAATAAGTTTCGCCAAATTTCTGTTGACATACCTGCAATCAAATTTCTGAGCCCATATTACCTTAAATTGTAATCACTGAAGAAGACTGGGAAAAGACGATATTTCACTAACCATTCAAGTTTTCGACGATCACAATAACATAATAATCGTCCATCATTTGCGTAAATCCTACAATTATGGTAAACGGGGGCTTTGCACGAAAATTTTTGGACAAACAACTGCCGAGAAGCCTTCTTAGCAAATTGCTTGGAATTTTTCTGTCCATTTTGTTTGAAAGCTGATTTAACTGGCATCTTCAAGCTAGTTTTCGATAGTAGAGCATAGTTGTATACAGAAAGAGGACAACTCCCATCAGAGCCCAGGCATTTTTGAATAATTAACTTATAATCAACGTCATCCTTTCCCGTTTCATCTACAACCAAGTACTTGAGGTCATCCAAGTGACTGCAAACTACAGGTGAAGGAGATTGAAATGAACTACTAATACTCGGAGAGTCTGGATTCTGATCGGCTTCAGATATGGTGTTGTATAAAACCATTTCTGTTATAGGACCGTTAGCAGCAAGCGCAGTAATGGCATGCTCAGATAAAACGTATCTCAAGCTTTCATCATGGACACGAGCCTAGAAGGATGTAAATTAAATTAATTGAGCTCAAATAATGTAATAAAAGATCAAAAATCTGAAATTGGAATTCAAGAAAAAAGTGCACCCTATAAATGTTAAAGCGCAGCAAATAAAGATGCAAATCTTGAACAACTCAAGATGTTAATCTCGATATAATAAGAAAGACAAGGACTGGTTGAATTGGGATATCATTCAAGTTAGCTTATATGCTTTATGTTAAATTGTCTCCAGCGGCGGTTTTAACTTCATGCATCGGGTTTCCACCAAAGTCCAAAGGGGTGTCAATCCAGGTAACTCATTTGTAGCAGTGTTGAAATTCATAAGATCAAATAGACAACACGGAGTGGTAATTCTGATCAGGATATTGCAAAAAAAAGTCAAGTATAATGTGCAATTCTGAAATTAGCTTCTAATCATTTGAACCGAGAAAGCATTCAAAATGCATATATGGTAATCCTTCAATGTTAGGAGTTATTTAGATTGTACTCCGTTGTTATCTCTAAATGTTGAGCAAATGAAGCCATTGTATGGGTGTTGGGGCTACCATGATGTGCGCTCACCATTCTTTACCATGCGGTGCAGGATCGAATCGTACTTTTAGAGAGCCACTGTATGAGAACAAAAGAGCACAATAAACAGCTGGAAAATCATTACTTATATTTCTACTCCAATGGGAGACCTTAGTGTCATCAAAAATGAAAATGTTTCACTCAATATATTCGCATTTTTCTCACATTACTAGCCAATTGGAGTAATCTTTAAAGTCTAAAACCCTCTCAACTATCACCAAGCAGTCACAGACTTTTCCTTCTGGTTCCAAACTACCCAATATCCCGCTTCTAGGGGATAAGTGCACAAAAATTATCAGATTTGAACTCCTTCTATCCATCAGTAGTGGAACAGAAAATGTTCACAGATAAACAAAGTTTAGAACTTTTTCTTCATTTGAAAAAAAATCTGTCACATGACTTTATGATGATAAAGAGATGACATTCTGATCCAAATTCCACTCACCATTATATCTCTCCAAGTGCACAATCGCCTCACGAGGTCATGAAACTAAAGCCAAAAAAGAAGTAATCAGCACTGAGAAGCCAAAGCTGTATAAAGAAAAGAGTATACAGAGTTTAGTACCTTCATCTCATCAGAACTTGACATGGAACTTCCTTGATCACTCTGATAACGAGAGATTATAGATGATGCAACAGACTCTCCTGGGTACGCATCAGTCTCTTTTGAGAAAAGTTGTAAGCAAATTGCATTGGAACGCCGGTTGGCCTCAAGCACAGAGCTAAATTTGTCCTCTCTGTGACTTGATGAATTTTCTGTTACACAAATATCTTCAGGATTTTGATACTTCAGATGAGTCAATTAGTTTAAAGATCACCAAATCAGTAACAACAAGAACAACTACACCTCAGTCCAATCTAGTTGGCCAGCTATCTAAAACATCACTACCCATTTTGCTTTTGTTTGGCCCATGTCATTTCAATATATTGAAAAAATTGCTAATAGAAAATACTAGAAGTTCTCTCCATTTTCGACAAATACACAAATCACTTAACAGACTGAAAAGACTAGTAGCCTTTGGAAATCAACACTAAAAGTTGATTCTTCATCTGCTAGACAACAAAAACCATGGAACCTCATCCGCCCTAATTTTACTACAACATAACAATCACCACTAGGATAATAGATAAACAGCCATTAACACAGTTATAACAAAGCTTTGTCATATTTGCTAACAACTTTTGCAAATAAAACTTATTGTGAAGAACAAACTTTCAGTTGGCATGATGTCCTGAGGGCAACCTGTTATGAACATTGGTAATAAAAATCTATTCCAACAGAATTCTCCAGCACCATAACCCCTTAACAGACAAACGGAGAAAATTATTACCCACTATCCTTCATCTCAGGACTCAGAGTATCAGGCATTGCAGATATTGCTAAGCCTCATACAAACTTCAAAAATGCATACCATCTCAAACCATTAGGTCCTGCAGAAAGGTTCAAATTGATGTGTTCTCTTTCATTTTATCACACTGAACATGGAGTTTTAAGGTATTACCTTAACTTGCACATTATAAAAGTTCGTAATGGAAGAAAGAATTAAACAGTTACAAGATAAGTTTGATCAGGAAATATCAATACAACTTTAAATTGGTTAACTAAATAGATTTGAATTTTTGAACCTTGTGAAGTTTATAAATACAGAAAAAAAAATAGTGAAATGAGATGAATGTTATATAATTGGAATGGTGGAACTACTTAAGCTCCTTCATATTTCATCACATATTATGTTCACAGATTAATTTAATATGTAAATATAACTCTTCATAAGTGAAAATGGGCATGGATTCGATCGTAATTACCAAATATTTCCTATGGTAACTCCCTACAAGGGCTTGACGTTATAGAAAAGTAGATAAATAGTACCATACACTTCTCTCAGCTCAGCGACTCTCAATAAACTGTAATTTGTAGCAAGATAACAAGTTTGCATATGCGTATACTATGCCCTCACTTACTCGACAATAGAGGATCTCAGCAAATCTCTCTAATCATAGAGATAATAAGTGTATACACTCATATATAAGTCAAGTGGGATGGAAGTAGAAGAGTAATAATAATTCTGTTTGTTGAAACATAAGTGGAGAGTCATACCAGTATCCTGTTCGTTGAGTTCGGAAGAAAGACGATGCGCGATGTACAACAAATAGTGTGCATCAGTTCGAGCATATTGCACCATTTCAGCTGGTAGTGGACGTTGCTTCCAGTCTTCTCTCTAAAATTTTGATAAAGAATAGAACTGTAATTTAGATCAAGATCTTGCCAGCTGAACTATAAGAGAGGTGCACCAGCACTACGGTGTAGCATGTTGTTGTTCACATGCTGAAATCACCACATGTACCCGCTGAAAATCATGTTCATTGACTATGGGTAAGAACAGTGCCACGTATTCAAAGAGAAATAGCCAGAGTCTTGTATGCCTACTTAAAATGTCCGGTCTGATCATACATTATAAATACAAATCTTGATTCACTAACAATCTTAAATATGAGATGGTAGCAAGCAAGGACAACATCATACTACAACAGCTTCACTTAATTTGCAGCTTTATCTAATAGCTCCATTACTTAAGGGATTCCTTACTTCAAGTGACCCTCTTTATAGTAGTCTTTATCAATTCAATATAAGAAAATGAAAATCAAAATAACATTTCGAGAGAGATAAAAACAATGTAGAACCCACACATAGTTTTTTTAATTTTTATTATAAGGAACCCCCACATGGTTTTTATCATATTCCTTTAGGAAATTCTATGAAAATCTATCCTTTTTTAAGGAATCTATCACCTTTTTTTAAGGAGGAGAATCTATCACCTTTTATGATATTCTTTTTCTTTTTTTTTCCCACTTGATTTGCAGCAAGGAGAGCTACATTAAAAGCTGAATTTGAGCAAAATGTGAGCTTTCTATGTAAATTGGTGTTTCATGAGCAAATGTTCAAGCGAAAATGTGGATCACCTCCTCCTACGTTGTCCAATGGCAACTAACTTGTCCCGTGGCATTTTAAGATGGTTCTGGATGCTTGGCTGATGTAGGGCTTGGTCAATGAGGCACTCCCCAGCAGGAAATCCAAAAGAAAGAACAGAAGTCATAGAGCTTGGGATGTTGCCCCACTAGCACTCATGTAGGTCTAGTGGAAGGAAAAAAATAGGAGGGCTTTTGATGGGACGGAGAACGATGATGTACATCAGAGGAATAGCTTGTTGTTCCTAGTTTCTTTTAAGTGCACCCATAAGTTCCAACATTATAGAATATTGGGTGGCGTCACCTTTAATAAGTTCCGTTTTGTTTTAAAAAAAATATAGAAACTGAGCATTTTATTCATCTCCAAAAAAAAGGTACATCGAGCTGAGCGAGTCAAAATACGGTATCTCCTCCCTAATTCATCTTGTAAGGTAGAATCAACTATCTTATAACATTTTGAGATAGAGGTAAATGCATTTGGAAGGGGGGAGCAAGAACATTGTAAAAAAAGAAAATGAGGACTTCAACCTATAGAATAAGGTCCTCTAATAGTTAGTACCCCTACACATGTACAAATAATGATGACCATGGTGGTTCAAAGGCTATGAGCCCGTTGACTTAGTTGATTTAGAGTAGCTGATAAGCATTAGGTGCTGAAAAGTACTTTTAAGTGCTGAAGCTGATTTAAAAAATAAGCAGTTCCGTGTTTGGATAAAAGTGATGAAATTAGTAATAAGCAGCTGAAGAATTGGGTATACGAAGAGTTTGTTTTAAAAAGAAATATTTTAGGGATAGAATAGTAAATATTTTGGTCAAACCTAAAGTGCTTATAAGCTGAAATTTGATAAGCTGGGGGAAACCTACTTATGGCTTTTGGCTTATTTTTGGCTTATAAGCACTTAACTTATAAGCATTTTTAATTTTACCAAACGCGTAGATAAGTCAAAAAGTGCTTACAAGCCAGTTTGACCAGCTTATAAGCTTAGCCAAACACCCTCTATGTTTGATTTCTTCAATTTGGAACTTCGAAGAACATGCATATTCCACCTATCCATATTCATCAAACCTCTAACTTTTTTTGCAGAGGTTAGAGGTTCCGTTCAGAATCCAAATCCACCAAAAAAATTAAATGAATAATAATAACGATTTTTTTGACGGTTGCACTTCTGTATCTCTTTGTCATCTCTTGTGCCCATGTTTTCTTTAAGCCAAGGGTCTATCGGAAACAACCTCTCTACCTTCACAAGGTAGGAGAGTACGGTATGCTTACACAATCCTCCCCAGACCCCATTTGTGGGATTACACAGGGTATGTTGTTGTTGTTAATATAGATTTTTTTATAACAAAATATAGAGTGTCTTTAAAGAAGAAAATCCATCCATCACAACTCAACAACGGAAAAGTTAGCAAACAGATACCTAGGGAGGAAAGAAAGATTACGGGAAAGCAGAAGAATGTATCCCCAGCAAGCTTCTTTCTATACCTGTAATAGTTTATTTGCAACAATGCCGCAGTACAAATCCAGCAAATACGCCAAAGACCTTTGTGGTTTAGACAATACATCACAAGCCTGGAATGTAAGAAGAACAACAGTGGCTTAAATAAAAGTAAATAAGAAACATCATAGTCAACCATACACAAGAAAAATATGCTTGGCATATTCTTGCCCTTCTTAAGTAAAAATCTTCCCTTAGATAAAAGAATATACATTAACACGATACCTTACCTTTGCAGTGTCAAATAAATTAACAACATAAATGTGGAAATCCCTTTGAAGCCAAAGAACATCATTATCAGCACCATGGAATACCTACACCAGCGGAAACAACTTATAGGAGTCATTTGGGGATGCAAATTATGAAATTAGCATACTACAAAATTTCTAACAACAGCGTGGAGTTAGCTGCTTGCACTTTATACATCCAAATTAAAGTACAAAAGAAAATCACTGACTGGAACGCAAATTAACAAGGTCACCTTGCAAATTCCTGGATTAGCAAATACGGGCCGAAGAATTCCCATTACATCATGCAAAGCTATAGTATCCACAAGATAATCTTCGTTTCCAGTTGATATCTGCTCAATACATGAAAAAGTTACGTTTACATAACAATAATATAAAATGATTTTCTGTAAATAAACATTTAGAAAAACCTGAATTAGAGCTGTGAAGCCGAGAAATGATCTCAAGCTATGCTGCTCTGTATCAACTGCAAACACTCTCTCCTTGCTCAAAACCTCCGCAAGGTCCCGTAATTGAGACTCACTCTCAACCCATACATACAATTCGCGCATCGTCAAATCTTCAAAATTTCTACCAAAAAGCTCCAAAAATTCAACATTTGAACTCTTCAACAACTCCGTAATCTCCACCTTGTACGGATGAAAATTTGTACAATCCTCTGTCACATACATTTCCAATCATTTAGCTAGGGTTTCAAAAAACAAAAATTGATAATTAAATAGATTGTATTTGTACCATTGCTGTTGACACGCTTGAGGTGTCTGAATTGAGAATATGAGTTATCGGCAAAAACTCGTTTGAATGAAGCTTGAGGTTTGATTTCTGCATTTAGATAACAGGAATGTTTCTGTTGTTGCTTTTTCCTGCTCTGTTTTCGAACTTTCCGGAAGCTATTTGCAATGAATATGGAAATGGCTACTGTGAGGCAAGTAGCTATAGTGAGCTTAACAGCAAGCTTCAAACTGTCCTTGTTCTCCATTTAGTGATTCAATTTGATTCTCTGATTCTTCTTTTCCTTTTCTACTTTGCTTTATTTTTTCCGGCGCAATTCGAAATCCAAGTCCTATACTGGCTGTGGCGGCTTGTTCTCGTATTAGAGACGTGAGCTCTGGTTCAACCTCAAAACTAAGTTTGGCCCAATATTAGGTCCTAGCCCAAAGTTATGGAGACTTTTGCACTGGATGTCACTTTTGTGACCTCATATACCAATTTAGCCACAATTTTAAGAATGTTGCAAACTTAGTCAAAAATGTTGTTATCGTCTTCTTCTCTTCCTCCTTATTCTTCCTCTTTTGGTCTAAAGTTTGATTTGAATATTTCTTTGAAGTTGAGTTGCAGCAATTCAAATTTCTGACTACTGGTTTGAAGTTTGGCAATGACAATATGACCACTAGTCGAAAGTTTGGCTGTGGCTAAAGTTGCATTCTTTTAATTTATGACCATATTTTAAAGATAAACATTTAAAGTGTCTATTTACTGAATTTGTATACATATAAAATTCTGTATTATGTGTGTATAACTAATGTAAATCTATGTATATGGCTAAAATAAGTAAATAATGAATATAACTGGCTATTTATGTAAAGATCTCATTAATAAATTGGTCGAAGCCCAAAGTTATTAGAGCAGTATCAAAATTCAGTATTGTAGAAGTTGGTTACTGATTATGCGTTCAAATTCTCAACACCCGCCTTTGAACTTTCACTGCACAATGAAGAATGACTTCTTTGGAGCAACCTATTGAAGAAAATGACAAGACTTCAGTAGTTGCACAAGTTATTGAAACAATTGGATCACAGAATTTGTCGATAGAGGAAGTTGAGATTGATTTCCTTACAAAATTTAAGAAAATGTTATTCACCCTATGGAAAAATGTTGTGGGGATTAAAACACATAACGAAGAGAATGTAACACAAAATTATCGCGGAGATCGAGTTGAACGAGTCAGGTTATATCACGCTTGGCCAGGAAACAATGTAAAATAGGGGTTGTGTTCGATTATATTCATTTGACAAATATGGAAGAGTTGTTTTAATTGTATTTGTTGTAATGTGCCTTGCATTATTTTAAGTGCAGGTATTTTTCCTCAAAGGGTTACTGATAATCTAAGAGGTTTGCTCTTGACTATTGTCTCTATTAGTATATCAAGTTGGGTTTCTGCTGTTTATGTTGCAAAGGATATATGAAAACACTCGAGCATCATAGTCAGTTTCTGTGTGCTATTGACCTTAATTGTGAGTCACTGAACTAAAGTTTGTACTCAATCTGTTAGTTGTGAATTTTCCTCTTTTGTTCAACTATTATATGGTATATTTTTCATTGTATAACAGGTTCTTGCCAACTTAATAATGGTTAGCGTCATTGATCCTGGCATTTGAATCACCAGCCACTGAGTCCACGAGAAATGGTAGAATTAGAAGAAAAAGAGCTGTCAAAAATGAGGTAGAATTGAAATTGAAATACTGCCGTATTTGTAACATACATCGTCCGCCTAGGAGTTGCCATTGCATTATTTGTGACAATTCCATTGAGAAATTTGACCACCATTGCCCTTGGATTGGTGCATTGGACTGTTTTGTACAATTATAAAGAAAGCAATATTTCCTGAATTTGTGAACATAGATTAATAACAACTAATTAATTTTGTTTATTCCGACTTGTGCAGAGGAATTATGGACTTTATGTACTGCTATTGTCGTCTACATATTTGCCTTCTCATGCCAAAAGATTCAATATAAGTACGCTGGCAATGGCATGGGATTGATTGGTTTGGTAAAAGATTGTCCTGAGACATTGGCATTGACATGTTTCAGTTTGGCTGCTGCGGTTTTTGTTGGTGGATTGACTGGTTACCATGTGTATCTGATTGCTACAAATCAGGTTAGTTTCAGCTTCATATACCAATATCAAATGATTTTTTCTTACTAAAATATTTCTATTTTTCAATAGTGTATACGGAAACTAACAAATAAAATTTTGATGACACTAAATCAGGCGGAAAGAAAAAATTAAACTATGCATAATAATTTATTATGATTTAAAATCGATCTACATATATGATTTATCACTAATATAAAATGATAATAAATTTTTTTGAGAGAATAGTCTCCCCTTAACAAAACTCTATAAAAGACTATATTATGAATATTGTTGTTGTGAGAAAAAAACTTAAATTTAAGGATAAAACATATATATGGAAGAAAGTTTATTCTTTTTAGGAGTTATTTTTCTTCCTTCACGAAAGGTTGTCCTAATAGATTAAAATTTTTAAAGCAAAACAATAACATTGCATACAATGCGCAAGTTCAAATCTTAATAGTCTCATGGTCATTGCTGTTCAACGGGACATTCTCTATACGTTACTTGAATTTAACTTCTATTGGGTCCTTAAAAAAATAATTACACGTAATCGTCCCCAACAAAATAGGATTAGTAGCCTAAGAATAAGTAATATTATCGGTTACAATACATTGACTATATGAAATCTTTATAGTGTCACTGTATGTATCAAGTCTATGTAAAGAAAATTAATTTCCTCTTTTTGTTTTTTGCTTTTTTGTCGTAGACAGCTTATGAGAATTTTAGGCAGCTGTACGGAAGTACTAAAAATCCATTTGACAGAGGAGTTGTGAATAATATTAAGGAGATTTTACTTTCACCTTGGACGCCTTCAAGGATCAATTTTCGTTCAGAAATATATAGCTTTGATCATTTGGAACATGTCACAGAACCTTGATATATATTATTTCTAACTTATTTAATGTCACAGGATTGCATTTTTAAAACCTTCATTTTATTGTACACATCTTTTATTACATTAGTATAAGTACTGTTTCTTTGTCTTTCGGATCAAATAAATAAATAAATTGATATTATGTGAGAACGAGTATTTACTCATGTTGTTTTCTCACATTATAGGCTGCAGTTACTATTTTTAGACATATTTCTGTCGCTTAAAACTTCCATATTGTTAAGAATAGAATTCTATTTAGAGTGAATGTCTATCTTGTAGAGAGTTTTACTTTGAGGCTAAGTCATTTTTCCTCCTATAAATAGAGGGGTCTTACCCCATTGTAAATCACCCCAAAATTAAGTAAGAATTTCCTCTCTCTTTCTCTGCAATATTGCTCTTGTTCTTTATATTTTATAACACGTTATCAGCACGAAGCTCTACTATCTCAAGAATCTCTTTGAGAAAATTAAGATAATCGTTACTTCCATCTTTTCTGTATGCAAAGATGTGAAACACTGCATTTCACTTGCTGCTGATTCTATAGGGTTGCAAAAAAAAAATACCTAGTTTCGAAGTTGCTATGCATGACCACACTGATTGGATAAAAGCTACACAGGTCAACATTCTTTCCTGCTATATACTATTGTTGAGATGTATATAGGCGATGATGATAAACTCATTTTAGACCGGTAAGGGTCAATAAGGGAGTCATATCTGAGCCTAATAGGCTACTTATGTAATTAGGCTATTCTTGTAATTAGTTTATTTTCTGTAGTTAGGCTATATGTGTAAATAGACTATTTCTGTAATTGATTAGGCTACATTTGCAAAGGCTATATTTGATATATAGCCTTTGGGGTCATTTGGACAGACCTAAGGGGTCATTTTTCTTTGATAAAAATCTGAGTCTCTTCGAGACTCTTTCGGGTGCTCTCCCTTCTCTCTACTTTCTCTCTCTAAATTTCTCCGATATTGAGCATGTTTTCATGGTATCAGAGCCAGGCCCGTCCCAATTATTGTTACCGATGTTGGGCCCCCATTTATGTTGTCCACGCTCCAGAGATTTGGGCATGATGGGGGGTGTTGAGTTGTCCCACATCGGAGGGATTTGGGGTCTTTGGTCTCCTTATATGGCTTGGGCAATCCTCACCTCGTAAGCTAGCTTTTGGGGTTGAGTTAGGCCCAAGGTCCATTCTTATCATGGACAGACCATGGACAGAGGTGCACTTGTGCTGCCAAGAATGGTATTATTGAGGAAGATGATAAAAACAAGATTTATCAGTTCCTTATGGGATTGAATGAGACATATTTGGGAGTAAGGAGTAATTTGTTAATGATGCAGCAATTTCCTTCCCTTGACAGTGTTTATAATATTGTGCTCAATGATAAAAAACAGAGACAAGTCAAGTTTGTCTCTCATATCAGCCCAGACTCTATGTCTTTTAATGTTCACGCTGACAGGCCTCCTGCTGGGTTCAACCAGGGTAAATTGACTGGTTCTAATTTCAGACCTAGAGTCAACTTTGAGCAAAACAAAGGAAACTTATTTTGCAAATATTGCAAGAAGTCTGGACACTTAATTGATAAGTGTTTCAAACTCCATGGTTTTCCTCAAAACAACTCTTACACCAAGGGAAGGAAATCTGCAGCTGCTCATCTTTCTACTAGTCCTGATTATGTGTCTGATGATACAGGAAACTCAAGTCTGTCTGTTCCTCTAGGGGATCCTATTGCCAGTCAACCTGTGATACCAGGGTTGAGCAGACAGCAATGTGATCAGATTGTGAATTTGATTCAACAGACTCTTTCAAAGGATTCTAGTAATCAAGCTCCTTCTCCCATGTGTTCTGCTAATTTTGCTGGTACTATGATGTCTGAGAGTCTTGTTTCTGATTCCAAATTGTGCATGCTTACAAACATAAATTCTACTACCTGGATCATTGATTCAGGAGCTTCCAATCATATGACTTATGATAAAAATCTACTTTTTGATATTATACCCTTAGCTATCCCTTACCTGGCTTCCATTCCCAATGGTTATAAAGTAAAGGTAACTTGTACAGGATCATTTGCATTGACCTCTTCTCTTACTCTTCACAATGTGCTCTTGATCCCTTCTTTCAAACATAATTTGATTTCTGTTCATAAGTTGATGAAACAATTGAATTGCTTGGTTCTGTTCACACCAACCTCATGTCTCCTTTACCTGTTACAGGACCTTTCTCTGAAGAGGCTTCTGGATCTTGGTAAAGAGGAGGCTGGTCTGTACAAGTACTCTTGGTCACCTCCTTCCCCTTCTGCCTCTTCCAAGCCCTCTTTTACTTTTGAGCATAGTGTTTCAAATGTTTGTAATGATGAAGTTGTTTCTGATAGCAAACATTTTAGCTCAATTGTGCAATCTTCCAGTTGTAATAATGCTGCTAATGCTGATATGAACTATATTTGGCATTTGAGATTAGCTCACACTTCCTTTGCTAATATGAAACATGTTTCTGGTTTACCTTTTTCTTTTGCTGCTAAACAACCTTTTCCTTGTTCTATTTGTCCTATGGCAAAACAAACCAGACTGCCTTTCCCTGATAGTAGCATTAGCACTACTAAACCCTTCCAACTTATCCATGTAGATACTTGGGGCCCTTATCATACTTCCACTTCTCTTGGCAGTAAGTACTTTCTCACCATAGTTGATGATTTTTCTAGGGCCACCTGGACACACCTAATGGGCTCTAAAAGTAATGCCTTCCCTCTGCTTAAATCCTTTATTTCCTATGTTCAGACCCAGTTCCATTCCATGGTCCAGGTTGTCAGGAGTGATAATGCCCTGGAACTGGGTTCCAGTGCAGAAGGGATTTCCTTTTTTAGTGAACTTGGGATTGTGCATCAAACAACCTGTCCTCATTCCCCTCAACAGAATGGGGTTGTTGAAAGAAAGCACAGATCTCTACTTGAAACTTGCAGAGCTCTTCTTTTCCAGTCTGGTTTGCCTATATCTTTTTGGGGAGATTGTTTGTTCACTGCCACTTACATCATTAATAGATTACCATCTAGAGTTCTTCACTATAAATCACCTCATGAATTGTTACATGGTTCTCCTCCTTCCTATTTTCACCTAAGGGTTTTTGGTTGTCTAGCTTATGCTGCTGTCCCTATCCCTCAAAGGGACAAACTGAAGTCTAGAGCTCACTCTTGTGATTTAGATGAAGAAGTGTACATGAAACTTCCTCCAGGTTTGGTGGTATCTGATTCTGTTTCTCCCTCTTCTTCTTCTACTTCTTCTTCTTCTCTTCCTTTGGTTTGCAAACTAAAGAATCTTTGTATGGGCTCAGGCAGGCCTCCAGGCAGTGGTATGCTAAACTGTCATCTGCTCTTCATTCCAGAGGTTACAGGCACTCTTTGAATGATTATTCTTTATTTTTAAAAGGTACTCCTGATTCCCTTGTTGTGGTTGCTGTGTATGTTGATGACATTATTGTAACTGGGCATGACTGTGATGAGATTGCTGCCTTAAAAGCCTTCTTGGATGATACTTTCAAAATCACGGATTTGGGGTCATTGCATTATTTTTTGGGTCTTGAGGTTAAGCATGTCCCTGGTGGGATACATCTGAATCAGCATAAGTATGTTACTGATTTGTTGCATGCTTTTGACTGTGTCTCTGTTTCCCCTGTTGTCTCCCCTCTGGACATTTCTCTCAAACTACATGCTGATTCTGGTGATATTTTGCCCGCTCCTGACCAGTTCAGGAGTCTTGTTGGCAAATTATTGTTCTTAACCCATACTCGACCTGATATATGCTTTGCCGTGCAACATCTGAGTCAATATCTTAAATGCCCAAGGGTTCCCCATATGTCTGCTGCTATGCATGTTTTGAGGTATCTTAAAGGCACTCCATCTTTGGGTCTCTTTTACTCTGATGTTGCTGATTATTCTGTGACTGGGTACTCTGATAGTGACTGGGCAGCTTGTCCTGACACTAGACGGTCTGTTACTGGGGTATCTGTTCCTTCTCCTATTTCTGTTTTTTGTGATAGTCAGGCTGCTGTTCACATTGCTAATAACCTTGTTTTCCATGAGCGTACTAAGCATATTGAGGTGGATTGTCATTATGTTCGCACTTTGTTACACAATGGTTTCCTCAAGCTTTCCCATGTTTCTACTTCTCGGCAGCTGGCTGATCTATTGACCAAGGCTTTATCTGGGACTGCTCTCTCTCCTCTTTTGTCCAAGTTGATGGTGGTTTCCCCCCTTCAACTTGAGGGGGGGTGTTGAGATGTATATAGGCGATGATGATAAACCCACTTTAGACCGGTAAGGGTCAATAAGGGAGTCATATCTGAGCCTAATAGGCTACTTATGTAATTAGGCTATTCTTGTAATTAGCTTATTTTCTGTAGTTAAGCTATATGTGTAAATAGACTATTTCTGTAATTGATTAGGCTACATTTGCAAAGGCTATATTTGATATATAGCCTTTGGGGTCATTTGGACAGACCTAAGGGGTCATTTTTCTTTGATAAAAATCTGAGTCTCTTCGAGACTCTTCCGGGTGCTCTCCCTTCTCTCTACTTTCTCTCTCTAAATTTCTCCGATATTGAGCATGTTTTCAACTATTGAGTAGTGTAGTAATATAATAAATATTTTATTGATCTTCCTTCTGCATATATATGCTTAGCAAAGTAGATGTACTGATAAGCACGGTGTGAAAAGGCTTCAAATTTTTTTTTTTTGTCCCTATGCTTAATAGAAAACCTGCAAAATGTTGTTTATCATAGTGATCTATTACCAACTTTCAGGTCTTTATTGGCATGCGATCAAGTTGAGTCAATAGTCAATACTTGGAAATTGTCAAATGTCCTACTTGCCAAATCTTCTGTTTATACCAACGATATTATAAATGAACATGAAACTGGAAATTGTTTGTCTTGTTTAGCATGTCTATTTCTTGTTGAAAAGCATGAACTGACAATGAGTAGTCTTTAAAAATAAAATTATACTATTTTGAGTGAGAATCCCTTGGCTAAATATTGCCCAACTTTCTTGTTTACTTTTATCAAGCATCTCTAAAGAGTAAAGGCCCTGAAACCAATTTTGTCTCTGACAATAATTTTGACATCACCCACTTGGATGTGGCAGACTTCTTTGAGCACCCTGAGGGGAAAATAGATCACTTGATCGGTGATGGATCCATGGTTAAAGAAGATTGAGCAGTTTGATATTTTTATTTTTACTTATTCGTAGTAGTTAATGAATAAACAATTATCATAGTTTACATAAGTTATCTATTATTGTGATATATTTCAAATTTTATATTTTATAAAATATACCTGCTTGATACTTAGCTTTACTAGCTTAAATCAGAAAATATAAAATATAAAATTTTAGATTACACATACTATCTATATGCTTTAGTGTGATTATTTCATAAGTCAATGTTCTGTGCTAGCTAGAATTTATTCGTTTATCAAAACATTAGACTTTGTTAAATGTTAGACAAAAACAGTACATATAGCAAAATATTGTACACAATGAGTAACTAGTGTCGTAATCTTATCTATGTATACTACAGTGATTTTTGCGTTCTTCAAAGACATTGTACTATAATACTACAAATTGTTTCCTTACTATATTGCTTACAATTATTAGTATTGTACTTGTGTATATTCAACAGTTTTTGTACCCATGGCATTTATTTGTGTAGTCTACATTATGGCACATTTTTCACATGGAATTGTTGCACTGTCTAAGCTGTAACTAAAATCATATTTGTCTTAAAATTTTACAAAATTGTATGCAAATATTGTAAAATTTCTTATTAACACATTTAGACATATACATGTATAGAATTATATTTGGTGTCAATTAACAATACATGAACACGTTTTGAACTTTGAATGTATTGCAAGTTGTCACTGTGAATCAGTACTTAAGGCATGACTATGTATATTATTTTAAATTATTTGTTTAATTGATTCATGTACCACACATACGATATTCAAAGAGAAGAAATATTTCTCTCATTTAAGTATGTGTAAGGCAGATGTTACTACAATTTCTGGTAGTAGTAAATTGATTGAAGGATCTGGAAGAGCAACTATAACTCTGCCTAAAGGAACAATATTTATCATAGAGAATGCAATGTTCTCCTCCAAGTCTAAGAGGAACTTGTTGAGTTTTTAAGATATCATTCAAAATGGATATCATATTGAGACAATAGATGAGAATAATCTTGAATATCTCATCATTACAAAGAATGTCTCTGGCCAAAAGGGGGTTATTGAGAAGTTCCCATCTTTATCTTGTGGCCTGTATTGGACAAGAATTAGTGCAATTGAGGCACATTCTACCGTAAACCAAAAGGTTACTGATTCCAATACTTTCGTACTTTGGCATGATCGAATGGGACATCCTAGATCAATTATGATGAGATGGATTATAGAAAACTCAAATGGGCATCCATTAAAGAATTTAAATATTCTTTTAAATAATAAATTTTCTTGCACTTCTTGTTATCAAGGCAAGTTAATTATTAGACCATCACCAACAAAGGTTGGAATTGAGTCACCTGCGTTTTTGAAACGTATACAAGGGGACATTTGTGGACCTATTCACCCACCTAGAGGGTCGTTTAGATATTTTATGGCCTTAATAGACGCATCTTCAAGATGGTCTCATGTGTGCATATTGTCATCTCGCAACCTTGCGTTTGCAAAATTAATGGCACAAATAATTCGATTACGGGCACAATTTTCCGATAATTTAATTAAGTCTATTAGACTAGATAATGCTGCTGAGTTTTCATCCCAAGCATTTAATGATTATTGCTTATCAATTGAGATAAAAGTGGAACATCCTGTAGCTCATGTTCACACTCAAAATGGTCTTGGAGAGTCTTTAATTAAACGTCTGCAATTGATAGCAAGACCATTACTCATGAAAACGAGGCTGCCCACTTCGGTTTGGGGTCACGCCATTTTGCATGCAGCAATGCTAGTTCGTCTCAGACTGATAAATTATCACAAATATTCCCATTTGCAATTAGTTTTGGGTAACATATTATATCCCATTTAAGAATTTTTGGATATGCAGTATATGTGCCTGTAGCACCACCATATCGCACCAAAATGGGTATGCAAAGAAGGTTAGGAATATATGTTGGGTTTGAATCGCCCTCCATTATTCGCTACCTCGAAACATTGACATGGGATTTGTTCACTGCACGATTTGCAGACTGTCGATTCGATGAGACACTTTTCCCAAAATTAGGGGGAGAAGTTGGTGAAACCAAACGGGAAATTTTGTGGAAAATCCATCATTATCTCATCTTGATCCACATACCTCTATTTGTGAAAAAGAGGTGCAAAAGATTATTCATTTGCAAAGAATAGCAAATCAAATGCCAGACGCATTTACGGATTTGAAAAGGATAACAAAATTACATATCCCCGCAGAAAATATGATAGCACTATGTAATAAGTCTGAAAGAAGACAAAATTATTACCGTGAAGTTATCAATGGATATGGACGTGGCAATAGACGAAATTATAATCGTCATCATTGTGATAATGAGAATAATAAGGATTCTCAAAATATTCCTTCACTCTGTGAAAGTAATATATGTCATCAATTTGACATGAGATTTTATACAGCACATATAGATGATCATGATCCATTCATGGTGTGAATGTGACAACATATGATTTATGAATACATATTCATTATTGGAAGAATATGAACATGCTATTGGTATTGAATATACCACACTCACCTCTAGAAGGAGGGTTGAGATGATATAAGAAAATAATGTCATTATTATGGCATGAATGGTCATTGGTCACGTAACTATTGTACGCCAAAATATTTTGGCAATGTGATTATTAAAATAATGCAAGAAACATATATTGCATATAATTTTGACATGACCATAATGGTACAACTTTAAGAGCCAATTATATTATTTTGGAGAAACATAATTGATTACCAATAAGGTATTGTATTGTAGTAAGTCTCAAAGAAACTTATTCAGTTTCCAAAGTATATGCGAAGCGATTGATTATATTGAGACTATAAATTAAAGAAAGATTTGATATCTTCTATTACTACAACTTGTAGCATGATAATATGCATGTGAAAAGCTACCAGCTTTATTCTCCAATTTGTACTATACAAATAAAATAATGCCACAATAAAGTGGATGTTTATTGATATAAAAACCCATATCATAATAAACTTAGAGTTTATCGATAATTGCACATGTCATGATGTAAACCTGAATTTTATCAATATTGATAATTTATTCAATTGGCATTCGGTTAGCCATATCAATTTAAGTATGATGTGCAACAATAATAGAGAATTCACATGGGTAAATATTAAAGAACTAGAAAGTTCTTTACGAATTCTCTTATATTACTTGTTCTCATTAATTAATTGACCAACTAAAGTTGGGGTTGAATCCCATAAATTCTGGAAATATCAAAGGCAAATATGGGCCCATTCGCCTGCCATGTATACCACATATGATGCATCTATGATATGGTTACATGTGCGATTATTATTAACCTGCAACCTGGCCGGTGCTTGCGAGGTAACTTGCTCAGTAATCTAATTTCGAGCATAATTTCCAGATTTTCTATTCAAGATAGTTCATCTTGATAAGGTGGTTTACATCATAGTTGGTTTAGCAAAATAATTTATTGAGTGCCTCCACTTAATAGCTAAATTATTGCTTATGAGAACAAAGTTATCTATATCAATTTGATATACGTTATACACGAGAGTATATTATATTCTCCCCTCACAAGTCGTTCAGGGTCAGGAACCAAATAATTTCATCTTATTATTATTGATGTGCAGTGTATATTAACATGATAATGCACAAAGATGATTTCCCAGAGTTGAGGAAACAAGTTAGCTTTTCTAACATGAGGGGGAGATATGATAAACAATTAAGAAAAAGTTGCGTCGAATGGATTATCATTTGTATATCAAGATCCTCGAATAGGATAATATGAACTTGAAGTTCATAAAAAGATAATTCATTTGCAACATATTGCAAAGCATGCCATACGCATTTGCTGACCCAGAAAAAGTAACTATATTCTCATTACAAATGCTCATATTAAGTCCTGGAAAGACAAAGTCTGTGGTACGCTTAAAGCGTATAGACAAATCGGTTTCAAATAAACTTCTTGATAAAGAAGATGAGAAAATGATCAAAGTGATCATAATAAAGAGGCAAGTGATCTAGAAGATCACATGACATAACACTTCATAAAATCTCATGAGAGATTCAGGTACCTGAATATATGAATGAAAAGATCTATATATTATGTCTTTATGAAAATTTATTGGAACCGATATAAAATGTTTGTCGATGACATCTATCATAGCGCTGAGTATAGATGAGGATCTTAAGTCTATCGGACATAGACACAAAAGTATTGGCCAAATGGAAGAGATACAATTCAAGTAGAATTGATTCCATATGAAGGACATGTAATTTTGTCTATGTTGTTCAAACACTTGAAAGTATAAAGTCAATGGTATGCGCAATCAGTTTTCGATATCTTATATGTCTAGCATGACATGAAAACTTGATATGCATGTAACGTCTATTATATGGCTTATATGAAAATCCATGAAGGATTTAAGTTGCTTGAAGCATATACAATTCTTGATCTTGAGGTACCACTTCCTCGTTGCAATTTATGCACAAATGTATCTTGCTATAACTATAAGCATGATAATGTGATAGCGAGGATACCTTTATGGAGAAATTGAAGAGTCATTCCACGATATTTGTGAAGACATTATATATCTATCACGAGTTATGATTTCAAGTTGCAAATATTTATTATAGTTAATATGGCTGATTTATTTATCAAATCTCTACCAACGATCTCTTGAAAATGGTGCACAAAATTGGAATACGAAGGCTCAAGGATGTGAATTGATGCTCTCTTCAGGGGGAGTTAATGCGCGTTGCACTCTTTTTCCCTTACAAGGTTTTGTCCCACTGGGTTTTCCTTGCAAGGTTTTTAACGAGGCAACCAATAGGCGCATTTCTAAATATGTGTACTCTTTTTCCTTTTTTAGAATTTTTCCCACTGGGTTTTATTTTAGTTAAGGTTTTAACGAGGCACATTATTTATTGAGTAGACATTCAAGGGGGAGTGTTAAGAATAGAATTCTATTTAGAGTGAATGTCTATCTTGTAGAGAGTTTTACTTTGAGGCTAAGTCATTTTTCCTCCTATAAATAGAGGGGTCTTATCCCATTGTAAATCACCCCAAAATTAAGTAAGAATTTCCTCTCTCTTTCTCTGCAATATTGCTCTTGTTCTTTATATTTTATAACACATATGTTTTTGCTTTAACTTAATTTTTTTTTTCCAAGTCTGATCTGATTGTTTCTTTTTGTACACTTTTGTTCCTTTGATGAGAAAATACCCATGTTACATCACATGAATCTTGGTTGTATAGTGTAGACCATAGGCAGCCAGATAATATATAGTCATAGGTAGACCACCTTAATCACCACCTTCCATCACATGTTTCTCGGATAATATAACTGGACCAGCTGAATTTCTTTTATTTTTTTTATTTTTGGTGTGGTTCATTTCCTCGCAACAATTCACCAAACATATGATTACTTAGTCGACCTGCTAATGTACCAACTCCATTAATAATCCAAAGTAGTATATCGCTTACAGCTGAATATCAATTGATCAAATTCTTATTCTATGTAAATTACTTGACATTTAAGTTTTTTTATATGTATCACTAATCTCAGGAGTGAAACAATATCTTCTGGGAGACATCCTATAAAATTGGAGAGATATAGACAATATTAGCATAACATTGTGCAAAAATACCGTCAAATTAAGGAGATGCACGAAATTATCAGCTTCGGTAAATTTAGTTGCACCAAATGTTTACATTAATATGCATTTATTGGTTTGATTTGAACCTTCAATGAGAAATTTTTTTACCATCAGTTCGTATTTTTATCATACACATCTCTTTCCCTTCCAAAATACAAGTAGTCCCAAAAGATGAGTTATCGGATCGATCGAGTTGACTCTTGATAACTTTATCAACCAATAGATTGGTATCATTTGTTTATTAATATAAAAACTAACTTATATAAATATATATATTGTTTCATTTTACTCATTCTTCTTACCTTGATGAGAAATATGGGAAACTCCAAGTCAAATATGATACGTGTACAATGTATATTGAAATAGCGGTTTCAATAGCAGATGGGAGCACATGCAGAAAGCAGCCACCATGCCAAGAATTTAGGTGGTATAAATGGCAGCATGGCCCAAAAGCAAAATAGTAACTAGTAATTGAAAGATTAGTTGAGAGAGCTTCTACTTCAATAAAGTGACTCCCACATATTGAAGCAACGTATCTTACAATTAACTCCTTATATTTTTTTTTCTTTTTTGTCTGCAATGTCCATACTCCATAGCCACTGTTTAATTAATGTTCTCTATGGCCTTACAAAGTGACAAAAGTTGAAGAAAGAAAAAAATAAGGTATACTTTTCAAAACACTGTGACTAGCTCAAATTTACTTGTCTCACGGAAGCTATACTTAAACATATTAGTTTAATTTCTATATATAAATAAGGTACAAAATTTTCGCACTATTACTTATAGCAAATGGAGTAAATAATCTTTTATAACATGTTAAAGACACAATGTAAAATTTTCATCATACTTGAAAGTTAAATCCTATTCTCATCTTACATAAAATCGAGTCATTCTTCCATATTAAATAACATGAATTGATGAATTTAGGGTTTTTCTTAATTATATTTACTCCATTGGATCCAACATAATTGCCACTTGTTAGTTTTTCGAGAATCAAGCTAAATAAACTTAGATCAATACTTTAAAGAAGGTTATTTCATTATTCTGAGACGTCATGTTGGACGTGCGAACAAAGACTTATATTGGTAGTTGAAAATATTAGGAACCGGCATATAAAATATAGGAATCTTCTAGTTGTGTGAGGTTTTTTGAAAAAACCGTGAGGGTCAGATAATATCACATTATATTAAGAGTAGAGAAATTTTCATAAAGCACTATCTTTTAGTGGTAACTAGCTATCTATAGATACCATTTGCTATATTACGGATTAAACTACTGTATTCATGAATACAGTAGCATTTCTAGGCGTGAAATTGAGGATTACAGCTAGACATATTTTTATATTCGATTGTATTCATGTCGTAAAACATGGGATTACAGCTGGACAGATTATTGTATTGGACTGTATTTACGGCGTGAAACAAGGGATTACACTATTTTTAAATGGAAAGTGAATCAATTAACATAATCGACTCCTAATATAACTCAACAAACTCAATTACAACACACAAATTTTGTTTTTTCAGTTATAAAAAAGATTCCCAACCGAAAAATACTCCAAAAATTAATAATCTTCAGAGAAATTATATAACACATAAATTATATTAATTAAAAAAACATATGAAAAATCCATTCATGGCATATGGCGAGACAGTGAATACGATGAAATAAATCGAATACAACAGGATATATTGAAATACAATGGAAAAAAAAGACAGTGAATATAATGAAATACATGGAATACAACGAGATACATTGAATTACAATGAAAAAATAGACCATGAATACAATGAAGTACATAAAAATACAGCGAGATACGTTGAATTATAATAAAAAAATAGACAATAAAATACGCTGAAACTACATTGAAATATATTAACAGAAAACCATGTTGCTCAGCCCCAAATTATATTTCTGGACATGCTCGATAACCTTCCCATTTTATCATCAACAAATTGAACCATCTTATATTTTGAAGAGATCCAAACAAAGGCATATTCGAAAACGAGATCCAAACAAAGGCTCTTGAAATCCCTTTTTTAGGGTTAAATCCAATAGTCCATGGATATGTAGTTAAGAGATTTAGCCACTACAAGAACATAGTTATCACATATGTCGAATCTAATGAAAATATGTCTTCTTGCAAGCCATCCAATAAGGCATCGTCCTTGAGTTCCAAACTGCAAAGGCAGTTGTTTGCGCAACTGTAACATATCAAATTGTCGCCCTAGAGAGAGGAGAGAGCGTGTGGTTTTTGACTAATGGTAGGTGATGTGGGTGAGAGGAATATTGAGATTGAGCATCGTATTTTCTGGGAATGAGGGAAGAGAATGGTATGTATCAAAGTAGAGAGAGAAAGAAAATAGTGTAAGTAAATAGCGTATTTAGTGGCTTAGGGATATGAGGTAACCAAAATTAGATATTTTGCAATAAACATTAAAAGGTATCTATAGAATATAATTTTTTAAGCTGATATTTATTTAAAATAAATAAGATATTAACCTTTGTTATAGAGATAAAAATTCCTTAAGAGTATTAGTAGACTACTTTAGCACAACAAACAAACGGGTATTAAAGTCCAGGTTCAGCAGACAATATATTGACATTAGAGCCCTAATTCAGGAGGGACAAGTATGACCATTGCAGGTTGATTAAATTGTACGGACTTAGCATTTTCTTCTTACCTATACCATATATGAAACCTTATTATTAAAAATATGCATAATTCTAATTACCGCCCAATCCATATTATTTCTACAGTTTTTATACCAATCATTAAAAGCTAATTAATAGCAGTTGATCTTCCTATTTTTGCAAGCTAAATTTTAGGAGCAGAATATGCTGAACAGATTTGGCGTGAATAAGATCATGTCATATCACGGAAATCGCTCATCTTCAATTTATAAACAAATTGTGTTCGTTTTCAATCTGAAATTCAGTCAATCTACAATTTTCTACAAATTAAAAACGATTAAAAACTTCTGTAAATCTTCTGCAAAAAATAATCTACAATTTATCTACAATATCTGCAATATGTCTTCTTCTTCTTCTTCTTCGAGTTTCAATCTGAAATACAACCAAAAACAAATGTAAATCTTCACCAAAACCCCTCAAAATTGAGATATAAACTCCAAAATATATTCTCAATTATTTACAACAACGCCCAATCAAAATAAATAATGATTTTTGAAAACACAAATTTGAATTCAAAGCTTTCAAGCCTTTTAATGGCTGGCAATGGTGAAAGCCTGTAAAAAGAACATAGGTATGGGTAAAACGTGGGTGGGGCTGAGGGGTTAGGAGGGAGGCCTAAGAAGCATTGGGGAAAGGTGATTAGGCAGGACATGACTAGAATGCAGGTTTCCGAGGATATGACCGTTGATATGAGAGTCTGGAGGTCTAGGATCAGGGTTGTAGGTTAGGGGCTCCTAGAGTTCTTCGTAGTTACTGTATGATATTATTGCATGCGATTGTATTTAGGTTCCTTATGTTTAGATAATTATTTCCGCTATTTCTGCTATTTCTGCGGGTGATACTAATACTCTATTGTTATTGTTTTTGTTTTTGTTTTACAGCTGATTTCCCTTTTTCCTATGCGCCGAGGGTCGATTGGAAACAGCCTCTCTGCCCTTTTGGGTAGGGGTAAGGCTCGTCTACATATTACCCTCCCCAGACCCCACCTGGTGGGAGTATACTGGGTAGTTATTGTTGTTGTTGTTGTAATTATGGTATAGAATTAGTAATTTAGTATACCAAGTATAATTAAATCAAATTTTAAATATTGTGGATAAAAAAGTTTCATATATGATATATGAATGTAAAAGTTCCTTTAGAATATCCCTGGGATGTTTTAGGCCAACAATGCAATATATTGTTACTTTCTTTTAATACATAAAATCTTAATATTAATTTCAAAAATCAATTAAGCTTGTCCGAAATAACTTCTAAAAATGAATAAAATTAACTCGATAAATAAGAAGCTCCAAAATTGTACAATCGGAATGTTAAATCTAAAGAGTACTGATTATTCCCTTCCTCTACTTTTATCATTGATTATAAGTTCCCTCCTCTTGTCCATATGATACCTTCAGATTTCATGTGCTTTCCCCCCCCCCCCCCCCCCCCCCCCCCATAAAACTCTTTGCTTATGATGTCACATCATATTCCATGCACCATTATCATGATTCATGAATAATAAGCACAAAATCTCTCAAATAATTCTTCACACTACGTCATACAATTCACATGCATTGCATTTGTTTTTTCCCAAAGAATAGCATTTTAAAATTTGCCTTCGAACTAAATGTACGTGAAACTGTCCTTGAGATTAGAGATCTGAGTAGAAATAATAATAAATATAGGTTGCTTATTTTTTACAATAAAGCATAAACTATAACATACTCCAATGAAAATTTGTATTTATTAGAGAAAATTCCAAAAATGCATTACAAGTACAGCAGGATGATTAATTTAAGCCATGAATAATTGTAATAATTGAATTCTTTTAGCCGACACCTGAGGAATCTGTTTCGTTCTAACCCTATCAACTGAGTGCTCTTTGCTGGTCATTTTTATCCAATTAAGTTTTTTATAATTGTTCAAAAATGCTCCATTGGTGTACGACTGAAAATTACTAAATTAATATTTAGGTGGTGAGTCCTAGATGCACGTTCCCGAGGGCTTTTTATCCCAAAACGATACGTTTAACGGTTCTCTACCACCAAAAATTGCATGTGGCTGAGGATAAGTATTATCTCCCTATGCTTAATAAGAGGTCTTAAATTTGATTCTTAAAAATAAATTGCCTTTAGTAGGAAACACTTATCTTCAAAGCCAGATCTTTCATATTATTTTGGACTAATCAAATTCCAAAGTAGATACTAAACATCAGATAGAAAAAGAAAAACAATTCTCTTATTTCAGTGATTTTTGAAGTAGTTATGGATAGTAAAGGTAGAGCAATAGAATTGCGAATATTAGGATCTAACATATTTAATTTTGTGTGAATTCAGAAGTTAATATTTTTGCCTGTTTAATGACAATACTTTTAGATTAAATAAATCATAAAATGTATTTTATCCATTTCATTCTATGTGGGGATATATAGAAGTTTGCGCATTTAAAGAACAAAACTATATATACTTTTGATACATAAGTTAAATATTTGCAAAAATATTAAACCAGTTTCTTTCCGTTAACACGAGTTAAAGGAAAATAATAAGTATGTTTGTTTATCATTAAAATTAGATAACAATTGAATTTATAACGGTTTTAAGAATATGTGATTTCACTTTGCACAAATTAATAAATATAAAAATTAATGTTAGAAATTAACAGTAAAATAAAGCAAACCAATGTGATGCAACAGTGGCCCTCGAGCTAGATCGCCCTCAAACAACAGAGTATGCTAAAAAAGTATAAACTGAATCCAGAGCTTGAGAGAGCTTTAAGAGAAAAAAAAAGTAGTATATTGCTTGATTATCCATTAATATCAGCATTACAAAATGATTATGACCCTCTTTATATAGTAGATGAATTCTATTTATGGTATAATTCTAATTACATAAGCAAATCCCGTGATAGGCTAAATAACCGGTGTTGACTCAATACGTGTCGAGATTTCTGCCACGATCCTTGTCCGATCACGAATATATCGACTTTTTGTTATTCGTCCTAGAGTGCTCCCTTCGATCTCGTTTGACCTCTTCGTTGCTTCGGTCTCAATCACAGCTGGTCTCGATCGTGATCGGTGCTTTGAATCCCGCGCTTGGTACAACACCTTCATATCTCGATCTGATATAATATGGGGTCGATCATCGGCCTACCATCGTGGTCTCAGTTAATTAACAAAATTAGGTGAGATCGATTTGGACCGTATACAGATAGTCCCCTCATTTTTTGGAGTGCAACGACAAGAAACAAATTGAGTCTTCGATCTTTCCCTCGGTTTATCATGACGTAAGCATCATGACATAAGTGGCAGAGGTGACTGGAACATCTCGTCAGTACATCTCACTAGGCATTTAATGTTTGTTAGTTGATGGTCGGCCACCACCGGTACTGAACCGTCGTCTTCAACCTATAAATACATCTTTCTTCATCTTTCAAACTTTACTTACAAATCTTTTCTCTCTAATTTCCAAAATCTTTGCTTCTTCAGAGCTATATATTTTCAGATGTTTGAATTTCCTTACTTGCTCTATCACAAAACACCAAATATTTCAATCCCTCTTCTTCCTTGCTTAAAATGGCAAAAACATCTAAAATTGTTCGCGAAAGGAGACTGCTTCATCGTAAAAGTCGGCGGGCGAAGAACCAGCGACGGAGCCACGCCCTGAAGAATTTTTCGTGTTCTCAATTCTGATTTCAACGTTGAAAAGGTTTCCTTGGTGCTAGACCGATGTGAGCAAGTATCGGGATATATATATGTTCGATAACCGAAAAACTTCTCTCCCGGGTTAAAAAATATTTTAACTAGGGTAAAAAATACATGGTGGTGCCTGCTCCAGAATAGGTAATCACCACTCATGTGGAAGGGTTCTTCAGTATTTACACTTACCCTTTCGCACTGAATCCCTTGGATCCGATCATCGTAGATTTCTACTAAAAGTACAAGGTGACCCTCGGTCAGATTCATCTCTCCTTCTAGAGGATAATGATATTAATCTATTTCTTCTCGTGTAAAGTTGATGGACTTCCTTGCACCCTCGATAATCTTATATGCTTATATAGCCCATGACTCTATCAAATGGGGCTAATAGAGCTTCAACGTCAAGCCACTAAGGAACCTTTCTCGTACATAGACGAGGACAAAGACAGGGGCTAGATGGGCCGACAGAGGGGAACTTTTTCGTGGTTATATTGCTAGGGTGGACGATGTCACTGGCCTGACTGACTTGGAGGTACCAAGGAAGAGCTCGGGCAAAACTTTCTTGAGTTTCAGATTGACTAGCCAGTTTTCAGCCCCCAATGTCAATCCATGGTGCAAATGAACAATTATCATCTCGATCCCGGAGGATGCACGAGTTCTTGCGGCCCCCATAGGGATGGCTAGTTACCTTCGGAGTTTGGTCACGGTGGAAGACCAAGCTCTAATGGATGAGGTGGGAGCACCGTGTCACTTCGATGAAGCCCAATGGTCTTTGAATCGGGTAAGCCCTAACTCCTTTTGTCAATACCAGTTTCCGTACTTGTGTTTTTTCTCTTTTTGCCTAAATCTTTTTCTTCTATTTGTGTAGGCCTCGGTGCTTTATCATGAAGATTTCTTTAGGTATCGAGGGTAACAAAGCCAAAATTCAAGGGCTCAATGAGGAGAAAAACTCCCTCAAGCTTCTCGGGTAGCAAAAAGAAGAGGAAGCAAAGGGCCCCGGAGTTGAGCTTTTTATGTCTCAAAAAGAACAAAACGACCTAGTCAAGTAGGTAATGATAATATTAGAAGTTTATGACATCGGTTTGGGGGTGACAGCTAATAGTTCGATCCCACAGGTCCAGCAATAGCTCGAGATAATAGGGTAACTTCGTGAAGAAGTGGATGTCGTGAAGGCAGAGACTGTATCATGGAAGTAAAACAAAGACCATCTTGCCTTAGATGAGGAGGCTACTCGAGCTCAGTTATCCTCGGCTTAAACCCAACTCCAAGGTATGAAAGAGAATAAGTTGGCACAATTCAAGAAAATTGAAGAGCTTCAGACTCGGTTGGTCAAGGAACTTGTTGCAGCCAAATTGAGGCCGAGATAGCCAATGCAGGTGCTGAGGTAATCGTGGCCTTCTACCGGTCCGATGCTAAAACCGCTCAAGATCGTGCGAAGGAAATTTTTGGTATTGCTTAGGTTTGAGCGTATTGGGTTGCCGAGCATGCCAAGTGCCAGGCTCGAATGGAGACTCTTAGGAAATCCACGTCCATGGCTTTGATTTTATTGCCGAGATCATCATCCTTGTAAGTTCCATGCTCATCTGGTTAAGATGAAATTGGTGACTATGGTAGCTATTTGGTCATCAGTTGTCCCTTTGACTCTGATTTTTTTTTTCTAGTGAAAATGCCGATATCGGTATCACTTCATTGATTGCAAACATTTTTTAGCGGTGGGTTACTCTACGTACACCATTTTGACTCCTGCAATGTTGGGAACTTTAGAACTTGATGAAATGTTGAGGGTACTGCCCTCATGTTATGGATCCAATGCCTTCTGAGCAGTGCGTTGTACCTCATGTCGCCCTCGATCACATAGAACTTAGTTTCTTGGATGGTCCCAGCCACATTTACTGGAAAAATAATTTCTCCTTTAGTGGTTTCACTTTCCATGCTGAAACCTTTAAGTACTAGGGTTGCAGGCACAATTTGATATTGTAGGCCGAGCTGCTACACAACCCTTGACCGAATAATATTGGGTGAGCTACCTAGATCGATCAACACACATTTAACTTGATTTTTGTTCATAAGGACAGATATTACCAGTGCGTCATTGTGAGTTTGTTCAATCCCTTCTGCATCCTTGTCATTGAAAGACAAAGTCTTTTCCGGTAAGTAGTCACGAATTCGTTTTTCCCTTGTATCATCACATTGGTGCGTTTGAATATCGGTCCTTATGGAATATCGACCCTACCAACGATCATGTAAATCACATTTCGTGGATCTTCTTGCTCTTTTTGTCTGTTTGAATCTCTATTTTTGAAGTGATTTTTGGCCTAGTCACTTAAGAATTTCTAAAAGTGCCCCTTGTTGAACAATCAGGCTACTTCCTCCCTTAGCTGCCTACAATCTTCTATTTTGACCATGGGTGCCAGGATACTTGCACATTTTATTGGGTTTTCTCTGGGCCGGATTAGTCTACAGAGGTCGAGGCCATCTAGTATCCTGGGGAGGGGGGGGGGGGGAGTTTTTTGGACAAACCTTTTGGAATCAACCCCTTTTAATATTGGTGGTGCCCTTGGGTTTTGGTCGACCCTGGAGATATAAGTTTCCACTTTGTTATCGTTTTGATCTTCTTTTCCCCTGTCTCGATTTGCTTTGTCAATTCTTTGAGTATCTTTACGATAACAACATTAATCTCTGATTCTACTCCATTCAATCTCTTTGGTACCTATTCGGCTCTATGAACAACTGCTTTTTATAGCTCGAGCTCGATCCTTCTTAGTGCTTGATTCTAATTTTGGAGTTGCTCTATTGCATCTTGTTGAGTCTGCAACATTTCGAATATCATTCAAAGTCTAATCTTGCCTTCTTCACCTCTTTGTGCATTTTGATCGGTTGTTCGAGCATCTATGCGGACGCTAATGTGTAGCTATAATTCATGGTTTAGCAAACTATGTGTCTTGCATTATACATGCTTTAATAATAAATTACACTTTATTTGCGCGTAATAAAGTCTATTTTATGTATAGATGAATTGAAGATGAAAGTAGAGCAAAAGAGATACTTAAACTTGGAAAGTGTGCGCGAGAACAGTAAAAATGAGGGTCCAGGTAAAAGCCAACTCAACCAAGCTTTATCCTGGCAAGGCCAGCCAAAGGTTAGGGTGAACCAAGCTTTAGCCCGGCGAGGCCAGCCAAAGGCAAGGCTGAACCAGGCTTTAGCCTGGCGAGGCCATCCAAAGGCCAGGCTGAACCGGGATTTAGTCCGGCGAGGCAAGCCAAACGCCAGGTTCAATCTGAGTTTTGAACTTTATTTATTTCCCGGCTTAACTAGAATTTGACGTACACGTTTAGGTCTTGTCATAAACATATAAATAGACCCAAAACACCATTTTGAAGTAGTTTTGCAACCGAAGGCAAGGACATCACGTGGACAACTTTTGGAGGAGAAAATCATAGAGTTCTTCATCCCTTTTCCTTTTCTTTGTAATTTATTTATGAAAAATACTTGGAAAATTGTTACTACGAACATGAGTGGACTCTAAGTTCTAGGGTTGTGGTTGACATGACTATTATCGTTTATTAATGACATGTTCATTAATTTGGATTATCATCTTATGGTTTTTTCTTTAATTCTAGTTTTAACTTGTGAATTATTGTAGTTACCAATTCACCTCTACTATATATGCTATGCTTGGAAAAATCGTGTTTAGATTAAAGTAGAATTAGATAGAGCTTGTTTCTAAACCCATTGCTTGGGGAAAGATTTCGCGGTTAGGATAGGAATATACCTAACAGTCTTACTTAGTTAAAATATTGTATTATATTCATTCATGATAGATTCAATACCATAAGAATATAGGATTGGTATATTGTGGGCAGGTGAGTAATATTGTGGGAACATGCTATTCATATAAATGATCCGGTTAATTAGCAACCATAGATAATCTGGATTATTGACTTTGATTATTGAACTTAATAGGATTGATCAACCAACCACAAGCCTGAAATTTCCATCTCCTTTAAAGTAAAATCTTGTCATACAAAGTCGCATTCTTGATAATTAAGTTGTTATTCGTTTAATTTACGCAATAGAAAAATATCACTCTTAATTATCTTGGACAATTAATTGATTTTAGATTACTTAGTTAACGATCAATCTAAGTCTCTATGGTTTTGACATTCGACTTTTGAGTCACTTTATTACTTGATGACTACTTATACTTGCTTGTGTGTTTGGTCCCAAAAACATTTGGCGCCGTTGTCGGGGACTTAGTTATTAATTGTTTAGTTAAGTTAAGCTCTTATTCGTTATTTTTTCAAGTTTTAATTTTTAATTTGCTTTATTTGTAATAATGCAGGCTCTTCTCTTGAATGTAAAGGAGTAGAAGTGCAAATAATCTCCTTCCTCTTGATCCTGAAATCGAATGAACACTTTATAGAGTGAGGAGGGAGTTGAAGCTAGAACTATAATTGAAAGAGAGTTGGACATCGTAGTTCAGCCACAGCCAATAGAGATGGTAAGCAATGAAGAGCGTCCGGTGATAGTAGTTGCAAGGCCCAATCTAGCTCTTATGAACCAGGCAATTGTGAAGCATGACAGTATATGGTACAACTGATTCAATCCACATGGCAATATGTTGTCTTATCTCATGAAGACCCGTAGAGACACACTCAGAACTTCTTGGAAATTACAGACACTAACAATTATTCGAATGTTTCCAAGGACTATGTCAGGCTGACATTATTTAGCTTTTACTGTTGGTATAAGCTAAGGAATAGTTTCAAAGGAGCCCGCATGAGATGATCTAGCAAGAAAATTATTAATCAAGTTTTTTACCACAAAGAAGACAAAGTCAATGAGGAGCTAGATTCTTGGGTTTCAACAACGAGATAGCGAGACTCTTTGACAAGCTTGGGAAAGATACAAGAAACTACTTAGAGACTGCCCACACCATTGTCAAATTGATAAGATGTTGGGTCACACTTTCGTTGATGAGTTGGATGATGCATCAAAGATGAATCTTGACTCAGCATGTGGGGGTAGTTGCACATTAAGACCGTATAGTGAGATCAAGATCCTGTTAAATAATTTCACTGCTGATGATAACAATTGGCAAAGAGATGGGGAATCAGGAAGAGCACTTAAAAGGCAACAAGTTTTATCGAGCTCGATGAATTCTCAGCAATGAGGGCAGATATAGCGAGACTTGCAAATCATATGAACAAATGACAATGAACCAAGCACAACAGATGCAACATGTGCAATAGATGTCTACTTGGTGCGAGTTATGGTTACACAAGTGATATATGTCCCATAATCCTGAATCTATCTACTACATGGGTCAACAGTCTTGCTTAATTAAATATCGTATTATGTTCGTTCATGATATATTCAATACCATAGAAATATAGGATTGATATATTGTAGGCAGGCGAGTAGTATTGTGAGAACATTCTATTCATATAAATGATCCAGCTAATTAGCGATCATAGATAATCTGGATTAACGAGTGGAATTATTGAACTTAATAGGATTGATAAACCAACCACAACCCTAAAATTTTCATCTCCTCTGAAGTAAAATCTTGTATAAAAATTTGCATTCTTGATAATTTAGTTGTTGATTGTTTAATTTCCGCAATAGTAGATTAATAGAAAAATATCACTCTTAAATATCTTGGAAAATTAATTGATTTTGATTTACTTAGTTAACGATCAATCTAAGTCTCTGTGGGTTCGACATTTCATTTTCGAGTCACATTATTACTTGACGACCACATATACTTGTGTGTATGTTTGGTCCCAACAGACGCTTCAGGATCGACACCCAAATTTATGTTAATGGCAATATGGGAGCTGACATCGATTGGTTCCACGACTGGAGCTCCATCAAGGTTGACTGGAGGTACTCCGTTTATAGGGCGGCCATGTTTTCGTTCTAGCCATGAAGACGCCATTGTCTTTGAGTGTGGGTGCTACTTGAGAGTTTGACATGTTGTTCATGGAATCAAAGGCACTTCAAAGAATAAGCGCAAAATAGTGTGTGTTACGAAAATTGTACAAGGTAAACACTATTATCCTTAACCCAACAGTGGGCGCCAAATTGTTTACCCTTAAAATTAGATAACAAGTGAATTTATATACGTTTTTAAAGATATGTGATTTCACTTGGCACAAACTGATAAATATGAAAATTAATGTTAGAAATTAACAAAAAAATAAATCAAACCAATAAGATGAACAACTGTATCCCTCGAGTTAGATCGCCCTTAAACAATATAGTATGCAAAAAAGTATGAACTGAATTGCAGAGCTTAAGAGAGCTTTAAGAGGGGAAAATATAGTATATTGCTTGGTTATCTGTGAATATCATCATTACAAAAACATTAGGAACCTCTTTATATAGTAGATGAATCTTATTTATTGTATAATTCTAATTACAAAGGCAAATAACGTGATAGGCTAAATAACCGGTCCTAACCCGATACGTGCCGAGATTTCCGCCTCGATCCTTGCATGATCACGGATATCTCGGCTTTCTGTTATTCGATTTAGCAAGCTTCCTTCGATATGGCTCGATCTCTTTCTCGCTTCGGTCTTGATTACGACTGGTTTCGATTTTGATCAATGCTTTGAATCCCCAGCTTGGTACCACACCTCCATATCTCGGTCTGGTATAACAGAGGACCTATCCTCGCCCTACCATTCCGGTCTCGATTAATTAACAAAATCGAGTGAGACCGATTTCGATCGTATATAATATTGTATACTGGTTTTACTTGTCTCGTCCAGCTTTCTCTGTCTTAGTCATCCCCAGTATTTATTAAAACGGAATCGCAATAAAATCACACTAATTCTGCATGGATAGATGAGAGGTTAAGACCACATAGTTTTCAAATATAGAAAAAATTTTAGTCTTTTTTCCACTGACTCTTATAAAATAGGACATTTGGGGGGTAACGTAATCATAAGTTTTTATAGTTATAAAATATTTTTAGAAGTCGTTAAATACGAACCTTTTCATTTTCTCCAAATAGTAACCGTGCCATTAAACTGATGTCAAAAGACGATATTGGCCTTGAGAGCGTAGGACGGGATGTCGGTCTTCAGTTGTTGGACATAGAATAGAATCATATAACTAATGACACGTGTCAGGAAGCTCGTGAGTGGGACCCTCGAGTTAGCAGACTTTTTCAGCTTCCATGTGGATACAAAATGGAGGCTGTTACCCTGATTAATTACAAAGGTAAGGTCCTCTGGCAAAGTGAACACTAATGTATGCGGGCCACGTGTCTCACTTTCTAGGTCACTGTCACGTGCCTTTTGTATTCCTCAACCGCAAATTAGCTAATGACCTTTTAACGCATTAAGAAGGCCCAACTGATATGCTTCCTAAATTAGTTCTAATTTATGTATAAAAAAAATCAGTCGGTACTAAAAAAAATTTTTATTTAAAAATTATTTATTTTTACATAATAATTTATAGTTAAATAAGTATATGTATCTTATTTTATATCATAAGTTTAAAAGTCTTCTTTTTTTTTCTTAAACTTCGTCCAATCAAAATAAATTCACATAAATTAAAACGAAAGAAATACAATTTTCTATCCATTTGCCCTTTAGAAATCTGGGAGGGAACCCTTGAAAAAATAATAAAATTATTCATGTGTAATTTACAGGTTATAAATTCGAGTTGTGAAAGTAACTATTAATATTTTTATGGTAGACTATCTAAATTACGCCCCTTAGAATATATTCCTTTTCAGACCTAATGTGAATGCAAAATATTTTGCTAAAATCATTGGTTTAATTTCATTTCAAAGGACGAGGAAGAACTTAGTACAAATGATTGAAAACCAATATCAAGATCTGATTTGATTTTTATATTCCTTTATTAATTATACTAGAAAATGATAGACTCTACAAGATAACAAGACTTCACTATGATCCGATGCTTTCTTTGTCTTAACACCTTGTTTGGAGGTTGTTACCTATTATATTGGTATTATTACTCTAAATACGATATTGATTTTAATTGTTATTTAAATTTTATTGTATCGTATTATTAAATTTGTCATTACGTAACGATGAAATGTACCACTTTATATAATGTCCGATTTGGTGTAGTCTCGTCGTTACCTTATCTTTTTCTCTCACCTCACCCTTCATGAGAATTAAGTATTTTTATTTTATTATTTATCATACCTTTTTATAAAATATTTTTACTCTGTATCATAATTTTTCTTTATAATATTGCAAGTTCATTATTCCTATTGTTGGTGTATGATATTAGCGACGACAAACAATATAATCTTTCCAAATATTATATTCATCAAACGATTCAATACAATATGATACATTATGAAACAAGAAATTAATTATACAAACATTATACAATACTGAAAACAAGAGATTAATTATACAAAATATATGAATAACTATTTATCTGAAAATAATACGATACGTTATAAAATAAAAAATTAATTATATAAATATTATATTTATCAAACGATATAATACAATATAATAAGATAATAAAATTTTCACGGCTATCTATAATTTGCACTGAAAATAATTTAACTTGTATCAGCAATCTTATATATTTTGTCAATTATTGCTAGTGAAAGAGCCCAATGATTAAGGAGATTGGTTTTAAAAGAAAGTGGTTGAGCTAGATTACCAAATAGAGCACTACATGGGGTCATTAGGAGAAGACTTGTGTTTTTTTTTTTATTTTCCTTTTTTCTTTCTGAAAGATTGCGTTAGTTCCAAATTGTTTGAGAGTGGTGTGGTATAAGAAATAAAACGTCAAGTGTTTTTATAATTTCATTTTTTTTGGTTTTTTTAACTTTTTGTCATCACTGTTTGACCATAAATTTTTAATTTTTCATTTGAAGATGAATTTAGGAATTTTCAAAAATTTAAAAAACTCCAAAAAGTTATTTTTCAAAATTTACACTCGGATTACTCACAATAATTCAAAAATAACTCAAAATTATATTCATGTCCAAATACAACTATAATTTTTAACTACCATTTTCAATTGAAAAATAATTTCACTTTTTTTTTCTATTGAAATTCTACAATTCTTATGTCCAAACGCCCACTAGTCTTTCAAAATAAGTTGTTAGGACAGAAATTAAAAGTCAAAAATGTATTTAAGCCATTACTATTACAACTCGCACTCATGTATATTATTGGCAACTGATTTTTTTCTCCTGCATGCTTGTGAAAAAAGTTTTTTGTTATTGTTAATATTTTTCAAAAATGCGAGATGAGAGTGGACTTGTGAATATTGACGAGGAAAAAATAAACGAGAAAAGATCTAAGCCTTGAGGTTAAGCAATATCGTTTATTACCGTTTTCTGTATATTTGAAGTCAATTGAAAGTAAATGTAGTAATGCAGTCAACTGAGTTATTTAGACGAATAAACCACTTAGACCACATTGACTTTGAAATGTAAAGCGGTATAGCTTCAATGAATTTGTCAACCTAGACTATATAATAAACACTCACTTAATACTCATATATTCATTATTGGATTACATCGTTATGCTAGACGTTAATTCGATTTTGGTTTTTGTATTTTTGTGACCTAAACCATCCTAACAAATGGATATAAAGGGTTTTTAAAATAATTTAAACGCGTGAATTATACAGCAAGTCCAATTGGTAGCTATAGAAAGATTGAATTTAATAATAATGAATTTTATGTTGCAATCAGAGTAGGTACTCTCTGTTTTTCACATATTTAATACGACAATTCTAACATAAAAAGAATAAATCCCAATTACAAGGAAATCTCTAATGATATATCCCCTCTGGTTCAAAATAAGTGATTTTTTTATAATTTCATACAGATTAAGAAATTTAATATTTAGCATTAATTAGCAGTGGAATTGATTATGTTAACATTTACTATCTCACATAAATACTCCTAACACATATTCCATCACTATTTACTCCAAGGATAATGTAGGAAAAAAATAATTAATCATTCTTGAAATTTGAAAAAATTACTTATTTTAAATCACACAAAAATAAATTAAAACTCACTTATTTTGAATCGAAGAAAATATCATTTTTCTCATGAAAAATACATTGAGGCTGCAAAGTATACTAAACATGGCACCAGTTAAGTTCTTCTTTCACAAATAATGGTATATATATATATATATATATATATATATATATATATATATATATATATATATATATATATATATATATATATATATATATATATATATATATTACATTCGCTAATTATATTTAGTTCAAATGATTGAATGAGGAGCTATTTAAGTTAGTTTAGTTATTTATTTAAAAATAGAAAACAAGTAGAAACAAAACGAATTACGTAACACAAGAATTTTTTTACAAACAATGAACCCAAGTTTAAACAGTCACGAAAATATGTATCCAAGCTTTCACAAAAAGAAAAACAAAAAAACAAGAAATAAGACAAAACCAACACAAATAAAATCAAAGAAAACTACTTTCTGTTCTTAGCGGCTATATTGTATAACAAATTAATGATCATGTAATGTGTGAGTGTAATTAATTTTCTTAATACATAAAAGGAAGTTTACTAGATTAAGGCAAACAAGAGAAACAAAGTTAGGAAATTGGAAAATCATTTGCCCTTTAATAAAAAACAGTAGATGCTAAACACAGAAATACTACCAAACTTGCACGGGTGTATTAGCTAAAATTTTCCTTTTGACAAGCACGTGAAAATGAATTTAGCCTAATGTACTTACAAATGTCAAATTTTTTTTGGTATTCATCCAGTTTTCGGTACCTGCATTGAAAACCTATTAAATTCGAATTCGTGAAGGAAATTTCATATTCGAAGGAGAGGATAAAATACTCTAATAAAAATGACTCCATACCTAGGACTCGAATATGAGACCTCTGGTTACGTGTGAAAGAATACTTACCACATGTCAAGAAAACCCACGTAATTAACCTATTTTTCTTGTGAATAATAGCACATGCTAGTAATTGAAAAAGCCACTATTTTTGCCAAAATATGGAAAATTCCAGCATAATATGTGAGATTATGGAGCTTATGCATATAAATCTCTAGCATATTATGTTAGAACCCCAGCATACGGAAAGTTCCAACATAATATGATGGTTATATAACCATAAACTTCCAGCATAATATATTGGAACTCCATCACATTATGAAATCCAACATATTATGTTGGAATCTCATATGTAAAAATGTTGAACTCCACTGTCATGACCCTAAACCCAGATTCGATTGTGATGGCGCCTCTCGTGAAGACAAGGCCATCCGACGAAACACCCAATTCATTTTAAGCAATTAAAATAACACAATTTAAGTCTTTAACATGATTCAATCCCAAACAAACAGTGGAACAATACAATTTGCGAAAAAACCAAGCACGGTCCGACATCGGGGTGTCACCAGTCATGAACATCTATCATAAATCTGCAAGTCTGAAAGAGTTTACACAATCTATTACATAACTAGTATAAGGAAAATAAAAGAGGAGGGAGAAACACCGGGCTGCAAACGCCGAGCAGCTACCTAATGGACTCTGAATAGTCTGCTGAGCAATCAACCCTCACTGGCGGGACCTGAAGCTACTTAATCTGCACACATAGTGTAGGGAATAAAGTGACTACTCCAACTCAGTGAGTAGTAACAATAAATGAAGACTGAGCGATAAGAAATTGCGTAGCAGCACAACAACATGCTATAAAGAGGCAAAGTAAAACCAGTAAAGTGAAGTAAAACAGTGAAATACCATAAAAACAGCTTAGTTCAGTTTAAGCTTCTTAAGAATACATTTATAATATTTACACAAGTAAATGACAGGCATCTAGAAAAGATAAACACATAAAAACCTCCACTTGGGCACAATACCAACAAAATCAACTCTCCGAGCAACAACATGGAACTACACCAGCTCCTCGGGTTATATCTCATATCACAATGGGTACCCGCGCTCATTGGGGTGTACAGATCTCCGGGAGGATCTCTTACGGCCCAAACGCAATATCAAGTCATCTCGTGGCGTAATCACTAAGCTCTCGGCCTCATATCAAGCCACCTCGTGGCGTAAAACTCAGGCCCTCGGCCTCATAATCATAAACAATACAATACTGTTGCAACGTGCAGCCCGATCCCATAATAATCCTCATAACACAGGTCCTCGGCCTTACTTATACCAATCTTCAAAACACCTTAAACAACATCGAATCAACCAAATCACATCGAATTCCAGCCTAAGGTTCCAAAATCTTCCAAATGCCGCTTTTGATAAAAAAAGTCTATCAAATCAAGTTCGAATGACCCAAAATTTTGCACACACATCCAAGATGATACACCAAAATTCACTAGTGCTAACAAGTCAAAACTTGGTCAAACCTTTCAAATTTTAAGCTTCAAACTGAGAGTTGTTCTTCCAAAATCATTCCGATTACTCTGAAAACTAAAATCGACGATGTACATAAGTCCTAATACATCACACGTGGCTTCATGCCCGAGAACTGGCGAGCGAAGTGCAAAAGCTCAAGACAATCGGTCGAATCGTTACATTATGCTAGAATTTTTTCAAATTTTAAAGATATTTTTGTCTATATTTAATTTCACATGAAAAAATAGCTAAATTTTAACTACTTTTAAAACTATGACTATTTTTTAATTACCAAATATAAATATGGCTATTTCTCATTTTTTTAACATTTTTCTTTTGCTCCTCCATATTAATCTCTTTATTGATTCGCCTGTCACTATCCCTGAAACAAAACTGCCAAAGCATATATTCACATTAAAGAAAAAGTTAAAGAAGGAAAGGGCATTCATGTCACACTAGGACCAAAAAAAATCAAGACACTGTTACAGTTATTCAAGAATCCCCATCTCAATTTAAATAAGAAAAAATGGTCCATAGTACTGACAAGGACTGTTTGGTAAATTTGGTATATCAAACTGGGACAGTTAGCAAGTCTTCTCACTTGTATTCCAAGTAGCTTACCTGCAAAGTGTAGTACTAGTAGTTATGTATATAGGGGGGAGAGAGGAGAAGAAAGCAAAGGATAAAAGAAAGGAACAAATTACAAGTGAGAACAAGGCATCCTTTTTTAAGCATCATTTCCTATGGTTATAGCTCTTATACCTTCTTTCCTATAGCTCTAAATCTTCCTCAAAGTTTGTGTTCAAAAACTTACATAGCAGTTTTCTGTTATATTTTTGGCCAATATAGCTTCTTTTGATTTGGGGGTGTCTTTGATTTGGTTCTTTCTTTGAGTTCGACATATGGGATTTTAATCAGAAAGGTAGATTGGCTGAGCAGAATTAAGAGTCAATTACGTTGGAAATGTCTTTTAAGAACAGAGGAGTGGCAGAACCGCAATCAAGAAGTGTTATTTCTCAAAAATGGACCCTTTTTCTTTGTATAGGTAGTTTTTGTGCTGGAATGTTCTTCACCGCCAGGTAATTTAATTCACTTTTTAATGGAAATTGACATTCTTTTTTGTTATATTTTCTTATGTAAATTCAACCAATTTTTGATATCTTCACTTTTTCTTAATCGCTATTTTGAATCTGGTGGTTTAAGAGGAAGGATTATTGGTAATATTATTATTTCAAGATTGATATTATACTGCGTGTTTGAAAAAGGAGATTTTGTGGTGTTATTTCTAAACAAAATAATCTTGGAGTGTTGATGATGTTCAATTGTTACGTTTTTGAAATTTCTGAGTCTTCTATCTGATTTTCCTATATTTTACTTTTGTGTGATGGTAGAATTTACAAAATGAAATGGTAAAGCAGGTATAGATCTGTAATCACATTCTGGTTGAGATTTTACAAAACTGTATATTTTAGGCCTCAAAATAACCTTTGATCATCAATTGGCTTATTTCCCATTTCAGAATTAATGGGAAGTTCAAGCTATGTTATTCTCCCTCATTGTCCCCTTTCATCCTCTTTTCTGGCATTCCCTTTTTGTTACTGTTCTTTTTCTTTTTTACCTTTGCACACTGAACAAATACGCATACATTTTTATTCATCATCTCGAGCTGAGGGTTTTTTTGGAAACCGGTTGTCCGCCTCCGCTCCATAGAGGTAAAGTATGCATATACACTACCTTTCCCAGACTCCACTTGTAAGATTTTATTGGGTTTGTTGTTGTTGTAAATAAGGATTCAGGTATTTTGACAAAAAGGATTTGTATTTTGGAAACTATATAGTGCAAATGGTTATAAAAAAACAGTTAGTTATAGGGCATTCTAGAATATTTTAAAACTACTCCTTTGATATTGAATCACCACTTTTTACTCTAGCTTTGCAAATATTATATGTAATGATCTTTCTTTGTGAGTATAAACTCTTGAAAAATGGTATTCTGTAATAACACAAGTGTCTGATGTTGCAGAATGTGGACGGTTCCTGAAACAAAAGGTGGTATTACAAGAACAACTGCCGTAGAAGCTGAAAGACTCAACTTAGTTTCAGAAGGTTGCGATACAAAATTTGTGAGTATTTCTGTTCTAATTTTTTTGGTTGAAATCTCCAACTTGAGCCGTAATATCTTGTTTAATCCCCATACTAGATGCCTTAGATAAGACAAGAGAGGTTGCTCTGATGATAAGCAACCCCCACTTCCAACCGAAAGGTTGTGAGTTCGAGTCTTCCCAAGAGCAAGGTGAGAAGTTCTTGGAGGGAAGGATGCCGGGGGTCTATTTGGAAACAGCCTCTCTACCCAAGGGTACGGGTAAGGTCTGCGTACATATTTCCCTCCCCAGACCCCACTAAGTGGGATTATACTGGGTTGTTGTTGTTGTACTAGATGCCTTAGATGTTATCTTGTGTTGTTTCAGTTGCAGCAGAAAGATGTAAAACTGGTATCCAAAGATGTTTTCGGAGAAGTTTCTAAGACACATCATGCTCTTCAGTGAGTTCTGCTCAACACTTTTTTGTCTTTCCTGTTATTGTTTAGTGTAAGTTTTAATTTTCTATGGCTGCATATTTTGTACAGGACACTAGACAAAACGATTTCAAATTTGGAGATGGAGTTAGCAGCTGCAAAGGCCACTCAGGAGTCGATTCTTAACGGTGCTCCTCTATCACAAGACATTGAGAAGGGTGATTCGCCTAGAAAGAGAAAATATTTTGTGGTGGTAGGAATAAATACTGCATTTAGTAGCAGAAAGAGGAGGGATTCAGTTCGTGCGACATGGATGCCACAAGGTTTGGACTGTTCCATTGGTGTTTTCCCCTTCTAGTTCATGAACTCTTCTTGTGGTCGCCATTCCTTCTGTCCGGTATCTGACCTTGTCAATAATATCCTAATAGGTGAAAAACGAAAGAAGCTGGAAGAAGAGAAAGGAATCATCATGCGCTTTGTCATTGGTCATGGGTAGGTACTTAAGAAGTTGCAAATGTTTAGCGGGTATCTGCAGATGTATAGACAGCATAGACTTTATGACCACTGACTAATAAAGCTATAAACTTGTCGTGCAGTGCCACATTAGGGGGTATACTGGACAGAGCTATTGAAGCTGAGGACCAAAAGCATGGTGATTTCTTGCGCTTGGTAATCCTCTCTCTATAATTAGCTCAATATGTACTAACTCTACGCTTTTTAAATTCTCCTTATACATAAGAGTTGGTGACATAACTCTGCTGCCTTGGAACAGGATCACGTCGAGGGTTATCTAGAATTATCTGCCAAGACAAAGACTTATTTTGCTACTGCTGTTAAGCTATGGGATGCAGATTATTATGTCAAAGTTGATGATGACGTCCATGTAAATATAGGTAACTGAATTTGTGACATTTTTTTTCCACATTGGCAATAGCATAATCATCTTACATGTCTTGCTTTACCATAATAAATTAGTAGATAGTAAATGTTTTCGAATACATCCTAAGAAGAAGCTGCTAATGTTTGTTCAAATTTACTTAACTCGTTAGCGCAAATATGAGTTGTGTTCCCTGAATAGTTTGTTCTTTGCTAGATCAAGCTCATTTTTCTATTTCTATTGCAGGTACACTGGCGGAAACACTGGCAAGGCATCGTAAGAAGCCCCGTGTGTACATTGGGTGCATGAAATCTGGTCCTGTGCTAGCTCAGAAGTAAGGGTTTTATTTTCGAAGTGAATTGAATTTCAAATTCCATTCACTTTATCATCTTATAATTTTCTATTGAACAGGGGAGTACGATACCACGAACCAGAATATTGGAAATTTGGGGAGACGGGAAACAAGTACTTCCGTCATGCCACGGGCCAAATATATGCCATTTCAAAGGACCTGGCCTCTTACATATCAGTAAACCAGTTCAGTATTTTTCTTTCTGTCTATTTTCTAATTAAATGGATTATAAACACAATCCAAATAGAATGGTTTCCTCCCTTTTTTTTTTGAAATTCTGATCATAATCTTCTCGACGCTTGCAGGCATGTACTACATAAATATGCCAATGAAGATGTTTCACTGGGAGCTTGGTTTATTGGACTTGATGTGCACCATATAGATGATCGCAGATTATGTTGTGGAACCCCACCAGGTAAAGCTTTTTCCTTTTTATTAGTTTATCTCCCTCAAATTGTTGGCCGAGAGAGATGGAAAGGATGAGAATCATGTGAAAAGCTTGAAAATTCATAGGGGAAGTTTTCTTCAGAATTACGAAAGCATATTTGATTAATTGAAGACATTCAAATAGATGCTTGAATTCCAAGATCAGGATCTGTAAATATCCTCACATTTCTGGTGATAATGCGCGAATGTTTAACTGCAAAAAGATCAAACTTTCTTATGTGAAATGTGATTGCCCTATGTTCAACTTAGTTAATTCATTATGTTGAAACTCGTAAACCTATTAAATTTTGTCTTTCTGTGATCAACTAGTAATATTAAAAGCATGACACTTTTGCTGCAGATTGTGAATGGAAGGCTCAGGCAGGCAACATATGTGTTGCTTCATTTGACTGGACCTGCAGCGGGATATGCAGGTCCGTTGACAGATTAAAGGAAGTCCACAGGCGCTGTGGGGAAGGGGAAAACGCTTTATGGAAAGCTGCAATCTGAGCACATGCATTTATTCCAAACTCAGGAATTGCTCGAGAGTACAGATATACATGTTATACACACGGATGGATGAATAGAAGGATTGCGGGGAAGAGAAAGAGGGGAAATTCTAAAGAAAGAGGGCCAAGGCCTAGCTGTAACGTTCTCCATTTTTGTAGAGAAGAACGGCTGCCAAAGCAGTCATGAGAAGCAGGCAATGGCTCTCACCACTCTTTTCTTCTTGTTACCGCTAGGCTGAGATGTAAGTCATAATTCACTGGACTACAAAAATCTTAATAAATGTAAGTCATTTTTTTGGCTCCCTTGCACCAACTAGTATACTCTTATATTTGCTGAAATGCGTATTGATCCTGGGATGGTCTATTTATTTATCCGTCGTATCCAAAGGAATGATATTGCCAATACTTCACTGAAAGTATATATGGTAAGGGATCCATTAATAGGCGGTATTAGTTGATGTTTCAACTAGTAATAGTTCAAAACAGTAGTCTTTTATTGCAGGTCTCTCTTAAATGTACACATTTGTCAAATCAATTGGAATGATGTCTAAATTCTTTCACAATGGCATTAAATTGGAAAGAACCTTTTCAGATCTACAAGGGAAGTAGAGGAATAGATGGCATCACTTCCTCTGGACTATGAAGACTAATAGTAATAAAGTTCTTTTCATCCCTTGAGGGATTGTTTGGTTGGAATAGGGCTATTGCCGGTATAAGTTATGTTGGAATAAGTTATGCTGGGATTGTTGTTTATTCACTGTTTGGTAAGTTGTATTAAGAATGACAATTGTATCATTTCTAAGAAGAAGGTATAAGCTATACAGGTGCTAATTACCCCATCCACTATAAGGTATAAGTTATCCCGGTGTTAAAATTAACACCGAGATAACTTATACATAATTTGCTAACCAAACAGAGTATTAAGGTAGTATTACATTTTTATACCACCCATATACCTTCTTATACCTCATACTAAATGTATTATATCCTCCTTTATTCACTTTTACTTATCTAATATTCTAAAAGTAGATTTTTACTTTTACTTGTCATTTTTAGCATATCAAAAGAATATAATTTTTTTCTTTCTATTACACCCATTGTATTAATTACTCCTTAAAATTATTTTCTCAAATTTATTAAGTAATGCATCAATTAATATGGGTATTATAGTAATTATCCACTTCATTTATTAGTTTTTAAGGAGAATACAAAGTCCAAAATAAACAAGTAAAAGTGAACTGAGAGAGTAACATTTTCATGATTTCATCCCTTTCTCTACATTATCCAACATTAAAAAGAAAATTAGAAATGACATAAGAGTAAATTACTCATTCAGTCCCTAAAGATCAACTGAAGTTGCTATCTGGTCCCTGCTATTTAAAAGCTAAATGTATAGTAAAACTAATAGAACATGGGGGGCAAAAATAGCTAATAAGAACAAAAGGATTTCACGTGGTTGTATAGCTTGTAGTAGCATAAGCTTAAAATACTCATAGGTTGCCAGTCTTATTTTCTAACCGGAAAAGGTCCAAATATGCTTTTGTACTATATTATATCGAACACATTTATCCTTATACTTTCGCTCATATATGCTCTTACCATCGCATAATTGATCCATGCCTTTTTCGAAACTGAATTCACGCAAACTAATTAGCTTTTTCTATAATTGTATTAAAGTGTATTACAAACACTATCTCCTTTTTATTAGTACTTTTTTTCTTTACCTTTCTCTTTTCTTTCTTCTCTCCCCCCTTTCTCTGCCCCCCCCCCCCCCCTTTCTCTTTCTCCCATATCCGATTTTCTTAACTATCGATGCCTTTTCTATTTTCGTCGCTAATCTTACGTGATTTTATTCCTAAAATTCAGTCTACACCACCAAAACCTTCCAAGCGTGAAGGCTCTAGTTCTTCTGAAAAAAATGAGATGAAAATTGACGAAGAAATTCTTTTGATGGTGTTGATTTTGTGAAGGTATGATATGGTTCTTCAGATTCTGAAGGTGTTGTTCACGGTGTAGCTTCAGATCGAAGGGAAAAAGACCTTCAAAATCTAAACAATCATATCATACCTTCACCCAGTTAACACCCCCGAAAACATTTCTCCGACAATTTTTATCTCCTTCAAGTAAGAAGAACCTGTGGGGTTTGAGATAGTAAAATTAAGAGGAATTCATGAGTTTTGTCAAGTTAAATTGGTGACGAAAATGGAAAAGGCATCAGCAATGGAGGAACTCAGATATGGAAGAAAGAAAAAGGAAAAAAAAAACAAGAGAAGAAAAGAAATAAGAAGAAAAAAAAGAGAGAAAGGTAGGAAAAAAAGTACTAATAAAAAGGAAATAGTGTTTGTAATGCATTTTAGTACAATTAACGAGAGAGCTAATTATTTTGCGTGGATTCTATTTTAAAAAGGGCGTATATGGACCAACTATATAATTGTAAGGGTATATATGAGCTAAAATATTAACGAAGGACAAATATGCTCAATTTCGTACTGTAGAAGGGCATATTTGGACCTTTTCCATTTCTAATAAATTATGGGAGAATTACATCCCTTAACACATGCCCCAACAATGTGACGACCCGCCTCGATATTTTTTCTCTATCTTCTACTCCTTTATGCCTCATTATCAGTGTCTTGTGTGAACGAGTTGGTTTGGATTGATTTTAGAGGGAAATGAGACACTTAGCCTTTTTAAGGAAAGCTTAGTTTGGGAAAGTCAACCGGATGTTGACTTATGTATTAGAGGACTTGGATGTGATTTTCGGGATTCGGTTAGCTTTGGGAGGATGATTTGTGACTTAGGAGTGTGATCATAAGTGATTTTGGAGGCCCGGCGTAGAATTAGGCTTGAATTGACGAAGTTAGTAGTTTGGCGATTTCTGATTGATAGGTGAGATTTTAATCCGAGGGTCGGAATGGAATTCCGAGAGTTACTGTAGCTTCATTATGTGATTTGGTATAGGTGTACAAAATTTCAGGTCATTTGAAGATGGTTTGGTCGGGTTTTTGATCGAATGCGTATTTCAGAAGTTTTAGGAGAACTTATGCTTGAATTCAATGCGAATTGATAATTTTAATGTTGTTTGAGGCATTTTGATGATTGGAACAAGTTTGAATGATGATTTAGGATATGTTGGTACTTTTGGTTGAGGTCCCGGGGGCCTCGGGAGAGTTTCAGGTGGTCAATCGGACCATTCTTAGGTTTGAGAATTGCAGAAAATTTCATCAGTTGTGCAGGGTATTTTGGTCATCGCGATCGCGAGCCTAGGGCCGCGATCGCATAGAAGGATTTTGGCAGGCTGGAGTTTTGTTCTATGCCTTCGCGATTGAGAGTCCGCGATCAGGGAAGGTGAGTTTTTGAAGCTTCGTGTTCGCATGGTATAGTCCGGTTCGCGTAAGTTGAAAAGTTAAAGCATCACGTTCACATTTGGAGGTTCGCGTTCGCATAGCAAATTTTTGGAGGTTTGGAAAATTGCTCTTTACGATCGCGTTCCTGGGGCCGGGATCACATTGAATAAATTAGAGCTTGGCAGAATAGGTTTTAAAACATATGGTTCCGCGAGGTTAAGTTATTTTTCCATCATTTTTGAGCATCCTAAAGAGCTTTTGGACAGAAATTGAAGAAGGTTTTGATTGTGGGTGATTGGAGGTAAGTCATATGAACTAAAAACACGATTATTATGTGAAATTAACCTAGAAATTCATGGAAATTAAGCCTAAAATGAAAAACTAGGGCTTGGAAATTTGAGATTTTAAATTGGAATTGGAAGGGTCATTTGAGCTCGGATTTGAGAATTCTTGATATGTATAAACTCATGGTGAGATAATGATCCTGTTGATGTAAAAATTTATGAGTTTCGAGAAGTGGGCCCGGGACTCAGGTTTTGCCAATTTCGGAATTTTTGATATTTTTCGATTATTTTCGATTGGGTATTATTTCCTTGGCATATTGTGACATATTCATTGTGATTTTGGATAGATTCGACGCATGTGGAGGCCGATTTGAGGGGCAAAGGCGTCGCGATCTAGAGATTTTGCTGGTTCAAGGTGAGTAATGATTGTAATGATATTTTAAGGGTTTGAAACCTCGTATTTGCATATCGTAGTGCTGCATTGAGGTGACTTGCACACCGGATAGCAAGCGTGGGGTAGAGCACTGTCGGGGATTGTTGCTTAGTCCGTCCAAATTGATGAATTTACTGCACATTTGACTGAAATTCACTTGTTATCATCATAATTTGGGCTGATTGCCGTATTTGGGCTTCGTGCCAACTATTTGGACCCTTCGGGGTTAGTTGACGGTTCCTCACTGTTTTAGTGCTGTACTTGAACTCAGTCATGTATTTTTCATTGTTTTCAAAAGCTCAGCCAAGTTTACTCTGCTTTAAAACATGAAATGATATTCTAAATAATATTTTGGGCTGAGCATCATGTTTACTGTTGCACGAGTGGCTTATGTGATTTTGTTGACTGAGTAAGGCCGAGGACCGGCATTATGCGGTACTTTTGGATCGGGCTGCACGCCGCAACAACATATATATATATATATATATATATATATATATATATATATATATATATATATATATATATATGTATATATATATATATATATATGTATATATATATATATATATGGATCGGGCTACACGTCGCAACATTTTTATACTAATGTTGATATGAGGTCGTGGGCTTAGATTTGATGCCACGAGATGGCTTGATATTGTGCTTGGGCCGTAAGGGTCCCCTCCTGGAGTCTGCACACCCTCAGTGAGCGCCGTTGATAATAAATTGATCGGGCTGCATGCCGCAGCGATATGTGGATCGGGCTGCACGCCGCAGCGATATGTGGAGCGGGCTGCACGCCGCAGCGGTACCGGTACTGTTTGATGTGTTTATATTTTCTTATTTGTCTGCTATTATCTGTTGTTTTGTGCTATTTGTTGCAATATAGACCTGATACTATGGCATTCCTTAATAGCTGAGTGTTGTGCCCGAGGGGCTGATACTGTTCTGAGCGATTGATATTGAGCCTGAGGGGCTGGTACTGTGTTGAGATATTGCCCGAGGGGCGAACTTTTATGTGCTCTTCTTGCATATATACTTGCCTTTTTACCTGTTATACCGTGATATTTGTGCCCGAGGGGTGGATTTTCTGTGCTTATCGGCTCTAGCTGTTTTGAAATCATTTCGTAACCGTTGAAAGGATCATTTTCAAAAGAAATTTAAACTGAGCCAAGATATTTCCAAAGATTTCACAGCTTCACTATTTTTCTCAACGGATTGTACACTGCTTCTGTACAACATAATGGTTTGCTTTACGTGATTTCTTGCTGCTCAATTGATATTTACCTTTATTACTCACTGAGTTGGCATACTCGCTTTACTTCCTGCACCTCGTGTGCAGATGCATGTATCTATTCACCTGGTAGCGGGTTTGGGCCGATCAGAGGCGGAGTTATATGAGCTAAGGAGGTGACTACCGGCATTCATGGCACCATTTTTCCTCTCTTTTGTTCATTACTATGGTTTATAATATTTTACCTTGTAGTTGTCTTACATTCTTATGGATGCTCGTGACTTGTGACACCCCGATTAGGGAAGTTTTGGGTTGTATTTCCTTTAATTAATATTTTAAAGTCATACTTAAGGTGCTTATTTATGCTTAATTATTTTGAAAAGACGAGTTGGATTAGTTGGCTGACCTAGTCTTCGCAAGAGGCGCCATCACGATCAGTGTGGGGTTTGGGTCGTGGCAAGTTGGTATCAAAGCCTATATTACTAGGTCTCACGAGTCATGAGCAGGTTTAGTAGAGTCTCGCGTATCGGTACGTAGACATCTCTATTTCATCTCGAGAGGCTGTAGAACCTTTAGGAAAACTTCACATTCTTGAATTCTTATGGTACGTCCTTGATTAAGCTTGAAAAGTAGCTCTTGAAATTCCTCTCACGAGTTTTTGTGCGCGCATGAGCGCTCAGTATCAGAAGCGCCTTGATGGCTTGTTTCCCCGACCAAGGGGCGAGATGTAAACTATGTGAGTTTATATTGGGCAAGTCCTGTATCAGAAGTTCCTTGATGGCTTGTGATTCCCTGATCAAGGGGCGAGATGTAATCCGTGTGAGTTTATATTGGGCCATTCTGGAGGACTTGAGGCCGTATCTTGGCCTATGGCTTGAGCATTGAGGTGATGATTGTTAGAAACACGTTCTCAATGCAATATACTAAACGTGTACTCTTTTGTAGGTTTTGATGAATGACAAACGAAGCAAAAATTGATATATGACGGAATTCAAGTACAAGCGCACAATGGTTGCGAATAAGATTGAAGTTCAAGATATAGCTTTTAATTGTTATTGAGTTGTTCTAAATTGTAATCTCGATCCTATAACTTGACTCATAGTATGGCCTCTCTCATAAAACTATTTTCCAAAATCATGCATATTTAATTCTGTGTCAAAAAGATTTTAAATCATGCATATTTACATTAGACAAAATGTTTTCTAAACATGCCTAAAAAATCTGGGCTAAAATAATCGATTATGTACTTATGATAATCGATTGTTTCTGAGCCAAGACTGCATGACAATCGATTATGAATTAATGGTAATCGATTGTGAGTAAGACAGTGAACATCAGGTTTTTCCAAATCTGCATGATAATCGATTGTGAACAAATGACAATCGATTGTTGTTGAGGTAAAGTTTTTCAATACTCAAAATAATCGATTATGAACTAATGGTGATCGATTGTGTTGAGTTGATGTCTTCCAGTGATTTTAAATTTAATTAAGTAATCGATTATGTCTTTAGATAATCGATTATCACTGAGACAGTAAGTTTTATGATTTTCAGAAAATAACAAGTAATCGATTGTTGCAAAGGACAATCGATTGTTGAAGCTGTCCGTTGTCAAATGATTTTCAAATACCATAAGGTAATCGATTATTGATTCTAGATAATCGATGTTCTGCTTAAAATCTGGAAATGATTTTTAGAACGTTGCTGAAGTAATCAATTATTGATTTTATATAATCGATGTTTTGCTTAAAAATCTGGAAATGATTTTTAGAACGTTGCTGAAGTAATCGATTATTGATTTTATATAATCGATGTTTTGCTTAAAATCTGGAAATGATTTTTAGAACGTTGCTAAAGTAATCGATTATGAACTTAGTGTAATCGATTATCTGATTTTGAATATTGCCAGTAATCGATTATAGATTATGTATAATCGATTGTGAAGCGTTAAATCTGGGATTGATTTTCAAACTGACTGGCAGATAATCGATTGTTTGGTCTTAATAATCGATTATCACTGAGTAATTTCAGCAACTCTTAATTGGCAATTAGACAACGGTTGAACCAACTTTTTCAACTATAAATACAGCTTCATTTCAGTGTTTTAAAAACAACAACATACACAAACTGATCATTACATTGCTATAAGCTTTCATTCAATTGTTCTTCATTTTCTACTCATTTCATAAAGCTTTTGAGAGCCATATTATTGCTTAAAGTTGTTGTGATCTTGAACATATTCTTTTACTCATATCTACTCAATAAGGAGTACTTTAGTTAAGTGAGTGTCCAAGTATTTGATATACTTGTAAGAGAATTGCGATTCTCTTGTTTCAAGGAACTTGCGTTTCCTTGGGTGAAGTCTTTGAGATTGCGATCTCCGAGCAACTGTTTGAGGCTTGTGTCCTCAAGTGTGTAACGGTTTGTTGAGCACCCTTAAGCTTAACAAGATAGTGAAAAATCTCGAGAGAGTCTCTCGGGGACTGGACTAACCACGTTGGTGGCCAACCAGTATACATCTTTGTGTAAGTTTATTTTTCTGCATTTATTTTACTTCCTGCAAAGTTTAAATTCCGCAAGAAAACGCTAAATTCTATTAATACGCTATTCACTCCCCCTCTAGCGTAAAGCGTAGTTTCTAACAATTGGTATCAGAGCCCAACTCTCTGAAAACTTAACCGTTTGAGAGAACCATCCATGGCTTCTACTCTTGACTCTTTTGCAGGAATTGAAGAAGGACAATGCTCTACACGACCTCCTCTAATCAACGGCACAAACTACTCATACTGGAAGGAGAGGATGCAAATCTTTGTGCAATCAAATAGCTTCCATTTGTGGAAAGTATTCACCAATGGAAACCAAATCCCAACCAAGAAGGTGGAAGACGAATGGGTTCCAAAGACCAAAGAGGAATATACCGCGGAGGATATTCGTAAGGTTCAAAATAATGCCAAAGCTATAAATTTATTATATTGTGCTGTTAATGCTAACGACTACAGGAAGATATCATGTTGCAAAACAGCAAAAGAAATGTGGGATAAGCTTGAAGTGACATACGAAGGAACCGACCAGGTACGAGAAGCTAAAATTGATTTCTTAACTCACTCTTATAAACTATTCCACATGAAGGAAGGAGAGAAAGTAGACGAAATGTTTGAGCGATTCTCAATGATCGTGAATGATCTACACGCCCTCAAAAAGACGTTTACGGATAGAGAACTTGTCTGGAAGATCCTCAGAAGTCTCACTCCGGCATGGCGATCAAAGGCCGATGCAATCCAAGAATCCATTGGCATCACAAATGTCACAATTGACGCATTAAGAGGTAATCTCAAAACCTATGAATCAACTATACTTAACCCGTTTGTTGATGATCAAAGAAGGCAAAGGATTGCTCTAAAGGCTAGCCAACCACAAATTGATGAGGAAGGTGACAACGAGTTTGGACTCGTTATCAAAAGGTTTCAAAAATTCATGCGCAAAGAGTATGAACGCAAGAACAAAAAGCAAGGCGATCAACTAAAATGCTATGAATGCGGAGAAACCGGGCACATAAAATCAAATTGCCCTAACATCAAAAAGGAGAAGAAACCCTTCAAAAAGCAACGTGCATACATCTCTTGGGGAGGAGATTCCGGAGATGAAGCAAGCGAAGAAGAAGACGATGAAGCAGCAAATTTATGTCTCATGGCTCAAGAAGACGGCAAAGACGAGGTAAGTCAAATCTCTTCTCAAAATTTCTTTACTCTTGATGAAATGAGAAATGCTTTTGATGAACTATATGCTGAATTTATCAAAGCTTCAAAAACTGTCAAAAGTGTTAAAGAAAGCGCTTCTCTAAAAGAAAAAGATTTTCAAACACAGCTTTCATTAAAAGAAAAAGAATTAGAAAAACTGGTTTTCGAAAATGAGAAGCTAAAAGAGGAAAACAAGTTTTATGGAAAAAGAAGTGCTGATAAACCTGAAGGTTCTACTAGAAACTGTTCTTCTTGTGTGCTTCTTAAGAATGAAGTAGCTAGACTTAAAGGCACATTAGATAAGTTTAATTCTTCGCATAAAAACTTGAATGATGTGCTTGTTAATCTAAAATCAACTAAACATGGAATAGGATTCAAGAATGAAGAAAAGGTTGGTGCTAAACCACAACAACCTAGAGCTCAACCCAGGACTAATAACCAAAATGCTTATCCTAGAAGTAGAAATCCTAGAAATAACTTGCATGTTAGACCAAATAGTGAAAATGCTAGAAGACCTAGAAATGATGCATATTTTAGGCCAAACCTTGAACAATTTAGAAGACCAAGAAATGACCCTCCACCTAGAAATAGATATTCTAGAAATGATGCATATTTTAGACAAACTTGTGAACCTCCTAGAGCTCATAATAGGAGAAACAATGGTGTTCAAAGTAGAGTAAGCAACCTTCATTCATCTAGTTACTATGTACCTAGAAAAATGCATAATCCCAACGTGACTTGTCATTATTGTAGACGTATTGGTCATATTGCTCCCGCTTGCTTTACTCGTCATAGACATATAAATCAATTGCATCATTATAACATGCCTAACCCTCAAGGACCCAAGATGGCATGGGTACCTAAAGAACATTAATTTGTTTTGTAGGTGTGCTTGAAGGGATCAAGTGTACTATGGTACCTTGATAGTGGATGCTCCAAACACATGACGGGAGATGAATCCAAATTCCTTCAACTAGAGCACAAAGAAGGAGGAAGTGTCACATTTGGTGATAACAATAAAGGAAAAATCATCGGCATTGGTTTGGTCGGTAAGGACGAAAACTCCTCTATTAAACATATACTACTTGTGAAAGGTTTGAAGCATAATCTCTTGAGCATAAGCCAATGATGTGACAAGGGAAATCTTGCTCTATTTAATTCGGATGAATGTCTTGTATTTAGACGTAGTGATTTCAAGATCATACTTCGTGGTTTTAGAATTGATAATATCTATATGGTTGATCTTGCAAACTCCTCACCCGAATATGTTGATTGTTTAGTAAGCAAAGAGGATAACTCTTGGCTATGGCATCGTAGAGTAGCACACATGAACATGCATCTTTTGAACAAGCTTCTTTCTTAAAACTTAGTAGTTGGTCTTCCCAGTTTAAAGTTTGAAAATGATTCTATTTGCGATTCTTGTCAAAAAGGGAAGCAAACCAAAGCATCTTTTAAATCCAAGAATATTGTTTCAACGTCTAGACCTTTGCAATTACTTCACATGGATTTATTTGGTCCCTCTCGTATTGAAAGTCTTGGTAAAAATAAATATGTTTTTGTAATTGTTGATGACTTTTCTAGATTTACTTGGACTCTATTTCTTGCAAATAAAAGTGATGCTTTTCAAAATTTCAAGTATTTCCTTAAGCGTGTTCAAAACGAAAAGGAATCGACCGTCACTTCGATTAGAAGTGATCATGGGGGAGAGTTTGATCACAATCTCTTTGCGGATATTTGTGACGAACTCGGAATCGAACACACCTTTTCCGCTCCACGGACACCACAACAAAATGGGGTGGTGGAAAGGAAAAATAGGTGTCTCGAAGAGATGGCAAGAACCATGCTCGACGAAGCTAAGATTCCCAAATATTTTTGGGCGGACGCCGTGAGTACCGCTTGCTATGTTTTAAATAGAGCAGCAATTCGGCCGATACTCATGAAAACCCCATATGAACTTTATAAGGGTAGAAAATCCAACATTTCTCATTTACGTGTTTTTGGTTGTAAATGTTTTGTTCATAATAATGGGAAGGACCAATTGGGTAAGTTTGATGCTAAATCGGATGAAAGTATTTTCATTGGTTATTCCTCACGTAGCAAAGCATATAGGATCTTTAACAAAAGAACCCAAATTGTGGAGGAATCCCCTCATGTTGTGTTTTCCGAAGATAATACTCGCTTGGCGAGAAAGGAATCCGGTTTTGATCTTGCAGGTATCTTGGATAGCTTGAAAGATAAAATCCAAGAAGAACCTTCAAAGGAAAACAAAAATGAAATTGGGGAACAACCAACGGAAGAAGCGCCACAATTAGAAAAAGGAATAAATACGCCTAACGAGTGGAGAACGATCAAGGATCATCCTCTCGAACAGGTAATTGGCGATGTTGGAGAAAAGGTAAGTACCCGAAACTCTCTTAAGAACACTCTAGGACACAATTCTTAAGAGTTCACGGCATTACTTGTTAACACTAGTGTAATTTATTAATTTCGCTATAAATTACTAACTTGAGCGTCAGAGACGTTTAAATCTATTTTGCAGGTACCACCCCAAAGGTAGGGGGAATTATGAAGTTTTAGCACAAAATAATCGACTATTTCAAGCCACTAATCGATTATTTTCTGTGCAGTACATCGATTATCAGTATTAATAATCGATTGTTTATGACTGATTATTACTATTATGCATCTGTGTTTAATTTTTTACTTCCTAAATTGCATAATCGATTTCCGCCTCAGTCATTCAGCAATGCTTTCTACAACAATCGATTATTTTTTCATACAATCGATTATTTGACAAATTCTGATATTCTCCAAGTTCACTGTATCAAATTAGTTCCCTAAATAATCGATTACCAAGAATTGACAATCGATTACTTCATATTAAGTTTTTGTTACCGTTTGGCTCCTCAATCGATTCCTGTCAGGTCTTAAATGCTCCATAATCGATTACCAAAATTTAACAATCGATTATTTCAGTTCAATAATCGATTATCTAACGGTCAGTAATTTTAATTCTTACCGTTTTCTGACTGCTCCTAAACCAAAATCTCAGCAAATGTCTCCATTCAATGCTTGATAATCCTTTCCTCTATAAATAGGCATCATAAGAGCTCACATTCACCCACTCAAGCACTATCTCTAGTATTCAAAAGCTAAATCTCTTCTATTTTCTTTGCCAAATTCCAACAGTCTTTCTCCTAACATGTCTGGACGATCTTCAAAACGTTCCCGATCCAAACATGGCGCATCAGCCTCAACCGCCCCTCCTCCTTTAAATTTTCCATACCAAGACGGTTCCGTCTTTTTTTTGAAACTGAAAATAAACTCACAAGGTTCCTATCAAAATTTGAGAAACGCACCATTCTTCCTCCTCGGTTCTCAAATAGTAAACTCCTTGAGCCTTTCACCCCTGCCGCAAATATGTTAAAGGAGTGTCAACTATATGACTTCTTGCTTCTCACTCATCCTCACATAAACACAACTCTCGTTCAAGCTTTTTACTCAAACCTCCATAAAGATGAAGATGGCGAACTTGTCACCTCCATTAATGGGGTTCAAATTCTTCTCTCTGAAGAGAATCTCCACACCATTGCCCGCCTTCCAAATGAAGGTGAAGACCTTTACCGGTATATTGATAAGGCCGGGGCTCTCTTTGATGAAACCATCCTTCTCCACCAAGCCGGTATAACCTCCTATGATCCATCTATCTCTACCCGTCGTCCTACCATAACGGGAATGGATCCAAACTACCGGTTGATTCTTTACTTCATCACCCGAGTCCTCAAGCCTAGACGGCACAATCACACCACCATCTCCTAGGAGGATACCAAACGTCTGCATGCCATTGTCACCGGAGCCAAAATAAATTGGTGTCGGCTCATCAAAATTCATATGCTCGATGCCATCGGTGATGACATGCCTCTTCCTTATGCCCTCCTCATTATGAACTTCCTTGAAGCATCCGGATTTGTCACGGAAAATGGTCCTCTCAAAAGGAGTACCAAAATTTGGGAAATCTCGGAGTCTTCTTTCCATCATGATGGTGATCATGCTCCAGCTCCTTCTTCAAGTCGTCCACCCCGTCGTGCTCGTTCGTCCCAAGAGCCTACTCTCCAAACCATATCCGACCAGCTTGCTCAACTCACTCATGAGATCCATGGATACTTTGATCATGTCAATTATCCATATGCAGCTCTCGTTCCTTTTGAAGCAGCGCCGGATAACGAGGCGGACAACGACGGAAATGAATAAATTTTTTTTGTGTTTTGTATGGTTTTTGCTGTTGTTCTCTTTGGTTCCCATTGATGTACCCTCTTTTTTTTCCCAATAAATAAACCTTGTTTATTTCATCTTTTTGCATCTTTCCTTACTATTTTTTTGCTAATGGCAAAAGGGGGAAGAAAACGGGGATATCGGGTATGCACCACCTCTTAATTCATTGATTGCTTATAAGCTAAAATTGAGGGGGAACTCTTAAATTGAGGGGGAACAAGAACAAAATTGCATAATTGTTACTTGTCTTGAATTGTCAATATCTTTTGCCTAAATTGCATATCCCGCTTAATGTTTGCCATTATCAAAAAGGGGGAAATTGTTAGAAACACGTTCTCAATGCAATATACTAAACGTGTACTCTTTTGTAGGTTTTGATGAATGACAAACGAAGCAAAAATTGATATATGACGGAATTCAAGTACAAGCGCACAATGGTTGCGAATAAGATTGAAGTTCAAGATATAGCTTTTAATTGTTATTGAGTTGTTCTAAATTGTAATCTCGATCCTATAACTTGACTTATAGTATGGCCTCTCTCATAAAACTATTTTCCAAAATCATGCATATTTAATTCTGTGTCAAAAAGATTTTAAATCATGCATATTTACATTAGACAAAATGTTTTCTAAACATGCCTCAAAAATCTGGGCTAAAATAATCGATTATGTACTTATGATAATCGATTGTTTCTGAGCCAAGACTGCATGACAATCGATTATGAATTAATGGTAATCGATTGTGAGTAAGACAGTGAACATCAGGTTTTTCCAAATCTGCATGATAATCAATTGTGAACAAATGACAATCGATTGTTGTTGAGGTAAAGTTTTTCAATACTCAAAATAATCGATTATGAACTAATGGTGATCGATTGTGTTGAGTTGATGTCTTCCAGTGATTTTAAATTTAATTAAGTAATCGATTATGTCTTTAGATAATCGATTATCACTGAGACAGTAAGTTTTATGATTTTCAGAAAATAACAAGTAATCGATTGTTGCAAAGGACAATCGATTGTTGAAGCTGTCCGTTGTCAAATGATTTTCAAATACCATAAGGTAATCGATTATTGATTCTAGATAATCGATGTTCTGCTTAAAATCTGGAAATGATTTTTAGAACGTTGCTGAAGTAATCAATTATTGATTTTATATAATCAATGTTTTGCTTAAAAATCTGGAAATGATTTTTAGAACGTTGCTGAAGTAATCGATTATTAATTTTATATAATCGATGTTTTGCTTAAAATCTGGAAATAATTTTTAGAACGTTGCTAAAGTAATCGATTATGAACTTAGTGTAATCGATTATCTGATTTTGAATATTGCCAGTAATCGATTATAGATTATGTATAATCGATTGTGAAGCGTTAAATCTGGGATTGATTTTCAAACTGACTGGTAGATAATCGATTGTTTGGTCTTAATAATCGATTATCACTGAGTAATTTCAGCAACTCTTAATTGGCAATTAGACAACGGTTGAACCAACTTTTTCAACTATAAATACAGCTTCATTTCAGTGTTTTAAAAACAACAACATACACAAACTGATCATTACATTGCTATAAGCTTTCATTCAATTGTTCTTCATTTTCTACTCATTTCATAAAGCTTTTGAGAGCCATATTATTGCTTAAAGTTGTTGTGATCTTGAACATATTCTTTTACTCATATCTACTCATTAAGGAGTACTTTAGTTAATTGAGTGTCCAAGTATTTGATATACTTGTAAGAGAATTGCGATTCTCTTGTTTCAAGGAACTTGCGTTTCCTTGGGTGAAGTCTTTGAGATTGCGATCTCCGAGCAACTGTTTGAGGCTTGTGTCCTCAAGTGTGTAACGGTTTGTTGAGCACCCTTAAGCTTAACAAGATAGTGAAGAATCTCGAGAGAGTCTCTCGGGGACTGGACTAACCACGTTGGTGGCCAACCAGTATACATCTTTGTGTAAGTTTATTTTTCTGCATTTATTTTACTTCCTGCAAAGTTTAAATTCCGCAAGAAAACGCTAAATTCTATTAATACGCTATTCACCCCCCCCCTCTAGCGTAAAGCGTAGTTTCTAACAATGATCGTGTGAGCAAGTGTTTCAAACTTATACATCCGGTATTGTCTCTATTAGTGGAAGTGACGGCTGGATAGCCACGTGATGAGTATGTTGGTACTACGAGATGTATTTAAGTGGCTTGGAAGTGACGAGGGAGGTCTGCTGGATGATAGGTGAACTAATAAGTGCTTGATTTCCATTGTGACTAGATGTGCATCACCGAGTTATGCGCGCGTGAAGAATATTTTCATGTTTCTCAATTGTGAGGGAAGTAAACTTCATGTTGGGGTATGAGTTCAAACTTAAAACTAAGTGACTGTGTAATGTGTATGATGGTGGAAGGTATATAAAAATGTTATATTGAGGTAAAGCAGGTGGGTTATCTCCTGCGAAGTGTTCTGAAGCAGTGTGATCCTTATGTTGTCTATTAGAAGTTCTTATGTACAAGTGAAAAATACGTGTTGAGATTCAAAATTTTGGGTTGCTTAAGAGAGTGGGCTTAACTGTTGTGTGAGTGAACGCGAGAATTGCAGAAAAGTTAAAAATTCTAGATGATTTGTGTTTCCACAATCTTATGAAGGATTGAGTCTAATCTCACTATGGTATTAAGGCAGCAATGGAGTATATGCGTTATCAGTTATTGTGCGTTTTGATCTATTGCTTCAAGCCAAGTTTGGGAGGTTGCTATTGATTAGCTGATTGCACAATTATGTGCTATGTTGATTCCGTTTTAAGACATGCTGGCGAATCAGTTCTGGTTGCGGAAATTGAGCTGAGGATGGCTCAAGTGAAGGAAAATTTTGACGAGGGTTATATGATGCTTTGTAGATGTGCGAGAATCACAAGATGTATTAAGCTATTGTTGGTGAAGAACGCTCAGTGCATAGAGCAGGAAGATTTTTATTTTATTGGGATGATGTTATATCTTGTGGTGTTAGAGTGCTAATGAGGCACAGGTGGTTCTGTTCGTGTGATCAAGTAAATTGCAGTTTGAAGAAGAGTGGATGACTCTTGAGAATGGCTCTAATGTGTTAAAGATTCTATAGGAAAAAATCGGGTGTTTTAAAGTTGCATGTATGGTTAGAAACTGTTTTCATTGGAAGAGGTTCAGATTTGTGATATTTCTATGTTAATTATGGGGTTCTATGTATTAGTATCAGGAAAGTAAAGGTAACAGACTCGGATTCGCAGGCAGTTCTTCAAATTAAAGTATTCGGGAGCGTGATGTTTCTGGTAATACGTGAGAGGGTATTCAACGGCTATTAGGTCTTAGACAGTGTAGTCTTATGCTTGGTTCTCATGTAGTAAGCCTAGGTTGAGGAATTGTGGTGCTATAGCAAGAGGAAATATGCAGTTGAAGATGATTAGAAGGGAAATTAGATAGATGGAATAACTTGATAGTAGGCCGAATCGGTATGGTACGGATATGATTAATTTTTTGTATGTGTTTGAGGTAATGGGTTCTTGCAGGTATTTTGCAGCGATGCTCGGTTTTGATGGCTTGCTTAGCTTGGTCTAGTTAGAAGGATTCAGTCCTGACAGTTTAATTTGTGCAAACGAAATTGGGAGAGTCCTTGATGATTTCTACTGTGGTTGGAGAGATGTATTTTCTACGAATATAAGAGGCATGGTATGTGTAATGATTTTCTTCTAGATAGGATTTACATGTGTATGGTTTTGGTTTGGTTCCGAATGGAAAGTCATGAAATTCTTACGTAGCACGGGCAGTTGTACGTGATTAGAGAAACGAACTTCAGGTGATCAGAGTGAGTGATCTTCAGATGATTAAGAAAATGGTATTTCTAATCATAGTGATTTTATGAGGGTATATTTTTCAGAAAAAGGGCAATGTAATTAAGTTGATAGAACTTTGGTAGTACTGTGGTGCTTTCTTGTTAGATCGATTGTTGATATTCGAGTTATGTGAGAGCACAGGGGATTTTCATAATATCCTTCATGGAATGATTGGGCACCTGAGGTGTGATATGTATTGAGATGGTGGATTTGAGATCACGTATGGTGATTTGTGTGCTACATGGGGTTGGAGACCGGAAGTTCTCATTTTCAGTCTAGGTTGTGGTGGTAGATCGTGTGCATCGGCACTGTTTGTCAACTATTAGGATTTGAAGACACGGGTAGATTTTTTATTGCTTGGTATGTTAGATTGGATATGATATTGGGGTTAGACTGGTTGTCTCCGTGTTAGATTATTCTGGACTATTGTGCTGCGGGTTATGCCAGAAATTCCACGGGTTGAGTGGCGAGGTGCATCAGAGTATATCCTGGTAAAGTAGTTTTATATTTCGAAGAGCCAGCGGATGACTAGGAAGGAATGTATTTCTTACTTGGGCCCTTGTGATGAGTGTTAGCGCCGAGGCCCTGATATTGATTCAGTTCCGCTGTTGAGGGACTTTTCAGATGTGTTTCTTGTGGCCGGGCGTGTCGCTTGGCAAGGTCATTTATTTCGGTATTGATTTGATGCCGGGCTTCATATCGTATGGCGCCAGCGGGGTTATGGAGTGGAAGGAGAAGCTTCAGGCTTCCTTTTTAATGAGTTTGTTGGTAGGCCAATGTGGATGCGTGTCCTAGCTGGAGTCGGCTGGGTTGGCCCAAATTGTATTGTTGAGGGACAGATTGATTCTGTTATTGAGCTTTTTAGTGATCTACGGAGATTTATGAGTTGCTTTTCTATGTTGTGAGACATTATGATTTGTTGGTTATGGGCACATGCAGTTCAATTCTATTGGGGATTCATAGTGGAAGTCGAGCGGAAAGAGTAATTGGGTGTTTCTCGGTGAATGGAGTATCAGTTATGTTCTATCGGGTTGCGTGGTATGTGTTATTTGTTTAACCATGGGTGTAATGATTTTCCTTGGTTCCATGTGGATCAGTGTTTGGATAGAATCGTACATTGCAATAAAGTTATATGGAGATATGACCCTGAGGGTTAGATTTATGTGTTCTATTTTAATGATATGAGATGGGTTCTCAGCCTTGTGTTGTGATAGTTCGAGTGAGCGTGAGGTACAACTCTTTCATTTGAGTCAGTGTCATGATGTGAGTATGTTCCAATTTCTGCTTATTGGTGCGCGGACTATGCAAGCTATGGTTTTAGTATGTGTTGATGTTTCATGTCGCCAGAGTGATGGTATTGGATTAGATTAGATTGTTGGGGTTTGTAATGAACACAAACGGATTCAATTTCAACATGTTTGATGGATAAATATCGAGTTTCGATTCAGAAATTTGCTATAGTCTTTGCCAAAGGAGAAATATCCTTATGGATGGCTGATGTGAGAAATGGTAATGATTTACTGCGTGTTTCATTCATCATTAGCAGTGTATGGAAGTGATGGAATGAGACTTTAGTAGTTAAGAGGTTTTCTATCGGTATTCGGTTGATTTGTGCAGCTGATGTGAATGGGAGTTATTGCTTCGTGTGTTTTGAGTTATGTGGTATAGCATATAATTGCACCTGAGGTTTGCAGGCATGGGTTACTACAACTGGTTCAGGTCTAATCAAAGTGTAGGTGTGAGGTTTTGATCGTATTGATGGTTTCAGAAGTGGAAATGTGGTTCTATGGTTTATGGACTAGATTGATTGTGCAATTTTAGTTAAAAGGTGTTGTCGGACCTATATAAGATAGGGTGACCTGGGATCACCCCTGGGTATATGCATTGTAAAGTTATTCATCTATTGATTGGCTTCTAGAACAACTCTGGGTACGCTCGAGGACGAGCGTTTGTTTAAGTTGTGAAGGATGTGACAACCCGCCTCGTCGTCTCATGAGTTATCACTCTGTTTTCTCTATCTCTACTCCTTTATGCTTCATTATCGCTGTCTTGTATGAACGAGTTGGTTTGGGTTGATTTTAGAGGAAAATGAGACACTTAGCCTCTTTATGGAAAGCTTAGTTTGGGAAAGTAAACCGGATGTTGACTTATGTGTTAGAGGGCTCGGATGTGATTTCCGGTGATTCGGTTAGCTTTGAGGGGATGATTTGTGACTTAGGAGTGTGATCGGATGTGATTTTGGAGGCCCGGTGTAGAATTAGGCTTGAATTGGCGAAGTTGGTAGTTTGACGATTTTCGGTTGATAGGTGAGATTTTGATCCGATGATCAGAATGGAATTTTGATAGTTGTTGTAGCTTTGTTATGTGATTTGGGATGTGTGTGCAAAATTTCAAGTCATTTGGAGGTGGTTTGGTCAGGTTTTTGATCGAATGCGTGTTTCGGAAGTTTTAGAAGAACTTAGGCTTGAATTCGATGTGAATTGATGGTTTTGATGCTGTTTGAGGCGTTTTGATGATTGGAACAATTTTGAATGATGATTTAGGATGTGTTAGTACTTTTGGTTGAGGTCCCGGGAGCCTTGGGGGAGTTTCGGGTGGTCAATCGGACCATTCTTGGCTTTGAGAATTGCAGAAAATTTCATCAGCTGTGTAGGGTATTTTGGTCATCACGATCGCGAGCCTGGGGCCGCGATTGCATAGAAGGATTTTGGCAGGCTGGAGTTTTGTTCTACGCCTTCGCGATTGAGAGTCCGCGATCGCGGAGTGTGAGTTTTTGAAGTTTCGCATTCGCATGGTATAGTCCGCGTTCACATAAGTTGAAAAGTTAAGGCATCGCGTTCGCATCTGGAGGGTCGCGTTCGCATAGCACATTTTTGGAGGATTGGGAAATTGCTCTTCACGATCGCATGCTTGGGGCCGCGATCATATTGAATAAAATCAGAGCTGGGCAAAATAGGTTTTATAACATTTGGTTCCGCGAGGTTAAGTTATTTTTCCACCATTTTTGAGCATCCTTGAGAGTTTTTGGACGGAAATTGAAGAGGGTTTCGACTGGGTGATTGGAGGTAAGTCCTATGAACTAAGAACAAGATTATTATGTGAAATTAACCTATAAATTCATGGGAATTAAGCTTAAAATGGAAGAACTAGCGCTTGGAAATTTGAGATTTTAAATTGGGATTTGAAGGGTCATTTGAGCTCAGGTTTGAGAGTTCTTGATATGTATAGACTCGTGGCGAGATAAGGAAATCGCTGATGTAAAATTTTTTGAGTTTTGACAAGTGGGCCCGGGACGAGGATTTTGCCAATTTCGGGATTTTTGATATTTTTCGATTGGGTATTGTTTCCTTGGCATATTATGACATATTCGTTGTGATTTTGGATAGATTCGACGCGTGTGGAGGCCTATTTGAGGGACAAAGGCGTCGCGAGCTAGAGATTTTTCCCGTTCAAGGTGAGTAATGATTGTAAATGATATTTTGAGGGTTTGAAACCCCGTATTTGCACATCTTAGTGCTGCATTGAGGTGACTAGCACGCCGGATAGGATCATGAGGTAGAGCACCATTGGTTATTGTGGCTTAGTCCGTCCCCATTGATGAATTTACTGCATATTTGACTGAAATCACTTGTTATCATCATAATTTGGGCTTATTTCCATATTTGGGATTTTGCCAACTATTTGGACCTTTCAGGGGTTGTTGTTGATATTTCTTTACAATTTTAATTATGTACTTGAACTGTCATGTATTCTTCATTGTTTTCAAAAATTCATCCAAGTTTACTATGCTTTAAAACTTGAAATGATATTATAAATAATATTTTGGGCTGAGCATCATGTTTATTGTTGCCCGAGTAGCTTATGTAATTTTATTGACTGAGTAAGGCCCAGGGCCGGTATTGTGAGGTACTTTTGGGCTGCACGTCACAACATATATATATATATATATATATATATATATATATGGGGGTCGGGATGCACGCCGCAGCAGTGTTATGCTGATATTTACATAAGATCGAGGGCCTAGATTTGATGCCACGAGATGGCTTGATATTGTGCTTGGGCTGTAAGGGGGCCCTCCCGGAGTCTGCACACTCCCAGTGAGCGCCATCGACGATTAATGGATCGGACTGTACGATGCAGCCGATATATGTGGATCGGGCTGCAGGCCGCTGCGATATGTGGAGCGGCTGCAGGCCGTAGCGGTACCGGTACTATTTGATGTGTTTATATTATTTTATTTGTCTGCTATTATCTGTTGTTTTGTGCTACTTCTTGCAATATAGACCTGATACTTTGGCATTCCTTGATAGCTGAGTGTTGTGTCTGAGGGGTTGATACTATTTTGAGCGATTGATATTGAACCCGAGGGACTGGTACTGTGTTGAGATATTGCCCGAGGGGTGAACTTTTATGTGCTCATCTTGCATATTTACTTGCCTTTTTACCTGTTATACCGTGATATTTGTGCCCGAGGGCAAACTTTATGTGCTTATTGCTACTAACTGTTTTGAAATCATTTCGTAACCGTTGAAAGATCATTTTCAAAAGAGATTTAAATTGAGCCAATATATTTTCAAAGATTTCACAGTTTCACTATTTTTCTTAAAGGATTGTACACTGCTTCTATACATCATGATAGTTTGCTTTACGTGATTTCTTACTGCTCAATTGTTATTTACCTTTATTACTCACTGAGTTGGAGTATTCACTTTACTCCCTGCACCTCGTGTGCAGATGCAGGTATCTATTCACCCGGTAGCCAGTTTAGGCCGATCAGAGGTGGAGTTATATGAGCTAAGGAGGTGACTGCCGGCATTCGCAACACCATTTTTCCTCTCTTTTGTTCATTACTCCGATTTTGTATATTTTGACCTTGTAGTGGTTTTACATTCTGATAGATGCTCGTAACTTGTGATACCCCGATTAGGGCTGTGTTGGGTTGTATTTTCTTTAATTAATATTTTTATATCATACTTAAGCTGCTTATTTATGTTTAACTATTTTGAAAAGACGAGTTGGGTTAGTTGGCTAGCCTCGTCTTCACAAGAGGCGCCATCACGACTAGTGCGGGGTTTTGGTCGTGACAAACAACCCATCATAAAATGGCCACATTTAAAGCCCTTACCTAGAGTAACCCAGGTTATGCATATAGCCTGAAAATAACTTTTCACCAGTTAGCCCACCCTTTTTTTCTTCGCTGTTCTTCTTCTTCTCCTTCTCATATCAACCTTCGCACCCCAAAAATTCTCTACTATTGTTATTCTTCTTCAATTCTTTTCCGGATTCCAATGATAACGAAGGATTTGAAAAATAAGTCACTATTAAAGTTGGTTCAAAGATTCAATTTCAGAAATTGAGTTTTTCGATTTGTTAGTTGCTTGGAGTGGGTGCTGTCCCAATTGATTGAAATCATCAAGATGAGTTTAAAACTTAAATTTCAAGTGATTTGGAGTAGAATTAGGCTATATTCGAGTTAAATTTCAAAGAATTCCAAGGAAGAAGAAGAATATGTGAATCTCAATTGATAGGATTCATTTGTATAATAATGTATAACATTGTATAACTAGTGTATAAACACCTCTTATACCCTATTGTATACATAGTTGATACATTATTTACAGGTATGTGGTGAATTTCTTGCTTCTTCTTTTTCTTCTTCTTCTTCTTCTTCTTCTTCTTCTTCTTCTTCTTCTTCTTCTTCTTCTTCTTCTTCTTCTTCTTCTTCTTCTTCTTCTTCTTCTTCTTCTTCTTCTTCTTCTCCTCCTCCTCCTTTTTTTATACACACTATATACATAGTGTATCAAGAATATCTTCACTCTGTGATTATACATCTTTATACATTTTTATACAACTATATACATAATGTATCTCTTTGTATAAAAGTGTATAAGCATCCCCGTCAAAAGTTTTGTACGATTTTCACTTGCAATACTTGTATAACAACGCTCCAGCAAATAACTTCAAACTTTGTACACAACCTACTTGGACTATTTCTAATAAGTTCAAACAATACCCACTACAAATTTCTCAAAAAATCGTATAGAAATTTAACAAGATTAGTAGATTTTAGGTTTCTCTCGTCTATTTTTGCGTTTTGTAGTTGGATTGGCCTGAAATATACAAAATCTGAAAAAATATTTCGGAGAAATATTGGTTATGAAAGAAGGTACGAAAGAGTGTTGACTGAGTGTCTCGATCAATGGTTACACAGAATGGGGAATTGATTTTTGTTTGCATATAATTTTTTTATTTATTAAATTAAATATTTATGGGTGAAAAGTGAGGAGAAAGCTACAATAGGGGTATGTAGGTTATAGAAAAATAAATGAAATTGTATAATTAGAGGTAATGGAAAAAGAAAAGATCTTATTGATATTTAACTATATATCTACAAATTTATAACTGAACTAAAATAATGCCAAATCAACTTACGAAATATATCATTCTGTAATTTTGTCATAAATTATTATAGTAATAGGACCAATGAAGCCTTAGCTATTGCAATTGGAAGGCATGTTGAAGAAAGAAAACTTTGCCATATAGGAGTTTCATTCACGTTGTTTTAGTCTTTACACGGGTTTAGCAGAATCGGGGCTATTTTCTCATATTTAGTTCCGAGACTAATAGACACAATATGAATTTGTTCAACCCCGAAGGTATTTTACATATTATTTTTACATATTACTCTCATTTCCATTTAATAATGATAAGTCTATTTTCCATTAATACACGAAAGATACATACTATAGAATCTATGATAAAAATAGCAACATTGAATTTCTGTTTACATTCCAATTGTTTCTGGACATAAGGCAGAACAAATTTCCTGTAGATATGTTATTTTTGTTTGGGCAAAAGAAGAGAAACAGCAATAGTACTCGAGTAATATCAAAGTGTTAGGCAAGCATAACTCTTTAAAATGACTATCTAGGTATTGTCAAGGCTGACACAAAGAGCTATGCCTTTATTTTATATCCTATACTTTCATACCAGAAAATGTTGCTGAAGATATAATTTGACTTATACTCCCTCCGGTTCACAATAAGCGTCCAATTTACATTTTTATTTTAGTTCAAATAAGTGTTCAATTATGTAATCATGAAAAGATTCAATTTGTTTTTACAAAATATCCTCTATGTACAAATCCCAAAAAAATTTTATTACTCCTCATATTAAATATTTATTTAGGGGTAATTTAGTCATACTAAGTATTTTTATATAGAATTTAATATTTTTTAATGGGCGTGCTAAAAATAAATTGGACACTTATTGTAAGACGGAAGGAGTATACATTGACAATTCGCTCTATCAGTGTAACTTTACCTGTTAGCAACGTTGCATATCTTATGTTTTAGTACATAATTAGTTCCGTTTAATATAGGCAATTACTGGTACTATCAGTCAGGTAATCTGAAAGTAAATTCTTTTTTTTTCCACACTATCGGTGTATAGAAGTTAAGCTCATGAAAATAAACTGCATGTAGTTGGCTTTGTTCCTTTCAGGCTGCTTATGTAGATTTATGCCAATCCACCACGCAGCCTTTGCTTCTAAATTTGGAGAATTTCTCTTTCTAATGGGCATGGAGTAGGACAGAGGATGTTTGGTTCTGTTCAAAACTTTGTATTCAAATCAATTTTTCTCTCTTTGCCCCTTAAAAAACTGAAACTAATAGTATTGAATCAAAACTATAGTTGGTAGTACTTGTGATCCATGTGTACTATGTTGTGGTAGGGAATTGTTGTCCAACCAAAGACTAGACAACAATCCCGTCCTTGTAGGGCAGAAAAATAATGACTATTTTAAGCACGCTTCCTTTGGCTTGTTCAGAATGGTTAAATTTGAAGTAAATGGGAGTATTTAATTTTCAACAAATTGGTTCAAGTAGGACAAAGCTATCAGAATTATGGTATCAAAAAACTCATTGAAACGGCTATTTGTCTAGCTTTTAGAACGTGTTTTGTATGTATAGGCATTGAGTTTAAGAGCGGGCAATTTCACCAACATAATATGTACTAGTACTCCTCAAGGTTTTGTCAAGCTGATGAAAATTTTCAACTCCTTTTTGTGGATACAAAAATAATTTATAATTTCTTGCTATACAGTTTCATTGAAGTATTTTGATCGGAAGTTCTATGGATATAATCACATCGTTCACTTTCATCTTGTTAAGCAAATTTCCAAAGTCATTTTATTGCCACGAGACTCGTAATTCTTCCATGCTAGGTAAAACTAGAAGTATTATATCAATGAAGGAAATAACCGAGAGGAAAACAACACAGGAGTTCTCTACATTTACACTGTGAAATAATTGAAAGGATGTAACACAGTTTCGCAGCGCGTTTAAGTTGCCAAAAACCGTTGTGATTGTCTTTCCAAAACAAGGTATCACTTTCAACCCCCCCCCCCCCCCCCCCCCCCAAACCAAACAAATCCATTCTCCCGAGTGTTGACAGTGCTGACCAGGGAGGAAGAGCAGACAGAGGCTAACATCAGCATACCTTCACAGATGCAGCACTACTTGAGAAAAGCTTGGGGATTGGATACCCCTATGTTCCAAGTGATCAGCTTGGCTGGTGATGCGTTCATTGGGAGGTGGCTTATGCTTTTGAAAGCCTAGCTCATCCTACCATGGTATATATGTATCCCCTGATAATGATCATTCCTACTCGATATCATAGATAGGTATACATGTCAACCATTTCTATATGCGAGATGGAGGGCTGCTTTGGTTTGGAGCTATTCCCATTAGGTTGATTCCGTTCGGTCGAGCCAACTATCGAAAGTCTTGCAAGCAACCTACACTAAGCTAAGCAAGCTAGAAGCTAAAGTGAATCTTATTTGGCATCTTTTTCTTTGCTTTGATCGTCGAAAGGATCCTGATGTACCGGTATCGTTTGGATTATTACAACCTCTAGTAGATGGTTTGAAATTGATTCTAAAAGAACACCATCAGTTGTTCACTGAACCTCAAGGGTTACCTCCCTCTAGAGGACCGTTTGATCACAAGATACCATTGCAGACAAGATGTAATCCTATAAACTTCAAACCTTACAGGTATTCTTTATCATAGAAGGATATACTTGATCGGGGGACTGTACAACCAAGTTCCAGCCGTTATGCTTCCCAATAGTCCTAGTGGCAAAGAAGGATGAAAGTTGGAGGCTATGTGTTGATTATAGGGGCTTAAACAAGACCACCATCAAAGATAAGTTCCCTATTCCAATCATAGGAGAACTTCTGGATGAGTTGGGTGGTTCACAGACCTACTCCAAGATAGCTCTTAGGTCTGGGTACCACCAGATCGGGATGACAATAGAAGATATAGCCAAGACAATATTTAGAACTTATTCAGGGCACTATGAGTATTTGGCAATGCCTTTTGGACTTACCAATGCCCTTTCTTGCTTTCAGATTTTGATGAATAATGTGTTCAAGGAGCATCTCAGGAAATTTATCTTGGTATTCTTTGATAATTCTTAGTATTCAGCAAGAACATGTCTGAACACGTGATACATGAGTTGTTAGTAAAGTACAAGCTGTTTGCAAGGAAATCCAAATGCTCTTTTAGGGTTAGAAGGATTGAATATCTGGGGCATGTTATATCTGCTGAAAGGGTAGCTACTAAACCTATGAAAATTGTAGCAGTACAGTCTTGGCCTACACAAAAGAATGGCAGGGAACTAAGGGGCTTATTGGGACTGGCAAGCTACTATAGGAGATTCATCAAGCAGTATGGAGTGATCAGCAATCCATTGACAAATCTGCTAAAAAAATATGGTTTCCATTGGTCTAATAAGTCAGAAGAAGCACTCAACAAGTTAAAAGCAATTCTTGCATCAGCACCTGTGCTGGCATTTCCAAACAGTCTGCTTAAGTTATTGTGGAAATATGGTATTGGGGCTGTATTGATGCAAGATGGCCACCCTATAGCCTACCTCAACAAAGGTCTATCAAGGAGGCACCAAGCTTTGTCAGTTTATGAAAAGGAACTGTTATCCCTTGTCATGGCTGTTACAAAATGGGCACAATGTCTAATGGGAAGACATTTATGGTAAGAACTAACCAAAAAAATTTGAAGTTCTTGTTAGACCAGAAGCTTCACACTGAATTACACATGAAATGGATAGCTTAATAATGTAATTTGATTTTGTGATAGAATACAAGAAAGGGAGAGAAAACTAGGCAGCTGACTCCATATCCAGGGTTCCATTAAGGGAATTAGCCATGATTCGACTCACCCCAGCTAACCATGAACTCTATCAAATAATCAAGGACAATTGGGTAAAGGAAAATAAAGCTATAGAGATTATAGCTAACATCCAAGAGCATAAGGAGGAACAGAAGGGATACACATTTGTGAATCAACAGCTGAGGAGGAAGGGCAAGCTGGTAGTGGGCAATGATAGTTCTTTGAAGCGAGAGATCCTTCAGGTATGGCATGAAACCTATAAGTGGTCATTCAGGGATAGAAAACACCTACAAAAGTTATCAAATCTTTTCTACTGGAAGAGGCTCATGGAGGATGTTGCAACTTATGTGAGACATTGTGCAACATGTCAAAGGAGCAAGTATGATAGTAGTGCATATCCTGGATTGCTACAGTCATTATAGATTCCAAACATTTCTTGGTCCAGTATTAACATGGATTTTATTGATGGGATCCCTAAGTCTAAGGACAAAACAACTATACTGGTAGTGGTGGACAGACTTACTAATGTGGTCACTTTCTTGCTATCAGTCATCCTTACACTGCCACTTCTATGGCCCATGTATTCTTGGATCATGTTTACAAGTTACATGGTATGCCAGAAAATATAATCAATAATAGGGATCCAATATTTGTCAACAAGATATGGCAGGATCTTTTTTCCATGCCAGGTGTAACCCTCAACACTTCCACAGGTTATCATCCTCAAATCCATGGTCAAACTGAGGTGCTCAATAGGACTGTGGAAACTTATTTAAGGTGTTTTTGTGCTAATAGATAACAAGATTGGGCTTCTTACTTGTCACTGGAAGAAGGGTAGTATAATACCACCTTCCATTCAGCCATTCAAACCACACCTTATGAAGCCCTATATGAACAACCTCCTACTACCCATCTATTATCTTCCTGGAGATGCTGCTGATTAAGAAGTGGACCAAAGCCTCACTACTTGGGAATTAAGGATTCAATTGCTGAAGTTCCAAGCATAACAAAACATATCAACCTTGGCCAACAAGCATAGGGCTGACAGGAACTCAATGAAGGAGATTGGGTCTATCTCAAGCTTCAGCCTCATCGACAGATCACACTTTCAAATCATTCCTTTTCTAAGATTTCAACCAAGTATTATGGCACATACCAGATCCTACAGGAAATTGGTCCAGTTGCCTACAAACTTTCACTCCCTGCTCATGTTGCTATCCATCCCACTTTTCATGTTTTACAGCTCATGCCTTGTTATGCTATACCAGATAGAGTCAATCATACTCCAGTAATTGATGTTACCAGTCCCTACTGTGTGGAACCTCGAGAGATTTTGCACAGAAGGATGATAAAATAAGGAAACAAGGCAGTCCCTCAAATTCTAGTTCAGTGCTCCCAAATGTCGAAGGGGCAAGCTACTTGGGAAGACTATGCAGTGATGAAGTTGAAGTTTCCTTCATTCCTTCCTTGAGGACATGGAAGATTTTTAAGGAAAGGGCAATGATGCAAAAATAAATTATGATGTGCTTGTGGAGTAGTACATGTCGCTTGCGAAAGAGTACTTAACCATTAAAGTTTGTTGGAATCAGTTAAAAAGAGAGTTTCAGTTATTACACTTTAGTCCATTTAAGTTATAGTTTGTGTTTACAGTATTAGCAATTGAGTTTGTAATTTCTTTACAAAGGACACTTTCGGTCCTTGATAGTACTATCAGTTGAAAAGGGTACAACCTTATCTCTTAATTGTGGTCCACAGGGAATATTCCTCTATATAATTGTAATTCTCTGCATTTTGGCATATTTTATCAATGGAAATCATCTAGTTAAATCCTAGTATAACTTTAGCTTAGTTTTTCTCTTAATTTCTTCCAATTCTTGGTACTGTTCTATTGCCTTTGGCACTAGACTAAAATACCGAGCCAAACTTTGATGGGACACAATTAAAGTCAAATTTTTCTATAATAACTACCCTTTTCACTATAACAGTTAATTACCAGAATGTTCATAAGAAACAGGACTATTACAATATTTGGTAGGCCAACGGCGGGCTGGACCGATACGAACCCGTTTATTTGGGCGAAATAGCACGGTATAGCTAGTTGTTGAACTGGTCATTCAAAAATAGTCAGCGTTTACCAAGTCAATGAAAAATAGCCACTATTTGCTACAATAGAGACCGGTCCCACATAATATACAAGAGTTTGATGCACCTGTGTATGAACTCCAACATATTGTGCTGGACCAACATACTTTACTAGATTCAATGTAATATACTGGAGACTGGAGCACTAGTGCTCCAAACTCCAGTATATTATACTAGACCAGTATACTTGCCGGAACTCCAGTATATTATGCTGGAGTTCTAGTGCACTTATATTGGAACTCCATCATATTATGCTAGAGTTACATCATACTTATCTTGGAACTCTAGTATAATATGCTGGAGTTTAAGTATACTTATGCTGGAACTCTAGCATAATATACTGGAGCATTATTCAGGTTTTGAATAGTATTTTCGCTCAAATTTATCTTTACATAAAAATTAGCGAAATTTCAATTATTTTTAAAATTGAGCTATTTTTAAACGATCAGTTATAAATCTGATTATTTTTTAGTTTCTCCTTTTTTTCGATAAGCACGTATTAGAAATAGCCGTTGCATCAATGTCGTTTTTGAATTAATTGGTGCCATGTATATGTTTCGAGTTTCAGGTTGAGCCAACTTGTCCCTAGCTAGTCAAGCTCAACTGAGCTAGGTTTCAGATAGAGTGAAGTCTTGTGTCTGACTTGGACCAAATCAGATAATGTGTAACATTCCATATTGAAACTACTCTGTTTGTTATGTTTAGGTTCACTCCATAGTAATAACATTATCATGACACGAACAAGAGAAATAAATGCAAAATTTCCATTAAAATAAAGAAATCAAATACAATCAGTGCGAATATAGCCATTGAGTACAATTAGACCCTTAATTGCAAACCCATTAAATTCAAATAAACCCCTATATCCTACCATTTTCTAGTTATCTTTGTTTTAACCAAATTATTTAGCTGAGCTTCCCTTCTTCATAAATTTCTCCTTAATCCACTTGAATCCAGAAGAGGTTCCGCTCTTCACCTTGTTTGCACCAACCACAGCTGCCGCCTTAGCCTTCACTGCTCCAACAGCAGCTGCCGCCTTTGCCTTGTCAGCTCCCACCGCGGCCGCCGACTTAGCCTTGTCGTACCCCGCCGACGCCACCGCCGTCACTTTTTCCATACTTCTGTTGCTGCTTTTGCTGCGCCCCCATTTTTCCGTCCAACTGGAACTGGATTGATTTTCGTTCTTCATTACAACGAAAATTGGGAGGAGATAAGATTTTTCCAGAGAAAGGTGACGGGAATTTTAGGGCGTCGAACGCTTGAAGCAGATGTTTTCATAAACCCGATAAAAGCCCAATTCTGAACTGATTGGGTCACAGCCTGAACCTGCTAATTTATTTGGAGATTTTTTCATAAAGCAACTTCTTTTAGGTTTAGTTAGTTATTTATAGATAGTTTTTGCTATATTACGTATTATAGATATCTTTTATATTTTTATACAATATATTTATATATTTAAGCTATTGTATTTATTAATACAATAAAAAAAATAAGCATTAAAAAGAGAATTTCAACTAAGCTTGATATGTATTTAACTGTATTTACGCAGCTTTATCGTGAATACAGTAATGTATCTACGTAAAATTTGGAAGGTTAAACTAGTTAAAAATATATAGGAAATCAAATCATATGATATTCTCCTAATTTAACTCAACGAATAAAAATTATTACCCATTAATCTGTATTCTGCCATACACGATTCAAAGAAAAAATAGCAAAAACAAAAGCAACATCTGTTCGAAGTTCTTCCATTCACTTCTCCCTTTTCTTTGTTTGCAGATATCAATTCAACCACGGAAAATTAGATTGATATAAATTATATACAAAATACAGTATAGTTCCTTTATACATATATCAACTTTAACAGTATTGTTGCGTCATCCTGGCAAGTAAAACAATTGGGCAATTACGTCGATTTTTTCAATTGAGAAAATACTGATAAAGGAGTATGCGTCCTTTAATGATTTGGTTACTTTAATTTCTAATAAAATGTGCATAGACTTGAGCTCAAAGTCCATTAAAATTCAATATAAAGTAGAAGGAAATGATATGGGTTACAGAGTGTATGTAGAGTTGAAAAAAGAGAACAGAAAATTCGGGATGTATCCTTTGTGCATATCAACTACTCCCTTCGTTTCATAATAAGTGAGGCATTTCGACTCGGCACGAAGTTTAAGAAAAAAAGAAGACTTTTGAAACTTATGATCTTAAAAGATTAATGGGTAAAAAGTTTGTGGGATCATGTCATTTGTGTGGCTATAAAAGTTTTTTATTAAAGGCAAAAAGGATAAAATGAAGAGTTTAAAGTTGAATTATTTCCAAATTTAGAAATGCGTCATTTATTTTGGAACAGACTAAAAAGGAAAGTACCTCACTTATTATGAAACGGAGGGAGTATTGATAAAGAACTTGTATCATGAAGTTTAAATCAAGGCGACATTGTGCAAATAGAGGAAGCAGTTCAAAGGTATGATTCAGATACAGATGATACACTGGCTCTAGATTTTGTTAATTCAGAAGAAGCAATTGGGATGTTCGAACTGGACAAGGATTTGATAATTTCAAAAACTAATCAAGCGGAGTTATGGCTGGACAAATGTATAAGGATAAAGATACATTGAAAGAGGTGATGGAGAATTATGATATATCTCAAAGGTTTTAATTCCGGATTGATAGGTCAAACGCTGTTAGGTTTGCATGGACTTAATTTCTTTTTGTATTTTCTATTATTGATTCGAGCTGTAACTTTAACGTTGTTGTATTTATGCGTATTTGTGGAATTCCTCTTGATTACCACCGATGTCATTGACATATATTTGTTTATGGTCCTTAAATACATGTATTCATATGTATTTTGCTGGTATAATTACATTACAGTGTCTCTACTTATTTTCCTATTTTGTCTACTGTGGTTTTAAGTGTATGCATATACCTACAATTGTATTCAGTTGTATTCATTATATTTAAATGCATACAACTATAATTGAATTCAGTAGTATAAAATTTATATACATAGATGTCAGATTGTATTCGTGTGTATATGAGTGTATTTTTTTGTAAATATTTATGCTAATCACATGTACAATAATTAATTTTTTGCAGCTATGCATTATTATGTATTTCACGTTTAAAGCTTCAAACATTAACAAATCAAAACTATTCAAAGTGATATAATTCATTGATAAACATACATGTCCGCTGAAGGATAAGGTGTATGAGCAGCGACAGGCAAGTAGCAGCCTTAGGTGCTATGATTAGGCCTAAGCTTACTAATCATAAGAGGTAGTACACCCAAAAGGAAATTATTGATGATGTGAAATCAGTTTAGGTGTAGATGTTATTACATGTTGGCGAGGGCTAAAGAAAAGGCAATGAATTTTTTGAGAGGTGAACCAGGTGATTCATACAAAAAAATTACCAGGATGCTTATATACAATGGATATGATATATCCAAGTTCCCACATCAAAATGGTAAAATCGCAAAAAAAATAAATTCATGTAAGTGTATATATCTTTATATGCCTTTATAAAGGGGTTTGATCATTGTAGACCCATTGTTGTTGTGGATGGAAGACACCTAAAATCTTACTACAACGGGACATTCGTTTCGGCTAGCACGTTGCATGACGTGGGTGAGTACCTTAATTCTAATACAGTCTGTTAATATTTTAAAGAATGAAATACATTTTTTAAAAATATATATTCAATTGTCTTTACAGTTCATATATTACCACTAGTATATGATGTTATTGATTTAGAGAACGATGCTGCTTGGACATGGTTCTTTGGATAGCATACGATGACAGGTGAAAATATGCGATAGAAATGAGAGTATCATTAATCTTTATCAAGAGTGTATCCAGATGTATCACATTTTGCTTGTATATAGAATCTATGGAACAACGTATATTAGAAATTCAAAAAGCGACATGCCAAGTTGAGCAAGATATACTTCTTGATGGCAAAAGCATACACATAAGCTGAAATTGATAGTGTGATGTAGAAGGTGGAGAATGTAGATATTAGGGTGAAAGAATACTTAGAGTTAGCTGGATACTAAAAGTGGGCTAAGTTGTATGCACCTGTAAACAAAGGATATATAATAACGTCAAATATTGCCGAGTCAGTTAATACCGCACTTGTGTCAGTAAGGGAATTGCCAATATACGACTTCCTCCAAGAAGTTAGGAAGATGTTTGAACGTTGGAATTGTAGTAACCGCATAGAACTACACAGACATATGCAACGTTTGGAAAAAAATACCAGGAGATGTTGACTTTGAATGAGGCAATGTCTACACGCATGACTGTAAGTTCTATTTTAATGTCATCGTATTGTATAACTTAATTATTTTCTGAAATAAGTGACATGAATATAACTGAATACAAATATTTTTTATAATACAACTGCCATGAATACATATGAATACTACTAAATTCAAACACATACAAGACATATTTTATCGAAGATCTAAGTTGAATACAACTAAAAACATTCAGCAAAAACTATTCGAATACATAAAAATACAACTAACAAATTTGTATTATACATAATTTTAATATGTATTGTCATGCCGTAGCCTTCTAATGTTTTTTTACACTTCAGTGGCTTAAAGTACAACAGATTTTTGATGTATGTCATAGCATTCATAAGATAAGATTTAATTATAGTTTATAATCTGTCGGTCTAAACATATGATGTATTCTTCTATATGTAAATATTTTCAGTTGTATCTAACTGAGTAATTCAGCATTATACATATGGTAATTCAGTTATATGTGCTCAAAACTTTATATTTCTATTTTTAAATGTAGGTAGTACCATCAACTAAATACATACATACGATTAAGGAAAAATATCTTAAATCACACCAAAACTTGGCTCAGATTATTAGTATCCTCCTTGAACTATGCCCGGTCTTAATTATCCCCCTCAACCTGGCCTTTTGAGGGTCATTAACCCTAGATGCTGATGTGCTAAAAAGTGTGGGTGCACTCGTCTGCCATGTGAATTTTTCTGTTTATGTATCATTTTTTTGAAAACATTAAATATTTTTTTTACTCTTTAGGAATATTACTTTTTAGATACATTTTTTTCAATAAAATTTATAATAAACTTGGATATAACTATATTATTTAGGATAAATACTTTTATTTGGACAAAAATAATAAAGTTTTAGCTAATCTTTTTTCGAATTTGACATGAAAATAAAAATTTATACAATTGAAATAAATAGTCAAGATATATAAAAAAGTTATAAAAAAATACACAGTTGAAATAAATGATCATTGCATCAAAAGAAGAAATAAAAAGAGTGTACAATTGCACTTATAATCTTGCAATTGTACACTCTTTTTTTATGCAATGATTATTTATTCCAACGATGTATTTTTACTCCTATAGGTAAAATCTGTAAAAAAAAAAGTTAAAAAATTAGAGCACCGTAATTTGGAGCTATATAAAAAATTTATAGCAAAAATAATTAATTTCAAATTATGTATTTTTTATATAACTTTTTAAATGTCTTAACTATTTATTTGTATAAATCTTTATTTTCGGGTCAAATTGGGAAAAAAATTAACTGAAACTTTATTATTTTTGGCCAAATAAAAATATTTAGCCTAAATAATATAGTTTATACCCAAGTTTTATTATAAATTGTATTTAAAAAATTTTATCTAAAAAATAACATTCTTATAAAGGTAAAAAATATATTTTATTTTTCAAAAGAATGCCAAATAGGGAGAAAAATCCACGTGGCAGGTGAGTGCACCCTCACTTTTTGCCACATCAGCATCTAAGGGGGTAATTACTCTCAAAAGATCAAGTTTAGGGGGGTAATTAAGACTGGGCATAGTTCGGGAAAGATATTAATAATCTGAGCCAAGTTTAGGGGTGATTTAAGGTATTTTGCCTACGGTTAACGATGGAGGGAGATATTACACAGTCTGTCTGTTAGAGAGAAAATGTGTTTGACAGAGGTTCCAAGTTGATGAATTACCATGCCCACATGCTTGGGCTGTATTGAAGGGCAAGTTTCTAATGCTAGAAGAATATTGCTCTAACTATTACAAACCAAATATTGTTGTAATAACATACGATGTGCATGTGTACCCGCTACCGGACAGAAATGACTGGAACATACCATCACATGTTGCAGAGAAGGCTGTACTACCACCCAAATAGAAAAGACCTCCTGGAAGGCAAAAAAAAAAGCGCGATAAACCTTCAAGTGAGTTGATGCAGCCGAAAAATCAACATTCATGTAGCATATGTGGCAGGGAGGACATAACAAGCGAACATGTAGAAATGCTCCACTTAGAATTTACTTAGCATACTGATATGTATTGGTGCTTCAACGATTTGTGAATAATTATGATGACATTATCAAGTAATAAATTCTCATTGTCATGTAATAATTTCTAAAATACCTTTCGTGAATATATTTTGGATGCATTTAGTTGCAGTAATGTGTTGGATATATTAGAATACAACCTTGTCCACATATACTTTGATAATTTATTATAGACAGTGACTGAGGTTATATATATAACTAGTCAAAATACATCGGAATACAACTATATAGTCAGCTATATTATAAAAAATAGGTTGACTACATATAACATGATTAGATACTGTATATAGTTAGTTGCAGTATTAATTTGAGTACAACCTTGTCCACATATACTTAGACAGTGTCTGAGTTCAATATAGATAGCTAGTCCGAATACATCAGAATACATCTATATACTTAGCTATAATATAACAATTTTAATAAATACGTATAACCTATTCAATACATCTGAATTTGTATTCTTTAATATGTATTAACTGAAAAAGATACATATTAAAGAATATAACCGAATACAGCTGAATAATACAGCTCAATACAGAAAAAATATATCTGAATTCTTTAATATAACCTACCATCAGTATACATAAAGTTTCTGACTTTGATATTAACCTGTTCAATGCATATAACCTATTCAAGCAAAGTTCTGATTATTAATACATACTTATATCTTGTAAGATACATATGAATATAAACTGAAGAATAAGCATTAATACTTATGAAGAAAACAATGAAACATCGATTGAAAAGTTGCAATTATAATACACGAACATTATTGATAAAGTGATGGTTTTTTCTAACTGAATACCATATTTACCAAAAAACTTCTCAAAAAATAGTATTCACATAAAAATAACATTCTAAAACTACATTAGTCTACAGCTGCTTTAACACTATCTCCAATTTTGAATCTGACTCCATGATTTGCCTAGTAATCTTTGAGAGTGCTTCATTCTCGCTTATCTCATCAACGTCTATCTTTCGCATAGCATATTCCCATATGAGAGCATCATATCTTTGACGGAGTAGATTAGAATCAAATATTATTTGTGGAATCTTACCAAGAGTGCTCTGAAACTCTGCATATGTCGACACGCACCCCACAATCCTAAAAAAATGTTGATTGGAAAACTTAAAAATAATTCATACAATTAGATTTGTATATAACATACAAGAATGATGATTGAATACTTACATGCTCCCAACTTTCTTTTGAGGCAGAATTTATATGAAAAAAACTTCAAAGGGATAAGTATGTGATTTTTCAGTGTATGCTGAGTAAGTAGACCAATCTATGTCTCTCTAAAAGCCACTGATTGATAGATACAGAGATACAAGTTTAGCTAGCATATCTATCTCAGAAGCTACATAGGCATCATGACCTGCAGATTTGTACGATCATACACTTTGATACATCTCTCCTTGAATGAAACAACAACCAATACCTAGTGTAGTTTATCCTTCAAGTTGACTGGTATCAAGACATTATCAACAGTTTCCCAAGGTACATTAGCTAGCAATCTGTAGCCCCTTATGTACTCACATACCACATCCTCTTCTTTAGCTACATTAGCATTGCTATATGTATCATCATACCTATCGAAGATTTCAACAGTTCTTGTCTTGAATATACAATCAATAGTTGTATACTTGAAGTTTCTAGTTTGATTGTACTTGCCCTTCTTTCTCAGATAGTAGAATATGACGTCAATATGCTATACACATATTTAATTACATAGTGTGAGTCCAATTAATCAAACTAAGAAAAAAATACGACAAATGAAAACTCAGTTAAATACATCACACAGAATAAAGAGTAATACATCTGAATATGTTGTATTACAGTAAATATTCAAGAATAATACCAATTAATGTTAAAATATAGAATGTATTAATATAGTTAAAATTCAGCAGATATTACAGCAGGTATTAGAGCAGAAACTTTGAAAAACAACAGATAATATTGTTCAAGATACTACAACATATATTAAAAATTACAAGTACCCATTGATGTTAAAATACATCTGAATACATTCAAACACATATTGTTATTCAAAACAAATGAGTCAGTTAAATACATATTACTGTAATACATACGTTAGTTACAACATATAGTAAATTTAAAAATATATCAGAATACATAAAATACAACAGTTCTTTAGGAGTAATGATGGCATTACATTTATCATACAGATTCTATTTAAAACATGATATATTTTTAGCTAATAAAAATTATTATAATACACTTGAATATAATTAAATACAACATATTTAATTGTAATATCATTGTGAAGTATACAATTAGATAAACCAATACTAAATAAATAATTTATAGTGGAGTTGGAAGGGGTAAAACTTACATTGTCATCCCATAGCTTCCCATCGAACGATAAAAGGTAAAACTAATTTTTTGAATTAACTTGATCAACTCCAAAATTCAATGGTATATGAAGTGTTAGCTTGTTCTTCTTGTAATGGTCTTCCAAATTACTTCTACAAGTATGATATAAAAAAAATATTATATACATTTTTTGAAATATAAAAACTTAATGCACATACCAGGAAAAAACTCACCTCTGATCATGTCTAACGAGAAGACCATCACGAAACCATTTGTCATATTTCTGAATGATCAATGTAGGATGTGGCCACATTATTGAATCATCCTCAAAGGAGTTCCTTTTTTTCAAAAATGGGGGTCAACTTTACTAAGGTACCTGTTCAATTAATTCGTGAGTAGAGACTTTTAATTTTAAAAACCTTGAGGAAATAGATCATTAGTTTATAAAAATACTAACATGCGGAGTCGAAGTTAGACTCATAAGGCGAAGAATACCATCTACTTGGTCACCGATTCCTATGAGATGGTATTGGGGTTGATTCAACTTTTTTGCATTGTTATGTATCACAATTCTAGTTTCTGAAATTTAACTGGGAAGAAACTTGTCGTCCAGCTCAAATTGAGATATATAGAGTTCTGTAGATACACCCTCTTGACCTGTAGGTAGTATGTTGCATGACACCTCTGATATAGAATTTCCCTTAACTCCTGACTCTACACATTGAGCATTAAGCAGTGTTTTCTGTTAGTCGTATGCATCATTGTTACTGTAGTAACTTAGTGTATGAATACAATTAAATACATATAAATACAATAAAGAAACTGATGTTGGTAATAGAAATCTTAGTGAAATTCATTTCACATATTAATTTTTTTATTTCATTAATATAAAAAATATTTACAAGTTGAAGCTTGAGTAAGAGTTTGGACTACTCCCACTCATTTACATCAATCTTCAATACTAAATTCTAACTTGCTCTAGGTACATCATAGTATAGAAACAACTAGTAAACTAAAACAACCAAGAAAACTAAGGAAACTTGTTAATTTTGTCCGAGCCAACTTGCCAACGCCTGCAACTTCTGCCTCGGATATGGATTGACAGGGCTATTTCTCTGCACAGTTGAGATTCTTCATATTTTTTCCTATTAAATCTGATGTTATTCCTTTCTCGCCAGATAAGTGCAACTGTGTTGATGAAGGCACAAGCTGTTATACTGTTAAGTACCACTCTACTCTTTGTCTTGCTACACACCCACTGCAATTCTTTTTCCCAGTCACCCTCCTTCCTGTGATATCCCAACCAGGTGCATAGTCTAATCCACATGCCCTTTGTAACCGGGCAGTCAAAGAACAGGTGGTTAATGGTTTCAGTACTTTGATCACAGAACACACAATTTCCAGGAACTAGGATACCAATTTTCTGTAGTCTGTCTACTGTAGGCAGCCTCTATTGAGCAGCTAACATTCATTTCACATATTCAAGAATAACAAATATGAAAAATAAACATTCATGTATTGGTGAATAGAGCTGAATACAGTTGAATACAGAATATAGCAGAATAATACAGTTATTTGCAGTATTAATTTGAATACAGTTAGTTGCTGTATTAATTTGAACACAATCGAATATAACCTTGTCCAAATATACTTAGAAGACAGTAAGAAAACTATTTTTGGTTATGGAAATCTTTGTGAAGTACATCACACATATTCATGAATAACAAATCTGTATACATTAAAATACAACTGAATACATTTAAATATAACAGTTAATTCCAACTACAGATTAAGGTTAACATACATCTGAATACATTTAATTACATGTGTTGGTCGAATACATTTAACATTTTAGCGAGGCAGTTAAACATTTGTTGAATACATATAACTTTTGAAATACAATTATGTAAGAAAAGTAGCAAACATGAGATATAAACATATGTTAAAGATGTTAAAAATGTTAAACTTCAACATTATCCCCGATAGCCGTGTCAATACCATTATCATGTCTCCCTATGAGTTCCGTTCTCTGGCATAAACTTTCATTTGGCTGATTGTGTTTAAGATGGTCAAAACGCATCTTAAAGTTATCATTGATCAATATTCTCGGAGATTTGAACTCGTCCACAGCCTTAACAAGACAGAAATAATTAGAAGATTGCGCCAAAAATATATGAATTTTAAGCACTAAAATGTAATGTTTAATATGTTGATAAATACTCACATATTCTTTGAATGAATTTAGGTCTTTTCTCAAAGAAGATACTTTGTCATTTTTGGAATCTGCCAGTTGATTGTGATGCAACATATTTTGTCCAATTTCGGACACAAAAACATGAGGATTCTAGGATTGATACTTTGTATTTGAGGTATGCCTTTCGTGCTCCTAGCGCTTTTTATGGGGCGGTGATGAAGATGGACCAACACTGGCAACATGTTTCTTCTTACATTGAAGATCAGGTGTAGGAGAAAATTCATCTGAGTCCTCTCCTGACTTGTCTGAATGAGTTCTCAACATCAAGACCCACGTGAGAAATTTGAATAAGGACAAGCTTTATATCGGTTGGATGGATGTCGTTGTAAAAAATCTGAAAAATGAAATACAATCAAAGTCTTACTACAAACATACATATGTAGATCTGGAATCAAAATGTAATTTGTATTGAAATTAAGGCAACACTAATGATTGGGAAATTATATGCAATTGTATGAAGAATTAATAATGAAGGCTACAACAACTGTATACTGCTTTATGCATCTAAATGCAAATGTATGCAGTATCTTGTATTCAAATGTATGCAACATCTGTATGTATTTGTATGCAAGTGTATGCATTATCTGTATACATCTCTATGCAACTGTATACTTCTATATGCAAATGTATGCAGAATTAATGATTAATAAAATCTAAACTAGCCACGATACAAATTTTATATTACCATGTTTCCCTTGTCATTGAACATGTCGTTCATTAGATACGCAAAGTTTGGCTGATTTCCGGTGGTTCTCCAATTGAGTATTCTGGGGGACCACGTTATCAACTCAGAGTGCAATTTTGGGATCAACATCTGCACAACACTCATAAAATCACACTTGCATATCTAGGGGCATCCCAACTATCCTATAATACTTCTTCTGAGCATCCATCTTCATGCTAATCGATTTTGTCAGCGTTTCAAATGCTTTTAAGCGCCAATGATATTCAAAATATCGCCCACTATCTACCAAGTCAAAATGTAGCTTTGGGATGGTTGTGCTGTTCTTCTCGGATGAAAAAAATGAAGGTGTGTATGAAATACAACAAAGCTATCTTCAAGGCATCACCGTCATTGTCGGGACCCCAGTTTTTGTCAACAAAGCATTTCATCAAATATTTCTTCTTGACAAGATTGGAACCTCCAAAGTAAGTCTCAATAAGCCGGTTAGGAACCTTTTCAGTAAACTCAAAATCAACATCATTAGCAACACATTTGAGGCCAGTCACAAGCGCAAACTCCCTTAATGTGAAATGTAATGAAGTACCATTAACGTGTATTGCAAATACATTGTTAGGAGTTCCTTCTAACTGAAGAGCCATGAAGCATATGAAGAGTTGATGTTGGACTTCACAACGCTTCATTTGAAGGAAATTTCCAAAGAAAGTATTACCCACTTGTTTGTACTGCTCTGGAGTAAGATTCTCTTTTAGCTCGGAGACTATGTCAGTGTTAGTATATATAATGATATGCGGTGCAAATATTGGGTGTTTTTTTTTACAAAAAGCTTAATCCCCTGCATTTAAAAAGAATAAATACATATAAATAAAATTGAATACAACACATATTTCATAGTAAATCAGACATGAATACATATGAATATAACTAAAAACACTTAGAAGTATAATATAACTGAGTATAACACATATTTCATAGTAAATTTGACATGAATACATGTGAATACAACTAAGTACACTGACAATACTAAATACATATAAAAATAACTGCATACAACACACATGACATAAATATATCTAACATGAATACAACTAAATATAGACATGAAAATTAAAGATTTTAAATAAGAAATAAATACATTGAAATTAGAATAAAACATTGATGAGAACCTTGAAAATCCTTAAAAATACAACTATAAAAATACATCAGTATACATATACATATATGTATCATAACTTTCTAAAAGTACAAAAATGCGTTGAATAACCTTTTTGAACATAAATATTGAACAATGTTATACGTATAAATACAAATGAATACATGAATAATACAGATGAATACATCTGAAAAATTACCTTTTTCTTTGACTTTATCTGAGCTTTTACTTGCTTCAACCTCCTTCCCCTTGACATATGAAGCTTTAGAGATATGGATTTCTATCTTTTACTTAATGAGAAGTCTTGTTTCCTTCATTGATTTTTCGACTTGGGTTTCTTTGAAATTTTCATGTTGAGCTTTTATTCTCTTCTTCAATGCCATATAGGCTAAACCTGCATCCAATTCCCCTTGAGTGATTTTCAAGGAGAAAGAGGGCCCATCAAAATTGAGAATTTTAGTGGGTATACCTCTAGTAATCAACTTGCGGGATGTATTCTCAAACATTTTGAGAATACGACTTGGGTACTGTTGATTAGATACAATTTGGTGAGTAAAGATGCTGAGAATAAGCAAAAATGGAGAAATAAAAAAAATACTTACCACACTAATTATAGAAACAAATCAATACAATGTAGATAAAATTAGGGTTTACCCGAGACTGGGAAGGAGGAAGCAACATTGTGGGTGAGGAGGATTCTGATTTTTAGCGCGATTACAGGGAATTTGGTATGAAAAATAGTTTGTATCAATTTAGAGAGAGAGAGAGGGTGAACTTGTATTGAGATGTTGTACGAGAAACGGTATCTATGAGAGAGAGAATCTGAGAATTGAGAAAGGGAGATAAAACATAGTGAGTGGCTTAAGTGTAGGAGATACCCAAAATTAAAAATTTTCCTATAAACTATATAACATATCTATAGAAGGTAATTTATTTAAATGATATTTATTTTAAATAAATTGGGGGTTAACCTATTCGATAGAAAGTAAAATTCCCATTTATTTATCTTTGATTGCACAAATAGCCATTTTAGGACCATTATTTAAAGAATAGTAAGTATTTAGAGATTTTGGTCAATATTGTCCCTTATCTTTGATAGTAGGTCTATTTTGGTCTCTCAATTATAATCATGAGCATATTTAGTCTCTTAAGTATGCTAAAGCGGAGCACCTTTAGTCTCACTGACATAATCTTTCCAAGATCAATTACGTGGTTGAATCTTTTACTTTTAAATATAGTACAAAGCTGATAAATTTAAGATTTTAATGTTGAAACTTTTACTTTAAAAATTTTTGATTGATTTTTCCAAAAAGAAAAGTGAAAATTTTAAAAAAATAGTGCTACTAAGATCACTTCTAGGCATATTATTAAAGTAAACAAATAAGTATATTGTTTTACCACTTTTAACCCGCTCAAGAAACTATATATTTACATCTGGTAGCCGAAAAAGTATATAAATTTTGTATAGTAAAATAATATATATATATATATATATATATATATATATATATATATATATATATATATATATATATATATATATATATATATATGCAAAATAATATACAAATTTTATATTTTTTTCGGCTATTATTTTTACATGTCATTTTCTTATTGAAAACTTACACAGAAGGTCAAAATTTTAGAAGATATTATTATCTAGAAATGAGGAATTAAAGTGATAATTTGCATTATCCGATAAAAAGGAGAGGAAACGTTTCGCATTAGAGCAGAAGATCTACTTCATGAATCAAAGTTTGTTAACACCGTTAGTTTTTGAACATATTCTATCAGTGAGACTAAATGTGCTCCACTTTAACACACTTAAGGGACTAAATGTGCTCAGTATTATATTTGAGGGACCAAAATAAACCAACTCTCAAAGATAAGGGACAATATCGGTCAAAAACACTCAATATTTACATAGTAGTTAAAGTTTTGTCATCTCAGAATCAAACTTCAGACTTCGGGTTTGAAAGTTGCAAACTTCACCTGAATTAGTTCTTACACATTCTTGTATGAGTCAAAATCTGACCATAGGGTGGTCGTCCTTGAGAGGAATGATAAGGGGTCGACCAAGCCTTATTCGTGCTCACGAGGTGAGATAACAAAGAGCAGCTCGGCCATTGCCAGGGTCAAATCATCGAAAAAGCTTACCTCACATAACAATTGTAATGGTCGAACGAACGATAGAGGGTACATTTGTGAGAAAGCATGCTGGTCAAAGACCCTTGGGTAAAGGGGAAAGTTGTTGATATATATATATATAGGTAGCTAAACCCAAAAAGGGTTGTTTTTCCAGACAGCTACTATGAAAGATCCAACAAGGAGAATGTCTTCTTCATAAACAGTTCCCCCATTTCCCTTCCTGGCTCCCATGGTTATGATGCAAGCCTGCCCTTGGAAGTAAGCTCATACCTCATGTTTGATGTACAAAGATTACATAAAGAAATGTCATAATTTATTCTTCATTCATTTTCTCAATCTGTATGTCTAGATCTGATTAATTATGTTAGGCTAAGATTTACCTTCTATAATACTAATAATTAGTTCGACAAAAAGGATTTTGTACTTTTTGCTCAAACAATTTGGCGCCATCTGTGGGATTTCTTGTCCAAAATTCTTAGTTTTCTTCAGATCTAGAACCGACAAACTATCACCACCCACTCAAAATATTTGTAAATAAACCTTTCGAGACAACCATGCTAATCTAGGTTAGGCTGATACATAAAAGTAGAAGTTATAACCAATATCTATGCAAAACCTGCATATTGCATGTAGCAATTGGTTTAGCATGACATATGCACGTTCAAACTAGGATCACGGTCATCTGGCATAGCCACATCCTTATTCAATGCATTTACCCCTATATATTGACTCGCATTCCCATCCCTGAGGAGGAGACGACAAATCGCTACATGGTCCTTTGAAAGAATGGTCATATCCTGCCCTACTTTCGCATCCTCCTCACCTCCCCCCCCCCCCCCCCCCCCCCCCCCGCGCATTGGATGGCTAATGAACGAAGTATAACGTGTTTTCCTTATTTTTGGCACATATCAAACAAGATCAGATTGGGACTTGATTTCAACACTTCAGTACGAGAGGTGGTCCTAACCCACACGAAGCCTAAACGTTGTTAACAACGGAGCTGAACATGGCCGCAAAATCTAAAGCCACTATTCAAACACTAGGAAAAGCCAGTAACACTACAACATCACCTTTTCTACTGACTCGTTAGGTCGAGGTACAGAAAGTTTCATTTTGGTTTATTCTTTTTTTGTTAGTTTGAACAGGAATGCGAGTACCCGCATGGGCAAACGAGCAAATATGCGTTCCAACTAGAAACAATGGAAGAAAAACTACTACAAAGGTAATTGGAATGTTGCCCACCTCAAATGCTTCAACTTCTGAAAAAAGATGCCCCTCAAGTCATACACTTTTTCCCTCACCCGGGTTTTGTCCGAATTGGGTTCTCGGGGAGGCCTTTAATGAGCCGATGAACATAACGTCTCAAAATTTAAAGTATAGTTCATCTCCCCGCCTGCTGATTGCTTCTCCAGGTCGACCGATGAAGGGACTAGATACATAGAAACTTTTCCAATATATGTATGAAACATACGTATATAGTATTCTCTAGTGAATAAAATAAAGCAACATTTAGTACTCCCCATCAAGGGATCCTCTAATAGAAGTAAAGTAAAGCAAACTGGGACTCACCTAGGAAACACATCGTATTCTCCAATAAAAGGAAAGTGAAGAAACCCGGGACTCACCCAGAAAATGCATCGTATCCTCCAATACAAGCAAAGTGAAGAAAACTAGGACTCACCCAGGAAACACATCGTATTCTCCAATACAAGCAAAGTAAAGAAATATAGAACTCACCTAGGAAATACATCGTATTCTCCAATGCAAGCAAAGTAATGCAAACTGGGACTCACCCAAGAAATGCATTGTGTTCTCCAATGCAAGCTGAATTGAGAAAGATTATGAATCCCTCGGAGAACACCCAATATTCTCCAGTAACAACAAAACCGAGTAGGCTAGGATCCAGCCCGATCTATGCATGAATAGCATGATGACCTATGAAACTCTATGAAATCTGACAATTACAACGGGCTAGCATTTCGACCCTAGTTCGAAATGACACCCTTACGGCCGAAGGCCATCGCCAAAAGAAGAATTCGACCTCACTTGAATTACAACGGGCTAAAATTTTGACCCTAGTATAAAATAATACCCCTACGGCCAAAGGCCATCGCCAAATGAAAAATTTGACCTCGCTCGAATTACAACGGGCTAACATTTCGACCCTTGTTCGAAATGACACCCCTATGACCAAAGGCCATCGCCAAAAGAAGAATTCGACCTCGCTCGAATTACAACGGGTTGACCTTAGTTCAATATGACACCCCTACGGCCAAAAGCCAACTCCAAAAGAAGAATTCGATCTCGCTCGAATTATAACGGCCTAACATTTTGACCCTCGTTCGAAATGACACCCATACGGCTAAAGGCCATCGCTAAAAGAAGAATTCAACCTCGCTCGAATTAGAAAAGGTTCACATTTTGACCTTAGTTCAAAATGACACCCCTACGGCCAAAGGCCCTCGTCAAGGGAAGAATTCGACCTTGCTCGAATTATAACATGTTAAAATTTTGACCTTGGTTCGAAATGACACCCCTACGACCAAATGCCATCGCCAAAAGAAAATAAATTTCTTTCCTTTCAAACTTGTTCAAATAATTCAAATTTTGACTTCGCTCTAAATTTCTAGCCTGTCCCAATTCAAAAATATATGAAAAGCTAACTTTGCCTAAATTGGCAAGCCAACTCAAATCCCCCTCAAATGCCTAAGTCAAAACTGACCTCGTCCGAAATGTCCGAATTCAACCTCGTTTAAATCAAAGATGATGCCTAATGTGACAAGTCAAAAGTCAATCCCGCCCCAATGTGCAAGTCCAGAGCGGATCCATTCGGACTCATACGTCGAGACCCTACTTGATACAACCAAGGTCGAATTCCCAAATCAAAAAGCTCGCAACTCGCCATATTAAAATCCAAAGGACTGCGCCAAAACAAAGGATGTAACAAGGAAAAGGGAAAGAAAATCAAAGGATGTACAAGGATGAAACAACTTTCATTTGTATATACATGCACAACAGCTGCACCTCACACAAAGCCAAAGAAGGCCCAAAAAGAAGAGGAAAATAAACAATTTTTTTACATATACTAAAGCAGCGACAATTTTCACTCGGCGTCGTCACCGCTATTCTCCCCATCATTATCTTCAGGAAACTCCTCCTCAGCATCAATGTCCTCGCTGGCCTTTGGAGTTTCAAGGTCCTAGCCGTAATTGACACGAGCTTCTCGTGCCATCACCCGAGCTCCTTCATAAGTGGTCTCAGAAATATTGTTTGCCTCCCATAAAATCTTGTATATGTCTCGTTGGACTTCAACATGAATCCAAAGCTCATGCAAGTGGCGAGGAACAATGGCAGAGGCATATCCAACTTGGTCTAGCAATTACGCCTTTTCAACCTCAAGGATAGCGACTCGATCTCCCAAATTTGAATCTTCCCAGTCAATCACACCAATGAGCTCTTCAAGCCTCACCTAACTTAACATGGTCGTCGCCTTCTTGGGTTCCTACTTTGATTAAAGGACACGGATAGTTTCCTCCAACATCACCGCCCTTGCTGAAGCTGACTCTCGAGCATTCTCACATTATCCAAATCAGACACTTTTCTCTCTAGCTCGGCCAACTTCCCCATCCATTCAACACTCAAAGATTCAACTCTGACTGCATTCTGATCAAGATCGGATTGCAACGATAGCATCTGGAGATGCTCACACTCTACAATGACCCCTTTTCCAACTCAAGTTTCTAGTCCTTTGCATAAAGCAACTCCTCAAGCTCACTACACATGTGAATGGACTGCATCAGCTCCTAATCCCTTTTCTCTAGCTCCTAATCCCTTTATTCCAGCTTCCTCCCGAGGGATTGATTGCGGTGTTCACCCTGAGCCGCTCATGTATCTCATAGAACTTGTTGCAATAGCACTGATACTTTTCCAGCATTCTTAGAAAAACCTTTGACCAAGTCTTGGACATGCGAGCACTATTAATTTCCAACATGTAAGACTTAAAGCAAAAAAAAAGAGTCAGTAAGGGCCAAGGACGCAAAAGAGGGGGGGGGGGGGAGGAAGAAAATATGAAGATAAGAAACTTACTCTCAAACCCATTGTGGACACTTCGTATGATAGTTTGACGTCACTGACATACAGAAGAGCCTCATACTCTATTGTAGAGCATAGAAGTCGAATTGCGGCACCGGGCCCTCTATGTCTCGAAGGAGATTGAGATCTGACAAAATTTCAAGTACTCGGGAAGGACCTCCCCCTCTTACCATAGTACGGGTAAAGCCCTTCTTGAACATCCTAACATCGTCAGAATTGAGGTCAAATTGAAACTCGTAGTCGTCAACGACAACACCTTTTTCCCTCCATGTGGCTGGAGTAGAAACGCAATTCAGTCTGGATGATAAAAGGATGCCCAAGACGGCAACAATTGCTTCGGGACTCCAACTATCCGTGGCAATAGCCTGTCGATCGCTCACCCCGACTGTAGCTTCCATCACCGGGTTTTCCTCTACGATCGAGTTAGCACCACTGCCGATTTTAGACACCGCCAAGATATGGTCGCCCTCCGAAGTTTCTTTGATTGGAAGAGCCACTTCTAACTCCACTCGACACCTTTTTGACATACCCTCTATGCCATCAACACGGGAAGATTCGCCTGTTGAGCGGACGACAGAAGCCAGAGTTTTAGGTTAAGGAGTAACTTCCACACCCACAGCCCCGACCGTAGGTATCGATTGAGTTATCGATGTAGGCCGAGAAGTAGAGCTTTGTACGAGCCAGGTAGGAGGAGTTGGTTGACGAAACACAAGCGGAGGAGCCTTTTCCCTTCACACTCTCCTTGTCAACGAAGAAAAATAACCATATAGTGATAAGATCAAACTACTAGGCAAAAATAAAGAAACTATAATAGGCCGACACACCAGTGAGAGGCTTAAATCTGTATTTTTCATAGAAGGACGCCCACTCGTGGACCCCTACTGCTTGGGGAAAAATGGCGTTACCCACTCGTGGATGTTGTCAACAGGTGGGGGAGAAAGTCTCTCGGCTGTTAAAATAAAAATAAATTAGCAATGCCACCTAAAGAAGAAAAGTCGGCCACCGCCTCAAGAGTAATCACAAAGTAAATAGAGGAAAACTTACGTGCGAAGTTTCACGTATTAGGGAACCTTGTCGATTCCGCTACAATGTTCTCAATCTGCACGTAAAGATAGCTTTCCCAGAAGTGGCGATTAGCCTTATCATCCATCATCACCACCAAACTCTTTGTTCCTTGTAGCACATGTGGATCATCGTGCCTTAAATAAGTTGAGGGGCAAAAAAATTAAGAATGTGCCCCAAAATGACCTTTCGGTCGGCGAGCTCCACATACTTGGGAAGCATAAGGAAGAGTTTGTATACATACGGTGAAAGTTGAGCCAGACACACTTCATAAAAGAAGAAGAAGTGTGTCACTAGGGGGAGAGGAAGCGTATACCTAACAAAAAAAGGGTAAGCGTAGAAGGAGAAGTTCTCTAGGTGGTTCAAATGTACAATATCTATTCCCGTCTCCGGCATCATCTCAATATGGTTTGGAATCCCCCACTTGGTCTTGAGTGGTGTAATCGCTGCTTCATCTATGGTATAGGGTGTAAGATCTGGTTCTTCTGTGATAGGGCTGTTGATGTCAATCCATAAGTTCCCCGGACGGGGCAGTATCTCAGCCATTGTTGGAACTCCCTCATCTTCCCTCGCCTTCACCCCTTCTCCAAGAGGATGTGCATAATTTCTCGGCACCGGAGTTTCGACGAACTTGTTAGTCTGGGAAGAAGTACCAACCATCTGTTTGAAGAGACAATAATGAACAAGTATGATAAAGGAAGAGAGATGATTGTAGCGTCAGATTCTAAAAAGAGCAGAAATATAATAGCAAAAATGTAAAAGAAGAAATATAAAATTAGAAATATGAAATTAGAAGTATGAGATCAAAAGTAGGAAATAATGAAGAAGGTGAAAGTTTGTGGAATTTCTCAGACGAATCGATAAGCATAACAATCGAGTGGTGAGTTCCCCCATATTTACGGGAACATAACTGTCCCGAGCGGGAAACTCAAGAGCTACCAATCAAAAACTGATAGGGCACCGAAAAAGATACAGTGCCTAGGAAAAGTGATGTCGCGAATTGACATAATGGTCCAATGGTACCATTGAAGCGTCATGCCACCACCTCGACCTAAGGGTTTCGTTCAACTCGTAACGATTAGATTTCTCCCGACATTTAGGATAAAAAAAGTCCGTCCATTGAGTTCGCCAAAAGACGACCCGAAGGACAAACAGACTAATTGTATGGGTCAAAATCTGACCATAGGGTAGTCGTCCTTGAGAGGAACGATAAGGGGTCGACCAAGCCTTAGTCGTGCTCACGAGGTGAGATAACAGATAGCACCTCGGCCATCGCCAGTGTCAAATCATTACAAAATCTTACACTCACAGAACAATCGTAATGGTCGAACGAACTATATAGGGTACAATTGTTAGAAAGCACGCTGATCAAAGACTATTGGAAAAAGAGAAAGTTGTTGATATATATATATATATATATATATATATATATATATATATATATATATATTTATAGAGGTAGCTAAACCAGGTCTGTTGGTATCTGGTATTTTTGCATCTGCGATTATGGGATCGCAGGTGCGATTATGCAGAAGCGAGTTTTGGTCTAGGTGTTGTTTCCGCAGAAGCGGTTGGTAAGCTGCATCTGCGAAGCCGTAGATGCGGTATTTAAGTCGCAGAAGCGGGTCTTTGGATTTTGGGAATTTCCGCAGAAGCGGAGGGAGACCGCAGAAGCGGTTTTTGTTGGACAGAAATATTTAATTCATCTTCGCAAAATTTTGAAAGAGTAACATATTTCACTTCGGACTTGGAGAGTTTTGGGTGATTTTAAAGAGGGTTTCAAGGGCTTTGATCAAGTACGAATTCGAACTTAAAAACATGATTTTATGGTGTAAACACATGGATTAGAGTTGAAAACTCAAGGAATTAAGGTACAAAAATGGTGGTTTAGGGCTTGAACCTAAGAAAAGCTTAAACTAGGGATTTGAGGGGTCAAATGGACTCCGATTCTTGTGATTTTGAGATGTATAGACTCGTGGCGAGATAAGGAATCCGTTGGTGTGAAAGTTTCTGAGTTTCAAGAAGAGGGCACGAGGCTCGAGTTTTGCTAATTTCGGGAATTCTTGTTGTTTTTCAATTATTTTGATTGGGTTTGGTTCCCTTGTCATATGATGATGGATTTGTTGTGGCTTTTGGTCAGATTCGACGCCCGAGGAGATCGATTTGAAAGGCAAGGGAATAGCGAGCTAAGATTTTTGCCGGCTTGTGGTGCGTAATAGATGTAAATGATATCATGAGGGTTTGAAACCCCGTATTTGCACATCGTAGTGCTATATTGAGGTGACTTGCACGACGGGTAGTGAGCATGGGGTAGAGCACCATTTGGGATTGAGACTTGGTCCGTAACGGTAGATGAATATATTGCGTATTTGACTTAAATTCATTTATTATCATTATAATATGAGTTGCTTGCTATTTTAGGCTTCGTGTCAACTGATTTAATCCTTCAGGTATTTCTATTACCGGTTTCTTATCATTTTTACATATTAATGAACTCAGTTCTGGTTTTAATATTGTTTTGTAAACTCAGCCACCTTTTCTCTCACTTGAAATCTAACTAATGTTTTAAAAAGAAGTTTGGGCTGAATATTTCAATACTATTGTGCCCGAGGGGCTTATATGATTTTTGGCTGAGTATGGGATTGGGTTGCGTGCCGCAACGGTACTATATTGATATTGAGATGAGGCCAAGGGCCTAGTTGATGCCACGAGATGGCTTATTATTGCGTTTGGGCCGTAAGGGGCCCCTGCGGGAGTCCGTACACCCCCATTGAGCGCCGCCGACGATAAATAAATGGAGCGGACTGCACGCCGCAGCGGGTACTGGAGACTAGTGCTTCGTGTGTTGCATTGCATATTCGTTTGTCATTTACTCACTTATCCGTTATGGTATTTCCTTAAGTGTTCATTGTTTTACTGATATTATGCTACTGGGTTCAAGTTACTGCATTTATTGAATTACTTTATGCCTATTCAGGATTTCTTATTCTTAGCCTTTATTTATGTTTATTACTCACTGGGTCGGAGTACTGACATTACTCCCTGCACTTTGTGTGCAGATCCAGGTACACCTGAGGCTGTGTGAGGATTTCTCTGCCTAGCAGCTCATCCAGAAGTATCAGGGTAGCTGCAATTGACGTCCGCAGTCCTGATCTTCCTTCTATCTTATTTGTCTTATTTCCGCGTTTCTAGAGACTATATGTAGTAGGTTGTTACTCCTGTAATAGAGGCTCAAACTTATGACACCAGATCCTTCGGGCTGAGTAGTTATTTTATACTTAGGTTTTCCGCATGTTTAATTTATATTTCAGAGTTTCAGTATTATGACTTGGTAATTATTCATATTAATTGAATCATGAACTGTATATAAAACAGGCTAAGGTTGTTGAATTGGTCGGACTTGTCTAGCAGTGTGTTGGGCGCCATCACGACGGGGTTGGGATCGTGACAGGCTAAGTTTTAAATAATTTTAAAAAATTAATTATAGTATAAATAGTGTATCTAAAAGCGACCACATGCTCCTATTTCTACAGTAGTCACTAGTCAGTTGGGCTGCATTTCGGGTGGATTGGGCGGTTATTTAATCTTAACGGTTTGACTTGTCGGTTATTGGCTTTTAAATATGTTAATCCGCTAATCATCCGATAAGATATCGGACAAATTGGTATCGTTTTAGCTCTTATCATGCGATTTATCGGTCTAATTCAATCTATATGGCACATGACGAATGCTAAATTAAGTGTTGGATGCTAAATTGTTTACTACAGAAGGTTGGTTTTCAATTAATCGTTTTAGAAATATGACGAATGCTTGATTACATTCATCACAATTCACACAGGCACACTCATATTATCTCGAGTTTTGAATATTAGGAATAGTCCACTTTTCTGTGAGAATATAACACGCTAGTTGTGAGGGAAAAAAATAAATCTCGCTAAAGTACCACGTGAATTAACTCTAATGTTATTTTTAAATTTTTGATAAGATAATCCTTAATTAAAAAAATAGGATCCGAATATCTTGAAATCTATGGAGAAATAAAACGTTTAAATTCAACATTCATGGAAACAGTAAATCTTAAACATGATTTTCTTAAAGCTTAAATAAGTTTGATGCCTATAGATCCGTGAGCTATATTTTCTTCTATTTTCCTCTAGCCTTTGAGGTAATATATTCTATCACACTCCTTGACATTTAGAAAAATAATACTTTTTCTAGATTTAAACAAATTCAATGCATATATATGTATCCGAAAGCTGAGCTCTGCTTTCATTTATTTGTCTCTAGCATTGCAGTGAGACAATAATATTTTGGAAAAAACACAAAATTGATCGGTCAACCAAAATATAAAATTGGCCATAATGTATATAAAAATATTTCTTTTTGTATATAATGTAGAGAGTTTTGGAGAAGTTACTTTCTTGTATTGCTCACTAAAGTATATATAGAGTACAGAGAAATCAAAACCTACCAACTATAGGATTGTACAATAATGAAGGAAAATCAAAACCTACCAACTATAGGATTGTACAATTAATGAGAGAATATTCTACCAATAATAAAAAGATACACAAAAGATATTTACAATATTTCCTAATACGCCCCCTCAAGATGGAGGGCCGGAGGACACGCCAATCTTGGACATCAGCAGAAGAAGCCGAGGACGAGATAAGTGCTTGGTGAGAGCATCAGCAAGCTGATCAGCAGAGGATACGTGAGCAACACGAAGGGACCCATTCTGGACCAATTGACGAACAAAGTGATAATCAATGGAGATGTGTTTCATGCGAGAATGAAACACAGGGTTGGCACAGAGATAAGTGGCGCCAATGTTGTCACTGTAAATGACAGGAGCAGCCGGAAGAGGGACATGAAGCTCGCGCAGCAGGGAATGAAGCCAACGGACTTTAGCGGCAGCAGAAGCAATGGCACGATACTCAGCCTCAGTAGATGATCGTGCAACGGAACGCTGCTTTTTGGAGCTCCATGAAATAGGATTTGGCCCTAGAAAAACAACATAGGCACCAGTTGAGGAGCGGCCATCACAATTTCCACCCCAATCAGCATCAGAGAAACAATGCTGAGGTATAGCAGATGAAGGACGCAGCCAGATGCCAAAGTCACGTGTCCCATTCAGATACCGGAATACGCGCTTAACTGCACCCCAATGAGTGACAGTAGGAGCATGCATGAACTGTGAGAGTTTATTCACAGCAAAGGAGATATCAAGATGAGTGAAGGAGAGATACTGGAGGCCCCCAAGGGCCTGTCGATAGGCGGATGCAGATGAAGGCGAGTTGACGCCGCTGTTGGCGTCTGAACAGGATTTGACTCCAGCATATTATGACGAGTCAAAAGATCAACAACATATTTACGCTGAGAAAGAAAACACCCCTTGGAGCTGCACAGAACTTCAACACCAAGAAAGTAGCTTAGATCACCCATGTCTTAAAGAGAAAACTGAGACCCAAGAGAGTCAATCACACGGTTCAAGAAAGCAGAATCATTACCAGTCAATATGAGATCATCAACATACACCAAAAAATAGGCCGTAATACCAGAGTGCTGAAAGACGAAGAGCGAAGTGTCAGAGGTAGTGTTGACGGAACCCATGGTCAGAAGGCTTTGGCGAAGCGCACTGTACCATTCCCGGGGTTCCTGTTTGAGACCATAAAAAGCTTTCTGTAACTTACAGACATAAGATGGATAGGCTTTGTCAACAAAGCCCGGTGGTTTGTGTCATATAAACATCCTCTGTAAGCCTCCCGTGGAGAAAGGCATTGTTTACATCCATTTGACGAAGAGGCCAGCCCTTGGATACAACTATACTGAGAACCAAACGCACAGTTGCCGGCTTAACAACCGGACTGAAAGTCTCCTGGAAATCCACACCTGGACGCTGATGAAAGCCCTTTGCAACAAGCCGGGCTTTGAACTTATCCACAGTGCCGTCAGGCTTGCGTTTGATGCGATAAACCCCCTTGCAACCCACAACATTCTACGAGGAATCAGGCTGGACAAGATCCCAAGTGCCATTCCGTAGCAGAGCATCAAACTCTGATGATATAGCAGCACGCCAGCGCTCATCAGACATAGCACTGGATAGGGTCTGAGGTTCAGTAACAGCAGGAGAGGTGACAGCAGACATACCAAACTTCTTGTTGGGCATAGAGATGTTATTTTTGCTGCGTGTCTGCATATGATGACCACCCTGAGAGGATGCAGGTGGCGGCATAATGGGTGTAGCGGCGGCAGGGGCCGCTGGCGGTGCCGGAAGGGGCACTGGTGGCGCGGGCGGTGGCGCCGGGAGTGCGTCCGGTGAAGGATCGCTGGTGGGAGCAACGGCAGGTACTGGTGGCGGCAGCGGAAGGACTTCTAGGGAGACCGGAATGGGTACAGGGGGAGACTCGGGGTTAGACATTTTGGAGAACGGGAAGACATCTTCATGGAAGGTGACATGACGCGAGACGAAGATTTTAGACGTTGAGGGATCAAAGCAGAGATAGGCGCTTTGAGTAGTAGTGTAGCCGAAGAGGACACATGCACGAGATCTGGGTTCCATTTTGTGTGAGGTGTAGGGCCGAAGCCAAGGGAAGCATTGATAGCCGAAGACATGTAATTTGGCAAGGTTGGGGCGTTTCTGGAAGAGAGACTCAAAGGAGGAGCGCATCGAGAGATTTGTCTTGGGAAGACGATTAATGAGGTAGACTGCTGTAGCAAAGGCATAAGGCCAGTAAATGAGAGGTATAGAGGTATGATGAAGGAGAGTGAGACCAGTATCGACAATATGACGGTGACGGCGTTCAGCATAGCCATTGTGCTGAGGAGTATGAGGAGGTGACGTAAGATGAGAGATGCCATGAGAGGCAAGAAAAGAGCGTAAAGCGAGAAATTCACCCCCATTGTCAGTATACAGAGTAATGATTTTAGCAGAGAAAGATTTCTCTACAATGGATTTAAAAATGGGGAAGGTTTGTGAGACATCAGATTTACGGCCTAAAGGAAAAAACCAAACATACTTAGAGAAATGATCAACAAAGATGACATAATACTTAAACCCTTCATTAGAAATAATCGGAGAGGTCCATACATCGGAGAAAATAAGCTCCAAGGGAGCAGTAGAAGACAGACTTGACTCAGAAAAAGGTAACTTATGACACTTATGAAGTTTGCAAGATACGCAGGCAAGATCAGACACATTATTGGACGCTATACTTCTAGACGATACTAAATGACGCAGGGTTTTAGCTGACGGGTGACCAAACCAATAATGCCACAATGACGCAGAGAGGTTTTGTGCCGTGAGGGCAGATAGGAGACTGGGATCCGCCGTCCAGTAGTAGGTGTTGCCCCTAAGTGGGCCGCGAACGAGCGTTGCCCACGTGCGACGATCCTTCACCTGAAAATCAGTATCAGAAAGAACAACGTTAACATTATTGTGACGACATAATTGGGCAACAGAGATCAAATTTTTATGCATATGTGGAACACAGAGAGGCCCAGGTAATAAAAGAGAGGAAGGTCTGTTAAGTTGTCCAGTATGAGTAATTGTCAAACCTTCACCGTTACCAATAACCACATTGTCGAAGCCAGTGTAAGGACTGTGAAGAGACATGTTGGCAAGATCAGAGGTTTTGTGATGAGAGGCACCAGAGTCCAGGATCCAATCGGATGCAGAGGGAATCGTCGGAGAGTGATGGGCTGTGTGAGCAGCTGGATAGGGCGGCGAAGCAAAAGCTGGCCGCGGCAATCGTCCACCGTAAGGAGGCTAGTTGGCGCCGGAGACGGGATAGGATGGGCAGCGGCGCGCGGAGTGGCCAAATTCACTGCAGAGTTGGCACTTCCCATTGTACCCGCGAGATTGACCATTGCTGGAGTAACCACCGCGACCGGAGACTGACCCGTGGCTAATGCGGCCGCGCCCGCGGCTACCGAATCGGTGACGGACTGGCTGCTGTCCGGCGACGAAGGAAGCCGACGGAGCCGAGTCGGATGTGACGGAGGTGGCCGGCACACGAGCAGTAATCTGAGCCTCCATGCTTAACAGCTTGTCATGTAATTCAGCAAAAGAGATGGGAGACTCACGGGCTTGGATGGCATGAGAGAGTTCCATATACGGGTCATCAAGACCATTTAGAACCTTTATGACAAGATCCTCAGAATCAATGATAACACCCAGGAGAGATAATTCATCCACAATCACGCGAATACCGTGCATAAAGTCAGTAATAGATTTAGAACCTTTTACTGGATTGTGGAGCTGCTGTTTGAGAGCCATGATACGACCACGAGAAGCAGTGCCGTATGTGCGCGCGAGGATGTCCCAGGCCTCTTTAGAAGTTTCCGCAGCGGCAATGAAGGAGATGATCGTCGCTGTGATCGACGAGATGATGGCACTGAGAATAAGGTTGTCCTGGCGAATCCAGTAAGGATATGCTGGATTGGGGGAAGCCACGTCGTTGTCGACGACAGTGGCCGGTGGGCATGGCTTCGATCCGTCCAAGAAGCCGAGGAGATCGTAACACGTAAGAAGGGTTCGAAATTGAAATTTTCACGCCAGGTAATTAGTGGAGTCCAATTTTGAGTGGGATTTGGCCGATGCATTTATGGCAATCGGTTGGAGAGGCGCGGTTGACGTCGTGGCGGCCATGAGCGCGAGGCAAGGAGAGGAGGCGCTGAACGACGTCGAGAAAAAGAGGGCTGCCGATTAGTGCAGCGGCGACGACGGGCTCCGATAAGAGGAGCTACGGCGGCGGCGGGTAGTATGTATTTAGGGTTTGTTTGGCGATAAGCCACTGGCATATGATACCATGTAGAGAGTTTTGGAGAAGTTACTTTCTTGTATTTCTCACCAAAGTATATATAGAGTACAGAGAAATCAAAACCTACCAACTATATGATTGTACAATAATGAAGGAAAATCAAAACCTACCAACTATAGGATTGTACAATTAATGAGAGAATATTCTACCAATAATAAAAAGATACACAAAAGATATTTACAATATTTCCTAATATATAATACACATATATATAAAAATATAGATTTTTATTTGATATTATTTTTAGAAGCGACTAAAAAAATATGTATTTTTCTAATATTTCCCATATTTTATCATGGGCTATGGGCTTTAAGTACTGAGCAATACTCTGACGTAAGACTACAGTCCTAAAAACCCTAAATGCATATTCATATATATGTCCTTTGGCACGATTAATATATTCATCAAACTGCCAAAATACAACGGCACAGAATAGGCAAATATTCCAATTTGATCGCTAAAGGCAAGGTCTGATTCACTTTTTTGCGTACAATGGATATCATCAACTAATTAAGTCTAAGAAAATTTTAAACTTCCACATATATGATGTCATGAGCTTCTAAATTTAGTACAGGCGCATCATTGTATTTTGTGCAAGGTCTTGGATAAATGATTTATTCGGGATTTTATATATGACTTCTTCCATTATCAGGATTAGAAATTAAGTACAAGTAACAGTCTTGTAAAGTGTAAACGTAAAACATTAATATACACACGAATTCTTTAATTTGTTAGACATGAAAATTTTGGTGAAATCATAGACGGAAGTCGATCGGAACCAATTGATACTTGGCTTTGTATGGTAGCCCACAACTCAAATGATATGTCTGGTGCTTTCACAGGGGCATGATACGTCAAGATCGTTAACAAAGATTCATGCTTGAATGAAAAAGTAATAAGGATTACCCTGGTTCCTTCTAACGTTAAATCAAAATTCATCAATACCAGAGAAAACGAGCTAAATATTGCATAATGGTTAGAAAATAACGAATGCAAACTTGTAAGAATAATTAAGAAGCAACTTTTTTTTTAAATTTTATATTATGTCTAAATACGGTTCCTAGCTTGTGGGTTTGATGGTCCAAAATTAACATCGTGAAATTATATAATATATATATATATATATATATATAAACGGAGCTAGAACCTCTTGTCTGCTTTACTAGCTACTATATGTTGAAGTATGTATTCAACTCTTTAAAAATTTAATACCGTTAAAGAAAGCAGGCCACACGTAAAGATTTTAGGAAGAAGACTTCAAAATTAGAAGAAGAAAAGGAGGAAATACAGAGGAACACCATGTGGATGAGGACTCTCTTTCAGATTATTCTGTGGCTTGAAATTAGGGCGGCGGCTCGCAGTGCATGAGTTGCATGGCCTGTTCTGCGCTCCCACTTCATGTTCGTCCTCTTGCAATGGCGGATCTAGAAATTCAAATTTGTGGGTGCTGAATTTTTTTTACATAAAATTAATGAGTGTTTTTGTAAATTTTTATACGTTTTCTTAAATTTTCTATATAACTATACATACTCCGTGTCGAGGTTAATGGGTGCTCGAACACCCAATTTTTATGAGTGGATCCGCCACTGTCCTCTTGCCTCATTTTTTGGCTTTACGAAAATTAATTTTCTTTTATTTTTCACATAAAAAAGAAGAAGAAATTTATTTTATTTTCTTAATTTTACGAAAGGAGAGCTCAATTATGGACTATTGACATGCCAAGACAACAAAAAGGAGGGATTCCAATGAAACAGAACCGTTCAATACCTTCTTGGTTCTTCTTTTTTATTATTTATATTTTATAATCATCTTCCGTATAAAGAACGAAATAGAGTAAAAACTAAGTTTCCCTAGTGCTATTAGACATACAATTTTACAATTAGGGGCAAGGCGAAGGGTCCATTCGTAAAACTTAAACTGAAAATTGAAATAACATAGAAAGAAATGTAGGGTCCATATCCATTTGATAAGAAAAAAAAAAAGAAAAAATTGAAGTAAAGATTATGGGCACGTGCCTATAAAATAAAGGCTTGGTTGATAATCTTTTTTAGAGCCAAAAAATAGAATGAAAGATGGAGAATATTTATCAAGATTTTTTTTTTTTTTTTTTTTGCAACTTGGAGCCCAAGTACTTTCTCCTATAAAAGGAGGAGTTCTCTCATTTCTTCAAACACACCAACAAAGAGAAAAATAAAGAGTGAGGAAATATAGATAGGGTTTAAGAAAATAGTCTATGAGAAAAATAGAGAGTGTCAACGATATTGTAGTGAGGTGGAATATTAAAAGAGGGTTATTTCTTTTGAGTGTTGTAGTGGTCTTTGTAGTATTTTACTCAGGCCTACAAAGTATAAAATTCCTTACTATAGTGATATCAATTGCTCCTTTCAGAGTCGTGATTTTTTTTCCTTATTCAGAAGGGTTTTCCACGTAAAAATCTTGGTGTCATTGTCACTCTTTTATTCTCGTTGATTATCGTATCTCACCACTATATTATCATTCCACTTTTAATACAGTGAATACTATACCGTGGGGATTTATTCCCAACAACTGGTATTAGAGCACATGTTCTACTTCTTCACAGGAATACTATTTACTGTCGATAGTACTATACTCGGTGAAGAAAAAAATGTCCAGAGTAAAGTATGAAGTAGACAATTCAATGAAGATAATGGTTTCTCAACATGGCAAAAAAGGATGAGGGATCTACTCATTCAACAGGGATTACACAAGGTGCTAGATGTTGATGCCAAAAAGCCTGATACCTTGAAAGCTGAGGATTGGGCTGACTTGGATGAAAAGGATGCTAGTGCAATCAGGTTGCATTTGTACGATTATGTGTAAATGACAGCATTGATGAAGATACCACATGTGATATTTGGACAAGGTTTGAAAGCCTATACATGTCCAAAATGCTGAAAAATAAATTGTACCTGAAGAAACAGTTATATGCCCTACACATGGGTGAAGGTACAAATTTTTTGTCATATTTAAATGTATTTAATGGATAATGACACAGCTTGCCAACCTCGGAGTGAAAATCGAGGAAGAAGATAAAACCATTTTACTGTTTAACTCGTTGACATATTCGTACGATAATTTAGCGACAACCATCCTGCATGTAAGACTACCATTGAGTTGAAAGACGTCACATTGGCTCTTCTACTCAATGAGAAGATGAGAAAGAAACCTGAAAATTAAGGACATGCTCTCATCACAGAAGGTAGAAGCAGGAGTTATCAAAGGAGTTCAAACAATTATGGTAAATCTAGAGCTCGTGGGAAGTCTAGGAACCGATCCAAGTCAAAAGTCAGAAATTGCTACAATTATGATCAACCATGTCACTTCAAAAGAGACTGTCCAAATATAAAGAAAGGCAAAGGTGAAAGCAGTAGCCAGAAGAATGATGACAACACAAACGCCATGGTTCAAAATAATGATAATATTGTTCTCTTCATAAATGACAAAGAGGAATACATGCATTTAGCAGGTCTAGAGTCGGAATGGGTGGTTGACACAACATCATCTTACCATGCCACACCGATAAGAGATCTTTTTTTACAGATACGTAGCAGGTGATTTCGGCAATGTGAGAATGGATAACAGAAGTTACTCAAAAATTATAAGAATTGGTGACATTTGTATCAAGACAAATGTCGAATGCACATTGATTCTAAAGGACATGCGACATGTAACTAATTTGCGGATGAACTTGATCTCGGAAATTGCTTTGGTCTGAGATGGATACGAGAACTATTTTGCAAATCAAAAGTGGAAGCTCACCAAGGGATCATTGGTGATTGCAAAGGGAGTTGCTCATGGCACGTTGTACAAAACAAATGCAGAAATATGAGATGAATTGAACACGGCACAAGATGAGATTTCTGCAAATTTTTGGCACAAAAGAATGGGTCATATGAGCGAGAATGGATTGCAGATTCTTGCTAGGAAATCACTCATCTGTTTTGGCAAAGTTACAAAAGTAAAACCTTGTGACTATTTGTTTATTTGGGAAGCAACATAGAGTTTTATTTCAGATATCGTTTAAAAGAAAATTAAATATGCTTGATTTAGTATATTATGATTTTTGTGGTCCAATGAAAATTGAATCGATGTGCGGTAACAAATATTTTGTTACTTTTATTAATAATGTTTCACGTAAATTATGGGTTTATATGTTGAAAACCAAAAATCAGGTGTTTCAAGTTTTTCAGAAGTTTCATGCTCTGGTAGAAGGGAGACGGTTCAAAAGCTAAAGCATCTCCGAAGTGACAATGGAGGCGAGTACACTTCAAGGGAATTTGATGAATACAGCTCAAGTCATGGGAACAAACATGAAAAGACAATTCCTAGAACCCCACAACACAATGGTATTTGAATGAATACTAGAACGCTTTAACATGAAGAATACTAAGCCAGTCAGCATGCCTTTTGCTAGTCATTTGAAGGTGAGAAAGAATATGTGTCCTACAACAATGGAGGAGAAAAGGAATATGGCTAGCATTCCTTATCATTCAGTAGTCGAAAGATTAATATATGTAATAGTATACACTAGACCTGATATTGCACATGCAGTTGGTGTTGTTAGCAGGTTCCTTGAAAATCCCGAAAAAGAACATTGGAAAACAGTCAAGTAGATACACATGTACCTTAGAGGTACTATAGGAGATTGCTTGTGTTTTGGAGGATCTGATATAATCTTGAAGAGCTACATGGATGATGATATGACAGGTGATCTTGATAATCGTAAATCTACTACCGGATACTTGTTTACATTTTCAGGGGGAGATATATCATGGCAGTAAAAGTTGCAGAAGTGAGTTGCACCCTCTACAACTGAAGAAGAGATATTGCCGCTACTGAAGTTGGCAAGGAGATGGTATGGCTAAAATAGAAGGTATATATAGTCTATTGCGATAGTCAAAGTGCAATAGACTTGAGCAAAAACACCATGTATCATGCAAGGACGAAGCATATCGACATGAGATATCACTGGATTCGAGAAAAGACAGAGGATGAATCTATGTAGTTCAAGAAGATCCATACAAATGAGAATCCTTCAGATATGCTGACCAAGGTGTACCAAGAGATAAGTTCGATCAATGCAAAGAACTTGTCGATATGCATACAAACTAGAAACCCAATATTATCTCCTTTCGACGAATAGGTCTGGAAGGAGAGATTTGTGGGGTCCATACCCATTTGATAAGAAAAAAAGAAAAAAATGAAATAAAGATTTAGGCATATGCCTATAAAATAAAGTCTTGGTTGAAACCTTTCTTGGAGCCAAAGAATGGAACGAAAAGTGGAAAATATTTACCAAGGTTTTCTATTTTTTCTTTTGAAACTTGGAGCCCAAGTGCTTTCTCCTATAAAAGGAGGAGTTCTCTCACTTCTTCAAACGCACCAACAAAGAGAGAAAGAAAGAGTGAGATATCACAGACATGGCATAAGAAAATAGTTTGTGAAGAAAATAGAGAGTGTGAGCGATATTGTAGTGAGGTAGAATATCAAAAGAAGGTTATTTCTTTTGAGTGTTGTAGTGGTCTTTGTAGTATTTTACTTGGGCCTACAAAAATTTCTTACTATAGTGATATCAATTGCTCCTCCCGGGATCATGACTTTTTCTTTTATTCAGAAGGGGTTTTCATGTAAAAATCTTGATGTTATTGTCACTCTTTTATTCATGTTGATTACCATATCTCACTTCTATATTATTATTTCACTTTTATTATTGTAAATATTATTACTCTGGGTACCTATTCCCAACTAGAGAGAGTATCTGTTTATGTGGGACATCAGGCATGATTAGTGGATTGTGATTCGTCAATCCAGCTTAAATAATAGTATTCCGATGTGGTCTAGTTAAGTCTTAATACTGATGAAATCTTTCTTCAATATTTAGAATCATTGCAATTAACTTTAGAAGTTTTTTTGGATAATCACTTCGAAGAAGAAATTTTTTTTTGTCTGTATGAAACAAAACCAATGTAGCTTGATTTGAAAGAAATCGGTGGATTATCAAAGCTGCGAGACGATGATTTAATTTACATTACCCACAATTTCTCTCCTCTTTCTTTCGGGACTTAAATTTCTCTTGACTTTTTCTTTTTTTAAAAAAAAGAATGACTTCGAATGATGCACACAAATCCAAAACCCATAAGGCCTATGTATAATGAAATTATCGTCTATCCTATGGCCTTATGGGCATAACGTTAGCAAAGCTTTGACGTATAATACACAGCCCCCAAAACCCTAAAAAGCATATCCTAAACGTCAAATGTGTATAAGTAAAGTTTCAATATAAAGTACCAAAATACAATAACATAGAACGTGAAACATGCAAATTCCGTCACCCTAGTAGTAATTTTTTCTTTTTATAAGGTTGGCTAATTGGCCTTTTTTGAAAAAAGAAAATAGAATAAAAATAGAAAGAAGAAATAAAAAGTGATAGACCACTGGGGAATTGATGGTATGCGTGAACCTTTAATAGGGGAATATGCTAATAATAGAGACGTATTGCTACCTGGTTCTTTGAAGCAAATTGGAAATGGCCTTCTTATATTGCATCATTATAACTCCAAATTTAGTAAAAACCTTTTTGCGAGATTCCGGATAAAGAAGGATGTGATCCAATTGTTTATTGGGGTTTATCATAAAAGAAAATAATAGAGAAAGTACAACTTGTGACTTGGAATCTTTACATTAATAAAAAGTACAAGTAGCTAAGCACACATTAATTACATGATTAAGAAATTGTACATACGGTGGCAAGGGTTTACTGAATTGGTTGGATACGTAATTTTTCACCGAAAAGGCCTAGGATCGATTCACTGCACCAGCAATCTTCTTGGTCAGAGCTTATCAAATCGGGATTACTTAGTGTATTTTATATCTCTTGTGAGATTTGCCAGCTTATTGCACAATAAATAGACTATTCAGTGTCCTCCCAAAATATAGCAATTGAGGATTTCTTTGAGAATTTTCCAAGAAATGATATATATATTACTTTTCTTCATGAAATTAGCAAAGATTCTTTGTTACGTTTCATTTGACCCCTCATCTTTTAAGCTAGACAAATGGAGTCCTAACAGTGAGATAAAACAACAATAACAACTATCCAGTATAGTCCCACAAAGTGGAGTCTGGGGAGGATAATATGTAGACGAGCATTACCCCTACCTGAAAGGGCAAAGAGGCTATTTCCAATCGACCCTCGGCTCAGTGAATGATAGGAAAACAAAAACAAAAATAAAAACAAAGGAGCATTAGTAACTCCAGCAGAAATAGCGTAAATAATTATCTAAACATAAGAAACATAAATAAAATAGCATGCAATAATATCATACAGTAACTATTATAAGGGAGACACAATTCAAAATACAAATTATCTATGGACAGCCCTGTCAAGCCTCACCCAACCCCGGATGAGGAGTATGAAAAACTAACAGTGAGATAGTTTCAAGATAACTTCTATAATCTTGAGACTTCATTCCAAGCAGTTCGCACCTTATTTTTTAAACGGTTTAATTAAACGACCGATGTCATTTATTGTTAGTGTTTCATTTAAGTAAAAACTTCAATTGAGTCAAGTTTAGAGAAACGCTAAAAATCTTAACATCTTTTTAGAGAATAGAGGACTAAAGTAACCATTAAAATTCTTTAAATTCATAACCAAGAAATAAATTAATACTTCTTTAATCTAAAAACTATGATAAACGATACTTACAAGTGTTAACAATTCGATCATGATATTTATATGATAGACGAAATATATGCATGTCCAGTTGACCATTGTTCTATGGCTCATCCTTGTGTCAAGTGGGTATCCCTTTTTAGTTTCAAAAACATATGCTTTTAAGAAAATAATATAATTTACATATAATAAATATATCAAACTTTTCGATGATTAAGGAGTAATACCCTTCATCATATATTGGGAAAATGACTTATTTTCTGAAAAATATTTTCCTGCATTGGTTTGTGTATGCAGTAGAAATCAGAGAGCTCGATTTCGAAGACTGAATTGCACTCTGAGTTCGAGTTCTGGAAGCTAGAGGTGACAATCAAGCCAGGCCCGGATAAGCACATCTCGAGAAGTAAATCGAGGACTCGTCATGATCTGCCTCGAAGGCAGTACAATTTCGAGGGCACTCAAGAAAGAGCGAGAATTTCCAAGATCACGTGGGCCGGGACATAAATTATAGGATAAGATTTGTACCAGATACTACAACTCTACTAGGTTGTTATACAGATGTACTAATAGAATTTTTTATTATAATTAGAAATGTATCGTATTAGGATTTTTTCACTCTTATGTAAGAGGGGCCCCAATCATTTGTAAGGATATCTGATTCACTGCAATAGAACATTATGATTTGTTTTTCTTACTTACCGTGCTCAACAATTATTCTTTTTTTGGTCTTTACTTTATTGTTCATACTTTATTGTCTTAGCTCGCCTCGAGGCCCCTGATATATTCGATCTCGAGGTCCTTATTGCTCCAACAACACTGATTTGGTTCATCAATTCTTCTTACTTAAGTTTAATATTACTTGTATAATCACTAGTATTAGAATATATCACGTACCTTTAAAACCACAAATTATCTTTAACTGTTTCTCGCATTTTTCGAGGTACATAGTTTAGCGCCCACCGTGGGGCTAAAGAATACTAATGATTATTTTAGTGCTAGTTTTTTGATAATACGCGTTATTCTTCACATTTTTTCTTGTCAAAGATTCTTTGATTTTAGGTTAAGATATGTCTAGCACATAAAACGTACCTGCTCATGACAGTGAGGGACTCGGAGAAAACAACAGTATAGGGGTCGGTGTACCACCCATAAATCCTGAGAGAGTGCCGAACGTGGAGCCAATTGATATCATTTTGCACAATGCTCTAAACTCGGACGCAGACATAGACCCCATAAGGAATGCACATAAGGAAGCCCGAGCCGAAGGCCAGGAAATACGAGAAATAGAAGAAGGAGAAGTCAACCTCCAAGTTATATTTGAGATACTACAAGCTCAGAAAGTCTCCATTGCTTAAATTCAGAGTCAGAACATAACTCCTAATACTCCCTAATTAGTGAATGCCCGACATGAACCAGCGCTGGAAAGGCCCGATAAAAGCGGCTTGAGGACTTACTCCACAATCATGAAAATACTAGAGGAACTGACTAAAAGATCGAGTCAAGAGAAAAGAAGATAGAAAACAATGATAAAAAGGTGAAAACATATAACTCTCGGGTAGACTAGATACCAGGAGCACCTCCAATTTTGAAAGGTCTAGTGCAAAAACATTCATACAAAAACCTTTCCTCCAAGTGCGGTTTTGATGCCCATTTCCAAGAAATTTTTGCATGCTCGATATAACAAAATATAGTGGAACAACATACCCTAACAGACATATTACTTCATACACTTGTGGAATCAAAGAAAATTACTTGAATGACGTTGAAATCGAGTCAATATTATTGAAAAAGTTTGGGGAAACACAATCAATAGGAGCTATGATCTGGTATCACAACTTAGCTCTTAACTCTAATGATTCATTTGCTATGTTGACGGACGCCTTCATGAAAGCACACACCAGGGCCATAGAGGTGGCCACAAGAAAATCGTATGTCTTCAAAATAAAATATAAGGATGACGAGATGCTGAGGGAGTTCGTGTCCCGGTTTCAGATGGAAAGAATGGAATTACTGCTAGTCTCCAATGACTAGGCAATTCAGGAATTTATGCAAGGTTTGAATGAAAGAAGCTCGATTGTATCTCGATAGCTAAAGCAAAACTTGATTGAATATCCGAGTGTGACATGGTCGAATGTGTACAATAGTAATCAGTCAAAAATTAAGGTCGAGGACGACCAGTTAGGAGCCCCCTCGGGCTTATTTCATCATAACAGATTCGTAGCCAAGACCCCAAGGGACACATACCGAGGATCAAGATTCATCAAAGAACGGTATCAACCATATGCCGACCGAAGGAACAACGGTCTTTGCACAATACCTCTCGAAGTAATCAAATAAATTACTGAGGTCAAGGTTCTCGAGGACTCATGAGCAAGAACAGGTTTGATAAGCACGTCGACCTCGTCGAGGTCCCTCAATTATCTGAGTACAACTTCAGCATAGACGCATCGGGGATCATCTCAGCCATTGGGAGGATCAAAGATACTAACTGGCTTAGGACAATACAGACCGATCCATCCCAAAGAAACCCAACTTGATCCAAGTATCATGGCACACATGGTCATAAAATGAAAGATTGCAAACAGCTAAGGGAAGAAATGGGTAGGTTATTCAATGAGGGCCACATTGGAGAATTTCTAAGTGATCGGGCTAAGAATCACTTCATGGAGAGAGATGCAGGCAGGAAGAATGAACCTGGAGAACCTCAACATGTCATTCACATGATCATCAGCGGAGTCGACGTCCCACATGGATCAATATTCAAGCGTACCAAAGTAACCATCACGAGGGAGAAACAGACGGGATTACATGACCGAGGACACCCTCACATTCAGCGAGGAAGACATAGAGGCCTTATATCATCCTTACAATGATGCACTAGTAATTCTATCCTTTTAAATAAAGTCCAAGTTAAACATGTTCTCATGAATCCAGGCAGTTCAAAAAATATAATTAGGCCAAGGGTCATGGAGTAGCTCGGGCTGCTCGATCAAATCATACCGGTATCTCGAGTCTTGAATGGTTTTAACATGGCAAGTGAAACAACTAAGGGAGAAAACATCCTCTAAATCAACGTGGCTGAACCATACAAGACACAAAATTTCATGTCATTGAAGGTAACATGAGGTGTGATGCTTTACTCGGAAGGCCGGGAATCCATTGTTTGTGGACGGTGTCCTCTACCATTCATCAGATAATAAAGTTCCCAACGAAGGATGGGGAAAAAACAGTATATGAAGAACAACATGCAACTAAGGAGATGTTCCCAGTGCACGACCTGGCACTGTTATCGGCACTATCTACATCAAAAAAGTCGAATGATGAACATGAATCCAAATAACAATCACAAAACGTGACCTTGATTGAGTTCGAGAGATAGATGCTCAATGAACAGGTAGCTGAGGACGAAGAAAAAGATCGCCTCTTCCTCCAAACCTTTGTTGCCCCGGAGGAATCAAATGCGATGAAGTCCACGTTCGAACAACTCGAGTAGGCCATATTAATCGACCATCTTCCGTAACGAAAGGTATACCTGGGGACGGGGTTAACCCTAAACTCAGGAAAAAACTCATTTAGTTTCTTATTGACAATATTGATTGCTTTGCCTAGTCCCACCTAGATTTGATAGGGATGCCACCAGAGATAACTACCCATTAACTAAGTGTCGACCACAGATTTAAACCAGTGAAGAAAAAGAGGAGACCTCGGTCCGAGGTAAAGCATACATTCATCAGAGAAGAGGTAACCAAACTTCTCAAAATAGGATCCATCAGGGAAGTAAAATATCCTGAATAGCTAGCTAATGTAGTGGTAGTCCCTAAAAAGGGGAATAAACTTAGAATATGTGTAGAGCATGCCCTAAATATTCTTTCCCATTGCCCAACATCGATCATTTGATCGATGCAATGGCCGACCACAAGATCCTTACCTTTCTCGATGCCTACTTCAGGTACAGCTAAATTCAAATGAACCCGAAGAACTGAAAAAAGACTTCATTCATCACAAAATACGGTACATATTGTTATAATGTAATGCCCTTTGGGCTAAAAAATGTAGGAGCCACATATCAACGCCTAGTTAATAAAATGTTCGAACACCAAATAGGAAAATCCATGGAAGTTTATATTGATGATATGCTAGTTAAGTCCCTGCACGTAGAGGACCATTTGACCCATTTGCAGGTGACGTTCGATATCCTAAGAAAGTAAAATATGAAGCTCAACCCTTAGAAATGCGCTTTCAGAGTCCGCTCGGGAAAATTCTTGGGTTTTATAGTGTCAAACATAGTTATATAGATCAACCTAGATAAAATCAAGCCACCAAGGAAATCACCGTGGTAAACAATATGAAAGTTGTACAATGGTTGACCGGACAGATAGCTGCCCTAGGTCGATTTATATCGAGGTCATCAGATCAGAGCCATCTTTTGTTTTCCCTACACAAGAAGAAGAACAACTTTGCATGGACTCTAGAGTGCCAACAAGCCTTGGAAGAATTAAAATGGTATCTCTCGAGCCCACCCCTGATCCCTACTTCGAAGGAGGATGAAACACTCTACTTGTATCTAGCCGTGTCTAATGTAGCGGTAAGTGGAGTGCTAGTTTGAGAGGAGCAAGGTACGCAATTTCCTGTTTATTATGTGAGTCATACCCTAGAGGATGCTGAAACCAGGTACCCACATTTGAAAAAATTAGCCCTTGAATTGATAAGCATATCTAGGAAACTAAAACCATATTTTCAATGCCATCATATATGTGTACTAACTACATATCCATTTTGAAATATCTTTCATAAACCCGATTTATTGGGAAGATTGGCCAAATGGGTCATCAAACTTGGAGGATATGATATCGAATATTAGCCTCAAACGGCTATGAAGTCTCAAATTTTGCCAGACTTCGTGGCCACTTTCGCGCCTACCCTCGTACCAGAAGTAGAAAAGGAACTCTTGGGGGTATGGAACCTTTTCATAGACGGTGCCTCAAGTGTGAAATGGTCTGGGCTCAAAATCATTTTAAAACCTCCTACAGGCCGTGTCATTAGGCAATCCATCAAAAATTCTAAATTGACTAACAGCGAGGCCGAGTATGAGGCCATGATTGTAGGTCTCGAACTAGCCAAGGGCCTTGGGGCAGAAGTCATCAAGGCAAAATGTGACTCCTTTTGGTAGTAAATCAAGTTAGCATGATATTCGAGGTTCGAGATGATCGAATGCAGAGGTACTTAGACAAACTTCAAGTAACATTGAACCGCTTCAGGGAATGGATGCTGGACCATGTACCTCGGGAACAGAATAGAGAGGCCGATGCACTTGCAAACTTTGGGTCATTGGTACAAGAATGCGACATCATCTTGGGAATTGTCATCCAACTATCAAAGTCAGTGGTCGAAGAAGGCCATATAGAGATTAATTCAGCAAGTTCAGTGTGAGAATGGAAGAATAAGTACATCGATTACTTGAAGCATGAGAAACTCTCTGCGGACCCAAAAGAGTTAAGAACACTTCGAGCTAAAGCAGCTTGATTCTCACCGATGAAGACATAACACTGTATAGAAGAACCTTTGATAGACCAGTGGAAGTGTGTTTGCGACCCATGGAAACTGATTATGTACTACGGGAAATCCACGAGGACATATGTGGGAACCATTATGGTGCAGACTCTCTGGTTTGCAAGGTGATCAGAGCAAGGTATTATTAGGATAACATGGAAAAGGATACCTAGGAGTTCGTTCAGAAGTGTGATAAATGCTAGAGATTTGCACCAATAATCCATCAAACTGGTGAACAACTCCACTCGGTCCTATCGCCGTGGCCATTCATGAAATGGGTAATGGACATCGTTGACCCCCTACCAACTGCGCCAGGTAAAGCTACATTTATTTTGTTTATGACTGACTATTTCTCAAAATGAGTTAAAGCACAAGACTTCAAAAAGGTAAGAGAAAAATAATTCATCGACTTCATATAGGACCACATCATATGTCAGTTCGGGATACCCGCCAAAATAACATGTGACAATGGGAAACAATTCTTTGGCAGCTAAGTGACAAAATTCCTCGAGACCATAAAATCAAAAGTAGAGCTGTCAATATATGCATGGCTGGGCTACCCCAGCCCAGTCCACGTGGGCTTTAGCAATTGACGGGCTGGGTTGGGCTAGCCTATTATTTTGATGGGCCTTATAATGGTCAGCCCACCCCAGCCCTATATGGTTGCGGGCTCAACGAGGCGGCCCATCATTTTTTTTAAATACAATTTTTATATTTTTTCTTTAAGTTCTAACCTAAAAAAAGATAAATATTTAAAAGTTAAAAAAATATTATTGGAAAATTTTTACAAAACTTAATAATTTTTATATATATTATACTCCATCCGTTCCAGTTTATGTAAATCTATTTTATTTTTGATCCGTTCCAAAAAGAATGACCCTTTCTAAATTTGGAAATAATTTAGATTAAAATTCCAATTTTACCCTTAGTGGAAACTTTTATAACAACACAAATACTCTAGACTTCTTTTTGACTTGTTTAGAACCATAAGTCTAAGATTCTTCATTTTGTATTCTTAAACTCGTGTATAGTCAAACAGGTTCATAAAAATTGGAATGGAGGGAGTAATAAACATTAAAAAGTAAAAGAAAATATTATGTCATTCACTAAACGTCAAAACTCAAAAAAAAACTATTCAACAGAATGTCCATGACACTTATGGGATATCCAACACATTATCTTCATCAAATAAATTTGAATCCGCTTGTGAGAATGTCGTCTTAAAATCTTTACTTTCATCTACATCTACAATTCGTTTGCAATATTAATTAGTTAAATATTAAGAATAATTATAAATTTTTCAAACTAATTAATATTTTACGACTTTAATTTTTTAATATAATGAGCTTAATAACTTTAAGCTTGGGATACTCTTCTTGATATTTTTGTACCATACTTTTTATATTTTATACATTTAAATACGTATATTTATTAGTCCCACGCGCTGGTCAAGACCCACGGGCCACAGGCTTACTCAAGCGGGGCTTAAAAGCCTTGTTTTTAAATGGGCTCAAAATATTCTAGCCCCGGCTTGCTAAATTATGGTGTGGGCTGACCGGCCCAATGGGCCAAGCCCATATTGACGGCTCTATTCAAAAGGATCCTATAAGTACCTTACCATACAAGTGCAAATGGTCAGGCCGAGTCCACAAACAAAACCATCATTCTAGTCTTGAAGAAAATGTTAGATGATGCAAATGGGAAATAAAGAGAAGTGTTGCCGGAGGTGCTATGGGCGTATAGGACGACGTCGAAGTCAAGCACGTGGGAGACCCTATTTTCTTTGGTATATGGGTCCGAAGTATTGATTCCAGTCAAATTCGGGGAACCTAGCGTCAGGTTTCAGCATGCTAGCAAAGACTCAAATCATGAAGCAATGAACACTTCTCTCGAACTACTACATAAAAAACGTGAAGCCACATTAATTCGAATGGCCGCACAAAAACAAAGGATCAAGAGGTATTAGAACTTAAGGACAAACCTTTGACATTTTGGAGTCGTAGACTTAGTCTTTAGAAAAGTCACCTTCAACACTTGAGACGCAAACAAAGGGAAACTAGGTCCTAACTGGGAAGGACCATACCGTGTCCTCGGAGTCGTAGGTAAAGGATCCTACAAACTCAGCACAATGGAAGGCAAAAAACTACCAAACAACTGGAATGTATCGTTAATCAAGCGATATTACTGCTAAGGTATGACCTTTCCCCCTTTTCCATTTATATTTAAAACCAACTCCTTAGAGGTATTCGATTAAATATATTGAGGCACCTTTCAATTCGAAGACCTTGGGTTTTAAAGTATGCGTTGCACTCTTTTTCCATTGGACTGGTTTTTATCCCAAACGGGTTTTTCTGGCAAGATTTTTAACGAGGCAACACCTATATGATATCTAAGAAATACTTGACATTCTTGAGCTCGGCTTCACGTTGGCTCAGCTCAGCTTTATGCTTTACGATGTTCTGTAAGAGGAAAGGAGACATATCATTCAAAAGAAAAGAAAGGAAGAAAAAATGTGCAATAGAAAGGGCAGGTCCTTACTCGGGAAAGGATAAAAGCCTCTGCAAAAATGGAGGATGCGTCATTAAGATTGTAGGCATCCTTAAACCCAGCATAGCAACCCTAATAATCATCATCCTTGATGACCTTATTTGGGTCCGGCATATGCAAAGTGTTGGCTTCCTCGATTTCCCCCAGAATAAGTTGGCAATGAAAGAGAGTGACATGTTGTCGTAGCCCCAAACTCTTCACTCAGGGCGTTCTCATTAGAATCGAGGGTCTCAACATTTACCTCCTCTTGTATAGTTGTTGAAAGTGGAGGCATAATCTCGATTTCTGGAGATGCAAAGGCCTTGCACGTTTCTTCCTTCGGAGAATCCTCACCACAGGATGAGGTTTTCGGTTCGGAAAGCTTGGCGACCTCGACTGGTTTCCTGGTTTGATTTACCAACACTGAGCCTTTATCATCATTCTCTTCATCGTCCGGGGAGTCATGGGCTAAGCGTGTGCCCGTTTGAACAAATATTTTTCGCAACCTTCCAACGGGGGTCTTCTTGTCTTGAGGGTCTTGGAGTAGCGAGACCCTTTTTATTTTTTTGTCCCTTCGAGTTTGAAGGCTTAATATTATCCCCAGGTGGGCCCAACCTCATCTCAAACGCATCGCCAAAGCCTGTACATGTAACATGAGTAAGTAAAAACGCCACCAATATATGGAAAGTGTTGGAACCGCTGAAAGGCACTAACCGTGGTTCTTGGCCTCGCACTGGCCCTTTGATAATTCACTCCACTTGCGCTCATCATAGGAAGAAGTGGCTGCTAACTTTCGAACCCAATCCTCGAGGTCAGGCACCACCACGGGCGTCCAAGCATTGGATGTCGACAGAAGTACAACAACATTATGAAATATGGAAACATAATATGAATATGTACAGGAAACATGAACTCCACTTATAATTAAAGTTCCACTTCTCCGGGAACAGCATTTTATCTTCGGGGATGACGGCTAAAGTTCTTAATCTAACAAACAGGCTCATCTAACACCGTTATTTGGTTTTTCCAGTGCTGGTGAAGTCTTCATTGTTCGGCGTTGCCGCTTGATGATTCCTCGAAATAACTGGAGCCGATACAATCAAACTAGGTGGATGAGGGTGAATTCCAAACCCTTGGCCTTTTTCAGAAAAGTACCACAACATGATCACGATACGCCAAACGGAAGGGTGAATTTTACCAAGGGTGACTTCGTACGTTTTGGAGAAGTCGATCACCACCTGACCGAGGGGACCCAATGTGAAGGGGCAAGTGTACACACTCAAAAATCCCTCCTATTAGTAGTAATACTTTCATCGGTGCTCGGGATCCGAACCTCAACCTCGCCTTCCTGCGACATTCCTTCTTTACATCTTTAGTAAGCTTCGTCGTTATCAACATAAGATATCGAGATACATGCTCGCATCGGCCTTTGACATCATCAAGATTCTCGATACCGAAGTCTTTATTAATGATGCAATTACCGGGGTGATTTCATAAGTGTTGGAGGCACCACCGGTTTGGCCTGCCGGGAGGTAGAGGAAAATGATTCTTTATTCTTTTTGGAGACCGTCTTGGAAGTTTTGGCCATGGTTGTAAGCTAAATAATGCAGGTGCGCAGGCATGTGGTATTTCCTGCAAAAGCTTGGCGTTTTCCGGCACTTGAGTGATTGGAGAAAGAGATGAAGATGGGAAAGGATTGAAGAAAGAGTAAAGCTCTTTACTTAGAGAAATCACCTCATATTTTTATAAGGGAAACGACGTTTTTGCGGCATCAGTGGCCAACCAATACTGGCAGGCATTCAATGTGTTTGGGAAAGTGGACCGATAGGACATTTCGGTCACTTTGCATGCTTGCATTGCGGGGATGACATCATTTAAGGACATCGAGAATCCAAATCGTTTCATACCATTTCATCTAAGAAACGCGGGGATTATCTGTATACGGTAGAAATCAGAGAGCTCGATTTTGAAGACTGAATTGCGCTTCGAGTCCGAGTTCTGGAAGATCGAGGTGACAATCAAGCCAGGCCCGATAAGCACATCTCGAGAAGTAAATCGAGGACCCGTCATATTCTGCCTCGAGGGCAGTACAATTTCGAGGGCACTCAAGAAAGAGCGGGAATTTTCAAGAGCACGTGGGTCAAGACATAAATTATAGGATAAGATTTGTATGAGATAATGCAAGTCCGTAATAGGTTGTTATACAGCTGTACCAATATAATTTTTTTATTATAATTAGAAATGTACCATATTAGGATTTTCCCCTCCTATATAAAGGGGACCCCAATCATTTGTAAGGATATCTGATTCACTACAATAGAACATTTTGATATGCTTTTCTTGATTATCGCGCTCAACAGTTATTCTTCATCTTTTTGATCTTTACTTTATTGTTCATACTTTATTGCTCTTAGCTCGCCTCGAGGTCCCTGAGATATTCGAGCTCGAGGTCCTTATTGCTCCAACAACACTGATTTGGTTTATCAATTCTTCTTACTTAAGCTTAATATTACTTGTATAATCACTGGTATTAGAACATATCACGTATCTTTAATATTACAAATTATCTTTAATTGTTACTCCTATTTTTCGAGGTAAATAATTTGTTTGGAGAGTTGAAAGAAATTGTTTAATAAAGATTGATAATAATTTCTAGTTAAGTGTAACTTAAAGAAATGATATAAAGTTAAATGTTGAGATAGTTACGAAGAAAATGATTCCCTTCCATAAGTCAGGAAAGTCATTTTCTTCCGATGGTAATATATATATATTATTTAAAGATTATTTTCTGAGCAACGGATCGAAATATTAATCCGGTAGATGATTAGTTTTTAGAAAATATTTTTCTGTCATACCAAACAGACATACTTCTAATGGAGCTTGACTATTTGGCACCAGAACCTTGTCAAAATAAATAAATAAAGATAAAAATAAAAAAATTAATTCCAGTCTCTAGGGACAGCATAAATTAAATTTTCCCAGATATATTCATCACATCACAAACCAATAAAGCATAGCTTAAACACCTCTTGATTGTTGTTTCAAAGAACAACTGTCTCGACTGAATTACTCTAAAACTAGACACTCTCCATCTCAGCAAAACACCAATTTTCAAATTCCAAAACAACAAATAATCCAGGACGATCAAATGAAGGATCATCAAATATACCTATATCTCAACCTAAGGTATAAAAAAAATGGAAAGAGAGGTGACATCAAAATCCCTCAATCTTTTCCATTTACTTTATATAAGATGTTCTTTTTTAAAAATCTAATTCTAGCAAAAAGACGGCATGTTATTCCAGCAACATCCTCCAAGTTCCCAGTCATGGTTCCTAGGCCCCGAATTTGTCACAACTTGTGACTTATTGAAATCTTCAGCCTGATTTTCAGCTTTGTGATCAGCATTTGGATTATTTTTGCCATCCCTTTCGTCATACCAATTAGGAACTGGTACAGCTAGTGGAAAATTATCAAGAAGACACATTATATCGTCATCCACCTGTAATGAAACCTCCTTCTCCAATTTCCCTATTATAAAGAAAACAAAAGTTAAGTTAGGATGAAATAATCAGATGTTATGCAGAAGCTAACAAAACATACCTTCAATAGACAACAAAATAAAACAGATTTACTATGACAGTTTAATTAATTACCTGAAGATAAATTGGGATAAGGGCTGGAGCTTTTAGAGTTACTGTTTAAGGTGACATCAACACCATGAGAAAAGCTGTAAACAGATTCTTCAGTTAAAATAGCTTCTTCTCCTTCCTCTTCCACTAATCCATAATCTTCCCACAATGATTTCCCTTTATAATCAGCTTCTTCTTCCTTTAAATCAAGAGAATTATTCTGATCTTCTATCTTGACATCGCGAGTAGTCAAAGTCTGAGACTCCTCCAATAAATCTTCCAATAATCCACTATTTCCTCGCGATAATCCAGCAACGTTTGCATAATTATTAGCATCACTTGAACCAAAGTCACTGCCTGTATTCTCAGATGATGATGCAGTTACAGGGATAGATGATTGTCCTGAGGGGTAATTAATATTATTAATACCAGAGATTAATTCATTTGGATTCGAATGAATAGTCCCCGCAAAAGGCCTTGTTGTGAAGTTATTAAAACTTGAATAGTTATTTTGAAATGATGGCACTGGCACTGGCATTGAATTGGACAAGCCGTGACCAAAATTATTATTTGGCACTGATGCTGATAGTGAAGAAAATTGCGAATTCCTTATAGATGATGGTAATGTCAAGGAAATACCTTTAGGAGGATCGCGAAAAATGGAGTTATTATTAAGAGGGAATTGTTGAGTAATAGAAGGTTTCATGGTTGAAGGATTGAAGATATCCAAAAGGGAAAAAGAGGGAGGATTGTTATTATTATAAGTTGTCCTTTTGGGATCATATGGTGAAGAAAGAAGGCTTTGATGTTGATTGTTTTCTTGTTGGTTTTGTTGTTGTAATTCTTGAGGATATATAGGCAAACCAGCTCTTTGTCTTCTCTTTAGCCTTGTGTTCCAGTAATTCTTAATCTCGTTGTCTGTTCTTCCAGGTAGCTGTAATTCATGAAATAAACACAAAAAGAATTAGGCAAATTATATTGTCATCATTTGATCAAAACACTAAAAGGAAGAGTAAATTACTTATGAGGTCAATCGAACTTTAGATTAAATAGAAAGGTCCGATAATTAAAGGGACAGAACCATCAACATCACGTAATCTATATACGTTTATCAATAATATTTAGTACACCAAATTACGCCCAAAATTCCCACTCAAATGGTGATGAACTTAAAGAAATAAAAAAAAAAAAGAATCAAGAAGATTATTAAAGCAGAGAATTAATAACCGTCCAAAGGATCCCTTTAGAAAAATGATTAGTTTGGGTTGTAAAAGCAATTCAAGGATTGAAAATAGAAACATACAAGATCCTAAATATATGCATGAAGATGGTAAATTTGCCTATGAAAAATATAGGACATAGCAAAGATTGTTCAGACATATGACCTATTATTAAAATATTTATATGTAAGAATAATTGGATATGCAAAATAAAAGGAAACGAAAACAAAAATGAAAGAAAATCAACCTGAGCAGCCATGCGAGCCCATTTGTTGCCAAATTTAGCATGAAGCTCAATGATAATCCTTTCTTCCTCAGGAGAAAAAGCACCTTTCTTAAGATTAGGTCTGAGATGATTAGCCCATCTTAACCTACAACTTTTACCACATCTCATCAATCCTGAATTCCTTTGAACAGCATTCCAATTACCTTCTCCATGCTTCTTCACGTACTCCATTAAAATCGCGTCTTCTGTTGCTGTCCATGGCCCTTTCTTAAGTGCTTGCCTGCTTGTTCCTCCTCCTGACGACACCTTCCTTCCTCTATCGTCTGGGGCCATCAACCCTTCCTTTTTTACTGAAAGTAAAAACACGGTAAGATATACGCATTTATTTTTCTTTCTATATAATCATCTACTCATTCACTCACTAATTTAAATATAAATACTCCTTATACTTTTCAAATGTTTGTTTGTACGTGAGACGATGCTAAGAAATGACTTCCTTGTACAAAACTTTAAAAGAGAAGAAAACTTTATAGAATTCTCTTTATGGGCTTACTCACAATCCAATACAGATGGAAGATAAACCAAAACTTAAAACTTCTTTTTTTTTTTTTTTGGTTGTTTTCTTGTGATTTGACAAGGATACGAAGGAGAGATGGATGAGAAAGAACAAATTCAAAGAAAGGAAGACAAGTTCAGGAAATTTTTTTTTGGGGTGATGGGAATTAATGAAAGAAACTAGCTAGATGGAGGTGGGGTGGGTGGTAAGGGGTAGGGGGGTAGAGAAAGGCATGAAATTGTTTTGGAAAAAAATAAAGAAAAGAGGGAAATGTTGAGAATGAAGACTGTGTGAAGAGAAGTGAGATAGGAGAGAAGGAGAGGTGGTGAGTATTTATAGGGTGAGCTTGTATTTCGTCCCCGGCTTCCAAGCTCTATGCTTCAATATTTTCCTCTCCCTTCTTGGTCCATGCTTTTAATCACTTACCTTAAGGTTCCACAAATGTGCCTAATATTTGCATCTTTCTCATAAATAATAATTTCATGAAATTTGGCAAAGAAAAAAATTATTGATTTTAAATTTTAATATAAATCTTTCATCCATGTAAAAATTATATTGAACTGAACTAGTTAACTTACTTAAAAGGAAATTTCACTTTGATTTATTAAATCAACATTTATTGAAATACTTACTTAAATTATTTTTTGTCCTTATCCGTCTTGACAGATCAATATCAGTAATTCTCATACTACAAACAATATTTTTTATTTCTACAATATAATTATCAAATTTGCAATCTCACTAATATAAAGTATTTTTATATGAACCAGGACCACCTAGCTTAAATCGTCGTTTGAAAGAATGAGGTCGAGAACTAAGGGTGTGCATTATGCGGATTAAACAGTAAATATTGATATTAGACCGAGAAATTATAGAAAATATAGAGAGAGAAAGTAGAGAGAAGTCAGAGCATTTCGGAACTCTCTGGAAGATGAGAGATGTTATTACAGAGAAAAGAAAGAAAAATGAATACCCGGTAGGTGAGAAAAATATCTCACCTACATATATACATGTTACACACGGACGGGTTGGGTCGGGTGATCCGGCCCAAAATTAAATAATGATAATTCGCTCAGACACAAAATCATCACAGCCCAGTTACAACCCAATTACAAGGTATATCATGGATATACCAAAATTATACACTGAGTATACACAAAAATGTACAAGCATATACAAAGCTAAATCATGTAGCTTCTCTCATCTCAACACCCCCCCTCAAGTTGGAGGGGGAAACCACCTGCAACTTGGTGAGCAGCGGAAGAAGTAAAGTGCCAGGCAGGGGCTTAGTGAGCAAGTCGGCCAGCTGACGAGAAGTAGGCACATGAAGCAACTTGAGAAAACCAGAAAGTAGCAAGTCCCGAACAAAATTGCAATCCACCTCGATATGTTTGGTACGTTCATGAAAAACAGGATTGTTAGCAATATGAACAGCAGTCAGACTATCATAATATACAGAAATAGGAGAGGAAACAGAGACCCCAAGATCAACCAACAAGCGAGAAAGCCAAGTCAATTCAGCAATAACCTTGCTAAGGGCTCGGTATTCTGCCTCAACAGAGGAAAGAGAAACAACAGGCTGTTTCTTCAATTTCCAACTGATCAAACAACCACCCAAAAGCACACAGAATCCAGTAACAGAGCGCCTAGTATCAGGGCAAGCAGCCCAGTCACTATCAGAATACCCAGTAACAGAAAAATCAGCATGAGCAGAGTAAAATAAACCCAAGGAGGGAGTGCCCTTAAGGTATCTCAGAACATGCAGGGCAGCAGTCATATGGGGAAGTCTGGGGCATTTAAGAAATTGACTCAGATGTTGGACTGCAAAACAAATGTCAGGCCTAGTATGAGTCAGGAAGAGCATCTTGCCAACTAGACTCATGTACTGGTCAGGAAAGGGCAAGAGGTCACCAGAATCATCATGAAGTTTGACATTGATGTCCAAAGGGGACACAACAGAAGAGACATTGACACAGTCAAACTGATGCAGCAAATCAGAAATATACTTGTGCTGATTAAGGTGCATCCCACCAGGGACAACAGACATCTCAAGGCCCAAAAAATAGTGCAAAGACCCCAAATCCTTGATTTTAAACTGATCATACAGAAACAGTTTTAGAGCAGTCAGTTCATCACTGTCATCCCCAGTAAGTATTATGTCATCCACATAGACTGCTACCACCACAAGGGAGCCAGGCTTACCTTTGATGAACAAGGAGCAGTCATTCAAAGAATGTTTATACCCTCTGGAATAAAGAGGAGAAGACAATTTGGCATACCATTGTCTGGATACTTATCTCAGCCCATACAGGGATTTCTTGAGTTTACAGACCAGAGGAGGAGAAGGAGAAGAAGGAGAAGAAATAGAACCAGAAGTAGAAGGAGAGACTGTCAAACCTGGAGGAAGTTTCATGTAAACATCCTCATCCAAATCACCATGAAGAAAGGCACTATTGACATCAAGCTGAAAAAGGGGCCAATGATTCTTGACAGCCACAGCAATAAGGCACTTCACAGAAGTCATTTTAATCACTGGAGAAAAAATTTCTATAAAATCAATCCCCTCAACCTGTGTATCACCCCTAATAACCAACCTTGCTTTATACCTTTCAGCACTGCCATCAGCCTTGTATTTTATTTTGTAAACCCATTTACAACCAATGGGTTTCTTACCAGGAGGAAGAGGGACAACATCCCAAGTATGGTTAGTGTCCAAAGCTTCAAACTCCTGTCTCATAGCAGCTTGCCATGCTGGAACAGATGCAGCCTGAGAGTAATATAGAGGCTCAGATTCCAAAGAGGAGGAAGATGAACCAGAGAAGGCAGGGAGTTGACAGACATAATCCTTAAGATACGAAGGAGGATTATGTTGTCTTTGAGACTTTCTGGGAGCAGGAATAGAGGGAGAAGAAGCTAAAACAGGAGGTGAGCTGGCAGGATAGAAAGGAGAAGGGAAGACTGAAGCACTTGGGACAGTGACAGGGACAGGAAAAGGCATCTGCACAGATGTGGGAGAAGAGGGAGGAGAGAGGGGAATGGGAGAATCAGAGGCATCATCATATTCTCCAGATGGAACAAAGGGAAAAGGAGAAGCAGGAGGATGAGCAGAAGAAGGCACAGATTTAAAAGGAAAACATGATTCATGAAAGAGAACATACCTGGATACCAAATACTTCTTTGAAGCAAGATCATATAATCTGTAACCCTTTTTGCCAAAAGGATATCCCAGGAAAACACAAGGAATGGCTCTTGGCTTTAACTTGTCCCTTTGAGGGATGGGAACAGTGGCATAGGCAAGGAAACCAAAAGTCCTCAAGTGAGTATAGGTTCGAATTTTCCTATACAAAATTTCATAAGGAGACTTATTATGAAGCAATCTGGTGGGTATTTTGTTAAGCAGATAGGTAGCAGTCAACAAACAATCCCTCCAGAAAGATACTGGCAAGCCAGATTGAAAAAGCAAAGCCCTGCAGGTTTCAAGGAGAGTTCTATGCTTTCTCTCAACAACACCATTTTGTTGAAGGGTGTGAGGACAGGTGGTTTGATGTATGATCCCCTGGCTGCTAAAGAAAGAAATACCCTCATTGCTATAGCCCAATTCTAAGGCATTGTCACTTATAACAGTCTGAACCACAGCATTAAATTGGGTTCTGACCAGAGAAAGAAATGACTTAAGCATAGAAAAAGCATTGCTTTTGGATCCCAATAGGTGTGTCCAAGTTGCCCTTGAAAAGTCATCAACAATTGTAAGGAAATATTTACAACCAGATGAGGTTGGAGTATGATAAGGTCCCCAGGTGTCCACATGAACCAGTTGAAAAGGTCTAGAAGTCTTAATGAAACTATCAGGAAAAGGAAACCTAGTCTGTCTGGCCATGGGACAGACTGTACAGGGAAAGGGTTGTTTGGAAGCAAATGAAAAAGACAGACCAGAAATGCATTTCATATTTGCAAAAGGAGTATGTGCAAGTCTTAAGTGCCAATTGTAATTCATATCAGATGCAAAATCATTATTACAAATGGAACTATTCACATGTGAAGGCAAAGGAACAGCCTTGTTATCAAACAGGATGTCATCATTACAAGAAACAGACACAGAAGGCAATGTAACAACTTTGCTATCATTACAAGAAGCAGATACAGGACAAACAAAAGTAGAGGAACAACTAACAGAGGGAGAAGGGGAAGAAGGGACCCAAGCCAATTTATATAGGCCAGCAGCTTCTCTACCAAGATCCAGTGGCCTCCTCAGAGAAGGGTCCTGTATCATGTGTAGTAAGCAGGAATGTTCAGTGAACATAACTATGCAATGCAACTGCTTCACTAACTTGTGAACAGAAATCAAGTTGTGTTTAAAAGAAGGAACTAGCAGTACATTGTGAAGAGTAATGGTAGGAGTCAATGCAAAAGAGCCTGTGCATGTCACTTTCACTTTATAGCCATTTGGAAGAGTGACAAGATATGGCAGAGTTAAAGGTGTGATGTTAAAAAGTAATTGTTTATCATGTGTCATGTGATTAGAGGCACCTGAATCTATAATCCAGGTGACAGAATTAATATGAGTAAGCAAGCAAAGTTTGGAATCAGAAATAGGGTTCTCAGTAACATAGTACCAGCAAAGTTTGCAGCATATATGGGAAGAGGAGTTTGAGCAGTGGATTCCCTTAACTTGGTCTGGTGTAACAAGTCCATCAACTGGTCATAATCTTGTCCGCTCAACCCTGGTATCACAGAGCTCTGGCCATCTATTCTTGCAACAGAATGATGGCTAGCAGGAGGATTCCCTTGAGGAACAGACAACAGTCCATCAGAAATAGGAGAATCTAGACCAGTACTCAGGTGAGCAGCAGCAGGTCTCCTTCCCTTGTTAAAAGTGTTACTTTGTGGATACCCATGGATCTTGAAGCACTTATCAATTAAGTGTCCAGATTTTTTACAGTATCTACAAAATAAAGGTCCCCTGGCTTGGTCAAAATTGACTCTCTGTTGGTCAAAATTGACTCTCTGTCTGAAAGGAGGAGGAGGAATAGACACTGTGGCCTTGTTAAATCCAACAGGCTGCCTATTAGTATGTACATTAAAAGAGACAGAGTCTGGATTAAAATGCGAAGAAGACTGGACTTGTCTTTGTTTCTCATCATTGAGGACCATATTATAGACATTGTCAAGAGAAGGAGGAGGTTGCATCATCAAAAGATTACTCCTGACCCCCATATATGCTTCATTCAGACCCATTAAAAACTGAAAGACCTTATTATCATCACTTTCCTGCACTATACCATCTTTTGCAGCACAAATACACCTTTGACCATGATTAACACACATAAAATCAAGCTCATCCCACAGATTTTTTAGCTTATTAAAATAGGAAGCTATATCTAAGGACCCTTGAGAGGTGTGAGACAACTCTCTTTTCAGTTCAAAGATTTTGGTCCTGTTTGCAGTGCCATATCTGGCCTGGAGTTGGGACCATATGCTCTATGCAGTGTCAGAGTACTGTACAGATTCAACAATCGCAGGGGAGAGGGAAGCAGTCAACCAAGAAATCACCATGTCGTTGCACCTATCCCACAACCTCTGTTGAGCCACATTAGTGGCAGGTCGGGAGTATGTGCCATCAACAAAACCGATTTTGTTTTTGGCTGATAAGGCAACAATCATTTTACGTCTCCAGCCCCCATAACCACTACCCGAGAAGGGAGTGGGAACGAGAGATACCCAGGGACATCAGAAGAATATACAAAAAGGGGACTGGAAGAGTCTACATAAGGGGAGGCACCAGTATTTGTGTTAGAAGCCATAGTCAATGAACCGGCTTAAAAGAACAACTTTTCAACAAACAGATTATAACCAAATCAGGTATTCACACACAATAACCAACAAACAGAGTATAACCAAATCAGGTATTCACAGACAACACCAGATGCTCACATACACAGAGTCAGATAATCACATACAATACCGAAGATAAGGACAGAGTTACCCTCCTCTTCGCGACCGGAGAAGATCGGCCTTGAAACAACAGAGAAACCCTAGGTATAAAACCCTAGGTGTAACCTTGGAAATCGTTACTGGAAATGTGGTCAGGAACGTCGGAGAGGCACCCAAAACGTCCACTGAGTGAGAATCGAGCCACCGGAAAGCAGTAGAACCGTAGGTTAAACCACGAGAAACCCTAGAAGCCACCCAAAATCAGCAGAAAACCACTTAGAATGTTCGGGTAAAGAAAATATACTCAAATATCATGACGAAAAACTCGGAAAAGCATCCGATCTAGGTCAAAGCCATCATCGACCATAAGGTCTCAGAAAAAGCCCTAGAAAATCTCAAAAAGAGTTCAACCAAGACAACGAGATGTACAGAAGCATAATCAGATCGTCGTCTAGGCTCTGATACCATGAAAAGAATGGACCTTGGGCCTAACTCAACCCCAAAAGCTAGCTTATAAGGTGAGAATTGCCCAAGCCATATAAGGAGACCAAGGACCTCAAATCCCTCCAATGTGGGACAACGCAACACCCTCCATCACGCCCAGATCTCTGGAGCGTGGACAACATAAATGGGGGCCCAACATCGGTAACAATAATTGGGATGGGCCTGGCTCTGATACCATGTAAACATTGATATTAGACCGAGAAATCATAGAAAATATAGAGAGAGAAAGTAGAGAGAAGTCAGAGCATTTCGGAACTCTCTGGAAGATGAGAGATGTTATTACAGAGAAAAGAAAGAAAAATGAATACCCGGTAGGTGAGAAAAATATCTCACCTACATATATACATGTTACACACGGACGGATCGGGTCGGGTGATCCGGCCCAAAATTAAATAATGACAATTGGGCTCAGACACAAAATCATCACAGCCCAGTTACAACCCAATTACAAGGTATACCATGGATATACCGAAATTATACACTGAGTATACAAAATGTACAAGTATATACAAAGCTAAATCATGTAGCTTCTCTCATGTCAACATAAACTGAAAAAACAAATCAAAATTCCACTTTAGATTGATTTTTTGGTTTGATTTTGGATTGAGAAATTAAAACCTCTGATTTTTTTAATTTGATTTCAGATTTAAGAAAATATATAAAAATTGTAAAATTATGAAAAAAAGTATATATATATATATATATATGAATTAAGAGTTAGAGTGTTTTATCACTTTCATTTTTGCTCAATTACAGACCTATTATATAATACTGTATTCTTCATCTTTAAAATATAACTTCTTATTCTATATCGTTATTGAGTAATATTTTCATTGTGAAGCTTTTATCAAAACTTTTATCTTCTGATTTTAGTAGTTGCAAGCAAGAATTAATCTCATTTTGACATGGATTATAGTTTAGATTTTTATTTTTATGTTTGGATATGTTATTTTTAAATATTATATTTAGAAGTTTTATATGTGACTGGTTTAAAAATAATATTTAATAGATTTAATGTTATTACTTCTCATTCTAAATAATATTTATTTTTTGTCTTAACTATAAATATTAGATTATGTTAATTATTTTATATGATATAACCGAATAACCGGATAACCAAACTAAAAAAACCTGACCCAAGAAGAGAAAAATCAAACCAAACAAAACTTACTTTTGGTTAGAATTGGATTGCACTTTTACAAAATCTAAAATTAAGACCTAATAATGTAAAATCGAACCGGAAAATCGAACGCACACCCAATTTTATATTTATATTAAGAAATTTAATTGTATGTTCAAATAGCCTATCTTGAACTCGGTAGGCAAAAATAAGTATGATTTAAAACCCATTAAAATTTCAAATTAACTCGTGAGCAATAAAGTAAAGGATGCTTCTAGAAACCGTCTAGGTTCTTTCTTTCTGTCCTATTGAGAGGATGATCCCTGGCCACAACTGTTGTAAAAATCGAGATTTTAGTAGTAGACGACATTCCCTCTTTGTGATGAATAAGCTGGTTGGGCTATCAAACACGGGGTCAGAAGTAAATTATGAGCCAGCTTTTCTAACGAAAAACTGAGGAGATTCGACAAGAAAATTTGAGTACTAATCTTACATTCATTTTAAAAGAGCTGTCTTTAAATAGTTAATCTTACATTCATTTTTGACTGCTAATCTTGTATGCGCTAGCTATAACTTGACGATATGTTTTTCTATTAAGGTATATTGCATGTAATACATGTATTACAATTGAATTTTAAATGGTGGTCCAAATATAAGTATGGAACATATATGTGATGCGCTATAAATAAAGTTGAAAAGACATGTAAGTATAGTGCATCCCGTATATGCGCTATACTTATATTAAAAAAATGGCCCATCTATCCTCCTCGATAGAACATTTACAAATGTTCCCCCTCCCCCCCACCCCCCAACCAATTTTTTAAGCAAAAATATTCATTGGAGTCCACTAGCCCCTAAAAATCATGTTCCCTCCGTATTTTAGCGAGCTAACACCGAATCTAAGGCGTTGTCGTGTCATGGAATTTTCCTGTTATTCATTTCGGTAATTAAATCATCAATTTTCACAATTCAAAAAATTTTAAATCGAGGTATTTCGACTTAATTTTTAGTAAAACTCATATATAAAGTACTCCTTCCACTCTAATTTATGTGAACCTATTTGACTGGACACGAATTTTAAGAAAAAATGAAGGCTTTTTGAATTTGTAGTCCTAACAAGTCAAAAAAAGGATCGAAAGGTCCAAACCGTAGCCGGGAGCGATAGGCAAAGGTGGGAGGGATGAGAGAGCAAGCTGGCGTGGGGGCAAGGCCCTTACATAAGGATTATATTGCCTCCAATTCCAGAGTATTTGTGTGGTTATAAAAGCTCCTCATTAAAGGTAGAATTGGAAGTTTAAGCTAAATTATGTCCAAATTGAAAAAGGGGTCATTCTTTTCTGACTGGACAAAAAAGAAATAGGTTCACATAAATTAGAATGGAGGGAGTACTAATTAGTTGGTTTTACTGTGTTTTAAGCTTTTTGTGATCATTTTATGATATAATTAGTTTTTATTTTTTATCCGGATTAGTTTATTTATGTGCTAAAAATTTATGAAAATTATATATTGATATTTTATTAAATAGTTAGTGTTATATGTGACTTTAATATTATACGTATAATAATACATGACTTTATTGGTGTTTAGTTTCCTTTAGTGATATATTGTTTCTATAATTGTTGTGTAAGTGTCCTTCGAGGTAGTGAAACTGATAATAAATTTTAGCTTATGGTAGTTGACGATATGTCCTCATTAACTAACTACGTGCCATTTAGAGTAGTGTGACTTTAGTTGTTGTAAGATTTGTTAGTCTAGAATAAAAACTACGTGCCCTCATTAACTAGCCCAGTTAGAGTACTTAATTATGAATTAAATGTATTACTAGATAAATATCAAATATTATATATGAATCATAAAATGATTAGTTAACATTACAAAAGAGATGTTGCCACATTTTTTTGGCAAAATATAAAAGTTAACTAACAAATCGTTACGAATGAAATAAATTGAACATTATTTAGTATTAAGTTTCTAGTATTTTTTATATGAATAATTATTAAATATATATTGATTAGTTATGAAAATTTAGTATTTAATTCTCTTATAACCCAAAATATTTGAAAAATAGATGAAAGTTCAAACAAAACCCTACTGAATTTTAGTTAAATTTTTTAAGAAACTAACATATCAAATTATATAGAAATTTTAACAACCTAAGTATATTTATATGAATAATTATTAAATATATCTTGATTAGTTATAAAAATTAAACAGTTAATTCTTTTATAACCCAAAAATCTCTGAAAAAAGATTATACTTCAAACAAAACCCTAGCGAATTTAGTAAAAAATGTAAGAAACTAACATATAAAATAATAATAATAATAATAATAATATAAAAGGTGTATCAGCCTAAATAATACTATAGAAAATTTATCAATTAAATATTAATAATAAAAAAATATCGCAATATAGTTAAAGATGTTAAATGATTAAACAGAAAAGTACTTTAATTGATATTATTTAATTTACACATATTGTCATGGAGCTTCCCCTTGTACATCCTAGACCTGCTGTTCGAGAGTTACTGTTGCTCCAGGGCAACCATAGGTCTTCATACATTTTGGATGGACAGTGTTTATCCCAAACCTTCCACTCCAGATGTATAGACGATCTTTGGGAGCTCATCGGGGACCACCCACTTTATCCTCGTATAGTAGACGCCTTTAGTGGACGGGGTTTTACTGGATTATAGAGATCGGCCGTTTGTAGTTCAACTGGGCCCTGATCAGGGCTATGATAGAGCGGTGGTAACCGAAGACACAGACACTTCAAATACCTATCGGCATCACGCTAGAGGACGTGAAAGTTTAATTCGGGTTGCCTGTTGATGGCATGCATATAGTTTACCCGCATGCACTTAGGGACTATACGGGAGAGGACTATCTACATATGTTATAGAGGCTCACCGGTTTCTAGCCTGTGGAGCTGACTGCTCTGAGTGATGCCAGTCGATTGCAGCTGACGCTCGTTAGGCAGCATCTGGTGGCAACCCCAATTTGTCGCACACATTTTATTTTTCCACGACAACCTCCCCCTCCCCCCCCCCCCCCTTTAGCCAATATATTGCAACCCAATTTGTCGCTCTTCAAACATTTTGGCAAAATGCAAAAGAGTTACGTAATAAGTAAAGGAAAATAAAAAGGATGCAAAAATGAATTTATTAGGGAGTATAGTGCAGTAACTCTATGCGTTATACTCACCAATTATTGTGGGTCAGTCACCCAAGAAGTATAACACACGTATGGCATGCGCCATGCCATACCTTAATGGACAAACGTGTCGTTCAAGAATAGCTCATGCAACCCATGCGTTATACTTAAATTAGTCATCAGTTATTTTTTTTTACTTATTTTTGTGATTTGAGTAAAAAAAAGGTGATGTTACAAATGTAAATACCACATAAGAGGGGAGGGATGACTTATGCAGTGCCCAATTTTCGTACTAGAAGAACTCGATTCTTTTAGGTGTTCTTAACTACAACTGTTTTGCGGAATTAAGAGTGCATAAAATAAAGAACACAAGAATTTTTACGTGAAAAAAAATTGGCTCAAAGGTGAAAAACCACGACCTACTTCTCAGTAGGATTTTACCAAACATCCACTAAACTCAATGAGCCAAAACAGCATCTACAAGAATCTTGTAAACCTGAGGATTAACTCTAATCCCAGTGTGGCATATAGCCTCAACTGCTGCAATACTTTCAAGTTAACTCTAACTTGAATACTCAACGTACCTAATACTTATTTGCTTCTATAAAAGCTGGAAAGGTACAATTTTAAATCACCTACTACAATAGAACTAGAATAAGAAAAAACACAGTGGAACTGGTTCTTCAATCTCGTTCAAGTAGCTGCAGGCGTGCACACTTGATCTCACGTAAATTGCTTGCAAAATAGTCTTGCTCTTTTGATCTCAATTTAGCTCTAACCTCTTTGGGTACATCTGTGCATGTACAAGAGAACAATATTACTTTTATAGAGTTAGTAATCAAAGTTTGACACAAACTCGAATTGTTGATCCTTCATCAAGTTCGAGTCCTTAAACAATTCAAACTCCAATTCCTTTTCCTAGATCCGGACAAAGTTCTCTTCATATAAGGAGACATCTTCTCCTTATCTCCTATGCAATTTTTTCGATCAGTTCAGAGGATATTTATAAGATATGGCTGGTTGATCCCACTCTTCACATGCATCTCATGTGCATAGGCAGTAACACATGTGTCTCCTAAGATGGACCTGGTCCTTCACTGAGGTTATTTTTCATTCTTCAAAACATAAACTGAACTTGGGCCAACAATTCCCCCCTTTTGATGATGACAAACTCTGTGCGTTTACTACTCAGTGAACCTGTGGAACTTAGCTTAACATTAACATGGTGACATACTTTAGGTTAACTTATCATTGAGGACCAGGTTAAATCAGGTTAAAAATATCACTTTTAAATCAGAATACAAAAACAAACTAAAGAAATGAACTAAAGCACAATCTCTTCCCCCTTTTGGCATCATCAAAAAGTTACATATTATGACATCCAGAGTTTAATTAGTACTCATGGCCGCTGGGGAAACTACAAGTGGACAAAAGTTTCAGTTAACCAACAATCAACAAGACAAAGAATGTAACTATTAAGATCAGAAGTTCCATAGAACAAGAGAAACATAGCACATTGTCTTTGATTGGGAGATGTTTCTACAATACAAACCACAAAAAGAAAATAATGAGCAAAAGCATAGCAAAAATATCCCGAATCTGGGTCACTGAGGGGTAGGATAAACTGGCTTTAGGGCTTGGGGGTACGAGAGGGCTGGGTTTGGAGAAGATTGACCATATCTTGAAGCATTCCATCACTCTTCTCCTTTTCCTTTGCTAATTCAGCTCTAAGTCCATCTCGTCCAGCTTCTAATTCAACAATACGAGCCTTTAGCTTGGCAATCTCAGCATCTTTGTTCCACACTCCTGGACCAAAGCCCTGACCTTGCTATTTACAGGAGTCGTTTGAGATGAACCTGGTTCAACTGGGTTGGCATTCACTAGATAGTCGCAGGCCATGAGAGTCTTTACACCAAAGTGCTCTTTACTAGATGCCATCTCCCATTTCTTCAATGGTACATGTAGCTTTTCCAGAACAACATTCAATAGGAACCCATAGGGTGTGGCATGAGCATTAGAGTTGTTGATGACTCTATCGAGTAGTTTTATAATGGATGCATACCAGTTAATCTGCTTTCTACTAACAAGACACTCTAGAAGAACCGGGTCCATGTAGCTGGTTGTGTGCCTTCTCTCTTGTTTGGGCAGCAAACATTTGTTCACAAACTCAAAAAGCACCTTGTGCTCATCCCTGATTTCACTTTTCTGAACAAATCGAGCTTCTGGGATTTCTTCAGGAGTTGCAGAATCACAAAAAATTATGGTGATTTGGAGTGCGTTTGGAAGAGAGTCAAGGCAAGGCCACCTTTACCTTGTATAATCATCATATCCTGCACAGGGAATCTCCAGAATCTCACCCAATTTAGGAGCATCAAACTGTACCTTAACTCCTCTCACAAGACTAGTAACAACCCCATTCACCACTGTGCCATTTTCCATAAACTCGATCAACTCTTTTCTTGCCAGTTTGCCATCTAGTTGAAGAACCATGTTCTTCCACCCCTGTGCATTCAGAGCATCAACCAATCCTTTCATACCTGGCTCCTCCCGGTCTTTCAGAATTCTTCCGTTCAAGATCTTTCTACTCCATTCTTCCTCTTCTTCCTCCTCCTTTTATTCTCCACTCCATTCTTCCTCTTCTACTTCAATAATCTTCTTTTATTTTGCTTTCCCAGCTAACCTAGTTCTTTTAGCCAACGAGGACTCAGCAGATATGGGTTCAGAGGAAGTCCTTTTGGTCAAAGTCTTGGAACCTTTTGGTTTAGGTGATGATACCTTTTCAGTTGTTTCTTTTTCTTGATAGACCAGGTCCATCTCCTTCTCTTCTTCCTCATCTACCTCGATACTCTCCACCGCTTTCACCTTCCTTTTTTCTCTTTTTTTCCTCCTGCTTTCTTCCAGTGCTTTTTGCAATTGTTCCTCACTTTGTTTGACCTTGCTTCTTGTTGCTCTTGAGGGGATAGTAGACTTAGGGGTTTATCTCTTGGTTTTCTTTGTTGGTTTGGAGGCAGTTGGAGCTTTTACAGAGGAAGCCTTACGCTTCTTTGGATCATACATGGCTCCAATTTCCTTTAGAAGATCAGCTAAGGTTTCCTCACCGGATGAACTACTTCTAACTTGTTGTTTACTTAGATGAACAAGACCTTCTGCAGCATCCCCAGAGCTATTTCCCCCAGACTTGTTGCCACTTCCCTCGATATTTCCACAAATCGCCAGAATCTCATCTTTCTTTTTCCTTCCTCTTCGACTAGATTAATCTCCCTTCACATCTCTTAAAGGACCCACTAAAACAAATCTATTTTCCATATTATCTACTGCATCAGAAGAACCATCGTATGTATTCACTTTTCTAGGGTTTTCTTGATTTCTATCTGCGTCAGAAGACCCCCATTCTTATCCGTCACTTGCAGAAACGAAGATGTCAGAACTTGAGTCAGATGATTCCCTTTTTAAGACCTCCCCTTTTTGACTGGCTCTCAATTTTTCGTTTAAGGTCGTTCTCAGAGCACCGGTGGCTACAGTTTTTCTCGCAAACATCTTTTGCCGGAGAAATTTGGATTTAGGGATGTCGCTATGGGGTGTGGAGGAAGACATATTGGTAGGTTCCGGTAAAGGTGTCCTTGGATTTTCTTGAGGGTTAGACATGGTGAAAGATTTTTTGAAATTTTGGGTATTTTTGGTGATTTAGGGTGATCAGATTTCGAATATGGGTATTGATCAAATTAGGAGTGGAGTGTTTTAAAAAGGCATGATTAGTAACTGCAGCCTTTTGCAGTGGTCAATTAGGAGTCTACTTTAATAAGGCGGCAGTTTTTAATTTGCACTACATTTTAGGAAAAGTTCCCGTTATTCTTTAGAGTTCTAGGAGAGGAAGACTGTTCCAAGGCTTGGCGGTTATATTTTGGGAGTTTGGTTAGAATGAAACTTCTGCTCATAATTGGAATATTAAATTTTCTAATTGTGCAAAGTATAGAAACATACCTGACCTTTTCTCATGATTATAGACTTGATGAACCAGGTTTTTCAAATAGAACTTCTCCTGATTATGCCTCATGTATCATAATAGAAAATAACTTTGTAAGAGATCAATGAATTAGAAGAAACATGTCACAGGAGTATACTGATTAGAGTATGAGACTGAGTAAGAATTAGTCTAGATATTCACATAAAATCAGAACTTCTAACCAAAAAACAAATTTCTTTTTTCATTTCATTATGAACTGGACCTGATTAGGTGATCTTAATCATCCCTAATTCTAACCTGTTCCTTTCAAAATTTCTCTACTTAGTGCTTTAGTAAAGATGTCAGCTATTTGTTTATCAGTAGCAGAAAATTCTATGGAGATTAACCATTTCTCATAGTTATCTCTCAAGAAGTGGTGTCTAACATCTATGTTCTTTGTCCTTTTATGATAAACAAGGTTCTTTGACATACTTATAGCACTAGTGTTATCACAAAATATAGGAATACATCCCACTTCAATTCTAAAGTCCACCAGCTATTGTTTGATCCATAGCAATTAAGCACAACAAGAAGCAACTGCAATATATTCAGCTTAAGCAGTACATAGGGCTACTGAGTTTTGCTTTTTGGTAGCCCACGACACTAGACAAGACCCCAGGAAAGATGTCATACCTGAAGTACTCTTCCTGTCCACCAAGTAACCTGCATAATCAACATCAACAAATCCTACTAGGTCAAAGTTACTACCTTTGGGATACCAAAGACATAAATTAGTTGTGCCTTTCGAATATCTCAAAATCATCTTGACATCTGCCAAATGCGACTCCTTTGGACTTCCCTGGAGACGAGCACAAAGCCCTACGCTGAAGATAATGTCAGGTCTACTAGCAGTAAGATACATGAGTGAACCAATCATACCCCTATACAACTTTGGTCAACTAATGAACTAGGTTCATCGGTATCTAATTTAGTACCAGTTGCAATATGTGTATCTATTTCTTTAGCATCCTCCATTTTAAACCTTTTGATAGCTCTCTTGTGTACTTCTGCTGGTGGATTATGGTCCCATGTGGACTTTGTTTGATCTGAAGTCCTAGGAAGAAGTTTAATTCACCCATCATACTCATTTAAAACTCACTCTCCATTAGTTTTGCAAATTCCTTACTCAGCTTTTCAGTAGTAGCCCCAAATATTATGTCATCAACATATATTTGTACAACAAGAAGGTCTTTACCTTTTTTCCTTTAGGAACAAGGTGCTGTCAATTTTACCTCTTTTGTACCTATGCTCAACTAGGAATTTTGATAGTCGCTCATACCACGCTCTTGGGGCCTTTTGAGCCCATATAGAGCCCAGCTTGTACACATGCTTAGGAAATTCCTTGCTTTCAAATCCTGGAGGTTGTTTTAAAAATACTTCTTCCTTGAGGTAGCCATTTAAGAAGGCACTTTTGACATCCATCTGATGGAGAGTGAATTCCATATGTGCTGCAAATGCAATGAGGAGTCTGATTGCTTCTAATCTCGCAACTAAAAAAAGGGCTCTTGGCTATAGACTTAAACCACCAGCCTTGCCTTGTTTCTTGTGACAGTTCCATCCTCGTCGAGTTTGTTCCTGAAAACCCATTCGGTACCAATGACTGATCTGTCCTTGGGTCTTGGAACTAGATGCCAGACTTGACTTCTTTCAAATTGATTGAGTTACTCCTGCATAGCATTGATCCAATCTGCATCCTGAAAAGCCTCAACAATATTTTTAGGTTCAATAAGAGATAGAAAAGCATCAAATGCACATAGATTCTTTAGTGGTGATCTGGTTTTAACTCCAGATGTTGGATTAGTGAGAATGTTCTCGATGGGATAAGAACTTTGATACTTGTGCGGTTTCATGACCAACTTGTTCCTGCTGAATGTTTCAGTCGTTTGCTGAGAGTCAGGTTCATGAACAGGTTTCTTCAAGGGGTTTATTTCACTTCCTCTTTGATTTCTTTCCCCTGTCAGGTTGCCCTGTAAGGAAGAACCTATTCTATCACATGTTCCTTCTGTAGGTGCTGCTTTGACTTGAGCTGATGCTTCACCCAAGTCCTTGACCAGTCCAATGGCTTCATTTTCATGTTCCTGTCCTTCAGAAAGAATGTTAGTTTCATCAAACACAACATGCACACTTTCTTCTACACATAAAGTTCTTTTATTAGACACTTTATATACATTGCTATGTGAATAATATCCCAAGAATACTCGCTCATTACTTTTGGGATTAAACTTACCTAGGGAGTCTTTTCCATTATTGTGCACATAACACTTGCAACCAAATGCCTTAAGATGGGATATGTTTGGTTTTCTCCATTAAAGTAACTCATAGGAGTCTTCTCAACAAGAGGTCTAGTCATGCATCTATTTATTATGTAATATGCAGTATTTATAGCCTCTGCACAGAAGTTGTGGGGTAGTTTACTAGAGAAAAGCATGGTCCTTGCCATATCCTCAAGAGTCCTATTCTTCTTTCAACTACTCTATTTTGCTGAGGAGTCCAAGGGGCAGAGAAGTTGATATCTATACCATTTTTATCACAATATTCAGCAAATTTTGCATTTTCAAATTCAGTTCCATGATCAGACCTAATAGATGCAAGTTGATTTCCTAATTGTTTCTGAGTTTTTCTAACAAATGCAGCAAACATTTCAAAGGCCTCATCTTTAGATGTTAGAAATAGTACCCAGGTAAATCTAGAGTAATCATCAACAAGCACCAACACATATTTCTTCCCTCATCTGCTCATGGTTCTCTTTGGACCACTGAGATCCATATGAACCAGTTCCAACGTCTTGGACGTACTTACCCTTTTCTTCGATTTGAAGGATGACCTTACCTTCTTTTCCCTTATACATGCCTCATAAACTTTGTCTTCCTTGAACTTGATATTAGGTAATCCTATTACCAAGTCCTTGGAGACTAATTTGTTTAGCTGATTTAGACTGGCATGGCCAAGACTTTTGTGCCACATGAGGGGATCATTGTCTAACACACTTAGGCAAGTGAGTTCATTTTTTGAAAGAGTTGAAAAATCTATGATGTAGATATTGTTAACTCTTTTTCCCTGCAAGACAACTTTGTCAGTGATAAGGTTTATCACAAAACATTTGGTGGAGTTAAAGGCCACTAGGTTGCCTCTGTCACACAATTGTGACACACTTATTAAGCTGTATTTTAAACCATCTATTAGGTAGACATTCTTTATAGAGTGAGAATCGGTCTTGCCTACTTCTCCAACCCCAATGATCTCACCTTTCTTTCCATTACTAAATAAGATATTACATCCTTATAGGTTCTCAAGTGAAAGGAACTGGTCTTTGTCCCCAGTCATGTACTTCGAGCAGCCACTATCCATATACCATATTTGTCTCATCCCCTTCACTTGGACCTGTAAAATGGAAATCAGGGATTAGTCTTAGGAACCCAAACTAGTTTGGGTCCCTTTCTATAAGAAAACGTATGTATCAACTTCCTTTTTGCCCATCCAGGCAACTTATTCTTTTCTTTAACAAAGATTTTGTTCCTTTGAATAGCCATTTCTTTTGCATTACATTCATATTTGTAATGACCGGTCTTTCCACAATATGTGCAAATTTTGTTTTCAGGAAGAGTGAGGTACTTGCTTTTTGGGTCCCATTTAGGAGCTTGAGTCCCATAGCCAAGTCCTCTTTTGTTACTGCTGTGATGCTCTTGCAACCATGAAAGAGCATCTGAGGCTTGATTCCACTTGCAAGTTCTGTCTAGTTCATGTTTTACCTTTCCTAGATCTTCTTTTAACATTTTGATGAATTCATCTTTTCTGTACAATTCATCTTTTATTTTTCCCAGATTTTCTTCTAGAGTGAGATGTGAGTGATCAGCTATCTTTTTTCCTGTTCCTAATTGTAATTTCAGATTTTTAGACCTAAGTTCTAATACACTGTTGTCAAGTTGAAGAACCTGGTTCTTCAACTCAACATTTTTATTATCACTCTCGTTCTCTCTAGACTCTAAACTTTTACATTTTGCTTTTAGGATCACACATTCCCTATATAGAACTTCCTTCTCATTGTTGATTATCTCAGACTCATCAACAAAGTCTATTAATAGCTCAGCCAGTTTTTCTTTAGACAGGAATTTAATCGCGTCTTTGAGATGGAGAATATTTACCCCTCGTTCATCATCGGATTCTCTGATGGCCATTAAATCTTGCTCCTCCTCAGTTTCATCTTCTGAGGTTTCTCCCCAAGCAGCGACCATAGCCTTAGTTGAACCTTTGTTTCTCCTTGGTTGAACCTGTTCCTTCTTCATGTTTCTTTGTTCAACTCTCTCCTTTTTCCACTCAATTTCCCATTGAGGATAGTTTTTGATCATGTGGTCGATCTTGCCACACTTGAAGCATCCCTCATTTGCCTGTTTTTCTGGAGCTCTTATTTTATTGATGCTTGTACTTCTTGAAGAACCCTTTCCTCTCATTAGATACCTTTTGAAATCCCTGGTGATCATAGCCATTTCATCATCTTCTTGTTCTGCAGCTTCAGCAATTCTGAGAGCTAAGATTGTTTCCCTTTTTGGGGTATCCATCTTCATGGTTTGTCTCCTCATTTCATAGGCAGTCAAATTTCCAATCAGTTCATCCAGTCTGAGAGTCGCAATGTTCTTGGATTCTTGAATGGCAGTAATTTTGCTTTCCCATGTGACTGGCAGAACTCTTGTCAAAATCTTCTCAACCTTGTCTTCTTCAAGGATAGTCCTACCAAGAGATCCCAATTCATTTGTCAAAGTGGTGAATCTAGTGTACATCTCCTGGATAGTTTCTCCTTCCTTCATGGTAAAATTTTCATATTGAGAGTACAGAAGTGTTCTTCTTGATCTTTTTAGTTGAGGTGTCCCTTCATGAGCCACTTGTAGAGTGTCCCATATTTCTTTAGTAGTTGTGCAGCTTTGGATCCTGCTGTACTCGGCTGGCCCTAGGCCACATACAAGCCACTTCTTAGCTTTTGCATTTTTCTCCCATTTTTATAACTCTTCAGCAGTGCAGTCAGCCCTTGTATTTGGTACTTCAATTTCTTCAGCATTCTTCTTAGTGGTTGCAAGAGGGCCATCAATAATTATGTCCTAGAGTTCATAATATTCCCCCATGATGTGATCTCTCTTTCTGTTCATCCACCAAGAATAGTACTGGCCATTGAGTAGTGGATTGCCCTTCCCAGTTTCCAGGTGGTGCACTCATTGTTGATCTTCTCCTGAGGTGTTAGCCTCTTCATGGATAACTCTCCCTGATACCAATTGATGTTACAAACATAAATACCACACAAGAGGGGGGTGATTTATGTGGTGCCCAATTTTCGTACTAGAAGAACCTAGTTCTTCTAGGTGTCCTTAACCACAACTGTTTGCGGAATTAAGAGTGCATAAAATAAAAAACACAAGAATTTTTACATGGAAAACACCTGGCTCAAAGGTGAAAAAATCACGACCTACTTCTCAGTAGGATTTTCCCAAACATCCATTAAACTCAATGAGCTAAAACAGCATTTACAAGAATCTTGTAAACCTAAGGATTGACTCTAATCCCAGTGTGGCATACAGCCTTAACTGCTGCGACACTTTCAAGTTAACTCTAACTTGAATACTCAATGTACCTAATACAATTTGCTTCTATGAAAGCTGGAAAGGTACAATTTTAAATCACTTACTACAATAGAACTAGAATAAGAAAAAACACAATGGAATTGGTTCTTCAATATCGTTCAAGTAGCTACAGGCGTGCACACTTAATCTCACGTAAATTGCTTGCAAAATACTCTTGCTCTTTTTCTCTCAATTTAGCTCTAACTTCTTTGCGTACATCCGTGCCTGTACAAGAGAACAATATTACTTTTATAGAGTTAATAATCAGAGTTTAACACAAACTCGAATTGTTATTCCTTCATCAAGTTCGAGTCCTAAAATAATTCAAACTCCAATTCCTTATCCTAGAACCAGACATAGTTCTCTTCATATAAGGAGACATGTTCTTCTTATCTCTTATGCAATCTTTTCGATCAGTTCAGAGGATATTTATAAGATATGGCTGGTTGATCTCATTCTTCACGTGCATCTCATGTGCATAGGCAGTAACACCTGTGTCTCCTAAAATGGACCTGGTCCTTCACTAAGGTCATTTGTTATTCTTCAAACCTTCAACTGAACTTGGCCAACAAAAGGCCATACTTTAGCTCTGAACACCTAAAAAGACACTGACAAAAAATCACATAAGACAACAATAAAAGCAAAGAATCCACATAGACAACACCAACTATTTGGGATAGACTGATAATTTGTGTAAGAATAGGCGCCGAATTTAGAGTATTCATAATTTGCCTAAAAAGTTGAAGCTTTTTAGTGCCCGTGTGGACATAAATATGGAATATTTTTCTTTTAAAAAATCACCTTTTTCAAAATTAGCATTTGTTCATAAAATTTTTAATTTTCATTTGGAAATGCATTTTGGAAACTTTCGAAAATTTGAAAACTTGCAAAAAGCTATTTTCAAAAATCACTCAAATCACGCACAAAACTTCAATAACAACTCAAACTGAAATTTATGTCCAAACACAAAATTTCAAATACCATTTTTCACTTGAAAAAAGTTTCACAATTTTTTTCGAACTACAATTCTTATGTCTAAACGCCTACTTAGTATTAAATGAAATGGATGCAAATAGAGCAGAACAGATGTAGGGGTTCATACCATTAGGCCTAGGGGTACGCATTCTATTTATCGATTCGGTTTTGACATTTATCAATAATTACTTATCGATTATCGATTTGTATATATGCTTGCCGTTATCATTTCAATAAGGTTTCGATTTTTTCGATTTTGATTTATCGATTTTCGGGGCTTATTGATTCGGCTATCGATTACACCAATAAGAAAATTTGCGGGATTCCTCGAAATGTATATCGCTATAAACACGCCTAACTAATATGGACAAAAACAAGATAAAATAAGACGAACACCGTCTATAATATAAAAATATCAACAGGCACATGCAATGAAACTAAAGTAAGGGATCAAACGTTTGCCATCAACACTCCAACAGTATAAAAGAAATACATCATCACGGCTAATTCTATTTCATTAATTAGAACTTCATTCCTTTGAACTTTAAATTTGACCATTCCTTAAATGTGGTAGATGAAATAATAGGGTTAGGGACATAGGGTAAAGGAAAAGGTATTATAAAATAAGGGTACTAAAAATTTGTATATCTTATCGGTTTATCGATAAACCGACAACCGAAGAGGACAAACTCGAAATCGAAATCAATAACTCGATAAGAAAAATTTCTAAATCGATATCAATAAACGGATAACAAATAATCAATTCAATTTATCAATAAACCGATTCGAATGCACATCCCTAGACTTATCGATTCAGTTATCGATTACATCAATAAAAAAATTTACAGGATTCCACGGAAAGTATATCACTATAAACACGCCTAACTAATATGGACAAAAAGGAGCTAAAGTAAGACGAACACCGTTTATAACGTAAAAATTGTATCAACAAGCATATGTAAAAAAGCATATGTAATGAAACTAAATTAAGGGATCAAATGTATGCCACTAACACTCCAACATTATAAAAAAATACATCATCACGGCTAATTTTATTTTTCATTAATTTGAACTTCAATCCCTTGAGCTTTGAATATGATCATTCCTTAAATGTGATAGATGAAATAATAGTAAAGACTTAGGGGTAAAGGAAAAGATATTGATATTATATATTATACTATAAAAAAAGGAAAGATGTTTGACCAAGAGCATATACGTCATTTCATAAAAATATCATGTTTGCATTTCTTAAATGCAAAATACATGTGGACCCCGCAATCCTCTAGCCACAACTCTCCTTTAAATGCACTATGCATGTGCACTTCAAATGTTCATTTTCTGTTATGAAATAGAAGATTCTTACACTTCTATTTAAGGTGAATGTCTTTAATGTATTTAATTAGAGAGATTTTAGAGTCCTATTATTGGTAGCAAGATCTTCCTCCTCCCTATAAATAGAGGTGCTCTCTACCATTGTAATTGACCCATCTCAACACAATAAGAAGAACTCTCTCTACTCTTCTCTCTATAGCTATTGTTCTTGCTCTATTGTTCTTGTCTTTTGCTTTAGTTTATAACACGTTATCAGCACGAGACTCTACCGTCTCAAGTATCATTCTCGAAAATCCAAGGTATTTTCCCTCTTCCTAATTTAATTTTCGAGTATGTCTGACATTATGAAAAGAAAGTTCGTTGCCCTTGAAATTTCGGGCAAGAACTATATGACATGGATGTTGGATGCTGAAATCCACCTAGATGCTATGGGTCTCGGAGACACCCTCAAAGATAAAGAAAAAGCATCCACCCAAGATTGTGCGAAGGCCTTGATTTTCTTGCGCCACCACCTTGACGAAGGTTTGAAGATTGAATATCTCACCGTCAAGGATCCACTCGTTTTGTGGAACAGCTTAAAGGAGAGATATGACAACCTGAAGTTGGTCACTCTGCCACAAGCACGATATGATTGGGCCCATCTGAGGCTACAGGACTTTAAGTCCGTTTCTGAATATAATTCTGCTATGTTCAGAATTACTTCTAAACTGAAGCTATGTGGAGATAACATCTCCGATTACGATATGCTTGAGAAAACGTTTACAACGTTTCATGCCTCCAATATGGTACTGCAGCAACAGTACCGAGAGAAAGGCTTTACGAAGTACTCTGAATTGATTTCTCTCTTACTAGTGGCTGAGCGTAATAATGATCTGCTCATGAGAAATCACGAAAATAGACCAACTGGGTCTACACCACTGCCTGAAGCAGATATGGTGCACTCGCATTATGCCAAACATAAAAGGGACCATGATCACGGTCATAAACGGGGTCAAAGCCAAGGACGTGGACAAGGAAGAAATTCCAAAGAAGTCCGTCACCCCCCAAAGAGAGATAATCACCGAAAGCAGAAACGGGGTCCAGAAGATCCTAAGGCAAATAGTTCAGAAACTATATGTTATCGTTGCGGTGGAAATGGGCACTGGTCTAGGACTTGCCGTATACCAAGACACTTGGTTGACCTTTATCAAGCATCTCGAAAGAGAAAACGCCCTGAAACAAATTTTGTCTCTGACGACAACTTTGACTTCACCCACCTGGATGTGGCAGACTTCTTTGAGCAACCCGAGGGAAAGATAGACCACCTAATCGGTGACGGAACCGTGATGAAAGAAGATGGAGCTATTTGATTCTACTTGTATTAGTCAATGAATAGATTAATAGTCATTAGCATTAGCTCGTATTAGTTAGTTCATAAAGCAATGTTAGCAGTAGTTCTTTAGAATATCTTCAATATGTTCAAATATCAATAAAACTTTTATTTTCCAGTGGGGGTAATCGACTAGCCTGAAAAACTAGTCGATTATCAACTATTTTCGCATTAAAGTTGAAAAACAATTGATCAACAATCGATTGTCTTTGGCTAACAATCGATTGTCTTGAAACAGTGTGTTCTGGAATTTTTCAAAAATAGCCAACAATCGATTGTCTTTGTCTAACAATCGATTGTCTTGAAACAGTGTGTTCTGGAATTTTTCAAAAATAGCCAACAATCGATTGTCTTTGTCTAACAATCGATTGTCTTGAAACAGTAAGGTCTGGAATTTTTCAAAAATAACAAATAATCGATTGTGTGTGTTTAACAATCGATTGTCTATGTTCCAACAATCGATTGTGTGTTTAATAATCGATTGTCATATGAAAAACGCTGAAATTTTCAAACTGCATAGTAATTGATTATGGACAACATATCTGATTTTGTTAGTCAACTGTTAGTAGCAGATTTTGAAAATATTATGTGACACAAAAGGATTGAACTTGTTTATTCTTATGTTCGTGTATCTCCTTTTTTGTATGTCAAACTATGGGAAAGCAAAATGGATATCTCACAAAGCGAACTTGGATCAACATCCAACTGTAAAAGTATTTGCCTAGTTGATTCATGTACTACACATACAATACTCAAAGAAAGGAAGTATTTCTCTCAACTGAATATGTGTAAGGCAAACATTACTACAATCTTTGGAAGTAGTAAATTGATTGAAGGCTCCGGAAGAGCTATTGTAACTCTGCCCAAGGGCACGATGTTAATCATAGAGAATGCAATATTCTCCTCCAAGTCTATGAGAAACTTGTTGAGCTTTAAAGATGTACGCCGGAATGGCTACAATATTGAGACAATGGATGAAGATAATCTTGAATATCTCGTCCTCACTTCAAAGAATGTCTCCGGCCAAAAGAGGGTTATTGAGAAATTCCCGTCTTTATCTTGTGGCCTGTATTGGACAAGAATTAGTGCAATTGAGGCACATTCAACAGTAAATCTAAAGAATACTGAGTCCAATACATTTGTACTTTGGCATGATCGACTGGGTCACCCAGGATCAACCATGATGAGACGGATTATAGAAAGCTCATATGGGCATCCGTTAAAGAATTTCAAAATTCTCTCAAGTAATGAATATCCTTGCACTTCGTGTTATCAAGGCAAGCTGATTATCAGACCATCCCCAACAAAGGTTGGGACTGAGTCACCCCAGTTTCTGGAACGTATACAAGGGGACATTTGTGGACCTATTCACCCACCTAGTGGGTCGTTTAGGTATTTCATGGTCTTGATAGACGCATCCTGTAGATGGTCTCATGTGTGCCTGTTGTCATCTCGCAACCTGGCGTTTGCGAAGTTAATGGCACAAATCATTCGGCTACGAGCACACTTTCCAGATAATCCAATCAAGTCCATTAGACTGGATAATGCTGCTGAGTTTACATCCCAAGCATTTAATGATTATTGCTTATCAATCGGGATAAAAGTTGAACATTCTGTAGCCCATGTTCACACTCAGAACGGTCTTGCAGAATCGTTAATTAAGCGCTTGCAGTTGATTGCAAGGCCATTACTGATGAGAACGAGGCTGCCCACTTCAGTGTGGGGTCATGCCATATTGCATGCAGCAATGCTAATTCGTCTCAGGCCGACGAATTACCACAAGTATTCTCCGTTGCAATTGGTTTTGGGTCATGAACCCGATATATCCCATTTAAGGATATTTGGATGTGCCGTATATGTGCCTGTAGCACCGCCATCCCGCACCAAAATGGGTGCGCAAAGAAGGTTAGGAATATATGTTGGGTTTGATTCGCCCTCCATCATTCGCTACCTTGAAACATTGACAGGCGACCTGTTTACTGCACGATTTGCAGACTGTCGATTTGATGAAACACTTTTCCCAAAATTAGGGGGAGAAGTTTGTGAAACCAAACGGGAAATTTTGTGGAAAAATGAATCATTATCTCATCTTGATCCACATACCTCTACTTGTGAGAAAGAGGTACAAAAGATTATCCATTTGCAAAGAATAGCAAATCAAATGCCTGACGCATTTACGGACTTGAAGAGGATAACGAAATCCCACATTCTTGCGGAAAATGTTCCGATCCGTATTGAAGTCCCTATTGGACAATTATCTAGTGTCATATCCAATGAGTCAAATGCACGCCAGAAGCGTGGCAGACCATTAGGTTCCAAAGATCGAAATCCTAGAAAGAGGAAAAAGAACGATATAAATGACACTATGAAAGAATCACATGAGGACACTCATGATTTGATTAATTCCGAGATTCACGAAGAATCTATTGAGCCTGAAGCTCTTGAAAATACGGAACTACTCCCAATCCAATTAATATTGAGGCAAATATTAATCGAGTGGATGTTGTGGTAGATAATGTCTTTGCTTATAATGTAGCATCTAACATTATGAAAGAGTGTGAGGATCTCGAACCTCAATCTGTGAAAGAATGTCGAGAAAGACATGATTGGCCAAAATGGCAAGTAGCAATTCAATCTGAATTGAATTCGCTGGCAAAACGTGAAGTTTTTGGCCCTATAGTTGAAACACCTAATGGTGTTAAGCCCGTTGGCTACAAGTGGGTCTTTGTACGCAAACGAAATGAGAAAAATGAAGTACAAAGATACAAAGCACGACTTGTTGCACAAGGTTTTTCCCAAAGGCCTGGTGTCGATTATGAAGAGACATATTCGCCTGTAATGGATGCGATAACCTTTCGTTATCTCATAAGTTTTGCTGTCCATGAGAAGCTGGACATGCACTTAATGGATGTCGTTACTGCCTATCTTTATGGCTCACTTGATAACGACATATACATGAGAATTCCCGATGGACTCAAGGTGCCAAATGCGCACAATTCCAAATCTCGGGAAATGTTTTCAATCAAGTTGCAAAGGTCCTTGTATGGTCTAAAGCAATCAGGACGAATGTGGTATAATCGTCTAAGTGAGTACTTGTTGAAAGAAGGCTATATAAATGATGCCATTTGCCCATGTGTGTTTATAAAGAAAACAACATCGGGATTTGTTGTACTTGCCGTATATGTTGATGACATAAACCTTATGGGAACCCCTGAAGAACTCCAAAAGGCAATTGATTATCTAAAGGATGAATTCGAGATGAAAGATCTCGGTAAGACTAAACTATGTCTTGGTTTGCAAATTGAATATTTGGCAAACGGAATTTTTGTTCATCAATCTACCTATACAGAAAAGGTATTGAAACGGTTTTATATGGATAACGCACATCCGTTAAGTACACCGATGGTTGTTCGTTCACTTGAAGTGAACAAAGACCCATTCCGACCTAAAGAACGGAATGAAGAGATACTTGGTCCTGAAGTACCATATCTTAGCGCAATTGGCGCATTAATGTATCTTGCAAATACTACAAGGCCGGACATTTCTTTTTCAGTTAATGTCTTAGCAAGATTTAGCTCGGCTCCTACGAGGAGACATTGGAATGGGATCAAACACATATTGCTGTACCTAAAGGGGACTACCGATTTGGGCCTATTTTATGGAAAGAATTGCAGCCCGGATCTTGTTGGTTATGCTGATGCTGGATATTTGTCTGACCCACACAAGGCTCGGTCTCAAACGGGTTATGTGTTTACCTGCGGAGAAACCGCCATATCTTGGCGATCGACTAAGCAATCAATTGTGGCTACTTCATCTAATCATGCCGAGATAATTGCTATTCATGAAGCAAGTCGGGAGTGTGTGTGGTTAAGGTCGATAATACATCATATCCAAGACAAATGTGGTTTGAAGTGTGATAAACTACCCACAACTTTGTATGAAGACAATGCAGCATGTATAGCTCAATTGAAGGGAGGATTCATAAAAGGAGATAGAACGAAGCATATTTCACCAAAGTTATTCTTCACACATGATCTTCAAAAGAATGGTGATATCAATGTTCAACAGATTCGTTCAAGTGACAATATGGCTGATTTGTTTACAAAATCTCTACCAAAGTCAACCTTCAAGAAGCTAGTTCACAAGATCGGGATGCGAAGACTTAAGGACATAAATTGATGTTCTTATCAGGGGGAGTTAATGCGCGTTGCACTCTTTTTCCCTTACAAGGTTTTGTCCCACTGGGTTTTCCTTGCAAGGTTTTTAACGAGGCAACCAATAGGCGCATGTTCAAACATGTGTACTCTTTTTCCTTTCTTTAATTTTTCCCAATGGATTTTGGTTTTAAGGTTTTATGAGGCACATCATTGAATAGACATTCAAGGGGGAGTGTTATGAAATAGAAGATTCTTACACTTCTATTTAAGGTGAATGTCTTTAATGTATTTAATTAGAGAGATTTTAGAGTCCTATTATTGGTAGCAAGATCTTCCTCCTCCCTATAAATAGAGGTGCTCTCTACCATTGTAATTGACCCCTCTCAACACAATAAGAAGAACTCTCTCTACTCTTCTCTCTATAGCTATTGTTCTTGCTCTATTGTTCTTGTCTTTTGCTTTAGTTTATAACATTTCCAATCTTTTTCTCATTCTAAAATTATTAATTTTGGATTATTCAAGTAAAAATTTTCATAGAGAAAATAAAATTAATTTTTAAATAATACAACAACAAAGAGAAATATCTACATTTACAAGATTTTCATATTTGCCCATAATATCTTAAAGCAATTTGAAAATAAAAATTAAATGACTTTTATCTATCCATATTATTTGAAGACGATCTCAAACTAAATATTTTTATATTCAAAAGTAATTTTAAAAAATAGAGTTTGTTAACCCTCAACAATTAATTAACTAAACACCAACAAATAATAATTTTAATAAAATTGCAATGTTGGGCCCGTATACGGGCCTAAGCGCAAAAAATAAAATAAAATATATATTTTTAGTATATCTTATCGAATTATTGATAAACCGATAACCGATGAGAAGAAAATTAAAATCAAAATTGATAACTCGATAAAGAAAATTTCGAAATCGAAAAATCGATAAACCGATATCGATAAACTGATAACAAATAATCGATTTAATTTATCGATAAACCGATTCAAATGCACACCCCTAGTTTGACCCCAACTTACTTGAATTTCTGGATTCGTATCATTTGACCCCAACTAACGTAAATTTTTGGATTCATACCTATTATTAGATGTAAAGACTTTAGTACTCTTCTCAAAACTCTGCCATTGTTGACATGGAGGGAACTCCAAGACATTAGTTATCTCATTGAAATTGCCAGAACCATCCATCAGAGTACATACAAAATGAAAGTATAACTTCTTGATTGGTTCAACAATAACAACAACATATCCAGTATATTCCCTCAAGTGGGATCAAAAGAGAGTAGAGAGTACACAACCTAACCCCTACCTTGTGCAAGTAGAGAGGTTATTTCCAGTAAACCCTCGGTTCAAAGCAAGCATGCATAGCTTCTTGATTGTTTCTGAATTATGAAATACATATGACTGAAGTGCAGTAAAAACTTTGTTTCCAGCTAACACTCTTAAATGACTATTAGAGGAGCATAAAACTTATCATGCTTCATCAGTGTGTAGAAAGCTATGTTGCTAGGACTCTGCACAAATGTCACCGGTGCATGTCTGATCTTCCAAAAGTTGTCCATTTCTGGAGAGTCCGCTCAATATAGGTACAAAGTACAACATAGAATACACAGACTACAAGAAACACTTCACTTCATGCAAAATAGACCTGCCTACATAATGATCCAGTCCAAGAAGAAGCAGCTCCAAGTCTGTATCATCAATAATAATTAAGACATAAACATAATGTACACAATTCAAGGAAAGAAAAACAGGAGAAGCCAAGTTCAATTTGTGTTTTGCAAAATTTCCCGCGGACACACTTTCAACTTTCTCTGAGTTCATGTATTTACAAACTAGACCTATTGAGTGTTAGTAATATGAGTTAAAGAATTCGGCACTGAAATATCCAATTACAGTTAAGCACTTCCATCTTCAGAGAAACAAAAGGATCACAACATTAGATTTTTAAGGTCAATCGAGTAAACAAAATGTTAAAATACGTTCTTTAAACAAAAGGGAAACCTGTAAGTTCACACTATAAACAAATTGTATCACCAGTTCGCCATGTTCTATTACAGTTCCTTCCCTCAGTTTCCACAGCAACAACAAGAATATGAAAGTAACGCATTGTACTTGTATAAACTCCCATATACATTGTATAATGAAACGAGCAAGGTGTTTGTCTTTTGAGCCAGTGATACCAACACAACTGAAGACAATGTGGTAAAATTCAGGAATATCCACATATATCTGCAGTAAATTGAAGCCAAGTACCTTGGAAGGAGGACTAATGTTCAGTAATCATGGGTAAAATCATCTCCTTGAACCTCTAGTTGCTTACTGTTCTTAATAGTCGTCTGTAATATTCTCCATATCAACTCTTCTGGATTATGAACTTATACGCAACTGATTATAACAAATCCCTGATAAAATCAAGGTTTAGAGTATCACGGACAAGAAGGAACAGTCCAATAATGAGCACAAACATGATTCCAGATGACATAATCCGTTGCTCTACTTCTATAGGAAGCTTTTTTCCACCTCGAGCTGCTTCTACAAGAATCAAGGCTAAAGAACCCCCATCTAACGCAGGCAAAGGAAGGAGATTTATAACCGCGAGGTTGATATTCAAAACAGCTGCAAATTGATAAAGGCCGTCAATGTTTGATTTTGCAACTTCAGCACCAACAGCTATAATGGCAACAGGACCCGATACCTTACTAGCCGTCTGAGAGAAGTTCATAAAAGTCTGTTTCAAACTGTCCAATACGTTGAACGTAAGACCCCAAAATTCTCTTCCTGAGAAGCTAAAAGCCTCAAATATGTTCTTAGGCTGAACTTTCGAAATCTTGAAATTTGGTGACAGTTGAACTCCAATCCTACCCGTACCATCCGAATTCTCATCAGGGGTAACTCTAATATCAACATTCCCTCCTCCTCTCCCTATTTTCAACAACACATTTCTCTTTGGATTTTTCTTGATAACACCAACAACCTCAGAAACCAAATTAGGTCCACTTCTCCCTAATTCAATTCCATTTAAACCTAAAATTACATCACCAGGAAGTAATCCATCTCTAGATGCAGCTGAAAAAGGCCTAACATCAGGGACAAGAACTCCAGGGAAAGATTCTTGAACAGGCAATCCAACTAACAACACTTGTGTAAATATTATAACATAAGCAAAGATTATATTAGCTATTACACCAGCTGAAATAACAAGTATCCTATCAAATATAGGTCTATTTTTAAGCAAATTTTTGTCATCAGGGGGAATATCACTATCAGGATCATTATCAGGAAAGCCCACAAACCCACCAAGAGGAAATGCTCTTAGTGAATATTCAACATTTTTGGCATTGAATTTAGCTAAGATTGGACCAAACCCAACAGCAAATTTACTTACATGAATACCTTGAAGATAAGCAGCAAGAAAGTGACCACTTTCATGTACTACAATAATAGCTGTCAATACACTAACTGCTTCTAATACTGACTGTACACTCTCAAATCCACTAAAATCAAGCCCAGGAATGGCCCAAGTTTTAAACTTTTTTCTTCTGCTAAGTGGGTATATATTCTTGTCATGTAAAAAATGATTCTTGGAATGAAAAATGAGTTTTTCTGAAGAAGATGGTAAGGATTTTGAGAAGTGAGTTTTGGACCTAAGATGGAACTTAGAAATTTGTGATTTGGACTTAATTAATTGTGAGAGCGAGAGAGAAGAAGAAGAAGAAGGAGAGAAGAGGTTTATAATCATGGTGTTTTTTTCGTTGATTTTTGTGAATTTTGAAGGGGTTAATATGAAGAGAGGTTTTTTTTTGGTTAATAAACGATAGAGAAGATAGGGGATGTTGAAATGGATAATTCACAAATTCGGATTTGTGGAGGGGAAGTGTGTGTTCTTTTTTACGCTGCTCACACCGCGATCTTCTTTTTCGTGGGCTCTGTTCATTCAACAGCGGTCCAGGAGAATTTTCCTTGTGAAAAAAACAGAAGAAGATATATTAGTAACTTTAGTAGAGAATAAACGGCATTTGCCGTAATTTTGACGCAATTACTCGTAATAATAAAATTATTTATTTTTGTATATTTATTTAGTTTTTACTTATAAACTAATTATATTTTTTATCTATATTAGTTTTTATGAGAATTCTTTTTTATTCTTCAATATTTTTTATTTCAATATTTCTTTTTTCTCATTTTCAACAATAATAACTACCCAGTATAGTCCCACAAAGTGGGGTCTGGGGAGGGTAATATATAGACGGGCCTTACCCCTACTCGAAAGGACAGAGAAACTGTTTCCAATCGACCCTCGGCTCAGTGAAGGAAAGGAAAAACAAAAACAGAAACAAAAGAGGATTAGTAACTTCAGCAGAAATAGCTTAAATAATTATCTAAACATAAAAATCATAAATAAAATAGCATGCAATAATATCATACAGTAACTATCATATATAAATACCATAAGGAAGACATAATCCAATACACAAATGATCTATGGATAGCCCTGCCAAGCCTCACCCAACCCCGGGTGAAGAGTATGAAAAACTTCAGGAGCCCCTATATTAGTTTTTTCTCATTTTCATGTAATTTTTTTTCCTTTTGTAATTTCATTTAACTTCTTTTAGATATATTTTTCTTTATAATCTAATTTTATTTGCTATTTTTTGTTATTTTTTATATTATTAGTAAAAAAATAAATTGTATACCAATTATGTAGCTAATACAATAAAAAAATATTAATAACATATGATACCAGTATAGTATATAGCTATACCAACAGAGTAGAAGAGTTAAAAAATTTAATTTAATTATTAAAATAAAATAATATTAGTTATCAATAAAAAATTTAAAAAATTCTAAAAGGATCTAAGTGTAAGATTATACCGTTTATATATATGTACACACGTTTATTTTTAATTTGCCCCTCACGCTTAATAAAAGCTTAAAGAAAATTAAAAGAGAAAAGGCAAGTGAATTTACGGGTAATAAGTATATTATATACTATTACCGCATACTGTTACAATATCTGCATGTTAGTACAATATACTAGAACAATATATTGTATATCATAATAGTATATTGTTGCAGTATAACTATATACTCCTATAATATAATGTATACTTTAACGGTATATTGTGTTCTTATTCGAATTATTACAATATAACATTACATTATATTATAAACTATAATAATATATTGTTGTATTATAGCTATATACTCCAATAACTTATTGTATACTGTAGGAGTATACTATTGGATAGCGCCATTTTTTTTGTCTATTTTCAGCTAAAATTTTCAATATAAATCAGCTCCAAATACTATCAAATTTTTCCTCCCCACTAGTTCCAGTCGCAGCCTGCAAACAAAAAATATTAGTGAGAACAAAAAAGAAAAGGAAGACGGCAAAACCAAAAAACAAAGGGGAAAAGAACGTAAAGTATAAAAAGCAAAATTCTTTAAATCACCTCTAAACTTAAATTAGATTATTAGTATCCTCCCCAAACTATTTTTTGTCTTAATTAGCCCCCTCAACTTGACCTTTTGAGAGTCATTACTCCCTAGATGTTGATGTAGCAGAAAGTGTGTGTGCACTCACCTGCCACGTAGATTTTTTTGTCTGTGGCATTTTTTTCGAAAAATAACTTTTTTTTACCGTTTTAAGAATATTATTTTTTAGATAATTTTTCGAATATAATTTATAATAAAACTTGGATAGATCTACATTATTAAACTAAATATTTTTAGTTGGCCAAAAATAATAAAATTTTAGTTAATTTTTTTTAATTTGACCTGAAAATAAAGGTTTATACAATTGAAAGAAATAGTCAAGGCATCTAAAAATCTTATAAAAAAATATGTAGTTTGAAATTAATTATTTTGGCTATAATTTTTTATATTGCTCTAAATTACAGTGCTCTAATTTTTTATTCAAAATGTACCTAAAAAGTAAAATACACAGTTGAAATAAATAGTCATTGCATCAAAAGAAGAAATAAAAAGAGTGTACAATTGCAAGAAATTACAAGTGTAATTGTATACTTTTTTATTTCTTCTTTTGATTCAATGACTATTTATTTCAACTATGTATTTTTTATAACTTTTAAGAATCCTTGACTATTTATTTCAATTGTATAAATCTTTATGTTCAGGTCAAATTCAAAAAAAAATTAACTAAAAGTTTATTATTGACCAAATAAAAATATTTAGCCTAAATAATGTAATTCTATCAAAATTTTATTCTAAATTATATTCGAAAAAAATTATCTAAAAAAGTAATACTCTTAAAAAGGTAAAAAAATATTTTATTTTTAAAAAAAAAAACCACATAGACAGAAATATATACGTGGCATATGTGTGCACCCACACTCTTTGTTATATCAGCGTCTATGAGAGTAATGGCTCTCAAAAAGCTAAGTTGGGGGGAGTGAGGGAGTAATTAAAGACCGAACATAGTTCGAAAAAAATATTGATAAACTAAGCTAAATTTAGAGGTAATTTAAGATATTCTGCCTATAAAAAAAATAAGGGAAAGGAACATTGAAGCAACTACCGAATTCTGATTATTTTGTCAATCATTGATTAAGTAATAATATTAATATTTCCTCTTTCGGACCTGAAAAAAGATATTTGCGGGCAGTGTGAAGCCTAAATGACATATAACCCTTTTAATCTTGGGATTTTTACATTCATATATCATATAGGAAACCTTTTTACCTTACATGTTAAAGTTTAATTTAATTACAAATCTGTATACCAAATTACCAATCATATACCATACTTAATTAAGGGTCTAATTTATGGGCAGATTTTACTTCTTAATTAAAAATATCCATATATCCCATTTTTCTCCCTCCCCTTAGTTCCTACATTTCTTTCTCCTAATCCCAACATCATTTTCTCCCTCACATTTTTTCCTCTTCTCCATTCCTTCTTCTTCTCAAAAAAAAAAAAAAAAAAAAAAACAAAGATGAGACCCATTGAGTATAATCAGATTTTTAGCCAAAGAGATTCAATATGAAACTTATTGTTTCGGTTATTGTAATTTCTGGTAATTGTCAGATATCGTTCTAAATTTTAACAAGTACGAGATTGAGAGTAGATATATGATACAGAAGACTTCCTCAATCGATCAATCAACAATTCTCAATTGTAAATTTATGGGGTAGCCATATGAATCTTCTGTAAGTGTGACAGTGTGGGTGCAATTGTAGTTTATTTGTAATTTTTTATAGAAATTTTGTAGATGAAGAGCAAATTTTATTGTCAAATTTTTTTTTCATATAAGATTGTAGTTTAATTTGAAGTATAAATGTAGTAATTTTGTAGATATCCTTAAAAACAATACAACTTTATACAATACTTAAACCGATTTACAGTTTATTTGTTGTTTTTTTTTTGTTGTAAAAATTTTGTAGATGAAGAGAAAATTTTGTAGTCAACATTTTTTTCCAACATAGATTGTAGTGTAATTATAGTATAAATGTAGTAATTTTGTAGATACCCTTCAAAACAATACTTCTTTATACATACGTAAACTGATTTGTAGTTTATTTGTAGATTTTTTGTAGAAAATTTGTAGATTAGGTAAAAAATTTGTAGTCAACATTTATTTCAATATAGATTGCAGTTTAATTGTAGTATAAATATAGTAGTTTATAGAAACCATTAAAACAATATTGAAAAAATATTTCGTCCCAAATTTTTAGCCGCCTAATTTGGAAGGAATAAGCTATTCAAATATTTATCCCAGATTTGTAGGCGCCTAATTTGGAAGGAATAAATTCTTAATATTAGGTATTTAATAATGGTATAAATTTCCAGATTTGTAGGCGCCTAATTTGGAAGGAATCAATTCTTAATATTGGGTATTTAATGAACGGTATAAATTTTATAGCAAAAATATAAATATGGAGGGTAATAATAAAAATATATATGTTATAAAATAGAAGTCTATTTAGAGTGAATGTCTAAGAGTTTTAGCTTGAAGCTAAGTCATTCCTCTTCCTATAAATAGAGGGGTCTTACCCCATTGTAAATCACCCCAAGTATTAATAAGAATACTTCTCTCTCTCCCTATTCTTCTCTCTATTTGCTCTTGTTCTTGAGTTATTGTTCTTGTCTTTATATTATTTCATAATACGTTATCAGCACGAGACTCTACCGTCTCAAGAACCATTCTCGAGAAATCTAAGGTATTTCCCTCTTCCTAATTTAATTTTCGATTATGTCTGACATTACAAAAAGAAAGTTCGTTGCCCTTGAAATTTCAGGCAAGAACTATATGACATGGGTGTTGGATGCTGAAATCCACTTAGATGCTATGGGTCTCGGAGACACCATCAAAGATAGAGAAAAAACATCCACCCAAGAATGTGCGAAGGCCTTGATTTTCTTGCGCCACCACCTTGATGAATGTTTGAAGATTGAATATCTCACCGTCAAGGATCCACTCGTCTTGTGGAACGGCTTAAAGGAGAGATATGACAACCTGAAGTTGGTCACTCTGCCACAAGCACGATATGACTGGGCTCATCTGAGGCTCCAGGACTTTAAGTCCGTTTCTGAATATAATTTTTCTATGTTCAGAATTACTTCTAAATTGAAGCTATGCGGAGATAATATCTCCGATTATGATATGCTTGAGAAAACGTTTACAACGTTTCATGCCTCCAATATAGTACTGCAACAACAGTACAGAGAGAAAGGCTTTACAAAGTACTCTGAACTGATTTCTCTTCTACTAGTGGCTGAGCGAAATAATGACCTGCTCATGAGAAATCATGAAAATCGACCCACTGGGTCCACACCACTGCCTGAAGCAGATAAGGTGCATTCTCATTATGCCAAACATGAAAAGGACCATGGTCATGGTCGTAAACGGGGTCATAGCCAGGGACGTAGACAAGGAAGAAATTCCAATGAAGTCCGTCAACCCCCGAAGAGAGATAACCGCCGAAAGCAGAAACGGGGTCATGAAGATCCTAAGGAAAATGGTTCAGAAACGATATGTTATCGTTGCGGTGGGAAAGGGCACTGGTCAAAGACTTGCCGTATACCAAGACACTTGGTTGACCTTTATCAAGCATCTCGAAAGAGAAAAGGCCCTGAAACAAATTTTGTCTATGACGACAATGAGGACATCACCCACCTGGATGTGGCAGACTTCTTTGAGCAACCCGAGGGGAAAATAGACCACCTAATCGGTAACGGATCCGTGATGAAAGAAGATGGAGCTATTTGATTTTATTTTACTTGTTTGTATTAGTGAATGAATAAACTAATAGCCATCAGTATTAGCTCGTATTAGTTAGTTCATCACATAATGTTAGTATTAGTTCTTTAGAATGTATCAATATGCTCAAATATCAATAATATTTTTACTTTCCAGTAGAGGTAATCGACTAACCTGAAAAACTAGTCGGTTATCTCATATTTCGCATAAAAACTGCAAAACAATCGATTGTCAATGATCAACAATCGATTGTCTTTAAAACAGTGTGATCTGGGAATTTTTCAAAAACAGTCAACAATCGATTGTCAATGTTTAACAATCGATTGTCGTTAGACAGTGTAACCTGGAATTTTTCAAAAATCATCCACAATCGATTGTCGTTAGACAGTGTAATCTGGAATTTTTCAAAAATCATCCACAATCGATTGTCTATGTCTAACAATCGATTGTCATTAGACAGTAATCTGGAATTTTTTCAAAATAGTCAACAATCGATTGTCTATAGTTAACAATCGATTGTTTTAAGACAGTGTGCTCTGGAATTTTCCAAAATAAGCCAACAATCGATTGTCTATATTTAACAATCGATTGTCTTAAGACAGTGATCTGAAGTTTTTCAAAAATAACAAATAATCGATTGTGTGTGTTTAACAATCGATTGTTTTTGTTCAAACAATCGATTGTGTGTGTTTAATAATCGATTGTCTTATGAAAAACGCTGAAAATTTTCAAACTGCAAAGTAATCAATTATGGATAACATATCTGATTTTGTTAGTCAACTGTTAGCAGCAGATTTTGAAAATATTATGTGACACAAACGAATTGAAGTTGTTTATTCATATGTTCGTGTATTTCTTTTATATGTGAAACCATGGGAAGTAAATTGATTGAAGGCTCCGGAAGAGCAACTGTAACTCTGCCCAAAGGCATGACGTTTATCATAGAGAATGCAATATTCTCCTCCAAGTCTAAGAAGAACTTGTTGAGTTTTAATGATATCAATGTTCTCCTCCAAGTTTAAAAGGAACTTGTTGAGTTTTGAGAATCCATTTTAGAGAATGCAATGTTCTCCTCCAAGTCAAAAAGGAACTTGTTGAGTTTTAAAGATATCATTCAAAATGGATATCATATTGAGACAATAGATGAGAATAATCTTGAATTCTTCATGAAAACGAGGCTGCCCATTTCGGTTTGGGTTCACGCTATTTTGTATGCAGCAATGCTAGTTAGTCGGCTGCCCACTTTGGTTTGGGTTCATGACATTTTGCATGCAGCATTTTAGTTTGTCGGCTGCCCACTTCGGTTTGGGGACACGCCATTTTACATTTAGCAATGCTAGTTCGTCTCTGACTGATGAATTGACACAAATATTCTCCGTTGCAATTGGTTTTGGGTCATGGACCCAATATATCCCATTTAAGAATTTTTGGATGCGCAGTATATGTGCCTTTAGCACCGCCATCCCGCACCAAAATGGGTCTGCAAAGAAGGTTAGGAATATATGTTGAGGTTGAATCGCCCTCCATTATTCACTACCTCGAAACATTGACAGGAGATTTGTTCACTGCACGATTTGCAGACTGTCAATTTGATGAGACACTTTTCCCAAAATTAGGGGGAGAAGTTGGTGAAACCAAACGGGAAATTTTGTGGAAAATTGCATCATTATCTCATCTTGATCCACATACCTCTATTTGTGAAAGAGGCACAAAAGATTATCCATTTGCAAAGAATAGCAAATCAAATGCCTGACGCATTTATAGATTTGAAAAGGATAACAAAATCACATATCCTCGAAGTGAATATGACAACATTTGATTCACGAATACATATTCATTATTGGAAGAATATGAACATGAAATTGGTATTAAATATACCACACTCACCCCTAGAAGGAGGTTTGAGATGATACCACACTCACCCCTAGAAGGAGGTTTGAGATGATATATGGCATGAATGATCGTTGGTCACGTACCTATTGTACGCCAAAGTATTTTGGAAATATGACTATTAAAGGACAACGATAATGCAAGAAACATATCTTGCACATAAGTTTGACATGACCATAATGGTATAACTTTCTCTTTAAGAAAGATATTCACCACATGGATGTTGATGAATCTGTGGTAGTACAAAATTAATTGAGAGCTCTAGAAGAGCCAATTATTACTATGTTGGAGAAACACAATTGAGTATTGTGCTGTAGTAAGTCTCAAAGAAACTTATTCAGTTTCCAAAGTACACGCGAAAGCGATTGATTATATTGAGACTATAAATAAAGGAAGGCTTTGATATCTCCTATTACTACAACTTGTAGCGGGGTAATTTGTATATGAAAAGCTACCCGCTTTGTTCTCCAGTTTGTACTACACAAAAGAAAGAATGCCACAATAAAGTGGATATCTATTGGTATAAAAACCCATGTCATAATAAACCCGAAGTTTATTGATAAGTGCACATGTCATGGTGTAAATTTGAAGTTTACCAATATTGATAATTTATTCAGTTGACATTCGTGTTAGCCATCTCATTTTATGTATGATGTGCAAATTCACATAGGTGAATATTAAAGAACTAGAAAGTTCTTTACGAATTCTCTTGTATTACTTGTTCTCATTAATGAACTGACCAACTAAAGAGTTCGGGTTGAAGCCCATAAATTCTGGAAATATCAAAGGTGAATATGGGCCCATTCACCTGCCATGTATACCACATATGATGCATCTATGATATGGTTACATGCGCAATTGTTATTAACCCGCAGCCTGGCCGGTGCTTGCGAGGTAAATCGCTCAGTAATCTAACTTCGAGCATAATTTCCAGATTCTCTACTCAAGATAGTTCATCTTGATAAGTTGGTTTATATCAAAGTTGGTTTAGCAAGATAATTATTGAGTGCTTCCACTTAATAGCTAAACTGTTTCTTATGAGAACAAAGTTATATATATCAGTTTGATATAAGTTGTATACGAGAGTATATTCTCCCCTCACAAGTGGTTCAAGGTCAGGAACCAAATAATTTCATCTTATTATTAATGTGCCGTGTATATTGACATGATAATGCACAAAGATGATTTCCCAAAGTTGAGGAAACAAGTTAGCTTTACTAACATGAGGGGGAGACATGATAAACACTTGAGAAAAGGTTACATGGGATGAATTATCATTTGTATATGTATATCCCCGAATATCATGATATGAACTTGAAGTTCATAAAAGGGATAATTCAATTGCAACATATTGCAAAGCATGCTATACGCATTTGCTGACCCAAAGAAAGTAACTAAATGGAAGAGATACAATTCAAGAAGAATTGATTCCATATGAAAGACATGTAGTTTTGAACCTATAGTTCAAATGCTTGAAAGTATAAAGTCAAAGGTATGTATAATCAGTTTTCGATATCTTATTTGTCTAGCATGACATGGAAAACTTGATATGCATCTAAAGTCTATTATATGGCTTATATGACTTAACTTGAAAGATTTAAGTTGCTTGAAGCATATGCAATTCGTGGTCCTGAAGTACCACATCCCAAGTACAATTTGTGTACATATGTATCTTGCTATAACTATAAGCATGATGGCATTGAGAATGCATCTATGGAGATATTGAAGAGTTATTCCACGACATTATATGAAGATGTTCATATCTATCAAGAATGATGATTTCAAGGTGCGGAATATTTATTCAAGTCAATATGGTTGATTTGTCAAACGTCTATCAAAGATCGTTTTGAAGATGATGCACAAGATTGGAATGCAAATGCTCAAGGATATAAATTGATGTACTCATTAGGGGGAGTCAATGCGCGTTGCACTCTTTTTCCCTTACAAGGTTTTTTTCCCACTGGGTTTTCCTTGCAAGGTTTTTAACGAGGCAACCAATAGGCGCATATTCAAACATGTGTACTCTTTTTCCTTTCTTTAATTTTTCCCAATGGGTTTTGGTTTTAAGGTTTTATGAGGCACATTATTGAATAGACATTCAAGGGGGAGTGTTATAAAATAGAAGTCTATTTAGAGTGAATGTCTAAGAGTTTTAGCTTGAAGCTAAGTCATTCCTCTTCCTATAAATAGAGGGGTCTTACCCCATTGTAAATCACCCCAAGTATTAATAAGAATACTTCTCTCTCTCCCTATTCTTCTCTCTATTTGCTCTTGTTCTTGAGTTATTGTTCTTGTCTTTATATTATTTCATAACAATATACATTTTTAATAATAATATTTCATATATGGTATACTGGGTAATTGTTGTTGTTGTATATGGTATAGATAGGAAAAAATCCCTTTAATCTTTAACAGTCGTAAAATAATATTCTCTTGACCTTTTGAACAAGAATGGTAGCCCCTTTAATGTATGGGTTAACAACAAAAATTAATTTGTTTTTCCTACGGTTTAATATTTGAATTGTACCTTATACTTTAATGTTGGAAACTTATTTGCAGTTTTAAAACCACGAAAGTTTCAAATTATTTTAATTTTCAGTGCGAACATATGAGAGAATAAGGCAAATCAATGCCTCAGTTCTTGGTCGCATAAAATATACGCAAACTTTAGCAAAATAATATAGTGGTATTTTCATACATTGAAGAATTAATGCTGCAATCGATGTCCACAAGAATTGATCTGTTGTTGGTAGTGATTAGCGGCGGCTGACATTAGCGGGTAAATAGTTTGGGTTGCATGAGTTGGAGTAGTAAATAGTTTGGGCCTGAACATTAAAGGGTAAATAGTTGGAATATTTACCTCCTATAGCAAAGGTTAACACATAATTTATTTTAAATAAATATCATTTTAAAAAATTATATTCTATAGATACCTTACATGTTTATAGCAAAATATTTAATTTTGGTTAACTCCTACTCCTAAACCACTAAATACTTCAGTTACAATATTTTCTTTCTCTCTCTACTTTGATATAACTTTTACCTTAAATTTATCATAAAGAGCTCTCCAATTCCTTCACCCATCATTGCCATTAATTGAAGGGTCAATTTATCAACAATTATTAACCAAACTAAACAATCTAGTCCAATTATTTGCATAGAAAGGATTATACCGTAAACTCTTCCATTGCAATTACAATTGCAGAAGATCCTTACTTCTCCAATACGAGCAGCAGTAGCACCAAGCAAGAGTAGCTCTCCATATGAAATTCCTAGCATCTCTTTGTTCACTTTGTTTCTGTCGTATGCTTGAAGAGCAACGCGATAGGAGATCGTAAATAAATGACCTCGCCTTATCGAAAATTTGGTTAGAGAATTTGTCAGGGAGAACCCCGCTGGTCCATGTTAGAAGGGAAACGAGCTATGGCTTCCTGTTGTTATTGTTACTTCTGACGTTATTGTTGCATCTGCTGCAATAGAAGTAGCTGGAAATTAGGGTTTGTTCTTGAACAATCAATTTTGGGGCTAAGCAACTTGATTTTTCTAATAATATATTTTAATATTTTTTGACGTATTACGCTCTTGTTTTATGTGTTTTATTATATTCGTTGTCTATTTTTTTTATTGTAATTCAATGTATCTTGTTGTATTCCATGTATTTTATTGTATTCACTATTTTTTTCTTTATTGTATTTTAATGTATCCCCATGTATTCTATGTATTTTATTGTATTCACTGCCTAGCTATATGACATGAATGTATTCATATATTTTTCTTAATTAATATAATTTATGTATTCAAATGTATTATATAATTTTTCTGAAGATTGCTATATTTTTGGAGTATTTTCCTGTTGAGAATCTTTTTTATAACTGAAAATAAAAAATTTGTGTGTTATAATTGAGTTTGTTGAGTTATATTAGGAGTCTATTATGTTAATGATTCACTTTCCGTTTTAAAGACAGCGTAATCCCCTATTTCACGCCGTGAATACAGTCGAATACAATAATCTGTCCAACTGTAATCCTATATTTCACTCCATGAATACAGTCGAACACACTCGGATACAACAATTGATTAGCTGGACTTTCCTGATTCACGCCTATTATTTCTACTATATTCATGAATACAATAGTTTAAATACATCAAATACATCTTATAATTGCAGAAAATGTATCTATAATCCGTAATATAGCAAATGGTATCTATAGATGATTAATTAATGATAAATGATAGTGCTTTATGAAAATTTCTGTAAATAGTTTGAAATGGGTATAAAGTGAAATTTTTTCAAAAATAATACTCCTCCCGTTCCAATATATGCGAACTTATTTCCTTTTTGGTCCATTCCAAAAAGAATATCCTTTTTTCAATTTTGAAAATAATTTAGTATAAACTTACAATTCTACCCTTAATGAGAAGCTTTTAGGACCACACAAATACTTTGAGCTCTTTTAAACTTGTTTAGCACCACAAATTTTAAAAATCTTCATTTTTTTTAAACTACGTGTCCAGTCAAACAGGTTCACATAAATTAGAACAGAGGGAATATATTTTTTGAAGTAATAAAAGATCTAACTGCAAATTACCACTACTACAACAATAATAACTTATGGTACGGGTAATGTATACGCGGACCTTACCCCTATCAAAGAGATTATTTTCGAAAGATTATCGGTTCAAAAAAATAAAAAAAAAACATTACCAATAAAAATTATAAAAAAACTAATAGCATCATAAAAATCAGTAAATAGATGGAAAAAGCAAAACAATAACGATAAAAGAGGAACGAAAGGCAAATTACATTACTAAATTTTTTGATTTGTTTCATTTCGATATATATGGAACATGAAAGTAGTTTTCATAATAATATTCAGTGAAGAACGAAATTATTTTAATCCTCATAAAAATATTTCATAACCAAATAAGAGCATCAAAATAGGAATAAAGTTAATGAAGAATATGTATATATGAAACGTCACACTACATCATGTAATTAACTGTAGTCCTCAGTTTTTTGAGATTTAACGAGTGTGATTATTTTTCTTCAGTTATAATCAATTCAGTATTGACAGAATAAATATTTCATCAAACAAACAAGTTAGATGGTGTAATTACCTTGTTTAAACTCACATCGAGATTGTCAATGGATATATTAAAATTGATTAAATCGATCAAATCGTATCGTACCAAATTAATTTTTAAGTTTCTTTTAAAGAAACCACAAATTTTTATATAAATCTATAATCGTACCGATAATTAGGGTAAGTTTTTTTTATTTTATAAAAATAAACCGAAAAAATATCGAACCGTACCGAATAAATTTTATATATGGTGTATTTATATAATAAATTTAAAATGAATAAAGCATTAATTTTTTCATTGGGTATTGAAATTATGAAAACTATTACAAGCAAACAAATAATTAAACTTAAAATATAAATTCCTAAAATCTATTATATTACTCATACTTAAACTAAATTATTTCAAATATCTTTATTAGCGAGACACAAAGTGTTCTAGCGATTATGAGTAAAAAAATTACAATGTATTGAATATGTTTCCTTTCATACAATTTAGATTTATCTTTTTAAATATTTAAATTAAACTTTATTCTTGAGTCCCGGCTTGGTTATTATCTTTCCACTAGTGCGATTTATATTTTCTTTGCTTTTAATTAATTTTTTTTCATTGCTATCGAATAGTTGATAGATCTATACTCTAGTCATCTTTCGTATTTTTTTTAATTTATCACCCTTTAAACAATAAAAATCAAGAAAATTTTGGTAAATCCTGTAAAAAAATTACATGTTATTGCATTTTACTTCTATTGTAACTTTTACGTAATATTTAATAAAACACCAAAAATTAACCGAACCATTTCGATACCAAAATAAAACTAATATAATTGAGACGGTTTTAAAAAATCTAATTTTAATTACATAATAAAATAACTAAAAAATTAATACAATATAAATTTTATAAAATAACCGTCCGAACCAAACAATTAACAATCTTACTCACGTCCATTTCCCAAGACTTAACAGATTGAAAATATCTGATATGTCCCATTCTTCGTCAACAAAAGATGCATATCTATCAACTGGGAGTATTACATTTACCATAACACCCATTTAAAAAGCATTTGCTGAAAGTATTTTAGCAAACCTTTGGTAGTACCAAGAGTTCGTTTGAATTAATTGATTGTAAATGATTGATAAGTTTAAATTTTGTTAAAAAGTATTTTTAAATGTTAGATTTAGTTTTCGAAATAAGAATTTAAATATTTAAATATATATGGTGAAATTGATAATAAAAAATTGATATGTTTGATAGAAAAGTATTGATAAAATAATTAAAATATCCTTAAATTTTTTATAAAATATTATAAATTTGAGAAGAGTAAAGAAAAGGAAGAACAGTAAATATGAAAAAAAGTTAAAAATTTTATTTTGAAAAATATTTTTGAATTTAAAAAATATTTTTAAGGATAAACCAGTAAAAGTTTTGATCAAACTAAAGTATTTATAAGATCAAAAATCATAAGTTGGGGGTGACTAACTTATGACTTGTTAGCTTTTAAGCACTTAAATTATAAACACTTTTGGTCAGGGGCGGATCCACCTTGTAACCTACGGGTTCATGTGAACCTAGCAACTTTTATCCAAACAATATAAATGTGTTCGAAAAATTCAGTAAATATCTCTAAATGTTTGAATGTAAACCCTTTTATTATAAAAAATTTACTCGAGGTTGTTACATGAACTCATAAACATTAAATTCTGAATTCGCCTCTGCTTTGGATGTTTACCAAATACATAAAAGATATTTATAGGCCAATTTAACTTGCTTATAAGCTTAGTCAAACACTTTCCAAGTTGTAATTTAATAATTGTCAAACTAATATCTTATATGGCCAAGCTTCTAAATTAACTTATTTTGAGGAATACTTTTCAGAAAGGTACTTTTAGTGAGAAGTAATTTGTATTGAGTTATTAATTTAAAAATATTATGAAATAATATAAGAACAAGAACAATAGTACAAGAACAAGAACAATAGAGAGAAAAGTAGAGAGAGGAGTATTCTTATTGATACTTAGGGATGATTTACAATGGGGTAAGACCCCTCTATTTATAGGCATAGAAAAGACTTAGTCTCAAAGTAAAACTCTAGAATCTCTCTAAATATAGACATTCACCTTAAATAGGATTCTATTTATAACACTCCCCCTTGAATGTCTATTCAATAATGTGCCTCGTTGAAACCTTAATTAAAACAAAACCCAATGGGAAAAAATTTAAAGAAAAAGAAAAAGAGTACATATGTTTGAATATGCGCCTATTGGTTGCCTCGTTAAAAATCTTGCAAGGAAAACCCAGTGGGACAAAACCTTGTAAGGGAAAAAGAGTGCAACGCGCATTAACTCCCCCTGATAAGAACATCAATTCATATCCTTAAGTCTTCGCATTCCGATCTTGTGAACTAGCTTCTTGAAGGTTGACGTTGGTAGAGATTTTGTGAACAAATCAGCCATATTATCGCTTGAACGAATCTGTTGCACATTGATATCACCATTCTTTTGAAGATCATGTGTGAAAAATAACTTTGGTGAAATATGCTTTGTTCTATCTCCTTTTATGAATCCTCCCTTCAATTGAGCTATACATGCTGCATTGTCTTCATACAAAGTCGTGGGTAGTTTATTACACTTCAAACCACATTTGTCTTGAATATGATGTATTATAGACCTCAACCACACACACTCCCGACTTGCTTCATGAATAGCAATTATCTCGGCATGATTAGATGAAGTAGCCACAATTGATTGCTTAGTCGATCGCCAAGATATGGCGGTGCCTCCACAGGTAAACACATAACCTGTTTGAGATCGAGCCTTGTGTGGGTCGGATAAATATCCAGCATCAGCATAACCAACAAGATCAGGACTGCAATTATTGCCATAAAATAAGCCCATATCAGTGGTCCCTTTTAGGTACCGCAATATATATTTGATCTCATTCCAATGTCTCCTTGTAGGAACCGAGCTAAATCTTGCTAAGACATTAACTGAAAAGGATATGTCAGGCCTTGTAGTATTTGCAAGATACATTAGTGCGCCAATTGCACTAAGATATGGTACTTCAGGACCAAGTAGCTCTTCATTCCTTTCTTGCGGCCGGAATGGATCTTTATTCACATCAAGTGATCGAACAACCATCGGTGTACTTAAAGGATGTGCTCCATCCATGTAAAACCGTTTCAGTACATTTTCTATATAGGTAGATTGATGAACAAAAATTTCGTTTGCTAAATATTCAATTTGCAAACCAAGACATAATTTTGTCTTTCCGAGATCTTTCATCTCGAATTCATTCTTTAGATAATCAATTGCCTTTTGGAGTTCTATGGGGATTCCAATAAGGTTTATGTCATCGACATATACGGCAAGTACAACAAATTCCGATGTTGTTTTCTTTATAAAAACACACGGGCAAATGGCGTCATTTATATAGCCTTCTTTTAACAAATACTCACTAAGACGATTATACCACATTCGTCCTGATTGCTTTAGATCATACAAAGATCTTTGCAATTTAATTGAAAACATTTCCCGAGACTTTGAATTATGAGCGTTTGGCACTTTGAGTCCATCGGGAATTTTCATGTATATCTCATTATCAAGTGAGCCATAAAGATAGGCAGTAACCACATCAATTAAATGCATGTCAATCTTTCAAGGGCAGCAAAACTGATGAGATAACGAAAGGTTATAACATCCATTACAGGCGAATATGTCTCTTCATAATCGACACCAGGCCTTTGAGAAAATCCTTGTGCAATAAGGCGTGCCTTATATCTTTGTACCTCGTTTTTCTTATTTCTCTTGCGTACAAGACCCATTTATAGCCAACGGGCTTAACACCTTAAGTGTTTCAACTATAGGGCCAAAAACTTCACGTTTTGCCAGCGAATTCAATTCTGATTGAATTGCTTCTTGCCATTTTGGCCAATCATGTCTTTTTCGACATTCTTCAACAGATTGAGGTTCGAGATCCTCACATTCTTGCATAATGCTAGATGCGACATTATAAGCAAAGACATTATCCACCACTATATCCACTCGATCAAAATTTGCCTCAATATTGATTAGATTTATGGATAGTTCCGTATTTTCCAGAGTCTCGGGCTCAATGGATTCTTCATGAATCTCAGAATTTGTTAAATCATGAATTTCCTCATGAGATTCTTTCGTAGTGTCATTTTTATCATTTGCTTTCCTCTTTCTAGGATTTCGATCTTTAGAACCTAATGGCCTGCCACGCTTCAGGCGTGCATTCGACTCATTGGTTATGACACTAGATGATTGTCCAACAGGGACATGAATACGGATTGGAACATTTTCCGCGGGGATGTGGGATTTCGTTATCCTTTTCAAGTCCGTAAATGCGTCAGGCATTTGATTTGCTATTCTTTGCAAATGGATAATCTTTTGTACCTCTCTTTCACAAATAGAGGTATGTGGATCAAGATGAGATAATGATGCATTTTTCCACAAAATTTCCCGTTTGGTTTCACCAACTTCTCCCCCTAATTTTGGGAAAAGTGTCTCATCAAATTGACAGTCTGCAAATCGTGCAGTGAACAAATCCCCTGTCAATGTTTCGAGGTAGCGAATAATGGAGGCGATTCAAACCCAACATATATTCCTAACCTTCTTTGTGGACCCATTTTGGTGCGGTATGGCGGTGCTATAGGCACATATACTGCGCATCCAAAGATTCTTAAATGGGATATATTGGGTTCATGACCCAAAACCAATTGCAACGAGGAATATTTGTGATAATTCGTCGGTCTGAGACGAATTAGCATTGCTGCATGCAAAATGGCGTGACCCCATACCGAAGTGGGCAGCCTCGTTTTCATGAGTAATGGCCTTGCAATCAACTGCAGACGTTTAATTAACGATTCTGCAAGACCGTTTTGAGTGTGAACATGAGCTACAGAATGTTCCACTTTTATCCCAATTTATAAGCAATAATCATTAAATGCTTGGGATGAAAACTCAGCAGCATTATCCAGTCTAATAGACTTGATTGGATTATCAGGAAATTGTGCTCGTAGTCGAATTATTTGTGCCATTAATTTCGCAAACGCAAGGTTGCGTGATGACAACAGGCACACATGAGACCATCTACAGGATGCGTCTATCAAGACCATAAAATACCTAAAGGACCCACTGGGTGGGTGAATAGGTCCACAAATGTCCCCTTGTATACGTTCCAAAAACGTGGGTGACTTAGTCCCAACCTTTGTTGGTGATGGTCTGATAATCAACTTGCCTTGATAACAAGAAGTGCAAGGATATTCATTATTTGAAAGAATTTTGAAATTCTTTAACGGATGCCCATATGAGCTTTCTATAATCCGTCTCATCATGATTGATCCAGGGTGTCCCAATCGATCATGCCAAAGCACAAAAGTATTGGAATCAGTAACCTTTTGGTTTACTGTTGAATGTGCCTCAATTGCATTAATTTTTGTCCAATACAGGCCACAAGATAAAGACGGGAATTTCTCAATAACCCTCTTTTGGCCAGAGACATTCTTTGTAATGATGAGATATTCAAGATTATTATCATCTATTGTCTCAATATGATAGCCATTCCGGCGTATATCTTTAAAACTCAACAAGTTTCTCTTAGACTTGGAGGAGAACATCGCATTCTCTATGATAAACATTGTTCCTCTAGGCAGAGTTATAGTTGCTCTTCCGGAGCCTTCAATCAATTTACTACTACCAGATATTGTAGTAACATCTGCCTTACACATACTTAGTTGAGAGAAATATTTCTTTTCTTTGAGTATCGTATGTGTAGTACATGAATCAACTAAACAAATATTTGATCCAAGTTTGCTTTGTGAGATATCCATATTTTCTTTCCCATGGTTTGACATACAAAAGAAAATACACGAACATGAGAATAAACAAATTCAATCCGTTTGTCTCAATGTAATCGATTGTTAAACACACATAATCGATTATGTCTTAATATAATCGATTGTTAAACATACATAATCGATTATTTGCTATTTTGAAAAACTTCAGATCACACTGTCTTAATATAATCGATTGTTAAACACACATAATCGATTATGTCTTAATATAATCGATTGTCAAACATACATAATCGATTATTTGCTATTTTGAAAAACTTCAGATCACACTGTCTTAATATAATCGATTGTTAAACACACATAATCGATTATGTCTTAATATAATCGATTGTTAAACATACATAATCGATTATTTGCTATTTTGAAAAACTTCAGATCACACTGTCTTAATATAATCGATTGTTAAACACACATAATCGATTATGTCTTAATATAATCGATTGTTAACAAATATATAATCGATTGTTTTGCAGTTTTAATGCGAAATATTAGATAATCGACTAACGGTTAAGTTAGTCGATTAACTCTACTGAAAAATAAAAATATCTTTGAAATTTAAGCATATTGAAACATTCTAAAGAACTAATACTAACATTATATCATAAACTAACTAATACGAGCTGATACTAATGACTATTAGTTTATTCACTAATTAATACAAATAAAATCAAACAATTCCATAATCCTTCATCACAGATCCATCACCGATCAGGTGGTTTATTTTCCCATCGGGTTGCTCAAAGAAATCTGCCACATCCAAGTGGGTGATGTCAAAATTGTCGTCAGAGACAAAATTTGTTTCAGGGCCTTTACTCTTTTGAGATGCTTGATAAAGGTCAACCAAATGTCTTGGTATACGGCAAGCTTTTGACCAGTGCCCTTTTCCACCGCAACGATAATATATAGTTTCTGAACTATTTGCCTTAGGATCCTCATAATCCCGTTTCTGCTTTCGGCGGTTATCTCTCCTCGGGGGGTGACGGACATCATGGAGATTTCTTCCTTGTCTACGTCCACGGCTATGACCCCGATTACGACCACGACCATGATTAGATCCATGGCCCTTTTCATGATTGGCATAATGAGAATACACCTTATCTGCTTCAGGCAATGGTGTAGACCTGGTGGGACGATTTTTGTGATTTCTCATGAGCAGGTCATTGTTTCGCTCAGCCACAAGTAGGAGAGAAATCAGTTCAGAGTACTTTTTGAAGCCTTTCTCTCTGTACTGTTGTTGCAGTACCATATTGGAGGCATGAAACGTTGTAAACGTTTTCTCAAGCATATCATAATCAGAGATATTATCTCCGCAGAGCTTCAACTTAGAAGTAATTCTGAACATCGCAGAATTATATTTAGAAACAGACTTAAAGTCTTGGAGCCTCAGATGAGCCCAATCATATCGTGCCTATGGCAGAGTGACCAACTTCAAGTTGTCATATCTCTCCTTTAAGCCGTTCCACAAGATGAGTGGATCTTTGACTGTGAGATATTCAATTTTCAAACCTTCATCAAGGTGATGGCGCAAGAAAATCAAGGCCTTAGCACAGTCTTGGGTGGATGCTTTATCTCTGTCTTTAATGGCGTCTCCAAGACCCATAGCATCTAAGTGGATTTCAGCATCCAACACCCATGTCATATAGTCCTTGCCCGAAATTTCAAGGGCAACGAACTTTCTTTTCGTAATTTCAGACATAATCGAAAATCAAATTAGGAAGAGAGAAATACCTTAGTTTTTCTCAAGAATCGATTCTTGAGACGGTAGAGTCTCGTGCTGATAACGTGTTATGAAATAATATAAGAACAAGAACAATAGTACAAGAACAAGAACAATAGAGAGAAAAGTAGAGAGAGGAGTATTCTTATTGATACTTAGGGATGATTTACAATGGGGTAAGACCCCTCTATTTATAGGCATAGAAAAGACTTAGCCTCAAAGTAAAACTCTAGAATCTCTCTAAATATAGACATTCACCTTAAATAGGATTCTATTTATAACAAAAAAGCATTTTTACAATTATTACTATTTGACAAACTTCCAAATATATTTTTCAGAAAATTATTTTTCAAAAAATTATTTTTGGAAAAATTCTATCTTTTCTTGTTTCTCAAAAATTTATTCCTATTTTTACTTATCAATATTTTTTTCTTAAAAGCCTGGCATACATGTTCAACTTAAAAAAATTACTTTTGGTAACGAGAAATAAGGATGAGACATAAGGGTGTAAAGTGGCCCGGTTCAGGCACGGGATCGGATCGGGACCGCGGTCCTGGCGGGTCTGGCGGTCCTGCTGCACCGGTCCTGGCGGTCCGGTCTTACCGGTCCAAAAAATTCGTGACGGGCCGGTCTTGTTTGTCGAACCGTCAGGTCCGGGACCGCCTTGCGGCCTGGGCCGGTCCTGGCGGGCCCAACGACTATTTTTTTTTTGATTTTCTTTTTTTTGAAAAATCAGTAACGCTCTTATACTTTTGCTTCTAATCCTAATTGGTTCATTATATTAGAAGAGTTTTTAATCCTACTTATAAAGGCTGGCCTCGCGCAACAGTTAAGGCCGATATTTATAATTTCAAGCATGAATATGAACAATATTGCACTATTTATTTACTCATGTACCTAATCGTATTTCTATTACAATTGATATTGGTAGAAGTAATAATACTGTGATTATCTAACTGTTACAAGTCATTGGATAGATGAGGACTGGACAATGCAAAAACGCATTGCATATAGAATAATTAATTCACGTCATACGGGTAGCTTTATAGCTAACACTGTTTCAGATATATGTAGATATTTTTGCTTTATCGATAAAATAATGGCAATTTCTATGAATAACGCTTCTAGTAACACTAGTGCAATATGCATACTAACACAAACCCTTAATCCTGCTTTTACTAATATTTTCCATGTTAGATGTATATGTCATATTTATCATTTAATTGTTGGATATGGTATGAGAATATTAAACTTAGAAATTGAAAAGGTTAAAATGGTTCTTAATTGGCTATTTTATTCAAACCGTAGAAGTAGACTTAGAGAATATTTTAAAAAGTGTGACGAATATGGCCTTAGATAAAGAAAGGTTCCTAAACCTTGCCCGACTATGTGGAATTACATGTACGAAAGATTAGTAGTAGCGTACGAATATAGAAACCCAATTAACGCTACGTATAATTCTCGGGATTGTGGTGAGGAAGATAATGACATGCTAACTACACAAGATTGGACTAACGTTAAAATTCTTTTAGATTTTTTAGAACATTTTCATGTGGCTACAAATGCTTTATCTGGCCAATATTATCCAACTATTTCTAACTGTTTAGTTTATATTGGCGCACTTGCTAATTTGTTTGTTGATTTTAGCGAGGGAGGGGACATTTATGAAATTGCAATAACTGAAATGAAAAAGAAGTTTAAAAAATATTTTTTCCAATACCTCCTATATTTGGTGTGTCTGCTATGTTAAATCCAACTATGAAATTAGGAGGTCCTCACTTTTGGTATTCTACTATTTATCAATCTTTAGATCTTTCAGAAGTAGAAATTGCTACACTAGCTGATGCGAAACATCAATTAAAGTTAATGCTCAAACTGTTTATAATGCTTATAAACAGGCGTTAGAGCATGCTAGGCCTAATATTCCAACCCCTGCTTCGTCTACATCACAGTCGTCTAAAAGAGCTGCTGGCTTAACAGCTCTTAAATCATGGACGGAGTTCAGGGGTACTCAAGGGGATAATTTAGATGAAATTTTCCCTCTAAATGAGCTTCAAGTTTATTTGTCACAGGGACTAGAGAATGAGAATCCAGACGGCTCTTTCGACCTTTTGGATTGGTGGAAGACAAGGGAAAATCATTTTCCCGCTCTTGCAAGGATGGCTCGGGATGTTCTGTCGATTCAAGCGTCAACTGTTGCATCCGAGAGCGCTTTTAGTCAAGCAAGACTACAAATAGGTGATCACAGAGGGTCGATGCGGGACAGCTTGGAAAAATCAGTGCTTTTTCGAGATTGGATCCGCGCAGAAAGAAGGAACTTTGGCCTAGCTGAATCACAACCAGAAATAAATGAGTGCTATGAAGAAATGATAGCAGAACTTGCTCAGGAAGAAACTTCACCCGGAAGTGGTGATGAACAAGCTTCATTTCCACCACCGCCAACACAACCACCTCCAAACCTTGAAGGTTTTATGAGATTTATTAGAAATAATGCATAAATTATTATGTAACTTGTACATTGACACGTCTTCGTTTAGTTTTTTTCCTTTTAATGGTGGTATTAGTACCATGTTGTGCTCATTCCATTGGGGGAAGGAAGACTAAGAAAGATATGTTATTTTGGTCAATAAATATGCTCTTTATCATATCCTTGAATATCATTTTGTCTCAATATTACTTTGTCTTTACTTCTATATCAATCCTTGAATATTTATATAACATACAATATATAACATACAACACAGTATACTAATGACAACATTCTTTTATCAATATATACTACTTATATACAATTTATACTAATTACTAACTACAACACAATATACACTACTTATATACAATATATACTACTTAAATACAATATATACTACTTATATACAATATATACTACTTATATACAAAATATACACTACTTATACACATTATATACTAATTACCAAACACAATATATACTATACTAATCACATACTACACCATATAAAATATATTCTACAATATACTAATGACTACTATACAAGATATTGATTTAAAAAAAAAAATTCAGAAATGCCGGGAACCGCCAGAACCGCCGGAACCGTCAGAACCGCCGGAACCGGAACCACCAGAACCGGATGGTACCCGGAACCGTCACGGGCCGGTTCCACCTCCGGAACCGCCAGAACCGGAACCGCAGACCCAAATAAACCCAGAACCGGAACCGAATACAGCCGTTAATCTAATAGAAAACTTAGCTAGCTAGAATAATGTCAGCATAGTTCCCATGCAAACTGGCCAGAGTGTGGTTTTTATCTTTTCGTTTTGTGGAGTACTGAAGATGAAAGAAACAAAACAAAAAGGAAAACAAGGTTGAAAAAAAAAGACTGACAATTGAACTAATAAAAACAACTGTTGTCTTGGCACATACCTTCTAATGTTGTACACTCAACAATCCAGTATAATCATACTTAGTGGGGTCTGGGGGAGGGTAATATGTACGCAGATCTTACCCCTACTCTTGGGTAGAGATGCTGTTTCCAAATAAACTTCCCACCTTGCTCTTGGGGAGACTCGAACTCACAACCTCTCGGTTGAAAGTGGGGGTTGCTTACCATCAGAGCAACCCCTGAGCAACCCCTCTTGTCTAATGTTGTACACTCTTACAAGTAATTATTTCAGATTGTTGATGATGAATAAACTGATATGCAATTTATGCTCTACGTTAGTCAGTACCAAAGTCACTTTGTTCGATATTCTGTGAATGCAAAATCTGCAATGCTTCCACAGTTCCACCTTTGTTTGAGAAATTCGTCGTATGAGAAGTTGAATGCCCGATGCAAGGTCCAACCATTTTCGTTTGAAGCCATTGATTGATTCTTCATAGCCTTTTGTCATACAGCTTCTCACGCAACGTCCAATCATTTTCGTTTGAAGCCATTGATTGATTCTTCATAGCCGTTTGTAATACAGCTTCTCGCGTAGAAAGATGTTTTTTTTGGGTAATAAACTCTGAATATTACCAAAACAATCAAAAGATTTACAAACTAAGAGCATCCAGATTCCAGATCACCTTCTAGGAAGAGTGCCCAGAATTCTAGGATCTCAAAAAGACAAATCAGTCACCTATGTGAATCTAATTACAAAGCCTATGAATCAAAACTTGACAGTTTTTAGCTTTCCTAGAACCTGTACAAGTGCTAATTCTCAAATCGTGCACATAAATGTTAGTCGATAAATAGACATGTAGAATCTTGCAAGTTTATGGTCCTTCAGTGAAGATCACTTTCACTTTTCATCATACGATATTCTTGCGTTAGGTTCTCCTATAACAGCTTAGGTGCAATAACAACATGAAGCAAGGAAACTTATTAGGAATCCTACAAAGAAAAGTTCCATAAAGAACAGCAGTGCATTACCTCAGAATTCAGCAACGGTTTCCAAAAATGTCTCAAGGTCTTCTTCAGGTACAATGACTCGTTTGCTACAGAAATAGGAGCAGTAGTACCTATACCGAAGAAAAACCTATTACTCTGCATAAGTTGAAGTCGTTAAACAGTTTAACAATAGATCAAGTTCTAGAAGTTTTATTAAGTCCAGTCTTGACCAAGTTATATCATGATCAATTAGTATCTCAGAGATGAGGCTTCCATCATTAATACAGACTCAGAACTTCATGTTTAATTCTCCCTTTACCTTTTCTTTGTAGCTGTTAGTTGGCTGATTTACCCGAAGGTGCACACTCTAGCACCTTAGCTTCTTCATCGAAGCACCACCTAAGTGACACGGAGCTCCCAATCTGAGCTGTGCATCGCTCAGAAGTTTAAGCGAGTGTTGTGAATGGCACAAGGTTAGTAGACTTAGCTAAACCAGTAATTGTGTGGCACAAACAGGAAGATTAACTGTAATGACCAGAAGTAAAAGCAATACAAAATTGACATCCCCACTAGAAATAGGATTAAGTTTCTTCCTCGTAAATGCAATTGGTCTATCAGACATTTCTAATAGAGCAACACTCTCCAGCAGTAAAAGATAGCCCAGTGCAAAAGATTCTGCCTATACAAGAGAGGTAATGAAAATTTTTAAACAACATCAGATGAGGCAAGAAAGAAAAATACAAAGTACCTTGATCTTTCCTTTGAAAGCACTGTCGTTTGACAGCACTATCGTATATACCTGCATGCCTAGCAAGAGTGCGAGATAGACTAACCAAGTAAAATTTGAGACCTTGAAAGGAAGCAAATCCCAAGGCTCAAGTCAATTGCCACCAGGCCAACCCCTGAGGGTTTAGCTGCAAATAAGCTTTTCTTAAGGTAGTGAAGTGCCTCGTTCGTGTACTTTACAAAGAATACTGCTTTCTCCAATGGACATATAAACAAGTGGAGCATCGAAAACTGGTGGCCATGCAGCACAAGTAGCTCTAGTCACCAAAGAAGGAACCACTCGGTTCCTTGTTCTGGCATTCGGCAACGGAGAATTTTAATAGAGCACTAAAATTGATAATTTCTGCAGACTTTCATCTCAAATGTGAAACCTTCGACACACACTACAGTGCTGGCATTCTAGTACTAGAGTAAACTACAGCTCCTCAGTCCTCACTGACCAAGTTGATATTAAGCTTCATTAAAGGTCAAGAGTTTGAATGTGGAAGATGGCCGAAGCACGATTCAGCTGAAGACAAAAAAAAAAGCCTTCAATTTCATCTTTAAGTCAGTACCATATCAGATTATTGCTTTAAATCTAACTTATGCCATTATTTTATAAACCACAAAACTACGACAACCATTGAATATTAATCTCTACCATTTTAGAGGACATAATCAGAAGTTCGTATGTAAGATTCCAGACAAGATAAACTTTTCTTAGTCCCTCTACATACCTTTTCACACGTGGTGCCTTATTTACTTATCATTGACTAGCCTCTCTGCGATCCTGCTAAATTGACCACCATCCTACCCAAAACTTCAATTAGTTCAGGGACCAACATCAAAAGCCCATGCCTCAGATTGACTGAGAGCAACCTGCAAAGGACAGCATTGATCCATATGAGAATCTAAAAACACTTGTGCACCTTCTATCCTCCGCAGTTCCCATCTTCTACGGTAGATTTGTTAAGACATTTAGTAGGAAAAAAAACCAAAGAATTGGTAGTATTCCAAAAATTTACCTTCAGCCTAGCAGAAGCCAAAACATCGATAACTTTTATAGCCCTGTGTTACATGCCAAACACACATTGAATACCATGTGTCATGGACAACTTGAGAGGCCTCTTTATCTCAAAAGCTGCTCTACCGAACCTGTCTCAAAGAGGACAATTGATATTCACAACCTCGTTCTTCTTGAACGGGAGAGGGATGCAGTATCATAATAGTTGCAGTCACATAAGGATATGGGTTCACACTAAGTATTACGTGCTATAAATAGAACGTCAGTATATCATAATATAATATAGAAAGGTCCACGAGGGAAGGCCTAGCCCTATAAGTTCAGTGTCTCATTCCCAGCATTAGAAGTCAAATCAAGTTAAAAGGGAGTAACAAACATAACAATTATCAAGCATTGCGACAATGGCAATAGTAAAAAAATGCAATTGAAAGAAAATACTCATTAAGCTATAGAAATTTCAATGTCGGAAAATCAGTTTAATCAATGAACCTCTTCTCGAGCCATTCTTTTGCAGCTAGGAGACATTGTTGTTAAGTTTTCTGGTTATGAGCCATTATTGTGTGGTCTCTTTCGAGCGGTTCCTTATTTTCTTTTTTTGATGATTTCAAGGCCAAATTCTATTCAACTTATTGTTAGGGATATAGTAGATATGCCCTAGATCCAATATCATATTTGATAACTTGAACATATTTTTGTGAATGTCATTTGATATAAAATATATGGCATTTGATATTCTTTTATCATTATTATCAATTGTTTGATTATTTTGATAAGGTCCTTGATTAAATTTTGAGATTTGTCATCGTGATAGAGATCATGATAATGAGAGCAAAGTCTTTTACAATTTAATCTAAATTTGTTCTTGATCGTAGGATTATTAATTTGGACATTAGTAATCCGGTTAGGTCAATATTTATGTGATCGTCTTTATCGGATAAAGATTAGTTGATCTCATTAACTAAATCACATAGATAGATGATGCATATAGAGATATGATCATTGAACCGACTCATTGGATAATTCCTAATGGTTAGAATTACCATAAACTGTCAATAGGATATTTTCTTGAAGAATGTGATGTAACTGTTTCCTTTGACTTGAGATCGTCATAGTAATTGACAAGTTATTTATTGTGCTTTGATACTAGACACCTATGGCCCTAGGGCGATAGATGAAAGGATATTGGGTACGATTAAATACTTGTAAAATTAGTGATTGATCAAGACGGAATCTGTCAACTCTTGGTAATGAGTTTAAGCTCCATGTTGTCATGAATTATAAACGACCAAACTAAGACCTTGGCCAGGACAATTGAATGAAAGAAGAAATGAGTTTCTTAGGTCATCCAATGGTCGATTATATTTGACGTGAACACATAGTTGATCGCCTATTAGGATTTGACAGTTGAACCATATCCTAGGGTGATCCAGAGCTATACGGACAGAAGGAATTACTACATTATTCTTCTACTGGTTCTTGAGAGTAAACTGTATACTTCATGCTATCCGGTCGTTAAGGAGTGTTGCTAGACGCCACCCTTGATTAGTATATTGATATGATCAATTTACTACCGGTTTAGTATTGAACCTATGGGGTCGCACACTAACGAGTGTTCTAATCTTTGCTAAAGGATTAATTAACTTATTATTTGATAATTAAATTAAAGAATTTAATTAGTCAAATAAATTTAGTTATTTGTCCAAATGAAATATTATTATATTCTTTGCTAGCACAAAGATTATAATTAATATTGTGAATAAATTGAAGTTTCTATTTGGAATAGAAATTAAATAATATCTCTTGGTTGAAATATATGTGATATATATAATTAATATTATTTTATATAATTATGTATATAAAATATAATATTAATAAATGCTTGTTAATAAATCTAATTTTGAATTGGACTATTAATTGAAGTTTTATCCTATTTGGAATGGGATTAATATTTTCAATGGAAAAATATTATATTAATATAAAAGTTTATAAATTAGAATCCAATTTAGAATTGGATACAAAATTCGAAAAATAAAAATAAAAAAAAATTCGGTACTTCTCATAAAAAGGGAATTTCGGACTTCCATAAAAAAGCCTTCAGTTTTCCTTCTTTCTAATGTTGAAGTTTTCCTTCTTTGAGTAGCCGAAATTTTTTGGAACTTTTTTTATATCAAAATTCCTTAAAGTTTATTTTTGGAATAAACTTTTACCCTAGGAAAATTATTACCTCAACCAAATAGGAAAAGGGTTTATAGGTGATGCTATATAAAGGGTGATGGAGAAAATTTGCAAGAGTTTTTTCGGTTTTAGTTTTATATTTTTCATGAGAAGAAAACCTACTTTGTGAAAGTGGGAGTGCAATACAAAGCTAAGAGAAAAAATACAATTACAAGAAAAAGTGTTTCTTGTTCTTCTAATTTGAGTAGAGATTTTTGAAAAAAATTTCAACACAATATTCTTCGTTCAATTTGTTCGTGGGTTTCATTGATCAAAGAGTTGATAGCAAGGATCGGTCTCGGTGTGGATACGCATAGAGTCTTCGCACTATCGAAGAATTTTGAAACGAGACTCTCTTCACCAGGTACGTCTTTGATCCGATCTTTGACACATAAATAAATTTTAAACATGAGAAAATCTACCTAGGATTGTTACTATCTTCCGCTGCGTGTTACGAACACATAAACGCAATCCTTCAGCGGTATCAGAGCCGTGGTTTATTGTGTCTAAAATTTATTTACGAAATATTTTATTATTATATTTGAAGCGTTCAAACCATAATAGATGTGCCTTGTGCAATAGTTAAATCGTTTGAATGTTGATATTATTTTATTGTGGATAAAATATGCATTCATATAACTATTGTGATCGTCATAACTTAAATTTGAAATTTTGTATTAGATACAACGGGAATCTATAATAGGTTAAATGATTCTATTATTAATTTAATTGTTATTAGTTCATGCGATGTTAATTAATAATAATTTTCTAGCATGAATTCTTTTTATGTGATATATAAGATAAATATGTTAGAGGATGTTGAATTTTGTTTTATGCCATGTGCTTGTTCATTACATAATTTTGAATTATTTATTACATATGATGTAAATTAATTTAGGACTAACCATGTAGACAACTTGAACAAAATTCACATGCTATAAAAGTTTCGATCTTCATGTTATTAAAAATTGTTTTTGTAACAATTCACTCTTACTAAAATTTGAGTTCTTAAATAAAAAAATATAAGATATTTTATTATAAAGCTATCCATCAAGGTAATTAATTTTACTTACTTCTTGTTTATAAGGAGCGGCCTGACTACTAGGAGACTTATAGTTTGAGAATATGTTAAAATTATTTATTGCATTAGATGTATGGATTGAAAGAATTATTCAATTTTACACTAAACGCCTGGACTACCCGGGGAATATAAAATTTAATAAGTTCTTTACAATCATGATGGTTGAACTCAACTATGCCAATAGGAACGACCTGACTACCAGGGGACTATTTGACATAGAGCTATTTAAGGAAATTGTATGGGGATACAATTGGTAAGAGTACCTACCTTTAAAATATAAGTGAGAAACGACTTGATTACCAAGGGGCTCATACATATTGTTAAAGGATTCCTTTACTCCACTAAAAGAAATAAAGATTTCGTAAACTATAATGAGGGTAAATAGTTTAAAATAATTAGTGGAAATATCATTTAGATAAAAGTCCATGTCTTTATGATATATGCAAATATGTTCTTATATTACTGCTTTTTCTTTTCTATATTTTAGATTTCTCAATATGTCTGTTATATCACTGTGTGAAATACTTGAGACCAACAAATTGGTAGGACCAAACTTTGATGACTGGTATAGAAATTTGAGAATTGTTCTCATGCATGAAAAGCTTATGGATGTGATCAATAAGCCTGCAAAGATAATCCCTCCAGAGAATGATGTTCAAGGCAACAAGGTTTATCATAAATAATTGGAAGAAAAACTGCAAGGAGTATCTTGCAACTCTAAAGGACGAGAAACAAGGTGAGACATTAATGAAAAATATTTTCAAGGTTTCTTCAGCTACCACTAATTCTTTACTGTGGGTATTAGATACTGGCAGTGGTTATAACATCTGCAATATGTTGCAAGGGTTCAAGATAAGTAGGAGGCAAAAGAAAGGAGAAATTAATCTACAAGTTGGAAATGGTGCAAAAGTTGCGGCCGCAGCTGTAGGATCAATTTCTTTAATAATGCCTACGGGCAAAGTACATATGTTGGATGATTGTTATTACGTTCCTAAATTTGTTTCGAACATAATTTCAGCTTCTATGTTAGACAAACGTGGTTTTCGCATTAATATAGGCAATGGTATTTGCTCTATTTATTATAGTGATAATTTATATGTGAATGGCTATCTCCAACATGATGTCTATGTCTTACCTAGTGTGAATGCTAATTCGATTATGCATGTTTCAAGTCTTAAGAGGAAAGGAGATGATCTTGTAAATCAAACATACCCTTGGCATTCTAGGCTTGGTCATATTGGAGAGAAAAGAATTAACAAGTTGTACAAGTAAGGGTACCTTGACAAGTATGATTTTGAATCATATCCAACTTGTGAATCTTGTCTCAAAGGAAAAATGACCAAATCTCCATTTACTGGAAGTGGAGAAAGAGCTTCTGAATTATTGGGACTAATTCATACATATGTTTTTGGGCCCATGAAAATTCAGGCTAGAGGTGGATATTCTTACTTCATCATCTTCACTGATGATATGTCAAGATAGGGATTTGTATATCTTATGAAACACAAGTCTGAATCTTTTGAAATATTCAAAAGATTCCGTAGTGAAGTTGAGAAGCAGACTGGTAAAAGTATCAAAGTACTTAGGTCTGATAGAGGTGGAGAATATCTTAGTGAAGATTTTACGAGATATCTCAAAGAGAATGAGATTCTCTCACAGTGGACACCTCCAGGAACACCACAACACAATGGTGTGTCTGAAAGGAGAAATATAACCTTATTAGATATGGTGAGATCTATGATGGGGTTCACTGATCTTCCAATAAATTTATGGGGATATGCTTTGGAAGCAGCAACATACTTACTTAATAAAGTTCCCACTAAGTCAGTCTCTACAACACCATATGAGATATGGAAAGGATGTAAGCCTAACCTTAAACATATTAAAGTTTGGGGTTGTCCAGCTTATGTTAAGAGACTACAGTCTGATAAACTTGACTCAAGATCTGATAAGTGTAGGTTCATTGGGTATCCCAAGGAAACAAGGGGATATTATTTCTATCACCCTTCTGACCATAAAGTGTTTATGGCCAGAGGAGCAACCCTTTTGGAAAGGGAATTTCTTTTTGAAGGAAATTATAATGGAGAAATAGAACTTGATGAAGATCAAGAAACTAATGAATCAACACAATATAAAGATCATGAGACCCAAGTTGAAGAACCTTTATTGGATGTTTTGAAGTTGCCAAGTAAATTGCCATCTTCAACGGTTGAAGTTCAAGAACTAAATGAAGTTCAAGAACAGGTTAATGAACCAGTTCCAAACCAAATTAAGCAACAACGAAATCCAACACAAGGTGAACAGGTTGTACAAGTACCTCTTCGAAGGTCTACACGAAAACGTCATGTACCAACTTGATTAAATTTATTGGTACAAGATGATTTATCAAATGAATTTGATCATAATGATGATGACCCTAAGACCTATGAAGAGGCTATACAAAGTTCTGATTATGAGAAGTGGCAAAAGGCCATGGAATCCGTAATGGAATCCATGAAGGAAAACAAAGTATGGACTTTAGTTGAACCTTCAAAGGATATAAAACCTATAGGTTGTAAATGGGTTATTAAGAAAAAGATTGGAGCAGACGGAAAGATGGAGACCTACAAAGCACGTCTTGTTGCCAAGGGATAGAAAGAAGGAGTCGACTATGACGAGACTTTCTCTCCCGTGGCAATGCTCAAATCTATTCGGATTTTTCTTGCTATAGCAGCATACTATGATTATGAAATATGGAAAATGGATGTGAAAACGGCTTTCCTTAATGGTGAGCTAGAAGAGGATGTGTACATGACACAACCTGAAGGTTTCACGTCTTCGTCTGATCATAATAAAATTTGTAAGCTACAAAGATCTATTTATGGATTAAAGCAAGCTTCTCGAAGTTTGAATATTCGATTTAACAAAACAATTGAAAAGTTCAAATTTTATTAGATGGGAAGAAGAACCTTGTGTGTACAAAAAGGTTAGTGGGAGCACAATTATATTTTTAGTGTTGTATGTTGATGATATATTGTTCATAGGGAATGACGTACCGGCATTGCAAAATACCAAGATTTGGCTATCTGAACAGTTTTCCATGAAAGACTTGGGAGAAGCAGCTTATATATTAGGAATAAAGATCTATAGAGATAGATCTAGGAAGCTGCTTGGACTTTCCCAGTCTTTGTACATTGATACTATCTTAAAGAGGTATAACATGGATAATTTCAAAAGAGGCTATCTACCGATAGGCACTGGAATTTCTCAGTAGTGAGGATTGTCCAAAAACACCTGAAGAGAGAGAACGCATGAGTAGGATCCCATACGCTAGTGCAGTGAGAGCTATCATGTATACCATGACATGTACACGTCCTAATGTGGCTTATGCACTTGGAGTGACTAGCCGATATCAGGAAAATCCTGGTGAGGAACATTGGAAGGTGGTGAAGACCATTCTTAAGTGCTTAAGAAGGACTAAAGACCAATTCCTCATCTACGGGGATTCTGAGTTGAAACTTGAATGTTATACTGATGCAAGTTTCTCTTCAGATAGGGATGATAGCAAATCTATTTCTGGTTATGTATTCACCTTAAATGGTGGTGCAGTGAGTTGGAAAAGTTCCAAACAAGCTACAGTAGCTGATTCAGTGACTGAAGCAGAATATATAGCAGCTAGTGAAGCTGCTAAGGAAGCTGTATGGATGGAAAAGTTCTTAACTGAACATGGTGTGGTTCCTTCAATAGAAGGTGCGGTTCAATTGTTGTGTGACAACACTAGAGCCATTGCTCAAGCAAAAGAACCAAGATCACACCAAAAGTCCAAACACGTTCTGCGTAGGTATCACTTGATAAGAGAGATCATTGAACGTGGAGACGTCGAGATTCAAAAGGTTGATGGAAAGGAAAATGCTGCAGACTCATTCACTAAAGCGCTTGGCACAAAGGAGTTTGACAAGCACAAGTGGATATTGGGGATGAAGTACAAGAGCGATTGGCTCAAGTGCAAGTGGGAGATTGTTAGGGATATAGTAGATATGCCCTAGATCCAATATCATATTTGATAACTTGAACATATTTTTGTGAATGTCATTTGATATAAAATATATGGCATTTGATATTCTTTTATCATTATTATCAATTGTTTGATAATTTTGATAAGGTCCTTGATTAAATTTTGAGATTTGTCATCGTGATAGAGATCATGATAGAGCAAAGTCTTTTACAATTTAATCTAAATTTGTTCTTGATCGTAGGATTATTAATTTGGACATTAGTAATCCGGTTAGATCAATATTTATGTGATCGTCTTTATCGGATAAAGAATAGTTGATCTCATTAACTAAATCACATAGATAGATGATGCATATAGAGATATGATCATTGAACCGACTCATTGGATAATTCCTAATTGTTAGAATTACCATAAACTGTCAATAGGATATTTTCTTGAAGAATGTGATGTAACTGTTTCCTTTGACTTGAGATCGTCATAGTAATTGACAAGTTATTTATTGTGCTTTGATACTAGACACTTATGGCCCTAGGGCGATAGTTGAAAGGATATTGGGTACGATTAAATACTTGTAGAATTAGTGATTGATCAAGACGGAATCTGTCAACTCTTGGTAATGAGTTTAAGCTCCATGTAGTCATGAATTATAAACGACCAAACTAAGACCTTGGCCAGGACAATTGAATGAAAGAAGAAATGAGTTTCTTAGGTCATTCAATGGTCCATTATATTTGACGTGAACACATAGTTGATCGCCTATTAGGATTTGACAGTTGAACCATATCCTAGGGTGATCCAGAGCTATAAGGACAGAAGGAATTACTACATTATTCTTCTACTGGTTCTTGAGAGTAAACTGTATACTTCATGCTATCCGGTCGTTAAGGAGTGTTGCTAGACGCCACCCTTGATTAGTATATTGATATGATCAATTTACTACCGGTTTAGTATTGAACCTATGGGGTCGCACACTAACGAGTGTTCTGATCTTTGCTAAATGATTAATTAACTTACTATTTGATAATTAAATTAAAAAATTTAATTAGTCAAATAAATTTAGTTATTTGTCCAAATAAAATATTATTATATTCTTTGCTAGCACAAAGATTATAATTAATATTGTGAATAAATTGAAGTTTCTATTTGGAATAGAAATTAAATAATATCTCTTGGTTGAAATATACGTGATATATATAATTAATATTATTTTATATAATAGATGTATATAAAATATAATATTAATAAATGCTTGTTAATAAATCTAATTTTGAATTGGATTATTAATTGAAGTTTTATCCTATTTGGAATGGGATTAATATTTTCAATGGAAAACTATTATATTAATATAAATGTTTATAAATTAGAATCCAATTTAGAATTGGATTCAAAATTCGAAAAAAAAATTAAAAAAAAATTCTGTACTTCTCGTAAAAAGGGAATTTCAGACATTCCATAAAAAAGCCTTCAGTTTTCCTTCTTTCTAATGTTGAAGTTTTCCTTCTTTGAGTTGCCGAAATTTTTTGGAATTTTTTTATATCAAAATTCCTTAAAGTTTATTTTTGGAATAAACTTTTACCCTAGGAAAATTATTACCTCAACCAAATAGGAAAAGGGTTTATAGGTGATGCTATATAAAGGGTGATGGAGAAAATTTGCAAGAGTTTTTTCAGTTTTAGTTTTATAATTTTTCTTGAGAAGAAAACCTAATTTGTGAAAGTGGGAGTGCAATACAAAGCTAAGAGATAAAATACAATTACAAGAAAAAGTGTTTCTTGTTCTTCTAATTTGAGTTGAGATTTTTGAAAAAAATTTCAACACAATATTCTTCGTTCAATTTGTTCGCGGGTTTCATTGATCAAAGAGTTGATAGCAAGGATCAGTCTCGGTGTGGATACGCATAGAGTCTTCGCACTATCGAAGAATTTTGAAACGAGACTCTCTTCACCAGGTACGTCTTTGATCCGATCTTTGACACGTAAATAAATTTTAAACATGAAAAAATCTACCTAGGATTGTTATTATCTTCCGCTGCGTGTTACGAACACATATACGCAATCCTTCACTTATTACTCTTGATTGATATGTCAATGTATAAGTTTAACTTAGAACAGAGGAATGCTTTGAGCAAAAGATGATTGTCCAACTAAAATGGGGATCCGTTGACAACTTTCTGATGTACCAAATAAAATTTTTTCTTGAGAATTAATCAATCAATCAACTCTATGTCTATACCCCCAACATAAACTAATTGTGGTCGACTTTATGAACCCTCTATTCAGTCCCATTTCTTTCTGATACTAAATAGTAGCACGTGTTTTTTATGACAACCAAGGGATTCCCCAAAATTGAAACTATAGTTTTCCAAAATCCCTTTCTGGAGAATATCCACCCAGAAAGTTTTAACATGTTAAAGGAAATAAATTACAGATAAATATTAATAGCTGATTATCGTATAAGAAATTCTTACTTCTGAAAAGAACAATTCTATATGAAATATCTTAAACACCCATGTGAAACAAAACAAAAAGGGTAACTCAGACCACCTATTCAAATACATAGCTGACAATTGCAGAAAAAAATTCTTCATCATCTTCTCTTCAAACTTAATGTACAGTTTGAACAAACTGGCACCTGAAATTGCTAGTTGTAACTTTATCTTCCTTTTAGTTTATAGGGGAGAAAAAACCCAATGCAAATAGGATAATTAAATAAGTCATTGAAGTTAAAATTAATGAAGATAGTTGAACCAAAAACTTGAGTAATATGTATCTCAAGTCATAGCCTCTTCATACTGCAATCATGAAAGGATAAAAAAAATAAAAATAAAAAGAAGAAAACTGACCTCAGATTGTATATTCCAACAAAATCCCAAGTTGCAGGGAGAAGAACAAATCTGAAAATGTGAGATTGGGAAAAAATATTTGGACCATTTCTCGGCCATGTAGTCTTCTATGTATTGTTCCAATTTTATCGGATGTCCCCGAAGGGTTAAAACAGCTGTGCTTCTTCCGCTATATGAAGTGATATAAGTTTAGCATTTGGTCGATGTGGGAATAGCTACTTTCCTTGACACAGGGCCGGAATGGATCTTCTTTTTATGCTTACTTGAGTTCTTTAAAACCGCCCAATTACCATTTAGCAAATGGGCTGCGGTATGATGTCAAACTGCTCGAGCCCACTAACCCAATTAAAGTCTTTCATGTTAAATTGTTTTTTTTTCTTTCTTTCAAAAAGTGTTTGATGGTAATATTTGTCACACCTCCTTTTTATACGGTTACGCCGAAGGATAAAACGTATCAGAAAGTTTTTTCAATTTAATTAGAGTCGCCACTTGGGATAGGTTTGGATTTTGGTGTCCCAAGTCACCGGTTTGTTTTGAATTCCATATCGAGGAAATTTTCGACTACCTAAATGGAGTCTACCAATCATAAATTCTAAGTAAGGAATTATGTTGACCCGAGGGTAGGTGTTAGGCACCCTCGGATCCCGTGGTTCTAGCACGATCGCTTAAACTATTATAATTGGCTAAAATTCTGATTTTTTATACATGTTCATCCTATAGTGCAATTTTAAAATTGTTTACCGCTTTAAAATTGAATTTTAGGAATGTGAACATCGTTTAAAACGTGCATTTGGATCGCGACACATGAAATACACCCGGATCCGTAACACATTTTATTCGACGTTTTTGGATTTGGATTTGGGTCACATAAAATGCACACCCGTATTAGAAAGGTAAAATTATTAAAAAGACGCGCCTAAAGCGACTAGCGTATTATTATCTTTGCGGGAATCCGTGAAGTTCGCTAAACGGCATGTCCCGAATTTGTAAGTATTTTAATATGAGTGTTTAAAGAGGGCCACGCGATTTATGGGTTTCGTTTGGCGCGGCACACCTTATTTTATTATTTTAAAGGCCGACTTAAAGCAAACTAGGATTTTCTATAAGATTTGTCTCTGCGAACTTAATTAATTATTATAAAATCCAAACCTCAAGTTCAAGTCCAAATCTGAACAAAAGAACCTTCATTTTGGAAGATTCCTTTAATTCAAATCTGCTACCTATCTTGGAAGGTCGGTGTTTGCATTACTCAAATTAAATCACCCAGCTTCAAGATCAGCCCAATGAGGAGGGATTTTAATCAAGCCTTAGTCCATTAGCAAATTTCAACCCAAAAGAAAAACTGGACCTTAATTAAATCTTAGGCTACTGAATCTTATTGCAAATATTACAACTGCATTCATTGATTTTGGGGACAAAGAAACCCAAGGTTCTATTCAAATTGCCACTGTCATTTTTGTTGAATTCAAAATAGTGTTCAAATCACATCCCATAAGCTGCTGCAGATTTTTAGGAAAGCATTGATCAAACTAACACAACTACTGATTATACTGAGATATTAAACTCAAAACAAACCAATACTAACATGCTGAAACGTTGTTTCCACAATTTCAAGACCAAAAATGCTGAAATTAAGCTGACACGCATATGTTAAATTTAAATTTAACGTGGCATTATATAGATTCTATAAGTCTATTTTCAAATTCTTATTACATCATAACTTTAACCTTGAAAATTGACAAGATATACTATTCTACTGATAAACTACTAGATGCAATGTCCATCAAACGGTAAGACAGACTAATCCTATTAACCGAGTATACTCATGTGGATGAATATTAACACAAATCATACTAGAACCAAAGTCACAATTGGCATATATAAGAGTCCATACAGTCAAGATGTCCATTATTATAGCCCTTAATGCTATTTTAAACAAATTACATTTATATGGAATATATTAGACAACCAAATCGAAATAAATAATTAAACAAACTTTCTACAACGCAGTGTGTAGCATTTCAGCATATATCCTCAAATTGAAAAACATATTTCGATTCAATCTTCAGGTATCATTTGAGGCCAAGAGTGTACATGGAAAATAGAGCAAAGGAGGAGGTTGAAAATCAGCCAAGCAACAACAAACAACAGTAACAAACACTTTTAAAACCCAGGGATTGATTGTCAAATAACATAGGAGAGGAACTTCAGCAAAATAGAACCAGTAAACAAAACCAAAATAGCCTCAAACACACTCGAGAAGGAATCCAACAGAACTTCTGAACTTCAACACTTGCATTTTTAGGTCACTCTCATTTCATTTAAGCTAGATAGCTGTAAATTGAGATGAATATGATGCAAGTTTGAATAAAACAGTATAGTTTTCTCTAGACCTCTAGGAATATTTCAAAATCTGGAAATTTTAGAGAATGTTTTAAGAGTTTCAGACTTCCAAAACTTTGAAATTTTTTAGAATTTCTAACCTTTTGGGAAATTCTGGAATATCTGGATATTTTTAGGGTATTTTCAAGATTTTCAGACTTCAAACTTGTGAATAAAGGCATAGTATGCCTTTTTATAGCCAAAGCTTTAGGGCAACCCTTTTATTTGTGTTTACCCATTAGTCCTTCTCTTATTTTCAGATTTTATTAGTTAGTCCCTCAATTCTTAACTTGTTAGCCAAGTCATTGCATTGTAATCTTAAAAATCTGATTGGAACCCCGTCTAGAATGTTATAGGGGTTTCCAAATCAGTTTCATATAAGATTCCTATTGTTAAACTACCCTAATTGCCCTTGTACTGGGTCTGGAATTACTAACTAAACTTACTAATCCCCAGCCCTTTTTACCCTAATTTTAAAGTTATCAGCTATAACCAAATAGTCCTAACATCTGAACTACTGAACTAAAATAACCCTAGTTAGGATCTGAATTAACCAACTAACAACTCAAATCAGCAGGCATCACTAGTAAGTCTAAACAAACATAAGAATTAATTAAACACCCTTGAATTATGAATCAGAACTAACTCTTCACAAACACAGTCATCTTAAAGCCCTAAATTAATCATAAAACATGTAAGGATTTCAAAATAAAACAAATCGAAACAAGACTAAAACTAAAAATCAAAACAAACAGTGAGTAGAACCTGATTAACTACAAACAAAATTAGGCTAAAAAAAATCAAACTCATGATGACCAGGAAAAGAAGAAAAGAAAGAAAGAAATATTAAGAACAAAACTTACTGATTCCGATCTGGTTTTTGAGTTTTAATCACTCGAGCAATGCTATCACCCTATCAATGAACCTTTTGACCACTTGAGCAAGAGAGAAATTCTTCTAGACCTCGAGTATGAACCCTAAATTCCAAAATTTTAAGGATTCTGGTTGGATTTGAACGGAATTGGTTTGAGATTTTGTAAGAGGGGGTCGAAGACAGTACAAGGTGTGAAGTTGGTTGGATTTGGAAGGTTTGGGTTTTTGGCCGAGGTCTTTGATTTATTATTCGACAAAATTCGGTAATATTTGAGGGTTATAGGTTATGGATTCATGGATAGGGAGACGAGGGAGGTGTGTGGTGTAATTTTGGGGTTGTTTGGTGGTGGCGTCGTCGTGGGTGGCGGAGGCGGCGTCCACACTTTTGTTTATTTGAAGAGTTGGGCTCAGATTTGATGGCTGGTTTTTGGGGGTTGGAAAGAGGAGGAGGAGAGGATTCATTGGTGTATTTTTGGGCGGGTTTGGAGCTTCGCCGCCAGCGCGACGATTTTCGGCCGGCAGCGACGAGGCGGAGGGTCGGCAGAGAACCAGGTACGAGGAAGATGATACACGGTCTCTAGGGTTGTAACGTGTTTCGGAAACTTTTATTTAAAGTTGAGGACGAATCTGGACCGTTGGATGGTGAAGAAGGGACGGCTAAGATGAGTGATGCCAAACAACGTCGTTTTGGTCATGGGAAGGGTCCTGGACCGGTTCGAAAGTTGGACTGGTCTGGCGATGGTGTTTTGGGCTGGGGATTATTTGAAAATATTTGCCCAATGGTCTGATTTCTTTTCCTTTGTATTCAATATATTTTCTTCTTTATCTCTTTTTAAATAATTAATCTTTTTTTTTGTATTTTTTTCAGATTTTATTAAGTATGAAAATAAAACAAGATCAATTATAAACTCAATTAAAACTACTTAATTCTAAAAATAATCTAATCCCCAAATTTAATAAGTATTCCTTTTTTTCTTTTTTTACTAAATGTAAAAAAATTACCCTTTTTGTTATATTTCCTTATTTTTATAATGTCAAATGCTAATAAACCTCGAAAATATAAAATTGGGTCCTAAATGCAAATGTACTATTTTTGTATATTTTTTGTGAATTATATCAATTTGAAATGCACAAATATACAAATAAACACAAAATTATGCAATTAATTCCTAAAAATGCAAACAATAAAAGACAAATCCAAATTTTAAGAATTCTATAGGAATATTTCTAGCGAGGCAAAAATCACATGCTCATAGCTGCCCCTCTTTGCTTGGATACACGAAGGGTTTCCGAGTAAAGATAAACAAGCAAACGAGAGACTTTTTCCTGCTCGGCATTCCATGAGAAGCATTTTTTGAAAACTGTCAGATTGAACCCTGCTTCAAAGGTTGTCTACATATCCTTGGCTACAAAGGAATCAGGTCAATGTAGTTCTGGAGTGTTTTGGTAGCTGGGACTACCATGAGCTGTGATTGCACTGTTGATGCTGGTGCTACTGCTTTCTGACCTCCTTATTACACCAAAAGGAAAATCAAAAGTTAAGCTAGTTGTGTCTATTAACTATGAGTTACAAGATTCCTATCTATAAATTTCTTGATCTTGAGTCTTAGCTGGATTTGCCATGGACCACGATCTGAATCTTGATGCTCGTAAGTTGTAGGTGCCGATTCTTTCTTCAGCATTGAAACCAAGCGGGACATGCGCGGCTTGTGATTTTTGAATCAAATTTGAGAAGTCCACATCTTTCTTTTCCATCACTATGAGTTCCTCCCTTTTGTTTTTTTCTTCTTTTCCTTCATTCCAGATCGAGATTCGCTCTTCCAGTCATCTCGAATCTTGCGCCCTGAAGTAAAACTTGTTCGGACACCAACACAAAAACCAACAAATGAATGAAAGTTTCTGCCCCAATTGTCACTAGAATAATTTCGTGAGTTATTTGTAACACAAACCCAAGCTATGTCTATTGAAAACAATAAAAGTCAGGATTGTTTATCTTTTGGAAAGATTTCCAGGTTATGCTGGGAAGGGAGACGGGTCCCTGCTGGGGATAAGAGGAGGATCCACGGGTTATGTCGGGTATGGAATAAAGAGTCCTTGTCTGGGATGAAAGATAAAATCCACGGGTTATGCCGGGAAGAAATGAAAAAGATTTTCTTTGTTATGCCAAGGATATCTGTAGGTTATGCCGGGATGGGAGAAAAGACTCCTGGGTTATGCCAGGGAGATCCGCGGGTTATGCTGGGATGGGAGAAAAAGACTTCTGGGTTATGCTAGGGGAATCCGCGGGTTGTGTGGGGATGAAAAGGAAAAGACTCCTGGGTTATGCCAGGGAGATCCGCGGGTATGCCGGGATGGGAGAAAAGACACTTGGGTTATGTCAGGGAGATCCACGGGTTATGAATGGATAAGAAAAGATTCCTGGGTTATGCCAGGGAGATCCGCGGGTTATGCCGGGATTTGGGAGAAAAAAGACTTTTGGGGGAGAAAAGAAAAAGACCCTCAGGTTATGCTGGGATAAAAGGAAAATGGCCCTCGGGTTTTGCCGGGGAGACTGGAAAATAATCCTTGGCTTATGCCGCGGAGATCCAGAGGTTATGCTGGGGATAGAGAGAAAGAAACCCTCGAGTTATGCCGGGGAATGAAAGAACGGAGTCCTCATGTTATGCCGGGTAATGAAAGAAAGAAAAGACCTTCAGGTTATCATGGGGATAGAAGGAAACTGGTCCTCGGGTTATGCCGGGGAATAGAGAGAAAAGAACCCTCGGTCGATGCCGGGGAATGAAAGAAGAATTATCCTCGGGTTATACTGGGGAGGTCCATAGGTTATGTTGGGGACAACTAGGGAATATGGTCCTAGATTTGGAGGAATGGAGTTAAGGATCGGGGGTCCTATGCTACCATGACTTGTGTGATTCTCCTTTTCTCTTTTTTTTTTTATTAAAATTGCAGGAAAGGATTTAAAGAGGACTTCCCTTTTGGTTGATCATTGCTGCAAGGCTATTCCTAGCTCCTATGCATTTCCTTTGGTTGCATCTGCTACTTGTCCAATTGTTTTGTATCACACCTGTTTCAGATTCTCAAACAAAGCATGGTTGTTAGTTCAAAACGGTGGTCGGTTTTTTGGCCTTGGTTGCTTGATCCCGGCCTCACTTCTGTTGAGAAGACCTTTAAATTTCTAGACTTTGCCTTGTTGGTTGGTTGGGAGAACTCATCTTTGGGATTTATTTTCTTTTGAAGGCCTTTTGGTTGTGATTTATTTGTTCCAACTTCTGTTTCAAAATCATTAGGCACCCTGACTTTTAGAACTTTGTCTAGACAACTAACCCTTCAGGACTCAACGTTTTAACTTCATTTTGCTTTTGTGGGCATTCGAATTTAATTTAATTTTTTTGAAACCTTTTCTGCTTCTGAAGCATCAGCCATCATGGCCAGCCAGGATCGGCTAGATGCACCCGCTGAGACTGGATATTTTCTTTAGTCCTTTCCAGGTGAGCCTTGTGAAATCGGTCTTACCACCTTTTCTTGTGGAATAGTCATGGAATCAAAGTTAAGCCGAAAAGGATTCAAGGAAGCAGTATACAACAATGAAACCAATCATACGGGTTTAAAGAGAAGCATCCCTTTCGGGGAAGAGAGAAGGACTTATCTAGGGTGCATGCTGACTTCAAATGGACATGAAATGCTTCTCGGACTGGATGCCCGACCCGTACAATATTTTCAGTGTCTCGTGAACCGTATTTCAACATTTCAAAACCAGAGAACCTTGCGTGGGCTTTTTGATGGCGATATATATTCTTTTCGGCCAACAACGCCCTTTTGGGTTTTCGCCAATCGAACTCTCTCATTTCTCTTCTCCCGTCACCCGATAGTGCTCTTTACGAGTTTTCACTAAACGGACTCTCTCATTTTTAATTTCTCTACTTACCATCGCCTTGTGGTGCCCGAAGGTTTTCACTGATAAGACTCACTCATTTTATTTCTCTCAGTTTGAATTGTGCCAAATCCCAACAATGGTATTTGCTGCTCCCTTTCCTTTTCCAATCGATTGGAAGGCCTTGGGCCAGATTTTAGGTAAAAGGAGTTTGGATGGGACTACAACTTTGGAACCGTTTTGGCGGGTTAGTGGGCGAACCATTACATCATATGCCCCAATTTTCGATCTTTGGGGAATTAGGGTTTTTTTTTTTGGTGTGACTGAACCTCAGGGAGAGGCTGCCTGCGTATCCTTTCGGGATCAAGTCAGACTTAGTTCAAGAGTGTTTCCTAAATTAATTTAGTTTAGTTTTTTTTTATTTCATTCATTTCCTTTCTTTTTATTTTCTTTTTTTTTTGAATAGCACTTTCGGGTTCCAAAGAGGGTTATCACAGAAATGTAACCGGCTTAAAGGGTTTGTGAAGGATTTATAGTGTTTGGGGTAGCGGGAAAGAAAAGCCTTCGTCATTTCATCCAGACTGAAATGTCGCCTCAAGGGGTCTAAATGTAGTACCTTTTCATTACATCTGCATTCACTGCTGCCTCAGGATCGTCTCCTTCGACATCACCCAAATACAATGCTCCTTTGGGCAATATTTTTCTAATAATGTATGGGCCTTTCAATTAGGAGCAAATTTTCCTTTAGCTTCCTGATGGTGAGGGAGAATGCACCTCAATACAAGCTGTCCAACCTCAAAATTCTCGGGAAGTACTTTCTTGTTGTAAGCGCGGGCCATTTTTTGTTGGTACAACTACCCGTGACAAACTGCGGTCATTTGTTTTTCGTCAATTAATGGCAACTTCTCCAGCCGAGTCTTAACCCACTCACTATCCTCAATTTCATCTTCGACAATTATCCCGTGCGAAGGAATTTCTACTTTTGCGGGTATAACAGCTTCAGTTCCATAGACCAATAAGTATGGGGTTGCTCCGACCGATATGCGCACCGTGGTGCGATATCTAAGTAATGCAAAAGGTAGCTTTTTCCTGCCATTGTCTGGAGCTTTAAACAATTTCTCTCAGAATCTTCTTGATGTTCTTGTTAGCTGCTTCGACGGCACCATTGGCTTTGGGCCAGTAGGGAGTGGAGTTTCTATGTGTTATCTTGAAATGTTCACATATTTCTCCCATCAAATGACTATTCGGGTTGGTAGCGTTGTCCGTGATGATGGTTGCAGGAATACCGAAGCGGCAAATGAGATTGGAATGCGCAAAGTCTACCATAACTTTCTTGGTGACTGACTAAAGCGTGGTGGCTTCAACCCACTTTGTAAAATAATCAATAATAACCAATATGAATCTATGTCCATTTTAGGATTTTGGTTCGATTGGCCCAATGACATCCATGCCCCAGGCAGCAAATGGCCAATGTGCTGACATAAGATGCGGTTCAGTTGGCGGTGCATGAATCAGGTCACCGTGCACCTGACATTGATGACATTTCTGAACGAAACTGAAGCAATCCTTCTCCATGGTTATCCAGTAGTACCCTGCCTGAAGTATTTTCTTTGCCAACATATACTCGTTCATATGAGGCCCGCACACTCCCGCATGTACTTCATGCATAATCCTTCTGGCTTCTTTGGTATCAACACATCTTAGCAAGTTGAGATCCGAGGTTCTTTTATACAAGATATCATCGCTCAGGAAGAAGCCACTCGCATGCCGTCTGATGGCTCTCTTTTGATCCCTAGTGGCCTGCTTAGGATATTCTTGTGTTTTCAAAATATTTTTGATATCATAATACCATGGTTGAGTGCTAGGTTCTGTCTCGGTCGCATTACAATACTCATGCCTTTCCCTGATTTGGATTTTCAAAGGATCGATGTAGGCATTTCCGGGGTAAGGCAACATCAAAGCCAAAGTAGCGAGTGCGTCGGCTAACTCATTGTGACAACAAGGAATATACCTGAACTGTACCGACTTGAAATATTTGCTGAGATCCTCCACATGCTGTTGATAAGGGATGAGTTTGACATCTCTTGTTTCCCACTCCCCTTGGGCTTTCCGGATAATTAGATCTGAATCCCGCCTGATCAATAGTTCCTCGATGTCTTGGTCGATAGCCATGTTCATGCCCATGGTTCATGCCTCATATTCAGTGTGTTGTTGGTGCAGAAAAACCAAAGCCGAGCCGTGGCTGGGTAGTGTTGATCGGTGGGTGAAATTAAGATTGCCCCAATACCTACACCTTTTTCATTTACCGCTCCATCGAAGAACATTTTCCAAGCAGTGATGTCCTCAGCCGTTACCTCCACCGAATTCCCTCCTCATCCGGGAAATAGGATTCAGGGGTTGGTATTCATCCTCAACCGGGTTCTCGGCTAGATGATCTGCTAATGTTTGGACCTTTATCGCCGTGCGAGTGACATAGGCTATGTCGAACTCGGTAAGCAGGATTTTCCATTTTGCCAATCTCCTTATAGGCATCAGTTTTTGAAATATGTACTTCAAGGGATCCAGCCTGGTTATGAGGTAGGTGGTGTAGGCTTGCAGGTAATGCCTCAGTTTCTGAGCCACCCAGGTTAAGGCACATTAGGTTCTTTCAAACAAGATATATTTGGCGTAGTAAGTGGCAATCTTCTTTCTTAAGTAATAAATGGCATGCTCCTTCTTTCTAGGGACATCATGCTGCCCGAGAATACAACCAAACGAGTTTTTCAAGACTATCAGATATAGAAATAATGGCCTTCCCGGCTCCGGCGGGACCAAGACCGGTGGATTGGACAAGTAGTCTTTAATCTTATCAAAAGCCTCTTGACACTCATCCGTCCACTTGATTGTTGCATCCTTTGTTAACAACCTGAATATAGGCTCGCACGTAGAATTCAACTGGGCGATGAATCAGCTAATGTAATTCAGTCTTCCCAACGGGCTCATTACATCCTTCTTATTTTTCGGAGGAGGTAAATCTCGGATGAATTTTATCTTTGTTGTATCCAACTCGATACCCCTCCGACTGACTATGAACCCAAAAGCTTGCCGGACGAGATCCCGAATGCGCATTTGGCTGGGTTTAATTTCAGATCGTACTTGCGCAGCCTTTCAAAGAACTTTCTTAGGTCCCGCACATGATCACCTTGAGTCTTGGACTTGATAATCACGTCGTCCACATATACTTCTACTTCCTGATGCATCATGTCATGAAAGATAGTGCTCATGGCCTCATATACGTTGCGCCATCGTTCTTTAAACCAAATGGCATAACCCTGTAGCAATAAGTACCCCAAGGTGTGGTGAAGGCAGTTTTCTCGGCATCTTCCTCATCCATCAACACCTGGTGATATCCTGCGTAGCAATCAATGAAAAACTGTATCTTGTATTTGGCGCAGTTATCAACAAGGATGTGTATATTGGGGAAAGGAAAATTGTCTTTGGGAGTTGCCTGATTCAAATCTCTGTAATCCACGCACACTCGGGTTTTCCCATCTTTCTTTGGCACTGGGAATACATTGGCCAGCCATGTGGTGTATCGAACCACTCAGATTACTCTCGCCCCAAACTGCTTTATGATCTCTTCTTTGATCTTGTTGCTGACATCAGGCTTGAACTTTCTCTATTTTTGTTGGACTGGAGGGCATTCGAGATATGTAGGCAACTTATGAACCACCAAATCAACACTCAGCCCTGGCATATCATCGTATGACCAAGAAAATACGTCTTTGAATTCAATCAAGAGTTGGATCAGTGCGTCTCGGATATTTTCATTTGCATGGATGCTTATTTTGGTTTCCATGGTTTCGCCGGGACCACCCAAGTTAACCGGTTCGGTATCATTCAGATTTGGCTCAGGTTTATTTTCAAAATGTTCCAGTTCCTGATTGATTTCCCTAAAAGCCTCTTCTTCGTCATATTCCAATTCTTGGTTCATTATTTCACAATTAGTCGGCATGTTTGGATCGGGGAAGGAAGTCCGCAAGCATGTCATATTATTTGAAACCGCATTATTGGAACAGGCCTCCCGCTTGATTGGAAATAGCGTAGCCTTCCAATTTTTCTATTTGGCGTCTGGCCTCATGTATAGCACCTCAGCAGCGCTTGAGCCTTCTCCCTACTGTACCATGTGGGTTTCTTACAATAGTTTTCTCATGGACTCACATATTTCTTCGATTTCTTCAGCTGCGAAGGTCTCATATTCTTCCTTCTCACTGTACTTTGGCTTCACAAATGTTTTTTATAAGTGGAGTAGGGGTTGAGGTAAAGCCCATCCATTACGCTTTTTGCGTTTCGCCTATGTTATATCCTCTGGTGTCAGGTGGAAGCCCAACAATAAGAACTTCTCTACAGTGGGCAAAGCAATCGGCTCAACTATCCCTTGTAAAGACCTTCCGAGTCCTTTCCCCGGTTTGAATCCTTGACGTATCATCTCTCTAGCCACCATGATTGAGGCATTGGAGAGGAAATGTTAGGGACAAGGTTTGCCATCTTCTTGTTGATCAGCCACCACAATTTCGAAAGCCTGATAAACTATATGCTCACTCTCTTCTTTAGCTTCGAGGCATGGGATGGAGGGATCGTGATAAATCGACTGTTCATCTTCACCATGGACCACAATTTCTTGATTCTCATGTTCAAATTTCAACATCTGGTGCAAAGTAGAAGGCACTGCTCCCACTGCGTGAATCTATGGCCTTCCCATGAGGTAATTGTAGGATATGTCCATATCTAACACTTGAAAGGTTACCTCAAAATCAACCGGGCCAATGGTCAAGACCAGATCAATCTCTCCGATTGTGTCTTTTTTAATTCCATCGAAGGCTCGAACACATGCATTATTGGGGCGGATCGTCTCTGTCCTGATTTCTATTCTTTGTAATGTGGACAGTGGGCATATATCCACCCCAGAGCCTTCATCTACCATTACCTTTTTGGTATAATAACCTTCACATTTGACGTTAGATGCAAGGCTTTGTTGTGGGTGGCTCCCTTAGGAGGCAAATCATTTTTACAGAATGTGATCTGATTGACAGCGAAGAATCTTTCCGCCATCCTCTCCAATTGTTCCACAAAGGTTTGATCTTGCACGTAGGCCTCATTGAGAGTTTTGGCTAGCACCTTCTGGTGCTCAGGAGAATCCATCAGCAAGGATAATAAAGAGACTTGTTCACGGGACTTCCAAAGCTGGTCCACTCCTTCATATTCCGGCATTTTCATCTTTCGAAAGAAAACTTCCGCCTCCTCGGAGCTTAATGGATTCTTGGGTTGGAATCGCCTCTTGGTGGCACTGTTCACTTCCTCCAAGTCAGAGTATTTCTTCACAGGGTATCTTTCTCGAGTTTCTTCAGTGACTTTTTTGCCATTATATGTCACCACCATTTCATGATAGTTCCAAGGGACTGCAGAGGGGTCTATCATAGGCCTTTGAGGTTCGGGACCAACCACCATGGGCTCATTCAGCCTTGGCGGATTAGTTTGTCCCCGCACCACATAGGTTCCTTTGGGTACGTACATATGCCTGTTTAACTCAAATCTCTTCGAGGGACTCAGAGTCAACTACTTTTCCCGAAGACCCCGTGGGATGTAAAGGAAAGTTTCTTTAACAGGTGCCGCCTCAGTTTTAACCTCAACCTTCTTTTCAATTTCTAGATGCGTGGTTTTATTCTTCTTTTCCTCTTCAGCTTTCTTGGACGCAGCTCTTGGCTTTTTATCTGCGTCAGCAATAGCAATTATGGCTTTCAAAGACGGGTCGAATTCTTTATCCTCGCAGATCATCCTGATCATTGATCCGTTGTTTTGAGCCGGCAACGGGTTGTTAGTGACATTCGGGACATCTTCACCCTCAGCACTATTTTTCTTTGCTCTATTAGATCTTCCACGACTTGCTTCAGAGTCCAACAATTCTTTGTGTCGTGTACTTTAGCCCCTGAATGATAAGCATACCAGACACCTTGTTGGGAAGAAGGCGATTCAGAGTTGTATCTATTCGGAGGCACATGCTGCAATAGACCCAACTGGACAAGCTTTGGGAACAGGCTGGAATATGAATCCCCGATTGGCATAAAGTTTTGACTTCTTGGTGGCTCCCTGGGACGAAAATTGTTTTGAGGAGGGCGAGGATTATTGTGATTTTCATGGGGAGGATGGTTTCTTGGAGCCTAGTTCCTGTTGGCCTGCTAATGTGGTCGTGCAAATGGTTGGGCGTTCATAACTGCATAAGGATGGGGAGCATAATGCATGTCTTGACGAGGATAATAGTGTTGTGGGGTTCTTTCCGAGAACATGGGCCTAGGAGCATGATGTCTTTTCATACCTGATGCTGCCATCGAGGCTTGTTCTTTCTTTTTGTTCCTTACGACTCTTCCTGCCCCGCCTTGGATAGCCCGAGGGTTGCTCTGATGGCCGACTGACTCAAAGTCCTTCCCATTTTCAAACCATTCTCTACCATTTCACTAGTCTTGATTGCTTCTGCAAAAGGCTGGCCCATGACCGACATAATGTTTTAAAAGTAATCTGCTTCCTAGGCCTGTTGAAAAACAGTGACCATCTCTATTTCATCCATGGGTGGCTTCACCCTTGATGCCTGTTGGCGCCACTTAATAACATATTCTCTGAAACTCTCTGAAGGCTTCTTCTTCAAATTAGCCAAGGAATTCCTGTCTGGCGCAATGTCGATATTGTATTGAAATTTCCTTAGTAAATCTCTGGCAAGATCATCCCAAATGTGCCATCATGAGACATCTTGGTCCATACACCACTCTGAAGAAATGCCTACCAGACTTTCTCCGAATTATGCCGTAAACAACTCTTCTTTTCCGCCCGCCCCACACAATTGGTTGCAATACTTCTCTAAGTGAGTAATGGGGTTTCCATGACAATCATACTTTTCAAACTTTAGCATTTTAAATCCCTTGGGAAGATGTACATGCGGGAACATGCACAGATCTGTATAAGAAACACTCTTTTGCCCACTCAAACCCTGCATATTCTTCAAGCTCTACTCAAGGCTCCTCATTCTTTTTGCCATGTCATCTTGTTCAGGCACATTAAAAGTTTTATCCTGTACTGGCATAAGATCATATGATGGTTGAGGATAAGTGTAGGTGGGGTATGGAGGAGGCTTAGTTTTGTAATTGGGGGTTTGGAATGTAAAAGCCGTCGGATCAAACATGGGTCTTGGCACTGCGGGCTGTGTGGTGGTTGCACATGGGGGAGCCGTGAAAATGTTGGGGACTACGGCGGATGTGAACACCCGAGGGCAGAATTCAGAAGGTGCTCCAATAAAATTGGCCGGTATGGTTGGGTTTTCCCAATAGGATGTTTGGACGGCTAATGGGAACAGTGGAAGTACCCCCCGATCTTGGTAAAAGCTTAGGAAATCCAGGAATGGCGCTTGGAGGCTCTTTTCCATTCGTCCATTCGTCCATGCATCATACATCTCCATGACTCTAAGGCGTAGGATCCTATTTTCCTCAGCTGCCGCAGAATTTGAGGCCGGGATACCTGTAATTGGGCTATCTTCTGAGATGGGAATTGCCGGCAAAGTCATTTCACACGATATTTCTGTACTTCCTTTTGATCTGGTGAAATATCGATGTTATGCCAGCTTACCACAAACCAAACATCCTTTCTAAAACCTAAGCTGGAATTACGACAACAACAAACGGTTAGTTCGAGACAGATAACAGATAGGGAATCACACATTGGGATGTGATGAACCTATACAGTTAACGGACGTCTACATGTTTGTAATGGTTGCATGTGTCGTCCCGGCTTTTACTCCAATTTTCTTCCTTTTTCTTTCCTCTCTTTGTTTCTTCTCTTCTCTTTGGTTCTTCTTTTGTTTCTTTCCCTCTTTTGTTTTCCTCTTAGGCTTTCCTTTTCTTTCCTTTTTCTCTTTCCCTTTCTTTTTTTTTACGGTCGAATCCTATGAAGATTGCTTACATATCATGCCCCACATGAATCAGACCGAGCGTAGTTCATGCTAATAAAAAGTGAAGAATAAAATATTTTGGAATTTTCAATTTTCATAATAAAAAACTTTGGTTACAAAGACTCAAAAAACTAACAGATTTAAATATGCAACTAGCAGACTCTTGATGAAAGACGAACTACAGAATCGAGGAACAACTAACCTTGCATAAAAGAAAATACAGACTCTAAGACAAACTGACAGACTTTAAGAAAAATACAATCTCAAGAAATCACGGATACACTAGGGCTTTAATTTCTCCCGGGACCCGCGAGGCATCGTTCGTCCTTGCTGAGGTTCGACTAGCTAAATCCCCCTGGAGGTGATGGAGATCTTCCATTATGCAGCGAACAAAAAGCATCGCGGTGGCAAAGAACATAGATCTAGGCATATCCTCACAGCTGCGACACTTTATTGCGATGTAGTGGGTGATTCTTTTGATTCTCTCCCGTATGACACCTTTCTCCTACAATAACCACCCAATCTGCTCAGTTCTGGCTCCCAAAATTTGTTCGGCTACTTGATTCTGCTTTTGAAGCCATTGCAAATCCAATTCTAATTGCACCAATGCTGTGTAACAATGTTCCCTTTCGATTTTGAACTCTTTTGCCTGTTTGATCATTTTGTTTTCTACAATGCTGACCCTTTTGTTTAACCATGCCACCTCACCGTTGAACTCTTCTTTTAATTGCCTAACAAGACGTGCTCGTTCTGCCACGTTTTCAGCCAATTGTTTTCGAGCCCTGGTTAATTCCCTTTATGTTTTTCTCAAATCAAAACTGTAGTCATTCACCTTCTGTCTCAAGCCATCTATAAGTTTTGTATCCTTGGCTCTTTGGACTAAGTTTTCCGCTGCTACTTTCATTTTCTGAATTTGGGCTCGTAGGGCCTTATTTTCTTTGACTAGTTTCTTATTTTCGCCCTCATCTGCGGTGGCTTGCAAATCTTTCTCGATTGAAAATTCATGACCTGCTTCTCCTGTTTTCCTATCGTAGCCATGTACTCGTGTTCTTTAGCAAACCAAACCCACTGTTCTTGCGATGCTCCAAGGAATTCCTGGAGATGGGGCCTTTTGGCTGGCCTCTCGAACTCAATTTCTCTCCTGTACCAAGCAAGGTATCCTGGCGACACTTTGCCTCTGGACCGATCCCGTACACAAGTATTTGATGTTAGGTATTGGCATTCATTCTATATTTTGCGGACCGTTACTTCGGGGAACTGACCATCAGGCCCAATCTCGACTACCCGGATATTGAGATCTTCGTCATTTGGCACTATCTGGCACCTCCCAAGATGTCTCAAGACCCGATGCGGGGCATATGGGTGGATGCTTCTAAGACCTATCAGAAGGAAGTGAGGCTCCATGCATGCATGCATATGATCTCGTCCACAGACAACCATCCCAGCATCCACTCTATTTGACCGGCAGTAAGGGACCGCAAGTAAAAAATCCATCCTGTTAATCCTTCAAGCAAACTGAGCCCTCCAGTCCTTCTGTAAAATTCCTCTATACATGTTTTCTTCGCTGAACCATAGCTGATAAACTGGGGACAGTGGCATAGATTTTCGATCATCCACATTTGCAACAATAGAGTACACCTTTCAAAGAAATCTTTCCCGGTCCTGCAAGTTGTGAGAGCACGAAAGATCTCAGCTACTATCATAGGCGTGAGTGTGCACTTGGCTTGGGTGCATAGAGTGATGACAACCCCTGCTATTTTTATGTCGATGTTCCCATCTTTCCTCGAAAACACCAAGAGCCCTAGGAAAGCCACCATAAAAGCGAAACGTCTATGCTCTTCCCATTTGATGCGGTTTCCTTTGCTACAGATTTTGTTCTCTAGTTTGTTGAACCCCAATAGATGACCATATCTGCTATACAGGAATGAAAAGGTGCAAAATCTCGCTGCCAAGTTCGAGTCGTGTACCACTCTGCTTATTTTCAGGGTATCTAATAATTTATGTGCTACCATTCTTAGGGCACCCAAATACTTGTGTCTCAAAGAAAGCTCAGCATCCCCAATGTATCCGGCTATTTCTTCTAAGGTCGGGGTAAGTTCAGAATATGAGAAGTGGAACACATTGTGCATTGGGTCCCAGCACATGACCAATGCTATTATGATGTCTCCGCGGGGTACAATCTCCAATAGTCCGGGAAGGCCCCCAAATATTTCTTGACCTTGTCTTGCCCTTCTCTACCTAGATCATTCCACCACAACCGCAACTTCAATGGGATTCTGCATATGAATGAGATAGGTTCGTTTTGGATTGTGCTCATTCTGCTCATTTAGTAAGGCGAATTAGTAACTTATGATTTTATTCCATTTGACTTCAAAATCAAAATTGATCCCCTTATTTTATGAAATTTGTTTTCTAAAATCAAAGCCCGCTTTTGTAAATACGGCCTTTCAGCACTTCCGGAGGAAGATTTTAAGGTTGTGCCCGCTAACTGGCCAAAATAAAAACCCAAAGGTGACCGTTTGTGCAAAATCAGCCTTCCGACATCCCTTTCGGTAACATTCGACTATTCTTGACAACAACGACATCACCTGATTTATTTAGGACAACAAATAAAATTGGACATTTATTTTTGGCTATGTTTTGCCAAAGGGAGGTTTGACCCGATGGGGGTTGCCTATGTATATCACACCTGGTGAGAATCAAACCAGTGTAGTTAGGGCAAAACATTTTGTCAAAACCAAAATTTGTTAAAAAGGTCTCTTTTTTCTTTATCTTTTCTATCTCCATTTTTTTTTCAAATAATCCGGCTGCATTTCGGTACTGTTTGAACATTGATTTTCCTAAACAAGTGGTTACTCTCATTTATCCCTATCACTGCTATTTTCTCAATTTCCCGTATTTGCAAGCCGGTCAACATGCAATTCCAAAGCAAATAAATGCACAAGTAGCACATAAAATACATCAGGATGGTCTTTTCGTTTCAGGTCACCTGTCCTAGACGGACCCAACCCCTATGTTGAGTCCCATAAGTCAAATGCGCGTGATGCAAACAAATGCTCCTACTAGAGATCCGGCATGAGGTTTTGTTATACTAGGTTTAGAACCCGGGTATTTGTTCTAAACTGTGTACCCAAGTGGACAACTCGAGTCGAGGAGGGGGCAACGTACCGGGGACCCGAAAGATCGTCCGGCTTAGTAACTTGTCCGAACCTCTTTCTTATTTCAAGGTATGACACTAACAGAATAAGGAATCTCGACCAACGAGCACATTCCCGAGGATAAGAAGAGAAGGGTTTCGTAATAGTTTATATATACAATTCATCAAATATTAAAGTAGTAAAGCATTTAGCACCTATAGCATGGAACATGTATGGAAATCAGATAAAGCCAAATATAACAGTTATACTAAGCTCGAATTCTTGAACCCTGAACCAGAGATTCTGGGTTCGATCCCCAGCAGAGTCGCCAGAGCTGTCATACCTCCTCTTTTACACGGCTACCCGAAGGATAAAACGTATAAGTGAGTTTTTTCAATTAAAGTGACATTATTCGAAATGGGATTATTTATTTATTTAGAGTCGCCAGTCACCAGTTTGTTTTGAATACCAAATCTAGGAAATATTCGATTGCCCAAGTGGATTCTGCGAACTTGAAATTCTAATTAAGGAATTCTATTGACCCGAGGGAAGGTGTTAGGCACCCGCAGATCCCGTGGTTCTAGCACGGTTGCTAAAACTATTATAATTGCCTATGATTCTAATTTTTTTATACATGTTCTCCTATAGTGCAATTTTAAAATTGTTTACCGCTTTTAAATTGAATTTTAGGAATGCAAACGTCGTTTAAAATGTGCCTTTGGATCGCGTCACATGAAATGCACCCGGATTCGAAACATATTTTACTCGACGTTTTAAGATTTGGATTTGGGTCACATAAAATGGACACCTATATTTAGGAAGGTAAAATTATTAAAAAGACGCGCCTAAAGCGACTAGCGTATTATTATCTTTACGGGAAGCCGTGAAGTTCGCTAAACGTTATGTCCCGAATTTTTATGTATTTTAATATGAGTGGTTAAAGAGGGCCACACAATTTATGGGTTTCGTTTGTTACGACGCACCTCATTTTATTATTTTAAAGGCCCGCCTAAAGCAAACTAGGATTTTCTATAATATTTGTCTCTACGAGCTTAGTTAATTATTATAAAATCTAAACCTCAAGTTCAACTCCAAATCTGAACAAAAGAACCTTCATTTTGGAAGATTCCTTTAATTCAAATATGCTACCTATCTTGGAAGGGCGGGGTTTGCATTACTCAAATTAAATCACTGGGCTTCAAAATAAGCCCAATGAAAAGGGATTTCAATCAACCCTTAGTCCATTAGCAAATTTCAACCCCAAAGAAAAATTGGACCTAATTAGATCTTAAGGATACTGAATCTTATTGCAAACTATTACAATTGAATTCAATGATTTTGGTGACAAAGAAATCCAAGGTTCTTATCAGATCGCCACTGTCATTTTTGTTGAATTCAAAATTGTGTTCAAATCACATCCCATAAACTGCGGCAGATTTTTCGGAAAGCATTGATCAAACTAACACAACTACTGATAATACTGAAATATTAAACTCAAAACAAACCAATATTAACATGCTGAAACGTTGTTTTCACAATTTCAAGACCAGAAATGCTGAAATTAAACTGACACTCATATGTTAAATTTAAATTTAACGTGGCATTATATAGATTCTATAAGACTATCTTCAAATTCTTATTACACCATAATTTTAACCTTGAAAATTGACAAGATATACTATTTTACTGATAAACTACTAGATGCAATCTCCATCAAATGGTAAGACAGACCAATCCTATTACCCGAGTATACTCCTGTGGATGAATATTAACACAAATCATACCAGAACCAAAGTCACAATCGACAGCTATGAGAGTCCGTACAGTCCCGATGTTCATTAGTACAACCCTTAATGCTATTGTAAACAAATTACATCTATATGTAACATATTAGGCAACCAAATCGAATTAAATAATTAAACAAAATTTCTACAACACTGTGTGTAGAATTTCAGCATATATCCTCAAATTGGAAAACATATTTCAATTCAATCTTCAGGTATCATTTGAGGCCAAAAGTGTACCTGGAAAATAGAGCAAAGGAGGAGGCTGAAAATCAGTCAAGCAACAACAAACAACAGTAACGAACGCTTTTAAAACCCAGGGATTGATTGTCAAATAACCTAGGAGAGGAACTTTAACAAAATAGAACCAGTAAACAAAACCAAAATAGCCTCAAACACACTCGAGAAGGAATCCAACAGAACTTCTGAACCTCAGCACTTGCATTTTTAGGTCACTCTTATTTCATTTAAGCTAGATAGCTGTAAATTGAGATTAATCTGATGCAAGTTTGAAGAAAACAGTATAGTTTTCTCTAGACCTCTGGGAACTTTTCAAAATCAGGAAATTTTAGAGAATGTTTTAAGAGTTTCAGACTTCCAAAACTTTGATTTTTTTTTTAGAATTTCTAATCTTTTGGGAAATTTTGGAATTTCTGGATATTTTTAGGGTATTTTCAAGATTTTCAGACTTCAAACTTGGGAATGAAGGCATTAGGATGCCTTTTTATAGCCAAAGATTTAGGGCAACCCTTTTATTTGTGTTTACCCATTAGTCCTTCTCTTATTTTTTAGATTTATTAGTTAGTCCCTTAATTCTTAACTTTTTAGCCAAGTCATTGCCCTGTAATCTTAAAAATATGATTGGAACCCCATCTAGAATGTTCTAGGGGTTTCCAAATCAGTTTCATGTAAGATTCCTATTGTTAAACTACCCTAATTGCCCTTGTACTGGGTCTGGAATTACTAACTAAACTTACTAATCCCCAGCCCTTTTTACCATTATTTTAAAGTTATCAGCTATAACCAAATAGTCCTAACATCTGAACTAATGAACTCAAATAACCCTAGTTAGGATCCGAATTAACCAACTAACAATTCAAATCAGCAGGCATCACTAGTAAGTCTAAACAAACATAAGAATTAATTAAACACCCTTGAATTATGAACCATAACTAACTCACCACAAACACAATCATCTTAAAGCCCTACAATCTACATTAATCCTAAAACATGCAAGGATTTCAAAATAAAACAAATCGAAACAAGACCAAAACTAAAAATCAAAACAAACAAGGAGTAGAACCTGATTAATTACAAACAAAATTAAGCTAAAAAAAATCAAAACTCATGATGACCAGGAAAAGAAGAAAAGAAAGAAAGAAAGATTAAGAACAAAACTTACTGATTCCGATCTAGTTTTTGAGTTTTAATCACTCGAGCAATGCTATCAGCTTATCTTATGGTTGCATGAACCTTTTGACCACTTGAGCCACACAAAAATTCTTCTAGATCTCGAGTATGAACCCTAAATTCCAAAATTTGAAGGATTCTGGTTGGATTTGAACGTAATTGGTTTGAGATTTGGTAAGAGGGGGTCAAAGACAATACAAGGTGTGAATTTGGTTGGATTTGGAAGGGTTGGGTTTTTGGCCGGGTCTTTGATTTAATATTCGACTACATTCGGTCATATTTGAGGGTTATATGTTATGGATTCATGGAGAGGGAGACGAGGGAGGTGTGTGGTGTAATTTTGGGGTTGTTTGGTGTTGGCGCCGCCGTGGGCGGCGGAGGTGGCGGCCACACTTTTGTTTATTCCAAGAGTTGGGTTCAGATTTGAGGGTTGGTTTTTGGGCGGTTGAAAACATGAGGAGGAGAGGATTCATTGGTTTATTTTTGGGTGGGTTTGGAGCTTCGCCGGCGGCGGCGGCGATTTTCGGCCGGCAGCGATGAGGCGGAGGGTCGGGGGAGAATTAGGTACGAGGAAGATGATACACGGTCTCTAGGGTTGTAACGTGTTTCGGACACTTTTATTTAAAACTGAGGACGAATCTGGACCGTTGGATCGTGAAGAAGGGACGGCTAAGATGAGTGATGCCAAACAACGTCATTTTGGTCATGGGAGGGGTCCTGGACCGGTTCAGAAGTTGAGTTGGTCTGGGCGATGGTGTTTTGGGATGGGGATTCTTTGAAAATATTGGCCCAAATGGTCTGATTTCTTTTCCTTTGTATTCAATATATTTTCTTCTTTTTCTCTTTTTAAATAATTAATCCTCTTTTTTTAGATTTTATTAAGTATGAAAATAAAACAAGATCAATTTTAAACTTAATTAAAACTACTTAATTTCTAAAAGTAATCTAATCCCCAAATTTAAAAAGAAAATTAAACAAATGTAAAAAAAAGAGACCCTTTTTGTTATTTTTCCTTATCTTTTATATTGTCAAATGCAAATAAATCTAAGAAAATATAAAATTGGGTCCTAAATATAAATGTACTAATTTTTGTATATTTTTTGTGAATTATATCAATTTTAAATGTACGAAAATACAAATAAACACAAAACATGCAATTAATTTCTAAAAATACAAACAATAAAAGACAAATCCTAATTTTATGAATTATATAGGAATATTTTAAGCGAGGCAAAAATCACATGCTCACAAAATTAAAAGTGTCATAATAGAACTATTTTAATCCGTTTAAAGACGGATGAAAAGAAGTAAAGAAATAAATTAAGAACATCAACTGTTTCATTTTAATCCGTCATTCCTATAAAAGTGGAGTGTTTTCCATATCCTATATTATACTAGTATCGGGCGGCCCGATTAGTTTTGTGGCCTAAAATCAAATTTTATGAGGAACCTTAATATTTTAATTTTTATTATTATTTATTAGAAATCTTTTTTTTAATATATTTTCTTAGATATAAAGTTATAAATAATTTTCTCAATTGTCAATATAACTAATCTATTTAATTTTTCTTGTGACATTATTATTCTTAGATAAGATTTAATTAATTTTAATTAAGAAAACTTCTTTCCGCTGAAGCAACAATAACATGAATTATTATAATTATTCCATAAGCAATTTAGGCATTTGGAAAAGAATTAAATATTTTATTTAATTAGGTGTATCAATTAAACTATTATCTTCTAATTGTACTATTTTTCTTAATATTTTTAATTCAGAAAAAAAATCTAAACTATTAATATCGAATTGATTATTATGTTTTAAGGAACAACCAAAATTAAGGCAATATTTTTTCGAATTTCCAATATCTAGCTATCTTAGTTTTTACTACTAAATAGAAAACCAAAAATATTTTCATACGCTTTGAATTGTTCGAATTTATTTTAAAGTGAAAAAATAGCCTTGTCTATTATGTATAGAAGTAATCAACTCTAAAGGACTCTTCAAAAGCTTTTGAGGTTTCATTATCAATATTGCACATCAAATTGTTACTTCCTATATATTACGCATTTCTTGCGAAATTCATTTGAAGTGCAATTTCCTTGGTAGAAATCATAGCAATTGCAAATCTTTCTTCTCTATACTTGCTAAAGAAACAAATCAATTTTTTTTCACTTTACATAACTCTTTTTTAAACTTATACATATATAGGGCCCCCTCAAATATGGGGCCTAAAGTGTAATAAAAAATGAGGTTCCCTCAAATATGGGGCCTAAAGAGGTTGCTTTACTTGCTTATGGACAGACCACCCATGTAATAGTAGTAGAGGCAGATCCAGGATTTAAATCCCATGAGTTGATAAACTATTATATTTTTAAAGTTACGGGTTCATATCTATCGTTTTTACAATTTTAACGAATTTTTACATACAAATTTTTACTCCGCATCGAAAATTATGAGTTCGATTCAACCGGAGTTCAACGCTACATCCACCCAGACTAGAGTACCTTAAAAGTTATACTACTACTTAATAACTATTCTCAAACTAATTACTATTTGTGGATAATATTGAGTATGTTGTTATTGTAATCTAAAACAAAGTAGTTAGGATTTTAATAATATTTCATTTATCTGAAACTGTATTAAGCTATACTTAGAATAAGTAATTACATAGCTCTTTAAAAAATACAGAGAGCTCTTAATTACTTTAAATTGCAATTTTATTCGTCAACCTTCATATGCATTCAAATTTCACTATTTTATTAACTGTATAACAATGTGACCACTTAGTTATATCCTTAAAGGTTGTTCTTTTTGTATTTTGACGTCGAAGATGATGAAAAAAGCACAATTTCATTGAATTCAAAGATACATTAGACCATATATCAAGTAAAGTCTCAATTAACAAATCCGCTATAAGATTCATTATATGTCCTCAATAAATTATAAACCATAAACCAAGAAAATATCTGATGTAAGGAAATCCACAATAAGACTCACTGTTAGCAAGATCATAATTATAAATTTTAAAACTTACCGAAAACATTGTGAACTTGTCCCTATAAATAAATAGAAAGAGTTGTTAATTCAAAATGCACCTTTCCATAAACTCAAATAAGTTAGACATTAGACAATGGCCAACTCCAGCTTCTCAAAATCGCTTCATCTCGTCTTTTTTATTGTGTTCCTTATCTCAGGTAGTTACTTTCACTCTCTCTAAACTACAGTTAGCTAGTAATTCGTACGTTTAAATGTTTCTCAGTCTCTCAGCCACTCTGTGGCTTCATATTATTAACTTGTTTGATCTTTTGCTTATTTTCACATGAAAATTGTACAAATTAATTCAACAAGAATTGCCAATCCTAATTAAATTGTTTAGGACTTATAAGCGATATGTTTTTGCTAATTTTTTTAGTTCATGTCTATAATTGATTTTTGGTTGAAGGCTGTGAGTTTATATATAATTTAGTGCTACTATCAGAGGCGGATCTACAGTGCCATGAATGGTTCAGTTGAACCTTAGTCGATTTGGTTCAAACTGTATATTTTTCTTTTAACAATTATAGCATATGTATAAATTATTAATTTAGAATGCAGTAATTTAAAATAATTAGAATCATGAACTCATAAGTTTAAAATCGACTGACTCTACCTCAGGCAATATTATCTACTACTACTATCTATTATATGAGATTAATTATAAGGGAATGAAATCATGGAAATCTTGTCCCTCTCTTTACAATTAGAAAAATGTTGGCTTATGTTGCAGTTGGCAAGGGAATAGAGGCAAAAACATGTAGCGAAGAGTTGCAAGGGATAAAAGTAGTGTGTCAAGGAAGCAAAGCAGATGGTCCATGTTGGGAAGCATGTCAAAACAAACACGGCGCAAGTGGCACAGCTAGCTGCATCTACCCGCCTCAGTTAACCACTCCAACTTGCTGGTGTACTTGGGATTGCTAACTATATATTGAATTCATGTTCTACTCATATATGAGCAATATTAATTATGTTGTGGTTCTTTTATATAATTTGAGAAAATATATATAGTGCTTTGACGTTCATTTCTTTTTATTGTATTTTGACATGTGCTCAATCAATCAACTAAATATCCCAACCCAAACTAGCTATGGTAGGCTATGAGTTCTCAATATCCACTTCGCTATGTTCTTTTCCAGTATTTATCCTCAAACCCAAAAAGTTTTATGATGTTCATTGCAACAATAAACTATAGATAAATATGATTAGCTGGTTATTGTTCAATAAATTCTTGCTTATAAAAATAAAAATTTTAAATGAGATTTCTTAAACACATGTGGTGAAACAAAAAAAAAAAACAATTTCACATAAGAACAACGGGGCTCCTTACTTTTCAATTTTATAGCATATATTTCAATTTATAACCAACTAGCCTAAAAATAATAGGCTAGATTCAACATCCAACTCCATTATGTTCTCAAAATTACTATTTACTTTTAAAAAAAGATTACTCAAGTTTTTAAGTTACTTTTTAAACTAGTAACTGCTACTCAAATATTAGTTTAACAAACAAAATCTCCTTGGGTGGTGAAAATTAAATTTTTAACAAGCTTATTGGTACGCAGTGCCTTCCTGAGGTTCCTTAGAAGGACGACGTAAGGCTAAGCAACCAATGTAAGTGCGGTTGTTGTCCCCAACTAAGATCCCCTCCTTACGCTAGAAGATTTTCAGTGTCGTACGGGAAAACCAATGTGAAGAGCAATTGCGGAAACAAAAATTAGAATTGAAAATGAAAGCTTGATTCCATTAATGAAAACTATTACAAAAGTCTATGCGGTGTCGAGGGGGAGAGACACCAATACAGAAAAATATTTGCTTGCTAGAAAGTTTGATTGCTTGAGTACAAAAGGCTATGTGGTGTCGAGGGGCAGTAACTTTGTCTTTCATATCAGGGTCTACACGCATGGTTTTGTTGGTGTGCATGGTTTTATTTGGAGTCCGCCTGCGACTGGCTGCTGGTAAGGCATCAGGATCTGCACGCGCGACATTGTCTGTGCGCGCGATGCTACTGGTATCATCATGAACTATGCCCATGAAACTATCTGTCCGTACAACACTGTTGGCATTTGCTAGCCACTGGGCGTTGGCATGGGCTATCGCTGAGACGACAGAGGTACATGCGCGCTTGTTATTTGGCAATGCCGAGACCACGAAGCCGACCATAGCACTGGGCGTTAGGAGGCTTTCCAGGATGCTATGGGGTGCATCCAAGGGGTTACGGGGCATGGCTGGAAAGCCGACCATGACATTCTTCCCCACCTGAGTTGGCGACATCCTTAGAGCCTCACCTGCAGGATGATGATTTATCAGTCTCTTGTTGGCTGTGAGGTCTGTTCCCCTTTGTCTTGTAAATGATGTTCCATATCTTTCACAAGAGATCTCAGGAAACTGACATGGAAGACTAGATGGATCTTCCACCAAGCTGAGATAGCCACGTGGTATGTGGCTTTCCTAATGCGTCTTTTAATGGACAAGGGCCCAATATGTTTTTGCAGTAGGTGAGGGTCATAGGCCCTCTCTGTGAACAAGTCTCGCCTTGGGATGTTTAGCATCACTTTGTCTCCTGCTTGGTGTTTGACAAAGTAGAGATTTTGATCAGCGAACCTTTTCACCCGCTCTTGGGCTCTGACGAGATAGCTCCGTACTATCTCCAAATTGTGCTCCCATTCCATAAAGAAGTTGGTAGCTCGAGGAGATTTCGACATGGTTGATGTATTTAGATTTTATGGGAGAAGCGATTGATGCCCGATAACAATTTCAAAAGCGCTTTTGTTTGTATTGGGGCTCTTTTGATAATTGAAACACAGTTGAGCAGCATCTAAAAGCTTCACCTAGTGCTGTTGTGATCCGGTTGCAAAGTGACAAAGATATTCCTCCAGCGTGTTATAGAACCATCCTGTCTGGTCATGTGATGGTGGATGAAAGCTTGAGTTGTGACTCAATTTTGACCTGAAGCACTTAAAGAGATGGATTCAGAAGTTGCTAGTGAAGGGTGCACCGCAACCACTAACGATGTCTTTGGGAAGACCCTAATATTTGACAATGTGCGAAAAGAAGAGTCGAGCTGTATTTTCTATTGATATGTTTTGTGGGGCTGCTATAAAGGTTTACATAATCAGAAAATCGATCTATTACAACCAAGATAGATGTAAAATTTTCGACTTTGGGCAATCCTGTGATGAAGTTAAGGGAAACACTTTCCTAAGGTCTTTCTAGGGCATGTAGTGGCTCCAAAAGTTCCATTTGTGACGAGCGGTCCGACTTGTCCTTTTGGTCTGATTGATGAGTCTTTTCACATTAAGGAGCGTTATCAGTCATCTCAAGCTGATGATATGACTTCTGATTCTTGTTGCAAATGATAGCTGGAACCATAGGTTCATGTCGTTTGACTCCCTTCATCAACTGCATGACCGAGATATTTTCAGCAGCCATCTTTATGGGCATACACGGTATGATGCGGGGCTTGGACCCATTTTCTCCCATCATCAGGACCATGTTGGCATATGGTACCGATGTCGTTTTGGTTTGCCTCATGAATTCCAATCCTACTATGAGTTCGAAGTCATCTATGATTGCGACGCGTAGGTTGAATCTTCCTTCATAAAGTACAAGCTTCATGGGGCACTTCTTTGGCTATTCCACCCACTAGTTGGGGTGCTGAGTTGATTGCCTTGACATGACCCTTACTCTTTTGTAACACTAGACTGAGGCACTTCACCTGAGCTAAGGCTAAGTAGTTCTGGGTAGCACCTGTGTCAATAATTGCCCGAATGGGTTTGCCGTTGACTTTCATTTCGATGAACATTAAGGTCCTCTCTTGGGTAGGAAGAGGCCTCTCATCCACCTTCTTTTTCCCTTTCTTGGCAATTGGGCATAAGTCATTCTTAGGGATACCAACACTGGTTCACGCTAAGGCATCAAGGATGGAAGCAACAATTGCATTGAAGTCACCTACTTGTTTTGCTTCATCTGAGTCGTCATCTGACTTATCCTCAATAGTATGATGAGCGTTGATCTGTAGGTTTGGAAAATCATTGTTCCAATGTGACCCGCCGTAATGGCGACATTTTGAAGGGGGTTTTCTCCTCTAATTGTTGTTAACAGATGCAACACTGTGGCTACTCGAGGAAGGAGTCTTTGATCTGGTTGCACTTTGATCTCCCCCACTTCTGCTAGGGCCACTATTGCTATAATGGCTCCCATTGTAACCCCCTCGAACAGGCGGCTGAGGCCTATCCTTCTAAGTTTCCATGTGATAATCCCCTAGGCATTCGACAGTAAGGATCTCCTTGGGGTGGGTATCTATTTTTTGTCTTTGCAGCTCTATACGGGCATGCGATTTCAAACCTTCTAGGAATGTGAAGATCTTGTCTTTGTCACCCATATCCTGTATGTTTAGTATGAGTACGGAGAATTCCTGCATGTAACCCCGCCCTGACCTGGTATGGCGGAGCTCCTGTAGCTTTTTCCGTGCATTGTACTCTATGTTTTTGGGGAAGAACTGTAGGCGTATGGATGCCTTCAATTCTGCCCACGTCTTGAGAGTATCTTCAGTAGCCTTGATGGCTTCGTATTTCACTCGCCACCAGATTTTAGCATCACCCTGAAGATACGTGGCAACAGTTGCTACCTTTTTGGCTTCTTCTAACTTGCCCACATCATTGAAGTATTGTTCGATGTCGAAAATGAAGTTTTTCACTTCTTTAGCATCCCGAGCTCCATCGTATGGCTTTGGCCCTATAATTGTTAGCTTTTGTGGCACATGGGCGATGTTCACAACACCCTTGATCTCGTTTTTGCCTTCTCGAAGTAGGCTTTGTAAAGCACCATTGACAATATTGAGTTGTCCTGTCAGGTGGTCTATGGTTTGCTGCATGGCAGTCACCCTGTCTCCCTTGTGTTCTTTATGAACTAAATCCTCGGCGCGCTCCTATTGGAGGTCCTCAAATGTTCCATAAATTTTGGCTACCGCTGTGACTGCCGTTTGCCAACCTCCTTCAGTCTCGACTGATAGTTGCTATGTCAACTTCGGTCTGGATTATTCTGCAATCAAGGTCGTCAAACCTTTGCACTAGGCCGGTTCTTAGTTCAGGCACCGTATCCACGATGGGTCGTAATACGTGAATCGTCTCTTCGAGGGATGCAATGCGGTCCCCATGATTTACCATGGTAAAAAATAGTGGTAATGGAAATATGTTCCCCCGTTCGATGTCGAGACTAGGCTTTAATACCAACTGTTACCCAGTGCCTTCATGAGGTTCCTTGGAAGGACGATGTAAGGCTAAGCAACCGATATCAGTGTGGTTGTTGTCTGCCAATTAAGGTCCTCTCCGTACATTAGATGATATTTTCAGTGTCGTTTGAGAAAAATAATATCAAGAGCAATTGCGGAAACGAAAATGAGAATTGAGAATGTAAGCTTGATTGCATTAATGAAAGCTATTACAAAAGGCTACGCGGTATCGAGGGGGAGAGACAGCAGTACAAAGAAATATTTGTTGCTAGAAAGTTTGATTGCTTGATCCCCCTTAATAGTACTTAAAAAATCAACCAACGTTATAAGACTAGACTTAACTAAGCTAGAGAAACATAATGGAAGTACATGAAATAAATTTACTCTATATTTACAATAAAATTGACTTAGTTTTCTACAAGGCAGAATAGGTCCGTTGGCAGCAACTTTGTCTTTCACATCAGGGTCTGCGCGTGCGGTGCTGTTTGTGCGCACAACATTATTTGGAGTCCGCATGCGGTTAGCCGTTGGAAAGGCATCAGGATCTGCGCACACAGCATTGTCCGTGCACACGGAGTTATTGGAATCATCATGAACTGTGCGCTTGATATTATTTGTGCGCATGACGCTATTGGCATTGACTGCCGCTGGAAGCTGGCGTGGGCTATCAGTGGGGAGACAGAGGTACATGCATGCTTGTCACTTGGCGCTACCGTGACCACGGGGCCGACCATGGCGGTGGGCATTGAGAGGCTTGCCAGGATGCCATGGGGTGTGTCCAAGGGGTCATGGGCCATGGCTGGAAAGCTGCCCATGACATTAAATATGTAGTTTTAAATTTCGAACTTGATTTTTTGAAAATTTTGGAGTAGGTTTTAATTAGAATTGTTAGAGATAGTATAAGGAGTTTGTACCTAAAATTTGAAGTCATTTAATGGAGATAGGGACTGGTTTTGAAAAAAGAATTACAACTGAAAATCGTGGAAGGAGTTCGTCTACAGATGCTTGTATAAATGTGCATAATAGTGTATAAGATGTGTTTATGTACTCATATACACTATTATACAAGATTATACATAATTATACAAAAAATGATTTCGACTTCTTCCTTGTGTTTTTTTTGAAATTTAACTTAAATATACTCCAAATCACTTCAAATTTAAATTTTGAACTCCGATACTTTCATTCAATTGGAACAACACCAATCCAAATAACTAACAAACTCAAAAAATTATATTTTCGAAAGCAAATTTTTGAATGGCCTTCAATAGTGGAGTTCTATTCTTTAATTTTTTTTATATTGCAACCAGGTGATATAGGGGGAGAAGAAGTAATGGCGGATGATCCCTTGAAGCATATGTAAAAGATGTGAAAAGAAGAGAGAGTGAAAGCAATGGTTGTGAGAATACTGGTTTAACTCTATAGCTTTAGACGCGGTAATTATAAAGAACACATATTTTGAATTTGCAAGAGTTAATATTTTCAAAATATGTACAACATGGGCTAGATCATATAAAACTTAAAAATATAAATCATTTTTTGTAAGAGATGGTGTTAGTCAGGTAACAAAAATATTGGTTTCTCTCTTCAACACCGGTTATCCATTTAAATAGATATTTATGTTCTGTACAAATTCAAAAAAAGGTGGCACCTTAAATTGTTCATTGCAACTCTATTTTCTTTTAGGGTTATAAAAAGAGAAAAACCCAATGCAGATAGGATTATTAAATAAGTCATTGAAGTTAAAATTAATGAATGTGCTTCAACCGAATATTAATTGTGTAAGACCCCAAGTTATAGCCTTTTCATTTTGTAATCAAGAAAATTGTACTACTTAAATTTAAGAGTACAACCGATTCAAATTGCAATTTAGTCCTTCCACCTTGATTCCTATGCTTACAAATTTCACTGTTGTTATTAACTGTAAAACATGTGACCAATTAGTTATATCCTTACAGGATGTTATTTTTGTATTTGAGTTCAAAGATGAACGAAAGACAAGTTCTTTGAATTGAGAGTTAAAATCCGTCAAATACGATAGCTAAAGGACTAAAACATTTGATTCTTAAAATGATGGGTTGGGATCTGCTCCACTAAATTTTGCTTCAGTATTATTCAATGAATCATGCTAACTCAACTTAATAAAATTCAATAGATGTAATTCATTTTTCTAAAAAGTAAAGTCAATCAGTCTCTTTCTAAGTTAGTTCAAACATCAACTATTATTCGCAGCCATTTTCTTCTTCTTTGCTGCTTCATATCTCATAAACACCCACCAATTTGAAACTGGTAAAAACTCTTAGGAAGCTATTAAGTAGATGCTTTTTTGAAAAAAAAAAAATATTTGTTCGAATTTATTTTTTTTTAAAATTGAATTTGTATATTATCATGGTAGAATGAGTAATAGTTTTTGGGAGTTTCAATGGCTAGTCGAAAGACAATAAACTTATTCTAATATTTTAGTTTGTGGGAACAGATGAAGAACACATGCTAGTAGTTTTTATCCAATATTCTCAAGTATTATTCACTAATCAATCCAATTCTAAGGGTATTAGTAACTTAAACTAAGCAGCAAGCACCAAGCACTCCCTATATTTATATCACCATCGTTTGATCTTTGACTACCTAGTCTGGTAAGAACAAGCTTTTTTCAGTCACTTGTGTGGTTAAAGAGAAATTGGAAAGAAAGGAGTAGACTTTGCTTTTTAGAAAAATAAATTAAAGCCTTTAAATTTTATTAAGCTGAGTTGACATGATCTCAAGCTATCATTAAATAATACTCAAGCAAAATCTACTGAAGCAGATCCCAATCCAAAAATGACAGCGAAGCTAGTGATTAGTACCAGTGCGTAGTGAAGAAGGGAGTCCACAACAAAAGTAAAACAAAAACTCAAATTCAAATTTTATTTTTTTTAACTTCTAGCTTATTGTTATTTGATTTTCTTTAGCCCTTCCTTTCCCTTTCACCTTCTCATATATATGGTTTCTAACTGTTTGAATAGTATGTAACTATTTTCTTACATTGATATTATAAATGTTACAAATACTTAAAAGACAGTAATTTAACTTAAATGACACTTATTTCGGGTAGATTGATGTCTATCAGACAATATATTTACTCTCATTTATTTAGTGGTAATTATTTAATTAATGAATAAATATATTTACTCTCAATATATTTAGAGAATAATTAATTCCTGACACTTATTGTTGTATATTTTCAAAAAGGTGGACAAATGTTCATCCATGTGGCAAAATGCACGCAAGTGAAGTGGATAATATCCATTTATAGGGTAAGATACATGCAAGTCTTGATAATCACACTTAACAAATGACAAGAGACTTGACAAATGGTAAAAAAAACCTTAAGATTTTACCTATAAAAGGGTCTTCCCTTAAGCCAATTTTACACAACAAAAAATCATTTCTCTCCTTCCTTTCAACACCTCTCTTCTTCCTTTCCTGTCCAATATTAAATATTAGTTTTTTTCTTTCTTATTTATTTTTCTTACTAGCTAGGTGAGTTTTGTAATTTAATATTTTATTGATTGCTGTATCCTCCCAAATAGAGGTAGGCTTGTTTAATTCTATAGAGATATTTTACATTGTTGAAATAGTTTTTGAGACAGTGCCTAGCACGATTCGAGTCAATCCGTGTATCCGCTTACAAATAATGTTGAAGCAGCGTTATTATTGAAATTCTTGCTCTCAATTACTACAATCTAAGAAACTATGGCAAACACCATTAATGCTAAAAATAATACTGATACTACAAATACTGGCGCTACCTCCGCTGCCCCAATTCCAGTTGCACTATCATATGCCAGACAATTTTCAGATGTGTCGATTATCAAATTTTCGCCAATGAAAATTTCAAGCATTGGCAAGAACGTATTTTATCATTACTTGATATTCATGGTGTTGCACATGCACTGTTGGATCCATAACCTAGTCCAGACACTGACAATAAAATAGTGAAATCATGGCAACATGCCAATATAGTATGCCATCATACTATTTTGCAAACTATTTTTATGAATTGTTTGACGTGTGTTTCAACTATAAAGAAGCAAAAGCGATTTGGGAAGCCTTAATTAAAAAATTCACTGCTCAAGATTCTACAAAACAAAAATTTATAGTAGGAAAATTTTATCAGTGATAGATGAGAGATGATAAATAGATGAATGTATATCAACGAATTTCAAAAATTGTTAGAAGATTTGAAGGTCGAGGGGATGTCTTTACTAGAAAAGTTTGCTGCTGGAGTGCTAATTGAGAAGATGTCTAACTCATGGAGTGACTACAAAAATAACTTAAAGCATAAAAAAAAAATTTTACTAGGGTGGAAATTGTGATCCACGTCTTAATTTAAGATTCCAGCATAAGAGAATCTGCTAAAGCTAGGATAATAACTCTTAAAGCAAACTTAGTTCAAAGTAACAACTGCAAAAGATACGAGAATAAGTCTCAAGGTTGCAAGCCTAAAAATCCTAACCTTAAGAGAAAAAAGGGCTCTTCTTTTATTTGTGGAAAACATGGCCATCATGCCTCACAGTGCAGGTATAGAGCAGGAAATTACAAAGAAAAAACTAATAGTCCTAAGGCTAACTTAGCTAACGGAGGTGATATTATTGCAGCTGTCATTTTTTAAGTAAACATTGTAGCACATGCAAAAGTCTTGGGTAAGGGTAAAGTTCTCGTGAAACTCCTTTCGGGAAAAACTTTAGCCGTTATTGATGTACTGCATGTTCCTACTATGAGGAAAAACTTGATCTCTGTATCCTTGTTGGAAAGAGCTGGAGTGAAAGTGTCATTTGAATCTAATAAGATCATAATGAAAAAAATAATGTGTTTATGGTAAAAGGCTATTGTAACCGATGACTCTTTATACTTAATACTTTTAATGTTATAAATGAAAATGTATCTGGTTCTGCATATATGGTTGAGTCTATCTCTTTATGGCATGCTAGATTAGGATACATTAGTATCTCATATAAAGAAATTGTAGTCACTCGGATTAATATCAGGTTTAGACTCAAATAACATTGACAAGTGGGAAATGTGTGTTGAAGCTAAAAGTAATAGAAAAACCTATTTTTCCGTAAATAGAAAAATTGAATTATTATATTTAATTCACGCTGATTTAGGTGACTTGATGTAGATGACTAGAGGTGGTAAAAAATATTATGTGACTATTATTGATGATTTTTCTAAATATACTAAGTTATATTTTCTTAGAAATAAAGATAATACCTTTAATGCTTTTATTTCTTATAAAACTGAGGTTGAAAATCAACCTAGTAGAAGAATCAAGAGAACTAGATCATATAGAGATGAAGAATATTTATCGTTAAATATTTTTTGTAAAAAGAAGGAATAATTCATGAAGTAACTTTGTCTTATCCACCCGAGTCTACTGGAATAGCTGAAAGAAAAAATAAACATTAAAGGGATGATGAACTATATGCTAGTTAGTTCTTATACACCTAATAATTTGTGGGGTGAAGCTATATTATCTGTATGTACTTACAAATATAATACCTCATAGAAGAACTGACTAAACTCCGTATGAATTGTGGAGGGATTATAAACCTAATTTGAAATATTTAAAAGTGTAGGAGTCTCTTGCTAAAGTTCTGTTGCCTAAACATAAAAAGAGAAGAATAGGTTCTAAACCTGCAGATTGTATGCTTATTGGATATGCTGAACATAGTGTTGCATATATATTTCTTATTTTAAAAGTGATATGCTTGATTGCAATACTATAATTGAGACAAAGAAGGTTGAGTTCTTTTGTCACGGCCCAAATCCCAAACCCAACCGTGATGGCGCCTCTCGTGAAAACAAGGCCAGCCAGAACAACTCAACACCTCTTTTCACAATTTAATTAAAATTTAATAAACCCAAACGCGTGTAAATCATTCATAATGCGGAAAACAGCGATAATAATAAGACAACCAACCCGACACAGCCCAAACCGGGGTGTCACAAGTCATAAGCTATTATTGAGTTGCTATAAGTCTACGAAGTAGAGTATCGAATACAAAAGTCCGAAAGAACTGAAATAACATAAAATAAGGGAGTCAAGGGGATGCGGACGTCAACAGCTACCTCGAAGCTCAGATTTCGGTGCCTGGTCTGGAAAGAATATCAGTGCTCAAGTGCGGACTCTGCTATGCCTGAATCTCCATACATGGTGCAGGGAGTAATGTGAGTATTACGACCTAGTGAGCAATAATAATAGATAATAACTGAAGGAAAGAAAACACATAACAACATAATGCAATTCTATATCAGGCAGTAAAACTCTTAAAAGCAGCAAAATCCGTAAAGAGTCAAATGAAACCTCATTTATAAAGACAGGTAAATCAGGTAAAAGAACCGCAATAGGTAGTAAAAAGTAAAACTGCCCCTCAAGCCCACTATCAACCGCTCAGTACAGTCACAGCCCCTCGGGTTATATCTCAGTCACTCAACATAGTATCAGCCTCTCGGGCTCGCTCTCATATCACATAGGTACCCGCGCTCACTGTGGCTGTGCAGACTCCGGAGGGGCCCCTTACGGCCTAAGCACTATATCAACATAAGGCCTGAAAGCCTCCTCACATAACACTCGAGGCCTGAAAGCCTCCTCAAATAACACTCGAGGCCTGAAAGCCTCCTCACATAACACTCGGGGCCTGAAAGCCTCACTTAGTCCAGAAACATCATAAGCCCCTTGGGCATCAATAAAGTAATAGCTCTATCCCAAACGACAGTGAAATATCATTAAAGTGTCAAAATTCAATTAAAATAGCTGAGCTTGCAAAACAGTATAATCATTAGGACTGAAAAATAATGAGGAGACAGTGATACTAATCCTCGAAGGATTCAAATAGTCGGCATTGAGCCCAAAACATAGCAATAAGCCCCAAGTCATAATGATAAACAAAATAGCTCAGTTAAATACGCTATAAAATATCAAACAGAATGGACCAAGTCATAATCTCCAGTAGTAAATAAATCCCGCACTCCTCATAAAATGCGTGTTTCACCTTAATATAGCACTACGTTGTGCAAATCTGGAGTTTCAAACCCTCAGGATATCATTTACTATCATTAATCACCTCAAGCTGGCCAAAATCCTAGTTCGCTATGCCATTGCCTCTCAAATCGACCTCCTCACGCGTCGAAACTGATCAAAACCACAACGAATACATCACAATATGCCAATGAAGCAATACCTAATTGAAAACAATCGAAAATAGCAAGAATCTCAAAATTAGCAAAACCCGAGCCCCGGGCCCACTTTTTGAATTCCAGAAAAGTTTACATCAACGGATTCCTTATCTCGCCACGAGTCTAACCATACAAAAGTTATCCAATTCCGACACCATTTGATATTTCAAATCATCATTTTATATTTTTGAAAGATTCTACAATTTTCTTTCCAAATTCCATCCCGAATCTCGAATTAAATAATGAATTCAATGATAGATTCATATACTCTAGCCAAATCTGAGTTAGAATCTCTTACCCCGATGAATTGCTTGAAAAACCTTCGAAAATTTGCCAAAATCCGAGCTCTCTAGGGAAAAATAGTAAATAAAATCCAAAACCTCGTATTTATAGAGTAACCCCCATATTTCCATCTCCGCGGGACATACAAAATCGACCGGGGCCGCGCAAAAACCAGCGCGGTCCGCTCAAAAATGACTGCGGCCACACAGTGTTCTCTGCAATGACAGGCATTGGTGTTGTCGCCATAGTTTTCAGTACAGATGTCCAAATGCCTATTATAATACTTTTCTGAAAACTAAATTCAAAGCGTTACAACTTTTATTTTTGAATCATCTCAAAATTCCTTATGTATCAAAAGATATGAGCTTGTGAAGTCGGATGAGTGGTCCAGCTCCTTCAGCGCGGACCGCGGAAACACGACCGCGTCGGCGTAGCCTCCCAGCGAAGCCAGCGCAAATACGATTGCGGACCGCGGTCGTGGGTTCAAGGGTTCGACCCTCCAAGCCTCCAACAACTATATTTTAACCTACAGACACACTGGAACCCATCTAGAACGTACCCGAGACCCTCAAGACCTCAACCAAATATACCAACATAATCCATAACATCATTCAAACTTGTTTCAATCATCAAAATACTTCAAACAACATCAAATTACTCAAAACTCAACGAATTCAAGCCTAATTTTTTCTAAAACTTTCGAAACACGCATTTGATCAAAAACCCAACCAAATCACCTCCGAATGACCTGAAAATTTGCACACACATCCCAAATCACAAAATGAAGCTACAAAACTCTCAAAATTACATTTCGATCCTTGGATCAAAATCTCACCAATCAACCGGAATTCGCCAAAATACTAACTTCACCAATTCAAGCCTAATTCTACTCTGGAGCTCCAAAATAAATTCCGATCACGCTTTTAAGTCACAAATCATCCCCCGAAGCTAACCGAATCACCAAAAATCACATCTGAACCCTCTAACTCATAAGTCCACATCCGGTTAACTTTTTCAAACCAAACCTTCCATAAAGAGACTAAGTGTCTCATTTCCTACAAAAACTTCTCCGGACCAACCTGTCCACATAAGATACGGATAATGAAGCATAAAGAATCTGAAAATGGGGAAAACGAAATGGTAACTCACGTGACGACGGGTCGGGTCATCACATCCTCCCCAACTAAAACAAACGCTTGTCCTCGAGCGGGTCAAGGAACGCAACTGAAGTCTCAAAGAGGTGAGGGTATCTGTTCCGCATCTCCCGCTTGGTCTCCCAAGTAGCCTCCTCCATGGGCCGACCTCTCCATTGCATTTTTACGGAAGCTATATCCTTCCATCTCAACTTTCGCACCCGACGACCCAAAATGGCCACTGGCTCCACATCACAGGTCAAATCATCATCCAACTGAACTGTGCTGAAATCCAAAACATGGGACGGGTCCCCAACATACTTCCAGAGCATAGATACATAAAATACCGAATTCACGCCCGACAAGCTAGGTGGCAAAGAAAGCATATAGGCCACCTCCTCAATTGCTCTAAGTACCTCAAAAGGCCTAATAAACCGCTGACTCAGCTTTCCTTTCTTTCCAAACCTCATAACACAGTTCATAGGTGAAACCTTTAGCAAGATCTTCTCACCAACCATATAGGACAGATCTCAAACCTTCCGATCTGCGTAACTCTTCTGCCCCAACTAAGCTGTATGAAGTCTCACCTGAATCAGCTTCACCTTCTCTAAAGCATCTTGCACCAACTCTGTCCCCAATATCCTAGCCTCGCCAGGATCAAACCAACCAACTGGAGATCTGCACCGCCTCCCATACAACGCCTCATACAGAGCCATCTAAATGCTCAACTAATAACTGTTGTTGTAGGAAAACTCTACAAGCGGTAAAAACTCATCCCAAGTACCTCCAAAATCAATAACACAGGCACGCAACATGTCCTCCAATATCTGAATAGTACGCTCGGACTGCCTGTCCGTCTGAGGATGAAATGCTGTGCTCAACTCTACCTGCATACCCAACTCTCACTGAAAAGTCTTCCAGAACTGAGAAGTAAACTGAGTACCGCTATCTCAGATAATAAACACTGGAACACCATGCAACCAAACAATCTCCTGAATAAAAATCCCTGCCAGCCGCTCCGAAGAATAGGTAGTACATACCAGAATTAAGTGTGCGGACTTCGTAAGCCAATCAACAATCACCCAAATCAAATAGACTTCTTCAAAGTCCCAAGAAGACCACTCACAAAATCCATAGTGACTCTCTCCCACTTCCACTTGGGAATAATCAGCCGCTGAAGTACGCCACCCGGAGTCTGATGCTCATATTTCACCTGCTGACAGTTGAGACACCGAGCCACAGATCCTACAATATCTTTCTTCATTCTTCTCCACTAGTAGTGCTGCCTCAAATCCTAGTACATCTTCGCGGCCCGAATGAATGGAATACCGCGAGTTATGGGCCTCATCCAGTATCAACTCCTGAAGCCCATCCACATTGGGCACACAAATCCGGCCTGCATCCTTAACACACCATCCTCATCAATGGTCACGTCTCTGGTATCATAATACTGAACCCTATCCTCAAGGACAAACAAATGCGGATTATCATACTGGCGCTCTCTGATGCGATCATATAAGGAAGACCTAGAAACCACACAAGCCAACACCCGACTAGGCTCTGAAATATCTAGTCTCACCAACCGATTGGCCAAGGCTTGAACATCAACTTCAAAGGGCCTCTCCCTAACTAGAATATACGCCAAACTCCCCATGCTAACTACCTTTCGGCTCAAGGCATCGGCCACTATGTTGTACTTCCCCTGTTGATGCAAAATGGTATATCATAATCCTTAAGAAACTCTAGCCACCTCCGCTGCATCAAATTAAAATCCTATTGCTTGAACAAATGCTAAAGACTCCGATGATCGGTGAATACCTCACAAGATACACCATACAACTGGTGTCTACAGAATTTAAGATCATGAACTATAGTTGCCAACTCCAACTCATGAACAAGGTAGTTCTTCTCGTGGGGCTTCAACTAACGAGAATCATATGCAATCACTATAGCCTCCTGCATCAATACACATCCGATCCCAACTCTCGAAGCTTCACAATATATAATATAAGAACCTGATGCTGATGGCAAGACCAATACTGGAGTTGTGGTCAAAGCTGTCTTGAGCTTCTGAATGATCTCCTCGCACTCGTCTGACCATACAAATGGAGCACCGTTCTAAGTCAACTTGGTCAAGGGCGATGCAATAGAAGAAAATCCTTGAACAAACCGGCGATAATAACCTGCCAAACCAAGGAAAGTACGAATCTCTGTGGCTGAAGTCAGTCTAGGCCAACTCTGAACTATCTCTATCTTCCTCAGGTCGAGCTGGATACCTTTGGTAGACACCATGTGTCCTAAGAAATCCGCTGAACTGAGCCATAACTTACACTTGGAGAACTTTGTATAAAGCTTCTCCTCCCTCAATCTCTTTAATACAACTCGCAAATGCTGCGTGTGCTCCTCCAAAATACACTGTTCATCAAATGCATGAACACTGCTGGGGCATTAGTCAACCCAAAAGACATAACAAGAAACTCATAGTGCTCATATCTAGTCCTGAAGGAAGTCTTAGTAATATCTGAATCCCTAATCTTCAACTGGTGATATCCCGAACAGATATCAATCTTGGAGAACACCCCGACTCCTTGAAGCTGGTCAAACAAATCATTAATGTGGGCACAGGATACTTGTTCTTCACTGTTACTTTATTCAATTGACTGTAGTCAATGCACATTCTCATGGTTCCATCCTTCTTATTCACAAACAGAACCGGTGCACCCCATGGTGACACACTAGGCCGAATGAACCCCTTATCTAGGAGTTCCTGAAGCTGATCCTTCAATTCTTTCAACTCCCTGGTGCCATATGATATGGCAAAATGGAAATGGGCTGAGTGCCCGGCACCAGGTCAATACCAAAATCAATATCCTTGTCCGGTGGCATGCCCATCAGGTATGCAGGAAATATATTGGGAAACTCCCTCACAACTGGAACAGAATCAATGATTGGAGTCTCGGCTTTGACATCTCTCACAAATGCCAAATATGAAAGGCAACCCTTCCCAACAATACGCTGGGCCTTTAAGAATGAAATCACCTTGCTAGGAACATAATCAGTCACACCACGCCACTCGATCCTCGGTACACCCGGTAAAGCCAATGTGACTATCTTAGCATGATAGTCCAGGATAGCATGACACAGAGACAACCAGTCCATGCCCAACATAACATCAAAGTCCACCATGATTAATAAAAATAGATCAACTCGGGTCTCCAGACCCCCAATAGTCACTAAACATGATCGGTACACATGGTCTACAATAGTAGTATCGCCCACCGGAGTAGATACAAGAATAGGTAAAGCAGACACCCTCGGGACGTACCCAAATGATGAGCAAAATATGAGGACACATAGGAATAGGTAGAACCGGGATCAAATAAGACAGAGGCATCTCTGTGACAAAATGAAATAATACCTGTAATGACATCATCTGAAGCAATGGTATCTGCCGTGCCCTGAAGAGCATAAAAATGAGCATGACCATCGCCTGATCGACCTCCCCTTCTGGGGCTACCCCTGGCTGCCTGACCCTCACCGCTAGTTGGTAGGGTGGGTGGTGAAGAAACTGGACCCGAAGATGAGGGATGAACCCCTGATGAGATGCGCTAGCAGTACGACGAGGACACTGCCTCCACATATGCCCGAACTCTCAACACGCATAGCAACTTACAGGTGCTGGAGAATGGAACTGAAGAGAACCCCTCGCGCTGGAGTGACTAGCTGATGCACTCGGCCTGGAAGAATCCTGAGCAGATGGAGCATGAGATGAACCCTGTGTAGGAAGAGCTCTGAGTGAAGGCTGACTCTGCTAAGAACCATGATAACCATGACCAGAAGATGCCTCACAATACTCGGGTCGAGCCGACTGAGCGGTCCTGAAAGAAAGATCCCTACTATACTGGAACTGGCCCTCGAGGGAGCACCACTGTAACTTCCAGATCCTCGAGGCCTCTTGGCCGCCTTCTCCTCTCGATCCTGATGGCGAACCGCCTCAATCTCTCGAGCTATGTCAACCACCTCCTCGAACGAAGCACCCAACACTCTCTCTCTAGTAATAAGAACACAGAGATGGTAGTTACGGCCATCAACAAATCTCCTGCTATGCTCGCTATCTGTCGGAACCATCCAAACGGCATGATGAGCCAACTCTGAAAACCTCATCTCATACTGAGATACAATTATATCTCCTTGCCATAGCCATTCAAACTGCATGCGCAACTCCTCTTTGTGGGACAGCTGTACATACTTCTCCAAGAAGAGAGTGGAGAACTCCTTCCAAGTCAAAGGTGTCGCACTAACCGACCTACGCCTCTCATACGCCTCCTACCAAGTGAAGACAGCCCCAGTAAACTGAAAGGTGGTAAATGCCATACCACTAGACTCCGGAATTCCTGCTGTACGGAGCATCCGCTGACACATGTCAAGAAAACCTTAGGCATCCTCACCCTCACCACCACTGAATGTCGGAGGTTTGAGTCTACCAAACCTCTCGAGGTGACGCTTCTCATCCTCAGGCATAGTTGGAACCCTAAACTCCTGCAATGGTTAAACTGGCTGAGCTGGAGGTGCCTCTGGAGTCTGTAAGCCCTGCACTAGGTGCTCAGGTGTGCGAGTAGCGGGGGTCTGATTGCCTCCCCCAGCCTGCGAAGTAGCTGCTTCTGTGGTGCTGAAACTTCCTGAGCCAGGCCAGTGCAGACTGTCAAAATATGATCCAAAGTCCTCTGAAGACCCGGAATCACAGTGGGCATAGTTGGTGCATGGTCCTGAGCTGGGGCAGTTGGAGGATCCACAGGTGCTGCCCCTACTGCTCTGCCTCTACTACGACCACGACCGTATCCATGACCTCTGGTGGCCTCAGTGGGTGGTACTGGTGGTAGTCCGCCACGTCCGGTAGCTCATTTCCTCACCATGTGTGAGAGAATGGAATAAAGAGAAGTTTAGTGCTCAGATCAATAAGTTCGCACGACAAGAATTTCAAGAAATGTGAAGTTTTCCTAAAAGTTCTGCAGCTTCCCGAGGATAAGTACAGACGTTTCCATACCAATTCACGAGACTCTACTAAACCAACTCATGACTCGCGAGTCCTAGTAACCTAGGCTCAGATACCAACTAGTCACAGCCCAAATATCAAACTCGGCCGTGATGTAACCTCTCATGAAGACAAGGCCATCCAGAATAATTCAACACCTCTTTTCATAATTTAATTAACATTTATTAAACCCAAATGCATGTAAATCATTCATAATTCCGAAAACAATGATAATAATAAGACAACCAACCTGATACAGCCTAAACCTGGGTGTCACAATTTATGAGCTACTACTGAGTTGCAATAAGTCTACGACGTAGAATATTAGATACAAAAGTATGAAAGAAATGAAATAACATAAAATAAGGGAGTCAAGGGGCTGCGGATGTCGACAGCTACCTCGAAGCTCCGATGTCGCTGCATAGTCTGGAAAGAATATCAGTGCTCAGGTGCGGACTCTACTATGCCTGAATCTGCACACATGGTCAGGGAGTAATGTGAGTACTCCGACCTAGTGAGCAATAATAATAGATAATAACCGAAGGTAAGAAAACACATAATAACACAATGCAATTCTATATCAGGCAGTAAAACTCTTAAAGCAGCAAAATCCGTAAAGAGTCAAATGAAACCTCATTTATGAAGACACGTAAATCAGGTAAAAAAAACCTCAATAGGTAGTAAAAAGTAAAACTGCCCCTCAAGCCCAGTATCAACCGCTCAGTACAGTCAAAGCCCCTCGGGCTCAATCTCAGTCACTCAACATAGTATTAGCCCCTCGGGTTCGCTCTCATATCACATGGGTACCCACGCTCACTGTGGGTGTGTAGACTCTGGAGGGTCCCCTTACGGCCCAAGCACTATATGAACATAAAGTCTGAAAGCCTTATCACAATACACTCGAGGCCTGAATGCCTCCTCACATAGCACTCGAGGCCTGAAAGCCTCCTCACATAACAGTCGAGGCCTGAATGCCTTCTCACATAACAGTCGAGGCCTGAAAGCCTTCTCACATAATACTTGAGGCCTGAAAGCCTCCTCACATAACTCTCGAGGCCTGAAAGCCTCCTCACTTAAGACTCGAGGCCTAAAAGCCTCACTCAGTCCAGACACATCATAAACCCCTCGAGCATCAAAAAAATAATAGTTCTCAATCCAAATGATAGTGAAATATCATTAAAGTCTCAAATTCAATTAAAACGGTTGAGTTTACAAAATAGCATAATCATTAGGACCGAGTTCAAATAACTTATAAAAATAATGAGGAAACAGTGATAACAATCCTTGAAGGATTCAAATAGTCAGCATTGAGCCCAAAACAAGGCAATAAGCTCCAAATCATAATGATAAACAAAAAAAGCTCAGTCGAATACTGGTAAAATATCAAACGGGACGGACCAAGTCACAATTCCCAATAGTAAATAAATCCCGCGCTCGTCATAAGACATCTGTTTTACCTCAATATAGCACTACGTTGTGCAAATCTGGGGTTTTAAACCATCAGGATATCATTTACTATCATTACTCACCTCAAGGCGACCAAAATCCTAGCTCACTATGCCCTTGCCTCTCAAATCGACCTCCTCGCGCGTCGAAACTGATCAAAACAACAACGAATACATAAAAATATGCCAATGAAACAATACCCAATCAAAAACAATCAAAACATAGAAAAAATCTCGAAATTAGCAAAACCCAAGCCTCGGGTCCACTTCTCGAATTCCAGAAAAGGTTACATCAACGGATTCCTTATCTCGCCACGAGTCTAACCATACAAAAATTATCCAATTCCGAAACCGTTTGGTCTTTCAAATCATCATTTTATATTTTTGAAAGATTCCACAATTTTCTTCCCAAATTCCATCCCAAATCTCGAATTAAATGATGAATTTATGATAGATTCATGTACTCTAGCCAAATCTGAGTTAGAATCTCTTACCCCGATGAATTTCTTGAAAAACCTTTGAAGAATTGCCAAAATCCGAGCTCTTTAGGGAAAAATATCAAAATAAATCCAAAGCTTCGTATTTATAGAGTAAAACCCCATATATACATCTCCGCGGGCCACACAAAATCGACTTCGGCTATGCAAAAACTACTGCGGTCTGCGCAAAAATTATCGCGGCCGCACAGTGTTCTCTGCGATGACAGGCTTTCGTATTTTGGCCATAAATTTCAGTACAGATGTCCACATGCCTATTATAAAATGTCTCTGAAAACAAAATTCAAAGCGTTACAACTTTTATTTTTGAATCATCTCAAAATTCCTTGTGTATCAAAAGATATGGGCTTCAAAAGTGAGATGATTAGCCCAGCTCCTTCAGCGCGGACCGCAGAAGCATGACCACGTCCGTAGAGCTTCATAACACGGATAGCGCAAATACGACTTCGGACTGCGGTCGTGGGTTCAGGGGTTCGACCCTCCAGGCCTCCAACAACTATATTTTAGCCTAAAGACACCCTGGAACCCATCCAGAACTTACCCGAGACCCTTAGGGCCTCAATCAAACATACCAACATAATCCATAACATCATTCAAACTTGTTTCAATCATCAAAATACCTCAAACAACATCAAATTACTCAAAACTCAACTAATTCAATCTTAAGTTTTTCTAAACCTTCCGAAGCATGCATTCGATCAAAAACCCAACCAAATCACCTCTGAATGACCTGAAATTTTGCACACACATCCCAAATCACATAACGAAGCTACAACAATTCTCGAAATTCCATTCCGATCCTCGGATCAAAATCTCACCTATCAACCGGAATTCACCAAAATACTAACTTCGCCAACTCAACCCTAATTCTACTTTGGACCTTCAAAATAAATTTCGATCACACACTTAAGTCACAAATCATCCCCCGAAGCTAACTGAATCACCGAAAATCACATTCGAACCATCTAACTCATAAGTCCACATCCGGTTGACTTTTCCAAACCAAACCTTCCTTAAAGAGACTGAATGTCTTATTTTCTACCAAAACCTCTCAGAACCAACTCGACCACATAAGATACGAATCATGAAGCATAAAGAAGCTAAAAATAGGAAAAACGAAGCGGTAACTCACGTGACGACGGGTCGGGTCATCACATCTTTAAATTAAAATTATCCACTGTCTGAAAAAATTTCTCATACACCTGTTAAAATAATTAATAGAATTACCTCTAATGAGGAACTGAGAAAGAGCAAATGGCCTAGGAAAAAATGTTTTTCATATGAAATAATTATTAAACTTTTCTTGTCGTTAATGAACCATCAAATTATTTTGTCGTTATATCTTCTTCATATGCTAAATATTGGAAAGAAGTAATAAAATTTGAAATTGATTCTATTAAAAAAAATAATACATGAATTTTAATTGATTTTCCTTCCGGTGCAAAGCCTATTGGTTGTAAATGGATTTTCAAAAGGCAATTTAATCCTGATGGATCATAAGATAAAAATAAAGCTCAGTTAGTAGCGATTTGTTTTTTCAAAAACAAAATATAAATTATTTTGATACATGTGCACCGGTGACTAGAATTTCTTCTATTTGAGTTTTAATTGCATTAGCTTCTATCCATAAGCTTTTAATCACACAAATGGATGCCAAATCAGCCTTTTTAAATGGTGATTTAGCAGAAAAAATTTATATGGTTCAACCTGAAGGCTGTGTCATTCCTTGTCAAGAAAATAAAATTTGTATATTAATTAAATCTCCTTATGGACTTAAACAAGTTCCTAAGTAGTGGTATGAGAAATTTGAACGAGTCTTACTGAGAGACGATTTCTTCAGTGGAGGTGGATAATCGTGTTTATACTAAAATGATAGATAATGATTATGCCATAGTATTTCTATATATTGATGACATGCTTATATTTGGTACAAATTTAAATACTGTACAAAGTACAAAATTATTTCTGTCTGCTAATTTTGATATGATAGATTTGGGTGAAGTAAATACAATAATGGAAGTTAATGTTATAAGGAATGAAGATGGATTAATGTTGTCACAAGAAAATTATGTTGATAGACTTCTGAAGAAGTTTAAATATTTTAATATCACATATGTGAGCACTCCTTTTGATGTTAAGTTTCAGTTAGGGGTGTTCATAAAAACCCAAAAAACTGAACGAAACCAAACCGATAAAAAAAATTGATACTTTTTGGTTTGGTTTGGTTTTGGTTTTAAATTTTAAAAACCAATCAAATTTGGTTTGGTTTTGATTTTAATAAAAAAAAACCAAAAAAAACTTAATCAAACCGATTATAGGAGTAGTTATTTCAAATCTATTATATATATATATATATATATATATATATATATATATATATATATATGTATATATATATATATATATATATATATATGTATATATATATATATATATATATATATATATATGTATATATATGTATATATATGTATATATATGTATATATATGTATATATATGTATATATATGTATATATGTATATATATGTATATATGTATATATATGTATATTTTTATACAAAGTTTCAAAAATTTAATGGTAAATGTAAATAGTTTGCACTTGTAGTATAGTTCTTTAACTTTACATTCTAGTTTGATTGGTAATTTTCTTTTGTTAAGTGTAAGAATCCATTTCGTGCTAATAATATATATTTAATTGTGTCTTTAAATTATTAGTCACTATTTTATTCAATTATCATCAATATATCTTGGTAAGTAATAGATATCTCAAAGAGCAATTGATTTGATAGCGTTACGTTGAATGTGTGGTCGCCGGAATATGTACTTGGTAGTGTATGTTTTATTTTAAAAAAAAAGCCGACAAATAACCAAAAAATCGAAAACCAAAAAAATCAGACATAAATCGAATCGAGAAAAACCGACTTAATTGATTTGATTTGGTTCTAATATTTGAAAATTTTACTTACTTGGTTTGGTTTCTTTTTGGAGTAAAATCGATCCAAACCGAACCATGAATACCCCTAATCTCAGTTGAAAAAGAATAATGGTGACCCAATCGCTCCGTCTAAAAATGTGCAAATTATTCGGGGTGTGATGCATTTACTGAATTTTACAATACCTGATATCACGACCGAAAATCCACTAAGGGTTGTGATGGCGCCAAACACCACTGTCAGTAAAGTCAACACTAATTTACTTTCAATTTCTTGTTTTATTAAATTCGAAATCGTTTTTTGTACATTAAACAATAAGTAATGAATTTCACTGAATAGGTATTTATGTCTTTAACAAATTTAATATAAAATAATCCCATAATCATCCTAGAAGCTGGTGTCACAAGTGCATGAAAAATTTCTAAGAGATCGAATAAAGTAAAATAACTGTCTGGGGATACAAAGTGGACAGAAAGTAAATACAATATGCTAAAAGAGACTACACTGACTGCGGGTCGCCTCGAAAAATGCAGCTCACCTAGTCTCCGTATCATTCATGTTGCTATGCCTAGTAGGATATTGGAAATACATGGGCTTGTACAACAAAAATGCACAACAAATGTAGCATGAGTACGAAAACAACGTGTACTCAGTAAGTATCCCGTCTAATCTCAATGAAGTAGAGACGAGAGGCCGACTTCGACACTTACTAGTGTTCCAATAGTAGTACACAATAATATAATAAATTGAGTATTTTTATAAACATGATTGTAATTCAGTAGAATGAAGGAAGTAAACATTTGTTTCTTTCATAGAAAATTCCAGAATTCCTTTTCATCATTCATACATTTATTCTCAAGCCAGGAAGAAACAATATCAACTTCAATAAATTTCAAGGCAAGCAATACAAGCACGCATAAATTATGCCGAGGTCATATGTTCCGATCAATAATATTTGCATTGTGCACTTCCAGAGGGTCAAATAGCGCGAACCATAGATGCATCTATTACCTCGGTCACGAATCATATATGCAATGCAAGTTCACATAGAAACACATATTCAAACAGTCAATCAAGATATTAATCAAAGAAATAATTATTCAAGGAGGTGTAAATTTCCCATTTTACAAGTCATGAAAATGAAGTTTAACTCTTTTAGAAAATCATTTGCCACTTCAATATGATTTAAGCAATTTAAACTATCAATAAGGTTGCATTTATTACAAGTATGTTTTTGGGTCCTAGACTACCCAAACATAAGCATAATAGTTGCTACGCATGGACTCTCGTCACTCGTACGTACATAGCCCCCACACTTAGAAGCACATATTCAATTAATTAACCTATGGGATAATTCCCTGTTACAAGGCTAGAATGGAGACTCACCTCGCTTTGAAGCCAATATCCAAATTCAAGAACGTGCTCAAACCACAAAATTGGAGCAGAACAATCAAAAACTATTCAAATTGGATAAGAACTAGTCAACACATGCTCAAAAGTTCATGACACGACCCAAACTCCACTAAGGGTCTTGGTGGCGCCGGACACTCCTGTCAGACAAGCCAACCAAATTACTTGTTGAAGTTCTCCTTTTAACAATCTTGAAAATTAAGCTGTTCCTTAATTTTTAAAAATAAAAACGATAATTGCTCTAATTCGAATTAAATAATAGGAAATTAATCAAAATATTTCAAAATCACCCCAGAATCCGGCGTCACAAGTGCTTGAGCATTTACTAAGACAGAAATAAAATACAACATCCGTCCGAAATACAGTGGACAGAAAGTATATATATTATGCTGGGAAGGAACTATACTAGCTACGGGCCGCCTCGAACAATGCAACTCACCTAGTCCCAGAATCATCCGTGCTGCTACGCCCAATAGGCCACTAGAAACACATGAACTTGTGCAACAAAAATGCACAAAAGTGTAGTATGAGTACGAAAACAACGTGTACCCAATGCATATCCCGTCTATTCTCGAAGAAGTAGAGACGAGAGGTCAACTTCGACACTTACTAAGGGTCCAATATTATGATGTCAATAATACATTAAATCTTGGATTTAAATAAACATGATGTTAATCCAATCGAAGGAAACGAGCAAACAATTAATTCGTTTATAGGAAATTTTCACAATAATTTCTTTCCCTTATTATCCAAATTTTCTCAAGACTTGAAGAGGCAATAACAACTTTAATAATTCAACGCAGCACTACAAGCATGCGCAAATAATCACAATGGGACGTACGGCCCAATCCAATATAAAAGTAAACTGTGCATTGCCGAGAGTCGAATGCCTCGAACAATAGATGCATCTATTACCTCGCCCGCGAACTATCCATGCGACGCGATCAACATATAATAAACAATCCCCTGCTCGTTAATCATACATGCGACGCAGATACACATAAAAATACATGCTCAAATAGCCAATTAAGAATTTATCGGGGAATAATTATACAAATGGAAGCCACTTTCTCTTTTAACAATTTAAGAAAAGAAGCCAAATCCTCTTGAGAATGTATTTATTAATTCGGTGTGGTTTAAGCAATCCGAGCTATCTATTAGATTTCAAATATTCCAAGTATATCATGCTTTTGGGTGCTAGACTACCCTGATTTAAACATAATAATAGCAACGCACGGACTCTCGTCACCTTGTGCGTACGTAGCCCCCACAAATAGGAGCACATAACCAATTAATTCACCTATGCGAACAATTCCCTCTTACAAGGTTAGAAAGGAGACTCACCTTACTCTGAAGATCCATAATCACCATTCCACGCCCTTCCGAAGACTAGAATCGATGCACAACTCTCCAAAACTAGCCAATAATTATACAAACCCATTAATATATGCTAAGGTACTCATTGTTATCCCATTTATAAAAATTCCTAGCCTTGATCGAATAGTTGACAGAAACGCCCTCGGGCCCACATAGCCGAAATCCGAAATTTTTGAAGATAAAGTTTACCTATAGGCTCACAAACTCAAATATATAATTTCTCTAAGTTCTATATCCGAAATCGTGGTAAAAATCTAAGAATACTAGTTAGTTTTCCCTCGAACCCCAAGTTCTCTACCATTTTCCATATCTAAATCCAAATATGAACCTTGTATAGACTCAAAACTAGTACAGATCACTTACCTCATGCTTGGTGATGAAAATTGCACTCCAAAGTTACTCCAAAATCGGCTCTCATGGAAGAAACAAAGTGAAAATTAGCCAAACTTTTATTTTTAAAAGAACCCCACTACCTCCAGCACTTCTCGCATCTGCGAAAAAATGACCGCATCTGCGGAAAACTGACTGCATCTGCGGTTATGAAAACAACCAACAATTATTTCCCGACACAGAAATAAGCATAACTCCCTCATACGATGTCCAAATTCAACTAATTTTTTTTCTATGGCTCCATAATTACGATACGGATTTAATGGTTCAATAAAAACTTAATTTGGATCTCATTTGATTAATATGATACCCCTTTATGTCCAAAGAAATGACATTGAAACATCAAATAAGAGCGCGATATAACCCAAAACACACCCGAGGCCCCTCGGGATCGCGTCCAATCACACCAACCCACTCTATAATATAACACGGACTTGCTCGAGGCCTGAAATCATACCAAACAATGCTAAAATCATGAATAAACCTCCAATTCTAGCTTTATGAACTTTAAAACTTTAAACTTCTACTTTCGATGCGAAACCTATCAAATCACATCCGATTGACTTCAAATATTAAACCAAAGTCATATTTGACATTACCGACCTACTCCAACATCCAGAATCGGAATCCGACCCCGATATAAAAAAATCCACTTCCGGTCAAACTTCTAATAAACCTTCAATTTTCTATCTTTAGCCAATTGACTCCAAAATGACCTACGGACCACCGAATTCACTTCCAATCACGCCCCTAACTCCAGAATCACCATATGGAGCTACTCCCTGACTCGGAATCCCAAGTGGATGTCGATAACACTGAAATGCACTTCAAGCCAAACTTATGAAATTTCTTTCAAAAGGCTAACTTCCACAATAGGCGCCAAAACATTCCCAGGTCTTCCAAAACCCGACCTAGATATATGCCCAAGTCCGAAATCGTCATACGAACCTGCTGGAACCTTCAGATAGCAATTTCGAGGTCATTTACACAGAAATACAATCTTAGTTAATACATTCAACTTTATGTTTCCGAATTAAGAATTATCCTTCCAAATCAACTTCGAACTTCTCGAAATTCAATTCCAACAATGCGTACCAGTCATAATACCTAAAATGAAGCTGCTCATGGCCATAAACTGGTGAATAGTGCGCTCGAGCTCAAAATGATCAGTCGGGTCGTTACATTCTCTCCCACTTAATAATATGTTCGTCCTCGAACTTGCTGAGAACTACATTGAAGTAGTTTGAAATCACTGTTTAACACCTCATGCACCTTCTCGTGCTACCACAAATCAGTTGGGCACCTCAGCTCGATCACACTGAAGATATTCTTTTTAACTTAAACAAATAAGCCTTAGAGCCCAATTCCCACATCTATAATTCTCTACCAGGCCTGCTTTCCACATACGATCACCATATCAATTACTACATGTTGTACCCAAAACATGTCGACATAATTTTTGCTGAATTCACACCTTGCATCACTTTACTCACAGGACCACAATAACACTTTCTGATCAACTTAGTTGATGTTCTACAAATCTGATGCTCCCATTGCACCTCATGACATACATAGGTCTTACTCTAACTCTTACAATCCCGCCACGACGGAAGATATGTGTAGAAATTCATAACCAACTGTCGAATCAACAAATCATTGGATCTATTCTCCTGACGAGAGCTATCACTTCATTTTGAACCGAATAATGGCCTTAGCTCCTCATTGTACTTCATATAATAAAATTGCACGAATATTAAATCCAATAATCTCATCTCACCCAGTACGAACTGCTCAAGCAATAAGCCCCCCGAACATCATCAAAAAGTCTTATATGATGCCCCAATGTGCCAATAGGCTTCCAATTCGAATGCGTTATAGAAAGGAAAATGAATTCTGAAAAGGAAATCTATTTACCCCGCTCGCGAATCATACATGCGACAGGGGCACATAGCTAAGACGAGTTTTCCTTAGATAATAGGAAACAAAACACATAGAAACAGATATAGGGAACTGTACTGAACATCACATGATTGCGGCATGCAACCCGATCCAAATAACATACCCATTGCGGCGTGCCATCCGATCCATACAACATAGCTATGGCTGCCTGCCACCCGATCCACATGAAGAACTCATATAAGGAGATACACATCGAGCTAAATTACTCATTATAATGAAATACCAAATATTGATTATAAACATGCTAAGTGCATAATACCATTCCCCGGGGAGACATATAATGCTATAAGTCATAAACTCGAGCACAACCGAGGTGCGATATACAATCTGAATCTTAAGGGCAATCCTGCTCATATAATCACACCTCTATGCAAAACCTCAACACATAAGAAATTCACCAAGCCGCCTCACAACTCACACGACGCAATGCATCATTACATGATATAACTGGTGACGTGATATCACCCTGACTACCCTTCCATAAGGAGCGCATTGCTGAAATGAATGCATCTGGCCTGATATAGAGCCCATATTTATTTTTAAATCTATTCATCGACCTCAAATCGATCCTGATCATACCAAACAAGGCCAATAACCTTTTCAAAGGTCCAAACTAACTTCCCCTTTCTCATAACACATAAGAACAACCATCACAATCGTAGTAATCCTCCATAGTCTACAACCCAATAGACAGAGTGCCCTCCAAGCATCAATTCTCAGTTTAACGACATCTCTACTATCTTCATACTTGGTTTAACTCCTCAATCAATCAAGTCGCTACATGCCGCACTTATGCAACCTTCTCGTAGGTCACGCTCCCATGACCTTCCATGATGAATAACAGGTTTGCACACCCAATGAAATGGCCACACTAACATTGAAAAGCGATCAAGAATCCTTATACAGGATGCAAAGCCATTTTCACAAAACACCGATCTCAGCTAACACTAATGACAATACTAACTTACTATGAACATCAAAAACTCCTTTCATGTTCATATGAGTTCATGACATCTTTGTGAACATCGAATTACTACCTTGATCCTCTCTTCGAATTCCATACCACTCACTGCACCCAACATGCCAATATATGACAGAACGCAATTTTTATCAATACTCCGGAACCACTAATAGGTTAATACTTCATCACATAAAAGCTTTTCACTGAACCCACTTCATGAGAAACATAACAACACAGAGGTAAATCCTCATAACCGTAGAACATTCAAATCCTAAAGCAATGGTCTAATCCACCATGACCCTTTCGGGATCCGCCCACACATAACATGCCATAATGGTAGAGTAATTCTGAATAACATTGATTACTGCAGGCGACAGGCTTAACACGTACCATCACAAATCACTTGCATAACTTGATCACGCTGAATGAACTGATCACTGACTCCAATATGCCAATTCAACTATGGCTAATCAATATACCTTCTTCCAATTTATCCTTGATTACCTTAGATGTAATATTAACTCCATTCAACATATAACATACTCCATTTGCACTCATTTCGGGTGACCTTGAATCACGAGACCATGCTATCCCAAATCCCATGAACAATTTCATAGATTCCTTATGAGCACATTCGCACCCTCACATGATTTTCCCATTCTGCTAATCCTTTTACGAATTCGAAAGCTCTTTTCATTTTCCTCTCAAGAGCTTCACTGCAAGTCAAAACATCATAGAATGGTTTTGAGCCTCCACCCAATAACTGCTGCAAAAGCTTGATTCTCAACAACACCTATAGGCTCGAAATTATTAGGCACCTTACTTTACCTCTTTTTAATTTATTAGGACCGTTGTTGAGAGACACATGCTCTGACTTGGTATCGAATATAATCAACTCCATAAATCTTATAACACATGAATACCCTCTCAATGAAGCACCTGGTAGAATCACTTCCTTTGAAACTTGCATTTATACAAGGCATAAATCCTGAATCCTTCCCCAAGTGTGAACATGAGCCAATAAGGCCAACCATAGTATGAGTTCAATAATTTATTTGCTCAAATTACCACTTATAGTCTTTTCCTGTAGCTGAGATAACCCATCAATATGCTAATAACTGGAAACCTCACAAGTAGTTAACCATGCAACCCAATCATAAACGGTGGGGCTCTCCCACTTAGCTTGAAGCCATTATTTCACAAATCTTGCCAAAACCTATCAAATCACGTCCGATTGACTTAACATTTTGCACACAAGTCATACTTGATATTACAGACCTACTCCAACTTTCGGAATCAAAATCCTACCCCGATATCGAAAATTCCACATCCAGTCAAACTTCTCAAAAACCTTCAATTTTCTATCTTTAGCCAATTGACTCCAAAATGACCTATGGACCTCCAAATTCACTTCCGATCGTGCCCCCAATTCCAGAATCACCATACGGAGCTACTCCCAGACTCGAAATCCCAAACGGACATCGATAACACTGAAATGCACATCAAGCCAAATTTATGAAATTTCTTCCAAAAGGGTAACTTCCACAATAGGCGCCAAACATTCTCGGGTCTTCCAAAACCCAATCCGGACATACGCCCAAGTCCGAAATCATCATACAAACATGCTGAAACTTTCAAATCCCAATTCTGAGGTTGTTTACTCAAAATTCCAATTTTAGTCAATTCTTTCAACTTTAAGTTTCTGAATAAAGAATTCTCCTTCCAGATCAACTCTGAACTTCCTGAAATTCAATTCCAACAATGCGTACTAGTCATAATACCTGAACTAAAGCTACTCATAGTCACAAACTGCTGAACGACGCGCTCAAGCTCAAAACAACTGGTCGGATCGATACATTTCATATCCTAATTATTAAACAAACTTTCCAACCCAAAATTCAAAGTTCTTAAAATTCATCCCTAGGCCCACGTGCCACGGATTCCAAAAGTTTTTGAAGAAAGTTGTTACCCATAACCTAAGGATAAAAAATATATAATTTCTACTTCATTCTATCAAATCTTTCGTGGTTAAATCTTATTTTTTATCAAACTCTAGGTTTTTCATCTAAACGCTTGATTTTCCATAATTTTCACAGGTTAATCCACCCAGAATCTATGTATTTAACTCATGTGGTGTAGAAATTACTTACCACAAAGTGCTAGGTGAGAACTCTCTTCCAAAAGCTCCAAAATCATAGACGAGATGAAAGGAAATGAGTTAAATGGTCTTAGTCCCGAAATTAGTAGTTGAAAACAGCCTTCTGATGCTGTATTTGTGACACCAAGTTCGCAAATGCGAAGGTCGCAAATGCGACAAAAGCCTCGTAAATGCGAAGCCTGGCTTATGCTACTGTCGTCGCAAATGCAACCTAGGAGTCGAAACTACGACTTTTGATGGGATAGCAAATGCGATAGAGTTATCACAAATGCAAAGTCTACCTAGGACGGGCTCCTTCATAATTGTGAAGCCCTCCTCTCAAATGCGATGGTCATATTTGCGACCAAGACATCACAAATGCGGCCATACCAGCACCAACAATCCTATTTCTTAGCATATCACTCTGACGCTATCTCGAATCTTGCCTGAGCCCCCGACACTCCAAACAAAACATCCGCACAAGTCTAAAAATATAACACAGATTTGCGCGAAGCCTCAAATCGTATCAAGTAACGCTAAAATCATAAATCCCACTCCAATTCAATCTTAATGAACTTTAAGATTTCATACTTCTCTTTCAATGTTTAAACCTGTCAAATCATGTCCAATTGACCTCAAATTTTGCACACAAGTCATATTCAACATTACGGACCTAATCCAACTTCTGAAATTGGAATCCAACCCCGATATCAAAAAGTCAACTCTCTATCAAACTTCCCAAAACCTTCAAATTTCTATCTTTAGCCAAATGACTCCAAAATGACCCACACTCTGAATTCACTTCCGATTGTGTTCCTAATTCTATAATCACCACATAGAGCTATTCTAAGAACTGGATTCCCAAACAGACTTTGATAACACCGAAATGCACTTCAACCCAAACTTATGAAATTCTTCCAAAAATGCTAACTTCCACAATAGGTGTTGAAACATTCTCGGTTCTTTCAAAACCCAGTCTGGATATACGCCCAAGTCCGAAATCATCATACAAACCTGCTGGAACCTTCGAATTCTGATTCCAAGGCCGTTTACTCAAAAATCCAATGTTAGTCAATTCTTTCAACTTAAAGCTTCTAAAATGAGAATTCTCTCTCCAAATCAAATTTGAACTTCCTAGAATTCAATTCCGATCACACATACAAGTCATAATACCCAAAGTGAAGCTACTCATGGCGTCAAGCTGTTGAACGATGCAGTAGAGCTCAAAATGACCGATCAGATCATTACATTCCCTCCCACTTAAACTTACGTTTGTCCTCGAACGTGCTGAGAATCGCACCTGAGTTATCCAAAATCATTGTTTAACACTTTGAGCATCTACCCATGCTACCACAGCTCAGTTGAGCATAATAATTCGATCAAATCTTAAGATATTCTCTTTTATTCAACAAATAAGCTTAGAACCCCATTCTAACATCCGGGATTCTTGGTCAGGCTTTCTTCCAATAGACGAACACTGTATCAATCACTACACGAGATACCTGAACATGACGACATACCTTTGCTGAATCCACACTATACACCACATCATTCACAGGGCCTCTTATAATATTCGCTAATCATAATAACTGACATTCCCCGAATTTGATGCTCACAATGCACCACATGACATGTATAAGTCTTGTCCCAATTCTTACAATACTGTCACAACGGAGGAGATACATAGAAATTCATAGCCAACTGTTAAGTCATCAAATCATTGAGGATACACTCCTGACAAGAACACTACCTCATTCTAAACCAAATAATGATATTTGCTCTTTAGTATACTTCATACAATCCGGTTGCACTGATCCTAGATCCAATAACCTTGTCTCACCCAGTATGAACTGACATGACCAAAAGTCTCATATGATGCCACAATGTGCCAATTTACCAACTGGAGTGTGATACATAAGAAAGATGGGCTCTGGAAGGGACTACTCCACTCACATAGCTAATATGATCTTTCCTAAGAAAATGGATACAAAACACATATAATAGAATATAAGGGACTGTAATCATTATTAAACTGTTACAACGTGCAACCCGATCCAAAAAACATATCCATGGTGACGTGCCACCCAATCCACACATAAAGTTCACATAGGGAGATACACATCGAGCCAAAATTTTCATTGCAACACAACTGAATAATGGTTGTCGATGCCCCTTTTTTCGGGTGAAATCGGGTTTATGACATTTGGGCGGACAACACTTTCCCTTTTGGGAACTGGGTTTGAATTGAAGAGTTTCCACCTAATGATTAAGTGCATTTGGGCACTAAGAGAGTTTTGATTTAGAGACTAGAGATTTGTGTAAGGGCTAGAAATTATCTCGAGGGGAAGGTGTTAGGCATCCCTCAAGATCTACTAGTGTTCATGCTATAATTATGACTTTTAGTGTGAATAACAAGTAAATAAGCAAGAATTACAAATACATTATAGTTTTCACATAATGTTTGCAAGCAAAGAAGTTAAAGAAACTAAAGTTTGGGAAGAGAGTAGTTTTGAAAATAAATAAGGGGAAAGGGTTTTCATATAATTGTTGCAAGCAATTAAAGCAAAAGAAGTTGAAGAAGCTAAAAATTGAGCATTTTTTTAATTATGAAAAATTAACAAAGTAAAGGGAGGCGGGAGGGGTCCTAGGTTTATGAATAATATAGATCATGTCGATGAAATACCCGGTAATCACTCCTCGGAAGAGGGGTTACATGTGGTATTAGCATACTGATCATCATATCCATATCTACCCTTCCCACCCGTTAAGGTATTAAAGGGCGTAATGGTCTCGTTTACCTATTGCATGCAATTACCCGTCCCGATCCTATCAATCCCGAAGGTATTTGGGATTACTAGTCTGAATGGAGGACACGTTGGCTTGTCTGTGGTTTCAAAAGGTTAAAATACTAAGGCGACAAACAAAACATATATAGCAAGTTTTGGGGGGAAGAGCATATAAACAGATAATAAGGCTCAGACAAACCTCCTTTAAAATCAGAGAAGACACGTTGTTTAACATGTCTTACACGTACTGTTTGAGGTATAACTAAAAATTTAAAGATTTGAAGCATAGTGATCTGCTACATAATTCAGATAGGAAGCCCGAGTCATGCCTCCTTGCTGGTTGTAGTTAATAAAGTAAAAAGAAGTGAATCAATTTATAAGTTACCCTAAGGCTTGCCTAAATGATAGAAGAAAACCTATAGGCAGGATTTTAGGAATAAGTGTATGTACTGATTACATGTTGATTTAAGAAAAGGTTGCCAGTTTTAACAGAAAGAGTACAAGTTCTGCAATTGAAAATACATTACTATTGATATTTTAGACTTACAAATGAGTGAGACGATTCCGATTTGATTAGAACCCCTACAGACATGCTTTCTATGTGTTTGTTAACTTTAAACACTGTTATAGGCAGAGAGAAATGCAGAAATCCTACTGCATGCTATCTAGGTGTTGCATTATTTTTTACTACGGATGAGATATCTGATTGCATGGTTATTAAAGCCTATAGACACATTTGGCAAATGAGAGATGAGTATGAAAGAATCAGAAAGGTCTGATAGGCATATTATCTAAATGGGAATACAAGAGTTCTTATAGATATGGTATCTATATGTGAGTGCGTAAATTCAGAAAGAAATTCCTATAGGCAGGATATCTATATGAATGCAGAATTCATGAAATTCCTATAGGCGAGTTATCTATATGATATGCTGAAATAAAAAATTCTTATAGGCAAGTTATCTCTATAGTATGCTGAAATCAGAAATTCCTATAGGTAGGTTGTCTACCCTTTGCAAACAGTTATTTCCTTCCCTTTTCACTAGCCATCCCCAATAGTTATACAAAGTTATTACAGTCCAAAGGAAAATAAAGTAAAGAAAATGCATCAAAATTTTGGAAGTTACAACCAAGGCAAGCCTGATTCAGACTTCCTGTCTGATTTATGAAGCAAACCAACTCCAAAGATCAATGTTTCAAAGACTTTCTCTTATTTGGATGTGTCAAAGTTTCCTATAAGTCTCATATGGACTCTAGGCAGTGCTCACACCCAAATGAATTACAGGGTTAAGACATAGTGCAGTGTGGAAGGGCCAACCCTCAAGTGTCCAAGTTCAGAGGGAACTCAAGAACCAAAAGCATGGATCTCAAGAGGGGGGCAAACTTAGAAGCTAGAAATAAGTGTGAGTGAAATAGAGGGGGTTCTGGGGAGAGTCAATACATGCTGCTGGTCATATCCAACAATTGGAGGTGGTGTCACACCCCAACCAGCCATGTTGGCCACATTGTTTGGGAGTTAGGACCCATTAAAGGATCAGGTCCAGACATGAGCAACAATTTGGATGTTGCCACGCTTTGGACTTTAACTCAAACACATAGAAGGTAATGGGATATGGGGATTCACAACAACAATAGATGTAAAGAGAACATCATATTCAATACTGAACATAGACATCAAAGTAGACGAAATTGCGAAGCTGTAAAGTAAACACATAGGGATGAGGCAAAAAGGTAAATTAGAACATACCGATTCCTAGGTAACAACTAAGAAAATCAGTAGCCTTGTAAAGGCCAAAGTGCAAAAAGGAAGACATGACACTTTAAGTTTCCGAGATTGTGAGATGGTAAATTCTAAAGTGTGTTAATCGTGTCTTGTGTTAAAGAAGGTCATGTATTTATGCCGTGGAAGTCATAAGCAAATAAGGTAAGAGAATAATTGAAGACTGATTGTAAATCAATTACACAAGGTTTCCCTTAATTAAGGGATTCAAATGCAAACAGGTAAATCAATTTAAGGAAAGATTTTAACTAAGCACCCGTGTAAAGCATGCAATTGAGAGCAAGTACATAAGGGTTATTTAGGGATAGGGTCTTTGACATACACAGGTGTACAATTTAAGAAAAGAGAATCAATTAACATCCAAGAAATTAGAAATCTCAAATATTTGGTATGAATGAACAAAGCCTGAAAGGTGGAAAAGGTTCTGACTTAAGGAGCATTAGTAACAATCAATTAGACTTATTAAAAGGAGGTCCTGAATCAATTACTAGTGCGAAAATCTTTTTGAAAAAAGATTTATCACACATATATAGCACACAGACACGCTTAAACATGAAATAATTGTCAGGCCAATTAGTAGAAGAGTCTAGTGTAGAAGAAAAAAGTTCAGAGTTGTATGTGAGTAAAGAAGTTCAGACTTAGTTAAAAAATTTAAAAGCTAGTCTGAGTGAGTGAAGGGCTCTAAAATAGAACCCTAATTCAATCACAGGACCCAACGTCGGCACGACCTATAGATTCTAGAGTTTTCACCTTGAATTAAATACAGAGATGAGGAAGCAAGTAGTCGAAACAGGCTCAGGAGTTTCTTTCAGAAACTCATGAGAACACATGAAAACATAGTAGAAGGTTTAAATCAAACAAAGATGACAACATGATAGTAGAAGAGAAACAAAGAGAAAAATCCTTTCAGAAGGGACTTAAAACAAGGTTCAGTAGAAGAGAAACAAAGAGACTTAAGCACTTAGTAAAAAAAGTACAGTAGCAGAACACAAGAACACGAAAACCATCAAAAAGTGACATATAGGGAAACACAATAGGATAAACATATAAGAGCATGATAGAGAGAAAACACAAGAATATAGTGGAAGAACGGGATATAGAAAAGACAACAGAGGGACACAAGAGCATAGTAGGGTCTTAAGAGACCATAATATATGAAAACATAGCAAGAGAATCATACAAGAACATGCTATAAGAACACAATAGAGACAAATACACATAAACGACAAAGAAGAATCGTAAAAATATTTAAGCACTTTTAGAAAAACCCTAGATCGGAAGAAATAAGATTTTGAAAGTAGTTTTTTGTAAGAGGAGTGAGGAAAGTGTTTGAAATATCAAATAGAGCATAGATACACAACAAATCTAGAAAGATCAGAGGAAAACCTCGAAGGGTTTCAGAAGAACCCTAAAATGAGAAAGGCTTTAAAAAGGTCACCGATCGGAGTCGGAGAAGCAAGAATCAGTCTAAGAAGACCAGAATACGCCACTGCAAGGTCAGTGATTGCCTAAAAACTTCGAGCCGGCAAAGATCTGGATGAGGACCTTCGAGGTCTGGCCTCAAATCTTCAAGCATTGAGCACACATGAGTAGTAGGAGGTGAGTATAGGACTCCATGGCCTGAGAAGCCATGTTTCCGGTGGTTTTCACGGCAGAAGACGATAGGAAGGTTCGAGAGAGTTTGATAGACGAAGGGGTTCAAAGGCGGCTGGTTTAGAGAAACGTTTTTAGGGTTGGTGGGGTTTGTATAATTAAAAAAGGAATGAATGAATGTGAGCGATTGATCTGTTAGATCAACGACTGGAATTAAAAGAAAAGGTCCGGACGGATTATTTGAGTGGGTCGTGGGTTGGGTGAACTTAGGATTTGGGCTGGGTAATGGGGTTTTAAATTGGGGTTTAATTAGGCGGTTGATTTAAGCTATAGTTGAAATAAAATCTAGCCAACATTTAAATAGACACTTTTTCCCTTATTTATTTTTAAAAATAGTAATTTTTTAGAAATAATTAAAAGTACCAAATCCATTAATAATATGTAAATAATATATTAAAAAATATTTAAACCCATTTTGCAATTATAAATATAATTAAATCTTAAAATAGGCTAAACTTATAATTATATGTAATTTAACTTAAAAAACCAAATCAGTTTATAAAAATGTGAAAAAACTACCATAAATATATTTTGGTATAAATGTAAGAATAAAATAAATTAATTAAAAAAATAATAATTTAAGGAACACTTATTGGTTTTTTTCTTCTTAAAATAGGGAACTAAGTTGGTTTAAAAATCTTTTAAAAATTTTAATATACTTGGACATGCTTATACATACATACAACCACACACACGCACACAGATATATATATATATATATATATATATATATATATATATATATATATATATATATAGAAAGTATTTTGTACATAAAAAAATATATGGGAAAAATTGGGTATGAACAGCTGCCCCTCTTTACCCATGAATGATGAAAGAGAGTCGGGGTAAAGATTGATGACCAATTTTGACCGAGCGAAGTGGTTTGAAAAGGTTGACCATGCTCTGGTTTCTGAGTTGCCTACATATCCCTGGTCTTACAGGAATCAGGCCGTGTGTAGTTCAGGATCCATCGACAGAGTATACTGATGGAGGTTTATTAAGAATGGACGCAACGTTTAGGTTTGGATAGATGGTTGAAGAATAATGGGGCTGTGGGAACTGGAGCGGGATCGCTCCTGCTGAGACGACTGTTGCTCGCTGGTTCACCTACAAATAAGCAATACAAGCATATATTGTGCCGAAAATTAAATGTGATGCAAGTTCCCATTGGACCATGAATGTTCTCTTCGGATGGTTAGGATGACGTCCTTAATCTATGATGTCCTGGGCCATGAAGCATATAATGAAGGACTTGCAGGCTATGAAATGATGCTCTCAGGCTCTAAGAATGATGCCTCTGAATTATGATGCCTTTGAATAATGATATGCAGGAGATCAAAATGGGTCCTCAGGCCATGGCATAGCGTTCTCGGACTATGAAAATGGTGCCTCCGAACAATGGCGCCTTTGGACAGTTTGGCTATCTTTTAGCCCATGAGATGTAGAGGGTAGCAATCTTTCAGCCAATGCAAGTGTAAATAGAGTGGAAATATTTCAGCAGATGAAATGCAGTAAATGAAGTGGCGGTCTTTCAGCCGATGCAGGATGTAAATGAAGTTGGCCATCTTTCAGCCGATGCAGAAGGTAAATATAGTGGCGACATTTCAGCCGATGCAAGATGAAGTGCCGATATTTCACTCGGGGCAAGATAATGTGGCGATATTTCAGCCATGCAAGATGAAGTGGCGATATTTCAGCCTGTGCAAGATGAAGTGGTGATATTTCAACCATGCAAGATGTAAATATAGGTGGCCATATTTCAGTCGATGCAAGACATAAATAAAGGTAGCGATATTTTAGCCAATGCAAGATTTAAATAAAGTGTGATATTTCAGCCGGTGCAAGATATTAATGAGGCCGTGATATTTCAGCCAATGGAAAAGTAAATGAGGTAGCGATGTTTCAGCCGATGCAGGAGGTAAATAAAAGTGGCAATTTTTCAGCTGATACAATGGGCCGGTGATCTTTCAGCCGATGCAGGAGGTAAATAAAAGTGGCAATTTTTTCAGCCGATGCAATGGGACGACGAACTTTCAGTATTGCAAGATGTAAATACAGGTGGTGATATTTCAGCCATGTAGGTGAAAAAATAAAATGGCGATATTTCGGCCATGCAGATAGAGACAATGCTTAGTCTCACAAGGTAGAATGGTAGCCTTATGCAATGCAGGAAATATAGATGGAGGTTGAGCTTAATCTCGGAAGGCAGAATGATATCCTTATGCAATGCAGGAAATGCTGATGGAGGTAGAGCTTAACCTCGGAAGGAAGAATAGTAGCCTTATGCAATGCAGGAATGCAGGTGGAGGTAGAGCTTATCCACGGAAGGCAGAATAGTAGCCTTATGCAATGCGAGAATTCATGTGGAGGTAGAGCTTAACTTGGGAAGGCAGAATGGTATCCTTATACAAGGGATAAAAGGAGAATGGTGATAAAAAGTTCTTCGTTGACAGGTGGTGGCTGATTATAATATTGCGGCTGCTGGGGATATTGTATGCGGATAGCGATTGTGAGGCGATAATTCCGAGGGTTGTATTCCTGAATAGTATGAGTGTATAAATTTGTGACTTGGGTGCCCGTATCCAAAGAAAAATCATGAGTTTCATAAAGCGGAAAGGTTAGTTCATGTCCTCGCCGGCTCTGCTTGATCTACTTGATTCTGATCTGGTCATGCTGTATGTATCATTGGGGTAGCATTTCTAAACAAAGCAACGGTTGTAACAGACATGCATGATTTTGTAAAAAAATATAGCATAAATACATAATTAAGAATAGCTTTCTTTAGATGAACCAACAACTGCGATGCGGTTCAAGACATTGCAACCTCTCTTGCTCCAGAATTTTGAGGGCCCTCCTACAAGTTCTACCCTAGTTTACTGAGATAGTGCTTCTAACGACTACTTGCGCTGATCATTTGAAATTACTTTGGAATTTTGAGGGCCATCCTCAAAATTCTACCCCAATTTCCAATTGCAGGGAAATAAAATTTTTATTTGAATTTTGACCGAACCTATAAGGCTGCCTACGTATCCCCTCTTAAATGGGAATCAGGTCAGATGTATTTCAAATTACATCATATAGGAAAGCATAAGACTACACATAATATCACTTCACTGCATATGAGTTGATTGGTTTTGGAAATATTTCTCCGTCCATTTCTGTGAGTATAAGGGCTCCTCCTATTAGAGTCCGGCGAACCATATATGGGCCTTGCCAGTTGGGAGAGAACTTCCCTTTGCTTCATCTTGATGTGGAAAAAATCTTCTTTAGTACAAGCTGCCCCGGTGTGAACAGTCTTGGTTTGACTCTCTTGTTAAAAGCTTTGCATATTATGTTCTGATAAAGCTGACCATGGCAAATGACATTCATTCTATTCCCATCTATAAGATCCAGCAGCTCTAACGACTCTTCAACCGCTCTGTATCGTCGAGCTCTGCTTCGTATATGATTCTCAAGGAAGGAATTTCTACCTCGATGGGAATGACCGCTTCTGTACCGTACACCAGCATGTAGGGAGTTGGCCTGGTTGATGTGCGGGCTGTGGTGCGGTACCCCAATAGAGCAAATTATAACTTCTCATGTCACTGCTTACGTTTCCCTATCATTTTTCTCAGTATATTCTTGATATTCTTATTGGCGAGTTCTTTGGCCCTATTCATCTGAGGTCTGTAGGCTATAGAATTCTTGTGTTTGATCTTGAAGGTTTCACACATGGCTTTCATCAAATCGTTGTTGAGGTTGGAGCCATTATCAGTAATGATTGACTTTGGAATTCCGAATCGACAAACGATACGGTCGCGGAAAAAGTCTTTCATGACTTTCGTGGTCATTGCTCTGTAAGATGCTGATCAACCCATTTGGTAAAATAGTCTATTGCTACTAAGATAAACCTGTGCCCATTTGATGCGGCAGGTTTTTTTGGTACGATAACCCATCCCCCATGTGGAAAACGGCTATGGAGAACTTGTTGCATTAAGCTCATGTGAAGGTACCTTTTCATGTCGGCATGTATATGACAACAGTGGAATCTTCGAACGTACTGGACGCAGTTCGTTTCCATAGTCATCAAAAAGTAACCAGAACACAGAGTATCTTCCTGGCTAAGACAAAACCAATCATATGCGGACCGCACGTCCCAGCATGAATTTCCTCTAGCATTTTGGACGCTTCCCTCACATTGACACACCTTAGTAATCCCAAATCTGGAGTCCTCCTATACAAGATTCCTCTGCTATGAAAGAAATTGTTAGACAGTCTCCGAAGTGTGCGCTTCTGAGTAGTATTTCTGAGCTCGGGATATTCTCCTTTTGCCAAATATTCATTGATATCATGAAACAACAATTTTCTGTGTGCTTCTTCCTCGACATGAGCACAGTAATCTGGCTGACCATAGATTTTCACGGGAATAGGATTAATGAAATTCTTATCCGGATGTTGTATCATAGAGGCCAGGGTAGCCAATGCATCGACGAACTCATTCTGGACTCTGGGAACATGTTGGAATTTCGTCTTTTTAAACCTCTTTATCAACTCCTGTACTTGATATAGGTATGGAAGTATCTTGGAGTTCTTGGTTGACCATCCTTCTCGAACCTGATGTACAAGTATGTCTAAATCTCCAATCATTAGCACCTCTTGAATGTTCATGTCTATGGCCATCTTGAGCCCCAAGATGCAGTCTTTGTAATCGGCCATATTGTTAGTGCAAGGAACCTGAGCTTGGAAGATACTGGGTAATGCTGACCGGTTTCTGACACTAGGACTGCTTCTATGCCAACTCCTTTGAAATTCGCTGCTCCATCGAAAAACATCCTCCAATCATCATAGGATTCTGCAATGTCTTCTCCTATGAAGGATACCTCTTTATGAGGAAAATACATTATCAGGGGTTCGTATTCTCCGTCCATAGGATTTTTTGCAAGGTGATCTGCTAGTGCTTGTCCCTTGGCTGCCTTATATGTCATATAGACAATGTCAAATTCACTATACAGGATTTGCCATTTGGCTAGCTTGCCAGTGGGCATGGGATTCTGGAAGTTGTACATCAAAGGATCCATACTTGATATGAGATATGTAGTATAAGCACAAAAAATAGTGCCTCAGCTTCTGAGCTACCCAAGTCAGAGTACAACAGGTGCGTTCCAACAGAGAATAAAGGGCCTCGTATGAATTGAACTTCTTACTGAGATAATAGATGGCATGCTTCTTTCTCCCTATTTCACCATGCTGCCCCAAGACACAACCAAATGCTCCATCCGATACTGCAAGGTAGAGCAACAGAGGTCTGCCCGGCTCGAGCGGGACCAAAACTGGTGGCATGGACATGTACTCTTTGATTCTGTCGAAGGTTTTCTGACATTCATCAGTCCATTTGGTAGCGGCATCCTTCTTCAACATCTGAAAGATCGGCTCACAGATGATTGTTGATTGTGCTATGAATCGGCTGATGTAGTTAAATCTCCTAAAGAAACTCATTACTTCTTTCTTATTCTTTGGCGGTGGCAATTATCGAATAGCTTTTACCTTTGATGGATCCAGTTCTATCCCTCGGTTACTTGCAATGAACCTAAGCAATTTTCTGGCAGGAACCCCAAATGCACATTTAGCGAGATTTAGTTTCAGATTGTACCTTCTCAGCCTGTTGAAGAACCTCCTCAAATCTTCCATTTGATAGGTGTCGTTCTTTGATTAATGATGACATCTTTTACATACACCTCGATCTTCTTATGTATCATATAATAGAAAATGATAGTCATGGCCCTTATGTAGGTAGCCCCGGCATTCTTTAGTCCGAATGGCATCATTTTGTAACAATTCATTCCCCATGACGTAATGAAAGCCGTTTCCTCAGCATCTTCTTCATCAATCCGTATCTGATGGTACCAAGCGAAACAATCAATAAATGACTGTAGTTCATGCTTGGCGCAGTTGTCAATCGGGATGTGTATATCTTGGCAAAGGGAAGTCGTCTTTTGGACTGGCCCGGTTAAGATCCTGGTAGTCGACACAAACTATAACCTTCCCATCCTTCTTCGGTACTAGTACAATGTTGGCTAACCACGTCGGGTATTCTAGTACCCTGAGAACCATAGATTTTACTTGCTTAGTGACTTTCTCCTTGACTTTCAAACTCATGTCAGGTTTGAATTTTCCGAGCTTCTGCTTTACCGGTGGACATGTCGGTCGGTTAGCAGTTTGTGTGCCACAATAGATATACTCAAACGAGTCATGTCATCGTATGACCAGGAGAATATGTCCTCATATTCCTTTAGAAATTTTGTTTACTCTTCCATTTCTGATAGTGACAGATGAACACTGATTCGAGTTTATTTGACATTTTATGCATCGACCAAGTTTACAACCTCAGTCTCATCTAAATTGGACTAAGGTCGATTCTTAAAATTCTCAACTTCTTTAACAATCTCATCCGCTATATCATCTTCCTCTGAATCTATGTCCATGTGTTGTATTGTCTCATTGCATTTCATAGCCGTTGGTTCATCAAGATAAGTAATAGTAATACTATAAATAAAGTAAATGAGAGAAAGTAATAAGAGTAAGATTTATTAAAAAATTAAGTGCTTTTGATAAATTACATAAATGTTTTGAACATTGGAGCTCTTTCTTGCAAAAACAAAAATGTGAAAGGATAGTAAACTAGAAAAATAAAATAGTGCATGGTGCTTGTTTAGCTTTGCTACCCTGAGGCATGCCGGGCTCTGGTGGTTCTGACGGTCCAGTTGTTGAGGCGTGTTCCCCCTCCTCCTCAAAAATGACATAGCAGTCCATATCATTGTCTTCCAGGAGCAAATTCCTCATTTCTGTTAAGGCTTCTTAATCTTCTGACCCGTAGATAACTTCGGCCGGTTGGAAGGTCTGCTGCAAATAGGGTATTGGCTTCTCCAATGGGTAGTAAGGACCGCGCCATGGTGGCGACCGGTGGTTGAATTCATCCCAGGTGTACTCATACCCCAATCTGAAGGTGGTGGCGTGTTTCTTGAGCTTGATGGGCTTAACGATTCCTTGCAGATTCCTGACAAGTCACTTGCCAGGTTCATACCCGCTCCAGTTAATATGATTTCAATTTGTTTATCCCACCATTTATCCATATTGACAGTGTTGACTCGCTCGATGTGGTGGTAGGTTTCCCCGCCTATCCTTCTTCTTCTTCCAAATCGCAGGGATGGTTTGGTGACTGTATATGGGATTGCTACCGTTGCAATGAATGATTACCTCCTAGTGATTTCGTTCAAACTTCACAACTTGATGTAAGGTTGATGCTAAAGCCCCAACGACATGAATCCAAGGCCATCCGAAAAACAAGTTGTTAGATGTAGGTACGTCTATTACTTGAAAATTAACATCAAACCAAGTGGGCCCATTTTGTAGACACAGGCTAATTTCCCCAATGATAGACCTGTGAGACCCATCGAAATCCTTAACGTTGATGGCCCCGTCTTTGATTTTGTGGAGCTCTTTCCCTAATGTCCTGAGTGGCACAGGCGAACAAATGTTGAGACAGGACCCCCCATCTACCAAGATCCAGGTGATAAAATAATCCTCATACTGCACGGTGATGTGCAACACCTTGTTATGACTCAAACCTTCTGGTTGCAACTCATCTTCGTGGAAAGTGATATTGTGACTGCCCAATACCTTCCCCAACATGTTTCCCATTTCCCTTCCAATGATGTTGCTTGGTGCAAATTCCTCATTCAGTACTCTTAACAAGGCATTCTTTTGTGCACAGAACTTTGTAGCAAAGCAAGGATAGAAATCTGCACCAATGTTTTGTTCAGTTGATCAATGACTGAGTATTCCTTTGCTTGTGTCTTTCTCCAAAGATCATTGAACCTAGTTTCGTTGATGATTCGTCGACCAAAGGCCTGCTTACTTGACACAACCAAGTGTTCCGAAGTATAAACCCTGTCGGTCCTTGTCATACCTAGTGCCGCAATTTCTTCTCCGAACTTGGCTTTCTCTTCTCTTTTCTTTAGGTAGTTTTGGTATTTGATTAGGGACTTTGTTCTCTGTGCAACAATCACGGTGCTCATGTCCATGTTCTTGGACGTGCCACGAGACGATAGAGCCTCGTTGGTAGCCTGTAAAGCTTCAAAGATTGTGACTATACCACTTTTGATACCTTTCTCGATCCGCTCCCCTAGCTTGATGATTTGGGAAATTTTTTGGCTTTCAATCAGCATAAACCTTTCATAGATTTGTGGGCCTTGAGCTCGGATGAAAAACCTGTTCATTTGTTCTTCTTCTAAAGCATGTCAGACCTTAGTAGCTTTTGATCTACAACGAGTAGCATACTCGCGGAATGTTTCCGTAGGTTTCTTCTTTAGGTTCTGGATGTAGAACACATCTGGTGCATTTTATGTGTTGAATATGAACCTCTTAATGAAATTAGATGCCATACTTACCCAATTCGACTACTTCTTCGGGTCCTGGCTGATGTACCAAGACAGAGCATCTCCCATTAGACTTCTCGAGCTTCATGCGAATCTTCTCGTCCTTCCCTACTCTGACCAGTTTGTCATAGTATGTTCTTAGATGAACTATCGGATCCCCTATTCCATCAAACATCTCGAACTTAGGAGGTTTGTACGCCTAGGGTAGTTCGACATCGGGTTGAATGCAAAGGATTCGTAATTTAGCCCTTCAGTCCCTTTAGTTCCCTCGATGCCCTGAATTCTGCTAGTCAGCTTCTTGAGTTTTTCTGCTAGATTCCTCATAAGCGAGTCTTAATCCTTAGACTCGGGTGTGTTTGAAATAGGTTGAGCAGGACGCCGTATAGTTTCAACATAGATTGGGGTGGTGTGGTGAGGGAGACAATTTACATTTTTGGAGTTCATAGGTTTCAGGATGAGTAGTGGAGTATTGTTATATGTGTGGCAAGTGTTGCACTGGTGGTGAGGAGCAGAGTGGTTTTGTGATTTTGGAATGTTTTGTGGAGGTGTGGGGTTTTAAAAATTTGGGAAACTGACGTCTGGGGTTGTGAGGGAAAATGATAAGCTTGCCAAGTTTCGAACTTGGTCTAGTTCTTCTTGACTTTTCAACAACTTATGCTCGAGATGAGAGTCACTTTCCTTGGAAACTTGAATACTCTGAGTAACCTCTACCCGTTCAACTGAATTCTCCTTCCTGATGTTGCTTAAATCTTTCATTTTTCCTCTGTTCCTGTTTTTGATAGGACTAGGATGAGGAGTAGGTGGAGGGCCCTTGGATCTTGTGGAATATGATAACAATGCCAGAGTGCACGAGCTAACCTTTGGGAAGGGGAATAAACAAAGTAAAATCAAAACAAGGTAAAAAGTTAGTTAGGGTTATAAGAGAAGATGTTGTGATATTTAAACACATAGTGCAGGAATGTAAGTCATGTCCTAATTTGGGGGGCCACGTTGTGCCCGAGGTAAGCCTAGCGACAAATTGATTTGGAGTTATAATGCTAAATGCCTCATTCTTTTGATAAAAATAAGACGAATCTCAACACGAAACTAAATAACAGGAAATAAAAATTTATTAGCGTCCATTGGCCTAATTACATTCATAACCGAAAAGGTAAATTCCAATATATTTTCTCCCAGATGGACCTTTCCCTAACTCGACATCTTTGGCTCTATCGAACAGCTGTACTGGCTCGCGAAGTCCAAGTAGCAAGTAGGTTCTGGCTAGGTGCCCGTCTTCATTTCCCTCGACATCTTGGCAGTCCTTGATCCTTCTGGCGAATTTCCTTTCCAGCTTTACTAAACCCGCTCTAAGTACCCTAGTCGTTTGTTGGCGTTGAAAACCATGTCTTTCTATTCTTCAATCAGCTTTTGGTTGGCTTCTCGAATTTCACCGGTGCTCATTTTCATATTCCCGAATCCTCTTACGCATTTGGTGGTACTTAACCTGTGCTTCGGCCTTTTCGTCGATGATCATATGACCTCGAGTAAACCCGGGTTGACCTAAAAGAATATGATCATCCTCCATCCAACTTGGATAGTATGGAGTATAACCAGCATAGTATCTGCCTGGCTCAATAGTGTCCCTTCCCATGATGATTTTGCAGTGCCACATGTGTTGAGCTTAGCATTTGTGGGGGCTGTCGTTATCTTGAAATTCTGCCAGGAAGTGACTCATCTTGTTAACCCTTGGTATAACCTACTTCCTACTAGCCTGTCTCATAACTCGAAGAGGGACATAAGGGTAAGTTCCCCTCAAACTGATAAGAATTAGAAATGGTGCATCCCGAGATCGAGCAATGATTCTTCAGTAGGGAACCATTCGAACATCCATTATACTTGGTTGTCTTTCAGATTTTCAAACAGTTCTACCCATCCTCTGGCATCCTCCGGTTGAGCAAACATATTGGGCATATAGTTCATTCGACTTGGCTGATGGAAGGCAATATGATTGTCCCATTTTCTATGCTGGATCTCTTGTCGATATTCACCCTCTGGAGGTGCTCCATGAGCCAGAGTTGGAGTAACAAATTGCAACCCTCGAAGTTCTTGGCTCCCCGTTGACACTTTTCTAGGGCTAGATACATCTCGGCAATAATCATAGACACTATGCTAAATGGCTGCCTGCCAGTTCCTTCCCTTAAAGTCCTGGTGACCATAGCTAGTACGGTATGGATCCTTGCCTTCTTCATAGGAATTACTATCATCCCCAAGAAGCAGGACATGAAGACAAATACCTTCCGATGAATATGCCCCAATGATATAAGGGCGAATTCATCAGGATAAGAAAAGTAACATTATCTATGACCGTACCTTTCGCACAAATATTCAAAGGGAATGTACGACTCCTTCAGGCAAGTAAAATCTGCATTCTTCTTTAAACCCATCTCGACCTTTGTGGTTCTCTGGCATTAGCAGACCCAGAGTTTGCCACAGTATACCAACCAGCCCTCTTATTTCCTCTAATAGGGGGGTCATCTCAATCTCCCCGAAGCGAAACACAGACTTATCGCAATCCCAGAAAAAAAGCAGCTTCAATAATTTTATTGTTGGGTTGGATTTCCAGAAGGGATGGTAGATTCCTCAAGTATTTTCGGACAAGGGTGTGATCATTCGAATGAAGATCTTCCCACAAATTTAGTAAGTTCGAGTGGATGTTGGTGACCATGCCGAATCTGGGTATTTCGTGCCTCATCTCTGCAAAACAAAAGTGTTAGGCCTTTACCCCCACTAGACTCGACTATTTAAATATCAATAATTAGCATGAGCAGCATTTAGTTCTCCAAATAAATGCACAGAATGTGGAGTGTCCTTTTGGGTTCCAAGGAAACCCAGTGGACTTTGGACAAGGACATCTTAAAGAGTTATTATGCGGACAACATCACTGACTCAGCTAGGTTTTGATAATGATGCATGCACAATTAAACTAAGTAGGGTTTCTATAGGATATTAGACTGGCACCCTTGAGCGGACAACTCAAGAGGGAAATCCCGAAACCGTTGACTACACCATTGATCGACTAGTTTTACCACAAATATGCCTTTGTCGGATTTTGAGGGTGATAATATCGGAAGGTGCAACCACTCATTATAAGCGTTGCTATGGTATTTTATTTTGCACGAGTGGAAGATGATGTTGGATATGCAGTCACAATAATTAAACATGTTATCATGTATTTGCATGTTCATAAGTAATAATTACAATAAGTGCTCATGATTTAACAATATTAAAGGAAAACAGTAAAAGAAAGCGTTAAAGGACAGATACAAAGAGCCAAGTCAGTTTTCGAGGTAAGAGAGAAAAATAAACACTTAAAGACATTAAAGACATTTAAGGAAGCATAAAATCACAAATAGCATGAAATTGTAAAAGCCTTAAAAAATTTCCCTAGAAGAGTTGCCATGCTATCGATGCCCCATTTTTGGGCAAAATCGGGTTTACGATATATGGGCGGACAACTCTTTCCCTTTTGGGAATTAGATTTAAATTGAAGAGTCACCACCTAATGATTAAGTGCATTAGGATACTAAGAGGGTTTTGATTTAGAGACCAGAGATTTGGGTAAGGGCTAGAAATTATATTGAGGGGAAGGTGTTAGACATCCCTCAAGATCCACTAGTGTGGTTCCCGGCCATGCTATAATTGTGACTTTAAGTGCGAATAATAAGTAAACAAGCAAGAATTACAAATACAGGATAGTTTTCACATAATGGTTGCAAGCAAAGAAGTTAAAGAAATAAAAGTTTGGGAAGAAAGTATTTTTGAAGTTCTAAAAATAAATAAGTAAAGAGAAAGGGTTTTCACATAATTGTTGCAAGTAATTCAAGCAATAGAAGTTAAAGAAGCTTAAAGTTGAGCAATTGTTTCGAATTCTGAAAATAAACAAAGTAAAGGGGAGGGGGGGGTCATAGGTATATGAATAATATGGATCACGTAAATGGAATACCAGGTAATCACTCCTCGAAATAGGGGGTACACATGGTATTAGCGCACTGCTCATCATATCCATATCTACTCTTTCCCACCCATTAAGGTATTAAAACGTGGAATGGTCTTGTTTACCTATTGCATGCAATTTCCTATCCTGATCCTATAAATCCCGGAGGTATTTGGGATTACTAGTCCTAAATGGAAGAGGCGTTGGCTTATTTGTGGTTTCAAAAGATTAAAATATTAAGGCGACAAACAAAATATATATAGCAAGTTTTTGGGGGAAGAGCATATAAACAGATAATAAGGCTCAGACAAACCTTCTTTAAAATTAGAGAAGGCACATTGTTTAGCATGTCTTACACGTACTGTTTGAGGTCTAACTAATAATTTTAAGAGTTGAAGAAGGCTGATCTACTATATAATCCAGATAGGAAGCCAGAGTCACGCCTGCCTGCTGGTTGCAGTTAATAAAGTAAAAAAAGTGATTCAATTTATATGTTACCATAAGTCTTGCCTAAATGATTGACGAAAACCTATAGGCATGATATCTTCAGATTTCGGGAATAAGAGTATGGACTGATTACATGTTGATTTAAGAAAAGGTTGATAGTTTTAACAAAAAGAGTACAAGTTCTGCAATTGATAATGCATTAATACTGATAGTTAGACTTACAAACGAGTGAGACGATTCAGATTTGATTAGAACCCTTATAGGCATCCTTTCTATGTGTTTGTTAACTTTACACACTGTTATAGACATAGAGAAACGCAAAAATCCTACAACATGCTATATAGGCGTTGCATTATTATTTATTACGGACGAGATATCTGATTGCATGGTTAGTTAAGCCTATAGACACATTTACCTAATGAGAGATGAGTATGAAAGAATCTGAAAGGTCCGATAGGCATATTATCTAAATGGGAATGTAGAAATTCTCATAGATATGATATCTATATGTGAGTGCATAAATTCAGAACGAAATTCCTATAGGCAGGATATCTATATGAATGAAGAATTCATGCAATTCCTATAGGCGAGTTATCTATATGATATGCTGAAATCAGAAATTCATATAGGCAAGTTATCTACATGATATGTTGAAATTAGAAATTCCTATAGGCAAGTTGTCTACCCTTTGCATATAGATATTCCCTCCACTTTTCACGAGTCATCCCCATTAGTTATACAAAGTTATTACATTCCAAAGAAAAATAAAGTAAAGAAATACATCACAACTTTGAAAGTTACAACCCAGGCAAGCCTGATTCAGACTTCTTGTCTGATTTATGAAGCAAACCAACTCCAAAGATCAATGTTTCAAAGCCTTTCTCTCATTTGCATGTGTGAGCATGCGATTTTTCCCTATATGAATTATTCCCAAAAATTAAAAAAAAATAATTTCTTTCATTATTTTACAATTTTGTGGATTTTTGTGACATTTTATGTTAATTGTTTGTATTTTGTTTGTGCATGTTAATTAACGAAAAATAAAAAAAATTTATACTGACATTTGCATTTAGGGCTTAATTTCACATTTTAGGGTTAATTAGTAATTAAATTACTTTACAAAGAAGAAAATAACAAAAATAGTTCATTTTGCATTTTTAACAATTTCTTTTTTGATTTTTTCATGAGTTCCATTTTTAAGTTAGGACTTAATCAATTTAGGGAAATAGTAAGCTTAATTTTTGGTTTAAATCAGGTTTTAATTTGGTATATAAGAAAATTAATTTAGTAATTAAAATAATTAAAAATAAAAAGAAAGGAAGAAGTTGAAAAATCTGGTCTTGCGTAACAGACCCGTTTTTGGGCAATTTTTATATCCCAGTCCATATTAAAGCCTAAACCCACTTCAAAATCATCACAGGTCCATAGCCACCCGGTCCACCCCTTGTATATTCAAAACATCGTTTTGAGGATCCAATCAGGGCCATTGATCTAATTTGATTAAACGGTCAAAGAGCTAGGGTAAAAGAAGTATATAACTAACTCAAACACACCCCACCCCCTAAAAACCTAGTACCTTGTCCCTTAACACACCATCGCCGTCCGCCGCCGGCTGGAAATCGCCTCCGCCGTCGGCGATGCTCTGATTGCCTCAAGAGATACACCCCTGAACCTCCTCTTCCCCTCATCACAAATCCAACCATATTTTCCTTCAACTCCCATCCCAACTCCTCGAATATGCGAAGACAGTGTCGCCGTCTCAGCCGTGTCCGGCGGCAGTCACCCAAACCAGTCCCAATATTACACCATAGCATCCCCTCACTCTCCTCTTTCTAAATCCCCAAACCCTTTCTATCGAACCCCCCTCAAAATTATCGAAGATTCCGACCAAAAACCTTAATTCACCCAAACCTCGTCAAACTTACACCCTACAAACCCCAAACCAGAACATCCCAAATCCAAGTGGAGCTCTATGAATTTCGGATCTAGGGCTCGAAGAATCTGCGCCTCTTTTGGTTGATGTTATTGATGGCCTAATAAGAATTAACGAAAGAACATGTTAAAAATTAGTCAAATTAGAGCTCGAAATCAGTGAGTTTTCTTAAAATTCCTTCCTCTTTTCCTACTTGTAATTTCTTCTTTTATGCTTCAGCCTTCCCAATTCTTTTGGTTTACTTTTGTTCGTCTCAGAACTTCCTTTTACTTGTAGATTTGATTTAGGGTTGATTGATTATGTTATGTTATTTGATTTGATTGCAATCATAGGATTCCTGTTGGTACTTAGTCTAATTTGTTTAGTTGAATTAATATTTTGTTGTTATTTGATTACCATATTGTCTCATGATGATTTTGTTTGCTTCTTAATTTTGGAAAATAAAACAAGTAGTGTAGTCTCATTTCTACTTTGATTCTTTGTTAGTTTATTATCATGTTAATCTACTATCATTTTTAGCTTGGTTAATTCGAATTCGTTTCCAAGTACTAATCGTTTTGAATTTGGTTATGGTTAATCATTCCCTTTTCTCTTTTTAACTAATCATAGTTAAGTTCTGACCAAACTGGAAGGGATTGGAGTCATAATTGGTTAGATTAGGTAATTTAGGAAAGGGATAAGGGCAGTATAGGTAGTCTATAAAAGAATCTTTTCATAACTGAATTGGAAACCCCTAGAATGTTCTAGATGGGGTGTCAATTACAGATTCATGAACCTAAGAGTGGTAACTTAGGCAACAAGTAAATAGAAAATGGACAATTAAGCTAAAAAAAGGGACTAAGGTGCAAAATAAAGCTGGAAAAGGCTACCCTAAGTGTTTGCCTATAAAGGTATCACTTCTTGCCTAGGGAAAAAAGTTTTGAGAGAGGCAAAATAAAGGTCCAAAAATACACAAAAGAAGTTTGCATGAAGTTTCACAATCTAAAAATTTGAATTTCAAATTCTAAAACCAAAAAATAAAAAGAGCTATTCCATAAAAGTTCTCTTAGAGTTAATTCATATTCTAGGTACTGATCCGAGATTCCAGCTTAGATGAATATGAAAATGACTTGAAATCCCTTGTGACTGGCTGCTGATGTTTCAGAAGTTCTTCTGGGTGTAGTTTCGAGTATATTTGGGTCAATCAAGTCTATTCTGTTTGTTTTTTTGTGCTACTTATCTTCTAGTCCATCCTGGGTTGCTGTGATGCAATTTTTGGTGTCTGGTTGATCCTATTGTTGCTGTTTGCTATTTGTTTCCAATTGATGATTGCTTGCTTCCTACTGTTGACTCCTTCTCCTTTTATTTTGCCTCATATTCTAGGTACATACCTTGAATTTGACTCCATGTAACTCTTAATTTTTGGGGAATTAAATGGAATGCTATGTATGTTAGATAATACGCTTAGCGCTATAGGGGGGGTGAATAGCGTTATAATAAAATTTAGCGTAAACTTGCAGAAATTAAAATTTGCAGGAAATAAATATGTGCGTTAAATAAACAAAAGGAAAGAACGCACCGATGTATTCTGGTTCACCACAACACGTGGCTAGTCCAGTCCCCGAGAGACTCTCTTGAGATTTTCCACTAACTTGTCAAGCTTACGGGTGCTCAACAAACCTTTACAACTTGAGGACACAAGCCTCAACACATTTGCTCGGAGATACAACACTCCAAGACTTCAATCAAGGAAACACAAGTTCCTTACAACAAGAGAATCACAATTCTCTTACAAGTGTACAAAACACTAAACACTCAAACAAACACTCCTTAATGAGTAGATATGAGTAAAAGAAGTAAGCTCAAGATCACAACAACTATGGACAAGACTTTAGCTCTCAAAAGCTTTATGAAATGAATATAAAATGATAAACAATAGTATGCAAGCTTATAGCAATAGAATGATCAGTTTGTGTGTCGTTGTATTTAAAACACTGAAATGAAGCTGTATTTATAGTTGAAAAACTTGGCATTACCGTTGCCTAATTGCCAATGAAGAGTTGCTGATTTTACTCTGTGACAATCGATTGTTAGGAAGCCACAATCGATTGTTTGCCAATCGTACCAAAAATGAATCCCAGATTTTACGCTTAACAATCGATTGTCCAAGATCAACAATCGATTATTGGAAACGTTCAAAAAATCATTTCCAAATTTTACGTAAAACAATCGATTATACCAAATCAATAATCGATTATTTAGCAACGTTCAAAAAATCCTTTCCAGATTTTAATTTCAACAATCGATTGTACAAAATCAACAATCGATTACCTGACGGTATTTGAAAACTTTACGACAACGGTCAGCTTCACAATCGATTGTGCAATGTTAACAATCGATTATTTATTAGATTTTGAAAATCATTTTAGACACTGCCTCGTGACAATCGATTGTTATATACTCACAATCGATTATTTAATAACTTTGAAAAAGTCTGGAAGACACTGCCTCAACACAATCGATTGTCATATGTTCACAATCGATTATTTTGTGACTTTTAAAAATCTGATAGACACTGTCTCTTCACAATCGATTGTCATTAGCTTCACAATCGATTATTCTGAGTTTTGAAAAACTTTGATGTACACTGCCTCATCACAATCGATTGTCATAAGGTTCACAATCGATTGTCATGCAGGTTTGAAAAACCTGATGCTCACTGCGTTAGCACAATCGATTGTCATTTGTTCACAATCGATTGTCATGCAGTCCTGGCTTAACATAATCGATTATCATAAGTACATAATCGATTATCTTAGTCCAGTTTTTAGAGGCATGTTTAAGAATCATTTTGACTAATGAAAATATGCATGATTTAAAAATCATTTAGCATTAAATTAAATATGCATGATTTTGTAAAAGTAATTTTACGAGAGAAGCCATGTCATGAGTCAAGTTGTCGGATCAAGATCACAATTAAGAACGACTCATTTAAACTATAAAACTTTATCTTGTGCTTGAATCTCGTTATCTACCAATTGTGCGCTGGTACTTGAACTTCGTCATATATCAATTTGCGCTTGTTTGTCATTCATCAAAACCTACACATAAGAACACACGTTTTAGTATAAAGTCTTGAGAACGTGTTTCCAACAATTTCCCCCTTTTTGATAATGGCAAACTTTAAGCGGGATATGCAACTTAAACAATTTATAATGACGATTCAAGACAAGTAAAGATATGCAATAAGTATGCGATTAGTTCCCCCTCAATATATGAATTCCCCCTCAGTTTAAGCTTATTAATATTGAGAGTGCATACCCGTTATCTTCCCCCTTTTGCCATTAGCAAAAATAATATAAGAAGATGCCAAAGATGTAAATAAAACTTGTTTATTTATTGAAAGAAAACGTGATTACTTAAAGAGAGTACAATAACTCAAGTAATAGCAGAACAATCGATTATTGATACGAGATAATCGATTATTAGACGACAGAAACAGATTTTTCTGAAGAAGACTCGATTCTTGCGTGTCATGCTTTATAATTCCCCCTACCTTTAGGGCGATACCTGTAAAAATTCGTTAGACGTCTCCGACGCTCAAGTAGAAATCATGTAAGAAAAAAAGATGCAATGCATGACTTAGATCAACGTGGAGTCAAGAATCCCGAGTTCACTACGAATTCGGAAGAAGGACTCATTCTCTAAGGGCTTAGTAAAGATGTCGGCCAATTTGGTTTCAACAAATTCGAATTTGACATCGCCCTTGAGAACGTGATCTCTTATAAAATGATGTCTAATTTCAATGTATTTTCTTCGCGAATGAAGAACGGGGTTCTTCGTCAAGCATATGGCACTAGTATTATCACATCTAAGAGGGATATGATCAAGACTTAGGCCATAGTCCAAGAGTTGTTGTTTCATCCATAGGATTTGAGCGCAACAACTCCCCGCGGCTACATATTCAGCCTCGGTTGTGGACAACGCAACACTTACTTGTTTCTTGCTAAACCAAGAAACGAGAGAGCTACCGAGCAAATGGCAAGTGCTACTAGTGCTCTTGCGGTCCAATTTGCATCCAGCAAAATCGGAGTCGGAATAGCCAACGATTTGGCATGAAGAACCTTTGGGGTACCATAGACCCACATTTGTAGTACCAACAAGGTACTTCAAAATCCGTTTTACCGCAGTAAGGTGAGACTCCTTCGGACACGATTGATAACGGGCGCATAAGCACACGCTAAACATGATGTCCGGACGACTGGCAGAAAGATAGAGAAGAGAGCCAATCATACCTTGATACTTCTTAGTGTCGACTTCCTTACCTTTCTCATCTTTGTCTAGATGATCGGATGTGCCCATGGGAGTCGCCATTGCTTTTGCATTGTTCATTTCAAATCGTTTCAGCAATTCTTTGCAATATTTGGCTTGGCAAATGAACGTACCTTGTTTCATTTGCTTTACTTGTAATCCCAAAAAGAATGTTAACTCACCCATCATAGACATCTCAAATTCGCTTGTCATTAAATCGGAAAATTCCTTGCATAAGACATTGTTAGTAGCACCAAATATGATATCATCCACATATATTTGAACTAATAAAATATCATTGTTTTTATGCTTAACAAAAAGGGTGGTGTCAACTTTCCCCCTAATGAAATCATTTTCCAATAGAAATTTACTCAGTCTTTCATACCAAGCTCGGGGAGCTTGTTTTAAACCATAGAGAGCCTTTTTGAGTTTGAAAACATGATCGGGAGATTTAAAATCTTCAAAACCGGGGGGTTGTTCAACATAAACTTCTTCTTGTATAACACCATTTAGAAAAGCACTTTTCGCATCCATTTGATATAAATTGAAATTCATAGAAGAGGCAAAAGCGAGCAATAGACGAATAGCTTCTAATCTAGCTACGGGAGCATATGTTTCTTCATAGTCAATACCCTCTTCTTGATTATAGCCTTTTGCTACAAGCCTAGCTTTGTTTCTAGTGATTACACAATTTTCATCTAGTTTGTTTCGAAAAACCCATTTCGTACCAAATATGGTATGATTTTCGGGTCTTGGCACCAAATCCCAAACGTCATTCTGTTTGAATTGGTTAAGCTCCTCTTGCATTGCCAAGGTCCAAAATTCGTCCCCAATTGCTTCGGAGATGGTTGTTGGTTCAATTTGAGACACAAAAGCAGTATGTCCTAAAGTGTTCTTAAGGGAGTTTCGGGTACTTACCTTTTCTCCAATGTCGCCAATTACCTATTCGAGAAGGTGATCTTTGATTGTTCTCCACTCGTTAGGCATTTTCGTTTCATTCTCCAATTGTGGCGCTTCCTCCGTTGGTTGTTTCAATATTTCGTCTTGATTTTCTTTAGGCGTTTCCTCTTGTATTTTGTCTTTCAAGCTATCTAAAATACCTGCAAGATCAAAACCGGAATCCTTTCTCACCAAGCGAGCATTATTTTCGGCAAATACAACATGAGGGGATTCCTCCACAGTTTCGGTTCTTTTATTAAAAACCCTATATGCTTTGCTACGTGAGGAATAACCAATGAAAATTCCCTCATCGGACTTAGCATCAAATTTTCCCAATTGATCTTTGCCATTGTTATGAATAAAACATTTACAACCGAATACTCTAAAATGGGAGATATTTGGTTTCCTTCCCCTATAGAGTTCATAGGGAGTTTTCATGAGTATAGGTCTTATGACTACTCTATTTAAGACGTAGCATGCGGTACTCACGGCATCCGCCCAAAAATGTTTGGGAATCTTGGCCTCTTCGAGCATGGTTCTAGCCATCTCTTCGAGACACCTATTTTTCCTTTCCACCACCCCATTCTGTTGTGGTGTACGTGGAGCGGAATATGTATGCTCGATACTGAGTTCGTCACAAAAGTCCGCAAAGAGATTGTGATCAAACTCTCCCCCATGATCACTTCTAATTGAAGTGACGGTTGTTTCCTTCTCGTTTTGAACACGCTTAAGAAAATATTTAAAATTCTGAAAAGCATCACTTTTATTGGCAAGAAATAAAGTCCAAGTAAATCTAGAATAATCATCAACAATCACAAAAGCATAACGATTTCTTCCTAGACTTTCAATGCGAGATGGTCCAAATAAATCCATGTGAAGATTTTGCAATGGTCTAGAAGTTGAAACAATATTTTTGGATTTGAAAGATGCTTTTGTTTGCTTCCCTTTTTGACAAGAATCACAAATAGAGTCATTTTCAAATTTCAAATAGGGAAGGCCAATAACTAAGTTTTGAGAAATCAATTTGTTCAAATGATGCATGTTGATATGTGCTACTCTACGATGCCATAACCAAGTATCATCCTCTTTACTCATAAGACAATCAACATATTCGGGTGAGGGATTTTCAAGATCAACCATGTAAATATTATCCACTCTAAAACCACGATGGATAATTTTAAAATCACTACGTCTAAACACTAAGCATTCATCCGAATCAAATAAGGCAAGATTTCCCTTGTCACATAATTGACTTATGCTCAAGAGATTATGCTTTAAACCTTTAACAAGTAATATATGCTTAATAGAGGAATTTTCATCCTTACCGACCGATCCGATGCCAATTATCTTTCCTTTATTGTTATCCCCAAAAATCACACTTCCTACTTCTTTGTGTTCTAGTTGACGGAATTTGGATTCGTCTCCCGTCATATGTTTGGAGCATCCACTATCAAGGTACCATAGTACACTTGATCCCTTCAAACATACCTACAAAATAAGTTAATGCGTTTTAGGTACCCATGCCATTTTGGGTCCTTGAGGGTTAGGCATATTATAATGATGCGATTGAGTGATATGTCTATGTCGTGTAAAGCATGCAGGGGCAATATGACCAATGCGTCTACAATAATGACATGTCACGTTGGGGTTATGCATCCTTCTAGGTTCATAGTAACTTGATGGATGAAAATGAATTACTCTATTTTCATTATGACTTGCATATTTCATGAGAACCATTTCTCCTACTATTAGTTCTAAAATGAGCAGCGTTTCTAGAGTAATGGTCATGTCTAGATGTTCTAAGAGGTTCAAAACTCCTTCTAGTGTTTGGCCTAAAATATGCATCATTTCTAGGGTAGTCATTTCTAGGTGGTAAGTCATTTCTAGGTCTTCTAAAATGTTCAACACTTGGTCTAGCATGCATATTTGTTCTAGGATTGCTATTTCTACGATAAGCATTTGTTTTATTAATCCTAGGTTGAGCCTTAGGTGGTTGGGGTTTGGCGTCAACCTTTTCTTTAGGCTCATTCTTAAAGCCTATGCCATGCTTGGTTGATTTCAAATTAACAAGGACCTTATTCAAATTTTTATGGGAAGAATTAAACTTATCTAAGGTACCTTTAAGTCTATCTACCTCATTTTTGAGATGCATGCAAGAAGAGCAATTTTTAATAGAACTTTCGGGCTTGTCGGCGCTTCTTTTTCCGAAAAACTTGTTTTCCTCTTTCAGCTTCTCATTTTCTAAAACCAGTTTTTCTAAATCCTTTTCTTTTATAGAAAGCTGTTTTTGAAAATCTTTTTCTTTTAGAGAAGCATTTTCTTTTATGCTCTTGACAGTTTTTGAAGCCTTAATAAATTCAGTATATAGCTCATCAAAAGCAGTTCGCATTTCTTCAAGAGTAAAGAAGTTTTTAGAAGAGATTTGACATACCTCATCTTGCTTGTCTTCTTGCGCAATAAGACAAAGGTTCGCAGCTTCATCTTCTTCTTCTTCGCTTGACTCATCTCTGGAGTCTCCTCCCCAAGAAATGTATGCAAGTTGCTTCTTAAGAGGTTTCTTCTCCTTTTTGATGTTTGGGCAATTTGATTTGATGTGCCCGGTTTCACCGCATTCATAGCACTTTATTTGCTCGCCTTGCTTTTTGCCCTTTCGTTCATACTCCTTTCGCATGAACTTTTGAAATCTTTTGATAACGAGTCCAAACTCGTAGTCTCCGTCCTCATCAACTTGAGGTTGGCTTGTGCTTGCCTTAAGCGCTATTCTTTGCCTCCTTTGATCATCAACAAGAGGGTTAAGTATTGTAGATTTCATAAGTCTTAAGGTTACCTCTTAATGCGTCGATTGTGACATTTGAGACGCCAATGGATTCTTGAATTGCGTCGGCCTTTGATCGCCATGCCGGGGTGAGACTTCTAAGAATTTTTCGAACCAGTTCTCTATCCGTGAATGTCTTCTTGAGGGCATGTAGGTCATTTACGATTATTGAAAATCGTTCGAACATTTCATCCACCTTTTCACTTTCCTTCATGTGAAATAATTCATAAGCATGGGTTAGGAAATCAATTTTAGCTTCCCTTACCTGGTCTATACCTTCGTACGTAATTTCTAGCTTGTCCCACATTTCCTTTGCCGTTGTGCAACACGATATTTTCCTGTAATCGTCAGCATTTACAGCACAATATAATAAATTAATTGCTTTAGCTTTATTTTGAACCTTTCGGATATCATCCGCGTCATATTCTTCTTCGGATTTGGGAACCCATTCGTTTTCAACCTTTTTGGTTGGAATTTGATTTCCCTTCGTTATCACCTTCCAGAGATGAAAGTTGTTTGCTTGAACAAAAATTTTCATCCTCTCCTTCCAGTACGTGTAGTTTGTACCGTTGAATAGAGGTGGTCGTGTGGAGCATTGTCCTTCATCAATTCCTGCAAAAGAGTCACGAGTAGAAGCCATGGGAGTTTCTCTCAAACTGTTAAGTCTTCAGAGAGTTGGGCTCTGATACCAATTGTTAGATAATACGCTTAACGCTAGAGGGGGGGTGAATAGCGTTATAATAAAATTTAGCGTAAACTTGCGGAAATTAAAATTGGCAGGAAATAAATAAGTGCGTTAAATAAGCAAAAAGAAAGAATGCACCGATGTATTCTGGTTCACCACAACACATGGCTAGTTCAGTCCCCGAGAGACTCTCTCGAGATTTTCCACTAACTTGTCAAGCTTACGGGTGCTCAACAAACCTTTACAACTTGAGGACACAAGCCTCAACACCTTTGCTCGGAGATACAACACTCCATCAACCAAGTAAACACAAGTTCCTTACAACAAGAGAATCACAATTCTCTTACAAGTGTACAAAACACTAAACACTCAAACAAGACACTCCTTAATGAGTAGATATGAGTAAAAGAAGTAAGCTCAAGATCACAACAACTATGGACAAGACTTTGGCTCTCAAAAGCTTTATGAAATGAATATAAAATGATAAACAATAGTATGCAAGCTTATAGCAATAGAATGATCAGTTGTTGTGTGTTGTTTTATTTAAAACACTGAAATGAAGCAGTATTTATAGTTGAAAAACTTGGCATTACCGTTGCCTAATTGCCAATTAAGAGTTGCTGATTTTACTCTGTGACAATCGATTGTCAGGAAGCCACAATCGATTGTTTGCCAATCGTACCAAAAATCAATCCCAGATTTTACGCTTAACAATCGATTGTCCAAGATCAACAATCGATTATTGGTAACGTTCAAAAAATCATTTCCAGATTTTACGTAAAACAATCGATTATACCAAAACAATAATCGATTATTCAGCAACGTTCAAAAAATCCTTTCCAGATTTTAATTTCAACAATCGATTGTACAAAATCAACAATCGATTACCTGACGGTATTTGAAAACTTTACGACAACGTTCAGCTTCACAATCGATTGTGCAATGTTAATAATCGATTATTTATTAGATTTTGAAAATCATTTTAGACACTGCCTCGTGACAATCGATTGTTATATACTCACAATCGATTATTTAATAACTTTGAAAAAGTCTGGAAGACACTGCCTCAACACAATCGATTGTCATATGTTCACAATCGATTATTTTGTGACTTTTAAAACTCTGATAGACACTGTCTCTTCACAATCGATTGTCATTAGCTTCACAATCGATTATTCTGAGTTTTGAAAAACTTTGATGTACACTTCCTCATCACAATCGATTGTCATAAGGTTCACAATCGATTGTCATGCGGGTTTGAAAAACCTGATGCTCACTGCCTTAACACAATCGATTGTCATTTGTTCACAATCGATTGTCATGCAGTCCTGGCTTAACATAATCGATTATCATAAGTACATAATCGATTATCTTAGTCCAGTTTTTAGAGGCATGTTTAAGAATCATTTTGACTAATGAAAATATGCATGATTTAAAAATCATTTAGCATTAAATTAAATATGCATGATTTTGTAAAAGTAATTTTACGAGAGAAGCCATGTCATGAGTCAAGTTGTCGGATCAAGATCACAATTAAGAACGACTCATTTAAACTATAAAACTTTATCTTGTGCTTGAATCTCGTTATCCACCAATTGTGCGCTTGTACTTGAACTTCGTCATATATCTATTTGCGCTTGTTTGTCATTCATCAAAACCTACACATAAGAACACACGTTTTAGTATAAAGTCTTGAGAACGTGTTTCCAACAATGTATTCTCTCTGTTGAATTTCATTATCGCATTTCAAATAGTTTCAGGACTTCATTAGATTTTCCTTTGTAATTAACTGTGGACTGTGGAGTGGACTTGTTTTTTACTTGTGTGACTCTTACCAAGTGATTTAGCTAGGATTAATAGACTGATGTTAGCTAAAATACAGAAGTGGTGTTGATTTTATTTCAAATGATCATTATCAGGTTCTCAAATTTTAGCCTAAAAATTCAATGTGATCCAGGGGTTAAGTCATAAGAAACTGTTGACCTATGCTAGTTGTTGTTTATTTCATCGATTCAGTAAATTGGACAATTCTTTGTTTAGGTTGTAAAATCAACTCACCTAGTCTTTAGAGCTTTTAAAGATCTGTGAAATCTAAAAAAAAAGTCCAGTTTTCTGGGGTTGGTCATGAAGCCCAATAGATTGGAGGCTTGAGCTCCTATTTGAAATCTTTAACTTAATTTTGCAATATAATTTTGGGCCTTTTAAGTCAAGTAGCGGACTTGAGCTAAGGGATTCTTCAGTGATGGAGATCGCCTATTTCGAGTTTGGGCTTGAGATTAGGGCCGGAATTTACTTGAATACCATATTTTTAATTCACAGTGTTAACAAAATAAGTTTTAGAGACAATACTTAATAGAAAATCATAGTTCCTTTAGGTTAGCCTTAAAACAACTCGAGGTGCACCGCACCAAATAAAAATTGTAAATTGCTTGGCCCTCGTTAAATGGTTATATTAATGATACTTAGAATCCGGGATATTTGAATTTTCACGGCCTTCCGCAAAGTTAACAATAGGTTAATTGCTTTAGTTGCGCTTTTCCATAATTTTACTTTCCTAAATTCGGGTGCGTATTTATGTGGCTCAAATCCAAATCCCAGCAAAGTTAAAATGTTTCAAAAGCCACGGGTGTATTTATGTGACATGGTTCGAGACATGTTTTAACGACGTTGTAATTCTCTTTAAAAATAATAAGAAAAGCGGCTAAAGGTAAAAATGTTCACATAGGTTCATAATTGTTTAAAATAAAGATAAATTAAGCAAAATATAATAGCGGAGTGACCGTTCTAAAACCACGAAACTCGGGAATGCCTAACACATTCTCTCGGGTTAACTGAATTCCTTATTCGGATTTCTGGTTCACTGTCTGTTAAACAGAGTCAACCTTTTCTCGATTCGGGATTTAAATCAGTGACTTGGGACACCATTAATTATCCCAAGGGGCGACTCTGAAAATCTCTTAAATAACTAGATCCCGTTTTGATTGTCCTTAAATTGGAAAACACTCCTTTATCTATGCCTTTCGTCGGGTTGTAGTGTCCAAAAGGAGGTGTAATACCTCTAGCGACTCTGCTGGGGATCGAACCCAGAATCTCTGGTTCAGGGTTCAAGAATTCGAGTTTAGAATAATTGTTGTATTTGGCTTTGTTTATTATCTGATTCTTTTTACATTTTGACTTAATGTGCAAAATGATGCTTTTACTGCTTTGATGTTATTTCAACTGTACATATAAACTGTTAGGAAACCTTCTCTTCTTATCTCCGGGGATATGCTCGTTGGTCGAGACTCCCTATTCTGTTAGTGTTATTCCTTGAAATATGAAAGAGGCTCGAACAAGTTACTAAGCCAGATGATCATTCGGGTCCCCGGTACATAGTCCCCTCCCCGACTCAAGTTGTCCGCTCGGGTACGCAGTCTAGAACAAATACCCAGGTTCTGAACTTAGAGTAACTCAGCTTCATGCCGGGTCCCTAGTAGGAACGCTTATCTGTATCACGTGCATTTTGACCTAGGGGACTCAACACAGGGTTGGGTCCGTCTAGGACAGATGTACCCAAATCAAAAAGACCATCCTGATGCATTTTGCTTGCTTCTTGTGCATTTATTCTGAATTTTGCATGCTGACCGGCTTATGTTTTTCATGGAACAAATGGAAAAAAAAAAGAAAAAAGAAAAAGCAAAAATATTTGTTTGTTCAATTTGTCAATGGAAATTTTTTTTTCTGGCCTATGAATTGAAAATGAAGAAAATAGTTGTTTTCAAAAATAATTTTAGTGTGAAGTGTGAATTAAGCAAGTAAGGTCTAATCATGTCTTTGTTACATTCTTATTAAGAAAAAAGGGGGAGATAAAAGATATATGAAAAATTCAAAAAGATTTTTGCACCTTCTCATCATTTTCCAAAAATTAAAAAAAAAGAGGAAAAAAAATATCAAAATTCCGGATGTTTCATTATTATTGAAATAGAAAAGACAAACAAACACATATTTTTCTCAAAATTAGTTGTTCTTTTAATTCTTGCCCGTATCCAATCTGCCCGACTACACAAACCCGATTCTCATTTTTCGGGGCGTGATACGTAGGCAACCAACATATGGTCCGATCTTTCTAGTAAATCTTAGGTTCTTGGCTTTGCGGGGTCTCAGCCAAATTGTGCACTTCTAGCAACCTTTTGGCTAAACAGGTCATTTTGCAAAAACAATCGCATCCATATATTGCTTGTGTCTAATAGGGAATGTTATTGTCTCACATAGTATTGGTTTAAGTTTTATCATACAGGTGCGGATCTACCAACTGGAGTTTGAGCATGACAGATGCCCTAGGACCACTGTATTCAGAAGTTTCTTAAGGAGATTTTTATTATTATTTTTATGGCGACTTTTACTTTCTGGTTTTGTACAGTAATGTCAAGTTTTTAGTTATTGTACTTTTTATTTGAAAGATGTGGTGTAACCCCAAAAACCCAAACAGATATTTTGTGTTTTTATATTTCTGTCAGAATTTTCATTAGAAATACTACTCCTAGAAATCAAGAGAAAGAAAAGAAAAGAAAGTTTGAGGTGGTTTTATTTCAGGAAATTAGTATCTAGTAACTTTTTTTGAAAAAAAAATTATTTTTATACTTCTTTTAGTAAATTAGGACCAATGATTCAAAAAAGGAAAAGAATATTGTTTTAGTACCTATTCAAAAGGTTTTCTTTTAGGTATTAATTCAAAAATCCAAAAATATTTTCTTATGAGGTGCTTCTTTGGGAAATTAGAGCCTTTTCCTTATAAGTTACCATAGAGTGTTTGTTTAAAAAAGAGAATATCTGTTAAGCTTGAGGTTGGAATATGTTATAGAACGTTAAGTCTAGAAATTTTTTTTAAAAAGGGGGTTTTTCTTAGTAGTCATTGAGATAAAAAATAAAAAAAAGTGAAAGAAAATTAGTTTGTTTATCCTATTCCCGATCTGCCAGAACTACGCTCGGTCTGATTCATGCAAGGTCATGATAAGCATGCAATCTGCATAGGATTCAATCGTAACCAAAAAAAAGAAAAAGAAAAGAGAAAAGAAACAAACAGGGGAGAGTAGGAGAGAAAAGCAAAGGAAAAAAGGGGAAAGTAAGAAACAAACATTGAGGAGGGAGAGGATAAAGCAAAGAAGAGGCATTGCAAATAAAGAAAAGGAAAGACGGGATCATGCAACCAAGCAAAGGCATATTAGAAACGATTAACTGCATAAATGCATTCATTCCCGAAATGTGCGGTTACCTATCTATTAATGCTCTAATAGCTAACAAAGTTGTGGTTGATAATGAGTCCAGAGAGGTGGTTGGTTATTGCGACATTCTGACAACTCACTCCTACAACACTCGGTCTAAGAGCAAGCAGATCATGGCCAATCAGAAAACTGATGGCAGCATCATTGACCCCTCGAAAGAGGTAGAGGAATTGGACGTCAATGCGATAAAAGAGGAAATATACATACGGAAACACCAAATGGCTGAAATGTACCGGGCTTGGATGCTCGGGACAACACGACCCCTTCCACAACCCAACTGCTTAGATGCTACCCTTCACCAACTTCGATCATGATTCCGAATGATCCTCCATACTCTCCAGATACACCCGCTTATTATAGTTTACCCAATCACCCCAGTAGCTTCGTCACTCGTCCTCCAACTATCCCCAACAATGAATACTTACTCAAAGCTCATAATATCCAATACTGTCCCACAGAAATTGCTCACAAGGTTCTTGACTCGTACAAGCAAAGCCCGCGAGATGAGTCTCATGTTGAGAGTGAAAAGTTCACGGGAAAAGAAGGGCGGAATGGAAAACCCCAAAGGATTGAAGGCATAAGACAATACTTGAAGAACAAGCAAAGAATGGGAGACCAGGGTAATATGGCTTGCAAAGACTGTTTGTGTCCCCTGACGTTCGCCATACCGCAAAGAGGGAATCAAGTTAGGAAAAATTATGAGTTGTTCGAGAGACATTCATAACATCTAATTAAGCTTCGGCGGAAGAAAGAGAAATAGAAAAGATGATCCGATGGACTTTTCCGATCAACATTTCCAGGTTCGACTTCGTCCTCATCCTTGTGTACTAGATAATTCTCCCCAACACTATTCCTCTCCATTGAACTCCCAAAATCATACATAATTTTCCCCATACCCAGCCCCACAGAATGCCTATCCACCCCCACGAGCATACCGAAAACCTCTTGGATTAGGTTTCCGGCCTAGGCAAACATGTAATAATGAGAGGCTGCTGAAAAAAGAAAGGCTTTCACCCCTATCGAAGTATCATGTGCCAATTTGTTCCAAAGGTTGAAGCAATTGGATATGTTGAACGATTCAGATAAAAATGCCAAATCCTCTGTCAAAGAAGTTTGATGTTTCTCAAAGGTGCGCATATTGTTCAGATGCCCTGGGGAATGGTAAAGAGAAGTGTTGGAGTTTAAAGAAAGAAATTCAGAAACTTATTGATGCAGGTGACATTATCCTACAAAATCCGGATGCAGATAAACTAGCCAAGGTCAATCGCCTGTGAATAATGAGACGCACATGTTGGAATGTGAGAATTCTTCTGGGAGCCTTATAGGCATACATGCTGCAAAGTTTTCAGCGCCGTCAGAGTTTGATATTAAGAATGAGCCGATGAAAGGAACCCAAAAGCAATCTGTTAAGAACAATATAATGAAGACTTGTGAAGTTCCTAGTATCATTGATGTGGAACCCAACGGTTAATATGTCGTGCTGAGTAATTGGAAAGACGCTCCATTTCTTCGCCAGTCAGAGAGGAGTTTTGGTGGTTTATTTTGTTGTCATTTCTGTTGTCCGGGTTATTTTAAGGATTGTAATCCAGATATTTTCTTTTGATTCAAACCCTTCTATCCTTTTATTTTGCCTAGTTTTGTTTTTCGCATTAACTTGTTTAGTGTGTTCTAGGTTCGTTCTAGGGTAGTAACCCCAGTTTGTTTTACTTGTTTTGTTGTCCAAACTCTTACACCATCTGTCTAATGCAATTTTCTACTTTCCGTTATTTCTAATCATTTGGTTTAGTTTTCTTTTTACAGTTCTTTTCACCTCTTGGCATTAGTAACGTGACATGCATGCTAATTTTCAACCTGGCCTTAAAAGGTTAGTTTAGTCATGAAGCAATGAAACTTAGTTCAGTCATGAAGCAATGAAACGATTCTGAAGAGGATAGAGACACTTGAGGGAAATAGAACAGATTTGGACCCTTTCAGATCTTTTGAAGCCCGAACCATGTTAAATAGGGGCAGATAGAACATGAAGAAATCCTGAGAGCAAGTTTACAAAACTGGCAGGGACCATTTGTTGTAAGTAGAGTGTTGTCCAATAGGGCAGTATATTTGATAGATGTGGAAGAAAATATGTAGAAATGGCTATCAATTCTGATGCAGTCAAGAGATACTATGTATGATTACTTTGTCTGATTGTACTTGCTTGTCTTGGCATATTTTTAAAATTAGAAGGACGAAGGCATTTTACTATGTTTTTTTCTGCTATCTAAACACTTTATCCTTTGCTAACCCTTTTGAGCTTTAATTATTTTCTTTCATACCCCTCTTTCGGAACCAGTAACAAAAGTCAGAAACGCAAGCGTGAGAAGGCAGTGAAAGAAAAAGAACGGAAAGAATAAAATAAAAGAAAAGAAAAAGAAAAGAAAAACAAGAAAAGAAAAGAGAAAAGAGAAAAGGGAAAGAAGAAGAAAAAAAGAGAGAAAAAAAGAAAAAAAAACAAAACAAAGAAAAGGAAAGAGAGAAGAAAAATAGAAAGAGAAAATAAAGGAAAAGAAAATAAGACAAACAACAATAGAATGACAGAAACAAGGAATCGCATGAACTACATTAGACCTGATTCCTTATAAAGGATACATAGGCAGCCTCACAGTTTGGTCTTATCAAAATAAAAATCCAAAAGTCCCCAAGCATGAAACTGGGGCAAAAATGGTGTTGTTGTAAGAAATCTGATTCCGAAAGTTGTAGTTTTGAACCCATTCGAATTGTTTGAGCCTTTGATGCCCTTTCTTTCTAAACCTACCCAAAAGCCGCATTACAATCCAAATAAAGACCTTCTGATCAGTCTGCGAGAGATGCCAAGTCAAGCAATTAGAGGTGATTCATGACTGGGGAAACACTCCAGTCCAAGCAGGAAAAATAATAAAAATGAGAGAGTCTTATTGGTGAAAACCCTCCCGGGCACCGTAAGGCGACGAGAGCTGAGAGAAATAAAAATGAGAGACTCTTATTGGTGAAAACCCTCAGGGGCACCTTGAGGCGACTATATGTTGATAAAAAGAACAAAATGAGAGAGGCTTGATGGCGAAAACCCTTTAGGCGCTACAAGTCGAATAAGGATTGTGAATCCGATCGGATAATCAGATCATGGAAGCCCAGATTCACGGTCTTGGGGGTATAACAAGAGTTTAACATCAGATTTGCTTAGCAGAATAGGCCGCGGGTGCATGTCATGGTCATTAGAGTTGGTACCCGCATTTTTTAGGTTTTTACATTTTAGTATTTTTTATTAGGAATCATCTCCTTTCATTTTCCTCTACTATGTTCCTTTTGTCTTATTTATTACCTCTTCTTGAGTCTGTTGGGCCAAAACAAGTGAGAAATGACTTCAAAATCTACCACCAGCTTTCCAATTGCACAAAACAAGTTATGTTTGTCACATCAAAGCAGCATAAGTCATGAAGGAACAACAGGCGCATTGAGCGAGTAACGTTCGACATGCTTCCGGATTCATTTGAAATACAAAGGCGTGGTATATATCAATTCATGGAAAATGCAACAGAATGAGGGCTAGGGTGAACAGATCAAAAGTGTTTTCTGTGATAATATTGACAAGAAGGGCGGTAAGCCAGTGACAAGCAAGATATTCTTAGAAGAAATCAAAGTTATCATGACTAGCAATGGAGCAGTAGACCTCAAGGCCAGAGCCAGTGATTTGGGTGAAGAAATATCATCATACACAGTGTGGTTGGTAACAATTAATGTGCTTTGGGGATCGGGTGGAATAGAAAGGTTTGGCAGATGTCGGTTTAGGAGCAATACAATAGACGGAAGGTATGGGGTTTGAACGAGAAGAGGTATTTTCTGGGTTGAAGATTGCAAGGGTGGTGGTTAGTCAAGGAACGAGCGGGGTCTTCAAATGAAATTAGTTATCATAATAGGCAAAGGAGCAACAGGCTTCAACGATGAGGCCAATGGTTTAAGTCAATAAAGAACAACACACATACAGAGTAGGGCAATGGATGTGCCTTGGGATTCATATAAAAAGGTCGGGCGGATGCCAGTTCATGAGAAATTCAACAAATAGAGGATATTGGGTCCAAACGGAGAAAAAATATTTTTTGTGACAATAGAGACAGAGGAGCTGGTTAGTCAATAAGCAAGCAAGTTACCATGGCAAGTGAAGGAGCGCAACACAGAGATAGGGAGGGCCACAAAGGTGCAGAGATTATCCTAACATTGCAAACTGACTCGGTAGTCTCAGGAAAATGTAAGAATTTTTGTAAAAGGGTCATGAATGCAGCACCAAGATAGGAAAGCCGCAAGGCTCAGGGGTCAGCCGAGCATAACACACTGACTGGGTAATCTCAAAAAGGATGCAAGGCTTCTGGCGAAAGAGTCATAAGTGTAACACAAAGATGGGAAAGGTCGCAAGGATTAACCAAGCATAATACATTGACTCAACAACCATCAGAGAAGGACGTAAAAAATTCTAGCAAGAGGGTCGAAAGTGCAACATAGGGATGGGGGAGCAGAATAAAGCCACGAGGGTTAGAGGGTCAGCCGAGCATAATACATTGACTTGGTAATCACGGGAAAGGTGCAAGAATTCTGGCAAAAGGGCTAGGAGTGTAACACAATAATGGGCAAGCAAAATAAGGCCACAAGGGTTAGAGGGTCAGCCAAGCAACTCAGGCAACTCATCATCATCATAGAAAATTAAACACAATGGAACACGGCAGTTGGGAGGCCGCTTTAAAAAAGAATGTCGCATGCTAATCACTACCTTTTTCAAATTGACAAGTTTTCTTTTGATTGACACACGGGCAAAAAAATTCTGGAAGATCCTAATGGAGGACATCCACAGCGGAAGGTAGGCACATGACAAGTATGATCAAAATCTCGGGGCCCATATGAACAATGGGACCCAATTAAAACTCAAAAAGGAACATAGTTCATCATAAATATTATCCCCAGCAAGAGAATATTGGGACAAAACTTTAATTAGCAACCCCCAGCAGAAACAACCGAGATTTAAAAGGGGCATGCAATTTGAAATTTTCAAGACCCTAATAGAAATGGGACTCAGTTTAAAACTCAAACAGGTATGGGTAGCATGGGTAGACACAAACATTTTCCCAGTAAGAGTCGTCAGAACTCTCTTGAACAATAATCCCCAGCAGAAACAACATGAAATTAGAATTGGAATTTAATCTGGAACCCTCAGGATCCTCCTGAAAAATAGGACTTAGCCTAAAACACAAACAAGCACGGGTAACATGGGCAGGCATAAATATTTCCCCAACAAGAGTCGTCAAGATCCATTTGAATAATGGGATGTAACCCTAAATACTAATCCACAGCAGACTCATCTGGCCATCTAATTAAAAGTTCTCAGGGCCTTTTCGGATAGTGGGAAGTAGCTTCAATCACCGATCACAGTAGATCCCCAGCAGATATAACTCAGATAATAAGACATAGTGAAAAATAATACCTTTTGAGAACATATCCTAATTTTAATGTTGTCATGGGGTTATATTAACACTCACAGATGCATCCAGCACAAAATTGGGGCAGAAAAATTTCTCTTGTTGGGTTTGTTTTTCTGTGGTCAGGTACACAAGCAACAGTGTCAGGAAATATTTTTAAGTTTTAAGTTTTGATAATAAGACGCCCAGATGTAGAAAAAGGAAATATTTTTCAAGTTTCATGTTTTGGGTAATCAAGCGCCTACCTGCAGAACAAAGGATTATTTTTCAAGTTGTAAGTATTAGTAATCAGGCGCCCACCTGTAAAACAATGGAATATTTTCAAGTCGCAAGTTTTGATAATTAGGTGCCCACCTTTAGAACAAGGGAATATTTCTCAAGTCGCAACTTTTGGTAATCAGGCGCCCACCTGTAGAATAAAGGAATATTTTTCAAGTCGCAAGTTTTGGTAATCAGGTACCCACCTGTAGAACAAGGGAATATTTTTCAAGTCGCAAGTTTTGGTAATCAGGCGCCCACCAGTAGAATAAAGGAATATTTTTCAAGTCGCAAATTTTTGTAATCAGGTGCCCACATGTAGAACAAGGGATATTTTTCAAGTAGCAAATTTTGGCAATCAGGCGCCCACCTGTAGAACAAGGGAATATTTTTTAGGTTGCAAGCTTTGGTAATCAGGCGCCCACGTGTAGAACAAGGGAATATTTTTCAAGTCACAAGTTTTGGTAATCAGGCGTCCACCTGTAGAACAAGGGAATATATTTCAGGTTGCAAGCTTTGGTAATCAGGTGCCCACCTGTAGAACAAGGGAATATTTTTCAAGTTGCAAATTTTGGTAATCAGGCGCCCACCTGTAGACAAGGAATTATTTTTTAGGTTGCAAGCTTTGGTAATCAGGCGCCCACCTGTAGAACAAGGGAATATTTTTCAAGTTGCAAGTTTTGGTAATCAGGAGCCCACCGGTAGAACAAGAGAATATTTTTTTCAAGTTGCAAATTTTTGTAAACAGGGGCTCACCTGTAGCACAAGGGAATATTTTGAAGATGCAAGTTTTGATAATCTGGCGTCCACCTGTAGAACAAGGAAATATTTTTCAAGTCGCAAATTTTGATAATCAGGCACCCACTTGTATAACAAGGGAATATTTTTAAGGATTCATGTTTTGATAACCAGGCGCCCACCTGTAGAACAAGGGAATATCTCAAAAGTCACAAGTTTTGGTAATCAGGTGCCCACCTGTAAAACAAGGGTATATTTTTCAAGTCGCAAGTTTTGGTATTAAACGCCCACCTGTAGAACAAAGGAATATATTTTAAGTCGCATGTTTTGGTAACCAGGTGTCTACCTGTAGAACAAGAGAATATTTTTCAAGTCGCTAGTTTTGGTAATAAGGAGCTCACCCGTAGAACAAGGGAATATTTTTCAAGATGCAAGTTTTGGTAATCAGGTGCCCACCAGTAGAACAAGGGAACCTTTTCAAGTAACACGTTTTTGTAATCAGGCGCCCACCTATAGAACAAGGGAATATTATTCAAGTTGCAACTTTTGGTGATCAGGTGCGCACCTGTAGAACAAGGGAATAGTTTTCAAGTTGCAAGTTTCGGTAATCAGGCGCCCACCTGTAGAACAAGGGAATACATTTCAAGATTCATGTTTTGGTATTCAGGAGCCCGCCTGTATAACAGAGGAATACATTTTAAGTTTTGAAGTCAGGAGCCCGCCTGGAGAACATGGGAATACATATCAAGTTTAGCAGTCTGAAGAAAGGAAAACATCTCAGTTATAATGCAATGCTGCAACAATGGATTTCATTGAGAGAATACACAGGTCAACAGAGAAAATAAGATCTAGAGCAAGTCTGAATAGATAGATAGGTTCTTTTGTAATCTATAGCTCATAGCCTAATCCAGCTTCTTTTATTTTCACAAGGTCTAATAAGGGGGTCTAGTAAGCAGAAGCAGCAGCAGCAACAACAGTGAGATCACAGCTTCGGTAGTCCCAGCTACCAAACATTCCTGAACTATACTGACCTGATTCCTCTTTAGCCGAGGATATGTAGGCAACCTCTGAAGCAGGGTACAGTTAACTCTTTTAAAAATGCTTCACATGGAGTATTCAAACAGGCAAAAATTTATCTTTGCACGAAATTTCTTCATGTTTCCAAGCAAAGAGGGGCAGCTGTGGGCATGTGATTTTTGCCCTATATGAATTATTTCAAGAAATTCCAAAAACAAAAGATTTCTTTCATTATTTTGCAATTTTGTGGCGTTTTATGTTAATTGTTTGCATTTTTTTGAGCATGTTAATAAACGAAAAATAAAAAAAAATAAACTTGACATTTGCATTTAAAGCTTAATTTCACATTTTAGGGTTAATTAGTAATTAAGTTACTTCACAAAGAAAAAATAACAAAAATATCTCATTTTGCATTTTTATCTATTTATTTTTGAATTTGACATGAGTTTCCTTTTAAATTAGGACTTAATCAATTTTGAGGAAATAGTAAGCTTAATTTTGGGTTTAAATTAGGTTTTAATTTGGTATCTAATAAAATTAATTTAGTAATTAAAATAATTATAAATAAAAAGAAAGGAAGAAGTTGAAAATCTAGTCTTGTGTAACAGACCCGTTTTTGGGCCATTTTTAAATCCTAGCCCAAATGAAATCTCCCCCCCCCCCAAACCCACTTCAAAATCAGCCCAGGTCCATACCCACTCGGTGCACCCCTTATAAATTCAAAACGATGTCGTTTTGAGGATCCAATCAGGGCCATTGATCTAATTTGATCAAATGGTCAAAGTGCTGGGGTAAGAGAAGCATATAACTGTCACAAACACCCCCCACCCCCTAAAACCCTAGTACCTTGTCCTGTAACACACCACCGCCCTCCGACGTTCGCCGTCGGACAGAAATCGCCTCCATCGGCGGCGATTCTCTGATGGCCTCAAGAGATACACCCCTGAACCTCCTCTTTCCCCTCATCTCAAATCCGACCATATTTTCCTTCAACTCCCCTCCCAGCTCCGCGAATATGCGAAGCCAGTGTCGCCGTGTCCGGCGACGGTCACCCAAACCAGTCCTAAAATTACACCATAGCATCCCCTTACTCTCCTCTTTCTAAATCCCCAAACCCTTTCCATCGAACTCCCCTCAAAGTCATCGAATCTTGAATAGAAAAAAACCCCAAAAACCTTAATTCACCCAAACTTCGTCAAACTTACACCCTATAGTCTTCCAATATCCTTTTTCCCAAACCCCAAACTAGAATATCCCAAATCCAAGTAGAGCTCTACGAATTTCGGATCTATGGCTCGAAGAATCTGTGCCTCTTTTGGTTGATGTTATTGATGGCCAAATAAGCATTAACGAAAGAACATGTTCAAAATTAGTCAAATTACAGCTCAAAATCAGTGAGTTTTCTTGAAATCCCTTCCTCTTTTCCTATTTATAAATTTCTTCTTTTATGCTTCAGCCTTCCCGATTCTTTTGGTTTACTTTTGTTGATCTCGGAACTTCCTTTTTCTTGTAGATTTGATTTAGGGTTCATTGCTTATGTTTTGTTATTTGTTTTGATTGGAATCATAGGATTCGTGTTGGTACTTAGTCTAATTAGTTTTTAATTAATATTTTATTGTTATTTGATTACCGTATTGTCTCGTGATGATTTTGTTTGCTTTTGGATAATAAAACAAGTAGTGTAGTATCATTTATTCTTTGATCCTATTTTGTTAGTTTATTATCATGTTAATCTAATAACATTTTTAGCTTGGTTAATTGGAATTCGTTTCCAAGTACTAATCGTTTTGGATTTGGTTATAATTAATCATTCACTTTTCTCTGTTTAACTGACCATAGTCAAGTTCTGACCAAGGTGGAAGGGATTGGAGTCATAATTGGTTAGTTTAGGTAATTTAGGAAAGGGATAAGGGAAGTATAGGTAGTCCATAAAAAGAATAGTTTCATAATTGAATTGGAAACACTTGAATGTTCTAGATTGAGTGTCAATTATAGTTTCACGAATCTAAGAGTGGTAACTTGGGCAACAAGTCAATAGACAAGGGACTAAGCTAAAAAAGGGGGATTAAGGTGCAAAATAAAGGTGGAAAAGGCTTGCCTAAGCGTTTGCCTATAAAGGCACCACTTTTTGCCTTGGAAAAAAAGTTTGGAGAGAGGCTAAAAAAGTACAAAAATGCACAAAAAGAAGTTTGGAAGAAGTGTCACAATCTGAAAATTAGAATTTCAAATTCAAAAAAAAAAAAGAACTGTTGCATAAAGGTTCTCTTTGAGTTATTTAAAATTCTAGCAACTGATTTGAGATTCCAACTTAGATGAATATGAAAATTACTTCAAATCCCGTGTGACTGGCTGCTGAAGTTTCAGAAGTTCTCCTGGGTGTAGTTTCGAGTATATTTGGGTCAATCAAGTCTATTGTGTTTGTTTTTTATGTGCTACTTATTTGCTAGTCTGTCCTGGGTTGCTGTGATGCAATTTTTGGTGTCTAGTTGATCATATTGTTTCTGTTTGCTATTGGTTTCCAATTCCTTATTGCTTGCTTCCTACTGCTGACTTCTTCTCCTTTTATTTTGCCTCATATTCAAGGTACACACCTTGAATTTGACTCCATGTAACTCTCAATTTTTTGGGAATGAAATGGAATGCTGTGTATTCTCTCTGTTGAATTTCATTATCGCATTTCAAATAGTTTCAGTACTTCATTAGATTTTAATTTGTAATTAACTGTGGACTACGGAATGGACTTGTTCTTTACTTGTGTGACTCTTGCCAAGTGATTTAGCTAGGATTTATGGACTGATGTTAGCTAAAATATAGAAGTGGTGTTGATTTTATTTTAAATGATCGTAATCAGGTTCTCAAATTTTAGCCTAAAAATTCCATGTGATCCAGGGGTTAAATCATAAGGAACTCTTGACCTATGCTGGTTGTTGTTTATTTCATCGATTTAGTAAATTGGACAATTCCTTGTTTAGGTTGAAAATCAACTCACCTAGTCTTTAGAGCTTTATAAGATCTGTAAAAATATATATAAAAAAAAGTCCACCTGTCTGGGGTTGGTCATGAAGCCCAGTAGATTGGAGGCTTGAGCTCCTATTTCAAATCTTTAACTTAATTTTGCATTATAATTTTGGGCCTTTTAAGTCAAGTAGCGTACTCGAGCTAAGGGATATTTTTGTAATGGAGATCGCCTTGTTCGAGTTTGGGCTTGAGCTTGAGGCCCGAATTTACTTGAATACCATAATATTTGTTAATTCATAATGATTACAAAATAAATTTTGTAGAGACAATACTTAATAGAAATCATAGTTCCTTTAGGTTATCCATAAAATAACTCGAGGTGTGCCGCACAAAATAAAAATTGTAAATTGCGTGACCCTCTTTAATTGGTTATATTAAAGATACTTAGAATTCGGGATGTGCCGTTTAGAGAACTTTTAGGGCCTCCCGTAAAGTTAATAACACGTTAGTCGCTTTAGGGGCGCTTTTCCATAATTTTACTTTCCTAAATTCGGTGCGCATTCATGTGACCCAAATCCAAATCCCAGCGAAGTTAAAATGTGTCAAAAGCCACGGGTGTATATATGTGCTGTGGTTTGAGATATGTTTTAACGACGTTTCAATTCTCTTTAAAAATAATAATAAAAGCGGCTAAAAGGTAAAAATTTGCACATAGGTTCATAATTGTTTAAAAATCAGATAAATTAAGACAAATACAATAGTTGAGCGACCATGCTAGAACCACGGAACTCGGAAATGCCTAAAACCTTCTCACGGGTTAACAGAATTCCTTATCCGGATTTCTAGTTCACTGACTATTAAACAGAGTCAAACTTTCCTCGATTCGAGATTTAAATTGGTGACTTGGACACCATTAATTATCCCAAGTGGAGACTCTGAAAATCTCTTAAATAATTAGATCCCATTTCAGTTGTCCTTAAATTGGAAAAAACTCCTTTATCTACGCCCTTCGCCGGGTTGTAGTGTCCAAAGAAGGTGTGACAACATGTGTCAGAGTTCCCTAAGAGTCTGATATGGATTCCGGCCAGTGCTCACACCCAAATGAAGTACTGGTTATGACATAGTGCAGTGTGGAAAGTTAGCCCTCAAGTGTCAGAGTTCATAGGAAACTCAAGGCCCCAAAGCATGGATCACAGGAGAGGGCAGAACGTAGAAGCCAGGAATGAGTGTGAGTGCAGTAGAGGGAATTCTGGGGAGAGCCAATACATGCTGGTGGTCATATCCAACAATTGGAAGTGTTGGCACACCCCAACCAGCCACGTTGTCCATATTTTTTGGGAGTTAGGACCCATTAAAGGATCAAGTCTAGACATGAGCAGTAATTTGGATGTTGCCATGCATTAGACTTTAACTCAAACACATAGAAGAGCAGAATTGAATATGTGCAAAGCAAACTATTTCTAGTTTCTCAAGCTTCAAGAGGCAGTCGATAGAAGGCTAAAGACAATTGGATAAAAGATGAAAGGAATGAGATATGGGGATTCATAACAGGAACATATGCAAAAAACAGCAAAGTAGATAAAATTGTAGAAGCTGTAAAGTAAAAACATAGGGATGAGGCAAAAAAACTAAATTAGAACATACTAATTTCTAGGAAAAGAGTAAGAAAAGCAATAGCCTTATAAAAGCCAAAGTGCAAAAAAGAAGACATGATACTTTAAGTGAGCGAGATTGTAAGATGGTGAAGTCTAAAGTGTGTTAATTGTGTCTTGTGTTAAAGAAGGTCATGTATTTATAGTATGAAAGTCATGAGCAAATAAGGTAAGAGAATAGTTGAAGACTGATTGTGAATCAATTACACAAGGTTTCCCTTAATCAAGGGAGTCAAAAGAAAACATGTAAAACCATTTAAGGAAAGGTTTTAAATAAGAACATGTGTAAAGCATGCAATTGCGGGTAAATACATAAGGGTTATTTAGGGACAGGGTCTTTGACATATACGGTTGTACAATTTAAGGAACGAGAATCAATTAACACCGAAGAAATAAGGAATCCCAAAGATTTGGTATGAATGAACCAAGCCTGAAAGGTGGAAAAGGTTCTCACTTAAGGAGCATCAGTAACAATCAATTAGACCTATTAAAAGGAGGTCCTGAATCAATCACTAGTTCAAAAATATTTTTGAAAAACGATTTATCACACATATAAAACATGCAAACATGCTTAAACATGAAAGAATTGTCAGGCCAATTAGTAGAAGAGTCTAGTGTAGAAGAAAAAAGTTCAGAGTTTTATGTGAGTAAAGAAATTCAGACTTAGTTTTAAAATTCAAAAGCTAGTATGAGAGAGTCAAATGCTCTAGAATAGAACCCTAGTTCAATCACAGGACCCAACCTCGGTAGGACCCCCAGATTCTAGGGTTTTCACCTTGAATCAAATAGATAGATGAGTAAGCAAGTAGTCTAAACAGGCTCAGGAATTTCTTTCAAAAACTCATGAGAACACATGAAAACAGAGTAGAATATTTAAAGCAAACAGAGATAACAACATGATAGTAGAAGAGAAACAAAGAGAAAAATCTTTTCAGAAGGGCTTAAAACGAGGCTTGGTAGAAGGGAAACAAAGACACTTTAGCATTTAGTAAAACAAAGTACAGTAGCAGAACACAAGAACACCGGAAAATCATAAAAAAGTGACATATAGGGAAACACAATAAGATAAACATATAAGAGCATGATAGAGAGAAAACATAAGAATATAGTGGAAGGACGGGATATAGAAAACAGAACAGAGGGGCACAAGAGCATAGTAGGGTATAAAGAGACCATAATATAGGAAAACATAGCAAGAGAATCATACAAGAACATGCTACAAGAACACAATAGAGACAAATACACATAAATCACAAAGAAGAATCGTAAAAATACTCAAACACTTTCAGAAAATCCCTAGATCGAAAAAAAAGATTTTGAAAGTAGTGTTTTGAAAGAAGAGAATCATACAAGAACATGCTATATTTGAAATCTCAAATATAGCATAGATACACAAAAATCTAGAATGATCGGAGGAAAACCTCGAAGGGTTTCATAAGAACCCTAAAATGAGAAAAGCTTTAAAAAGGTCACCATTTCAGAAGACCAGAATACGCTGGAGCAAGGCCGGCAAAAGCCTGAAAACTTCGAGCAGGCAAAGGTCTCCTTCGAGGTCTGGCCTCGAATCTTCAAGCATTGAGCACACATGAGTAGAAGTAGGTGAGAATAGGACCCCATGGCCTGAGAAGCCATGGTTTCCGGTGGGTTTCAAAGCTGAAGACGATATGAGACGATTAGATTTCCAAGAAGGTTCAAGAGAGTTTGAGAGATGAAGGGGTTCAAAGGCGGCTGGTTGAGAGAAATATTTTTTTTGATTGGTGGGGTTTGTATAATTAAAAAGGGAATGAGTGAGTGTGATCAATTGATCTGTTAGTTCAATGACTGGATTAAAAGAAAAAGGTCTGGACGCGTTATTTCAGTGGGTCGTGGGTCGTGGGTGGGTTGAACTTAGGATTTGGGCCGGGTAATGGGGTTTTAAATTGGTGTTTAATTGGGGGTTGATTTTGGGTATAATTAAAATAAATTCTGGCTCGCATTTAAGTAGCCACTTTTCCCCTTATTTATTTTTAAAAATAGTAAAATAATTTTTTGAAAATAAATATAAGTACCAAATACATTAATAATATCTACTATATTAAAATACCATAATCTATTTCGTAATTATTAATGTAAATAAATAAAAAATAGGCTAAAATTATAACTATATGCAATTTAACTTTAAAAATATCAAATTAGTTTATAAAAATGTGCAAAAATTACCATAAATACTAATTACAAAAATAATAATTTGAGGAACACTTATTGATTTTTATATTGCTAAAATAGGGCAATAAATTAGTTTAATAATCTTTTAAAATTGAAAAAAATAGTAAAATATTTGGTCTTGCTTATATATATATATAGAAATTATTTTTCATATAAAAAATATATTGGAAAAATTGGGTATCAACATCGGTCACAAGCATGCTAAGTGCATAATACCATTCTTGAGGGGACATATAGCGCCATAAGCTAACAAACTCGAGCACAACTGAGGTACGGTAATTGTTCTGAAACAAAAGAGCTATCCTGTTTACATAACACCATCGCTACGCGGAACCTCAACATATAAGAAATTTACCTAGTCATTTCGCAACTCACACAACACAATATAGCATTACATGAAATAATCAACGACGAAATAACATTCCACGTCTGAATGATCCTCCATAAGGAGGGCTATGCTGAAATGAACACATTCGACCTGATATAGATCCCATATTCATATTTAAATCCATCTATAGACCTTAAGCTGATTCTGATCGTATCAAACTAAGACAATAATCTTTTCTGGTCCATAATAACCCCTTTTCCCATAACACACAAGAACAACCATCATAACAAAAGTAAATATCCACAGTCCACAACCCAATAAATCGAATGCCCTCCTGGCATAAATTGTCAAATTAATCATATCACCATTCGTTCTCCGATCAATCAAGTCACTACATGCCATACTTGTACAGTATTCCCATGGGAGACAATCCCACGACCTTCCGTAACAGATAAAAGGTCTGCACATCTATACAAACGGCCGCACAAACGCTGAAAAGCGATCAAGAATCCATAACCAGGATGCAAAGCCTATTTCACAAAACATTGACCCCAGGTGACGCTGAAGACAATGCTAGCTTACTCTAAACATTCAAATCCATTTCATGCTCATCTGAGCTTGTGACATCCTTGTCAACACCAAACTGCAACCTCGTTCCTCACCTTCAAATTTCATACGACGCAATGCACCTAACATGCCAACATGCGACGAGAATCTCATTAGTACTCCTAAGCCACTAACATGTAAACACCACATGGAAACTTTCTACTTAACTCATTCCAAGAGAACCATCGCAACACACGAGTGAACTCTCACAACCGTAGAATATACAATTCTTCAAGTAGAGGCCTAAGCCACCATAGCTCTTCTCGGTATCCGCCTACCCATAGCAGGCCATAATAGTAAAATACTTCTGAATACAATAAATTATAGTGGCGGACAAACCTCACACATATCATCATAAATAACTTGCATAACTTAATCATGCTGAAGGAATTGAGCACTGCCAACAGTATGCCAATTCAACCATGGGTAACCAATCCAACCTCTTCCTATTTAACCTTAATTGTCTTAAAATAATAATAACTTCATTCAACACATATGACACTAGACTTGAGTGGCTTTGTAACATGAGACCATGCTGTCTCAAATCCCATGAACCACCTCATGCCTTCCTTATGCGCATATTCGTATCTCAACTGTTACATGTATTGTGATAATTCCTCTATGAATCCAAAGTCCTTTTCTCTTATTCCTCCAATGCTACACTGTAAGTCAAAGTAGCATAAAACATTCTAAGCCTCTTATCATAAACTACTTCACAAGCTCAACTCTTAAACACACCACAGGCTTGAATACTTAGGCACAACATTTCAACCTTGAATTCACTAGGACAATTATTGAGAGTCACCCACTCTGACATGGTCCCAAATATTATCAACTACAAGGCTCTGCTAACCTATGACCACCTTCATAAAGAAGCACCCGGCCGAACCACCTTCCTTGCAACTCACTTCTACGTGAAGCATAATTCCTGAGTCTTCCAGAGTCCTGAACATGAATTGATGATTCCGATTATAGAACACATTCTTCAATTCCTTTGCTCAAATTACTACTAATGTTCTCTTTCCTTAGCCGAAACAACTTATCAATATGCCAATAACCCGAAACCTCAAAGAAGGTAATCATACAACCCAATCATAAGTGGTGGATCTCTCCTATTTAGCTTGAAGCTACTATTACGCAACTATAGAATCCAACAAGATTCTTTCTTCATTATTAACGTACTCTAGCACAACCCACCCACCAAGGTCCTCGAAATCTTTTCGTAAACCATTTATGAATACTCTAAATTATTAGCCACATTCACATGTTCGACCTTCTTACCATATAGCCAGTAGGATTCTTCGTAGAAGCTTCTCCATCGACGCGATCGCTGATCTGCTCATAGGAGATAAACCATAGGCGGAGATTACAAGCCGACATCTTTCAACATCGCTGCATGAGGAACCATCACGATGTTGTTCATAACCCATCAGAAGCCCGTGCTCATCCACCAATTGTACTAGTCCATTCACTTCTTAAGGACATTAACTAAGTGTGCAACAATATCTTCCAATTCAAAGTTATGTTGTATCATTTTTCATATTAAACATCTCCATTTCGTCATATCAAATCTCATGCCATTATTGATAGATCTTATACACTCTTGCCTTATATTTTGATTATCTAACAAACTTACTGCTCAGAACCAGTTAGAAAACTTGGCCTACATTGGATTGCCACAAACTTTAACAAACTCTGGTAAAAGATGAACTGTTAAAGATTCCGGAGCTAGGAACCAAACAAGAACCTGATGCTCTTGTGGTTCCTATATAGCAGTACAAAGTCATTTAGATACAAGTGGAATTTAAGTGACTAGCGATACTATTTCTGCTGTACTGCACCACATTGTCAGCCCACTCATTCTCTAACCAAAGAAAGTACTCACATCATTCAAGTGATGTGATTAAGATGTACCAAAGGGGCGTTATACAAAAACATCATTAGAAGGTTTTTGTTTCTTAATTAAAGCATCGAGAAAAAATAGAAAAGATAATTCTCTCAAGTTTAAAGAACAAGGTTGAACGCTACTACAGAGAAGTTCCGAAAAGATTGATTGCTGCTGTCCTAGTTGAGTTGTAATCTTGTTATTATACTTACTATATCTCCTAAATCACTTACTTAGAAGCATATTGATTAGCTTGTAAATCCGTAAACTTGTTGAGTTTAGGTTGTGGCTAGAGTTAGTGATCAAGAAAAGTCTTCGTAATCGTAGAATTACACAGTGGCTTGTAGTGGCAACACCACAAGTTAGAAAACGCCTTTGTAACTAGGATAGTCACAAAGTGGCTAGTGGTAATGGTACCACAAGTTAGTGAGTGAATCCTTTGCAATTGGATGTATTGTAATGTGGCTTGTAATAGGTAAAATTACAAGTTAGTGAAGTTAAAAGCCTATAGGGTAGGTTGTGGTTTTTTGATCCCCTTGTGCGGGATGTTTCCACGTAAAAATATTCTGCCTCATTTACTTACTGCTTTACTAAGTGCACTGAGCAGAAACTTGTAGAGAATCAAGTACTTTACGATATGGCAGACCCATACAAACTAACAATTGGCATCAGAGTAGGTTCCTCCTATCAGGCATACACCTAGGAAGGATCCTCATGGAGGCTCTACTTGTTTTTGAAGAAGTTCTATACATATATCACCCACCAAAGTTTGATGGAAAATGCTATTGGTGGTGGAAAGCTAAAATGCATGATTTCATCATGGCTAAGGATTGCGAGCTTTGGGATATCATTTGTGATGGTCCATTTATTCCAATCAAGGTACTAAATGAATTTATTTTTTCAATAAAAAAGACTTGCAGAGAATACACCGAAGAAGACAAGAAAGCAATGGAGAAGATTTTTTGTGCCAAGAAAATTCTGGTACAGGTTTTGGGACCTAAAGAGTACGATAGAATCTCTACATATGACACTGCCAAGGAAATATGGGAGGCTTTGAAAATAGCTTATGAGCAATTAAAACAAGATAAATCTAATATTGATGATAGTTATACGATGGAAAATAAAGGCGAGGAGATTGGATATGACTTAATTCTTACTTTGATGGCTCAAACAAACAATGATGAAGAAAATGACAATGAATAGGTAAATTCAATTATGTTTAAAAAAATCTGAAATCCTATTCTTCAAAAAAACTCATGTGTTTGACTGATGTTTTAATTACTGCCTTTTGTAGTCTTGAAGAGGATAGGGATTTTATGTTCTTAGAACTAGAAAAATCTGAACATACTAGAGAACACTAGTGGCTGCAATTACTGTCAAAAGAAAGCCATTGAAATTCTTAGAAAAGAAAATGGTGATCTCTTCGCAGAAACTGCTGACCAAAGGGAGAAAATAATAAAGTCCTTGAATAAGTCAAAACTTGAAGGCTCTGAAAAGGAAATGAGATAGTTAGTGAATGATATTTTAGGCTTGAGAATGAGGTGAAGGCCTTGAGATGTAGGATGAGTGCTGAAATTGAGAAAAATGAGCTCCTCCAAGACAATCTAGAAAAAGTAATGAATGATCTTGAAAAGTCTCTAAAACGGACCTGGTCCATAGAAGCTACCACTGCCTTGTTCACTAATGACAGTAAAAAAGGGTGGGGAGCAAGGTTTCCAAGGATGAAAGATCCTTACAACCCTAACAGTAAGAGTGCCACTACAGTTGATTACTGACCTCATACCCAATGTGGGAACACTAGGAACTCCAAGGAAGGTGTCCAGGCCAAGAATCAATCAATACTAAAAGAAAAAGTGGTTGCTGAAATTGTGACCACAAAAGAGGGACTGGTTCCACTCACAGAAAACGCACATTACCTGCATGGACTAAGAGAGCTCTTCTTCATCCTCTTGGTTAATACAAAGAACCCAAAATTGTTTGGATTCCTAAAACTAACTCCTAATTTCTTGTGCAGGGAACAATAAAAGGAAGTGGCCAATAATGGTTCATAGATAGTGGATGTTTAAAATACATGACTGGAACACCACTGACTTTATTTCACTAAAGTCCCAGCACGGAGGGAGTATATCCTTTGGAAATGGAAACAAGAGGTACATTTTTGGAGTTGGAAAAGTTGGGAAGTCACTCACTCACTCTATTGAAAATGTGTACTATGTCGATGGACTTAAGTACAGTCTCCTAAGTGTCTCTCAAATTTGCAATAAAGGAAACAAGGTGGAGTTCTTGTCCAAAATATGTATAGTCACTGACATTGTGATTGGTGAAATTTTTTTGGTGGCCAAAAGATACAAGAACATCTATGTTGCTATTTCGAATCCTTACAAAATGGTGATCTGAGTTTTCTAAAGGTGGTTAAAGATGATGTTAAACTATGGCACAGAAGACTAGGCCATGCAAGCTTTTCCCGTTTGAAAATATTAATTCAGAAGGACCTGGTCCATGATTTGCCTATGTCACAATTCAAAACTTAAAAGGTTGGTGATGCCTGTGCTAGAGGAAAACATGTAAAGTCCTTATTTAAGCCAAAAAGGGATGTGAGCACCTCAAAGCCACTTGAGCTCCAATATATGGATTTGTGTGGACCTATAAGGGTTCAAAGTAGATGAGGAAAGAGATACATCTTCGTGATCGTGGACGACTATTCCAGATTCACATGGACTCTATTTAGTAGAACAATGATGAAACAATTGAAGTATTTGTGGCCTTTGTGAAGAAAATCCAGGTGAAGATAGAGTCTAAATTTGTATGTATTAGATATGATCATGGGACAAAATTTGACAATTTCATATTTGATGAATTCTGCAATGAAAATGAGATCACTCACAACTTCTTAGCTCCCACAACTCCACAGTAAAATAGAGTAGTAGAAAGAAAGAACTGAACTTTGGAAGAAATTGCAAGAACAATGCTGATTGACAATGGACTTGCAAAGAACATAGCCTGCTACTTAGTGAACAGGTGCATGATTAGATCAATTCTGAACAAGACTCCATATGAACTGCTAAGCGGAAGAAATCCCAAGTTGACCTACTTAAGAGCATTTGGATGCAAATCTTATGTTCTTAACAATAGAAAGGATCAGCTTGGAATGTTTGATGCCAAAAGCGATGAAAGGATATTTCTTGGCTACTCTTCTCAAAGAAAGGATTACAAAATATATAACAAGAAGACTCAATGTGTTGAAGGAAGCATCCATGTTATTTTTAATGAATCTCATCCATCATTTGAGAAGAGTGCTGAGAAAGATCAAGATGGAGAACCCGTACTTATTCCGGGTAAAGTCATTAACATGACAAATGGAAAGGTAAACTTGACGAGTCAAGTGAAGGATCCAAATGAAGATAACACGGCCTCATCATCAACAGAATAAGCACTCCAATTACAATCACTGAAACTGAAGAAAGAATGGTTGATGCAGTTCAGGGAACTCCACTTGCATCTGAGAGAAGGATAGAGGTGAATCAGCCAAACATACCATCGTCGTTTTAAAATGAACCTCATATATCTAACTGGAGATATCAAAGTTCTCATCTTATAGATAACACAATCACTCCCACAGATTCTGGAGTTCAAACTAGGTCAAGAGTTAGAAATTTACTTGCCTTCTCAGCCTTTCTCTCCCAGATAGAACCTAAGAACATCAAAGAAGCCTTAAAAGATGCAGATTAGATTACAACCATACAAGACGAGCTACATCAGTTTGAGATATAATGTGGAGAAAGGGCTGATATTCATGAAATTCTCCAGCACAAAAGATCAAATTGCGTACATTGTCACCAAGGCACTAAGTAGGGAACAATTTGAAAGAAACAGAGTAAAGCTGGGATTGTTGAAGCCAAATTGAGAACCCGATTCCTCTTTAGCTGGCTTGTATTCTTAAGAATTAATTAGCTCAAAATGTCTTTTGGCCCTGTCTAACTCACTTCAAACACCGTTACAGGTAGACACACATGCTAAGCATTGAAGAAGTAGATGCAGTACATGACCGATAAAAGAGGATTATTTTAAAAAAAAAAGGGGGATCTTAAAGAAAATGTTTTTCAAGAACCAGGTTCTTGTACTAAAGGTTAGTAGTTATCTGCATCATTTAATACACGTCATAAAAGGTACAAAATACAACTGCTATATTATCAACTTTTTAGATCCGGCTATCACGTCCCTTCAATTCAAACATTCCATCTCCCTCTGAAACTTCAGAATTCTCTATGCCCAACCGCTATTTCAGAACCGGTGCCTATTCTTTTCCCTTCATAATTATCCTCTCTGCTTTAAGAAACCCCTCTCTTTTTCCCTTCTTAACCATAAGCCCTCTTCTAACTTCACCCAAAAAGGAAAGGATCATCATACCACCTCTCCACATAGCTGAGAAAACTTCTGATCTTTCTGTATCATCTGTAACCACCTCTGACACGCCTATGGAACCTCTCACCATCTCTAAGTAGATATCACCCTCTATTACTCCTACTACTACAGTCACACCTTCCCTTACTTCCCAACTTCTTTCCAACTCAGAAACTCTTTAAACTACTATTCAGTTCTCTCCATCGTCTATGGCTCACACCAGTCAAACCCTAAGTGGAGGACAAGGTCAAAATACTGAGTTCACAAATGGCTCCGCCATTGTTGCAGTTGACTCCATGGTTGTGGAAGCATCGGTTGACAAAAAAAAGATGGTGTTTGTGGTATCTGCTAATGGAGTATTGCATAAGATCATTTCTTATAAACACGCGTCACAAAAGGTAAGGGAAGACGCGACCATTATGGAAATTTAAGGAGATGTAGTAGCATACACCACTGAGGCTTCACATGGGGAACCTCATCCCTCTCCGGAGGACCTAGGTCAGGAGTCTCATCCTGAGGGCAGTTCCATTCCTGCATTGATGTCGTGCCCATAGAAATTCAAGAACCAGAGATGCAATCAAGTGTGAAGAAGACCTGGAAAACGTGGCCCTTGACGCATTCATAAGTAGGCGCATGGTTGTTTCGACTCCTGAGTCAAAAATCAAATGCCCTAGCACCAGACTTTATGTTGAAGTGGCCTATGATTCTCCACTCCAAAAGAGCAAAAAAAGTAGTAACAAGAAAAGAAGAAAGGTGGTGAAGGATGGTGTAGCTATAGCTGATGAAGTTATCCATATTGTTGAGGTGGAAGAAGAAACTCCTGAGGAACCTGGTTCCCTTGTAAGGCGGTCCTCGAAAAGGCTGAGTCTGTTTCCCTGGAGAAAAGGTCTACTTCTAAGTCTAAGATGAAGAAAGTAGTGAGTGATGAGGATATTGTTGTCAAGTACAAAGGGAAAGGTAAAGACAACAAAGAAAAGCATAGGAAACACAAGTATGAAACAGTTGAAGAACCTAGTCCTGGAAAAAAAAACACAAAGTGAGGTCTTCCTGAGCTGTGAGCATTTATGGTATCAGAAAGATCTGCTAGGTCGTTCGTTTGACCCAACATTCTCATGAATGGCTAGAATGCCCCAAATCCTGGAAATGATGGAGTTATAATAGTGGATGCATCGTTTCTACGTTGATGCTCCTAAGTGTATGAGGAGGAGGTGTAGAGTTTCTTTGCCAGTCTGTTTCCAGTTGATACTGACCATATTTGTGCTTTGGTCAATAGTGTGGACATTGTCTTTAACGTGCAAGTGCTTGGAGAAATTTTGCAAGTTCCTACACTTGGAGTAACGAGTGTTCGAGATGTTTGCCAGTTCAAATTCCAAAATGTAGTGGTGAACGATAATTCCAATCAGAAAGGGGACCAGATTCATAAGAAAGCATTGCTTCCTATCTACCAGTTATTGTTTGAGCTAGTTAACAACGTCCTGTTGCCTCGAGCAGAAAGGCATTCTGTAAGTTCAAAATCTGATATATTCTTATGGAGCAATTGGATGGTTTCAACCCTGTGAGTCTGCTGGCCATAATGATTGATCAGATGCAGAAAGTGGCGTGTTTCAAGGATGGTAATCATGGGTTTCCCTATGGATTCGTGCTCACGCGAGTGTTCAAACACTTTAAGGTTCCTTGGGACCACATAAAGTAGGTACCCGTAAGCAGACATTCTCACAGACAACCTTGGAAGAGTGCAAGTGTATCGAGAAGTATGGAGGTGTTGGAAGCACTCAACTGTGCCTCAGATCATCAATGCCTCAACAATGCAGCTGAGGAGATACGTCGTTTGAAGGCCAAGAATGCTATCCTGGAAGGTCAGCAAGCTTGAGTGGTTCCCATGTCAAATGATGAGGTGATCCGTTTAACCCAAGAAAATGCTAATCTCAGGGCGCAAGTCGAGAACCTGAACGTTGAACTGCTTAAGGAGAAAAATTTGGGAAATGCCCAAATATATCTCCTTCTCCATATAGTTGCCGCAACTTCCAAGCCTCTTCCTCCTAGTGCCCCCTAAGAATCCCTTCAGTGATGAGTTTTCTGGATATGTTTTTTTACACTTGGTTCCTTGTTAATGATTGATGAGCCAAGTATAATCCCATAAACATCCTAGAATCCGATGTCATTCGTGCATGGGCAATTAATAAGAGATTGAATAAAGTATAATAACTGTCCGGGATACAAATTAGACAGAAAGTAAATACAATACGCTGAAAGAGACTATACTGGTTGCGCGCCGACTTGGAAAATGCAGCTCACCCAGTCTCCATAGCATCCATGCTGCTATGCCTAGTAGGCCACTAGAAATATATGCGCATGTGCAACAAAAATGTACAGCAAGTGTAGCATGAGTACAAAAACAATGTGTACTCAGTAAGTATCCCCTCTAATCTTGAAGAAGTAGAGACGAGAGGTCGACTTCAACACTTACTAGTGGTACAATAGTGGTACACAATAACATAATATATTGAGAATTTTTATAAATATGATTGTAATTTAGTAGAATAAACCAAGTAACCAATTCTTTCTTTCATAGGAAATTCCCCAATTCCTTTTCATCATTTATACATTTATTCTCAAGGCGGGAAGAAACAATATAAACTTCAATAAATTTCAAGGCAAGCAATACAAGCATAAGCAAATCATGCCTAGATAATATGGTCCAATCCAACAATATTTAAATTGTGCACTGCCAGAAGGTCGAATGACGCGAACCATAGATGCATATATTATCCCACTCATAATTCATATATGCAACGCAGTAAAATATAAATAAACAATCACCCTGCTCGCGAATCATACATGTGAAGCAGGTACACATAAAAACACATATTCAAATAGTCAACCAAGACATTCATCAAGGAAATAATTATTCAAGGAGGTGTAATTTTCCTTTTTTCAATTCATCAAAATAAAGTTAACTCTTTTGGAAAACCATTTGCCACTTCGATATGATTTAAGCTTAATGAATTTTAAGATTTCAAATTTCTACTTTCAATGTTTAAACCTATTAAATCACGCCCGATTGACCTCAAATTTTACACACAAGTCATATTCGACATTGCGGACTTACTCCAACTTTTGAAATTAATCCGACCCCGATACCAAATAGTCAACTCTCAGTCAAACTTCCCAAAAATCTTTAAATTTATATCTTTAGCAAAATGACTCCAAAATGACCCAGAGACCTCTAAATTCACTTGTGATCGTGCTTCCTATACCAGAATTACCACACGGAGCTATTCCTATAACCGGAATCCCAAACAGACTTTGATAACACTAAAATGCACTTTAACCCAAACTTATGAAATTCTTACGAAAATGGTAACTTCCACAATAGGCGCCGAAATATTCCCGGTTCTTCCAAAACCTATTCCGGACATACGCCCAAGTCCAAAATCATCATACGAACATGTTGAAATCTTTGAATCTCGATTCTGAGATCGTTAACTCAAAATTCAGTTTTAGTCAAGTCTTTCAACTTAAAGCTTCCGAAATAAGAATTATCTCCCCAAATCAACTACGAACATTTCGAAATTCAATTCCAACCACACGTACAAGTCATAATACCTGAAGTGAAGCTACTCAGGGCTTCAAGCTGCTGAACAACGCGCTAGAGATAAAAATGACCGATCGGATCGTTACACCTAATATAGCCTATGTTGTATGTAGACTGAGTAGATATACTCATAATCCCAACAGAGAGCATTGGTCTGCATTAGCTAGACTAATAAAATATTTGAGAGAAATCATGAATTATGGTATCCTATATAGTAGATTTCCTTCTATTTTAGAAGGGTACAGTGATGCAAACTAGATCTTTGATTCAGATTATACAAAATTCACTAGTGTTTATGTGTTCACCCTTGGTGGTGGTGCAATATCATGGAAATTAGCTAAGCAGACGATCATTGCTAGATCGACTATGGAATTACAGTTTGTAGATCTGGAGTTAGCTGGTTCTGAGGCTGAGTGGCTAAGAAACTTCTTAACTAATAACACTTTAATAAATGACTTACCTCTTATGTCTATGCATTATGATTGTCAAGCAGCAATAGCTATTGCAAGGAATAAATCATATAATTGTAAAAGTAAACTCATGAAATCGAGACATGATATTATAAACAACTGTTTAGAGATGGAATAATTTTCATTGATTATGTGAAGTCATGGATAAATTAGGCTGATTCTCTGACTAAACCTGTAGGAAGAAAATTAATTCTACAAACCTCAAAAGAGATGAGGTTAAGGCTGGCATTTTTATCAATAGAGATGGTAACCTGCCAATATAATTGGAGATCTCATGAAGTAAGTTCATATGGATAATAACAAGTTGGTATTGACATTGAAGCACTAAAAGAGAGTGCTTGGCTGGTACTAGTTGAGAAGTTGAGTTATAACTTTTAATGAAATTCATATTCCTTATGGGTTGTGTATTTCAAAATGATATACACTTGAGGAATTCACCTAAATGAGAGTGGAGTGAGGCCGCTCCTATGAGATTTTGGCATAGTCTCTTAAGCTCTCATAAATAACCACGCATGCACATGGCTTATTAGGTGTGAAACCACATTGAACAACAAAATTACTGAGGGTCAAAATGTGATTGATAAAATCTCTGACTTACAATAAGAGTTATTGATTCACAGAAATATTATATTTCACCAGTAGTTATGTGAGATAAACTTTATTGATCTAAGTTTTATTCATAGTCCAAAAGACGCCAAACCTATTGCATTTGGATCATACAAATCCAGCAAATCTTACTCATCTTTTTATGAATTTTTTAAAAATATGTGGGAGTACAATTGTGATATTTCCAAAGAGGTAGACAATTTCCGTCCATGTGGAAACATGCATGCAAGTAAAGTGGACAAATGTCCATCCATATGGCAAGATGCATATAAGTCTTGACAATCATACTTGACAAATGGCAAGAAATTTGACATTAAGGGAAAGAAAAGCCTTAAGCTTTTTTTTTCCTATAAAAGAGTCTCCCCTTAAGCTAATTTTACATAGCATAAACATCATTTCTTTCCTTTACATTCAACGCCTCACTTCTCCATTTATTGCGTATATTAAATATGTTATTTTCTTTCTCATTTACTTTTTCTACTAGCTAGCTGGGTTTGTAATTGAATATTTTGTTGATTCCTGTATCCTCCCAAATAGAGGTAGGCTTGTTTAGTTCTGGAACGATATTTTACACCGCTGAAATAGTTTTTAAGAAAATGCCTAACACGACTCAAGTCAATTTATGTATCCGCTTATAAATAATATTGAAGCAGTGTTATTATTGGAATTCTAGCTCTCAATTACTATACTTATTTCAGGTAGATTGGTGCCTATCTATATATTTACTCTTAATAATTTTATGGTAATTATCTAATCCACGAATAATTACTGCATAAATAAATCCAAAAGGATATGATTGGATATGGTATGATCTATGAATAAACTAATTAGTATTATTACTTTAATGAGATTGAGATACTTAGGGAATGAGTTTTCTGCTATAGCATGTTATTTTGATATTGCTGCTAAAAATTTATAGTATTTTCTTAAACCATGTCTACTTATAAAAATTCCCAAAAATATATGTTACAAAATATTTGTCCATTTTAGAAAATTAAGATAAAAGTAATGTCATGTTTCCAATTTTACTCGTAAAATTAAAGTAAGCATTAACGGGGTGAGATTATTAATGTGTTTAAAGATAAAACACTAATAAGGGTAAAATATTATTTACCTCGAAAATATCAATACCAATTAAACTTGATTAGTGGTTCTGAAGATATATGATTTATTCAATACCAATTAATAATAAAGAAATATGAAGTAGAAGTGAAAGTGAATGAAACCAATGTTACATAGCAGTAGTGACCTCGAGCTTAATAACCTCGAGGTGGCTTAGGGCAGTAAGAACAATTAAGTGGGATAATCAAAGTAAGAATAATAAAGCTAAAGGATAATTTTCACGAACAATAGGAAAAGAGTGGAGAGTATGTTCTTTCCTCGAAGATAAGATGGTCTTACAAATGATTGGAGTCCCCTTAACATAATATGGGATCCTAAATAAGGTATATTTCTATTTACAGTAAGGAATATTCTTGGTACAATTATCTAACTGTAACAACCAGACTGGTCATTTTGAGTATAGCTCCGTATGATATATTTTGACTTATGTGGATCATCGTTTTTGATTTTCAAGTTATTCGAGACTAATTTGGAAGAATGATTCTCAACTAGTGAGCTTCAAACTTGAAAACGCTGACTGAGAGTGAATTTTTTATATCGAGGTCTGAATTCTATTTCGAAAGTTGGGGAACGCCCATAATATCAAATGTGACATGTGTGTAAACTTTCGAGGCAATCGGACGTGATTTGAGAGGTTTCAGCATCGGTTCTAAAAGTTAAAGCTTCAAGTTCATTTGATTTTGGATTGAGGTGTGATTCATCGATTTGATATTTTTATGTGTATATTAAAGCCCCAAGAAATCCCGTGTTATATTATGGGACTCGTTGGTATGTTTGGATGTGGTCTCAAGGGGCTCGGATGAGTTTCGGATAGGTGGATTGGGTTGCGCTCATTTTTTTTTATGTTTCCATGTTATTCTTCAAGCATAAATGGTACTATATAAAGTAAATGAGACCCAATTTCTATTTTCATTAAAGGATTAGATCCGTATCATAATTATAGATCCATATAAAAAAGAATCGTTAAATTTGGACATCGTAGGAGGAGTTTATGGTCATTTAACTAAGAATTGAGTTGCTAGATTTTTTTTCAGATTAATTATGAAATTGCCACTGACTTCGTATTTAAAAATCTACACTTTTTTAAAATATTGAAACCAACATATCTCCTTCAATATAAGGTCAAATAGAATTATTCAAGAGGCTAACTTGACTAGAATTTGACGAGGAATCTGTTGGAGCCATTAAAAGTGAGTTTCGAGATCAATTTACATAAGAAATAAGGCAGAATAGTGTTAAAATGAGGATTTTATTCATTTAAAATATTTTGAGTTGGAAAGCTCAGAATTAGAAAATTCTTTAAGCGATTTCCACCATATGAATTGGGGTAAGTGTTCTTTACTCAATTTTTGTTATATTCCATAAATATATCTTCGATTTTACCGTTTGGTTGATGAATTTTAAAGAAGAAATTGGGAGTTTAGGCCTAAAGTTTCATAATATGAATTTGTGAGTTTTAAACATCGAGTTGGAGTCGAAATTGAGTGCAACTAGTATGGTTGGACTTATAATTGAATGGATTGTCGGATTTTACGAGTTTTGTCGGGTTTTGAGGCGTGACCAGTATGTATTTTTTGGCCGGATTTGGGATTTGATTTAGGATTCGATCTTTATTATTTGGAATTATTTCCTTGGGCTTTATTTGATGTATTTCAGTTGCTTTTGGCTAATTTTGAGCCGTTCAGAGGTCACTACGCGCGTGGTGGCATTTTTGAAGCATCGCATGGCTTGCTCGATATTGTTATTGGCCTGTTCGAGGTACTTGTTTTGCCTAACTTTATTGAGGGAATTTTTCCTCCCATTTGTCATTGTTTGCTACATGCGGGAGTGATACATATATGAGGTGAAGAGCATATATGTATGTGCCAGTGTTAATCATGCTTGGGGGATGGATTATGTTATATTTGTGTTTGTAGAATTTTGTGACCTTCTAACTTTATGCCTCACTTAACTTCTAGATATTGAGAACATAGTATTAACTGTTTAAATCGAGACATAGCCTAATATAACTTGATCAAATTTGATGAAAATTTTGAGAACTTATTGATGCGTCTAATTCAGTCATCTCTATGTGTAATCATTAATATATTACTAAGGCCAATATTTTGAGATGGTAGATTCTATACTTGTATTGTTAATAAATTGTGGGATTTATCATTATCATGTGAGGAAGAGTACAAAGCACGAAGGTGTTGCCGTGCCATTTTATATTTATTATCATATGAGAAAGAATGTAAAGCATGAAAGATGATGTCATGCCATTGTATTCATGTTGTTATGCGTTTAATATCGCGAGGTCATGGCACAAAGGTTGTTTCCGTGCAGGTGAAGGTGGACATGCATTATGATGTGATATCTATTTTTCGTGTATATAATCATGCCCTTACCTTGAGATATTATTGTTGCATTGCACATTTTGTGTGACTTGTTGTTATTGTTTTGCACTTGACCTCTATTTGTTGCGATGTCCATGTCTTTTACTTGCTTGACTTACAAATACCATGCATATTTCCTGCTTTCATAATTATACTTATGTTATATCTATTTTGTTGCACTTTAGTATAAGCCTCCCATCATGCTAGTCATTCATGCCCTTATTTGTCAACTTGTAAAGATCATGTACTTCCTTCTTATTTATTATATTTATACTTAGGCCTCCACTATGATTGTTAAGTGAAGTTGATATTCTTTATTTTCCAATTGTTGTTATTGCTCACGTACTTTCTACTTAGTCTTTTACTATTACGCACATGTGTATCCTTGTCCATTGTTGTACTTGCGTATTTCCTACTTTGTAATTCCTGTTATCGATAGTTCTATCATCTGGTTGGTTCTATTACTTGTACAATTGGGAGGATGAGCTGAACACATGAAGGGTATTACCGTACTAATCGATTTGTCTCAAATAAATTTTATATATATATATATATATATATATATATATATATATATATATATATATATATATATATATATACGGGTCAGCCTGTTTCCGGACCAGTCCCGACCGGTGCATGGGCCGGGTTGGTCTAGGTTAAAGGGGTAGGGGGTTGATCCCTTTACTTAAATCCTACCGGTTAACCGGACCGATGAAACCTGTTCAACTAAAATCCCTGCAGAACTGGTTAACTGGCCCGACCCGGCCCTGCCCCTCCCAGCCCGAACCGGTTTAAAAGCTTGATTTAATTATTTTTTATTTTTTAAGGTTTTAGAGTCTAAGGCAATTTAAAACTTTTGAATTTACTCTTTTTTTGTTAGTTTACTTGTTAAATGTAAACCTTTCAATTTGTAAGTTTGAATTTTAAAATAAATTTAGCACTTGCAATTTATATGTGTAATTTTTTTTCCATCTTCATTGTATTCTTTTAATAATTTTTACTTTATATTAATTTAAATTATAATAGTTATACAGAATTCCAAAAAAATAAAAAATAATAAAAAACACTAACCCGGCTCGGCCCCTTGTACCCGTAACACTTACGGTTTATTTTTTACCCGGATGAATTTGAGCGCATTAAGTTCGGCAATACCTAACCCGTAACCAGCCCAGTTCCAAAACCTGCAACCGGCCCAGTTCCAAACCCGTAACTGGCCCAGTTCCAAACCCGTTCGCTTCAAAATTTTCCCTACCCAGCCCCACCCGTTAGACACCCTTAGTTTATAGTGAGGCAGAGATAGAAGCACAAAGGGTGTTACCGTACCGTTTGACATGATACTTTGGATATACTTCTTATACCAGGAAAGATTATAAATCTACTACTGTGACATTTTTTAGTAATTGTAGACTATCTCATAGAGTTGAATATAGTACTTTTATCTGTTATGCTTTGAAATGCTTTTGCTATTAACCTAATGTGCAGGTTATAACAATAATCATCTTTTAACTAAAAGAGTCGTCACTACTTCGACGAGGATAGAAAAAATACTTTCCAATACATGGTGTCAGTTGTACTAATACTACACTTTTGTACGATATCTACAAATTTCTGGAGCGGAGCTGTTGGTGGTGTCAAGTGCTGATTCAGAAGATGTTCGCTCATTCAAGTATAATTGCCTCTTGTCCTTGGAAGCTTAGATTTTACTATTATGCTTATGTATTATGTTAAAGTATATTTATTCATACCATCTCTATAAATTCGAAGTCTTAGAAGCTCATGAGTCGTACTACTAGGTCTTGGGTAAATTATAAATGTTTAGTTATCTATTCTCTAATTTTCCTATTATTTCATTTGTATCACATTTTTATGTTAGTTGGCTTATCTAGCGGATGGAGTTAGGTTCTATCAAGACTAGTGATTTTGAGGTCGTGACAAGGTGGTATCAATGTAATAAGTTCATAGTTCTACGAGTCATGAGCAAGTAACATGCATATTTCCTACTTTTATAATTATACTCATGTTGTATCTATTTTGTTGCACTTTAGTATAAACCCCCCACCATGATATCCATTCATGCCCTTATTTGTCAACTTGTAAAGATCATGTATTTCTATCTTATTTATTATATTTGTATTTAGGGCTCCACTTTGCTAGTTAGTTGAAGTTGATATTCTTTATTTCCAATTATTGTTATTGCTCACGTACTTCCGCTTAGTCTTTAATTGTTGCACACATGTGTATTCTTGTCCATTGTTGTACTTGAGTATTTCCTACTTTGTAATTTTTGTTATCGATATTTCTATCACCTGGTTGGTTTTGTTACTCGTACATTTGGGAGGATGAGTTGAACGCACGAAAGGTGTTGCCGTGCTAATTGATTTCTTGATTTGTCAAAAATACAATATATGTGTGTGTGTGTGTGTTGTGAAGTAGAGATAGAAGCACGAAGGGTGTTACCGTGCCGTTTGACGTGATATCTTAGATATACTTCTTATACCAGGAAAGACTATTGACTGTCTCATAGAGTTGTATATGGTACTTTTGTTTGTTATGCTTTGAACTGCTTTTACTATTAATCTAAACTAAAATCCTCATAACTAATTCAACGAGGTTGGACAAAATACTTACCAGTACATGGGGTCGGTTGTACTGATATTACACTTCTATGCGACGTGTGCAGATTTCTGGAGCGGAGCTTGTGGTGGTGTTGGGTGGTGATTCGGAAGATGTTCGCGCCTTCCGTCCTCTTGTCGTTTGGTAGCTTATATTTTGCTATTCTTTTTATGTATCATTCACACAGGACGTGTATTTATTCGTACCAGCTTTGTAAATTCCATGTTTTAGAAGCTCATGAGTCGTACTACCAGGTCTTGGGTAAATTGTAAATGTTCACTTATCTATTCTCTATCTTTCCTTTTATTTCATTTGTATTGCATTTTTCTGTTAGTTAGCTTCCCTAGTGAATGGTGTTAGGTGCCATCACGACTAGTGGTTTTTGGGCTATGACGCTAACCACCAATTACAGAATTGAACAATCATATTCCAGGATTTCCTCCATGACTTTGGGGACGTGGCAGGAATCTAACTCATTCTGGTACAAATCCATAACGGTACTATTTCGAGGCAGAACACACCCGACCTTGGTATGTATCGTGGTTCACCTTCGAACTCGAGTTTGGTCCATTGAGCTCAAACCTGGTCTTACCCACTTCGGACGACCACTCAAGTATATAGATCTAAGGTGTTTTATCTCGACTGTATACAGATGGTCCCTGTGCTTCTTAGAGTAAGATAATAAGAAATGATTTGAACCTCAATTTTCTTGAACCTCTTATGATGATGTCATGCCCGTCACATAGGCGCTTGAAGTGATTGGAAATTTCATGTTAGCTCGCTTTCCCAAAACATCAAATATGCTCTAGTAGTGGTCGGCCACTTGTGCTGCCGATCCATCTCGACCTTTCTATAAATAGAAGGCTATTCTGTCAAAATAAAGAACTGTATATTTTTCATCTTTATTTACTCCTGATCTTTTCCCTTCTTTGCTTCATTCTTTAATCTCATACTTCCATGGTTCGAACATGCGATCATAAGGTCATATGGCAGCAACTTTACCAGTTATAACAAGGCTCCCTTTTTAATGCTTCTATTCGAAAAAACGAGAGAAAAGCGTCGAACCCTTCCCAAATTTGAAAATATGCAAACTTTACACTGTTGCTCATCTCTCTTAACTTCAATCTGGTGTAGCACTTCATTCCTTTTGCCTTCTATGGAATGAGGTGACACTATCATTTACTAACTCTTGCATCCTACATCGCAACAATTTCTCAAGGATGGACACTCTTGGATCGTTGCACGTGCATCTTGTAACTTTTTTGGTTTTTCTTGTGATAGAAGGTGAAGCTATATTTTCTAGTCTTCCGTTCTTGTATTTTTCTTTTGCTGCTCTGTTTTAATGGATTTTGACCCAATATTTCAACAAAAATGCTCAATCTCCACTGCTGGAAATATAGTTACATTTATCAAGGGGTTTTTCCCCAAATCTCTTCGAGCATACAGACATTTTCTAAGATCAACGTAGGGCCCTCAAGAAGGAGGTTCCTCAAGATGCCACTCTCGATGACGTGATCCTAAAAATAGATTAGGTCCTTGGTTTTTATTTTTTGCTTTTTTGTTCCTGTGTAAGGACCCTTCGTGGATTTGTAGTTATATGTTGTAACCATCTCTTGGAAATATAAAAGGAACTATTTGCCTTATTTCCGGATCATGTTGAATTCCATTATGTCTTTTTCTTGTGAAAATTTTGATTGTACAACTCTAGTGATTAGTCCAAATATCGGAGTTAGGACATAATAAACCCTTAGGTTTTTAATTGGTCAGTATAATACCCTTTAAGGTTTTGGTTAATCCTCGAGCTAGGTTTAAATTAACTTGATACAAGCTCGGGACATCATGACTCCTGTGTCCGAGCTGAGTGAGAGCAGGGTTTTGAATTTGAATCAAAGTTAGCCCTTAAGCTTTAAAGACAATCCCCAAGTGAGAATTTTCTCAAAACTGGGTAGCCCGTGGGCTCAATTGTAAAGTGAACACTTTGTTCGAACTAGAGATAAACCCTTTGGTTTTTTTAAAGTCCTCGAGTGAGAATTTTCTCAACTTGGGTGGCTCTAGGCTTAGTAGTCGAGCAAGCAATTGATGGAACTCGAAATAAGACGATAAGAAACATCTTTAGTCTCGATCTCCTCGACGTCTCGATCATGATGTCAATCTCGTGATGTTAGCTTTGAAGTGATTTTCGCATCCGCATAGTTTCCAAGGTAATTAATTAGAGGCGGCCGGCGGTCGACTTTTTGGGTTCCTTAATACACTTAAGTGACTTTTATAAATAGGCCAACTTCACAATTTGCAAACTTTACATCTTAATTCGTTGCCAAGTCTTGCTAGTTCTTTCAATTTCCTTAAAACCATACTTTTCCCAGTTGGTTCTTCACTCCATCAACGACCTTTTTGTCTTCACTTGAACTACAATGGCTACAACATCCAAAATCGTTCATAACAAGAAAAAGCCTCTTCGTCATCACGGTCATCAAGAAGTAAATCGGTGGTGCCACCTTGAATCAGAAGTATATCCCCATGCAATGTGAAATATCATCCGATTTACAAATTGAAAGACCTATATCTATACCAGGTCTATGTGAGCTTATGTATCGATATATTTGTTTGATAACCAAGTATAAGCTGGAGCAGGTAAATAAGGATTGCAACTGGGATGACAAAAATGTAGTGATTCCTTCCCTAGAAGAGGACATTACTACTCATAAAACATGGTACTTAAGCATGTACACCTACCCATTCATGTTGGCCTCACAAATCTAACTCTGGGCCCAATAGAACCAGTTATTCTTAACTTCGAGCAATTTTACCAAGTGAAGTTTGGTCAGATATATCCTTCATTCTAACGGATTGTTCATTTTCTCAGATTCTTCTCAAGCTAGATCGAGGGGATGCCTTCCACCCTCGACCATCTAATCAGGCTATAAAGACCTCGACTATACTGAGGTGTCTTGATAAAATTGCAATGCCGATCCTCAAAATCTCTTTTCTCTAATATCGAGGAGGATAAAGACCGAGGATGGATGAGCCAGTTATTTCGAGTCAGGACCTCCGACTTGATTCCTACTGACAGAAGGCCATTCCTTAAGGAATAGAGTATGAAACATAAAAATATAGTAACTTTATACCTTGCTTCAACTTTTCTTTCCTGGTTTTATCTTTTTACCGATATAACCTTTTTTCCGATGGTACAACTTTTGCTTAATTTCCTAGAGTGGTTCCAGAACTCGAGGTTGGGTCTGCAAATTGCCTCTACTTCGTCATATGTGGAGCGGTGCTGGCGTCATTTAGCCAAGGGCTGATGGAAGGAAAAAAGACACAGTGAGTTTTCTTGTTTGTTTACTTACATTCTCAATTCAATACTTACTTCGTCATTAGGCAGGCCTCAGAGAAGCTGTCGAAATGCAGTTGTCCTTGCCTGGCGAGGAAGAGATTTCAAAGACTCCCAAAGAAAATAAGAGAAAGAGGGTGTCGTTTGTAAATACCTCGAATTCGAACAAAAGCACAGTTCGAAATCTTAAGGCCGATAATGTGGCCTTATCCCCGGAAATGGTTCAACACCTCCAGAATCAGGAAGAAGAAGAATATGACGACTACTTGTCGGTAGCTCATAAAAGAGAAAGCACTAGTGCTTCGAAGTATGCCAAATGGGTGGCGGAAGATGTGGTTTATCCTTGGACCGAAGAAATCTTTGAGGAGAGCTCGAGTAAAATCCTCGAGCCATCGGTTAGCAAAAGAGTACCTCACTTATGAGGTCACTTAGAATGTGAGATTGAGGTACCCGATCCCGAGCCCCTTCAAATAGAGGGGAACACCTTGAGTGGATCACTTGGGGTAATCAATGCTGATGATTCACCGCCTAGCCCTGAGTTAACCAACGGGAAATTTTGATATGGTCGGAATATAAGAACTTCCAGTGCAGTGACCAGCCAATAAGAGCATGATATCTTTCGAGAATTCCTAGCTGGGATATAGGATTTCCTTGACCTAGATGCTTCATTTATTTTTTATGTGGCCCGGTGTCTCTTCAAATAAGTCAGTCTTTGTATTTTAAAGATAAACGTGCACTATATCCTTGTTGTTCTAAGTATATCCTATTCTTGTTTGTGAAGGATGTCGTGCTCCATATGAAAGCATTTTCCAAATCTCAAACCGAGCTTGCTCTATGCGACGCCGATCTTAAGAAGATCTCCGAAGAAAGGGGCAATCTTAAAATCCTTTATGTCAAGAAAGAGGCGGAGATGAGCGATCTCTGAGTTGAATTGGCGAAGGCTTGTCAATAACATACCGAGCTAGTTGAAAAGGTAATATAGCCTTTGATGTCTTTTTGTGTACTTGTTTGTTTACGACTAATACTTTTAATTTCGCATTTTCACTAGAAGGGTGAATTGGTGGTGCGGCTTTGAGAAGAGCTTAAGAGGATGGAGGCCGAGACCTTGGGTTGGAGGTAAATTTGCCTCTAAGAAATAAACTCTTCAAGAGCAGCTGGCTTCACTCGAACACAAGTTTCAAAGGGAGAAGGAGGAGAGCCTTGCTCGAGGCCGTGAAATCGAGGAGCTTAAAGCTAAATTTGCGGCTGAGCTGGCCAAGGCCAAATTTGATATCGAGGAAATTATATTTTCATATCAAGCCGACGCTGAATCAGCTAATGCCCACGCAAATGAGATATCCTTTGTGTCAAAATTTAAGTTATCAAGTGAACTTGACCATGCTAGGCGACAATCCCGGAGGTTAACTCTCGAGAAGGTACATATTTACGGCTATGATCTCTCAGCCAATATTGAAAGGGCAAAGATTTTTGAAGAAGAGGCTCCCGCTCTGCTTTCTGATGAGAATGATTCAGCCAGTGGCTCTGAGAGTGTAGGAGACGAAGATGAACTCCCCGAGGTAAGGTCTCGAAGATTTGGCTCCAGAAGATACATCTATCGAAGATGTGATACTGAAGTAGTTTTAGGTCTCCTTACTTTGTTTTTGTGCAAGTACCTCTGTATAAATATCTTTTGTAATCATATCTTGCAAATACAAGAGGAATTTTTTATCTCATCTTTGACTTGTGTCGCATTTCATATTGTCTTTATTTATGGAATACTTCATTTGTATTATTTGAATGATTGGGCCGAAAATTAGTTTAGGCTTGGGATATTATAAACCCTCAGATCTTTATTGGTAGATGTCAAAATCCTCAAGCTAAGTTTAAGTCACTTTGATATGAGCTTGGGATATCGTGACCCATAAGTCAGGGTCGAGTGAGAACGGAGTCCCGAACTATAAGTTTTCGGCCCTTAAGCTTTTCGAAGTTGGCCCTTGGGCTCTTATATATCGGCCCTTAGGCTCATTAAGTTGGGCAAATTGGGGCTCTATAATGGCTATATAATTTTTCCCTCATTTCGGCTAAAAGACTTAGTCAAAATTTAGTTATGACTTAGCATGTGATTTTTGTACATGTTGGATTTTCCAAAGGTTTGACGTGTCTGGACCTTGTTTGTGTATTGATAATCGAATACCTCCCCGAGGTTTTATCGAGAGCTGATGTTACCGAAGCTTTTAAATTTATTCGAGGGTGAATTTATCGAAGCCCATTAAATTATTCGGGGGCTAAGTTTATTGAAGCATTTTTTTTCCTTTTGTCGAGGGTAGCCTAATTTAACCGGTTTTTAATATTTTTTTTGAAGGCCTTTAATTTATAGCGGAAGTCGGAAATCTCCGAGCCACATTATTTTGGCTGTAGCCTTTATGACCGTAGTCTTTAGTACGGTCGTAGCCTTCGGGTATGTCGCTTGGACTTATTTCTCGATAACTTTCCAAACTTGTTCGAAAAGTTAGTCCCCGAGTATATTGGCCTTGTCCTTAGTTTCGGGTGGTGCCACTATAAGGTCTTATAAGTCTGAGTTACGGATGACTAAGATGAACTCACTGTCAATGACATCACCCCGAGTATTCAAGGGTGCTTTTATGCTTTGGCTTTTGAGTCGTTTCCCATAGGATTATAAGTGTAGAGCTCGTATAATAGTAGAATTCTTTGAGGCACAAAATGTATTTGATATTAATAGAATGGTTTTCAAATAATTAATACATGCGCACATGCTTTGCCATCAGGGCTCGACTATTCTATATGGACATGGTTCATCTGACCGTTTTCGCATTACAAAGTTTTCTTGTCGAGGCTCTTTTAGGTGTGAAGTATTTTCCTTGAAAATATGACATCATAAGGTGATGCCCCCCCCCCCCAGTATTCGAGGCTGATTGAAAAGAAACTTTAGATATTATTGAATTCTCCTTCAGTAACACGCAGTTGTTGCCTCATTAAAAAACTTGTCGGTAAAACCCATTTGGGACAAAATCAATCTAAGGGAAAAAGAGTGCAAACTTGTGCTTTAAAACCTAAATTCTCTGTGTAAATAACGATGCTTTAGAGAACGTATGCCTTCGATGAATAGTAGTATCTGTAATGGGTTAGTTTTAAACCCAAATGGTCAAAAGGATAAAAACATACCTCATCAGTAGTATCATTTGAGTAGTAATACATTCCAATAGTTTGGAAATTGTTCATATTTCATTGTGTTGAGTTTGTAAGGTCCTATACCAAGATTCTGATGACTCAATACGGTCCTTCCAGTTCGGGCCTAGTTTTCCTTCATTTAGGTCTCGAGTATTAAAAGTGGCCTTTCGTAGAACTAAGTCATAGTCATGTATTGGAGAGCATGGGGTGACCTCCATGCCTAACTTCGAAGGCATGTTTCTCCAAGTTAAGCTTTGTGTTACTTTGTCTCAAAACTTCGAATGTTTCCGGCAAATGAACTAAAATGGTCCTCTATGCATAGGGACTTGACAAATTATATCATCAATATGAGCTTCCATTGTTATACCTATTTGTTCTTTGAACATCCTATTAACCAGACTTCGGTAAGTATCTTGTCGGACTGAGGCCTCCTTTTTGCTTTACCAGTTTGAACTTGGAATCGGTGCTCAGCTGACACGTGGAGGTTTTCGGTGGAATTCCTTTTATAGCTAAATGTGACCAAGAAAAGTAATCCATATTATCAATAAGAAACTGAATGAGTTTTCCTGAGTTCCAGGGTTAGTCCTATTCTTAGGTGTACCTTTCTCTCGGGTGGTTGACTTGGTGGTACTAAATTCTTCGAGAACAACGAAGGTTCAAGGAGTGAGCAAGTCCTCTTCTTCGTCTTCGATTACCTACTATTCCTGTTCTGCCGAGGGCTGGAGCTATAGTTGTTATATAGACGTCTGCTTATCTTTGAAGCTCGATTTCTCCGAGGCCAAGGGTTATGGTATCAGCACCGTTCCTCGATTGCAAACATCTCTTTCGCAACATGCTATTCTCAGTGGACTATTTTCACTCCCTCATGTGTAAGAAGTTCATCATCTGGTGAAGCGTTGAAGCCACTACCCTCATGTCGTATATCTATAGTCTCCCAAGGAGTGCATTATATCTCATGTCACCTTCGATGACATAGAACCTGGTGTCTTGTATGGTCCCAACTACATTTACTGGCAAGATAATTTCTCCCTTTGTTATTTCGCTTGCCATGTTGAAGCCATTCAGTAATTGGGATGCAGGTATAATCTGATCTAGTAGGCCGAGTTGTTCCACTACCATCGATTTGATTATGTTCGCCGAGCTACCTGGATCCACTAAAACACGTTTAACTTGAATTTTATTTAAAAGAATAGAGATTATAAGGGCATCGTTGTGGGGATGAGATACGCCCTTTGCTTCTTTATCGCAGAATGATAGGGTGTCCTTAGGCACATAGCTCTGAGTCCGTTTCTCTCTCGTGATCAACACCTTGGTGCGTTTGAGCACAGGTCGTTGAGAGACATCGAAACCTCCAATGATCATATGGATTACATGTTGCGATTTTTTGCTCATTTCTCCTTGCATCTCTTTCATTGAAGTGATTATTAGCCCAATCACTTAGGAATTCTCGAAGGTGATCCTCATTGAACAATCGAGCTACCTCTTCCCTTAGCTGCTTGCAATCTTCCATTCTATGACCATGTATTCCATGATATTTGCACATCAAGTTCGGGTTCATTTGAGATGGAAAGGTCTGTATAGGCTTGGCCCATTTAGTATCTTTTATTTATCCAATTGCTGAGACAATCCCCTACGCATCCCCGATGAAGTTATATTCTAATAATTGAGGTGCTTTGACGGGATTAGTGTGCTTATTGAACCCTCTCTTACTCGTGAGTCCTCAAGAGCTCTGGCCTCGATCATTTCTCTGGTCGCTCCGTGGAGCGTTTCATCTTGAACTGTGATTCCTTCGATCAACATACAATTGATACCTTTCCCTGTTCAATCTTGACTCCATATTCGTACCCCTAAGTGGCTTGGCCACAAACCTCTTAGGATGAACTGAACCCGAGGGGGATCCTAATTGATCGTCCTCGACCCTGATTTTTGACTGGTAACGATTATGCACATCTGTTATCGAGAAGCAATCGAGCTTCGCTCATTCAAACCCAACATAAAGGCCGGTATTGCCCAATGGCCGGAGACCGGTGGCAGTTCCACTCTTTCCATCTGAAACCTGGACACGAACTCCCTTACCATCTCGTTGTTTCTTTATTTTATTTTGAAGACATCCGATTTCCTCATGGCCCCCTTTATGGCCCCAGCGTGGGCTTTAACGAAGGCATATACTAACATAGAAAATTGAATTGATAGAGTTAGGAGCTAAGTTGTGATACCAAATCATATCTCTTTTTGAGAGTGTTTCCCCAAATTGTTTCAATAACACTGAATCGATTTCATCATCGTTTAATCATTTCCTTTGATCCCTCAAGTGTATGAAGTAATATGTTCATTAAGGTCTGTTGTTTCGTTATACTTGGGTATGTTGGGCATGCAAAATGTTTTAGGAATGGGCATCGGAGCCGCACTCTGAAGGAATGGTTTTTGTATGAATATTTTAGCGTCTAAATCTTTCAAAAATGAAGGTGTCCCCAGTATATGGTCTACACAGAGTTATAAGTCTCCACCTTCTTATCATTGTCCTCAATTTTCTTTTCTTCGGACTCGATCCTCTTAGTGAGCTCTTCGAGCATTTTCATAATCGTGGGGTCAGTCCCCAAGCCACTTTTATCGGGCCTTTCTAGCGCCGGTGCATTACAGCGAATGTTTATTTGTTTGTCTATGTTTGGAGTTTTATTCTGATTCTGAAGTTGAGCGATGCCGATTTGCTGAGTTTGCAGAATTTTGAATATCACTTGGAGGCTAACTCCCCCATCTCTCATTCCTTTGTGTTCTTTGGCCATCGGATCGGGTTTCCCTGTGCATATTTCCTTCAGTGTCCATGCCTCCATCTGCATTCAAAGCGATGTGTGAACTAACATCAACTGGTTATGCATTTGGCACTTCCCCCTGGGTTTATCGGCGGTATACCGACCTCTGCATTGCTGTCTTTCCTAAGACCTTCGTTGTCATGAATGACTGTATTTTGTGAGCGGGACATGTTTAATCTGAAGAACTAAAAAAATCTTGACAAGAAAAAGTGTAAAGATAATGTGTGTCACGAGAATTAGTAAATAAATAATATATATTATCTTTAGCCCACAGTGAGTGTCAAATTGTTTACCTCGGAAAAACGAGTAATAATTAAAGTGGATTAGTAATTTAAAAGATATGTGATTTAGTTCAATACCAATTAATAATCAATAAAAATAACGTAGAAGTGAAATATAGAAGTGAATCAAACCAATGTTACTTAGCAATACTGTCCTCGAGCTTAGTGACCTCGAGGTGTCTTAGGGCAGTAAGAACAATTAAGTAGGAGAAACAAAATAAGAATAATAAAGCTAAAGGATAATTTTGATGAACAATAGGCAAAAAAATAGAGAGTATATTCTTTTCTCCAAGATAAGATGGTCTTACAAATGATTGGGGTCTGCTTTATATAATGTGAATCCTAAATAAGGTATATTTCCATTTACAGAAAGGAATACTCTCGGTACAGCTTTCTAACCACCTAGTATGGAATAGTACAATCATATTCCGGGATTTGCGCCACGACTTTGGGAACGTGGCATGAATTTAATTTATTCTAGTACAAAACCATAACGGCACTATTTCGGGTAGAACACACCCGACCTTGGTATGCATCGTGCTTCGCCTTCGAACTCGGGTTTGGTCCCTCAAGCTCGAACCTGGTCTTACCCGGACTCGAATATCGGACGACCTCTCAAGTATATAGATCGAAAGCGTGCGATCTCGACCATATACAAATATTTAAATAACTCTTAAAACACTAGATAAGGGTAAAATATTTAAATAACTCTTACCATTGTTTTCTTGAAGGGTGTGTTAGAAGTTAAACCGAGAAAATTCTTATGTACACAAATCTCGCGCGATGAGATTCATTATATTGTCAAACCGAAAAAATCTCTGATGCTAAGGAAATCCACAATAATATTCACTGTTCTTCATTATCATAAATACAAATTATAAACTTTCCAAAAACATTGGGAACTTGTATAAATTAATAGAAAGAATTCCTAATTAATCATGCATCTTTCCATAACCTCAAATATTAGACAATGGCCAAATCCGGAGTCTCTATGTCGTCCTTTTTGTTGTTGTGTTCCTTCTGTCAGGTGGTTATTTTCCTAAACTACAATTAGCTAGTAATCGTCTTAGCTATGGTCTTTCTTTTATTAATAATTTGTTTGATCTTTTGCTTTCTTTTACATGAACTTGTACAAATTAAACCAGGAATGCAAATCCTAAATTCTTTAAGACTCAAGAGATACTAGTTTTTTTTAATTCAGGTCTATAAATGATTTCGAGTCGAAGTGCATTTTATACTATAAAGCTATGAGTGATACTATCTACTACTCCCTCTATTTTAAATTAGATGGCATGTTTGAGTCAATTTTAACTAAACGAAATTGGATTAGTTCAAATGTTTCAGAAATTATACAAAAAGTATTATAAATTGCAATATTTTTTATGTCAATATGATAAAAAACAATACTTTAAATGTTAGAAAAATTTCACATAATTATATTCTCGATAAGCAAAATATGTTATCTGAATAAAAATAGCAGGAGCATCTATTACGAGATTATAAGATCACAACGAAATCATGGAAGTCTTCTACCTCCCTCTCTTTACAAGTTTTTTGCTCTTGAAAATTATACAATATTTTATATATCTAGAACAATTATCAAATGTTAATCCATAGAGTTCAAATTAGAAAAAATAATGTTGGGTCATGCATTATATACAGTTGGGATAGGAATAGAGGCAAAAAAATGTGAGGAAGAGGTGCAACGGAGGAAGCGAGGCAGGTCCTCCATGTTGGGGAGCCTGAGAATACAGACACGGTCCAACTACTACTGCTAGCTGCATTTCCCCGCCTCAATTAGGAATTGCTAAATATATAAATACTCCATTTAATAATGCTATTGTAAACGTTCAGGTTCTATTCATAAATATTGGTGATTGATCTTTTATATAATGTGGGAAAATATTGTGATTTTACGTTCATTTCATGTTAAATATTGTATCTTTTCTGTTTTCTTTACTTGTGACTTGAGTGCACTAAGTGATGTTACCAATAATGTTGCACATTCTAAACAAGTGATTTTACTTGTTTATTTGGTAGCATTTAAGTTTAAACTTACGATATAATTTTAATGAAAAACTTTTATAATCATACATATATTCTGGATCCCTGAACAACAATAACTTCGTATCCAGTTAAATTGATTCACATAAATTAAAACAGAGGGAATATTATTTTTTCTTCCAAAAGAGAAATTCCACCAAGTTAAGAAAGCTCGTGGATTTACCATGCATGCAATTAAATGTTTTCTTTTCTCTTTTCAGCAGTGTGAATACGTTTATAATATTTAGAAGCTACCCAGTGGTAAGAATTAGTAATTTTATCGCTATTTGGAATAAGAACCGCGGCATACAAGTTAATTATTGGTAACTCGAATTACACTTGTGTGATGGGAATCTAAGGTTGATTAAAAATGAACATGATTGTCTCCAAATCCATACGTATCTCTCTAAAGTGAGACTCATGATTTGGAGTTTTGTCATGGTGTCAAGACTGACGACAAATGGAGTAATGTAAACGAAGGGAGTATTATTTAATGGAACAAAACAAGTAGAAGCATATTAAAATCATGCCAATTCCTGCAAACTAACCCTAATTATATTTCTTGGCAAAAGATGATGCGAGGATGACGCTTCATTAACGTCATATTGCATCCCTATTTTTAGATATGTAATTGTCATTTCTTTATTTTATAATTCAAACTTCTATTTTAATAATCGTTTTCAAACAAAAACAGATACATAACTTGTGCCTCAAGGAGCAATTGAACCAAAATGACATCCCCATTTACAGTCAAATCGAGCTCAATCTGTTCTTCCTAATCAACAATCAGATTATAGCATGTTTGACAAAACTTTTTAAATTTTACAAGCAATTTTTTTCTTAAAAAAAGTACTATTTTTATTTTTGAAGTTGAAGTGTTTAGCTGAGGTTTTGGAAGAAAAAAAATACTTTTGAGAAGAAATAGAAAAAAAGTAGTATCTCTTTAAAAAACTTTTGAAAAAAAAATATTTATAAATAATTTTTAAAAGCTTGACCAAATACTAATTACTGATGAGAAATACTTTTCAAATTAATTAGTCAAATATAAAATACTTCTCACTAAAATATTTTTGAGAAAAATATATATTTTTTTTTATAAAACGCTTATCAATCCATTAATTCTCAAAACAATAAAATATGGGCAATATTTAAAGGCAATAAAAATCCTGCACTACAAGTTGCACATTTCGCAATCCGTAACGTTCATCTCGAGAATCTCTGCTTTCTGACTTTGAAATCCAGAAAAGTTTAAGCAAACATAAGTAGCTTTTGGTATAAAGAAAAAATGTTAATTAAAAACATGAAATTTAGTATAGTGATAAAAAAAGATTGCCAAAAAGGGAGAATAGGAAAAAATTAACAGCAAATTAGATTGAGTAACTCACGAAAGCGAGAATCGCCGTTGAGAAGAAGACATAAATACACGGAGTTATATTAAGAGAGATATTGACGCGGCTCAATCAAAATCACATGGCTAATTATATTTATATATAATCACGTCTTCAGATTGAGTCGCATCAATATCTCCATATATCTTCCTGAATATATGCTTCCCTTCAATTCTTGAGTATATATTCTTCTTTCGGCAGAATAATTTCTTCCCTCAGGTCTTTTCTTGTTTCTGACTTTCTAATATTTCTGGATCTCTAGGTACAGCTTCATTGTTTTGCCCAAAGCACATCAAACTATAGTATATGCATCGCAATAGAAACAGACTCTGGTGTTTTATTTGGGCGAAAGGGGAGTTGGCTATCCACCTATGTACTATCCACATATAACATAATCCAATACCTAATGTGGACACCCAGCCTTGAAAGATAAAGTCAACAGGTGGTTGTTTACCTGTCACTAACTTCACTCTCATGGTCAACTATACAGGTCTTTAATTCCTTTTTTATATTAATTGGATTTGAAATAAAGACGAACAAAAAATTTAAAGTTTATAAGTTTTATCACAGAACTTATTGTTGGTGAATTCGTAATTAATTATTTATATATATTTAATAAATTTCACTTTACAAATATATTATTTTAACAAAAATAATTGGGTTCGATCAAACCCACACCCAATAAGCTAAATCCGCCTTAGAGTTGGAGGCCGCTTTCTTCCAAAGTCGCAGTTAAAGTTTAGTGTTAATTACAGTGTAGATTAGGTAGTAGGTTCGACTCTAAATTGTTTTTAAACAAACAAATTTTAGTTACAGCGCGAATTTCTTCGAAACCGTAGCAACCTGTAATAATGACAACTAGGAAAATGGCGCTTTTTTGTGATATTTCTAGGAACTTTAACGATTGCTAATTGTCAAATCATATGACTACTTATTTTTATTTATTAGGGAGGTAATTGTTTGACCAAAAATTGCTAATCTTTTCGTTAAATAAATTAATAAAGAAAATGGCGGATAAATTTTAGCCAAACATAATTAACTCTAGATCTAAGAATATTGAATATGAGAATCGAAGGAGGCCGACCTTATATAATATTTCTTAAGATGATTAAACAACATCAAACGTAAATGATTAGCTTACATCTTTGATATATTATTTCGTACTTGTAAGAACAAAGAATGAAAAGAGGAAAAGTCATTGATAACTATGACATCTGTCTTTATTCATCCAACAAGGATTATTAAGAAAGGCCGAGATGGAGAGAGGCGAGAATGCTCGAGTGTCGGCTTTAGCAAAAGTGATGGCACTAGAGGATGCTATCCGCGTCCTCAGGTCTGAGCAGGAGCCTGAGAGAGCGACGGGCACCCTAAGGGAGGCATGGCTCAAGGAGAATTGGTGAGCTTCATCGGGACGCTTCAATCTTGGGAGTTTCGAGTTGCGCCTCTCGAAGCCGAGAAGGCCCAGTAATTGGCTCAAGCTCTCCCTCTAGATTCTGCTTCAACCACTGTTCCCTGCTGCCTGTATGAGCTATGGGTCCATGTCGAGGCCCAACATGATATATACAAGGGTTTATGGGAGGTGGAGAATGTCCTAGACGCCGCCTATGAAGATGCTCGTGCGAAGGCATGCGAGGCTCATGCTACCTGCGGTTGCGACCCTACGATCCGAAGGCTGATGAGGGCATTGATGTTGAGGATGGGCTCCCTTCAGATGATGATGATGATATTGGGGAGAACAGTGGTGGGGATGATGCCGAGTAAAACTTTTGCTGCAACTTTTTTACTTATTTATTTTTTATTGTTGTTTATTTTCATCTTTCTCCTGAGGGCATGTCTTGGCCTTCTGTAAGGTACGGCCATTGTGCCCCTACATCTCAATAAATAGTTACTTCGCCTTCGTTTGTGTATCTTTTGACTTCCATTTGTTACTATTTTTTTGGCAAAGACCTTCGAGTTTCTTTGTGATCTGTCCCTGATCCTTTTAGTTGGGAATCCGACCTTGCCCGGATTGAGTAGAACTTCATCGTGTGAGTCTGCATGAAGTCACTTTGGATCTCCAAGTTCGGGCGAGGTTGACTTTTGATTTGTCGATTTAGGCAGAATCATCCTTAATTCAAATGAGGTCGAATTCAGACTCACCATCTTGGGCGAAGTCTATTTCTACTTGTATATTCGAGTGGGATTGAACTCTTACCAATTTAGGCGAAGTCAACTTTTCCATGTATTTTTGAGTGAGTTCGAACTCGGAGTTTCCATCTTGGGCAAAAGTTTCTGAGTTATATAGTCGAATGAAGCCGAGCTTGGAGTCGCCATCTTGAGCGAAGTTAGTTCTGACTTATATATTCGACCGAGGTCAAACTTAGAGTCGCCATCTCGGGTAACGTCTGTTTTTGACTTATATATTCGAACGAGTCGAACTTCGATTCTCCATCATGGGAGAAGTCAGTTTCTGACTTATATATTAGAACAAGGCCGAACTTGGAGTCGCCACCTTGGGCGAAGTCAGCTTCTTACTTATATATTCGAACAAGGTCGAACTTGGAGCCTCCATCTTGGGTGAAGTCAGTTTCTAACATATATATTCGAACGAGGTCGAACTTGGAGTTACCATCTTGGACGAAGTCAATTTCTGACTTATGTATTCGAACGAGGTCGAACATCAATGTATCGATTCAGATGGGCGAATTTTCGCTTTTACTTGGCGGTGGCCGATGACCGTGAAGATGAGAATTTGAGAGATCAAAACTGTAATCCATTATAAATTCAAGAGAGTTTGAAATTTTCATTTATTTGATAATGGCCGATGACTGTAAGGCACTAACTCGAGCAAGATTGAATTGTAACCCATTGTAAATTTGAGTGAGGTCGAACTTTCCTTTCGTTTAGCGATGATTGATAGCCATAAGGATTCGAGCGAGGTTGAATTGTAACCCGTTGTAAATTCAAGCGACGTTAAACTTTCCTTTCGTGTAGTGATGGCTGATGGCCGTAAAGGTGATAATTCGCGAGAGATCAAATTTTTACCCGCTGTATTATTTTTATTGGAGATCATTTCTCGTTGGCGTATTATTTACGCGTGCGTGGGGGCAAGTTCCGGTTCGCTTAATTTTGCTCTCATTGGATAATACTGTGCATTTCATGGGTGAGTCCTAGTTTGCTTAACTTTGCTTTTATTGGAGAATAATGTGCATTTCATGGGTGAGTCCCCTGTATTGAAGAAAGTTTCTCAATAGTCGACTCGTGCCGAGCCGTTTCTGTTATTTGTAGTATGGTACATCTTAGAGGGATTTGCTCAGTGGTTGCTTGCGAGATGGCATGGTACGAAACCTTTTACTGGGATGTTTTGGTGGCGTTCGTTCCTTATTCACGTACCTATGAGAGTACTCGTGTCTTTGTTCTAAACCAATAAAGAGAACGTAATAAGTTAAACCCAAATGAAATTGCATGTTACCCTGGCCTGGCGATACACCGAAAGAAGGAATGATGTTGTTGGGTCGCTCGCTTCGTCTCGTACTTGAATGATGGTTTCAGATTTGGTAGCCTATTTGGCTTCATCGTTAATCGCGTCTAGGCTTCTCGTGGGTTGGAATTACCTTGCTCGTTTGGATACCAAGACCGAGTCCCAGTCTGACCCCGTCCGATATGCGTTTACAATAAGGGAAACATGTCATACTTCGTTAATAAATCACCCAGTGCATGTGGGTACAAAAATATAGCAAGATATGCCCGTTATTTTAAAAGATCACACAGTAGGCTATCGCCTCTTCCTAAGAGGTGGAAGTACGGACCGGTATATAATGTGAATAACATCAAATTGGGTTGCGGTAATGGACCGTGATTCTACTTTTTAACGTGCATATGCCGTGCCAAACCCATTGCTATAGGCGAGGTGTGGGTTTTGCATAAACATCATTCACAATTTCTATTTTATGTAGGGACCTGATCTAGATTAGTACGGTTATCTCAAAAGCTTATCTACCATTCTTTCGAGTTAGTGTTTATACCGAGATGGTGAGGTTATGACACCTTGGAAGTGATACTTGGCCGGTTCTAGATCTAAGGAAACTAAAAGATTCGGCTAAGAAATCCTCACAGACGACGCCAAATTGTTTGACCAAAACGTGATAAGCTTTTCGTTAAACCAATTAATAAATAAAATGGAGGATAAATCTTAGCCAAACATAATTAACTCTAGATATAAGCATATTAAACATGAGAATCGAAGGAGGCCGAGCTTATATAACACTTCTTAAGATGATTAAAAGACATCAAACGTAAATGATAAGCTTATATCTTTGATATATCGTTTCGTACTTGTAAGAGCAAAGAAGAAAAAGAGGAAAAGTCGTTGATAACTATAAGATCTATTTTTATTCATTCAACAAGAATGATTACTGTCATGGCCCAAAATCCACTAAGGGTCATATTGGCGCCAGACACCGCTGTTAGGCAAGCCAACCAAAATACTTAATTAAATTCTCGTTGTAAATATTTACGAAATTACTTCTTTTGAACATTAAAACAACACATAGTAAATTTTTCTGAATAAATAATGAAAGATTGAACAACTTCTAATAATTTTTTAATAAACCTGTAGACATTCCAGAACCCGGTGCCACAAGTGCATGAGCTATTTCTAGGAAGAAATACATTATCACAATCGTCCAGAATACAATGGATAGAAAGTAAATACAATATGCTAAAAGAGACTATACCAGCTACAGGTCGCCTCGAGAAATGCAGTTCATCTAGTCCTCGTTTCATCCACGCTGCTACGCCTAGTAGGCCACTAGAAGTAGATGTGCCTGTGCAACAAAAATGCAAAGCAAGTGTAGCATGAGTACGATTATAACATATACTTAGTACGTATCCCGTCTAATCTCAAAGAAATAGAGGCGAGAGGTCGACTTCGGCACTTACTAAGGGTCAAGTAATGTTATATCAATGATATATTAAATAGTGGATTTTTATCACATGATTTTAATTCAATAGGTTGAAGCAAGTAAATAATTATTTCTTTTTTATGAAACTTTCAAAATCCCTTTGTATCATTTGTAAAAATATTTTCAAGCCGGGAAGAAACTATAACAACTTTAATTAGTTCAAGGCTAGAAATAGAAGCATGCGCAAATCATGCTGAGGTCGTACAGCCCAATCCAATAATTTTTAAACTGTGCAATGCCAGAGGGTCGAATGACGCGAACCATAGATGCATCCATTTAATCTACCGAGGCATTCGACCCGTTTCATAATTTAAACACACACAGACAGTCAACTAAGAAGTCGTCAAGAAATAATTATCCAAGAAAAACCAATTCTCTTTTAACAGTTTAAGAAAATGAAGTTTAAATCTTTTTTTTTAGAATTCATTTACTAATTCAATGTGATTGAAGCAATTCAAACTATCAATAAAATTACCAATAATCCAAGTATAGCATGCTTATGGGTCTTAGACTACCCAGACTTAAATATAATGGTAGCTACACACGGACTCTTGTCACCTCATGCGTACGTAGCTCTCATATTTATAAGCACATATTTGATTATTTTACCTATGGGGACAATTCCCTCTTACAAGGTTCGAATGGAGACCCACCTCGCTACAAAACGCACTTCCAATACCAAGAACGAGCTCATTTGGAGCCGAACGATCCAAAACTAGATAAACGAGGTAAGAACTAGTCAATACAAGCTCACAACATCGCATTGTAACTATTTAAGCAATTTCCCAACCTTAAATACAAGTTTCCTAAAATTCGACCTCGGGTCCACGTGCCTGGATTCCGAATTTTTTCGGAGAAATTCGTTCTTTATAACCTAAGGATCAAGAATATATGATTTCTACTTCATTCCATAAGAAGTTTTGTGGTTGAATCTTATTTTTGACAAAACCCTAGGTTTTACTCTATTCTTATTATTTTTACTAATTTTTATATGTTAATCTACCCAAAACTCAAGTATTAAACTCACATTAATTAAAAATAACTTACCTCACAATTCTAGGTGTAGTCACCCATCCAAGAGCTCTAAAATAGGCTAAGAAATGAGTGAAAATGAGTAAAAATGTCCTAGAGCCCAAATAAATGAAGGCCACTGCCGATTTCCGCATGTACTGTCCTAGGCTGCACTTGCGACCACCGCTTCTGTGGAAGGAAGACCATTTCTGCAGTCTGCGCTAATACTGCGGACAGCACACTGTTTCTGCAAAATTTAGGACAGTATCTGCAGTCTTGGGCTGCCTGGCCTTAGGCCGCTTTTGCAATAGGTGGACCGCTTCTGCGGCCTTGCACCTGCGGTTTTAATAGCAACCAGTAGCTTCAGCATTCTTCAAACACAAAAATCAATCTGCTAACCACCCAGAATCCACCTAAGGCCCCCGGGATCCCAACTAATCATACCAACCAGTCCCAAAATACATCATAGACTTGCTCGGGACCTCAAATCATATCAAACAAGGCTATAACCATGAATTGACCTCCAATCGAAGCTTTATGAACTTTAGAATTTCAAACTTCTAGTTTCGACATTTAAACCTATCAAATCACGTTCGATTGACTTCAAATTTTGCACACAAGTCATATTCGACAGTACGGACCTACTCCAATTTTTGGAATCAGAATCCGACGCTGATGTCAAAAAGCCCATTTACGGTCAAACATCTCAAGAACCTTCAAATTTCAATATTTAGCCAATGGCTTCAATATGACCCACAGACCTTCGAATTGACTTCCGATCGTGCTCCCTATACCAGAATCACCATACGGAGCTACTCCCAGACTTCGAATCCGGAACGAGTGTCGATAAACTGCAATGCACTTCGACCCAAACGTATAAGATTTCTTTCAAAATTCTAACTTCCACAATAGGCGCCAAAACGCTTCTGGGTCATCCAAAATCCAATTCGGGCATACGCCCAAGTCCTAAATCATCATACAAACCTAGTCGAATCCTGGAATCCCAATTTCGAGGCCGTTAACTCAAAAAATCCAATCTTTGCCAATTATTTCAATTAAAACTTCCGAAATAAGTATTCTCTTTCCAAATCCGCTCCGAACTTCCCGAGATTCAATTCTGACCATGAGTACAAGTTATAATACCTAAAATGAAGCTGCTCATGGCCTCAAACTACTGAATGGCGCGCTAGAGCTCAGAAAGACCAGCTGGGTCAATTACAAAGGGTTGTAACTATAATCCAGGTTTTTGCTTTGTTGTTGGAGGTCCTCTCCTGTTATTATCTTGGATACATTGTTCCCCTTTTTTTCGGATAGGAACCCCTATTTTCTTACCTTCTTCTATCTTATATATATATATATATAAAATCTTTCCCTTTATCCAACGGTCTTTAACCAGTGTACCCTCTCTTGACAATACTTTTCCGTACTCTCCCAAGTATTCCGACATTTGTTCTGCTATGTAAGTTTTCTGATGGCTCGATCTCGGCAGTGGTCGAGATCCTCGTCGCTATTGTGTTTCGTGAGTACGACTGTGGCCTGGTCGATCCCTTACCATTCCTTTTAATGATAACTCTCTCATGATCAGATTTTGACCCATACAGTTATACTTGTGTACCTTGAATCAAATTAATAGTCCTTAAACTTTGTAAAATTATGTTAGTACAGAAACAAAAGATGCACGTTTTCTTTATTGAGGGTTAAATACTTAGATATCAAAAGGCCATAAATTTCGCCAAAACTAAACCAAAAGTAAATGATATACCAAGGAGAAAATTCAAAGATAAGTCTTCGAACCCTTTTTCTCCCTTTTTCGTGTTTGGAGAATTACCCTTCCTTTCCTGATAAATTATAAACTACTAGTAATTAGATCGGTGCTTTGCGCGGTGAAACAATTCATTCTGTGAATTTAGTTATAAACAAACTTATAATACTAAAATAAAAACAAATAAATTTAATGAAAGTCATAAAATAATTATGTCTCAATCCCAAACAGGAATACTAAAAACAAAAATTACAAAGCACATGTCTAAGTAAAAATAAATGTAAAAAAAAATAAAAACTGCAAGCAAATCTAAAAAAATAATGGATTGCCTAAGGTTTTGTATAATTTTAGAGTTAATTACTCAAATGACCACTAAATTATCTCAAATTATCCCTTAAAGTATTTTCATTTGTTTGTAACAACAAAGTCACTAAACTATGCCTATTGCATTCAGTAGATCACTAAACTTTCCAAATTTTGGATTGCCAAATACTTATTTTACTCTTTAAATATAAACATTTATCTTCTTTTATTTTTTTAAAAACGTTTTAGTATTAACAACAAAAATTCAACAAATTATTTACAATATAGAATGAAAGAAAATAAATATTGTAAAATATATATTCCATGCACGTAATAGAAAAATAATTATTTAAATAAAATTATTTTTATAATATACATTATAGCTTGAAGATTATGATCAATTATATTATTATGTTTGTACTAACTTTCCGACGACACAAAGTTATGTAACCGAAAAGCATGGGAGCTATCTGTATAGGGTAAATTATGCTATGTTAAGTCGTGCATAATATATATATATATATATGTATATATATATATATAATCGAGAATAATTTTCAAGAATATATAAGGTATATTATAACTATTAGTTTGTATGAGTCCACCAAAAAGTAGAGTACCTGATCCTCTATGAGGTTAAGCAAAGAATGCTAATAAAACTATAAGTAAAGAAGATAAAGGATTTTTACGTGGAAAATCGCGCACAAGGGGATAAAAAAACTATGACCTACACTTGTAGGCTTTTAATTTCACTAACTTGCAATCTCACTATAACAAGCTACTTTGTAATAAACCTATTACAAAGGCTTCAATTAACTTGTGATGCTCTCACCACAAGCCACTTTATAACTCTCCTAGTAACAAAGACTTTAAACTAATGACTAATCCTAGTCACAACATAAACAGGAAAATTTACGGATTTCTGGTTTTCCTAAGACAAAGCTTCTAAGAAAGCATGATAAGAGGTTCAATAAAGAACAAACAACAAGATTACAACTCAACTATGGATATACATAAACTCATTACGAAATTGATCCTTAGTGGATTTGTGTTCTTGTTCTTGACACACCAGTGACTTCAATTGCGGATGAACACTATTATGTTTGAGAGAATATCACTGAATGAACGAGTGAATTTTATGTGCCTTGCACCAGGTTGTTATACCGCAAAAGACATCACAATGGATGGTGATGTCGATTCTTGATACACGTTTCTTCCCAATGAGAAGTGACTATTGCATTCACGCCCCTTTTTCCCTCCTCGCGGAGAGAGGTCTAGGTTTCGACATTCCTAGGTTGTGATAAGTCATTTCTTTTTAGGAATTGTGTATTTGAAGAGTCGTCACCTAACGAGTTATGGTGCGTTAGAGCACCTAAAGTGATTAACTCTTGGATTGGTTTGCATTACCAGAGATTAGGGTAAGGGCTCGAAATGACGTCGAGGGGAAGGTGTTAGGCACCCCTCTTGGTTCACAAGTGTGGGTCCCGACCGAACTTATATTTACAAATTAGTCCAAATAAATACTTGTAGCAAACAATTACAAATAAGGCATGTTTGTATATCTCAAATAATAAGACAAAGGTTTTTGACAAGTTGTGTTTATAAACCAAAGTTTAAACAAAAGGGATTTTGAGAAGGAGTCCTAGGTTGATTAGCCTATAGGATCACCCCACAAAATGTCTGGTAAGCACTCCTCAACGAGAGGATACACATGACATTGGCGCGTAGTCATCATATCCCATATCTACCCTTCCCATCCCCTTGGTGGTCATTCAAAATGAGTGTTGGTCAGCGATATCTATTGCGTGCTGTTGCCCATCCCTTCTTAATGGTCCTGGAGGGAGTTAGGACCTCTACCTATAAGTGGTTCTAGACAGACCCCTAAGGTTTAAAATGTGAAACAAAGGCAAATAACACATAAGACTCTTAGCAAATAAGAATAGGAAGGAGCAAATAAGAGGCTCACTTTACCTCCACAACACAAGAATAAGAAGGAGCAAATAAGAGGCTCACTTTACCTCCACAATAAGGCATGTAACTAGCACGACTCAAACACAAATAAAGGCCTTTTTCCTAAACAATATCCTAAGGTAGGATATCTAGATGAATATACAGAAGAAAAATAGTTAATTTTTAAAAAACCTAGAAGTAATGCCCTATTAGTTGCCTACTAATTTTTGAAGCCTGTTGAACTAGTAGAGCATTAAGTCACTAAAAGAATTTCAGAACTGGAAGTTTTGAAAACTCCGTATAGGCTTGCCTACGCGAAACACTAATAACTACATCTTATAGTGAAACAAGGTAAGTTTTTAAAACGGACTTTTTAATCCATATAGACATGCTGTCTAATGATAAATTAAGGCAATTTTAGAAAAGACTCTTTTCATGGAAATATAAACTATTTAATTAACCCAGTTAAGAAGTGAGCTAATTGTTAATTTATTTAAACTGAGCTAGTCCAGATTGAGAAGCAGAATTTCTGGTGTTGTCCCCTATGGAAATGATATCTAGTTATTGAATACTGATTTTAGAAACTTGCAGGCATTAAAACATGTAAAAACTTGTCATAAAAAAATTTGGATTGAATTATATCTTATTGGCATGGCATCTACTTGTGAAGGTGATTTCAAGAATTCTAATCATGATTTCTGTCGTGGAATTACTTAAAACCTATAGACATGATTTCTAACATGGTGAGATAAACATGACAAGATGTAAAAGTCCTATACGCTTTATTTCTACTTGGTAAAGAAATAATATCAAAATGTAATGTCATATATGCATGATTTCAACCCATATTACCCTATAAACATGTAGCTACCCACCTTTTTTCACTAATTACCCCAATATTTGTTTACAAGTTATTACATACGATATGAATGAATTACACAAGTAAATAAGAAAATAAGACGTTTTTCTACAGGGAGCCTTCAATTAGGCCTAGGTTTCCAAAGCCTCCAATAGCCTCAATTCCACAGACAATATCATAGACTAGGTGCATCAAAGTTTCCTAAGGATCTCAAAGATCCCATGCAGTACTTACACCTAGACTTAGTAACCAAAATTGAATAGGTGCATATAGATTGGCCAGACTCAGTATGCCAGAGATAAAAGGGTTCTCAAGAGGATCCTAAGGCAGTACACATACTGGAGGGGGCAGAACCTATTGACCTAGGAGTAAAGTAAGAGTGCTTGACAGAATTTGGAAGGTTTCAACAGGAAAATAGTATAAAAAGGAAGTTTATGTGAAATAGTTTGTGCAGTGAAATAGGGAGTCATAAAGTAAAAAAAAAATTGAAAAAAAGAGAGTTACACGATCAAACAATAGTAATTCAAACATGGGTGGTCTAAAACCACATCGTCATTTCTCCCAATACCCAAACAGGAAGAAAGAACCTACATATAGGGGTGATGGGATTTTGGATACATAGGGCACATGATTGTAAACACATAATATGCATAGATCTTAGGAATTGGTACATACATGCTCAGACACAATTAATCAGACATAGTCATAGAACCAGCTATGCTTAAAGGGTTTACAATAGGATCCACATGATTTAAGAATTAACCTAGAGTTTAGGAGTGCTGACTAGTTCACGAGGAGACTCATACAGAAACCAGATAGAGCAGAATCACATGGAGACATACTTCATAGAGAGGGGGTAACATATTTATGCTGATCCTAAGGAAGGAGAGTACATGACATGATAATCATGCAATCATATTAACAACAAATTTTACAACAAAAATAAGTAAAAACAAACTAGCAACAGGATAAACTGAAGCAATACAAGAACCATATTATTTTTGGAATTTAAACTGAAATTAGAACATAAAAGTAAAGAAGACAATAACAAAAAGTGTAGGAGCAGGAGAGCAAAATAGTTAGCATTGGCTTGCAGCCGGCTAACTCAGAATAGTAGCAAGTAGCACAAAGAGAGAGCAGATAGTTTAAATTTGAGAGAGAGAGCTTTTAAACAAAAGTGTTCGTGTGTTGTGTTAGTGAAAGTGTGTGTAAATATATATATATATATACATATATATATATATATATATACATATATATATATACATATATATATATATATATATTAGTTTGAAATTAGACGAAAATAAGGTAAGAATCATAGCAGCATAGTAATTATGGAACTCAAAATTAATTAGAGCAAAACAAGGACTAGTGCTCCCTTAAGTTAAGGGAATTAATTCAAATGGTAAGAACAAGTAGCATATAAGAAAAGAAATTATTGTATGACTAATAAGGAAAGAATCAAATTCAATAAGTATAGGGTAAGCAATTAGGGCTAAGTTCAGAAAACTTTAATTAAGGAAATAGTTCAGTAAGAATAAAGTACTACAGCTGACGAGGTAGTGGAATCAGTTAATTTGAATAGAACAGGTAGAAATCTAGGGTTTGATGGAAGTTCTTTCAATCAAACTATAGAATAGGGAATCCAAAATCAATCAAAGAGGTTTTCATGATTTCGTATTCAACATATAAATAGAGTAAGAGCAACCAGACATAGCAAACATGCAGGTTAAACAATATCGATAGAAAGAGGAAAGTCTGAACAATCAAGATGAACATAATCACATAGAAGTGGTATAAGTTAGGCTAAAAACTCAATAAGAACATATTTGAGACAAGGTAATCACATATACTTAAACAAGAACCGAGTAGTCATGCTAACACACAGAACCAAACAAAGTAATCTTAGAAATATAGGGCTTTCAACATAGGCGAGTTGAAAAGGTAGTAAAAACATAGAATCAATAGAAATATGCAAGAGATGGAATTTTAAACATAAAAAATCAGTTTAAACAAGTTATTAGAAGAAATTCCGAAAACCCTAATTTTAGAAGAAGGAGAAAACACTTTGAAATCGATGATTCTTGTAAAAGAGTTACAAAGAACAATGTAAAATACTAAAGAAACAAACTCGAACCGTCCAGATACTGGAAGATATTAAGGTTTCAGAAGAAATCCATATAGAGATGCAAGAACCAGTATAGAATCCCAAAGATTGTGCCAAATACATCGTGATTTTGCTAGAAGTCAAACCGTAATGGCCAAGAAAAGGCAAGTAGAAAACCCTATATGCAAGTCGATGTGGCCCAGGGCCCTTGAAGATCATACAGAAGGTAAGCATATCACTAGAGGAGTCATTGGAGGCTTAGTTGTTGAAGGGAGATCGTTGGAGAAGATCAGAAAAGCAGGTAGGCGATTGAAGGAGCTAGGGTTAGGTTGAGAGGTTGAAAGAGGAGAGGGGAGAATACAGATGTGGCAGATTTGGGAAACGAGATAGATTTAGGGGGCCGTTGGAATTAAAAATGGTAAGAACGGATGAGGGTTGCTGATTTGGATTAACAGTCAGGATTTAATTTGCTTTGGGTTGGATAGGGGTAATTGAGGCCTAGGTTGGTTATCTGGTTAGGAATTGGGCTGGATTGTGGATTTTATTTAGGCTACAATTAAAATGTAAATCTGGATATATTTCAAATAGTCAATTTTCCCCTATATATTTTATAATAAATAAAATCTAGTTTTTGGAAAATAACTTCGTATACTAATGTCAGGACCCCCGGTCGTGACGGCCCCCAACACACTGCTAAGCAAGCCTGAAATATTCAATATCCTTAACCATTTTATACAGTTCTTGAGTTAATTAACACATATAATTTACTAAATCATAATACTGAAAAACTGAAATAAAACTAAAACATGCGGAATCCGAAGTAATAAAAAACAACTACACAACTCGAAGAATCCAGTGTCACAAGTCCGAGCCTCTAATATCCGAGTATCACTTTACTACATATCGTTCTGAAGAAATGCGGAAATGAAGGAAATAAGGTAGAAGGAAGATCAGGACTACGGACGTTATGCAGCTACCTTGATTCTCCCAAATAAACTGCTCGATAGAGAAATCCTCACTTAGCCTCAGATGTACCTGGATCTGCACGCTAGGTGCATGAAGTAATGTGAGTACTCTGACCCAGTGAGTAATAAACATAAATAAAGGCTGAGAATAAGAAATTCTGAATAGGCACAAAGCAATTCTATAAATACAGCAACGTAAACCAAATAGTATTAAATCATTAAACCAATAACAATAATTATGGAAATGGTACAATAGCTAAGTAAGTATTGACATGCAAACATGAAGTGCAACACATAGTCCGGTGCTCTCTAGTACACACTGCAGCATGCAGCCCGCTCCATTTATTTATCGTCGATGGTGCTTACTGGGGGGTGTAGATTACGGGAGGGGCCCCTTACTGCCCAAGCGCAATATATGCCACCTCATAACATCTACTAGGCCCTCGGCCTCATATCAATATCAATATAATTCTGTAGCGGCGCACGGCCCGATCCCATACTCAGTCCAAAATCACATACCTCAGGCACAATAATATAAAAATATTCAGCCCAAACTTTATTAAAAATATTAATTAAATTTCAAATTTGATAAAAAGGGTGGCTGTGTTTGCAAAACAATATTAAATACTAGGATTGAGTTCAATAACATGTAAAGATGGTAAGAAACCAGTAATAGCAATCCCTGAAGGATTCAATCAATTGGCACGAAGCTCAAACATAGCAATCAACTCAAATTATAATAATAATAAGGAATTTCAGTTATATACGCAGTATATTCATCTACTGGGATGGACCAAGTCACAATCTCCAACGGTGATCTACCTCACGCTCGCTACCCCGGGTGTACGTCTCCTCATTATAGCACTACGATGAGCTAATACGGGGTTTCAAATCCTCAGGGCATCATTTATATCTACTACTTACCATAAGCGGGCCAAAATCCTAACTAGCTATGCCTTGCCTTTCAAGTAGACCTCCGCACGCATCGAATATGACCAAAACCACAACGAATACGTCACAATATGCCAATGTAACAATACCCAATCGAAAACAATCAAAAAATATCAAAAATCTCGAAATTTTCAAAACCTGAGCCCTACGCTGACTTCTCTAAACTAAGAAACTCTTATACCAACGGGTTCCTTATCTCGCCACGAGTCTATACATATAAAGAACACCAAAATCGGAGTCCAAATGACCCCTCAAATCTCAATTGGCAATACCAAAACTCAACCCCTAGTTCTTCCCCCTTTTATGCTAAGTTTACATGAATTTCTAGGTTGATTCTACAATTAAATCATGTTTTTAGTTCATAGAAATCACCTCCAATTAATTCCTGTAGAAACCCTCTTCAATCTCCGTCCAAAAGCTCTCAAAATTTTCCCAAAGCCAAGTGGAAAGTGAGGGAAACGGGCTATGTTTAGATTTTTTATAACTCGACATATCCCTCAGATGTTGCATTTGCGACACTTGGTTCACAAAATCCGAACGTCGCAAATGCGGAAAAGCCTTCGCAATTGCGAAGGGTGAGCCTCTCCTTCCAAGGTCGCAAATGCAACATCTGGCTCGCAATTGTAGACCCTGCCAAGGTCACAATTGCGATCAAACTATCGCAAATGCAAACCCTGCTTCAGGATAGTATTTTCACAAATTCGAGGCCTCACTCGCAAATGCGAAAGAGAACCCTTTTCTCGCATTTGCAAGACCTACAACTACTGCTGCATTTTCAAGTTTAAAACTTCCCGTTTAGCCATCTGAAACTCTCCCGAGGCTCCCAGGACCTCAACCAAAAGTGCCAACCTATCCTAAAACATCATTTCAACTTGCTCCTATCATCAAAAAAACCACAAACAACACCAAAACAATCAAATTACATCGGATTCAAGCCTAACTTCGTCTAAAACTTCCGAAACACGCATTTGATCAAAAAGACAACTAAAACACTGCTAAATGACCTGAAATTTTGCACACACATCCCAAATCACCTAACGAAGCTATAACAACTCTTGAGATTCCACTCTGACCCTCTCATCAAAATCTCACCTACCAACTAGAATCCGGCAAAATACAAACTTCGCCAATTTAAGCCTAATTTGATACCGGACCTCCAAAATCAAATCCGATCACACTTCTATGTCAAGAATAATCGGAATTCACATCTGAGCCTCCTATCACATAAGTCAACGTCCGGTTGAGTTTTCCAAAGCAAGCCTTCCTTGAAGAGACTAAGTGTCTCATTTCCTTCTCAATTAAATCCAAATCAACTCGTTCATACAAAATACTTATAATGAAGCCTAAAGAAGCAGAAAATGGGGCGGTAACTCACGTGACGACGGGTCAGGTCGTCACGACTAAAATTATTTAAAATATATATTTAATATTCTAAAAATGTGGAAGGTCAATTTTATACATATAAATATAATTATACATTAAATGGGCTAATATTATAATTATATGCTATCTAGTTTTAAAAATGCCAAATGCAATTACAAAGATGCTTAAAAAATATTTTAACCATACTTTGGCATAAATATAAAAATTAAATGACTAAATCATCACAAAAATAACTTGAGAAATAATCATTGGAGATTTTAGGAATAAAAGGGAAGGAAATAAATCAATTTAAATCCTTAAAATTATGAAAAAATTATAAAACCTTGTGCATGCTTATATATGTTATTTTGAAGGTATTTATGCCTATAAAAATATATTAAAAAATTGGGTATCAAAACTACACTGTCTATTGCAGAGTCACTTTTTTATAGCTGCATTCTAGCTGTATAGTTGACTTGTACTTCTGTCAAAGAACACTAAGGGACCAGGTACCAGTTGTGTTCCTCTTTTGTAATAGTTGCGAGATAGTCGCATTCAGCTATTATGTTCCAGCTGTACAGTTGGCTTCTACTTCTGTCAGAGAACCCTAAGAAACTAGGTCCTTGTTTGTGTTCCTTTTTGTGATAGTTGCGGACAACCACTGACTTATACTTATATTTGAGAACCCTAAGGGACCAGGTCATCAGGTCCTTGTTGTATTCTTTTCTATGTTGTGTAAATATATTTTTGAATTTTTATTGTCAGTACTAAAATTATTATTACTAACAAATTATTCTAATTAATTGTTTTGCTATGCTCTTTATTTTGTTATTCCGACATTATATATGCTTAAATACTTTTTTATTTTTTAAATTTATAAATCCATAATTTAACTAGAAATAAAAAATTAACAATATCAGAAAGTATTTTAAAAAAATAAAAGAAGATAAATATTTATAATTTAGAGGATCCAAAATTTTAAAAATCTAGTTGAGTGACCCTATGAGTACAATAGGCATAGTTCATTGATGTTGTTGTTACAAACGGAAAAAAAGTGATTTTTTGAGATAATTTGGGATAGTTAAGTGACCATTTTGAGTAATAAACTCATAATTTTATAATGTCAAAGTGCTCGATGGAAAGTCCTTTTAATTGGAGCAGAAAAAAAGCCTTTTAAGTTCCATTGTCCTCAAATTTGCATTTAAAACATAGGGTAATACCAAACTTTGATATTAGTATGTACAAATTTGATTTTGTTTCCTAAAAAAGTTAAAATTTTGTACTTATTATTGGGGTTTTAAATATATTAAATTCTTCAAAGAGGATTAATAGAAAATGGAGGAAAATAAAAATTTTAAGTGAAATTTTAATTTTTCCCCCTTGATGAAGGAACATTGTCCCATATTGGAAGAAGAAAAATTTTTTATGGGTATATAAGAAATTGCTCTTCTTCTCGCTCTTAAAGAGTTGAGCAGAAGGCATGTCTCGCATCGTCGTTATCGTCAATCATTCGGTTCGGCTTCGACTTCGGATTTGGTAAAACAATTGATTGATTAATTTTTTAGTCCAAATTATTTGTTAATAGTAAAATATTAACATAAATATTATTAAATATCTATTTTAGTAACCGAATATTAATATTAAGATAAATATTAATATTGAATCCAATCAGCTTTACGTTTTTAAGTTATGTAACTGAAAATTAAACGTTGCTCTATAATTCCCGATTTTTTATTGCACAAATTAGCATTTATATGATGAAATTTTTGCTATGGTATTTTGCATAGACAACCATTATGAAGAGTTGCACCTCTTCAGTTTCCATCCCAACTTTGGCTATAAATACAAATTCATTCTCTCAAAATTTTCATATGATTTTCTGAGTTTCTCCTCCTTATTCTGCAATGTTTGAACTTCAAGCAAAGCAAAAGTAAGTGTGGTTTGCTACCGAACGTTGTGTTAGTTGAAATACTGGTGTTTGAAGTACCACTACACAAGTGTTTAATTAGTTCTATCCTGGGAGAAAATAATCCATAATCTTGGGTACTTTGAGGGAACTAAATTCTTTAAGGAAATACTAGAATTTGGTGGGCTCGGATTAACTTTTGTTTCTTTACATTTTCTATTTATATGCTATTCTATTTTTTCCAGAATCAGTTTATAAATTCAATTTACTAACAAGCTTACGGAATTTAATTTTGTATTCTGTATTTGTGTTATATTCACTGGTTTGGAGTTTATAACTTTTGTGGTTTTCTACTCCATTGAAGATTAAAATATACGTGATTTTAATATTTGTTTTTGTCATTCTTTTATAGAAATGACTAATGAAAACAGGAATTGGGCTGTTTCAATGATGACTGTCAATGGATCAACAAGCCGAACACGGGCATTCACACCATGGAGAAATCTGAAAAATTTCCCCGTTAGGTTTCAAGTGGTGGCAGCAGAAGATGTTCTTCTAATTGACTACTTTAAGTTTGCAGAAGTTCATCAAGGAAGATGTCCCAATTTTTCCCGATAAAACTTCTGAGAGTGAACGCTTTCTCGTGATTAAAGCGTGGAAGCATTATGATTTTCTTTGCAAGAATTATGTTCTTAGCAGACTGGATGACAATTTGTATATTGTCTATAGTGGCATGGAGACATCAAAAGAATTGTGGACTATGCTTGAAAAGAAATATAAAACTGAAGATGTTGGGTTGATGAAATTTGTTTTCGCCAAGTGTTAGGACTACAAAATGGTAGATAGCAAGTCCATTATTACCCAAGTCCAGGAATTACGAGTGATTAATCACGATCTCCTTGCTGAAGGTACAAATCAAATTAATAGTGATGTTAAAAGTAGTAATCTTAGTATTTTTACAAACAGAATTTTCATTGAAGGTCTTGTCATCAAAGAAGCATTCCAAATAGCAGCGATGATTGAGAAGTTGCCTCCTTTGTGGAAGGACTTCAAAAACTACTTGAAACACAAATGCAAGGAGATGTCCCTTCAAGATCTCATTGTTCGGTTGAGAATCGAAGAGGATAACAAAGCTGCTGAAAAGAGAGGCCGTCAAAACTCAAAAATAATAGGAGCAAACATTGTTGAGGATACTTCTCAAAATAAGAGAAAGAGGAAGTAGGCTTCTTGACAAAAAAGCAACCCAAGAAAGAAGTGGTTCAACGGAAACTGCTACAACTGTGGAAAAGTTGGGCACAAATCTACAAAGTTTTGTGCTTTGAAGAAAGACAAGAAGAAGGGACAAGCAAACATGGTTGAAAAGTATGAAGATGTTGATCACTTGTATGCTATGCTTTATGAATGCAACTTGGTGGGAAATCCTAATGAGTGATGGATTGATTCTGGAGCCACTCGCAATATTCCCAAGATTAAGAAGAATTTAGTCTTTGCTGGACTTTTTGTTAAAAGTGGTTTTAACTATGTTTTGTTTCTGATAATGTTGTAATAAGTAAGAACAAAATGTTTGTAGGAAAAGGGTTATCTCACTGAGGGTCTTTTCAAGCTGAATGTAATGGTTGTTAAAAATAATAATAAAATTTTAGCTTCGTCTTACTTACTTGAGTCAAATGAATTATGGCATATACGCTTGCATCATGTTAATTATAAAACCTTGCATAAATGATTAATTTGGAAGTATTACCTAAATTTTAATGCGACATATCAAAATGTCAAATATGTGTGGAATCTAAGTATGTTAAACATCCTCATAAGTTAGTTGAAAGGAATTCAAATCCTTTAGACTTAATTCACACAGATGTTTGCTACGTGAAGTCAATACCATCTCACAGTGGAAAAAAGTATTTCATAACTTTTATTGAAGATAGTTCTAGATATTTCTATGTTTACTTACTTAATTGTAAAGATGAAGCAATAGACGCGTTCAAGGAATAAAAAATGAAGTCGAAATGCAGCTTAACAAGAAAATCAAAATGATAAGAACTGATAGGGGTGGTGAATATGAATCTTCTTTTGAATAATTATGTTTAGAATACAGAACTATTCATCAAACAACAGTCCATTACACTCCCCAATCCAATGGGATTGCGGAAAGAAATAATCGTTCATTAAAGGAGATGATGAACGCATTGTTGATAAGTTTTGGTTTGTCACAAAACTTTCAAGGGAAAGCCATTCTTACGTCTAACCGAATACTAAATCGAGTACACCACAGAAAAAACAATCCATTCCATATGAAAAATGGAAAGGAAGGAAGCCCAATTTGAATTATTTTAAATTGTAGGAGTGTTTGGAAAAAGTGCAAGTTTCTAAACCCAAAAGGTACAAATAGGAATAGGACCGAAAATCATTGATTGTGTTTTTATAGGATATGCGACCAATAGTAAAGCATATTGATTTAGGTTTCATAAATCATAAAATTCCAAAATTCATAATAATACGGTTATATAATCAAATAATGTTGAATTCCTTGAAAATATATATTTTTATGAAAAGGAATGTGGGTCGATTGGTGAAGGATCTAAACGACCCCGGGAAGAAACAAAAGAAAGTACATTTAATCAGGAGGATCCAAGACGTAGAAAACATCAAAGAACATCTATTTCATTTGGACATGATTTTTTGACTTTCTTATTGGAGAATGAGCCTCAAACATTGAAAGAAGTATGTTTTCTTCAGAAGCATTATTTTTGAAAGAAGCAGTCAATAGTGAAATAGAATCCATATTGAATAACCATACATAGGAATTGGTTGATCTTCCTTTTGGAAATAAACCTTTGGGTTCTAAATGGATCTTTAGGATAAAAATGACAGATGATGGCACTATTGATAAATTTAAGGCAAGACTTCGACTCAAAGGGTATAGACAATTTCACTACTTTGATGCATACGCTCCAGTTACAAAAATTATGTCCATACGGATGTTAGTAACATTAGCTGCAGTGTATGGTTTTCAAATTCAACAAATAGACGTTAAGACAACTTTCTTGAATTGAGATTTGGAGGAAGAAATCTACATGGAACAACCTGAAGGGTTTGTGGTTCTATGTAAAGAAAATAAGGTCTGTAGAATTGTTAAGTCCCTTTACGGACTAAAACAGGCACCTATACATGGCATGTGAAAATTGACCAAACAATGTTGTCAAATGGTTTTAAGATAAATGAATGTGATAAATGTGTGTACGTAAAAGGGTTCCAAATTACATAGTCATTGTTTCCTTATATGTCGATGATATGTTGATAATGAATAATGATGTTGACAACATAAATGCTACTAAGTGTATGCTAACTAGCAAGTTTGATATGAAGGACTTGGGAGTTGCTTATTTAATTCTTGGGATTAAGATCCATAGGACCTCCTCAAGGTCTGGCATTGTCACAATCTCATTATATTAAAGCAGTACTTGAAAAATTCAAGCACTTAGGCTTTAAAGTTGGAAAGACTCCAACTAACGTGAATCTTGCATTAGCAAAGAACAAAGGCCAAAGCATATCAGAATTGGATTATGCTCGTGTATTGGGATGCCTAATGTACATCATGAATTGTATGCGACCAGATTTTTTACCGTGAAAATGGTAATAACAATTGAATTTGTAAATGAAATCCTAAAATTACGTGATCTATTCCCGAGCTAGTTGTTCAGAGCATTTGATGCTAAAAATAAAGAATGTGATGATGAAATGCGAGTTGAAAACGGGACAGTAGTAAAATCGAGGAGCTTGCTACCCTGGCTTCGAACCGATCGATGGAGGACCTCGAGGCTAATGTCTGGGCTCGATCTCGAGCTATCAGGGGCAGTCGAGATGGGACAACAGTTAAAATATAATCATGCAAGGCATTTTTTTGCCAATACTAAGTAATAAATGAAGAACAAATATGAAAGCTATAAATGTTTCAATGGCCTTGGGCTAATAAGAACAAGTAGTTTTAGAAAGAAATGGGAGAGAGAGATATTATTGCACTTATGGAGAATACTGGGAGTAATATCAGATCTTTACAAAGTGGTGCAGGCTCCCTTTATATATGAGGGGAACTCGGCTATAGTACAACATGCATTAATTGTAAAGTATGGAGATGGGATGGCTAGATGTGATACATCAGCGTAGGCTTTGGGTAGGCTGGCTCTTTCTGACTTAGCCTCGTACCTTGGGACTTCCCTTTGTTGATCATTATCATGTTGTCTTGTCACTGCTAGGGTTATTGTTAGGTTTTCCATTACAGCTTTTGTCGGCCTGAGATGATGAAGGACGGGGAGTCGGTTTCCCCCTTATGTAGATAGCCGCTCGAACTATGCAGTGCTACTGACTCTTCCACTTGGGCCTGGTGTGGCACTTCATCCCTTGGGCTTTTTCTTCTCCAAAGGGATAAAATGGCACTACCGGCTGTAGAGACTGGGAACCTAGAGGAGGAGGCGGCCAAGCGAATCGACCTCGAGTATGCGCACTTGAGAGGGCGACGTTCGAGGATGCTGATACCGTAGATGGAATCTTGAGGATGGACCAGGCTTTTGGGTTTCATCACATTTACAACCTCGCGTTCCTCCATTTTTGGTGTAGAGAACCTCTCTAGGTACTTTTAGTTGTATGTAAAGGCCCCTCGAGGGCTGTTGTACATGAATTTATATGAATATGAATATACTTTTGATTTCTGCTTTCGTTTCTTGTCTTATTTTTGTATGGTATCGCGCTCATTGGGCCCTTTGAATGCTTTCATTTGTTTTTGACTGTTTGATACCTAACTCAGATGTGAGCATTCCTTACAATCCTATGCTGATTGGCATGGCTCTTTTTCGAGCCCGTCGTCGTACCTTGGATCGAGCATAAATTGATTTGATAGGCTAGATCTGTCAGTTGCCTTTGAGCCGGGGTTCTCTTTTTGAACTTTAGCACATATAGCTTTCTAAAGTATAGGGGTTAGTTTACCGTTGGGAGATTGCTTGTATTTGGGCGCTGCCTTGAGCCTTCGTGGAACCTTTATGATCGGAGATTTTCATGCCTATTTCTCTTCATAGAAAAAGGGAACCATGAGACCGGGCACCGTCTTGAGTTGAGTGATGGCATCGAAGGCTTCCCGAAATATGACTTCTTTTATGGTGGGATCCTCGAGGTCGAATTCTACCTCGAAACTGGAGGAAATACGGCCAACTCCATGATTCCTATCTTCTCATCTAAGGATACTTCCGGGGATGAGTATCACCCCATCGATTTGCATCGAGGCCGTTAGCTTCCGGGGTAACTCTGAATAGGTGGATCATTGTTGATCGTCGCATATATGTGGGCCGGATCTGGCTTCTTCGAAAGACCTCACTATTTTAGATAGCTATCCTCTTTCCTTGGCATAGGGTCCTTCATTTTTTCAGGAGCAAAAGACATTGGTGTACGTTCTTGCTCTAGTCTGCCAACTTCGTCATAGCCATAGAAACTAGTTTGGGGTTGCACAGTAAAGAGTGGGTAGTGCTATTCCTAGCACTCATATCCATAGGAATTTTCACTAAAGACCATCTCTTTAATAAAAAAAGTACATCTAGAGATAGTGAGGAGATACTGTGGGTGGAGCGAGGGGTGATGCTGCAGGTGCTTTCCCCGAGTGAATATATCACGGACTCCACCGATGGGTTCTTGAGTGTATACCTATATCCATTGGCATTTTGCCCCTTGATAGGGTCGTGCTTGATTTTTGAAGTACCGGGTTACTTTGTCACAGATACATCCGTCGTTCTGGAGAGTGGTGCTGATGATGAGGTTCTTTGCGGAGAAGGTCGTACTTGAATTCATGCTCAACCACCTCGTCAGGTTGTATCTGCCCATTCATCACCAAGGCCTGCTAACCTTGAAATGTCATTCGTCCACGTCCTTTCTTGTTGATGACGAAGAAGATGAGGATTGAGGATGGGCTAGTTGGTTTGTGCGGGTCTAGATGACCGAAATTATCCCTACTGAGCTTTTGAGGAATTATGCGCATAAGTAGAACGTCTGGTACTTTCTCAGATTTTGTTTATAGTAGAAATCAGTTGAGCTTCATGGATGCCTAGCGAAGTTCTCGATCTACCCGGCTTGGTCCGGAAGTTTTTGACCCATTCGACTTATGACGAGCATAGGTGTTGAGCTGCATCTTGCATCATATGGGAAGTGAGATACCAAGGTATGTGCACATGCTACCTATGTCTTGGAATTTGCATACTTGGGATGACATTTTCTTCTTTCTTATGTGCTGGTTTTGCTATAGTAGATGTCGGGCAGTTCCTTGAGATGATATGGCATTCTTTTGAAGGGGGGAAGGATTTGCCGACTTCCACGTTGAGGGATAGTTGATATAAATGGTATTTTCACCCGCAGTATGGTGAAGCTTTTCAAGGGGCTCAACAGGCCTGCATCTTCGAGGAGAGGACATTATCTAAGCATGTTGTTCCCATAGTGTTAGATTCCCATACGGCTGCTCCTCCGGGTGTGAATACCTTCCCTGAGTTTGATTTTCATGGTGTCGGGGAGGTAGGATTAATAGGAGTGTGTTCCGACTTTGAGGAAATTCGCTGCCTTCTCTTTGTAGTGAGTTTAGGTGCGGTTCGTCTATATTTTGCACCCTCCTTTTCTTATGGGGCTTCCCTTTTGCAGGCTTGTGATAGACTTAGGTCTGAGATATTTTGCCAAGGATCCAGTCTTCGGAAAGTTTTGGGCGAGGCTGAGTCCCTTAGTCTTCTTAGGGAGGAGAAGGAGGTTGGGTTGTTGCATTGGTGATATGAGGAATACTGGAGCTCGAATTACTAAAGCTATTTGATAGAGCATGTAGCCTTTTGTAGTATGCGCTTTGCTCTCCTTGGCCTTTAAGGTAACCACTTTCTCTGATATTAGCTGCAGAAAAAGACGGAGGCCTTGGAGTACCTTGAGGGTGATATCGACCGCGTCAGGAGCTCTTGTGGCATACTAAAGGCTCAGGTGCAAGCTCAAGCATCAGAGGGGAGAGGCGCCTCGGCCAAGGTTTCTGCCCTAGAGGTTCAACTCTGCTTTGACTCAAGATAATGCTATGGTCCCACCGGGAAATATCAAGAAACTCGAATATGATCTCTCGAAGATAAGGGACGAGATAATCGATGCCCGGGCTGAAGCGGCATTAAGCCAAACCAAGGCCGACCAGGAGATGGAGGTTCATGTGAAAGACGTTTTGATGCCCGAGCTTAGCTGAAGCGAGCTCACAATTTGAAGAAGAAGATCAAGGAATATGTTTGCTGCAGATCTTGAAGAGAGGTGCTCGAGGAGATAAGCATAAGAGGCTTCGTTCTCTCGGATGAACTAGCTCGAGATAAGGCAGATAAGTGTGATTCTCGGTCACTTCTTACTGATGTCGCGGAGAGCAAACCCGACATGTTGTAGCCCTTTAGGGCAGAGTGTAGATTTTATGGTTTTTCTGCTTTGTATTTAATACTTGTTTGCCATGTTAGTAGATGGGGAGTGCACCCCTTGCGTATGAAAGATAAGAGAAAAATTTGAAGTTTTACCTTCTTCGTACCATTTTTCATATTGCCTTTGACTAGGCGAGCTGGTTTTGATGTTTTTTTGTATCCTCGTAGGTCCAGAGCTAATCAGGCAGGCTTGGAGGCTTTCAAGTGCGATCTGTGATGTGAAAAGGTGCTGAGGCTTCTGCCATTTGCCCAGTTGTTTTAGACATAGACTCCGAGTTGGGCCTGTACTCGAGCTTGCCCGACCTTCAGTCTTCTGTGCCCGTGCGGGCGGATAGTAATTGTTCTCATTTCTTGCCCTTGGGCATTTTGTTTCAACTATTTTGGTTTAGTCTCCGAGTCACGATACAACTTGAGTTTTAGTTGAACCTCAAGTTTTCTCGTTCCTGCATGGGTGGGTGATGATTACCTTTATCGCCTAACCTTGGGCGCTTGCTTTCCAACTTTTTTTAGTCAAGTCTCCGAGTCGTGTTGTTACTCGAGCTTTAATTTACACTTAAATCCTTTCATGGGTGAACAATGGTGGCTTTGCGAGCTCGGTTGTTTCTTGCTTCAACTATTTTGGGTTTAGTCTCTGAGTCGCATTGAAACTCGAGCTTTAATTAACCCTTAAGTGCTGGCGACACTGGTTCTTAAATTGTTTGGTCATAGAGATTGTGCAATATATTGCCCGAAGGCTTGTATAGTTAACTCTATTGGATCCGATCTCCGAATCGAGTTAAGATTCGATCTCACTTTAATCCTCAAGTTGTCAATCTTTAAGCTGGTGACAATGGCTTTTACGATTGTTTGGTCATTGAGACCTTTTGTGTGGCCTGGAGGCTTGTTTAGCCGACGACAATGGCTCTTACTCTTTTTACCCATGGGCTCTTTGTAGGCTTTGTTTTCCACTTGTTAAGGTCTTTTGAAATAATTTTGCCTAACCCATTGTTGGTTCTGGAGGAACCTCGATTTCAAGTCATTATCAACAATGTTGGAGCACCCCGGAAGGTTTATAGCACGTAGGCTTAGTAGATCAAAGCCTTGTGATTTGAAACTGACATGCTCAAAGCTAATTTTTGCCTATTGAGGGTAGCCTATTTTAACCGGTTCTTTCCTAAGTATATTCGAAGTAATGGCCTGCGATTTTGTTTAGATAGGGTCGCCATCCACGAGTCGCATTAATTTAGCTGTATCAGCCATTTTTATTGTAGTCATATTTGTTTGGCCCTAACTATTTTTGATCCTGAATGATAGTTTAGACGTCTACACTGAGGATATGCCCATTCGTGATTCTTACAAATGGGACGTATAGCCTAATTTTTTGCATTTTAAGTTTGATTCTTGTTGAGGTCTTACAGTTTGTCATACCTGTTAAGGTCTTATAGTTTTATCATGCTTGTTGAGGTCTTATTGTTTTATCATGCCTATTGAGATCTTACAGTTTTTTCATGCATATAGAGGTCTTACAGTTTTTGTTGCTATGTAGAATAGATCTGGTTACGCTGATTCTGCTCGCTCGCGGTCTTGTCTTTTGGGTTTCCTAGTGTATGGCAATTAGCGACAATCTCTAAGTCATCGGGATTGACTAGGCTCAAAGACCGTTATTCGTGAGCTTTGGAGTTCCCTTATCGAGGCCTTATGAGTCTGGGGTTTCAACCTTAGGGTCATGTAGGCGCTAAATTGTTCGCGCTACGTCTTCGGGTGTCTCGGGGTGCATTCTGTGTAGGGGCCCTTGTCCTGAGCATGTTGAAATCCCCTTTTCCGGAGTACAAGATGCTGAAAATATTCTTTATTGCTTTGCGTAAATATACATATTGCTTCATCGTTATGAGCTCGGCCCATGCGGGCGCGGCTCCTCGGACCATTTGGTCAGGTACATGATTCTCTATTGAAACTCAATCTGTCATTCCTGGTCCTTCCGAGGGGATGGCACTCTTAAAAGAAGACCATCACTTGCCGTTCGACTGTAGAAGTAGGCCTATGATCTTGTCAGATTCTCCTCCGGGGTGTGTTCCTCTGCTAATAACCTTTGTTGGCGAGACCCCCCTTAGGGGTGGAGATCCGACCAAACAGAAAGAGCGCAACGGGTTCTATTGAGGCCTTGGGATCTCCAAGTGGAGTTAGAACTTCCGAATGTCTCGGCCGATTGTCTACATACAGTTTAGTAAAAAAAAAATAAAGGAATGAGGCAGTTTTTTCTTACCAAAAGGATGTGTATGGGATGTTTCAAGATTTGATATGGCCTTACTGTTTTCGGATGTAGGCCTTATTAAAGCCCTCCAATGTGTTTTAGACAGGCTTGGTCGGAGATGTGATCTGTCTGCCCTTTGATCCTTTCGTGGGTGGAGGTACCGATGCTGACAATGCATTATATGCTGAGGAATTTCCATTTGTCGTGTACCGATCTCTGTCGACGATTCTAATTTCGCCCCTAACGTGGGACTTCCTTCTTTTGGCAAAGTGGGGTTGACGATTGTCTTCAGGCGGTGTGCCCCTGGTCGTCTGAACAAGACGTCCTTGCCTGATGCCTCATTTGACGTTATATTACAGCACTCCTATACGAGATTAGATAGTGTGACGACCTGGATTTCCCACCTTCGGGAGTCGTGATGGCACCTGCTCGTGGAAGCTAGGAAAGCCATGGACCTTTGAAATCATTAACCCTTTTGTTTTAAACATCTCTACCAATTAGGTTAACCAGAAAACAAACAGTTAACTAACAGTGGAATGTAAAATTTAGCAAAAGTCTTAGATAAATAGAAAAATTATACGTCTCTACCCAGAACCTGGTGCCATAACATCCACGGACTCTTATGAATACTACACACATCAGCTTGAAAGAAAGGTAAAGATGTTTCTCTCGAATACACGAGATAATAGGATATAAGATAAGATAGAGGAAAAGTCGCGCCAGCGAACGTCTGCAAGGCTACTTTGGTGTCTAAGTGGACTGAAGGCTGGTTCCCAAGCTACTGCTGTTGTCAGGTACCTAGATTTGTGCAAAGGAGCACATAGTGTAGTATCAGCATAACCGACCCCATGTGCTGTAACTGCCTTGCCTAACCCCGTCGAGGTAGTGACGAGGCTAGTACCAGACCGTAGATAAACATGTGAAGTTATATAATGTATGGCACAAAGGTGAACAGGTAATTAGAAATTAAAACTAGGGAAGGGGAACATGGTATAGGGTAGAGGATAAAAGTAAACAACTTAATAAGGAATTATAAGGAAGCCAACAATATAACTTCTAACACGGCTAAAGAAAAATACAGGCAACTTTCACTTTCAGTTTCCATCTTATTGCATGCGTGCAACCTGATCCCGTTCTCATATCTTATGGTAGGCGTACCACCCGCTCCCATTTCATTATATCTTGTGGTAGGCGTACCACCCGCTCCCATTTCATAAATTCTCGTGCTAGGAGTGGCACCCGCTACCGTTTCATAAATCTTTTGGTAGGCGTACCGCCCGGTCCCATTTCATCATATCTTGTTGTAGGAGTACCACCCACTCCCATTTCATCATATCTTGTGGTAGGCGTACCACCCGCTCTCATTTTATCATATCTTGTGGTAGGCGTACCACCCGCTCCCTTTTCAAGTCATCACAAAATTTTCAAGAAATCCCAGCAAGGGAACAAAATTAATATCATAACTTCCCGGCAAGGGAACAACAATATTAAAATAAACATCCCGGCAAGGGATAATCAGCTTTAACCAATCCTAGCTCAACTCCTACTCAGCTCAATTATTACCAATACTCAAGCATAATTAAAGTCCACAAGAATAATCTAAATCTCTACTCAATATCAAGAGTCATCAATCAAAGCATCCAAAGTGTCATTTGAGAAGACAGCAACTATCAATTTAAGACTCACGGTCCTACTTAACACCAATATATAGATACTCTCCACTATGTCTATACGTCGTACTCAATAATAAGCAGATAACAAGTATGACTCAACTCCTAATCTCTCAAGCTAGATTTAGACCCGACACTTACCTTATGCCTCGAACACAACTTCAAGTTTCAATTATAGCTTTACCCCTTGATTCAACCGGCAATTCTATCATATAATTGATTTGGAGAAGAAAGGTTTCTCAAAAAATTGCCTCTTATGTTATTAGGGTTTTGAAATGAAAAATAACGAAAAATCCCATCTATTTTTGCCTCTGACAAATCCCCTGTGTGGATCCCACAAAATGGACCGCGGCCGTACATGCTTGTGAACCTATGGGCCTGCGACACTGTGCGGACAACACCAAATGGAGTACGGGTGCAAATCACCCACCGTGCCCGCACAAAAGTGACCGCAGACCTCACTGGCCCCCTCTGTTGCCGCAAACGATTTCTCGCGGGCCGCACTAACGAGTTCAAAGAGCTAAAATAGCTCTGGACTTGCAATATCCGTGTTATTAAGTCTAACGCCTTCCGAAACCTATCTGAAACTCACCCGAGCCATCGAAACACCAACTAAATGTGCATACTAACTCACAATACCGTATGAACTTATACGTGTGATCAAATCACCAAAATAACCTCAATAACAACGAAATAAACCTCAAAATCAAGGGTTTTTTCCTCAAACTTCATAAATTATAAATTTTTTCCATTAAAGATCCGAATCACGTCAAATGATATTCGTTTTTCATCAAATTTAATAGAAAAAATCTTAAGTCATACATAAGACCTGTACCGGGCACCGGAACCAAAATACAGGTCTGATATCATCATTTTCTAATCACGTTTCATTTTAAAACCTTATATACAATTTCAGAAAATAATTTATTTTAAAAATTCATTTCTCGGGCTTGGGACCTCGGAATTTGATTCCAGGCAAAAGTTTAAGTTCCATATTTTCCTATGGACCCTTCTGGACCGTCAATTCGCGGGTCCGGGTCCATTTCCCCAAAACATTGATCAAGGTTGAATTAATTCACTTTGTAGTCAAAACTCAATATTTTTTCACACAGTTTCTCATTTAAGCTTTCGAACTACGTGCCTGGAATGAACACGTAAATCGATGTGACTCTAAATAAGTTTTTAAGGCCTCGTAGTTATAGAATTCCATTTAAATCAAGTGATGACCGTTTGAGTCATCATATCTCCACCTATAAAACAACTGTTCGTCCTCGAACGGACAAAAGAAGGAAGTACATGAGTCGGGGAAAAGATGGGGACAATGGCTCTGCATATCAGACTCGAACTCATAGGTTAATACCTTAGGAGGCTGACCTCTCAACTGAACACGAACAGAAGGGAAACTCTTCGATCTCAACTGACGAACCTGCCGGTCTAGAATATCCACCGGCTCCTCCTCATAAGACAAGTCCTTTCAAACTGGACAGTGCTAAAATCTTACATGTGGGCTAGATCGCCGTGATATTTCCGGAGCATGGACACATGAAACATTGGATGCACGGCTGATAAGCTCGGCCAAAAGGCAAGTCTATAAGCCACCTCTCCCACACGATCGGGAATCTAAAATAGACTATTGAACCTAGCGTTAAGCTTCCCCCTTTTCCCAAATATCATCATGCCCTTCATACGTGACACTCGAAGCAACACCCACTCACCAACCATGAAAGGCAATCTCGAACCTTGTGGTTTGTATAACCCATTTTCCTAGATTGAGCTATACCAAGCTTATCCTGAATGATCCTGACCATGCCAAGGCCTTCTGAACTAGATCCATACCCAACAACCGAGCCTCTCCCGGCTCAAACCATCCAACCAGAGATCGACACCACCTACCATATAAAGCCTCACAAAGAGCCATCTAGATACTCAACTGGTAGTTGTTGTCGTAGGCTAACTCAGCAAATAGAAAAGACTGATCCCATGAGCCTCCAAAGTCAATGACACAAGCTCGGAGCATATCCTCCAATATATAAATACTCCTCTCAAACTGCCCGTTCGTCTGGGGATAAAATGCTATGCTAAACTTAACCCGTGTGTCAAACTCTCGCTGAGCTGCTATCCAGAAGCGCGACGTAAATTGCGTACCTCAGTGCGAAATGACAGACTAGGGTACACTATGAAGGAGAACAATCTCCCGAATATAGATCTCAGCTAACCTCTCAGAAAAATAGGAGACTTCCACAGGAATGAAATGTGTTGAATTGGTCAGCCTATCAACAATGACCCATACTACGTCAAACTTCTTTTGAGTCTGCGGGAGTCTAACAAAGTCCATAGTGATCTGCTCCCACTTCCACTCGGGATGCTCAATCCTGTGAAATAAACCGCCAGGCCTCTGATGTTCGTACTTAACCTGCTGGCAATTCAAACACCGAGCCACATATGCAACAATATCCTTCTTTATTCTATGCCACCAATAATACTGCTGCAAATCCTAATATATCTTCGCGGCACCAGGATAAATAGAGTATCGGGAGCTATGGGCCTCCTCTAAAATCAACTCTCGGAGCCTATCTACATTGGGCACACAAACTCGACCCTGCAATATCAAAACTCTATTATCATCTAAGGTAACCTGCCTGGCAACTCCGTGCTGGACCGTGTCTCTAAGGACACACAAATGGGGATCATCATACTGCCGATCACGGATATGCTACAAAAATGAAGAACGAGCTACTGTTCAAACTAAAACACGACTGGGCTCAGAAATATCCAGTCACCCAAACTGATTGGCTAAAGCCTGAACATCCAAGGCAAGCAGTCTCTCACCGACCGAAATATAATAAAGACTACTTATACTGGGTGACTTCCTACTCGAACCATTAGCTACCATGTTTGCCTTTCCCGGATGATATAGAATGGTGATATCATAATCTTTCAAAAACTCCAACAGCCTTTTCTGCCTCAAATTCAACTCTTTTTTCTTGAAAAAATAATGAATACTCTTGTGGTTTTTGAGCACCTCACATGCCACGCCTTACAGATAATGCCTCCAAATCTTCAATGCGTGAACTTTGGATGCAAACTCCAAATCATGAACGGGATAGTTCTTCTCATGAATCTTCAACTATCGCGAATCATAGGCAATGACCTTGCCATCCTGCATCAACATTGCACCAAGCCCAATACAATAAGCATCATAATAAATAGTATAAGGCCCTGAGCTAATGGGCAAAACCAACATTGGTGCCAGAGTCAGAGATGTCTTGAGCTTCTGAAAGCTTGCCTCACACTGTTTTGACCACATGAAATGAGCACCCTTCTAGGTCAGCCTGGTCATTGGGGCTGCAATAGATAAAAACTCTTCCACAAATCGACAATAGTAGCCTGCAGATCCCAAGAAACTCCAAATCTCTCTAGCTGATGCTAGTCTAGGCCAGTTCTTGACTACCTCAATATTCTTCAGATCAACCTAAATACTCTCTGGTGATACAACATGACCCAGAAATGCAATTGAACCCGGCCAGAACTCACACTTTGAGAACTTAGCATACCACTGACTATCCCTCTGGGTCTAAAGAACCACTCTAAGGTGCTACCCATGCTCCTCCTGGTTGTGAGAATATATAATATATCATCAATTAAAACTATCGCGAATGAATCAAAATAAGGCCTAAACTGTCGGTTCATCAAATCCATTAATGTTGACGGGGCATTTGTCAACCCGAATGACATCACCCAGAACTCATAACGCCCGTACCGAGTGCGGAAAGCTATCTTAGGGACATTGGATGCCCTAATCCTCAACTGATTGAAAATACCTTGGCACCCTGAAGCTGATCGAATAAATCACCAATCATGGGCAATAGATACTTATTCTTGAGTACAACTTTTTTCAATTGCCGGTAATCAATGCATATTCTCATTGACCTATCCGTCTTTTTAACAAAGAACACTGCCGCATCCCAAGGTGATACACTGGGTCTAATCAAACCCTTCTCAAGTACGTCTTGCAATTGTTCATTTAACTCTTTCAACTCAGGCGGGGGCATACGATATGGCGGGATAGAAATTGGCTGGGTGCTCGGAGCCACATCATTGCTAAAGTCAATATCCCTGTCGGCAGGCATACCTAGTAGGTTTGAAGGAAAAACATCATAAAACTCACGAACAATGGGCGCAGAATCAATAGATGGTACCTCATCACTAGAACCACAAACATATGCCAAATCGCCAAACACCCCAACTCGACCATACGCCGAGCCGTCACATACGAGATAACACTACGGGTAGAATGACCAGAAGTCGCTCTCCACTCTAGATGAGGCACACCCGGCAAAGCTAAGGTCAGAGTCTTGGCATGAAAATCCAAAATGGCATGGTAAGGTGGTAATCAATCCATCCCCAATATAATACCAAAGTCAACCATGTCTAGAAGTGACAAATCTACATGAGTATCAAGACCCTCAATCACCACAATACAAGAATGACAGACTCGATCAACCATAATAGAATCACCCACCAGCGTAGACATATAAACATGAACACTCAAATAAATTGTTACGCATGGCCAGGTACGGTGCAAAATAAGATGTCGTATATGAATATGTAGACCCTGGATCAAATAACACTGAGGGATCTCTCAAACCAGAACTGTACCTGTAATAACTACATCTGAAGCCTCAGCCTCAGGCCTAGTCTGAAGAGCATAATATTGGGGTTGGGCCCCACCACTCTGATCTACCTCTCTGGGACGGCCTGTAGCTGGCTGGCCTCCATCTCTAGCGGCCTGAGCTCCACCTCTGGTACCTCTATCTCTACCTCTAGAACCTCTACCCCCAACTCTAGCTGGCTAGGCAGGCTATGGAACACTTGATGCCTGAACCATGGCACGAGAACCCTGATGTTGAGAGCTACTCGGGGCTCAAGGGAAATACCTAGCAATGTACCTCGTGCCGACACCAGTAAAACAAGCTCTAGGTTGCTGGGGCTGGCGACCCTAGAAACTCTGAAGCGGTGGTGCACTGATAGGAGCTGGCGGTGCATTGAAAGGCTACTGATCATAATAGTACGTGTGAGAACCACGACCACCTGAAGTACCGTGAGAAACCTGGAGTGCTGACTGAAAGGGCCTAGGCGGATGATCCCTATCATACGAATCTCTACCTCCAAATGAGGCATCACTGAATCTACCTGATTGACGGGGTCTCTTGTCTGCCTTATGGCCACCCCTTGTGATAACACCATCTCAACTCTCTTGGCCACATTGGCCACCTCTTGAAAAGTGATCTCACTCTCCGCCTCCCTAGTCATCTAAAGGCGAATATGAATAAGACCGTCAATAAACCTCCTAACTCTCTCTCTCTCTCTCTCTTTCTCTCTCTCTCTCTCTCTCTCTCTCTCTCTCTCTCTCTCGTTAAGGAGTATAACACGAGCATGGCGAGCTAAGTCAATGAACCTAGTCTCATACTGGGTGACCGTCATGAAACCCTGCTGGAGACGCTCAAACTGCCGCTCATAGGCCTCTCTCTGAGTAATAGGGAGAAACGTCTCCAGAAATAGCTGTGTGAACTGCCCCCAAGTCAAGGATGGCGAGATGGCTGGTCTAGCTAAGCAACAATCCCTCCACCAAGTCTTGGCGTATCTAGATAAGCAAAATGTAGCAAAGTCAACCCCATTGGTCTCAACAATCCCTATTTTTCGAAGAACCTCGTGACAGCTGTCCAGATAATCCTAGGGATCCTTGTTACATGCATCACTGAATGTATAAGTGAAGAGCTTGGTGAACTTATCTAGCCTCCACAATGCATCGGCAGGCATGGCTTCTCCATCGCCGGTTTGAGCTATTACACCCGGCTGAACTACTTCAACTGGATGAACTAAATCTAGTGTGCTAACTACTCTGGAGTTCAAGTAGCAGGAGTCTGGGATCCTCCTCCAGCCTGAGAGACGGCTGGTGGTATAGAAAGTAAACCTACAGTGGTGACGCTATCCATAAGGCCCACTAGATGGACCAGCGCTTCATGAAGAACTGGGGTGGTAATAAACCCCTCTGGGACCTGTTGGGACCAAAACCTCCTCATCAAAAACAACTTGAGGCTCCGCCACTGGTGCTGCTGCTCAGGGCTAAGCTCTCCCCTACCTTGGCCTCTAGCATGGCCTCGGCCTCACCGACTGCCCCTTGTGGGAGCCATTGTTGGGGGCTCGGGCTGCTGAGTGGTAGATGAGGAAGCGTGTGTTCTCCCTATCTATAAAAGAATATAATAAAAATTTGATTAGCATTGAGAAACCAAACCGCATGATAGGAAAGAATAAATGGGAAGTTTTCCTAACTCTGTAGCCCTTGGGGGATAAATAAAACCGTCTCCGTGTCAATCCCTCAAACTCTACTAGGCTTGTCCATGAACTGTGAGACCTATGTAACCTAAAGCTTTGATACCAACTTGTCAAAATCCGAATTTTCCACCTTCAAGAGTCGTGATGACGCCTACTCGTGGAAGCTAGGCAAGCCATGAATCTTTGAAACCATTAACCTTTTTGTTTTAAAACTCTTTAAAATTATGTTAACTAAAAAACAAACTGTTAAATAACAACGAAATGTAAAATTTAGCAGAAGTCTTAGATAAATAGAAAACCAAAATGTCTTGAAAACCATTACATGTCTCTACCCAGAACTTAGTGTCAAAATATTCAGGGACTACCACGAATACTAAACACATCAACTTGAAAGAAAGGTAAAGATGTTTCTCTCAAATACATGAAGTAACCGGATATAAGATAAGATAGAGGAGACATCGGGCTTGCGAACGTCTGTAATGCTACCTCGGTATCTTGATGGACTGAAAGTTGGATCCCGAGCCACTGTAGTTGTGTCATACCTAGATCTGTTAAAAAGAGCACAAAGTTTAGTATCAGCATAACCGACTCTATGTGCTGGTAAGTCCCTCGCCTTACCCCGGTGTAGTAGTAACGAGGCTGGGATCAGACCCCAGATAAACCTGTGCAGTTATATAATGTATAGCGGAAATGTAAACATGTAATAAGCAATTAAAACTAGGGAAAGGGGACATGCTTTGGGGTAGCAGATTAAACAAAACAAAATAACAAGGATTAATAAGGAAGCTAACAATATAACTTCTAATACGGTTAAAGAAAAATACGGGCAACTTTCTTTTTCAGTTTCCATCTTGTTGCAGGCCTGCAACCCGATCCCATTCTCATATCTTGTGCTAGGCGTACCACCCTCTCCCATTTCATTATATCTTGTGGTAGGCATACCACCCGCTCCCATTTCATAAATTCTTGTGGTAGACGTACCACCCGCTCCCATTTTATAAATCTTGTGGTAGGCGTACCGCCCAACCCCATTCATCATATCTTGTGGTAGGAATACCACCCGCTCCCATTACATTATATCTTGTTGTAGGTATACCACCCGCTCCCATTTCATCCTATCTTGTGGTAGGTTTAACACCCGCTCCTATTTCAAGTCTTCACAAAATTTTCAAGAAATCCCGAAGGGAACAAAAGTAATATAATAACTTCCAGGCAAGGGAACAACAATATTGAAATAAGTATCCCAACAAGGGAGAATCAGCTATAACCAATCCTAGCTCAACTCCTACTCAACTCAATTATTACCAACACTCAAGCATAATTAAAGTCCACGAGAATAATTTAAATCTCTACTCAATATCAAGAGTCATCAATCAAAACATTCGAAGTGCCATTTAAGAACACAACAACTATCAATTTAGGACTCATGGTCGTGCTTAACACCAATATATAGATACTCGTCTCCTTGCCTATACGTCGTACTGAATAAGAAGCTAATAGCAAGTATGATTCAACTCATAATCCCTCAAGCTAATGTTAGACCGGACGTTTACCTCGATGCCTCGAACTCAACTTCAAGTTTCAATTATAGCTTTACCTGTTGATTCAACTGCTAATTTACTCGTATAATTGATTTTGAGAATAATGGTTGCTTGAAAAATTGCCTCTTATATTATTAGGATTTTGAAAAACGAAAATTAACTAAAACTCCTGTCTATTTATACCTATAATAGACCCCTAGTGTGGACGGAACAAAATGGACCGCGGCCACACAAGCTTGTGAACCTAAGGGCCCGTGACACTCTGCGGACCGCACAAAATGGAGTGCGGCAAAACAACACCCACCGGGCCTGCATAAAAGTGATCGCAAACCGTGCTGACCCCCTCTTCGGCCGCACACAATTTCTCGCAGGCCGCACTAACAGGTTTAGAGAGCTGAAATAGCTCTGGAACTGCAATATCTGTGTTATTGAGCCTAAAACCTTCCGGAACCTACCCGAAACTCACCCGAGCCTTCGAAATGCAAACTAAATGTGCATACTAACTCACAACACCGAATAAACATATCCGTGCGATCAAATCGCCAAAATAACCTCGATAACAATGAAGTAAACCCCAAAATCAAGGGGATTTTTTCTTAAACGTCATAAATCGTCAAATTAGCCGTTTAGGTCCGAATCACGTCAAATGATATCCATTTTTCATCTAATTTTAATGAAACATCTTAAGTCATATATAAGACCTATACTGGGCACCGGAACTAAAATATGGGCCCGATACAATCAGTTTCTAATCTAGTTTCATGTCAAAACCTTATAAATAATTTCAAAAAATAATTTATTTCAAAAATTCATTTCTCGGGCTTGGTACCTCGAAATTCGATTTTGGAAAAACACCTAAGTCCCGTATTTTCATACTGACCTCCGAGATTGTCATATCACAGTCTGGATTCGTTTACTCAAAGTATTGACCAAGGTGAAATTAATTTATTTTATAGTCAAAACTCATCATTTATCACACAGTTTCTCATTTAAGCTTTCCGGCTATGCGTCCGGACTGTGCATGCAAATTGAGGTGACTCTAAATGAGGTTTTCAAGGCCTCAGAGTCACAGAATTTCTTTTAAGTCAAGCGATGACTGTTTGGTCATCGCAGACATGTCGTATTAGTAGAGTGGTCTTTCTTTTTGTTCAAATGACCGTTGTTTGGGATCCAATAAAGATTCGAGATATGATTGTGTTTTGGCCCGACAGTCCAGGACACACTCTTAGCCTCAGGCTGACAATGTTGATGTGCTAATCAAACCACCTGAATTCACGAGCACATGTCTTATATGAAATAGCTTAAATGAAGAGATGGTTACCAATGCGTCAGTGTGAGGCAAAGTCTCGGTGCATTTTTTCTCGATGCATGGGCGTTTTTAATTTCCATTTTTATGATTCCATGGAGCGTGTTTCCGCTTCTCCAATACTGTGGCAATACGTTGTGGTATACTTGCTTTTCTCTTCCTGGTTTCCCTCCTCCCTTGGGGCTGAGTTCGGGTCTGATCGCTGCGGCAATTCTTATTGAGTAGTGCGGTTGTTCGCGTTTCGAGCTGGTGGCCACTCTTGACCCTATGGTCATGCGCTCCATGTGGTTCCTGTGCCAGGTTATGGTTTCCTCGAAGTGGATTCTGTTAGGTAGGTCCGAATTGTTTGGTGCCCTTTGTTTCACTTACGGTGATCACGATCTTCAGCATAGCAATGCTGAAGTCGTACTCTGATGGGCAAGGTGCCCTTGCCGACCATGCCTCGTCAAATCTGGCTCCATTGAAGATTCCGCGAGGATATTTTTCTTGAGCCATTTCTCGCTCGTTGTGAGGTAGATTGCGTCTTGGGGAGTTTATCATGTCGATGGTGTATGGGTTGTATCTCCTTCTGTTTAGCATTAGTTTCTTTGCTGGGAGCTTGCTTGGGTATGTTGAGCTTGAGGAGGCTCCCGTATAGTTATCCATGGCCCTGATTCATGGAAGGTTCCGATTATAGACATCCGACCCAATCTTGACCAGTCATCCGATCAAACTCCGCCGTAGCCATTGGGCTTGATTCGCTCAATTGCCTCAAAACTGGGGCCGATCTCGTTTGTTCTATCAGGGTGAGATGTGATTTCCCGTAGCATTTCATTATCTATTTGTTTGGCCTCGAATGTGTCGGGCTCTCCTGTTTCTGCATTGGTGGCATCATTATATGCCTCTTCGGAAGAATCTGTTGGTACGGTAAGCGAGCTTGTGAGGCCAGGTGCTAGGCTACGATGCCACTTCGTAGTTCCCTTCGAGAGTGTTTCCTCAATCCATTCATCAAGACGAGCCTGAACTCGTTATCTTGAAGGTCATCACCTTTTCACGTGCATATATAGGCGTTGATGCGCTCGTCAGAATTCAGGGTCCTATTGTACTTTGGGAGTTCTGGCATCCCGTACTTCTATGCAACAGGTTTTGGGTCTGTCTCTTTGGGGAATGACTGCCGCAGGAACTTCCATAACCCTGACTCAATTCATTTGGAGAGGTCCTCAATAATCTTTTTTATGTCATGGTTGGTTACCAATCTGTTGTCGCTTGAACTATCAGGTACTTGTTTGGCAGGCAATCTGTTTCCAGTGTTATTGTGCTGAGAGTCTCCAAATGGCTTTGCAACAGAGAATAGCCAATCGTTGTGCCTGCATCATTTTAAAAATATCGTGAAGCCTCACTTCCTGTGCTTCTTGAGCCGGGGTTTTTTGAGCTTCCTGCTGATCTCTGTGCCATATGCTCCCGTTGGTGCAAGAAGCTTCATTGACATGTTGTGTGTCCTGCATATCTGCATTTGTTAGAATCGACATGGGCGCATTATCTAGATTCTACGATGGTGCTCTAGCGGCTGGGAGAGATGCACCATTTTTCCCGTGGTTTTTTGAGGTTTTCGTTCTCGACTCTATTTACTGAGCCAGACATTTTGACCTGAAATCAAAAAATCTTGGACAAGAAAAGGTATGAAAGATAACATGTGTTTGTGCGATGAAACTAGCAAGAAATAATCACTAGTATTTTTAGCCACACCGTGGGCGCCAAACTATTTATCATGAATATGGTAACAACACTTGAATTTGTAAATGAGATTCCAAAAATACGTGATCTATTCATGAGCTAGTTGTTTAGAGCAGTTGGTGCTAAAAATAAAGGATGTGATGATGAAATGAGATCTGAAAATGGGACACTGGTCAAACCGAGGGGCTTGTTGCCCTGGCTTTGGACCGATTGATGGAGGACCTCGAGGCCAATGTCTGGGCTCAATCTCGAACTATGGGGAGTAGTCAGGATGGGACAACAATTAAATTTAATTATGCAAGGAAATTTATGGCCAATACTAAGTAATAAATGAAACAAATGTGAAAGATATTATGGGCCAATAAGAACAAGTAGTTTTAGAAAGAAAAGGGAGAAAGAGAGAGAGAGAGAGAGAGAGAGAGAGAGAGATTATTGTAGTTATGGAGAATAGTGGGAGCAACATCAAATCGTTACAAAATGGAGCAGGCTCCCTTTATATAGCAGGGGAACCCGACTATAGTACAACATTCATTAATTTTAAAGTGTGGAGATGGGACGACTAAACGCGACACATCGGCGTAGGCTCTAGGTAGGATGGCTTTGTCACACTTAGTTGTGTACCTAGGGAAGCTCCTGTTCTGCTGCAGGATCGGATTTCATCTTCTTCTAATCGGGCTTCGATGAGCCCCAGGGTAGGATACTAAGTCATGGCTCCGTATCCTCGGGGTCTCAAGGCATTCTTCCAAAAAGGCTTGATAGCAAAAAATCAGGTCCTCTGATTTTCCACGTACACAGATATAGTTTGTGCTATAAGTAAGTTAAGATGATACATGAGAAATCCAGGTCAATATCATTGGATGGAAATGAAACAAGTTTTGGGATATTTAGAACACACCAAGGCTTTGCTTTGCACTACAATAAATATCCCGTGGGGATTGAGGGATACTCCAATGCAAATTAGATCACCAGTTCAGCTGATTCGAAATTCACAAGTGGATATGTATTCACTATTGGTGGAGGAGTGGTATCTTGAAAGTCGTCCAAATAAACTTGTATTGCCCGTTCTACAATGGAGGCTGTGTTGATACCCAATTTTTTAAATATATTTTTTACTTACAAAATTCATTAAAAATAGCATATGTATGCATATATAAGTGTATCCAAATGTTTTAATATTTTTTTTTATTTTTAAAATCAATTTCTTGCCTTATGTTTGCAATACAAAAACCGACAATTATTCCTCAAATTATCATTTTGGTAATTAATTTATTTTATTCTAATATTTATCCCAAAATATAGCTAAGGTAATTTTTTACATGTTTTATATTTATTTAGTATCTTTAAAGCTAAATTGCATATAATTGCAATATTAGCCTATTTTAAGAATTAACTGCGTTTGTAATTACCAATTTGATCCTTGTATTTTTAATCTAATATTTATATGCATTTAATTAATTTAGTACTTTTCATTATTTTTAGAAATTATTTCACTATTTTTTATAAAATAAAAAGAGAAAAGTGGCTATTTAAAATCTAGCACTATTTCATTTCAATTTTAGACAAAATTGACCACCCACATTAACCCAATTTCAAAACTCATTTCTTCAATCCAATTCCTAAATTACCTGACCCATAGCCCATTTGTTTTACCCGCTCGGCTCCCCTTTTTGATCCAAATCATTGATCAAAATTCTCAACGACCACAATCCCTTCTTTCCTTTCAATTTCCCAAACCCCTTCAAACCTATATCATTTCACCTAATATGCCGCCTTTGAATCATTTCACCCCCTCAAATACTGCCGAACCTTCTCTGAACCCTAATCGTCTCATACCACTTCCACCGTGAAACCCATCGGAATTCATGGCTTCTCAGGCTAGGAGAGTCCAATACACACCTCCTATTGCCTACGTGCTTGATACCTGAAGATTCGAGGCCAGACCTTTGACGATTCAAGGTTCCAGAGTCATCGTGGCCTTGCTACAACGTACTACAGTCGTTTGAGCCTGGTTCTAACCTCTCCGACTAAGACTGGTAACCTTTCAAAGCCTTTCTCATCTCTAAGGTTCTTCTGAAACATAACTCTTCGAGGTTTTCTCTGATTTCTTTAGATTTGTGGGGTATCTGTGCTCTCTTTGAGTTTTCAAACGACTTCCCTAACATTCTTTCAAAAATTACTTTAAAAAAGTATTTCCTTTCCGATCTAGGGTTTTCTGAAAATGTTTAAGTAATTTTTAAAGATTTTCTTTGTCATTCGTGTGTATTTGCTTCTATTGTGCTCCTGTGTTTTATCTACCATGTTCTTGTATGTTCTTTTACTGAGCTTCTATACTCCATTCTTGTATGTTCTTTCACTGTGTTTTATATGTTCCATGCTTGTATGTTCTTCTACTATTTTTTCCATACTATGTTCTCGTATTTTTTTGTACTATATTCTACTATGTTTCCCCTATTATATTTTTCTACTATGTTCTTAAGGTTTTGCTATTTTTTCTTCTACGAATCTTGTTTGGATTTCTCCTTAAAGATCCTCTTAAGCATGCTTCTTCCACTGATCTTATCAGTATTTGCCATTATATTCTTTGAATCCTTCTACTGTGGTAGCATGATTACTTTGCTATCATATTTTCTAATGAGTTCTATTGCTGAAGAGGCATGTTCATTTTTGAGACTTCTAAACATGATTTCGATTCAATTACCGGCCCTCTCATCTTTGCTCTATGGCTTGCTTGAACTAGGGTTTTACTTTTTAGAACTCCGGACTCTTTTAGACTACTTCGAGCTTGGACTTCTTTGTTCTCATATGACCATGACCTTTTTCTGAACTCTGTTACTGGATTTTCTACTGATTTTACAGTAGCACGACGATTGTCTTTCGTACTTAACGTGTCTGTATGCTCTTTATATATGATGAATATTTTTTTAAAAAGGGCTTTCAACTTGTGATGAATTCAATATTCCTTCTAAATAGGTCTAAATTGATTGGTTTTTGATTTTCCTTAAGTTAAAACCTTTTCCATCTTTCTGACTCGATGCATTCAGAACAAATCTCTAACCTCTAAATTATTGGATGTTAATTGATTTTCTTTCCTTAAATTGTACAACCGTGTATTTCAAAAGCTCTATCCTTAAATAACCTTTATGTATTTGCCCTCAACTTCATGCTTTACACAAAGGGTTTATTAATTTCTTTCCTTAATTGGCTTATACCCGTTTGAACCTGAATCCCGTATTTAAAGGGAGCTTCATGTAATTTATTGACAACTAGTTCTTTAAATATTTTTTTACCTTATTTCTGCCTACTTTCTGCACTATAAATACATGACCTTTTATACACAAACACATGATTAACAATCCTAGACTTCAAATTTCACAATTTTACAATCTCTTTGGACTCACACTTATAGTAGTCTATCTCCCTATTTGCACTTTGGCTTTTAGAATACTACTGCCTTTTCTACTTGTTCCTTTGAAACTGGTATGCCCAAATTTAAGTTTCATGTCTACTTTTTGATTTTCTGTAGATTTCGACATTCATCTTAGTATGCCTGTATTCTACTGCCTGTTTATGTTGAAAACCTTGACTCCTTATCCCACTACCCTAATGTGTTTGTGAGAGGTGACTTAGGGCATGGCAACATGAGTAGTTGTCCATGAACTGAGTTTTGAACCAATGGGTTCTTCACCTCTAAACAGGCTGGAGGGTGTGCCAGTATATCCCATTACTGAGTATGCCTATTAGCTTTCTTTTTTGTGATCTTGAAAACTCCCCATTCCCTATATCCCTATGTGTACTGTTTCCTTTCCCCTTTTCCCCTCAAAATTCTGCACTTGCACTCTCTCTCTTAGTTTCTAAGTTCTGTCCCCCTCTCGTGTTGCCTTGGGACCTTGAGTTCCCTCTAAACTTGAACACCTGAGGGATGGCCCTTCCACACTATGTTATGGCTTAATATGGTAACACGTTTGGGTGCAAGCACTGGACGGAGTTCTTATGAAGATCTTAGAGAAATTTGACACACCCAGATGAGAGAAAGGCTTTGAAACATGATCTTTGGAGTTGGTTTACTTCATAAATAAGACACGAAGTCTGAATCAGGCCTTCATTGGTTGTAATTTTCAATTTATGATGTATATGGATTGTAATAACTTGTAATAAAACTTTTGGGGATGGCTAGTGAAAAGAGAGGGGTAACCATGTATGTAAAAGTGTAGATAACTTTCCTATAAGAATCTCTAATATCAGTATTTTTCTCATATAGCTACCCTGCCTATAAGGTTTCTGCATTATTCATGTTGTTACCATGCCTATAGGATTTCTGCATTTTTCATATAGTTACCATGCCTACAAGATTTATGCATTTTTCATAGTTACCATGCCTACAAGCATTTCTGCATTCTCATTTAGATGGCATGACTATAAGAACTTCAACATTCTCATTTAGATGCCATGACTATAGGGATCCTACACTTTTATGTAGATATTATGTCTATAGCTTCTACAGATGCACGTAGAAATATGCCTATATGTTCTTTCTGATTTTGGCATACCCTTTTTTTACTAGACAAACTTGTTTATAGGTACTAATAACCAAAAATGTAATCAGATATCATGTTGTAGAATTTATGTACTCTTCTATGTCTATAACTATGTTTTAAGTTAGCAAACACATAGAAAGCATGGCTATAAGGGTTATAGTCAAATTTCAATCGCATCACTCGTTGGTAAGTTTAAAATATCAGTAATAATGCATTCCCAATTGCGGAAATTGGTGCTCTTCTTCTAAAAACTCGCTTTTAGCTGGCAACTTTTATAAATCAGCCTCTGTTCAATCTAATATGAAATCAGTAGATATCATGCCTATAGAAGCTTCATCCAACACTTAGGCAAGCCTTAGAATAAGCTATAAACTGAATCGCATTTTATTCACAACAACCAGCAGGCAGGCCTGATTGAGGCTTCTTATCTGAATTATGTAGTAAATTAGTCTGGCCCAACCTTTAAGTTCTTCCACGTTCAGTATTAAATTAGACCGTAAACAGTACGTGCAAGACATGCTAAACTATGTGCTTTCTCTATTTTAAAGGAGCCTATCTGAGCCCTTGTTATTTGTTATATGCTTCCCCCCAAAACTTTCTATATGTGTTTTATTTGTCACCTTAGAATTTTTCCTTTGAAAGTATAACAAACCTAAAATCCCTCCCTATTAGAATAAGTAGTCTTGATACCCCCGGGACTGACAGGATTGGGTGGGGGGGAGGTAATAGCATACAATAAGTAAATGACGTCATTCACACTTTAATACCTTGAACGAGGTGGGAAAGGGTAGATATGGATATGATGACCGGTGCGTTAGTACCACGTGTAGCCCCTCTCTAAGGAGTGATTACCGGGTATTGCATTGACGTGATCCATTTTATTAATAAACCTAGGACTCCTTCCCTTTGTTCTTTGTTTTTTTTAAATCTTTTTAAACCTCTTCTTCTAAGAAAGAAAAAAATTAACTCCCTTGCTGATTTTGTTTATTTATGATCATCACATGAAGATCCCCTCTTATTTGAATTCCTACTTGCCTATGTGTTAATTGTACCTTAACTCACAACAATAGCTTGGCAGGGAATCACACTTGTGGATTCTGAGGGGTTCCTAACACCTTCCCCTTGGACTAATTTCAAGCCCTTACCTAATCTGTGTTTATCCAAACAAAACCCTTCTTAGTATCCTAATGCACTTCAATCATTAGGTGGCCAGTCTTCGATTCTCTTAAACCCAATTCCCAAAAGGGAATGAGTTGTCCTTCCAAATATCAAAAACCCGATTTCACGAGAAAAAGAGGGTGCGACAGGCTGAGTTCATAGCCTTAGAGAAAGCCAGTGAAGAAGCTGAATGGCTCTGGAATTTCTTGGAAGACAGTCCATTTTGGCCAAAACCATTGGCACCAATATGCATATACTGTGATAGTTAAGCGGCAATTGGAAGGGCTAGGAGTGATATGTATAGCGACAAATCTCGTCATATACGACGAAGACATAAAACCGTAAGCAATTACTCTCTAGAAAAATTATCATGATTGATTATGTAAAGTCAAGTGATAATGTGTCGGATACACTTATAAAAGGTCTAACTAGAGAGGTAGTTGAGAAATCATCAAGGAGAATGTGACTATGATCGAGAACAAGTCATAGTGATGGTAACTCTACCTAGAAGACTAGAGATCCCAAGATCTAGGTCCAAGGAGATCAAACAAATTTATTAATGTCGGCTCAACATTGTCAACTAAAATTTTGGTCATTCTCGCGATGAGACAATGTTCAGTACCAAGGATAAAGCATTAAGGCTTTTTAATGATTTCTAAATTTGATACTGGGTATATCAAATAGTGTATCTATGAAATGAAATTTTTAGGAATCACCTATAAAAGTGTGAAGGAGAACTTTGTAAGGCCAGTTCTCTACGTACTTATGAAACCAGGGCGAGTGCATAGTTGAAACGAACACAACAATGAGAACCAAAGAAGGTTAAGTGTTGGGTGTGTGATTTATGATTTTTTAGGTATACACTAAAGTTTGACGGTTTAAAGATATCAAATCTACCGATTGACTGAGTATATCCGACATAAATTCACTACGGAAAGTTCAAAAGGAAACTTACTTATCCAGATGCAATTAATCCTTGCTTGCAAATTACACAATTTTTTATGCATATTTTCGTGATATAGCCATTTACCATTCATGTTGGGCATTGTTGGGGTTTTAAGTATATTAAATGCTTTAAAAAAAGTGAGTTGAAAATAAAGGGAAATAAAATTTTTAAGTGAAAGTTTAAATTCCCCCTCTTCCCCCTCCCCCCCCCCCCCCCCCCTCCTCCCCCGTCTTGATGAAGGAACATTGTCCCATCTTGGAAGTAGAAGAGGTTTTTATGGGTATATAGCAATTGCTCTTCTTCTCGCTCTTAAAGAGTTAAGAAGAAGGCAAACCTTGCGCCATCGTCGTCATCGCTCGCTCGGCTCGGCTTCAGTTTCAGATTTGGATTTTGTCAAATGATTGATTGATTAATTTTTTGGACCAAATTTATTTGTTAATAGTAAAATATTAACAGAAATATTATTAAATATCCGTTTTAATAACATAATATTAATATTAAAATAAATATAAAGATTAAATCCAATCAATTTGTTTGGTTTTCATTTGTGTAACTGAAAATTAAATTCCCCTCTTAAATTTCCTATTTATTATTGCATAAATTAGCCATTTATGTTATAACGTTTATGTTATAACATTTATGTTATGAGCATTTCGTATAAACAACCATTCTGAAGAGTTACGCCTCTTTAGTTTTCAGCCCAACTTTGGCTGTATATACAAATTCGTTCTCTTGGAATGTTCCATGCGATTTTTTGAGTTCCTCCTCCTTCTTTTGCATTGTTTTAACTTTAAAGAAAGTAACAGTAAGTGTGATTTGCTACCGGATTTTGTGTTCGCTAAAACACTGGAGTTTAAATTACCACTACACCAGTGTGTAATTCATTTTATCCTGGGAGGAAATAATCTATAACCTTGGGTACTAGGAGGGGATTAAATTCCTTAAGGAAAACATTATAAATTCAGTAGGCTCGGATTAACTTTTGTTTCTTTACATTTTCTGTTTATATATTATTTTATTTTTTCCTAAATTAGTTTACAAATACAATTTTCTATCACTTATATAACTGTATCATAATTTAAATGGTCATAAAAATAAAGAAATGAAAAGGAAAAAAAAACTATAAAAAAAAAGCTGCTAGTCTTTATTAAATCTTCTATTCACTGTTATAGGCTACAACTTACACTATGTATAGGACGCATTGGAACCCCATGAAGTGATTCGTACATCCCGTTTTCGCTGTCTTGTTTGGGTAATTGATTGGAGAACGTATCCATATACACCTAAGATTGTATAAATGACACTAGATAGTCATTTTAAAAGATTATTATTTTGGAATTAGCTAGTATATCCTAAATATCAAGTTTTATTTAATTTTTCATAACATTTGTTTTAAAGTTAATGTTTTTTGTTAAAAATTTCAATACAAAATAAATACAGGCTAAATTCTAAATAACATCTCTGAAAATGACTATTTGTGCACTTGGTGTGATTCGAGTGTGGCTGCGCAACCTGTGCAACCTAAATCCGAGTCCTATTGTGTTGTCTATTATATTCGTTGCGTGTTTGAATACAAATGATACAAATTAATAAACGGTTAAGGGTCAAAACTGCCCTCAACCTATGACTCCGGAACAAATTGCCCTCCGTTTACCTTTGACGAAGAAAATGCCCCCACCGTTAACTTTGTGGCCTATTTCTACCCCTAATATCTAACAGAATCTTGAATTTCATTTTTAATTTTTTAATGCCACGTGTCACGTTTTGATTGGGACATATAAAGAACGGAAAATTGGGACATATGAAGAATGGAAAAAGGGTCAAAATAGCCCTCAACGTATTGGCTCCGGAACAAAATTGCCCTCCGTTAACCTTTTTTGGGTCGGGTCGGTCGGGTTGAAGTGTAATGTGATTTCCCGCTTTCCAGCAAATGTAAAGAGCTTGATATATCACATATATTCATCTTCAGTTAAAGTGGATTGGTCATTCCTATCCAATGGGGGCTGGTTTTTCATGGCTTGGTTATGGGGGACGGGTTGGACGCCTGGTTCGTGATGGAGGGGGGCTGTTTGGTTGTGAAGTTTTCCGGCGATGTGAAGGTGACGGGCTGGACGGGGAAGATGAAGCAACGGGGTAGCCATGAGAGGTCGTTTGGTGGTTTAGGGTTAGAGAGAGTGAGTTGTGAGGAAGATGAATAGAGGGTTTGGTGTTTTTTGGGTCGGGTCGGTCGGGATGCTTGTATTTAATTTTTAAATTTTTTTAAATTCCACGTGTCACGTTTTGATTGGCCATTAAATAAACTTGACCCAAAATCAATTCTCACAAATTCCGACACAACCCGACCGACCCGACCCAAAAAAGGTTAACGGAGGGCAATTTTGTTCCGGAGTCAATACGTTGAGGGCAGTTTTGACCCTTTTTCCGTTCTTTTTATGTCCCAATTTTCCGTTCTTTATATGTCCCAATCAAAACGTGACACGTGGCATTAAAAAAATTAAAAATGAAATTCAAGATTCTGTTAGATTTTAGGGGTAGAAATAGGCCACAAATTTAACGGTGGGGGCATTTTCTTCGCCAAAGGTAAACGGAGGGCAATTTTGTTCCGGAGTCGATAGGTTGAGGGCAGTTTTGACCCTTAACCGATTAATAAAAGTTGACTGGTTGTTCAAATGATAATTTAACAAATTCTAATTATTAGCCTCTAAATTATAGTGGTTTATGAAAATTTCTCATTTTTAAAGGCATGAAAATGCTTGGGCATACCTCTAACTGCTTGTTACCATATCATAACAATATCAAAAGGACCACAACAAATTTTATCAAAGCTAACGCACCGAAGTGCTAAAATGTTATAGGAGGCATGTAAGGAAAAATTGAGAAACGATCCGGAAAAGTAATTAAAAAGAGAAAAATCAAGCTTAAGATATTTGCAAATACGGTTCACTATCTTCTTCTTTTTTCTTGTAAAAAAATGGAAGACTTTATTACCAATTGGAAATTCGGTAGAGTAGAACTGCAGTTGGACAGCCCCAACTTACAGATACTACTAATATTTTCTTAACCTACAAAGCCCCATATTGCAATGTGGTTCAAGCTCTGTGATTTGTCTCATGCCAAATATATATAGTAGACACATGTAGCCAAAGCTATCCTATAAATCTCTGCAGTATTGCTTCTTCCCCTAACATACTTTACAGTTGCAAATCCATATAGATTATTAGGGGTGCTTAAGCATCCATTGCCTTTAACCAAATTTAGTAGATTTACAAAGACTTTAGATAAGCATTTAGTGAGCCTTTTCTTTTCCATATGTGAGCAAACACTTCACATTTAAAGGATAAATGGAGATGTTTTTTATTTCTGTTAAAATCAATTAATTACCCTCTTATCATGTTGTACATTCTCTTCATAGAGAATTTTTGTATGCTCATTAAATCTCTTCTTGTAGCCATGTCTGTTCAATATTAGTCTTCACCTTTATAATTCTTTGAACCATCCACGAAGTCTGTTTAGGTTCATTATAATCACAGACACACAATAAATGTAGCACAAACATTAATTTTCCATAAACTAATCCTCCACGTACTATATATTGTTAGAATATACTATAAGCCATACGTATTGTTATAGTATTTTTTATAAACAATTATTTATTTACTTGTTTAAATTCAATAAAGTTTTATTTTAAATAGATCATGTGTTGGTTTGTGCGTCCATTGCTTACATAGTAGATAATTTAGTGTATAGAGTTTAGCTTATATACGGAAAATTAAATCATCAGTTCTTGTAAGACATCAGAGTTAATGTTCACAATCTAATGATGGAATTGGACAAATCATCGGAATGATTGTAGCACATGATTAAATATAATTTATCTTGATTATGGGAATGGTTTAATTCTAACTTCTTGTGCTAATACATTTTGTATGTATTGAACGGATCAAGTAGAGATGAGTATTTTATACTGACTTTATAAAATAATTTCTCTAGTCCATTTAATGTACTTATACTCTTAATCCTTATATAATTATTATTAGCTGTGTATGTCACTTGTTATTTTGATTTATTGAAAGGCGAGATTCTTTCGCAAGTCAATAAGCCTAGTAAATTGGATAACATTGATTACATTGGCGAAGTAATAATTAGTTGATGGAATCCATATCTCGATTGTGAGATTGATGATACTCCTTTATGAAAGCTTATAAATTTTCATGTGTAAACCCGGCCGGTAGATTTTGTATCCGAAACATGAAATAAGTTAAGTGTAAGTCTAAACGAAGTAATCGATAAATTAAATAGTCAGTAATTTAATTTGATTGATTAGTATCTAAATCTTAACATGGGGGGTTAAATAAAGTTTTATGGAAGAATTTCTAAACTGAACTAAGGAGTGCAATTACGACTTTTTAGTGGAATAATTCGTAATTTATTATGATGGAAATTAATTTCCGAATTTTAAAATTAGTATCATAATAGGAGCCTTGTAAATTAAATTCTGTGATCCCTAGTGTGCCTAAATAATAGAAAATAGTGGAAACTGTTACTGAGTGGGAAAGAAAATGTGAAAACTGGCCCTTAGTGGGAGAAGGAAAACCTAACAGGTTTTGAAAACGGTTTTGACCTAAAAAACGCATCTATATATATACATGTAGGGGCTGGACGTTTTTTACACAATTCTGACTGCGATTTCTACTAGAATTTTGCCCACCCAAAATTCTCTGTTTTCGGTTATTATTTGGGTAACACAGTAGAAGACTGTGGAAAGCTGCTGGTGCTTTTTCAACCGAGGAACTGAAGAATGACATAGATTTGTTGTGTTTATCCTTCAAGAGGTAATCCTAAATTCTACATACGTGCTAGTTGTTTAGATTACACGTGAATAAGATTTTGTTATTGCTTCCGCTGTGGTATATATTCCATCAATTGGTATCAGAGCCTACTCCCGTCTAACAAAATAATTAGAATAAACAATAAGGATAAATATCATGTTCTATATGCAAGTTTTGAATTACATGCAAAGTTTATTTTTCTGAAAACCTGCACTGTTTTTGGTGTGATTATCTGTTATGGGTAATATAGATTATTCTAAAAACTTGATGTATCCTTTTAATATTGGTGATTTTTTGTTAGAATAATCTGAAAGTATAATTTTATCATGTGAAACGGAAAAGCAAGTTTTGCCGAATTAGGGCAGAAAATCGGAGGTCAAAAAGCTGACGAACTCCGATTGACCTGAAATTTGGTAGGTCCATGCGAAACGGCCCAGTGAGCAATACTCATGGATTGAAGCCGTTTTTTTGGCTTTCGGGATCGTTTATATGGTGTTTTTGCTATTTTTCTAAAATTCAGAAATTTTTTGTTAGTTGTTTTTAATTCCAGTAATTGTGGGGATCAATTCCCTTGGTCCCCGGGCTTAAAAATTAGTGATATAATATTTTTACACGTTGACGTAGGTCTTCTTCCATATCGGATAAAAATATTATAAATAATCACTATGTTATACTAGTCATTGATTATTTGTATTTACTCTCCATCTGAGTATGCATGTTGGTTCAATGGAACTAATATATCTTGAATGTTGATATTCACTTGGCTTAAATTAACAGTTTACTCTCCCTCTGAGTATGACCTGTTTAAGTTAATGGAGTAAAAATTTGTCATTATATATGTATATTGTAAGAATAGCTTCTTTACCATTGAAATTTGTTGCTCAAGGTATATATATATATATATATACAAATTGATTTGATCTATTTAAATATTTAATGTCTCCCAGATTGACAATGACTGCTTTCAATCCCCATATTACCATTCTTATCCGAAATAAACTTGAGGGTCCAAATTATGTTGATTGGAAACTAAATTTGGATATTGATCTAATTGCTGACTTTCACATATGATTACTCAAAATATGGATATATTTATTTGTTGCGTCGAAAGTCTGAATGTTTTGAAAACTTCAAAGAATTCAAGACTGAGACTGAAAAGCGACATAATAAACATATCAAGACACTACGATCTGATCATGGTGGGAGTACCTCTACGGACTTCATTGGTTATTTATCAGAATGTGGAATTACATCTCGATTATCTACACCTGGAACTCCACGACAAAATGGTGTAGCTGAAAGAAGAAATAGGACTCTTATGGAAATGGTTAGATCAATGATGACTTATTCCGATTTACCTTCGTCTTTTTGGGGACATGCCTTAGAAACTGCGAATTACGTTCTGAACTTAGTTCCTTCAAAGTCAGTACCCTTGACCCCTACAGAATTGTGGACAGTGCGCAAGCCTAGTCTGCGGCATATTCGAGTTTGTGGTTGTCCAGCACATGTGCTAAAGGGAAAACGGATAAATTGGAAGCAAGAACGGATGTATGCGTGTTTATAGGTTATCCAAAAGGCACGAAAGGTGGTTTATTCTATTTTCCCAATGAGAAAAAGGTAATTGTTAGCACAAATGCCAAGTTTCTAGAAGAGGACTATTTGATGAACCATGTTCCTAGAAGTAAACTCTCTTTACAGGAACTTATCAAAGGAATGGAAACTCAGTCATCTAAAAATTAAAACGACCATATCCAAGCCCCAGAAGTCGATTTTGACATACCATTGCACCTTAGTAGTGGGAGAAATGTCAATAGACTTAATGTCTCACAAGAAGAAGTGCCCGAAGTCATACTACCACAAAGCAGTGGGAGTCATGTTGAGCAGACTGCACAACAGGAAGAAGTCGTTGATATCCCTCTGGGTAGCATGGAGACTCAGGTTTCCGATGATGTTGTGGTTCAACCACAAAATCAAAGTGATGTAGTTGCAACTGATGTAGTGCGTAGTCGTAGTGGGAGAGAAATAAGACAGCCAGTTCGTTATACGCTCTTGGGAAAATCATATGATAGGATCCCTGAGGAGCCTACCTCCGAACCTGTTAATTACGACCAAGCACTACATGATAAGGATGCCGATAAGTGGGTTGCTGCTATGAAATCAGAGATGAAGTCTATGTACTCTAATCAGGTATGGGAGCTTGTAGAACCAGTTGATGGGGTTAAACCCATTGGATGCAAGTGGATCTATAAGAAAAAGACAGGTGTAGACGGAAAAGTACAAACCTTTAAATCAAGGCTTGTAGAGAAAGGGTTTACTTAGAAAGAAGGGATCGACTATGAGGAAACCTTCTCGCCGGTAGCCACGCATAAGTCTATAAGGATTATCTTATCTATTGCTGCTCATCATGATTATGAGATTTGGCAAATGGATGTCAAGATAGCTTTCCTTAACGGAAGTCTTGATGAGTGCATCTATATGATGAAACCGGACGGTTTTATGGAAAGTGGCAAAGAACACATGTTGTATAAGCTTAAAAGGTCCATTTATGGACTAAAACAGGCATCTAGGGCATGGAACACTTGTTTTGATAAGACGATTAAAACTTTTTGTTTTGATCAGTGCCTTAACGAATCTTGTGTATATAAAAAGCGGGATGAGGACAAAGTGGCATTTTTTATCTTATATGTAGATGACATACTGCTCATAGGACATAATGTGGGCATGTAGAATTCAGTTAAGCAATGGTTGTCCACACATTTTGATATGAAAGATTTGGGAGAAGCGGCTCATATCCTTGGGATCAAACTCTTGCGAGATCGCAAGAAAAGGATATTAGGCTTTTCCCAAGGTCTTTATATTGATACAATACTCTCAAGGTTTAGCATGCATGATTCCAAGAAAGAATTTCTTCCTTTCAAACATGGAATATCTCTATCTAAAGATCAGTCTCCTAAGACTGATGAAGAGATAGAAAAGATGAAGGCGGTCCCTTATGCATTAGCTGTGGGGAGCCTCATGTATGCTATGTTATGCACTAGGCCTGATATCTGCTTTGCCGTTGGCGTTGCTAGCATATTTCAGTCTAATCCTGGGAAAGAGCATTGGACGGCGGTTAAATATATAATCAAGTACCTGAAAAGGATTAGGGATTACATGTTGATCTACCATTCGGATGACCACGTACCTATCGGGTATACTGATTTGGATTTCTAATCAGAAAGAGATTCTAGAAAGTCTACCTCAGGTAATGTATTTACTCTTGGAGGTGGATCTATAAGCTGGAAGAGTATCAAGCAAACTTGTGTTGCTTATTCCACCATGGAAGCCGAATATGTGGCAGCCTCTGAAGCAGCCAAAGAGGCAGTTTGGCATGGTAACTTTCTGAGAGAGTTGGGTGTGGTTCCATCGATTCAAGCGCCAATTACTTTACTGTGATAATAGTGGTGCAGTTGCAAATTTAAAGGAGCCACGAAGCCAAAAGAAGGCAAAGCACATTGAATGTAAATACCATTTAATTCGTGATATAGTGCAGAGAGGGGATGTAGTGGTCACCAAGATTGTGTCAGAGAACAACTTGGCAGATCTGTTCACTAAGAGCTTACCACCGAAGACTTTTGATAAGCATGTAGAAGGAATGGGTGTCAAAATTGTAGACGCATGGTTATTAGTCTAAGTGGGAGATTGTTAGAATATACTATAAGTCATGCGTAATGTTATAGTATTCTTTATGAACAATTAGTTATTTACTTGTTTAAATTCAATACAGTTATTTTTTTAATAGATCATGTGTTGGTTTGTGCGTCCATTGCTTACATAGTAGATGATTTAGTGTATAGAATTTATCTTATACACGGAAGATTAAATCATCGGTTCTTGTAAGACATAAAAGTTAAGGTTCACAATCTAATGATGGAATTGGACAAATCATGGGAATGATTGTAGCACAAGATTAAATATAGTTTATCTTGATTATGGGAATGATTTAATTCCAACTTCTTGTGGTAATACGTTTTGTATGTACTGAACAGATCAAGTAGAGATGAGTATTTTATACTGACTTTATAAAATAATTTCTCTAGTCCATTTAATGTACTTATACTCTTAATCCTGATATAATTATTATTAGCTGTGTATGTCACTTTGTTGTTTTGATTTATTAAAAGGCGAGATTCTTTCGCGAGTCAATAAGCCTGGTAAATTGGATAACATTGATATACATTGACGAAGTAATAATTAGTTGATGGAATCTATGTCTTGATTTTGAGATTGATGATACTCCTTTATGAAAGCTTATAAGTTTTCATGTATAATCCCGGCCGGTGAATTTTGTATCCGACACATGAAATAAGTTAAGTGTAAGTCTAAAGGAAGTAATCGATAAAATAAATAGTCAGTAATTTTATTTGATTGATTAGTATCTGAATCTTAGCATGGAGAGTTAAATAAGGTTTTATGGAAGAATTTCAAAATTGAACTAAGGAGTGCAATTACGAATTTTTAGTGGAATAATTCGTAATTTATTATGATGGAAATTAATTTCAGAATTTCGAAATTATATCATAATAGGAAGCCTTGTTAATTAAATTCTGTGGTCCATAATGTACCTAAATAATAGGAAATAGTGGAAAATGTTATTGAGTGGGAAAGAAAATGTGAAAACCGGCTTTTAGTGGTGGAAGGAAACCTAATAGGTTTTGAAAACGGTTTTCACCTAAAAAACGCAGCTATATATATACATATAGGGCCTGGACATTTTTGAAACAATTCTGATTGCGGTTTCTACTAGAATTTTGCCCACCCAAAACTCTCTATTTTCGGTTATTATTTGAGTAACACAGTAGAAGAATGTAGAAAGTTGTTGGTGCTTTTTCAACCAAGGAACTGGAGAACGACATAGATTTATTGTGTTTACGGTTCAAGAGGTAATCCTAAAATCTCCAAACATGCTAGTTGTGTAGATTACACGTGAATAAGATTCTGTTATTGCTTTCGATGTGGTATATATTCCTATCATATATAAATTAAGAGAAAGAACAGTTGAGCAGAAAACCCTTCCATAACCTCTAAAAATTTGACAATGGCCAAACCTAGCATCTCAGAATACTTTTATGGTGTCCTTCTCATTCTATTCCTTCTCTCAGCTATTTACTTTCACTTCTTTAAACTACAATTAACCAGAATTATAGCTGAAGTTATGGGCTATATGGCCAAACTTGATATTCTTTTCGTTTATTAATATTTTCCCTTTTTCTGTATCTTTGCCATGGATTTATAATTCTTGTTGGTTTCTATTTTCTTTTTCTTAGTTTTTCGATTCATAAAAAGGCCTTACATTCACGTTATTTGACATTGTATTTTTTCAAATTCTAAATGTGTTTTAGCCTAAAGAACCTTATCCAAATATTTGTTACTCCAGAAAATAAAAAATATATATTCTCTCCGTTTCAATTTATGTAAACCTGTTTAACTGGGTACGGAATTTAACAAAATAAATGAATACTTTTGAAATTTGTGATCCTAAACAAGTCCAAATGTGGCCCATAGTATTTGTATGGTTATAAAAGCTTCTCATTAAGGATAGAGTTGTAAGTTTAAACTAAATTATTATCACATTTAGAAAATTCATTTTTTTGGAACGGACTAAAAAGGAAATAGGTCCACATAAACTGGAACGGAAGGAGTAATTTTTTTTATTCCTTTCTTACTAATCCAGTAAACCATATACTCCATCCGGTCCAAAATAAGTGATTTTTTAGCTTTTTTCTTGTGGTCCAAAATAATTGATTTTTCTAGATTTCAAAAACAAATTAATTATTGTTTTCCTACATTCTCCTTGGAGTAAATAGTGGAGTATGTGTTAGGAGTGTTTATGTGAGATAGTAAATATTAATATAGTCAATTCCATTACTAATTAATGCTAAAAGGTGAATCCAAAAAAATTATTTATTTTAGAACGAAAAAAATATATTAATTGTTCATGTAAAGAAAGAGATAAGAATAATTTAGTCAAATTCCTTTTATAGTAAATGACATCAAAGCGGTTTCCTAATGGGTACGTCTATCAAAATCTTGAACCACAATAAAAATGTGGTCTCCAATCACGTGGAGGGAAGAGGGAAAAAGAGAATCAAACGCACCCTATGCATAAAAAGTACTAGTTTATTATTGGTACAGCTCGCGGAGATGTCAAAAATTTATCTAAGGATATTTAAACTTGATAAAAGTGAAATTTTTTTAAGCATATAATAAATTTTATTTATCTCTAAGTCTAATATTTTATTAATATATAAAGTGTAATTTTAGACGGTTTTAAAACACGTAACTTGGCCCATGAGTACAGCTAAACTATAAGTTCTGATAGTTATTAAGTTACCTTCTTTTGCAGCACATTGTTTGATTACAAGAAATTTAAAAGTTTATACGTAGAAAGATGATTTGACAGTCACAAATTTGTTGATGGATGCAGTTCATGAGATAAGGGTTGAGGCAAAAGAATGTAGCGAAGGGCTGCCGTGGGTGGAAACGGAGTTCAGAGGAAGCGTGCCGGCACAGAACTGCTGGGTAGAATGTCAAAAGGACACGGTTTTGATGTCAAAGCCAGCTGCAGAGGTTTCGACCCTAATTTACCCAAACTACTCTATTGCAATAGAGGAAACAGCCTCTCTGCCCTTACGGGCAGGGGTAAGGCTCATCTACATATTACCCTCCCCATACCCCACCTGGTGGGATAATTGGGTAGTTGTTGTTGTTGTTTACTCTATTGCTGGTGCAGCTGGCCTTGTTAATGCCTATTATACTAAAACTTAATGCTATTCGTTTATAAGCAAAATATACTAGAGGTTTTCAAGTAATCTTGAAGTCATTGTTTTTATCATTTTATTTTAATTTTTTCTTTCTTTGTAACTTACAAGGAGCAACTTTTATTGCTAAATGTCAAACTCCAAAGTCTTTAACGTGTTACATTAAGTGGTTTATATTTTGGTATGCTTTAGTGCTAAAGAATGACTGCAGAACTATGTGAAATTTGGTAGAAAATATTGTCCTTATTTTAAGAGTTTCTCGTGCATCTATAAGGTAACTAACTGTTCCCTTTTGCTTTCAAGTGAATGATATTTAATTACAATACTAAAGTTGTAAGAAGTGATGCTTTAATCGCAGAAATAAGTAGAATTAAATTATCATATATACCGGCTAGTCAATGAGTATCATACAGAGATGCGAAATGATGCGATGCGATGCGATTTTGGGGCAAACCTGCATAAACCCCTAAAGATTTAAATCCACCCAACACTACCCCGCATAACATTTGCACGCGCATACACCCGCCTTATACTTATACCCCTATTCATCCGCCCCGCCCTGTCCTGCATTTTTTTTTCATTTCATTTTTTTAATTTTATTTCTTTTGGGCTTTTGGTCAAACTTTCTGATTTAATCAAGTAAAAAAACGATCTCTTTTGTTGCTCTTAAGCTACTGTGCCCTTTAAAGAAATTACTGAGCCAAAACTTAATAAATTGACAACAAAGTATTTAATCAATCAAAACTTCCGAACAGAAAATGACAATAAATTATTGAATAAGACATGTGATTTAACACTAGCAATAGCTTTCTTGAGCCAAAACTCAGTAAAACGACAACAAAGTATTTAATCAATCAAAAAACGTCTAAACAGAAAATGACAACAAATTATTGAATAAGACATGTGATTTAATACTAGTAATATCCTTCTTGCTTTTGAACTCTAAAGCTATTGTAGCCTTTTCAAAAAATATTTAACATATAAAACAATTTCATTTTTATTAGTTATATTTTTTATTATTCCATAAAAAAAAAATTTGGCGTAACTGCTAAAATTGCTGTCATATGGCCAAGAGATTACGTGTTCGATCCGTGGGAACAACCTCTTGCAAAAATGCAAGATAAGGCTGCGCACTGTAGACATTTGTGGTCTGGCTGTTTTCCTGACCCTGCACATAATGAGAACTTAGTGCATCAGACTGCTTTTTTATTTTTTATTATTCCAATTTTACTACTATAAATCCATTTAGTAAGATAAATATTTTTTTATTTAAGATTGCCCTACATTAGTGTTTTAAGTGACTTATTAGAAAAAGATAGGAATAACACAATTATATTCGTGAAGACTTTCCATGGTATAAATGGTGTATTTGATTTTTTAAAACGAAGTATTTCCATAAAGTTAGCAACATCTTGCCCATCCCAGATTAGTTCAAGCATTTTGATTGTTCAAAATTCAAACGGATAATAAATATCGATCACCTATTTGTGTTTTGTTATTTTCCAATAAAGTATTTCATATTCCAAAGATATGAAAGGTGCAAGTGCTTAATTATTACACCTGCTTGGTGACAGTGGTTAGTTTTCAGACTGGATGTGACTTTTTATTAAAAAAGACCACACCCGCCCCACAACTCCCAAAGATTTTTTTCTTAAAAAATAAACCCGCCCTTGCCCCGCATCTGCACCTGCAAACCTCAAACCCGCCCCGCCCCGTCCCACATAGATTGAAACCTGCCCGCCCTCGCACCCGCCCCGCCCATCGCCATCCCTTGTATCATATGCTCAAATGTATCTGAATTTGAAACCTTTTGCTTTAACATTGTCACCTTAAAATACCAACAGCTTATAATTAAGTTAAAAAACTACAATATTATCCGTCTCTAAAATTCAAATTATGCTGCGAGAGAGAAGCTCGTGGAGTACGGCCCAAAATTGGAGAAAAAAAATGAAAATATGACAATTCACTACGTAAGCGCCGCTGAACGCAATCATGAAACAATTTTGAGGGTTGCAAGATGATAGCATGGTCGCACGATCGTAGAGCGATTGCAAGACCATGCTAGGATCGTGCAATCTACTTCTGAATCTTATTACGTTTGAGGCCCATTAACACTTCAGGATTCATTCGAGCTGTAACTACACCAACTAATACAACATTATGACAAAACTAATACCTTCTTACGTTTATAGCCTAAATGTTCACAGAAATAGCCTATGTAAAGTGAATACAAGAGGAATAACTATTAAATAATCGCAACACCCCCTCAAGTTGGAGGCGGGAAACCCACAGCTAGCTTGCCAAGTAAGAGATTATGTTTGTTTCCTGGTAAGCACTTAGTAAAGATATCTGCTAGCTGCTCATGAGTAGGGATGTAGTGTAATGAAATCAGGCCATCTTGAAGCTTGTCTCGTACAAAATGACAGTGAACTTTTATGTGCTTGGTCCGCTCATCGAAGACTTGATTTCTTTCAATGTGAAATGTTGTTTGGCTGCCACAGAAGACAGGTATGGGCAGAGAAGGGCTACTGTGAGCTCCTCAAGCAGTCGTGCAAGCCAAACCAATTCTCTAACTGATTTTTTCACTGCTCTATACTCAGCCTTTGTTGAAGACAAGGAAATAGTAGATAGTTTCTTAGATTTTCAACTGATTGGTTTATTACCAAATAACGCTCCATAACCTACGGCAGACTTTCGAATTTCAGGGCAAGCTGCCCAATCAGAGTCACTTTCAAATATCTCAACACATGTACTGTTGTCTGTTGCTTTTAGGTAACTATCTCTAGGACTTTGCATGTATTGGCTCAAGTGTTGAACACTATAAGCTATATTAAGCCTAGTTCCTCTAAGGAAGTTAAATTTCCCAATTAGTTTTCTATTGTGACTAGGCTCTGGAAGGAGTATCCCTTCTTCTACTTTTAACTTCACTGTAGATTTAAGGGGTGAAGTCACAGCAGAATACCCTATACAGTTAAATTCCTTAAGAAGGTCTTGAGTGAACTTCCTCTGTGCAATCAGAACTCCATCCTCTTTACAAAGTATCTCCAACTCTAGAAAGTAATGCTACTAGAAATCCGGAAAAAAAGATCAAAATTTGGTGATCAAAATTGGTTTGTCAAAAAAAAAGCGACCAAAGTTGATCGCTATATTAGAGAAAATAATTAAATAATTATTCTAAATACATTAGCGACCAAGGTTGGCCACTTTTTGGTCGATAATTTCGTCGAAATATTGACCTGACTAGTAAGACTTTCTTGGTCAAAGAAATACTGAGATTAGCGACCAATGTTGGTCGCTAAAGGGGGGCTCACTTATAAAATTTTAATAATTATAATATCAATTAACAAAATTATAAAATATAAATAAATACAATTTAAATTAGCGACCAAAGTTGGTCGCTCATTAAAGGGTAAGCAGATAGAGACAAACTTTGGTCGCTAATATAAGACCCAGTTATAAAATTTTAATAATTATATTATTATTTAAAAATTTGTAAAATATAAATAAATATAATTCAAAGTTAGCAACCAAAGCTGGTTGCTTACTAAAATAGAGACCAACTTCGATCGCTAATCTGGAACCCAGTTCTAATGTTTAATAATTATATTATTATTTTAAGTATTATATAAAATATAAATAAATTTGATTTAAATTTAGCCACCAACTTTGGTCGCTAAATTTAATTTCAGGATAATTGACGACCAACTTTGGTTACAAAATATAATTTCTGAAAAAGTAGCGACTAAAGTTGGTCTCTTGTCATGTAATCATTGGTTAAAATTAAAAATTATTTTTGTATTTACTATCTAAATAATATAAATATATGCCGTTAACACTTTCGAAATACAAGAGATGAATAGACTAAAATATACTCTAACATGTTATATATGCAGTTATGTTTTTCACCCTCGAGAGTCCTGATGGCGCCTACTCGTAGAAGCTAGGCAAGCTACGAAGTTTAAAAATCTTTAACTCTTTCCTTTTAATCCTTTTAACAACTTGTATGAATAGGTGGTAAACATTTAAATAATAGCAGAAGATGAAAATTAAACGGAAGACTTAGACGAATGTAATGCCAAAATAAATATGAAAAATCCAACATATGACTCTACCCAGAATTAAATATCACAACATTCACAAACTGTCTATGATTACTACATAAAAATGTCTGAAAGAAAGCAACACAGTCTGTCTCGAATACAAGTAATAACAGAACATAATAACAGATAGAAGAGACGCCGGACTTGCGGACGCCTGTAGGACTACCTCGAAATCTCGGTGGACAGAAGGCTATCTCCCAAGCCAATGTCCCAATGCTGCTTCGGTATCTTCACAGAGTGCAGAGTGTGGCATCAGCACAACCAACACCATATGTTGGTAAGTGTCTGGCCCAACCCCGGCGAGGTAGTGACGAGGCAAGGACCAGACTCCAGATAGACCTGTACAGTTATATATTATATGGCAGAAAGTGAACACGAATAAGCAGTTTCAATGGTACGAGGTACATGCTTCGGGGAACATATCAAGTCTAGCAGAAACTACATAGAAATCTGAAAGGACAAAACAATATCTATAATAATAAAGTAATACTACTATTGCGGCGCACAACCCGATTATCATTTAACACTGTTGCAGCGTGCAACCCGATCCAGCTATATAACTTTTGCGGTATGCAACCCGATCCAATATAATATTTGTTGCGGCGTGCAACCCGATCCAACTTAACATTGTTGTGGCGTGTAACCAATCTATATATAATAATGTTGCGGCGTGCAACCCGATCCATGTACAATATTGTTGCAGCATGCAACATATACCAAATATACAGTCAACAATAAACATAATAATCATCCCAGCAAGGGAATCAACTATAACTATACTACCCCGGCAAGGGAATTCAACAAAACAAGTATATACGTCTCGGCAAAGGCGAATTAGCTATAACCAATCTTAACTCAACTCCCACTCATCTCAGTTATCACCATTACTCAATCATAAGTAGATTCCATGAAAATAAACTAAGTCTTTGCTCAATTTCAAGAATTTACCCGCTAAAACATCCATAGTATCATTTAAGAATACAACATGTATCAATTTAAGACTCACGGTCATGATCGGCACCAACGTATAAATACTTGTCACCATGCCAATACATTGTACTCAATAAGAAGCAAATAGCAAATATGACTCAACTCCTAATCCCTCAAGCTAAAGTTAGACTGAACACTTACCTCAACTACCATGGACAACTCAATCCTCAAATACCACCTTTCCTTTCGAATTAGGCTTCAAATCAATTGAATCTATACAAAATCGACTTCATAACATCAATAAACGCTAAACCATTCAATTTCAATGCCTAATTATAGCTTTCCAATCATTCTTCCTAAAAATTCAAAAAATTGACCCCCGAGCTCACTTGGTCAAAACAGGAGGCTCGAGCCAAAATCTGATTCCCCATTTACCCATGAGCCCGAGTATATAATTAGTTCAAGAATTTGACCCCAAAATGAGGTCTAAATAACAATCAGTCAAAAAGCCATAACTCTACTCAAATCCCTAATTTTCGACTCTTAATCTTTTAGGCCTAGAAATCTAGTGGGTATGGATATAAATAGAAAAAAACAAGTTAAATATTACTTACCAAAGAGATTATGGTGCAGAAATGCTTCAAAAATTGCCTAAGAGCTTTGGAGAAGAAGAGGTTTATGAAATTTTGTGAAAATCCCATAAGTGTTCTGTTTTGGTCTTTTAAAAATCACTAGGCGAAAACACTCATCGGATTCGTGATAGGTCCATCGCGTTCCCGATAGGTTAGGCATGATAAGCCTACACGTTCTCGCAATATAATTCACTTTCACAGAGTAGAAATTCCTCGAGCCTCGCGTTCGCATTCAAGGTATCGCGCTCGCGTAGGGTAATTGTCCCACACCTTGCGCAGGCTCAATTGGCCTTCGCATTTGCATGGCCAGGAGCACGTTCATGAAAGGATAACCCCCCACTGCCTCGCGTTTGTGATCAGTGCTAGTCATTCGTGTAGAAGGAATTTGGAACTTGAGATATTTTGAATACACGTTCGCGAGAGAGACCATGCAAATGCGAAGGGAAAAACCCTAGGCACTCGACAGCAAAAAAAAGCAACTTTTCTCATGTCAAAATCCTCCCGAAATACATTCAAAACACATCCGAGCCCTCGGGGCTCCTAACCTAACATATGTACTGACTCAATAAGATCATATGAACTTAACCTTGTGATCAAATCGTCAAAATAACACCATTAATAATGAATTAAAACTCAAAATCAATGAAATATTTCAAAACTTCTTAAACCTCAACTTTTGCAAATTAGGTTGGAATCATGTCAAATGACATCCGTTTTTCACCAAATTTCACAAGATCATCTTAAATCTTATACAGACCTGTACCGGGTGCCGAAACCAAAATACGGGCCCGATACCGACATGTTCGAATCTTATTTAATTTCAAATTCCTATAAACAATTTTAGAAAATAAATTTCTTTAAGAATTCATTTCTTGGGCCGAGGACCTCTAAATTCGATTCAAGGCATACACCCAAGTCCCATATTTTCCTACGGACACTCCAGGATCGTGAAATCGGGGGACCGGGTCCGTTTACCCAAAATGTTAGACGAAGTCAAATTAACTCATTTTATAGATAATTTTTATCATTTTTCAAAGATATTCATATTTGAGATTTCAGGCTACGCGTCCGGATTACGCACGCAAATTGAGGTGACTCAAAATGAGGTTTTCTAGTACTCGAAAACACAGAATTCAATTAAAATATAAGTGATGACCTTTTGGTCATCACATTCTCCACCTATGAAACAACTGTTCGTCCTCGAATAGACATAATAAGAAAGTACTCAAGTCAGGAAAAAGATGGGGATAACGGCTCCGCATATCGGACAAGGACTCCTAGGTCGATGCCTAAGAGAGCTGACCTCTCCACTGAACATGAACAAAGGGAAAACTGTTCAACCTCAACAGACAAACCCGCCGGTCTAGAATAGCCATCGGCCGGCTCCCCCTCATAAGACAAGTCCTTATCCAGCTATACATGTTGAAATCTAGCATGTAGGAGGGATCGCCGTGATACTTACGAAGCATGGACACATGAAACACTAGATGCACGACTGATAAGCTTGACAACAATGCAAGTCTATAAACCACCTCTCCCACTCTATCAAGAATCTCAAACGGATCTTTTTGCCTAGGGATAAGCTTGCCCTTCTTCCCAAATCTTATCACGCTCTTCACAGGCGACACTCGAAGCAAGACTTGCTCACCGACCATGAAAGATAAATCTCAAACCTTGCGGTCGACATAACTTTTTTGCCTGGATTGAGCTATACGAAGCCTATCCTGAATGATCCTGACTTTGTCCAAGGCATCCTGAACCAGATCCGTGCCCAACAATCGAGCCTCTCTCGGCTCAAACAATTCAACCGGAAATCGACATCGCCTAACATATAAAGCCTCATAAGGATCCATCTGGATACTCGACTAGTAGCTGTTGTTGTAGGCAAATTTCGCTTACAGAAAAAACTGAACCCACGAGCCTCCAAAGTTAATGAAACAAGATCGAAGCATATCCCCAAAAATTTGAATAGTCCACTCGGATTGCCCATCCGTCTGAGGATGAAATGATATGCTTAACTGAACACGTGTTCCCAACTCATGCTGAACTGCCCTCCAGAAATGCGAGGTAAACTGCGTACCTCGGTGCAAAATGATATACATGGGCACACCTTGAAGGTGAAAAATCTCCCGAATATCGATCTCAGCTAACCTTTCAGAAGAAAAGGAGATTGCCACAGGAATGAAATGTGCTGACTTGGTCAACCTATCAACAATGACCCATACTACGTCATCTTCTTCCGAGTCTGCAGAAGTCCAACAATGAAATCCATAGTGATCTGCTCTCACTTCCACTCGAGAAGCTCAATCTTATGAAATGAACCACTGGGTTGTTGATTCTCGTACTTAACCTGCTAAAAATTCAAACATCGAGCCACCAATAATGTTGCCGCAAGAAAGAAATACAGTCTTTCTCTCATACAAGTAATAATAGAATGTAATAATTGATAGAAGAGTCGTCCAGCTTACGGATGCCTATAGGACTGCCTCGGAATCTCGGTGGATTGAAGGCTGACTCGTATGCTACTATCCCAAGGCTGTTCTGGTATCAGCACAAAGTGCAGAGTGTAGCATTAGTAGAACCGACCTCATATGCTGGTAAGTGTCTGGCCTAAGTCCAGTCTCCAGATAGACTTGTGCAGTTATATAATGTATGGCAGAAAATAAACAGGAATAAGTAGTTTAAATATGAGGGGGTACATGCTTTGGAGAATATATCAAATCTAGCAGAAACTAAATAGAAATCTAAAAGGATAGTACAATATCTACAATGATACAGTAATATTACTGTTTCGACGTGCAACCCGATGCCTTATTATTTAACATTATTACAACTTGTATCCCGATCCATCTATATAAATGTTGCAGCGTGCAACCCAATCCAATATAATATTTGTTGCAATGTGCACCCGATCCAACATAACATTGTTGCGGCTCGCAAACTGATCCAATATAATATTTTTTGCGGCGTGCAACCCTGTCACGACCCAAACTGGAGGGCCATGACTAGCACCCGGCCATGCCGAGAAGCAACATACATTTTGTCTAACCTTCTTTATTATCTTTTGGGGGCTAACGAGATCAATATAAATGGCAGACTTGGATCATGGAAAACCAACAATAAAATATGACTGCATGAACATACATAACATGGGATGACCAGACAATCAAGAAACTATATATATATATATATATATATATAGTTTCTTGATTGGAACGAGCTACCATGGAAGACGATACAACAAAAACCAGCCAACAAGGCATACCAAACTATACATGAGTCGACACCTGTCTATGAGCCTCTAAAGGAACATAAGTGCTGCAACATAGCCGTAAAAGGGCCCCGACATGCCCATAATGTCTATAGCAAAAATCCATGCCAAGAAAGGGCAAGTCACCGATGAACTGGAGAGTCTATTATGGTGGGGGAGTTGCACCTACCTGTCTATGTAGCACGACAGGCATCATCCACAAACAAAAGGACGTCAGAACGAACAAAGTACTGAGTATGTAAGGCAGGGAACCATAAATACGAACAGTAATGTAAGCAGGGATAGAGAATATACAACTTGTAACATCTGAGTACCTCTAAGGGCTATTGACAAGAAATGCATGCTACCTATGTATAAACACATAAACTTTTAAAAACATACGCCTCTGTAGGCATCATCATCATCATCTTGTACCTGGCCGTAACAGGCTTGGTAAAATTTACGCGACCATCATATGGCTCGGTAGAGTCGTACCCGACCACATGGATCTCAGTAAAACCCAACTGATATGTGGTTACACAATAAGTGTCGTACCCGGCCGACTATTGTGCGGCTCGGTTAAAAAAATGGATACATACATATATAATGCATGTTCGACTCATGGAATCACGTTCTAAACCTTTTGGAGTGACCTAAGGTCGGTATCCTCCGTACACGTTATTTGGACTAAATCTTTACTATAAACCTTATAAGAATTAGGAAGTACCAACAACATTGATAACATAAGAATAAGAAAAGAAACATTAACATCAATCGTTCATAAGAGAGGAAACAATGTAAGTACTACTAGCTTCTAAGATTAGAGTATCTTTGGAAGTTCATTCATTACATTGTGTACTATCGGAGTCATGCAATCAAGCTATGCAATTGTCCAACTCCTTAGTCTATAATAAGAGAAATGATACCATTATCACTTATGCATTATAACTATTATATATCGATCACAACCTATTTTACGATGAAACGGATAACACCTCCCCTCTATATATGACTTTACACCATTCAAAACAATTACCAAAAAGCCCAAGCAACATCAATAATAAACATATTGAGCCTCCCAAAACAGTCCACGCACAACCTAATTACATCATACATACGACGGCAACCGTAGTCGTGTCAAACAGCCCGAAAATGTTATGAATAAATATCAGCCCACAACCCTACATATATATGGTGTTTCTCCACACCCTTCCACCTCCAAAACTCCACAAAACAGTAGCAAAACATGCAGTCCAACAACAACATAAAATAGTCTGCTACAAGTGAATAACTCGAACTCACGGCTTCTGATCATCCTCCTATGAGTTCTTACATATACAGAATGAATTACCATGAATTCAAAGCAGAGAAAAATGTATGAAATATGGAAGTAACTTACCTTAATTGTTGGATAACTCAGCCTTTCCCTTGGTTCTTCAAACTCTAGGTTTTACCTTCAAATATAATTTGAAAGAGAGGGAATATCGATTAGGGTTTGTGTGGGATTTTTGAGAAGGAGTGGTAGAGGTTTGCTTTGGTTTTGAGGGTCTTAAATATGGATAAAATAACTGAGTTCATAACCCCTTAAAAGTCCTCTTTTGTCCAACTTATTTCTTTTAGTTTTGGCCTAGCATTTTGGCAAGTAGGTGATGCACCTACTTGTCATCTACGAATCTGCGCAGGCTTGCGAAAATATGAATATCTCTATACTCCGAGATTGTATTGAGAAAAAAATAATGCGTTAGAAACTAGATATATAGATCTTAATTAGGTGGGTAGATTACCCCATAATTCCTAGTAAATTAGGATAAAAGCTTAGAAACATTTGACCTAATGTTTTTTAAGTAAAATTTTGAACCTAAGTTGCGACAACTTTTGTCGACTTTTGTTTCATAACTCGTTTGACTTAAAGACTTATGATATGGATATTATATGATTAGAATACTTTAATACATGACCTCTTGAGTCTATTAAGAACCTCTAGGTTTACTTTAAAGTATGAGTTATAGCATCCTTGATTCGTTTAACTTCTAATACTTGTTAGTCACCCTTATACACCCTTGTATCACTTATGACCAATAGGATAAACTTCTTATCATATCAAAGATAATTCCTCATTAGATTTATTTTAACTAATATATGGCATGAACTAACGCATGTGGAGATGGGTTGTAACACCCTCCCCCCTTCGGAACATTCTTCCTCGAATGTAAGGGTTCATGGGGAGTCTAAATGATCGTGGATTCCAACTGAGTTTATCCCATAAATAGAGGACAAACTTGCAAGCTGTTAACTCAAAGTATGTCTTTACAGGAGTATGCAATGCATTATGGACATGTACATTATCTGTATATCACCATTTTTTATTAAGAAAGAGTATTCTCAAACTATTGCTTACCTAATAGGGATGTTCCACCTTCTAATGCATCTTGTGTTCCCCTAGCATCCTCGTTATCTTTATTCTGGAATATGTAAGATATTTAGACTTTATCTTCTCTTCTATCCATGTCATTTCTTCCATATTCTTGTTCCTCCACAATACTTTGACGGAAGCTGAATCTTTTGTTCTCAGATTGAGGACTTGTCGATCTAATATAGCCACTGGCCCTTCTTCGTATTATATATGCTCTGTAACTTGTACATCTTTGATAGGAATGACTCGAGAAGGGCCCCTAATACATTTCTTATCATAGATACATAGAATACCAGATGGACAAATTCAAATTCAGATGGCAATTATAACTCATAAGCAACATGTCCAATTCGTCGAAGAATTTTTTACAGACCAATATACCTTCGACTCAACTTCCCTTTCTTCCCAAAACACATATAACCCTTCCTTGGTGAGATCCTCAGGAAAACCCAATCACCAACCTCAAACTCCAGATCACGACGTTGAACATCAGAATAAGACTTTTGCATGCTTTGTGCCGTCCTCAATCGTTCCTGTATCACCTTCACCTTCTCAATGGCTTTGTGAATCAACTCTGGCCCATATAATTCTGTTTCGCCGACTTCAAACCATCCAACTGGTTATCTACATCTCCTCTCGTATAGTGCCTCGTATGGGTCCATTTTAATACTGGAATGGTAGTTATTATTGTAGGCGAATTCTATGAGTGGAAGATGGTCAACCCAATTTCCCTTAAAATCTAGAACACATGCTCGTAGCATATGTTCTAGTGTTTGAATGGCACATTCAGCTTTTTCATCAGTCTCCGGATGAAATGCAGTGTTGAGATTCACTTGTGTGCCTAAACCATTCTAAAAAGACCTCTAAAAGTTAGCCGTAAATTGAGCTTCTTGGTCTGATATAATATATACTGGCACACCATGACGCCTAACAATCTCCTTGATATACAACTTTGTATAGTATTCACCCGTGTATGTTGTCCTAACTGGCCGAAAATGGGCATATTTTGTAAGTCGATCAACAATCACCCTGATGGAGTCAAACTTATGATAAGAGCGAGGTAATCCAATAACAAAGTCCATATTAATCACCTAACTTTTCTAGGTCAGAATCTCTATTTCTGAAGCAATCTACTACGTTTCTGATGTTCTATCTTTACTTGTTGACAATTGGGATGCTGGGCTACAAATTCTGTAGTAGTCTTCTTCATGTTATCCCACCAATATTGCTCGTTGACATCATGATACATCTTTGTCGAGCCGCGATGGATGGAATATCGGGATTGATAAATCTCATTCATAATACTTCTCTCACAACCCTGCCATATAAGGCACACATAATTGGCCCTGGTATCTCAGTGCCCCATCTCCTCCGATCTCAAAAGCCGTAATTTTACACTGCTGAATGCTCTATCTCAATCGTACTAAGATAGGATCTTCATATTGCCGTGATTTTACCTCGGCTACCAAAGACGATTTTGATCTATTATGTACAGTAACAGCTCCGTCATCAGAGTTTAACTATCTAATTCTCATATTGGCTAGCTGATAAAGCTCTTTAGTCAACCCCCATTTACATGCCTCAATATGTACTAATATGTACTAACTTCCCATTGACTTACGGCTGAGAGCGTCTTCCACAACATTGGCTTTACCGGGATGATACAATTTCTCGACGTCGTTATCTTTAAATAATTCAAGCCACCTACCTGCCTCAAATTCCACTTTTTCTTCTTGAAAATGTATTGTAAACTCTTGCGATCAGTGTAGATGTCAACATGGATGCCGTACAAGTAGTGCCGCCATATCTTCAAAGCATATATTACTGCAACTAATTCAAAATCATGGGTTGGATTATTCTTTTCATGCTACTTCAATTGTCTTGATGCATATGCAATCACCTTCCCACGCTGCATCAGTACGCACCCCAAACCTATACCTGAGGCATCACAATAACCTTCTGTTCCTTCAGGGAGAGCGAGCACTGGTACGGATGTCACATCGATTCTTCAGCTCCTGAGAACTACGTTCACAAGTGTCTGACCATTGGAACATGGTAGCTTTCTATGTTAACTTATTCAATGGTGCTACAAACCGGCTATAATATCCTCCTAGCCCTAGGAAGGTGTGGATTTATGATGGTGTTATTGGTTTCGGCCAATTTTTTACTGCATCGATCTTCTAAGTGTCGACACTAATACCCTCGTCAGATATCACATGGCCAAGGAATGATACTAAGTTCACCTAGAATTCACATTTTGAGAGCTTAGCATATAACTTACGATCCTGAAGCGTCAATAATACTATCCACAAGTGGCCTGCATGTTCCTCCTCCTATCGAGAATACACTAGAATGTCATCAATGAATACAATCATGAACACATCAAGATAGGGCATGAATACAGTGTTCGTGAGATCCATAAAAGCAGCTGGGCCATTTTTTAGCCTGAAAGACATTACCAAGAACTCAAAGTGCCCATATTTTATCCAGAAGGCCATCTTTGGAATATCCTTTACTTTAGCCCTCACCTGATGATACCCTAAAAGTAAGTCAATCTTGGAGAAATACTCTGCACCCCGGAGTTGGTCAAACAAGTCGTCAATTCTTGGAAGTGGATACTTTTTCTTTATAGTAAATTTATTCGACTGACGTTAGTCGATACACATCTGTAACGACCTATCTTTCCTCCACAAGAATAAGACTGGTGCACCCCAAGGTGAAGTGCTAGGCCTAATGAAGCCCTTATACGACAAGTCCTTCAACTGCGCCTTCAACTCTAGCAACTCTGCTGGGGTCATTGTGTATAGAGGGATAGAGATCAGTTGAGTGTCAAGCAACTCATTAATGGTAAACTCAGTCTTCCTTTCGGGAGGAAGGCATGCGAGTGCATCTGGGAAAACAACTAGAAATTCATTGGCCACGGGGATTGATTGTAGACTAGGCGGCTTCGCCTCCGCATCCCTAACATGAACGAGATGATAAATGTAACCTTTTGAAATCATTTTCCTTGACTTAAGATAGGAAATAAACATACCTTTTGGTGTAGCACTGTTCCCCTTCCATTCAAAGATGGGTTCACCAAGAAATTGAAGCATAACCATCTTCGTACGACAGTTAACATTTGCATAGCATGAGGCCAACCAGTCCATTCCCATTATCACATCAAAATTAACCATTTCTAACTCAAATAAATTTGCCGAGGTTTGACGACTAAAACACATCACAGTGCAACCTCTATATACCCTTCTATCAATCACAAAATCTCCTATCGGAGTAGATACTGGAAGGGGTTTACTTATCAATTTAGGTTCAATGCCAAACTTATTAGCCACAAAGGGTTTAACATATGATAATGTAGATCCCGGATCAATCAGCACATATACATCATAAGAAAACACAGATAATATACCTGTAACAACATCTGGAGAGGACTTGAGATCTTGTTAACCTACTAGAGTATAGGTACGATTTTGACCACCACTCGAACTCGGCACTGTAGCGATACCTCTACCACGACCTGTCAACTGCTAAAAACCCTATGCTGGAGGTCGAACGGATAAGGAAGAACCAGACACAAATCCAGTCGGCTGAGCCATACCATCACCTTCTCTATTAGGACAATCCCACATTATATTGGCCAGGCTGTTCGCAAAAATAACATGCATCATAACCTAGATTACACAGTGTCACACCTCCTTTTTATACACGGCTACCCCGAAGGATAAACGTATAAGGAAGTTTTTTCAATTAAAGTGACATTATTCGAAATGAGGTTATTTGTTTGCCACTTGGGATAGGTTTGGCTTTTTGTGTCCCAAGTCACCGGTTTGCTTTGAATCCCAAATCGAGGAAAATTTTGACTACCCAATGGAGTCTGCGAACATGAAACTCTTGATTAAGGAATTCTGTTGACCTGAGGGAAGGTGATAGGCACCCCCGGATCCCGTGGTTTTATCACGGTCGCTTAAACTATTATAGATGGCTAGAGATCTGATTTGCTACACTTGTTTAAACCTATAATACAATTTTGGATTATTAACCGCTTTAAACATCTTTTAGGAAGTTGGAAATGTCATTAAAATACGTCGCGAATCATGTCAGTCAAATGCGCACGCAATTCTAGACATATTCTAACTCCATTGAGATGTGGATTTGTGTAACATAAATGCTCACTGGGATATTAGGAAGGTATTTAATTAATAACTTCGCGCCTATAGCAACTACATCTTTAAAATTCGTGGAAACCGTGAATTCGCTAGACGGAACTTCCAATTTTCTAAATATTTTTATCAATTTATGGAGCCTCGGGGTGTTCGATTAGGTGAACGCGACTCATTTCATTTTATAAAGGCATCCTAAGGCATATTAAATTCTCTATCATTGTTAGTGTCTAAATACCCTAATCATTTATGTATGTGTAACGTATTTTGGGAAATTAACACATGCGCTTCAACCTCATTCATGGCTGATTATACACATTGGGTTTCCAGTTTTGGCCAATCTAGGAACACACACTGTTTATGCTGCGAGTGGCAGCTATTGGGCAATGTTCGTGACTGGCTTGGGCTTTTATTCACTTAGCCCAGAAACATGTAGTGTTACAATACCACTGGTGCATACTGGCCTCTCAATTGGTCCCAGGGTTGAATTGGACGAAAGAGTCCATTATGAACAATTCTCAATAATGTTTCTTTGGTTTGATATTATACACAAAATTAACTATGTACACATTTACAAAGAAGATACTAACGATCATTTTATATCAACTTTCAGTATTAGATCTGAACTAAATGATTCATGTACCCGTTAGTCGGAGTATACGAACTCAGTTTTCAAAATTCAATTGTGATTCTGATTGCAACGTGTTAAATAAATATGAATCATTGCTAATGTATTGAAACTTAAATGAACAAAAAATACCATACAATGTTCTAATCTTCGAGCGACTACCACTAGCTAATGTGACTACTAATTATACATATAAGTGGTAGCAGTCCAAAGTCCTGATGCTACAAAGTAGCCCACTCCCAATGTCCAGTTATTACAAAAATGAACCAATCAAACATTTAATTACAACAAATGATTATCTTATCATTACATATATTCAAACTAGAGAAGGGAGAAACAGGGTGAGGGTTCTTAATAAAAATAACGAACTCAAATCTTCACACTTAAGAATACATTATACTTGAGCTTCATATATCAATGAACATTGAATGTACCTGTAGTTCTGCAGAGGATAGAAGCCTATGAGTAAATGTAATTAATCAGCAAAGCAAAATAGCAAACCAATCGAACAGCATACCAAGGATTTAAGTAGATTTTTGAGAGAATTAAAATCTCAAAGGAATAAAACAACACTGATTGTTTATCACAGATATAGGAAGAGCTAATATGTATTTTTATCTCTAGAATTCATAAGGTTCCGGATCCTTCAAAAATGGTCAGATGGTCTCTTTTTGTAGTGGAGCCTTAGGGCATCATTTTTCCTTGTTTTTCCTTTTAGTCCCTGAGTTAGATTTCAATTTTTCTTAAATGATTCATCACTTACTGACTTGTACCTCAAGTTTGAGGCTGATATTGTGTTTTAGTCCCTCACTAGAATGTTCTGGAAGTTATTACCAGATTCCTTTAAGGCTCAAATCCCTCTTATACCCCTACTTTTATCTTAATTAACCAAACCAAACTAATCAAAATATCAGGGAATAAAACAAATGAAGATTATGAGATGAAGGTCAACAAAACATGGTAATCACTCTACTGAAGAATCATCAAACCAGGATTTCAGAATCAAGGAGGTAATATTAACAGGATATCAAATCATTCAAGAGACGAAGGGATTTCAAACTAATAACAACCAAAGGAATCTAACTACTGAACATATTTCAGATGAGTTGTGGAAAAACAAACAAGAAATCAAAGCATCTAACAATTAACAACATGAAGCAAATATATACAAGCAAGGACAGAGTACTTAGATTTTGTTTTACACATTCAAATCCACTTGAGACCATTTTGTTGGTTCCTGAACCCTACTGCTCTAGCTACTTATTTTGGGCTGAAAGATTTTAGGGGTCCAGAACTGGGGTTCTGGTAATTCCGAGACCCTGAGAGGTCTCAGATATGAGTTTCCCCGGTGGTTGATGGTATTTGGGGGTTATAGATGGCATGTCTGGGGAAGAGAATAGACGGGGTCCGTCTGAGATGAGCTTGACCAAATTCCGACAAGGTTGATTTTTAGGATTAAATTTCAAATTAATATTCGAGAGATTTTAGGCGGATTCGAAAGGTGTGACATATGATTGGAAAGAGGAGGATGAGTTGTTTTAGGGGTGTTAGTTTGGAGGGGTTTGGAGTTGAGTCACCGGAGATGGGGGTGTAGAAAATCATTCTATCCATGATATGCGTGCTTTGGTTGTATTAGCATGATTTTCAGGTATATGTTTTAATGAATGACAAACAATGAAGTCAAGTGTCAAACAATGTTATTATATTACAAACAATCAAGATTGAATGCCGAGAAGCATATTCATGAATGGATTGCATGGAAAAGCGAAAGACGAGCTCAAAAGTTCAAGACCGAAGACCCAAGGCGTAGGTCGTTAGGTAGAACCAATGTAAGAGCAACGTATAAGTTATCTCGTCTTTTGGCTCAACATAGGTCATCATAAATATGCATAAAATCTTTTTATCAAATCATATTTATCATAAACATATTTCAAATACTTCAAACAAAATGATTTTAACGTTTTCATTGTAACCAAAATGGTTTTTGAAGCAAGTTTTCAATTCTGGACAGCACAGGTGAATAATCGATTATGCAAAAGTGATAATCGATTATTCTGGGAAATTCAATTTATTAGATATTTCCGCAGAGTAGGATAATCGATTATACACTTGGGCATAATCGATTATCTTTTACCTGTTGCCAAAGTTTTTGAACGACAGGCAGATAATCGATTATGCAAATCCAATAATTGATTATTCTAGCACAATATCAGCTTCCGATTTTGTAACGGTAAGCTGATAATCGATTATGCAAATCCAATAATCGATTATTCTAGCACAAAATCAGCTTCCGATTTTGTAACGGTAAGCTGATAATCGATTATGCAAATCTGATAATCGATTATCTTGGCATAAGATCAGCATAATTGATTGCCAATCAAGCAACGGACATACTACTTCTACCACCTATAAATAGAGGTCTTTTGAGCTGATTTGATACACACAACACCTCTCATTATTCATATACATAATGATATTATTTGTGCATCATTATAGAGCTTTTGTTGAGCCATTTGAGAGACAACTTTGAGTTGTTCATAGAGCTTATTTTGTATCTCTTTATCTACTCTTATTAGAGAGTTCTTGTTGTAAAAGAGAAAGGTGTTTGAGAAGACCATATCTTCTTATTGATTGTCGGGTTTGCTAAGTACCCTCAATCTTAGTGTGTGAAGTCTTGTGGTGCGGTATCCATGAGCAAGGTGAAGTCTTGAGGTGATGTATCCTCGAGCAAGTTGAAGTCTTGTAGAGTGTACATCTACGAGCAAGTGTAACGGTTTGTTAGGCACCTGTAAGCTTAACGGAGTTAGTGGAAACTCGAGAGAGTCTCACGGGGACTGGACTAACCACACGTTGTGGTGAACCAGTATAAATTCGGTGTGTCCTTTACTTAATCTTTTAATTACTGCATTTACTTTACTCCTGCAATTTTAATTTGAATATTTATCAATATTCTCGTGCCGCACTATTCACCCCCCTCTAGTGACGCGCATAAATCCTAACAATTGGTATCAGAGCCTAACTCTCTGAAAGCCTTAACCGGTTGAGAGAACGATATATTTTTTTGTTGAGAATATTGAACGCAGGAATGATGAGCGAAGGACACTCCACCCATAGGCCTCCACTATTTGACGGAACAAATTACACATATTGGAAAGAGCGGATGAGAATCTTCATCCAATCAAATAACTTTCGTCTGTGGTAAATCATCAAGAACGGTGAACAAATGCCGACAAAGAAAGTTGGAGAAACCACGGTTCCAAAGGAGGAAGATGAATATCTGCCGAGGACATCAAGAAAGTTGAAAATAACGCAAAGGCTGTCAATTTATTATATTGTGCGGTTAATCCGGATGACTATCGAAAGATTTCTTGCTGCACAACTGCCATGGAGATGTGGGATAAACTTGAAATCACTTATGAAGGTACGCCTCAAGTCCGAGAATCAAAAGTTGATTTTCTAACACATGAATATGAACTCTTTAGAATGAGGGAGAATGAAAGTATCGATATTATGTTCGAACGGTTCTCAATGATCATCAACAATCTCCATGCTCTCGGGAAAGTATACTCGAACAAATATCTTGTTCGAAAAATCTTGCGGAGTCTCACTCCCGAATGGAGATCCAAAGCCAATGCCATCCAAGAGTCGATAGGAATCACGGACGTCACAATTGATGGATTAAGAGGTAACCACAAAACTTATGAAAGCACTATTCTTAATCCTTATCTTGGAAATAAAGGTCCAGGTATTGCCTTCAAAGCCTCATCCTCTAAAAGAGAAGAGGTAAGTGATTCGAATAGCGATGATGATAATATTTCCAATGCCTTGATCGAAAAGTTTTATAAGTTTATGAAAAAGGAAATAAAGAAGGAAGAACCAAGTCCTTCTTGCCAAAATTGTGGAAAACTTGGCCACACCAAATCACATTGTCCAAAATCCAAGGACAAGAAGAAGAACAAACACCAAAGGCGTGTGACATGGGATTCGGACAGCTCGGGCGATGAAACTGCCGCACTATGCCTCATGGCCAACGAGGAAGAAGAGGTAAGTAATTCTAACTCTTATTCTTTTGAAGAATTACAAAAAGCCTTTCAAGAATTATATGTTGAATTGAAAAAGATTTCAAAAATCTCCAAAGAGGCCAAGGCTAGAATTAAAATCTTAGAAGAAGAAAATAAATTTTTTGAAGATGATAATCTTGATCTTAAAAATAAAATTAAGGAGATGAATGAAGCCTCTTCAATTGATCAAAGTTCCAATTGTTCTTCTTGTAGTTCTTTGAAAATAGAGAACATAGAACTTAGGAACACACTAGAAAAACGTAGTGTTGATGATCCTAAAACAATTGAAGAAATTAAGAAGAATATTAGAAAGGATGATAGAAATGAAGTTAGACCACCTAGAAATAATTCTAGGAACTTCACTAATGAGTCTAAAATTAATCATTTTAGACCACCTAGAAACAACTCTAGGAATTTTGGTAATGAGTCTAAAATGAATCATTTTAAACCACCTAGAAATAACTCTAGGAATCGCAATACGTCTAGGAATAACGACTTTAGATCACCTAGAACGTTTTTGGCTCAACCAAGACATATGCACAACCCGAATGTTATATGTCATTATTGCAACTGGGTAGGACACATAGCACCCGTATGTTTTGCAAAACATAGGGATTTACCTTTGAGCTATGATTATTATTTGCCTAACCCCTAAGGACCCAAAAGTGCTTGGGTACCTAAAACCTATTTTTAGGTACGTTTGCAGGTGTGCTTGAAGACTACAATATGGTAGTAGATGCACCAAGCACGAAACCTTATTACATCGAGGGGGAATGTCGGTTAGTTATCATATTTTTGATAAAAACGTAATAGTTGATATGTGTTAACAATTAATATATCTTTGTTAACAATTGATATTAATTATTTTTATTGATTCATGTTTTGATAACATTTATCTTGAATAACAATTGGTATCAATTATTTTTGTTAAAAATAATAATTGATTCATGTTTTGATGAATATTATTTTTGGTTTGAATAACAGTTGATATATTCTTGAAAAATAAATGATTCGTGTTTTTAATACAACTATTGGTTTGTTAAAAATTAACTGTTGATATGTTCTTAAGCAATATGATTTGCGAAAAATAATCGTTATTATGGTTGTTATGTTTTTACTAACATTTAGTATTATTTCATGTTGGTATGATTGTTTAAATATCGTCAATGTATATTCCTCATTGTATTTCTTATTTTATTCTTGACACTAACAATTGATATACCCAAAAGGGGGAAGTGTCGAAAGGGGAAAGTAGCCTTTGCATACTCTATTTTTGTAATGCCAAAAGGGGGAAGAGTTTAGGCGATATGCATCAAATAAGGGGGAATGTATCTAAGTTATAGTATGCCTTATTTGAGGGGGAATTATCATTAAGGGGAATCGTTTGCATGAATTGTATGTTGAGATATAGCATGAATTTAGGGGGAATCCGATATGCATATCTCCTGTTGTTTGTCATTATCAAAAAGGGAAATTGTAGAAAATTATTCTATCCATGATATGTGTGCTTTGGTTGTATTAGCATGATTTTCAGGTATAGGTTTTGATGAATGACAAACAATGAAGTCAAGTGTCAAACAATGTTATTATATGACAAACAATCACGATTGAATGTCGAGAAGCATATTGATGAATGGATTGCATGGAAAAGTCAAAGACGAGCTCAAAAGTTCAAGACCGAAGACCCAAGGCGTAGGTCGTTAGGTAGAACCAACGTAAGCGCAACGTTTAAGTTATCTCGTCTTTTGGCTCAACATAGGTCATCATAAATATGCATAAAATCTTTTTATCAAATCATGTTTATCATAAACATATTTCAAATACTTCAAACAAAATGATTTTAACGTTTTCATTTTAACCAAAATGGTTTTTGAAGCAAGTTTTCAATTCAAGACAGCATAGGTGAATAATCGATTATGCAAAAGTAATAATCGATTATTCTGGGAAATTCCATTTATTGGAAATTTCCGCAGAGTAGGATAATCCATTATACACTTGGGCATAATCGATTATCTTGTATCCGTTGCCAATGTTTTTGAACGACAGGCAGATAGTCGAGTATGCAAATCCAATAATCGATTATTCTAGCACAATATCAGCTTCCGATTTTGTAACGGTAAGCTGATAATCGATTATGAAAATCCAATAATCGATTATTCTACCACAAAATCAGCTTCCGATTTTGTAACGGTAAGCTGATAATCGATTATGCAAATCTGATAATCGATTATCTTGGCATAAGATCAACATAATTGATTGCCGATCAAGCAACGGACATACTACTTCTACCACCTATAAATAGAGGTCTTTTGAGCTGATTTGATACACACAACACCTCTCATTATTCATATACATATTGATATTATTTATGCATCATTATAGAGCTTTTGTTGAGCCATTTGAGAGACAACTTTGAGTTGTTCATAGAGCTTATTTTGTATCTCTTTATCTACTCTTATTAGAGAGTTCTTGTTGTAAAAGAGAAAGGTGTTTGGGAAGACCATATCTTCTCATTGATTGTCGGGTTTGCTAAGTACCCTCAATCTTAGTGTGTGAAGTCTTGTGGTGCGGTATCCACGAGCAAGGTGAAGTCTTGAGGTGAGGTATCCTTGAGCAAGTTGAAGTCTTGTAGAGTGTACATCTACGAGCAAGTGTAACGGTTTGTTAGGCACCCGTAAGCTTAACGGAGTTAGTGGAAACTCGAGAGAGTCTCTCGGGGACTGGACTAACCACACGTTGTGGTGAACCAGTATAAATTCGGTGTGTCCTTTACTTAATCTTTTAATTACTGCATTTACTTTACTCCTGATATTTTAATTCCGCAATATTTATCAATATTCTCGTGCCGCACTATTCACCCCCCCTCTAGTGACGGGCATAAATCCTAACAGGGGGTTCCGACGATCTTCTTTTGAAGATTCGAGACGATGGGGGGTCATTTGAAGGGGATGGATTGCAGGACGGGGAAGGGGAGCTTCTGGTGGTCCTCTGGTGTAAACCTGGGGAGGTTTGGAACAAGTTCGCTGGAGGCGGTGATTATGGCGACTATGATTTTGAATATTCAAGAAGTTAGGGTCTTGTTCTACGGACACCAAACACAGGACGGGAAAAGGGGGAGGGGGTGTGATGGTTTGATGGATCTAAATTTAGGGAGGTTTGGTGACCGGCTACCGCCATGAGGCGATTTACGACGACGGTATTAAGGTGGTAGACGGGTGGTCAATGGTGGTCAAAGGGTGGTCTAGGGGTTGTCAAGGGTGGTGTTACATCGGGGGTAGATGGTACGACGATGAAGAGGGGTTTGGTCTCTAAGTGAATAGAGGAGTTTGGAAATATGTATATGTTTTTAGGGGGAAGCTTCATGGCCGTTGGATGATCAAATGATCAAAGGCTGGGATGCCTGGTCTTTGAACGGTGTCGTTTGGGTAGGTCTTTGTGTTGACCGGATCAGGGTTGATGTTTGGGCTGGGTCTGTGGGTTTTAGGGGTTAAATTGTTTGGGCCACTCAGGTCTCGCCCAATTGTGGCCAGCCTGAGTGGCTGTGCATATATATATATGTATATATTTTTTGTCTTTTCTTTTAATTAATTCCTAATTTTATTTAAAACAAAAATTTCTAATTAACACAAATAAAATGCAACAAGTTGAAATTAAGCCAAAATAATTAAAATTCAAGAAATACTACTTGCACACATATTTTTGTATTTTAATTTGTAAAAATAAACCTTGTTATCAATTAAATCCTAAACAATTTTAAACATGCATTAATGAACACGCACTAGCATACGTTATTGAAATCTAAGACTAAATCCTTCAAAAAACAAATATAAATGGGAAAATCCTAAACTTGAGGGTCTTGTAGGAGCCGTTTCAACAGGGTAAAAATCATATGCTCACAGCTACCCCTCTTTGCGCGGGAACACGAAGAGTTTTCATGCAAAGATAAGTGAGAAAATATGAGCAATTTTCGTCTGATTGAATACTCCATGTGAAGTTTAAAAAATTTCTAACCGAACCTTGCTTCAAAGGTTGCCTCCATATCCTTGGCAATAAAGGAATCATGTCAGTGCAGTTCTGGAAGTTTTGGTAGCTGGGACTACCGGGAAACTGTGATTGGCTGCTATTGCTGCTGTTTCTGCTTGTTGAGCTCCTTATTACACCAAAGGAAAATCAAAAGCTATGCTAGCTAAGCCTATGAACTACAAGTTACAAAATTTCTCTCTATGTGTCTCTTGAAGCTTGGTATTGAGTTTTCGCTATCGTTTGCCGCAGACTCCAATCTGAGTCTTCAAGCTCGTTAGCTGCAATCACTGGATCAATCTTCAGTTTTGAAATAAAGTGGACATGCGGAGCTTGTAACTTTGATTATATTTTGAGCAGTCTGTGTCTTTGTCCGCTTCATCACTTTGAGTTCAAATCTTTTTGTCTCATTTCCTTTTCTTCTGTTCTGAATTGTCACTCATGCTTTCAGTCATTCCGAATCTTTTACCTTAAGGCAAAACCTGATCAGATAGCAACACAAACCAACGAACGAAATTTTTTCTGCCCTAATTTTCATTGGAAAATTCCGTGAGTTATTTGCAACACACATCTATGCTACTCTTTATTAAAAACAATAAAAATCGGAATTTTGTATCCCTCGGAAAAATCACAGGGTTATGCTGGGAAAGAGGAAAGGTTCTTGCTAGGGATAAGATGAGAATCCACGGGTTTCGGGATATGAATGAAAAGCGGTCTCTGTGGGGATAGAAAGAAAAGATCTGCGGGTTATGCCGGGATAGGAAGGTTCCTGCTAAGGATGGAAGGAGAGTCATGGGTTATGAAGAAATTCCCGGGTTATTCTAGGGGATCCATGGTTATACCAGGATGAAAGAAAAATTCCTAAGTTATGCTAGAGAGATCCCCGGGTTCCGCCGGAACTGGAAGGAGATCCTGGGTTATGCCATGGGAATTCGCGGGTTATGCCAAGATGATTGAAAATATCCTACGTTATGATAGGGAATCCACGGATTATGCCGGGATGAATGAAAAATAGGTTATGCTAGGGAGGTCCGCGGGTCATGCTGGGATGAATGGAAATATCCTAGGTTATGCTAGGGAATTTTGCGGGTTATGCCGGGATAGGAAAGAGATCCTAGGGGATCCGCGAGTTTTGCGGGGATGAATGAAAACATCCTAGGTTATGCTAGGGAAATCCATGGGTTATGCCGGGATGAAGGAAAAATCCTAGGTTATACTAGGGAGATCCGCGGATTATGCCGGGATGAATGGAAATATCCTAGGTTATGCTAGGGAAATCCGCGGGTTATGCCAGAATGAATGGTAATATCCTAGGTTATGCTAGGGAAATCCGCGGGTTATGCCGGGATTGGAAGGAGATCCTGGGTTATGCCAGGGGAATCCGCGGGTTATGTTAGGATGAATTAAAAATATCCTAGGTTATGCTTCGGAAATCCGCGGGTTATGCCGGAATGAATGGAAATATCCTAGGTTATGCTAGGGAAATCCTCGGGTTATGCCGAGATGAATGAAACATCCTAGGTTATGCTAGGGAGATCGGCGGATTATGCCGGGATGAATGGAAATATCCTAGGTTATGCTAGGGAAATCCGGGGGTTATGCCGGAATGAATGGAAATATCCTAGGTTATGCTAGGGAAATCCGCGGGTTATGCCGGGATTGGAAGGAGATCGTGGGTTATGCCAGGGAAATCCGCGGGTTATGCCAGGATGAATTAAAATATCCTAGGTTATGCTAGGGAAATGAACGGGTTATGCCGGAATGAATGGAAATATCCTAGGTTATGCTAGGGAAATCAGCGGGTTATGCCAGGATTGGAAGAAGATCCTAGGTTATGCCGGGTTGAATGAAAATATTCTAGGTTACGCTAGGGAAATCCACGGGTTATGCCGGGATGAATGAAAATATCCTAGTTTATGCTAGGGAGATCCGCGGGTTATGCCGGTATTGGAAGGAGATCCTGGGTTATGCCAAGGTAATCCGCGGGTTATGCCGGGATAAATGAAAATATCCTAGGTTATGCTAGGGAAAATGCAAGGCAGTGGAGGACCACAGAGATCCTTTTGACCATGCCGAGAATAGAGGAGGAAGGGGTCAACCTTTAGGTTATGCTAAGGGTATGCTGGGGAGTAGGAAGTGAAGGGAGGGAATCAGCAGGTTATGCTGGGGATGTGGAGGGAAACTTCCGGGTTATGCCGGGATAGGGTGGAATGTAATCCTTAGGTAATGCCTAGGAAATTCACAAGCTGCACAAATGGGAACTAGGGATTGGGATCTCGTTCTATCATGCTTATTTACGAGTTTTCAGGAAAATTAAAAGAATACTTCCCTTTTTTCATTGATGCACCATCATCTTTTGTCCATGTGCCCATCCTTTGGTTGTTTTTGCCCTCATGTTCCTTTTGTTTTTTCCAGACTGCACGTGCGTCTATTCTAATTTAAAAACAAAATAAACTGTTAGTTCGAACAGTGATTGGTTTTGCTGCCTTGTCACGTTTGACTTCAAATTCCTTTGTGTCCAAAACAAACCCTTGACTTTCAATCCTTGCTTTGTTGACGGGTCAGGGGGTCCTCATTTTAGATTGGCCTTTTTCCCAGGCCTTGGGTTGTGAGTTTTGTCCCGACATCGATTTTGGGCTTACTTCGGGACATCCTGTCTGGCCTAAAACACTCCGATTTTGCTTCACCTTCATCGACCTTTGACTTTGAATTTACTTTCTTTATTTTCCTGCTTTTGACGCATTGATCGTCGTGACCAAACGGGATTGGCTAAGCGCATTTGGAGATGTCGGGCGTTCCCTTAGTTGTTGCCAGGAGAAAACTACGAGGCTGGCCCTGCTACCTTTCTTATGGAATGGTCAAGACATCAAAAAAGAAGTGAAAAGGAGTGAAGCATGAATATAGGGACAAAAGAGGGAACTTATCTGCAAATATAAGTCGGATTTAAATGGCGACGACATGCTTCTTGGACTGGATACGCGGCCCAATCCATTTCTGCTTTCTGACTTCAACCTTTCTGAAACCAAAGAATCTTATTCAGGCCTGGGAAGCAATATTTCCTCTCTTCGGTTGACGGCTCCCTTTTCGGATTTTCGCCAATCGGCCTCTCTCATTTCTCTTCTCCCGTCGCCCGATAGCACTTTTTGCGAGTTTTCGCTAAACGGACTCTCTCATTTTTTTTCTCTGCTCGCCGTCGCCTTAGGGTTCCTGGAGGTTTTTACCGATGAAACTCTCTCATTTTATTTCTCTCACAAATTTTATTGGTGCTGAACCCCCAACAACAGTATTTTTCCTCCCCGGGGATTTATAACTTTATAACCATTCGGACGGATTTGTAACCGAACCATTACATTTCTGCCCCAGTTTTGATTTTTTTGGGTGAATGGGGTTTTTATTTTGATGTGACTAAACCTGATGGAGAGACTGCCTATGTATCCTTTCGAAATCAAGTCAGACATAGTTCAGACAGTGTTTTCTAAACTAATTTTGGTTTGTTGTTTTTTTTTAATGTTGTCCTTTTTCTTTGCTTTTTTTTTATTGTATATATTTTCTTCTTCTCTTTTTTTATATATATTTTTGAACAACATTTCTGGTTTACAAAGAGGGTGGGGGTAACGGGAAAGCAAAGTCTCCGTCATTTCAATCCACCGGGGTTATTGCTGCAAGGGATTTAAACATAATACCTCATTACTACGTCTGCATTTACCGCTGCCTCAGGCTCATCTCTTTCAACATCTCCCAGGTATAATGCTTATTTACGTAATATCTTTCTGATGATATACGGGCCTTTCCAGTTTGGAGCAAATTTACCTTTGGCGTCCTGATGATGAGGAAGTATCCGTCTCAACACCAGCTGCCCGACTTCGAAATTCCTGGGGCGCACTTTCTTGTTGTAAGCACGGGACATTCTTTGTTGGTAAAACTGCCCGTGGCATACCGCGGCCATTCGTTTTTCATGGATTAATGCCAGCTGCTCGAAACGGGTTTTGACCCATTCACTATCCTCAATTTATGCTTCGACAATCACTCAGAGCGAATGGATTTCTACCTCTGCAGGTATGACAGCCTCAGTTCCGTAGACCAGCAGATAAGGGGTTGCTCCTACTGATGTACGTACTGTGGAACGATATCCCATCAGTGCGAAAGGCAGCTTTTCGTGCCATTGCCTGGAGATTCGAATCATTTTTCTCGAGATCTTCTTAATATTTTTGTTGGCTGCTTCATCCGCACCATTAGCTTTGGGTCGATAGGGGGTGGAGTTTCTATGCGTTATCTTGAACTGTTCACATATCTCTCTCATCAGTCGTCTGTTTAGATTAGCCGCATTGTCAGTAATGATGGTAGCGGGAATACCAAAGCGATAGATGATGTTGGAATGCACAAAATCCACTACTGCTTTGTTAGTAACAAAATTGAGGGTGATGGCCTCAACCCATTTTGTAAAGTAATCAATGGCGGCCAATATGAATCTGTGCCCATTTGAGGCTTTTCGCTTGATTGGCCCAATGACGTCCATACCCCAAGTGGCAAATGGCCTGGATGCTGACATAGGATGCACTTCATTTGGTGGTGCATGAATCAAATCACCGTGCAACTGGCAGTGATGACATTTCCGCAAAAAGCTGAAGCAGTCTTCTCCATGGTCATCCAATAATAACTAGCTCGGAGTATCTTCTTTGCTAGTACATAGCCATTCATATGGGGTCCACACACTCCCGCATGTACTTCGTGCATAATTCTCTTGGCTTCCTCGGCATCCACACATCTCAACAAATTAATATCTGGAGTCCCTTTATACAAAGTGTCACCACTTAAGAAGAAATTGCTCGCATGCCGTCGGATGGTTTTCTTTTGTTCTCCGGTGGCTGGCTCAGGGTACTCATGTGTTTTTAGGAATCTCAAGATGTCGTAATACCAAGGCTGTGTGCCGAGCTCTGCTTCGGTCGTATTACAATAACCATGTCTTTCTTTGATTTGGATTTGTAAAGGATCAACATAGGCGTTCCCAGGGTATGGTAACATGGAAGCGAAGGTTGCAAGTGCATTTGCTAACTCATTGTGGCAACGGGGAGTGTACCTGAACTATACCAACCTGAACCGTTTGCTGTGGTCTTCCACATGTTGCATGTACTGGAGGAGCTTAATGTCCCTTGTCTCACATTCTCCTCAAGCTTGTCGGATGATTATATCAGAATCTCCCATGATTAGCAGCTCTTTGAAATCTTGGTCAATAGCCATGTTCATGCCCATATTGCAAGCCTCATATTCAGCTGTATTATTGGTGCAGAAGAAACGGAGTCTGGCTGTAGCTGGATATTGCTCGCTTGTGGGTGATATTAAAATCGCCCCAATCCCTACGCCTATTGCGTTTACTGCTCCGTCGAAAAACATTTTCCAGACGGGGGTGTCCTCAGCTGCTATTAATAGATGGCCTGTTCTTTCTTTCCCGTGGCGTCATGCTGCCCGAGAATACAACCGAAAGAGCCTTCCGAGACCGTTAGATAGAGAAACAATGGCCTTCCTGGTTCTGGCTAATACTGGTGGATTGGACAGGTATTGTTTGATTTTATCAAAAGCTTCCTGACACTCGATTGTCCACTTAATTGCCGCATCTTTCTTTAGTAGCTTGAATATAGGCTCGCATATTGAAGTTAACTGGGCGATGAACCGGCTGATGTAATTCAATCTTCCCAATAGACTCATTACATCCATTTGGTCCTTTGTGGGGGCAGCTCCCAAATGGATTTGATCTTGGTTGGATCCAATTCGATGCCTCTTCGGCTGACGATGAACCCCAGAAGTTTGCCTGACGAAACTCCGAATGCGCATTTTGCTGGATTTAGTTTCAAATTATATTTGCGGAGCCTTTCTAAGAATTTCCTCAGATCCTTTACATGATCGCCCTATGTCTTGGATTTGATAATCACGTCATCCACATACACCTCTATTTCTCAATGCATCATATCATGGAATATGTTGGTCATATCCCTCATGTAGGTTTCCCCGGCGTTTTTCAATCCAAAAGGCATAACTCTATAACAATATGTTCCCCAAGGTGTGGTAAAGGCGGTTTTATCGGCATCTTCCTCATCCATCAACACTTGCTGGTATCCTGCGTAGCAATCTACGAAGGATTGGATCGCATGCGTGGCACAGTTATCGACAAGGATGTGTCTGTTGAGCAGAGGGAAGTTATCCTTGGGACTCGCCTTATTCAAATCTCTGTAATCCACACACACTCAAGTTTTCCCATCCTTTTTTGGCACCGGGACCACGTTGACCAGCCATGTGGTGTACCGCACTACCCATATTACCCCCGCTTCAAGCTGTTTTGTAATCTCCTCTTTGATTTTGTCGCTGACATCAGGCTTGAACTTTATTTGCTTTTTTTTGGAATGGAGGGAATTCAGGGTATGAGGGCAACTTATGAACCACCAAATCTATATTTAAGCCAGGCATGTCGCCGTAGGACCACGCAAATACGTCTTTGAATTCCAACAGGAGTTGAACCAATGAATCCCGTATCTCTTTATTCACGTGGATGCTTATTTTAGTTTCTTTGATTTCATCGGAGTTGCCCAAGTTAAACGGTTCAATATCATTTAAGTTAAGCTTAGGTTTATTTTCAAAGTGTTCCAACTCTGGGTTGATTTCTCTAAAAGCCTCTTCTTCATCGTATTCCTGTTCTTGGTTCATTACTTCACAGACAGGCAACAAGTTTGGGTCGTGACATGAAGTTTGATCATGTCGTTTTATTTAATGCCGCATTATTGGGACTGAAAGAAAAGATGAAAAGTAAAGAAATACATAAATCAGAGAAAGGCAAAGAAGTGTGAATGCCAAAATATTGATTGTATTTCTTTGAACTTATAGGATAACAGGGTTTACAATTGAGATATAAAGTGCTAAAAGGAAAACAAACAACCGAGCTACACCCTGAAATAGCTCGTAATGTGGGAAGAGGTAGCAAGGCGAGACTATCGGGTCTCCCGCCTGACCGGAAAAGGTGTAGCCTTCCAATTTTGAAGTTTTGCACCTGGCCCTATATACATCACTTCAGCGGCGCTTGAACCTTCTTCCGGTTGGACCATGTTTAGTTCATAGAGCAACTCCCTCATAGCCCCGCAGATCTCATCTATTTCTTCTGCAGTGAAGGTTTCTTCTTCCTCCTCTTCACTGTACTTTTGTTTTATAAAAGTTTTGTACAAGTGGGGTCGGGGTCGTGGTAAGGCCCATCCTTGGCGCTTTCTGTGATTGGCCCAAGCGATGTCTTCTGAGGTTGGATGAAAGCCCAGTTTAAAGAACGTTTCTGTGGCAGGCATGGCGACCTGCTCGGTTATGGCTTGTAGGGAGCTTCCGAGTCCCTTTCCTGGCTTGAAGCCTTGGTGCGTCATTTCCTTCGCTACCATAATTGAAGCATTTAACAGGAAAGGCTGGGGGAGCGGCTTTCCCTCTTCATGCTGATGGGCTACTAGGAATTTAAAAGCGTGATAGATTATGTGTTCACTCCCTTCCTTGCTCGTCTTCTCCATGAACTATAATCTCTTGGTTTTCGTACTCAAATTTCAGCATTTGGTGCAGGGTCGAAGGCACTGCCTCTGCTGCATGAGTCCACGGCCTTCCTAGGAGGTAGTTGTAGAAGGTGTCCATGTCCAACACCTCGAATGTTACTTCGAAGTCGACTGGACCAATAGTGAGCACCAAATCAATTTCACCTATGGTGTCCCTCTTGATTCCATCGAAAGCCTGAATCCATACGTTGTTAGGACAGATCCTCCCTGTCCCAATCTCCATTCTCTGCAAGGTGGACAGCGGGCATATGTCTACTTCGGTACCTCCATCGACCATCACTATCTTGACATAAAATCCCTCATACTTGACAGTGAGGTGCAAAGCCTTGTTGTGGGCAGCTCCATCCGGGGGTATGTCATTCTTACTGAATGATACCTGGTTAATAGAGAAGAATCTCTCCGCCATTTTCTATTGTTTTTCTACAGAGGTCCCAACTGGTACATAAGCGTTTTTCAGAGTTTTGGCCAACACATGCTGATGCTCAAGAGACTTCAACAAGAGTGACAGTAAAGAAATCTGCTCGGGGGATTTTCGGAGATGATCCACCTCTTCGTACTCTGGCGTTTTCATTTTTTGGAAAAGAGCTTCTGCTTCCTCAGCATTCACTGGCCTTTTTGGCGGAAATCGCCTTTTGGTAACGGCGTTCGCCTCTTCAATGTCTGAGCATTTATTTGTAGGACACCCCTTTTGGGCTTCTCCGAGGACTTCTTTGCTTTTGTATGTAACTATGGTTTCCTGATTATTCCAAGGGACGGCTAAGGGTTGGTCATGGGTTTCTGTGGCGCGTTACCGATAACCACGGGCTCATTCAGCACCGGTGGCTTAATCAATCCCCGTAGCGCATAGGCTTTCTTGGGCATATACATGGTTTTGTTCAACTCAAACCTTTTTGGAGGGTTTAAAGTGGCTTGCTTTTCTTTGCGCCCTCATGGGATGTAGAGTATTAATTTTTTGGTAGGGGTCATCTCAGCTTCGACCTCAGACTTCTTTTCTGCTTCAGGGCATTTGGGTTCATTCATTATCTTTTATTCCATCTTTTTTGGGGTGACTTTTGGTTTTCTATCTGCCTCGGAAATGACTATTATGGCTTTCAGAGCGGGATCACATTCTTCATCCTCGCAAATCATTCAGATGACCAGCCCGTTGTTGTGAGCCGGTAACGGGTTATCAGTTACATTTGGGACCTCTTCATCTCTTAGTACTATCTTCTTTTGATCTATCAAGTCCTCCACTGCTTGTTTTAAGGTCCAGCAATTTTCAGTATCATGTCCCTCTGCCCCAGAGTGGTAAGCACAACGCACGCCCCTTTAGTAAGAAGGTGATTCAGGGCTCTGTTTGTTTGGGGGTACAGGCTGGAAGAGACCCATGTGGACACACTTCGGGAACAGGCTGGTGTAGGATTATCCTATAGGAGTGAAGTTCTGTCTCCTGGGTGGCTCCCTGGGAATTAATTATTTTGCTGAGGGCGGGGATTGTAATGATTTTGAGGATGCTGATTTCCTGGGGCTTGATTTCTATTTTTCTGCTTTTGAGGTCGAATAAAGGGCTGAGCATTCATAATTGCATAGGGTTGAGGGACATAGTGCATGTCTCTGTGAGGATAGTAATGATGAGGTGCTCTTTCAGAGAATGCATGCCTGTGAGTATGCTGTTTCCTCATCCCAGAGGCCGCCATGGATGCTTCCTCTTTTTTCTTGTTCCTTGGGATTCCTCCCGCCCCTCCTTGTATGGCCTGGGAGGTTGCTTTTATGGCAGATTGAATTAGTATCCTCCATGTTTTGAGGTCATTCTCCACCATCTCCCCAATCTTAATTGCCTCTGCGAAAAGTTTGCCCATTGCGAACATCATATTCTTAAAATAGTCTGCCTCTTGTGCTTGCAGAAAGATGGTGACCATCTCTGTTTCGTCCATCGGAGGCTTTACTCTTGATGCTTGCTCTCGCCATTTAATAGCATATTCTCTGAAGCTTGCAGCTGGTTTCTTCTTCAAGTTGGCTAGGGAATTCCTATCCAGGGCGATGTCGATGTTGTACTAGAATTGCCGCACAAAGTCCCTGGCGAGGTCATCCCATATGTGCCATCGGGTAATGTCCTGATCTGTGTACCATTAGAATGCACTACCCACTAAGCTCTCCCCAAAGTACGCCATCAGGAGTTCTTCCTTCCCACCAGCTCCACGTAGTTGATTGAAAAACGTTTTCAAATGGGAGATGGGGTCGCCGTGGACATCGTATTTTTCAAATTTCGACATTTTAAACCCCAAAGGAAGATGTACGTGGGGGAGTATGCACATGTCTGAGTAAGATACACTTTTCTGTCCACTTAGTCCTTGCATGTTCTTCAGGCTTTGCTCAAGACGCTTCATTCTCCTTATGATTTCATTTGGTTCGGGCGTTTTAGAAGTTTTGTCTTGCATATGTTGGCTGATACGGGGGAGGCTTATATTGGTAGTTAGGAGTTTTGAATGTAATGGCTGTAGGGTCAAACACGGGCCTTGGTATCACAGGCTGTGTGGTAGCTATGCACGGAGGGCCGTGAAAATGTTGGGAACTGGCCCGGATGTGAACATCAGAGGGCGGGTCTCAGAAGGCGCCCCAACAAAATTGGTCGATAAAGTGGGCTTCCCCAGGAGAATACTTGGGTGACTGACAGGGATGGTAGAGGTACCCCCTGACCTTGGAAAAAGCTCGGGAAATCCAGGGATAGCGCTGGGAGGTTCTTTCCCATTGGTCCAGGCATCCCACATTTCCATAGCTTGGAGCTGCAGAATCCTGTTCTCTTCAACCGCTGCCGATTCAGAGGCTGGTATTCCTACAATTGGGTTGTCCTTTGGAATAGGGACGGCTGGTAGAGTCATTTCAGTCGACATCTCTGTATTTCCCTTTGACCTAGTGATGTATCCCTGTGAAGCCAGTTTACCGCAAACCAACCACTATTATTAAACAATTGTACTGGGACACTGTAAAATGTAGTTAGTTCGGGGTAGATTACAAACAGGAAATCCCATGTTCGGCTTGATGCACCTATGCAGATAACGGGTTTCTATATGCTTGCCATAGTCACATGTGTCATCCGGCGTTTATTTCAGCTTCCTTTTTGTTTCCTACGTCATATTCCTCTCTTTTTTTAGCTTTTTAAAGAATACGGTCGAATCCTATATAGATTTCCTACGTATCATGACTTTCCATGAATCAAACTGAGCGTAGTTCATGGAAACAAAAGGTTAAGTACACAGTAAAATATTTTGAAATTTTCAATTATATTTTGATAAAGACATAAACTTTGATTACAAGACGAAAAGCAACTATCAGACTAGGACTTAATAACCTTACAGACTTGAAATGACATACAGAGAGACTCTTTTAAAAAATACAAATTTATGAGTACATTAATACTTCAAATGCTTTTGGAGCTTGTGGGGCATCATTCGGCCTTGCCGCAGGTTCGCACGCTAGACTTCCTTGGAGATAGTGGAGATCTTCAATCACTTGTCGGACAGATGTCATAGCGGCGGTGAAAAACATAGATTTTGTCATGTCCTTACAGTGATTGCACTTCGTGGTAATATATTCTGCAATTGGCCGCACCTTCTCCCTGATAACCGTTTTTCTTTTAGTAGACACCCTATTTGTTCGGCCTGTGCTTCTAATGTCTATTAAGCTGGCTGATTTAGCTTTTGAAACTGCCGTAAATCACTTTCCAATCCCGCATTATCGCATAGCAATGATCTCCCTCGGCTTTGAAATCTTTCGCTTGTTTGGCCATTTTGTTTTCAGCTATGAAAACCCTCTGTTTTAAGCCAGCACTTTCATTGTCGCTTCCTTCTTTTAACTGCTCCAATATGCGGGCCCTTTCTTCTACACTTTTAAAAGATTGCTTCCAAGCTCTAGACAATTCACCCTCTGCCTTATTTAGGTGGAAACCGTATTCAGTTACTTTTCGATGTAGGTTCTCTATGAGCTTTTCATCTTTTGTACTCCTCGGAGGATCTTTTGTGGCCGCCTTCATTTTCTGAATCTGGGCTCGCAGGGCTTCGTTTTATTTGACCAATACCTTCTTTTCTCCTTCACTAGCAGTGGTTTGCAGACTGTTTTTGAATTGCAATTCTTGAATTTTCTTTTTCAGCTTTCCTATAGTAGCCCGCTATTCACTTTATCTTGCCAACAAATCCCACTGCTCTTGTGAAGTCTCAGTAAATTCCTAGAGATGGGGTCTTTTTGCCAGCCTCCCAGGCTCTATTTCCCTCTTGTACCAAGTAACATACCCCGGTGCAACCTCACTCTAAGATACATCACGTACTCGAGTATCGGCTGTCAAGTATTGGCATTCGCTCCAAATTTGGCGTACAACAGCTTCGGGGAATTGACCATTCCTCAACTACATGGCGGCTGAGATCCTCGTCTCTAGGAATCATTTGGCATCTACCCAATAGCCTGAGTACTCTATACGGCGCTTAGGGATGGATGTTTTGGATGCCCATCAAAAGGAAATGAGGTCCGGTGGCGGGTATATACACAATTTTGTCCAGAGAGAGCCAACTGAATGTCCATTCTATTTGATTTGCAGTAATAACCCAGAGATGCAATACCCACTCTGCGACACCCTCTGGTAATTTAAACCCACTTACCCTATTGTCAAATTCTTCTATGCAACCTTTTGTTGGCAGCCCGTAATTCATGAACCGAGGCCTGTGACATAAATGCTCAATCATCCATTTTTGCAATAACAAGTTACAGCCTTCAAAGAAATACCCTCCTACTTTATAGATGGTAACAACTCAGAAGATATCAAATAGAATAATTGGAGCAAGAGTACTCTTTGCTTGGGTCATCAAAGTACTAACGACCCCTGCTATCCATATGTCGATGTTCCCGTCCTTTCACGGGAATGATAAAATACCCAGGAAAGACACCATGAACGCAAAGCATCGATGCTCCTCCTACTTGAGCCGATTACCAATGCTACAAATAAGATTTTCAGGGTTGTAGAATCCTCCAATGTGACTATATCTTTGGTATATAAATGTGAGGGTACAAAAGCCAACCGATAAGTCAGGATTGTGAACTTTTCTACTGATTTTCAAAGAATCCAGGAATTTATGCACAGCGAGGGCTCTGGGTGAAATCAAGTATTGATGTCTCAAATGGATTGCATGGGTCCCGATATATCCGGACATTTCTTCTAAAGTCAGGGTTAGCTCAAAATCCGAGAAGTGGAAGGCGTTGTGGGCCTGGTCCCAGAAAGTTATTAGGGCCTTTATGATGTCTCCCCTGGTCGCAGCTCCAGGGGAATTTTTTTCATTATCGTGCTCATTCGGCACATTTATTAGGGCGAATTAGTATTCTCAAAACGTTAAAACTGACATTTTACTAAATTTATTTTAAAACTAGGACCGGCTTTGCGAATACGGCCTTTCGACACTTCGGCAAGAAGGTTTTTCAAGCTGTGCTTGCTTACCGGTCAGAAAAAAATTCAGAGGTGGCCATTTGCGTAAGAGCAGCCCTCCGGCGTCCCTTGTAGCAATGTTCAGCTATTATCGCAATAACGGCTCCATCCAACTAATTAAAATAAGTGAATAAACTCGGGCATTTTAAAAGGTTTGAAAAAACAAGGGAGTGGACCTGGCCAAAATAATATACCAAAACCCGCAGACATTATTGCAAACTCCAAAACTGGTGCCTTTTTCTATTTGTTTTTTTATTTTGAAAAATCCGGCTAAATTTATTTGAGCATTGGTTTTAAAGGTGACTACCCTAGCACTACCATCATCTCAATTTATTCCTTTTATTTACATTCCGGTCAACATGCGAATCCAAGGCAAATAAATGCGCAAGTAACACGTAAAAATGCATCAGGACTAGGGGTGTTCAAAACCGATCCGAAACCGAAAACCGAACCGAACCGAAGCTTAATGACTTAATGGTAACGGCTTAACGGACGGAGAACAAATTGAATTTTTTTTATTAACGGCTTATCGGTTTGAGGGCGGATTATTCAATTTTCTTAACGGATAATCCGTTAACCCGTTAAGAATATAAATATACTATTTTTTCATATCTTGATAAGGTGCCTTGAATATTTCATTTCACAACTCTTGCTTTATGTACGTATTTCATTATCTACAAATTAGATTTACACTTAAATACTTAGTAACCAGAGGCAGAAGTAAAAATCAATAAAAAAAGATATACAATTATCTGTGTAAGGATCAGTAAAATTAAAGAGAATGTAGAGATAAAATGAAAAAGATTAAAGAAAGTGATTCAAAAAGGTATAAAAGTATGAGTAATAACAAATCCCTCACCACCCCACCCCCCACTCCAGATTTCTTCTTAACAACTTTTCAAACAGTCACATACTGTGAATAGCTGTTAATAAATTTCTATTCTTTATTATTTGAAATGATGTTTTTTCTACTAATGTTGGCAAGTGCTCAATATAAATTCATAAATGATGTTTTTCATGTAATTGAAGTAGAAATGGAACTGGACATTGCACAATGTAGTGTGCGGATAGAATACATTTGAGCCCTTAGGTATTTAACTGATAAACCGCCCGGTAACCGCCCGAGAAGAGCTAATCCGATACCAATCCGCCCGATATCTTATCGGGTGGCTAACGGATGAATACATTTAAAAGTCGATAACCATTAAGTCAAACCGTTAAGAGTAAAAGCCGCCCAATCCGCCTGATGAACACCCCTAATTAGGACGGTCTTTTATTGAAGGGCACCTGTCCTAGACGGACCCAACTCCATTGTTGAGTCCCCTAAGCCAAAATGCATGATGAAGATAAACGTTCCTACTAGGGATCCGGCATGAGGTTTTCTTATACTATGTTCAGAACCTCGGCACAGGGTGTAGACTGTGTACCAATGCGGACAACTCGAGTCGAGGAGGAGGCTACGTACCGGGAACCAAAAGGCCATCTGGCTTAGTAAGTTGTCCGGCCTCTTTCTTATTTTAGGGTAAGACAAACAAAATAGGGAGTCTTTATGAGTAAGCACATCCCCGGAGGTGAGAAGCAAAGGGTTTCATAGAAGTTCATATATACAATTCAGAAAATATCAAAGTGGTAAAACATGCGTCATTTAGCACAACAGGTAATCAAATCAGAAGGAGCCAAATGTAACAGTTATTTTAAGCTCGAATTCTTGAACCATGAACCAGAGATTCTGGGTTTGTGGGTTTTTCCTTTCCTCCCCATCAGAGTCTCCAGAGCTGTCACAGCTTCTTTTTTACACGGCTACCCCAAAGGATAAACGTATAAGGGAGTTTTTCAAATTAAAGTGACATTATTCGAAATGAGATTAATTGTTTAGAGTCGCCACTTGGGATAGGTTTGGCTTTTGGTGTCCCAAGTCACCGGTTTGTTTTGAATCCAAAATCGAAGAAAATTTTGACTACCCAAATGGAGTCTGTGAACCAGAAATTCTTGAGTAAGGAATTCAGTTAACCTGAGGGAAGGTGTTAGGCAACCCCGAATCTCGTGGTTCTAGCATGGTCGCTTAAACTATTATAAATGGCTAGATATCTGATTTGCTACACTTGTTTAAAAGTACAATGCAATTTTAGATTATTAACCACTTTTAACATCTTTTAGGTATTTTGCAATGTCAATAAAATACGTCGCGAATCACGTCACATAAATGGGCACGCAATTCTAAACATATTCTAACTCCATTGAAATGTGGATTTGGTTCACATAAATGCACACCCGAATTTTAGGAAGGTATTTTATTGATAACTTCGTGCCTATAGCAACTACGTCTTTAAAATTCGTGGAAAGCCGTGAAATTCGCTAGACGGCACTTCCGATATTCTAAATATTTTTATCAATTTATGGAGCCTCGGGGTGTTTGATTAGGTGAACGCGGCTCATTTCATTTTATAAAGGCATCCTATGGCATTTTAAATTCTTTATCATTGTTAGTGTCTAAATACCCTAATCTTTTATGTATGGGTACCGTATTTTTGGAAATTAATACATGCGCTTCAACCTCATTCATGGCTGATATGCACATTGGGTTTCGAGTTTTGGCCAATCTAGGAACACACATTGTTTATGCTGCGACTGGAAGCTATTGGGCCCTGTTCGTGACTAGCTTGGGCTTTTATTCACTCAGCCCAGAAACATGTTGTGTTATAATACCACTCCTGCATATTGGGCCTCTCAATTGGGCCCAGGGTTGATTTGGACCAAAGAGTCCATTATGAACAATTCTCAATAATGTTTCTTTGGTCTGAAATTATACACGAAATTAACTATCTACACATTAACAAAAAAGATACTAACGATCATTTTATATCAGTTTTCAGTATTAGATTTGAACTAAATAATTCATATACTCGTCAGTTGGAGTATACGAATTCAGTTTCCAAAATTCAATTGTGATTCTGATTACAACGTGTTAAATAAATCTGAATCATTGCTAATGTATTGAAATTTAAATGAATCAAAAATGCTACACAATGTCCTAATCTTCGAACGACTGCCACTAGCTAATTTGACTACTAATTATACATATCTGTGATAGCAGTCCAAAGTCCTGATGTTACAAAGTAGCCCAGTCCCAATGTCCAGTTATTACAAAAATGAACCAATCAAACGTTTAATTACAACAAAATGATTATCTTATCATTAAGGATATTCAAACTAGAGAAGGGGGAAACAGGTTGAGGGTACAGAATAAAAATAACTCACTCAAATCTTCACACATAGAAATACATTATACTTGAGCTTCATATATCAATGAACATCGAATGTACCTGTAATTCTGCAAAGGATAGAAGCCTATGAGTAAATGCAATTAATCAGCCAAGCAAAACAGCAAACCAATCGAACAGTGTACCCAGGATTTCAGTAGATTTTTGAGAGAATTAAAATCTCAAAGGAATAAAACAGTACTGATTTCTTATCACAGATATAGGAAGAGATAATATGTATTTTTATCTCTATAATTCAAAAGGTTCCGGATCTTTCAAAAATGTTCGTATGGTCTCTTTTTATAGTGGAGCCTTAGGGCATCATTTTTCCTTATTTTTTTCTTTTAGTCCTTGAGTTAGATTTCAGCTTTTCTTAAATGATCCTCACTTCCTGACTTGTGCCTCAAGTTTGACACTGAAATTGTGTAATAGTCCCTCACAAGAATGTTCTGGATGTTATTACGATATTCATTTAAGGCTCAAATCCCTCTTATGCCCCTACTTTAATCCTAATTAACCAACCTGAGGTTTTAACCTTAGTTTGTCATCTGGTTAGGTCAATTATGTTCAAGTTTTGGGTCACATTTGGTCTTGAACTAACAGGCTTGTTAAAGTTCAAAATTAGCTAAAACAAATCAGGTTTTGAAACCAGTTCCTTAATGGATTTTTAGCAATAACCAAACATTATACTGGATGATAATTCAGTATCAAAACAATGAATCAAAATGCCCAGAAGAGGGAAACCATCTATTAAAGTACTCAGAGATCTTGAAAATGAGAAGCATGAAGTGAACACTTAGTTTATGAATCAAATCAGAAATGTAAAGGCTAACATTAGCAATTTAAGGTTCAACCAAACAAATCAACCTAAACTATGCCAGTACTGAAGATCAAAAATTACTATGAAAATCAAACACTTAGTAGCATAAACTCCTAACCAAACTAATCAGAATATAAGGGAATAAAACAAATGAAGATCATGAGATGAAGATCAACAAACCATAGGAATCAAATTACTGAAGAATCATCAAACCAGGATTTCAGAATCAAGGAGCTAATATTAACAGGATATGAAATCATTCAAGAGACGAAGGGATTTCAAACTAATAACAACCAAAGGCATATAACTATTGAACCTATTTCAGATGAGATTGTGGAAAAACAAGCAAGAAATCAAAGCATCTAACAATTAACAAGGATGAAGCAAATATATACAAGCAAAGACATAGTACTTAGGTTTTGTTTTACACATGCAAATCCACTTGAGACCATTTCGTTGGTTCCTGACCCCTTCTGTAGAGGTCTCTAGCAACTCATTTGTGACTGAAGGATTTTAGGGGTTCTGGTAATTCCGAGACCCTGTGAGGTCTGAGATCTGAGTTTACTCGGTGGTTGATGGTATTTGGGGGGTTGTAGATGGTATGTTTGGGGAAGGGAATATCGGGGACCGTCTGAGATGAGCTTGACCAAATTCTGACAGGGTTGAGTTTTAGGATTAAATTTCAAATTAATATTCTAGAGGATTCAAGCGGATTTAAAAGGTGTGACACATATGGTTGGAAATAGGAGGATGAGTTGTTTAGGGGTGTTATTTTGGAGGGGTTCATAGTTGAGTCAGCAGAGCTGGGGGTTCGCACGATCTTCTTTTGACGATTCGAGATGATGGGGGGTCGTTTGAAGGGGATGGATTGCAGGACGGGGAAGGGGAGGTCCTGGTGATCCTGTGGTGTAGAGTGGGGAGGTTTGGAACAAGGTCGCCGGAGGCGGTGATTTTGGCGACCCCGATTTTGAATATTCGAGAAGTTAGGGTCTTGTTCGACGGAAACCAAACACGGGATGGGAAATGGAGGGTTATTATGGTTTGATTGTATAAATTTGGGGAGGTTAGGTGACCGGCCTCCGCCGTGAGGTGAATGCCATGGAGGCATTAAGGTGGTAGACGGGTGGTCAACGGTGGTCAAGGGGTGGTCAAGGGTGGTCAAGGGTGGTGTTTCATTGGGGGTAGATGGTACGAGGAAGAAGATGGGTTTGGTCTCTGAGTGTATAGAGGCGTTTGCACATATGTATATGTTTTTTGGGGGAAGTTTTATGGCCTTTGGATGATCAAACGATCAACAGCTGGGATGCCTGATCTTTGAACGGTGACGTTTGGGTTTGTCTTTGTGTGGACCGGACAGGGTTGATGTTTGGGCTAGGTCTGTGGGTTTTAGGGGTTATATCGTTTGGACCACTCAGGTCTAGCCCATTTTTGGGCAGCCTGGGTGGTTGTGCATATATGTATATATTTTTATCTTTTCTTTATATTTTAATTCATTCCTAATTTTATTTAATACAAAAATTTCTAATTAACACAAATTAAACGCAACAAGTTGAAATTAAACCAAAATAATTAAAAAATTCCAGAAATACTAATTGCACGCATATTTTTGTATTTTAATTTGTAAAAATAAACCTATTTATCAATTTAATCCTAAACAATTTTAAACATGCATTAATGAACACCATTGGCACACATAATTGAACTCTAAGACTAAATCCTTAAAAAAACAAATATAAAAGGGAAAATCCTAAACCTGAGGGTCCTGCAGGAGCCGTTTCAACAGGGTAACAATCATATGCTCACACACAGTCCAATGTGGGCCTTGTCATACTGATCACAACGTGGTCTTTCGGGTCTCGTCTGACTAGTATCCCTGTGATGTTGCGAGCCTGATGCTCGCGAACTCTTATCTGGACCAGAATAATTAAATCAATCATATCGAGGCCTCTAAAACTATGGAGGAGCACTAGCTACTAGTGGACCCAACTCCTCGAAGACTGGGGCCTACACTGTCTTTGAAGTCATCAGAATACCTTGCAAATCTCGCCCTCTTATGCTGGCCCATATCTTGCTCCCTATCTGTCCTCTTCCGGCGCTTACAATACTCTAGGGTCAGGGCATAAGTCTAAATAAGGGAAATATCCATGTCGTCCACCAAGGAGGCTGTCCTGCATTCATTTATCAGATGTGGTCCCAATCCGTTCACGTACAAATGCACCCTGTCACTCATCTCGGCCACAATATAGGAAGCATACCTTGCTAAATAATCAAACTACATACTGTACCCTCGCACATTCATATTACCTTGTCTAAGGTTCAAGAACTTATCAGCTCTAGCTTGTCGTATCTCAACTTGCAAGTAATGACAGAGAAAGGCCTCAGAAAATTCCTTCCACACAGCTGGAGGAGCGTTCGGACACCTGGATCTCTCACTATCATAGCAAAGGATCGTTAAATCATGTAGCTAATAAGAAGCCAACTCTACTACCTCTGTATCACTAATATGCATAACCCGCAGAATACGATGAACTTGGTCAATAAAAGTCTGTGGGTTCTCCTTGGGTTTTAGACACTGGAGGGTCTAAATTAATAAAATCACGAACTCTCGTACTAACTGGTTTATTAGCAGCACATGTATTCTGCCTCTCAACCTGAGCAGCTACCAAGCTAGTCAATAACTGCAAAGCACTCCGCATATCTTGGTCTGTAGCGCCAGACGAGGAACTGGAGGTGCTAGGTGCCTCCTAATATCCTCTAGAGGAGACGAAGTAGATGAGGTATGAGACGGCATCTCACTCTAAGCCTCACTTTGGCCTGCTCTAGCTTAGGGAACCTGACGAGTACCCTCTCCCGTAGCTGTATCTAGTTGTCTACTAATTGTTTGCTTCCTAGTCGAAGGCATCGCTGAGAGAAAACTAGGTGAATATTAGAGACGAACACATACGACTCAACTCTACGCACGATCTACATTCAGGAAGAAGGTAACAACCTTAGATGTCATGTAGCCTCCTGATTATAAATGTGGCATGCTACACATCCATAATCAACACTATACTAGACACGACTCATAGACAATCGCTAGGAAAGACTTGCTCTTGCACCAAGTTTGTCACAACCAAAACTAGAGGGTTATGACTAGCACCTGACAATACTTGCCGAGCAGTAACATACGTTTTATCTTACCTTTATATTGTCTTTTGGGGCTGACGAGATCATTATAAATGGCAGACTTGGATCATGGAAAACCAACAATAAAATATGATGGTATGAACATACATAACATGGGATGACCAGACAATCAAGAAACTATATATATGGTACAAGCTACCACGCTTCCATGAAAGACTATACAACAAAAACCAGCCGATAAGGTATAACAAACTATACATGTGTCGATACCTGTCTATGAGCCTCTAAAGGAATATAAGTGCTGCAATATGGCCGCAACAGGGCCCTGACATACCTATAATGTCTATAACAAAAAAGTATACCATGACCAAGGCAAGTCCGGAAAAGGGATCTCGCCAATCACCGCTGAACTGGACAGCCTACTGTGGTGGGGGAGTTGCACCTACTTGTTGATCAGGACCTGCAACACGACATGCAGCGTCTACAAATAAAAGGACGTCAATATGAATAAAGTACTTAGTATGTAAGGCAGGGACCATAAAAAGAATAGTAATGCAAGAAGGCGTAGAGAATATACAAGCTGTAACATCTGAGTACCTCTAAGGGATACTGACATGAACTGCATGATGCATATGTATAAATACATAAACTTTTAAAACCATACACCTCTGTGGGCATCATCATCATTATATCGTACCCGGCCATAATAAGTTTGGTAAAAACGTACCCGGCGACCATAAGGCACAGTATAACCGTACCCGGTCATGTGGAGCTCGGTAAACCCAACTGATAGGTGGTGGCACAATAGGTGTCGTACCCGGCCGACTATAGAACGGCTTGGTCAAGTAAAATGGATACATATATATAATGCATGCTCGACTCATGGAATGACGTTCTAAACTTTTCAAAGTAACTTAAGGTCGGTATCCTCTGTACACGTTATTAGGACCTTCTCTTAACTATGAACCTTATAAGAATCAGGAAGTACCAATTACATTGATAACATAAGAATAAGAGAAGCAACATTAACATCAGCCATTCCATTAGAGGGGAAACAATGTAAGTACGGATAGCTTCTAAGAGTATAGTATCTTTAGAAGTTCGTTCATTACATTGTGTACAATCAGAGTCGTGCAATAGAAGGAAAGGATAGCCTAACATACCTTGTATATACTGCCCCAATATCAAACTATGCAATTGTCACAACTCCTTAGTCTACAATAAGAGAAACGATACTAGCATTATCATTTAAGCGTCATAACTATTATGTATCGTCACAACCTATTTTACAATGAAACGGCCAGTATCTGCCCTATATATATGACTTCACACCATTCAAAATAATTATAAAAACAGCCCAAACACCATCACTAATAAACATATTGAGCCTCCCAAAACAATCCACGCACAACCTAATTACATCATTCATACGACGGCCCCAATCTCAAGCTATGCAATTGTCATAACTCCTTAGTCTACAATAAGAGAAAAGATACTAGCGTTATCATTTAAGCGTCATAACTAATATATATCGATTACAACCTATTTTCCGATGAAATGGACAACACCTCACTTATATGTATGACTTCAAACAATTCAAAACAATCACCAAAAACACAAAACAACATCAATAATAAACATATTAAGCCTCCCAAAACAGTCCACACACAACCTATTTACATAATACATACGACGGTCACCGTTGTCGTGTCAAACGATTTGGATCTATTATGAATAAGTACCAGACCAAAAACCTACATATAAATGGTGTTTCTCCACACCCTTCCACCTCCAATACTCCACAAAACATTAGCAAAACATGCAGCCCAACAGCAAGACAAAACAGTCCAAAAAATAGTCCGTTACAAGTGAATAACTCGAACTCACGGCTTTCGATAACCGTCCCGTGAGTTCTTACATGTATAGAACGAATTACCATGAATTCACAGCAGAGAAAATTGTATGAAAGATGGCACTGACTTACCTTACTTGTTGGATAACTCATCCCTTCCCTTGGTTCTTCAAACTCTAGGTTTTACCTTCAAATAGAACTTGAAAGATATGGAAAACCGATTAGGGTTTGTGTGAGATTTTTGGGAAGGAGTTGCAGGGGTTAACTTCGATTTTGACGGTCTAATATATGGGGGAAATAACTGAGTTCATAACCCCTTAAAATTCCTCTCTTGGCCAACTTAGGTCTTCTAATTTTGGCCTATCATTTTGGCATGTAGGTGATGCACCTACTTGTCATCTACCAATCTGCACAGGCTTGTAAAAATATGAATATCTCTATACTCTGATATTATATTGACAAACAGTTTAATGAGTTAGAAACTAGACTCATAGATCTTTAATATGGGATGGTAGATCACCCCATAATTCCTTGTAAATTAGGAGAAAAGCTTAGAAACATTTGACCAATGTTTAAGTAAAAATTTGAACCTAAGTTGCGTCAACTTTTGTCGACATTTGTTTCATAACTCATTTGACTTCAAAACTTAAGATATGGATATTATATGATTCAAATACCTTAATACATGACCTCTTGAATGTATTAAGAACCTCTAGGTTTACCTGAAAATACGAGTTACAACATTCTTGATTCGTTTAATTTCTAATACTTGTTAATCACCCTTATACACCTTTGTATCACTTATGATCAATATGATTACATTCTTATCATATCAAAGATAATTCCTTCATGGATTTATGTTAACTAATATATGGAATGAACTAATGCTTGTGGATATGAGTTGTAAAAAACCCGATCCAACATATCATTATTGTGCCATGCAACCTGATCCATATATAATAATTTTGTGGCGCGCAACCCGATCCATATATAATATTGTTGTGGCATGAAACCCGTTCCAAATATATGGCATGAACTAATGCATGTGGATATTAGTTGTAACAAACCCGATCCAACATATCATTGTTGCACCGTGCAACCTGATCTATATCTAATAATGTTGCGGCATGCAACTTGATCCATATATAATATTATTGTGGAATGCAACCCGTTCCAAATATGCAGTCAACAATAATCATAATAACCTTCCCGGCAAGGGAATCAACAATAACTACACTATCTTAGTTAGGAAATTCAACAGTACAAGTATATATGTCCCAGCAAGGGAGAATCAGCTATTACCAATCTTAACACAACTCCTACTCATCTCACTTAGCACCATTACTCAATCATAAGTAGATTCCATGAAAATAAACTAAGTCTTTGCTCAATGTAAAGAATTTACCATCTAAAACATCCATAGTATCATTTAAGAATACAACATGTATCAATTTAAGAGTTACGGTTATGCTCCACACCAACGTATAGATACTCGTCACCATGCCTATGCGTTGTACTCAACAAGAAGAAAATAGCAATAGAACTTAACTCGTAATCCTTCAAGCTATGGTTAGACCGTACACTTACCTCAACTTCCACAGCCAACTCAATACTCAAATACCGCCTTTCCTTTAGAATTCGGTTACAAATTAATTGTATCTATACATATTTAACTTCATAACATCAATAAATGCTAAATCATTCATTACAATGCCTAAATATAGCTTTTAATCATTCTTCCCAAAAATCAAAAAAATTGACCCGGGCCCGCTTATGAGCCCAAAATTTACCCCGATGCTCGAACCAAAATCCGATTCCACATTCACCCATGAGCCCAAATATATAATTAGTTCCAGAATTTGATCGCAGATGAGGTCTAAATCGCAATAAATTGGAAAGCCCTAACATTATCCAAATCCCTAATTTTCTACCCTTAGTCTCATGTTTTAGGCCTAGAAATCTAGTGGGTGTTGATAAAAATGGAACAAAACAAGTTAAAGATTACTTACCCAAAAGATTATGGTGAGGAAATGCTTCAAAACTCGCCTAAGATCTTTGAAGAAGATAAGGTTTATGAAATCATATGAAAATCCCGTAAGTGTTCTATTTTGGTCTTTCAAAAATTACTAGGCGAAAACACTCATCGCATTAGCGACAGGTCCATCGCATTCACGATGGGTTAGGATTGATAAGCCTTCGCATTCGCAGAATACGGCTCGTGTTCCCAGAGTAGAAACTCCTCGAGCCTTGCATTCACATTCAAGGTATTGCATTCGCGTAGGGTAATTGCCTCAACCCCTGGCTAGGCTCAATTGGCTTTCACGTTCATACGGCTAGGACCACGTTCGCGAAGGGATAACCCATTACTGTCTTGCATTCACTACCTGTACTATACATTCGTGTAGAAGGAATTTGGCACCAGGGATATTGCCTTACGCGTTCACGAGTGGGACCACGCGAACACGAAGGGCAAAATCCTTGGGCACTCAACAGCAAAAACCTACAACTTTTCTTAGGTCAAAAACATCTCGAAACACACCTGAGCCCTCGGGGCTCCTAACCAAACAAACGTACTAACTCAATAACATCATACAAACTTAACCGTGTGATCAAATTGCAAAAATAACACCATTAACTATGAATTAAACCTCAAAATCAATGAAATATTTTAAAATTTCTTAAACCTCAGCTTTTGCAAATTAGGTTCGAATCACGTCAAATGACATTTGTTTTTCTCCAAATTTAACAGGATCGTCTTAAATCATATATAAGATATGTACCAGTGAAGAAACCAAAATATGGGTACGATACCGACATGTTCTAATCACATTTCGTTCCAAATTCCTTTAAACAATTTCAACAAATAATTTTCTTTAAAAATTCATTTCTCAGGCCTGGGACCTTGAAATTTGATTCGGGCAGACACCCAAGTCCCATATTTTCCTACAGACCCTCCGGAACAGTCAAATCACTAGTGCGGATCCGTTAACCCAAAATATTGACCGAAGTGAAATTAACTCATTCTATAGACAAATTTTAAATTTTTTTACAGATTTTTATATTTAAACTTTTCGGCTACACGCCTGGACTGCACACGCAAGTCAAGGTGACTCTAAATAAGGTTTTCAAGACCTCAAAAATTCAAAATTTAATTTATAAAGAAGTGGTGATCTTTTGGGTCATCACAAGTTAAGTAGTACAATGAAAAGTGCATGTGTGTCTATATATATAAGAGAACATGAAGAGCTCGGAATACAGGACTGGTTTTATTAGGTATTGATACACTTTATAAATCGATTCATCGACTCATAACCTACTCAGATGCATGTATATATATATTAAAAACAAAACGTGTTCACTTATATCAATTAATATGTTATAATTGATTCATCGACTTATAACCTAGGGATCAATTAATGTAATTCATTAACTCTATTACAATATAAATAATTAATACAGTATCATGTACTATAACATTCTATATGTGTAGTTAAATTAACATGAAGTGTGTGTGTTATATATATACACACACTAACATATACCATGAAAAGTTATACATATGTTATAGTATTATAGTGAAGTGTCTATCTGTATGTATGTGTGTGTGTCTATATATATATATATATATATATATATATATATATATATATATATATATATATATATAACATGAAGCGCTCAAAACACATGGCCTGGTTCTTTTAGGTATTGATACACTTGTAAATTGATTCATCAACTTATAAACTACTAAGATGCATGTATATAGATATATTAAAAACAAAATGTCTCGACTTATATCAATTAATATATTATAATTCATTCATCATATAACCTAGTGATGAATAAATGTAATTCAATAACTCTATTACAATATGTCGATGAATAAATTATAACATATTTGATATAAGTCGAGATGTTTTATTTTTAATCAATAATCTATATATATATATATGTATATATACACTCTATAAACACACACACACATATAGCTTATATAGTATATACTATAATATACTATATATATCAAATATACCTTGTATAATATACACTTAGTAAATATAATACACTATACTATCTCTCTCTCTCTCTCTCTCACTTTCTCTCTCTCTCTCTCTATATATATATATATATATATATTTTGCATATATACTATATACTATATTATACTCTATATATATCGAATATACCTTGTATATTATGCACTTAGTATATATAATACACTATACTACCTCTCTCTCTCTCTCTCTCTATATATATATATATATATATATATATATATATATATATAAACCTCAAAAAATCCCAAAGTTCAAATTCATAGATGGACTCCCTCCCTTATTTGCTGAAAGGAATCGAAAGGTCTTTAGAAGCACCGGGATGAGTATCAATTATGATACTTACTCATATGGTGAACTCTTTAGATATGCATCCAGGAAGGTTTAGCTTTATATAACGAAATCAAGCTAAACCCACAAATTAAGAAACATCGTCTCACCGAGAGACAACAATTAGGCGAATTTTGTGAACAATTCGCCATAGACATACCTTCTATTAGAAAGAAATCCCACAAGAAAAAGGATTTCAAAAAAAAAGAAGGGTTCGCCATGAAAGAGACACGAAAGGACCCAAAGAAGAAAGACTTTTCATAAAGCCAGAAAGGGTTTTGTTAAAAATTCCTCAAGCCTGCTACAAATCTGATCGTATAGGCCATTATGGAAAAGATTGCAAGGTAAAGATAAAATCAAAGACCTTAATTTAGATGAATCATCATGTAAGATGCTTTTGAACTCTTCACCAAAAATATCTGACATAAATAAAAATGATTCATCAACAAGTGAAGACTTACGAGTCCTCCATAAAGAGAATTATATTTCATCTTCTGGAGATGAGCAACAGTTCTATTATAAGGGACAATACTCAAATCATTATTGTAATAATAACGATGATCTTTTTAGTATTTACTCTCAATTTTCACAGTTAAATGCATGGTTGAGCTATTAAGGGTTATTAAAGACCCTGCATTAAGGTCCCAAATTATTGATAAACTTCCTACGAGTTAAAGAAATTCCATCTCAAAAAGGACCATACAGCATGTCTGAAATAAGAAAGACGGTGAAAAATAAGTCTCAGTCTGAAATGATGGCTACTGTCCAAGATTTTAGTACTGAGATAAATTATATCAAGAAAGAAATCACGGAACTAAAAGCTTCAAATGTAGCCTTAGATAAATGAATTTTAAAATTGAAAATTTCAGAAGAGGATCTTAGTAACATGATTACAGAGACAAAGGATGTAACAAGTACTTCGGAAGAAACTACTGCCAATACTTTACTGAAAGCCATGTATTTTTTTGAAGATGAATTTTTGCAAAAAATCCAATATTTTACCACTTAAATTTTTTTAATAAAAGTAACACTTTTAATATAATACAATTTCAAAAAAAGAGTTTGTTGCTTTACTTGATAGCGGGGTATACTAGAGTTTTGTAAAAGGAGTAATACCCTCCAAATAATTTTATAAAACTACTCACCTTTTAAAGAATGCTAGCGCGAGTCCATTGGGTATTTCATATAAATTATATAAAGCTTAATTTGCCAACAAAATATTTGAATACAAGAAATTTTTTTTGGTAAAAGATATTGATCGTGATGTAATACTATGTGTTCATTTTTTTCACAAGTTGATGCCTTTTTCACGTTGGGTTACAAAAAGTTTTATTGGTATTTATAATGGTAGTAGTATTATTTTGAGTTTATAAGTCAACCAATCCAAAGATTTCTGAATGAAATTATTTCTGAAAAGATTTCTTTAAAAACTAATCAAACTGAATTTTTGAAAAGTGAAATTTTTTCCATTACTATGAACAGGATATAAAAAATCCCAAATTGGTGGAAAAAATCAATTTTCTACTTCTATTTGCGGTGCTCATCCAAATCAATTTTGGATTAGGAAAAAACCTAATGTAAGTCTTCCATATGAAGAAGACTTTTCTGAGGTTAATATCCCTACCAGGGCTTGTCGTTGTCAAATGAATTCCGATTATTTGGAGTTATGAAAAAAGGAGATTGATTCCTTACATTAATAGGGTTTAATAATACCCTCAAAGTCTAAGTAGGCATGTACCGCTTTTTACGTTAATAAGCATGCTGAATAGGAACGAGGAGTCTCTAGATAAGTTATTAACTACAAACCCCTTAAAAAGGTTTTAAAATTGAATAGATATCCTATTCCTAACAAAAAGGATTTGGTAGATAGATGTGACGACCCGACCAGTTGTCCTAAGAATTAAACACACTAATCCCCTATTAACTACTTTCCCCCAAGTTTATTTCTGCTAATTTGATTTACCGAGACATTCAGTTTTGAGTTTCGGAGAGTTTTGGCGCAATTAGTCCCTAAATGAGAGCTTTTGTGTTGGAAAGTTGTCCGCAGTCGGAACAGTGTGAAGATGGCCTCGGAATGAAAATCTGATGTTTTTGTTAGCTTTGTTAGGTGATTTTAAGGTTCGAAGCGTGTTTTGGAGGTCCGTAGCTAATTTAGTTTGAAATGCCGAAGTTTTAATTTTATGGTTTCCGATCCAATAGTGAGAGTTTTATCCGCTGGTTGAAATGGAATTCCATAAGTTGCAGCAACTCCGTCATGTCATTTGGGATGTGTGTGTAAAAATTTCAGGCCATTCAGACGTAATTTGATTAAGTTTCTTTATCAAAAGCGTATTTTGAGGAAATTTTAGAATTCTTCGGATTAAATCCTTTATTAATTCGAGCTCCGATGTTGTTTTAGGTTGTATAAGGATTGGTACATGTTTGAATAGGGAATTAGGTGTTGTTTGTGTTTTTGATTCAGGTCCCGGGGGCCTTGGAATGATTTCGGAAGGATTTTGAAGTTGGAGATTGCAGAAAATTTACTGGTGTCTGTCATAACCGCCTGCGATTTGGGTTCCGCACTTGCAGAGCCGCAGAAGCGGCAAGGCAACCGTAGATTCGTATTTTTGAGTTTTCCTTCAGGGTCCACAGATGTGGAAGTTTCACTGCAGAAGCGATTTTGCATCTGCGAAAGAGGTACCGCAGATGCGGCTCCTGGGCTATTTAATGAAAGTCGCAGATGCGACATTTTGGTCCATTGAAACGGGACTGCAGATGTGGTCCCATGACCGTAGATGCGAAAATAGCTAGGCAAAAATATGAAATTTTGAGGACTTGGTTTCAAAATTTTAAAAATCGTATTGATGCTCAAAAGAGGGCGATTTTGAGAGGGATTTGAAGAGGAGATCTTTGGGTAACAATTCTTTATCCCTTTTTGTTATATCCATCAATCTTTAGTCAATTTCATCATTACATTCGGATTGGGGTTGAAAATTTGGGAAAAGTTTGACAAAACTTCATAGCCGAACTATTGAGTTTTGATTGAGAATTTGACATCGGATTTGGATAATATTAGTATGGGTGGACTCATGAGAGTACGAGGTTTCTGATAATGTTAATTTCACCCGATTCTAAGATTTTGTCATGAGGTGCGTTTTGGTCATTTTAGATAAGTTCGCGTTTTATCTTAAAATTTTATTGTATAATCAGTTTCTTGAAGTATTATTTACATTATTAAATGGAAATTAATAGATTTGTGCCAATTGGAGTTGGATACTGGTGGCAAACGCGTGATTTCTAGTTGATTTTGCGCCGATTTGAGGTAAATGGCTTATCTAATCTTGGGTGGGGACCTTCCCCTTTGGATAGGCTTATTTGATACTTTAATTGCCTTGTACTTGAGGTGACGAGCACGTACTTGAGCCAATTGTTGAAAACCCAATTTTTCTTAAAGAATTCCTTGGCATGTTTCTTTTCCGCTATATTGTATTTGCAAACTTAACCTATTTCTAATGAGAAGAGCATGTTTAGTTGACTTAAATTGCCTATTTGCTTAAATTGCCTTGTTTGCATATACGAAGCATGTTAGGGTAGAGCTAATTTTTATCTAGTTATGAGATTTCACTTTAAATATCTTCTTGTAGTTGCTGCGTATTTACATTGGGACTACAGATGTGGGATTTTGGTAGCTCCCCCTTGTATGTTAATTTTGGGACAACGGGTTAGATTCTCGGTAGACCCCCTGGACATTTACTTTGGGGTTGCGGGTTACATTATTGATTGATCCCCCTGCACAGTTATATGGAACTATGAGAAAGCACCTGATAGATTCCCCTAGTACTGGGTATTTACATTTGGGATGGATCAGGGTTCCGGTAGATCTCCGCGCAAAAGATAATTTGACTACGGGATGGTATCCCAGAAGATTCACTGGACAGTTTATGAAAGGGACTACATGACAGTATCCTGGAAGATCCTCATTGTTACTATTGGTATTGAGCTGTTCTAATTTTCTACCCAGCCGAGGTTAGGATTGACACTTATTGAGTACCGTTGTGGAGTACTCATGCCCCTTCTGCGCATGTTTTTCATGTGCAGATCCAGGTGCCTCTACCTATGCATATCACCTTGAGAGGAAGAGATATCTAGCAAAGACTTCGAGGTACATCTGTCGCGTCCGTAGACCAAGGAGTCTCTATCTTATTCTATCTTTAAGCAGTTAGCGTTCCTTCTTACTATTATTTTAGACATTCTGGAGTTAGATTATTGTAATACATCTCTTTAAGATTGTGTTCCCGTGAGTTTTAAGGTTATGGGATAATATTGTAGGCTTTTGTGATGTTGAGATGTATATGCCGAGCGGCATATATATACAGTTTTCTTCTAAATGTTCAATTTTGAATGATTTATTTTCGCGAGTTATTTTGTTTCTGCATTATTAGGCTTACCTAGTCATAGGGACTAGGTGCCATCATGACATGTTTAAGGAGGGGTGAACTGGGGTCGTGAAAAGTTGGTATCGAAGCTCTATGTTCATAGGAGTCAGGAACACAAGCCGGTTTATTAAATTCTCGCTGATTGGTACGGAGATGTCTGTACTTATCTACAAGAGGCTACGTCACTGTTAGGAAAATCCCACTTCATTTGATTTCTGGGTCGTGCGAGATTATAATAGCATAAAAAACTTTTATCTTTCTATTCTCTCAAAGATGGTCAAGGCACGTGCTACTCAAGATGATCAAGCACCCCCGCCCCCTACAGCAGCCGCCAGAGGCTAGGGCCGAGGTAGAGGTTGAGGACGCGCACATAGTGCAGCCAGAGCACCTGTGCGAGCTGACGCCGAGGTACCACCAATAGTTCCAGCTAGATTCCAGGTACCTGACACGCTTACTACTGCTACTACCACTCTAGCTCTTTAAGAGACTCTGGCAAAATTCATGAGCATGTACACCACTTTGGCTCAGGTAAGGTTGATTCCCCTTGCTGCAACCACATCCCAGGCCGAGGAAGTTGCATAGAATCATGCCTCCTTCACTAATGAGCAACGAGTGAACGTTGAGTAGGTTCTCGAGATTATTTCTATACCGCCTGCAGTGCTCGTTCAGCCCGAGGACAGGGCAGCGACTTTCGAGGATGAGCAGCTGAGGCTTAAGAGGTTCAAGAAGTACAAGCCTCCTGTATTCAGTGGTTTAGCATCAGAGGTTGCTCTAGGGTTTCTCGATGAGTGTTACCACATACTCCGTACCATGGGTATTTCAGGATCTAGCGGGATTTCTTTCACTACCTTCCAGCTTCGAGGGGCCGCCTATGAGTGGTGGCGCACCTATGAGTTAGACAGTCTAGTCGAGGCTGGTTTATTGACTTAGGCTCACTTTTCAGATCTGTTCTTGATAAAGTATGTTCCTCAGAGCCTTCGTGACATATGGCGCGCAGAGTTTGAGGATTTTCGCTAGGGTGCTATGACTATTTCAGAGTATGATGTCCGTTATACCAGTTTGGCTAGGCATGCAGTAGCCTTGGTTGCTACAGTTTGCGAGAGGGTTCACCAGTTTTTTGAGGGGCATACTCCCACCATCAGATCTAACATGGCTCGTGAGTTGGAGATATATATTTCTTATCAGCAGGTGGTGAGCATTGCTAGGAGGATTAAGTGTATGCATACTAGGGAGATGGAGAAGAGAGTGGCAAAGAGGTCTCGAGAGTCGGGCCATTATTCTGGTGCCCACACCCTAGCTGCAAGTCACCATGGCAAGGGTTATATTGGTTTCCCTATTCATTCAGCTCTTTCAGCAGCTAGCAGCGCTCCAGCTCCTCCTAGGCATCAAGAGCCTTAATATGCACCTCCAGTTTCTAGGGCACCTCCTGCGCGGGGTGCTTTCGGAGGTCAGTCCAGCATATCTGGCCCTAGTCAGTCATATCCACCACGTCCTTCCAGAGCTTGTTTTGATTGTGGTGACACATACCATATGGTGAGGGATTGCCCGAGACTTGGGATGGTTGCACCTCTACAAATTTCTCATCCACGGCGTGCCTTGCGGAGTTCTCAAGCCATAGCTCCAGCTCCAATTGCTACCCCACCTGCTCAACCAGCTAGAGGTAGAGGTCGGGGAGGTAAAGTACTCAATAGAGAGGGATTCCAGGTCAGATACTATGCCATGCCTGCCCTTACTAAGGATGTTTCCTCCGATTCTGTCATCACACGTATTGTATTAGTTTGTAATAGAGATGCATCGATTTTATTCAATCCATTATCTATTTACTCTTATATGTCTTCTTATTTTGCTCCGCATTTGGGTGTATCTCGGGATTCTTTGAGTTTCACTGTTTATGTTTCTACTCTTGTGGGGGATTCACTTGTTGTGGACCGCGTTTATCGGTCGTGTTTGGTTACTCTCCAAGGTTTTAAGACCAAAGCCCATTTGTTGTTACTAAGCATGGTTGATTTTGATATTATCTTGGGCATGGACTGTTGTCGCCCTATTATGCTATTCTTTATTGTCATGCCAAAACCATGACGTTAGCTGTGCTAGGTGTATTGCGTGTTGATTTGCAGGGTACCTTAGATCATACTCCCAATAGAGTTATTTCCTTCCTTAATGCTCAACATATTGTTGAGAAGGAGTGTGATGCATATCTAGCTTATGTGAGATATGTAAGTATTTATACCCCTTATGTTGATTCAGTCCCTGTAGTGGGGGATTAACCCGATGTGTTTAGCTGACCTTCCAGGCATGCCGCCGGATATTGATTTTGGCATTGATCCATTGTCGAGCACTCAGCCCATTTTCATTCCCCCGTATCGTATGGCTCCTCCTGAGTTGATGGAGTTGAAGAATCAGCAGGAATTTCTTGATAAGGGTTTTATTCAACCCAGCATTTCACCTTGGGGTGCTCCTATCTTATTTGTGAAGAAATAAGATGGTTTTATGTGTATGTGGATTGATTATCGCAAGTTAAACAAGGTTACAGTAAAGAACCATTATCCTTTACCTCGTATTGATGATATGTTCGATCAGCTCTAAGGTGCACAAGTGTTTTCTAAGATTGATTTGTGCTCAGGTTGTCATCAGTTGTAGATTCAGGAGCCAAATATCCAGAAGACTACTTTCAGTACTCGGTGCGTTAATTACGAGTTTCTTGTTATGTCATTTGGGCTGACCAATACCCCAACGGCCTTTATGCATTTGATTCATAGTGTATTCCATCCATATATCGACTCTTTTGTCATTATCTTATTGATGACATTCTGGTGTATTCCTGGAGTCGGGAAGATCATGAGTACTATCTGAGGATAGCGCTTCAGACTTTGAGAGAGAAACATTTATATGCAAAGTTCTCAAAATGTGAGTTTTGGTTGGATTTTGTGGAATTCTTAGTCCACGTGGTGTGGAGTGAGAGCATTCAGGTGGATCAGAAAAAGGTAGAGGCCAAGCAGAGTTGGCCCGAGCCGTCCTCAGCTATAGGGATTCATAGTTTCCTTGGCTTGGCGGGCTACTACCGTTATTTTATGGAGGGGTTTTCATCAATTGTGGCTCCTATGACTAAATTGACCTAAAACGGTGCTCCATTTCAATGGACAGAGGAGTGAGAAGCGAGCTTTTACATGCTCAAGAAAGTTTTGACTACGGCCACAGTTTTGGATATTTCCTACAGTTCAGGGTCTTATGATGTCTATTGTGATGCCTCGAGAGTTGGCCTTGGAAAAGTATTGATGCAGGACGGTAGGGTGATTGCCTACGCGTCCAGATAGTTGAAGATACATGAGAAGAATTATTCTGTCCATGAGCTTGAGTTAGATGCCATTGTTCACGCCCTGACGATTTGGCGACATTATCTATACGGCGTGCCTTGCGAAATTTATACTGACCATCGGAGCTTGCAGCATTTGTTCAAGAAAAAGGATCTTAATTTGCGTCAGAGGAGGTGGTTGGAGTTGTTGAAGGATTATGGAATCACTATTTTATATCACCTGGGCAAGGCCAATGTAGTGGCTGGTGCCTTGAGTCGTCGGGCGGAGACTTTAGGGAGTTTTGCATATATACTAGTATCGGAGAGGTCTATTGCAATGGATATTCAAGCCTTAGCCAGTCAGTTTGTGGGATTGGATCTTTCGGAGGCCAGTCGGGTTATTACTTGTGTGGTTTCTCGGTCTTCGTTATATGATCGTATCAGGGAGCGGGGAGTATGATTACCCTCATTTGTTTGTCCTTATGGACAGGGTTCAGCATGGTGATGCTTTAGATGCGACCATTTTCAAGGATGAGTATTGAGGATGCAGGGTCGGGTCTATGTACCCAATGTTGATGGGCTTCGAGAGTTGATTCTAGAGGTGGCCCATAGTTTGCGGTACTCCGTTCATCCGGGGCCGCGAAGATATATTAAGATTTGAGGCAGCACTATTGATGGGGCGGATGAAAAAAAGATATTGTTGGATTTGTAGCTAGATGCCTCAACTATCAGCATGTGAAGTATGAGCACCAAAGACCAGGTGGGTTGCTTCAGCATATAGAGATTACGGAGTGGAAGTGGGAGCGGATCACCATGGACTTTTTAGTTTGACTCCCACGGACTTTGAAGTAGTTTGATGCTTTCTGGGTGATCATGGATCGGCAAACCAAGTCCGCTCATTTCATTCATGTATGCACTACTTATTCTTTGGAGTGGTTGGCAGATATTTATATCTGTGAGATCGTTCCTATGCAAGGTATTCAAGTTTCTATTGTTTTAGATAGAGGTACTCAGTTCACATCACGGTTCTGGAGGGCCGTTTAGTATGAGTTGGGTACTCGAGTAGAGTTGAGAACAACATTTCACCCCCAGACGGACGGACAGTTCGAGTGCACTATTTAGATGCTTGAGAATATGCTTTGTGTGTGTGTGATTGAGTTTGGAGGGTATTGGGACCAGTTCTTGCCATTGGCGGAGTTTTCTTACAACAACAGCTATTAGTCTAGCATTCATATGGCATCGTATGAGGCTTTGTATGGTAGGCGGTGTAGATCTCTGGTGGGTTGGTTTGAGCCGGGTAAGGCCAGGCTATTGGGCACGGAGCATATCCTCTAAGGCTCGTCCTTGTCAAATAAATTCTAATATTTTGGAGTTATGCAAAAAGGAGATTGATTGCTTACATCAAAAGGGTTTAATAAGACCCTCAAAGTCCAAGTGATCATGTACTTCTTTTTACGTTCATAAGCATGTTGAAGAGGAACGAGGAGTTCCTAGATTAGTTATTAACGACAAACCCTGTAATAAGGTTTTAAAATTTATTACATATCATATTCCCAACAAAAAGGATTTGTTAGATAGATTACATGATGCCATCATATTTTCAAATTTTGATTTAAAATCAAGTTATCGGCAAATTCAGGTATCTGAATCGAATAAGTATAAGAAGGCTTTTAATGTTCCAATGGGTCAATATGAATGGAACGTTATGCCCTTTGGTTTGAAAAATGCACCATCAGAATTTCAAAATATTATGAATGATATCTTCCTTCCTTATACGGACTTCATAATTTTTTGTATTGATGATATCTTAGCATTTTTTAATATTATTGAGTCTCATTTTAAACATCTTGATTTGTTCAAAAAAATTATTGTTCAAAATGGTTTAGTAATATCCAAACTAAAAATGATGACTTTTCAAAACAATATCAGATTTCTCGGTCAAAATATCAAAAAAAGTAGAATTATTCCCGTTAATAGGAGCATTAAATTTGCTTCAAAATTCCCTATAAGAATCAAATTCAATGCTCTTATTAATGGGAATAATTTACCCTTTTTCGATATTATGACCGAGAAATCTGACATTTTTGAAAAATTATCATTTTTGGTTTGGATATTACCAAGCTATTTTGGATAATAATTTTTTTGAACAAATCAAGATGTTTAAAACGAGACTCAATACTTTTTGAAAATACTAAGATATCATTAATATAAACAATTATGAAGTACATATAAGGAAGGAAGATATCATTCATAATTTTTGAAATTTATATGGTGCATTTTTAAAACCAAATGACATAACGTTTCATTCATATTGACCCATTGGAACATTAAAAATAGTTTTATACTTATCCGATTCAAATACTTGAATTTGCCAATAACCTAATTTTAAATCATTAAAAATATAATGGCATTATGTAATCTATCTAAAAAAATTCTTTTTGTTGGGAATAGGATATCTAATCCATTTTAAAACCTTATTAAGGGATTTGTAGTTAATAACTAATCTAGAAACTCCTCGTTCATACTTAACATGTTTATTAAGGTAAACAACAGTACTTGACCACTTGGACTTTGAGGGTCTTATTAAACCCTGCTGCTGTAAGGAATCAATCTCCTTTTTGGATAACTCCAAATAATCAGAATTCATTTGACAAGGACGAGCCTTGCTAGGGATATTATCTTCAGAAAAGGTTTCTTCAGAAGGAAGACTTACAATATGCTTTTCCTAATCCAAAATTGATTTGGATGATCACCAGAAATAGAAGTAAAAAATTAATTTTTAAGCAAATTGATTTTTTCCACCAAGTTGGGATTTTTTAAATTCTGTTCAATAGTAATGGAACAAATTTCACTTTTCAAAAATTCAATTTGATTGAATTTTGAAGAAATCTTATCAGAAACAATTTCATACAGAAATCTTTGGATTGGATGAGTTATAAACTCAAAGTAATACTACTACCATTCTGAATACCAATAAAACTTTTTGTATCGAATATAAAAAAAGCATCAACTTTTGGAATAAAAGGGACACCTAGTATTACATCACGATCAATATCTTTTACCAGAATAAAACTTTCCGATATACAAATATTTTGTTGACGAATATAAGCTTTAGGTAATTTATATGAAATACATATTGCACCCCGCTAGCATTCTATAAACGTTGAGTAACTTTATAAGAATGTGTAGAGGATATTCCTCCTTCTTTTACGCAACTCAAGTCTGCCCCGCTATCAAATAAAGCACCAAAATCTTGTTTTAAATTGTAATAAATTATAAAATTGTACTCAATTCATGGCTACAAGTAAAGTATTGGCAGTAGCTTCTTCCGAAGTACTTGCTACATCTTTTGGCTCAGTAATCTTGATACTAAGATCTTCTACTAAATTTTCCAATTTGAAAATTCTTTTATCTAAGGCTACATTTGAAGCCTTTAGTTCCGAGATTTCTTTCTTGAGACAATTTATCTCAGTACTTAAATCTCGGATACTAGCCATCCTTTCGGCAAAGACTTATTTTTCACCATATTTCTTATTTCAAACATGGTGTATGTTCCTTTTTGAGATGGAATTTCTTCCACCTCTGTCCCTACTTCTAACTTGTAGGAAGTTTGTCCATAATTTTGGACCTTAATACAGGTCCTTTTATAACCCTTATTAGCTCAACCATGCTATCATTGGTCAAGACATTCCTATTTAACTTTGAAAATTGAGAGTACATATTAAAAACATCATTGTTATTATTACAAAAATGATTTGAATTATCCCTTATCATAGAACTCTTGCTCATCTCCAGAAGATGAAATATAATTCTCTTCATGGAGGACTTGTAAGTCTTCACTTTTTGATGAATCATTTTTATCTGTGTCAAATATTTCTGGTGAAGAGTTCAAAAGGATCTTACATAACGATTCTTTGATACTATCATCTAAATTAAGGTCTTTGAGTTATCTTTGACCGTGCAGTCTTTTTCATAATGGCCTATATGACAACATTTACAGCAGGTCTGAGGGTTTTTTGATTTAACAAAACCCTTTCTGGCTTTATGAAAAGCCTTTCTTCTTTGGGTATTTTCATGCCTCTTTTTAGGCTAACCCTTCTTCCTCTTGAAATCCTTTTTCTTATGGGATTTCTTTCTATTAGAAGCTATGTCTGTGGCAAATTGTTCACTGAATTCGCCTAGTTGTTGTCTCTCAATAAGACGATGTTTCTTAATTTGTAGGTTTCGCTTGAATTTTTACATAAAGCTAAACCTTCCTAAGTGCATACACCAAAGAGTTTATCATATGAGTAAGTATCATAATTGATACTCATCCCTATGCCTCTAAGGACCTATAAAATCCTTTCAGCAAATAAGGAAGGGAGTCTATCTATGAATTTGAACTCCCAATGACTATTATTACTCTATGGTAATTCCATCACTCTGGATAAGAAGACATCTTTATACTATCTAAAAGATGTGAGTGTTTTACATCTCAGATTCTGGAGCAGTGTCCTAATAGTCTCACTATTATCAGACCATCTTCCGAGAAGTGTTCTATAATCTTCATGACTAAAGAATAGACTGAGTTTTATACAGTCTTATCTTCTTTAGTCTTGGTCGCATTCATTATTTGATAGCATTTGTCATGGGTGAGATAATTACCCCACCATCCCTTGAGTTGACCAGTAAATTTGGCAATAATCATTTCTGTAATCGCCCTATTTGTATTCTTATTAATTTTACAGATACTACTGTACATAAGAATTCTATGTACTGTAGTATAGATTTTTCTTTCAGCCAGACCATCTATTTTCCACTCATAGATATCTGACCCATTGTAACCTTGATGGTAGTGATCATTGTCTTGTTCTTCTATTAGGACATCTTGAGGGGTTGGTCTAGGATAATAAAACATCTTTTGGTAGGGTTTGCGAGCATATTTTTCAGAGATCTTATTAATCTCATCATCTATCTTTAGATTGCTAGTAGATGCATGTTAAACTTAGAGGGTTGGCTTTAAATTCATCTAATTTGTGAACTAGAAGTTCCTCAATGTCATCAAGACTTCGTAATTTAAAGTTTTTTACATCAGTAGGTGGTTGGATACTTGTAGTAATGATATGTTGTTTACCTTTAGTATCCTTCTATTGAATTTTTGGACTTCAGCTATAAGCTTGTCCAATTTCTCACGAATCTTAATAACCTGTTCATCTAATGTACTAACATACATATTTGTATACTTATTTTGAGTGAGTATAGTATTCAGATTCTTGGTTGTTATGGCAGCAACATCATTTTTAAATATTTTTGAGAAAGCAGTTTAGTAAACAATTTTACTTTTTTCCCCTATGTGTAAAGATTGGTGAGGCAGGAAAATTGAATCGACAATATTACCAATTGTGAGCTTATAGTATCTTTCTAAAACAGAAATACAGTTAAAAATATTATAAGACATAAATCAAGGAACAATAGCATTAATTTTATTTTTCTTGCTAATATCCTCATAAAAATCATGTCTAAAAAATTGTATTAATTCACTAGTCATATTTTCATGAAACCATTTTCTGAAACCAGCCCATCTAGGTTTTAGAAATTCTTCCAAAATTATTTTTCTTGCCGGTAAACCTAAACTAAAATCTATTTGGTTTTGAACCATTATTAACACCATTTGAAAAATCTATTACGGATGCAGTACGTTAAAGATATATTTTGATCTTGATGATATTATCGCTACTAATGCTAATATTATCAATTCTATTGCTTTCTCCAATTTGAGATGTGGATGCTTTAGACGAAAAATTTACCACATAATTAATTAGAGAAATATAAGAAGAATTTGCTCTAGTTAATCTAGATGACAAACTAATATTATCAGTTTGAACGGGTTCATTGAACCTGATCATAATTGTACCATCTAAGATTTGTTCTATTTCTGTGACCTCAGTATTACCAGTGTTTCGAGGGGCAACTGCTTCCTCTATAACACATTCTTTAGGGAAATCAACTTCATCCCATTTGATAGATCTTCTTGTGGTTAATTTGGATTTTTTTAAAATGGTTTCTGTAAGAACAATTTCATTTTTGAAATCCATGATCTTGCACATACGATTTAAAGTATATATAAGTTTGAAATAAATTCTATAACAAATGCATATAACTTCTGTACAATGAAAATAACCATAACCATGTAATTTAATGCTAAGTATTTAAGCATTTAAAGAATTTTCATCATTAAGAGAAATCTGCAGATTGGGATAAGCATTAAAATAAACAAGGTCATAAGCCAAACTGGTTTGCACAGTCCTTATAAGAGACTTCTTCCAGTTCTGATTTCTAACATTCCTGTGAGTTTTTATGAATCTTTCCGGTAAGCCTCTTAAAGTAAATGGCTTAAAAAAAGGCGACTTGTATTAAGCATATGTGCATAAATCTAAGTGATCACTATAAAGGGTTAAGTCACTTTCAGAATAATCTGAATATAGCATGATCACTATCTACAGTGATAGTCTCTTCAGTAGTTTTAACTGTTTGTTTTAAACCTATTTTTCCAAAGGTACCTAACTGGTATATTACCTTAGGTTTGACTAATGGTATTGCCCATTTATTAAGCAGATCTAATTGTCACGTTAATTCATATTCCTCTTTCCTACTATTTTTAATAGTAGTCTTCTTCCAAATGATATTCATTAAGAAAATAGTGTCAGACTTAGCTTCTAAGGTTTGTGCTAGCATGGCTCTAACACCAAAGGGATACAGGATCGCTTCCAAAAGGCTCAGGAATAAATTACAAGAACTTCAGCCCTGGCGAGTTACTAACCCCTAGGTAAACCTTAAACCACGATGCTCCTCACAACCCGTCAATGGCTACCCTGCCTAAACGGGTCTAACTGAGCACCACCAGTTAGGTTGGCCTAACCAAGGTTTATTTTCAAAAATGGTAACTCCCTCGCCTATGCAGTTCTTAACCTTAAATCCCAAATGTATATACTTATGTATATACACAATACACTTAGTATATAAAATACACTATACTATAGCTACATATATATAGTTAGGCAAGCCATAAACTTTGAAACCATTAACCTCTTTCGTATTACTTCACTTTAAATAAGTTTACTAATGTAAATTAAATAAGCTAAACAATAATGTGAAATTCAACATGTGCCTCTACCCAAGAACTGGTGTCACAACATCCACGGACTACAAAGAGTACTAAATATAATTGTTTGAAAGAAATATACAATGTTTTTCTCGAATTCATGAGATAATAGAATGAAATATAAGATAGAGGAGAAGTCGGGCCTGCGGACGCCTGCAAGGCTACCTCGGAGTTTCGGTGGAATGAAGGCATGCTCCTGAACTAATGCTGCTGCCGAAACACTGCTCTGGAATCTACACATAACTGCAGAGTATAGCATCAGCACAACCAACCACTTGTGCTGGTAAGTGCTTAGCCTAAGCCCGGCGAGTAGTGACGAGGCTAAGACCGGACCCTAGATAAACCTGTGCAGTTATATAATATATGGGGGAAAAATAAACAGGTACTAAGAAATTAAAGCTGGGGTAGGGGAACATACAGTAGGGGTAGCAGATAGAACAGAATATCAAAGAACAATAAGAAAACTATAATTTAACTTCGAACACGAATAAATAGAAATAAAGGCAACTTTCACTTTCAATTTCATCTTGTTGCAAGCTTGAAACCCGATCCCATTTCTCATATCTCGTAGTAAGCGTACCACCCGCTCCCAATTCATTATATATCATGGTAGGTGTACCACCCGCTCCCATTTTATCATATCTCATGGTAGGCGTACCACCTGCTCCAATTTCATCATATCTCGTGGTAGGCGTACCACCCGCTCCCATTTCATGATATCCCGTGGTAGGCGTACCACCTGCTCCCATTTTATTATATCTCGTGTTAGGCGTACCACCCGCTCCCATTTTATTACATCTAGTGGTAGGCATACAACCCGTTCCCATTTCATTATATCTCGTGGTATGCGTACCACCCGCTCCTATTTTATTCTATCTCGTGGTAGGCGTATCACCCACTCCCATTTCATTTTATCTCGTGGTAGGCGTACCACCTGCTCCGATTTCATTATCATCACATAATAACAAGGATTCCGGGCAAGGGAATAAAGCAATTTAATAACTTCCCGACAAGGGAACAAAAACGATATAATAATTCCCCGGCAAGGGATCAACAATATCGAAATAATCATCCCGACAAAGGAGAATCAGCTGCAACCAACCTTAATTTATCTTGTATATCAATTAATAAAATGCTCAATTAGAAATAGGATATACAAGGGTAAACAAATCTTTGCTTGATATGGTAGATTATTAGTTAAGGCATCCGAAATTTCATTAAAGAACAGTATAACTTTCGATTTAAGACTCACGGTTATGATTGACACCAGCGTATAGATACTCATCACCATGCCTATGCCTTGTACTCACAAGGAGAAAGTAGCAAATATGACTCAACTCCTAATCTCTCAAGCTAAGGTTAGACCGAACACTTACCTCAATGCCTTGAATATTACTCAAGTCTCAATTATAGATTTGCCCCTTGATTCTACTGCCAATTCGTTTGTATCTAATCATAATTTACTTAATTATATCAATAAACGCTAAATGAATCAACCTCAATGCATGAAAATGAGTTTTCTAAAGTTTTAACAAAAAAGTCAAAAATTGCCCCCAGGACCACATGTCAAAACTCGAGGTTCGAACCAAAATCCGATTACACATTCCCCCATGAACTCAAATATATAATTTGTTTTGAAATCGAACCTCCAATTGAGGTTCAAATCCCCAATTTTTTAAAAACCTGGGTTCTACCCAATTTCTCCCATAAAAATCTTTGATTTTAAGTTGAAATCATGTTAAAAGATGTTATTGATTTAAGAAAACTAGTTTAAAATTACTTATAATTTATTTTGAGAAGAAGGTTGCTTGAAGAATCGCCTCTTAGGTTTTTAGGGTTTCAAAAATTGAAAAATGCCATGACCCATTTTCCGAACTAGGTCGTGATGGCGTCTCTCGTGAAGACAAGGCCAGCCAGACCAAAACCAAACACCTCTGATATGCGGTTAAATAATAGATAACAAATCTAAACATGATATAATAGCCAAATTACGGAATATAGAAAGGAACATCCTTATATAGCGTCTACACACTGTTCTGACTACGGACAACTTTCCAACACTTAAGCTCTCATTTAGGGACTAAGTGTCCCAAAACTCTTCGAAATGCAAAATCGAACGTCCCGACAAATAAAACTAGCAGAAATAAATTTGGGAAAAGCAGTTAATAGGGGAATCGGGGTGTTAAATTCTTAAGACGACCAGCTGGGTCGTCACAGGTGGAGAGTGGGGGGGGGGGTGGGAATAAGGATTAAGGGGTGCATGTGGGTAGGGTTCTGCTTCCATCTTAAATCGTTGCCAACTTGATTAATGTTTTGGCTAGAATATATAGTTTTTGGCTCATACTAAAACTCTACCACCCCCAAGGCCCAAACCACCCACCCCACGACCCACACCCACAACATACCTCTAGTTTCCCTACCCCTACTCCCCTTCTATACCACCCACCAATCTAACCCCCCACCCTCTATACCCTACCCATATGCACCGACATTTAATATTGAAGCGGAATTAGTTTATCAGTTTCCGAGCTCCGGACTTCCATGGGTAAATCTAAACTTACGATAGTAATCTGAACCTCAAAGCCCCAATGCACATGCACCATCATCTAAATGGAAGAGTAATCAGTTTATGAGTTTTCGAGATCTGGCAAGCCACATCTTACCATGACTTATGGGATTTGCTCCACGGCATAGTAATTTGAACCCCCAACGCACATGCACCATCATTTAAGATAGAAGCGCAATCAGTTTATCAGTTTTCCGAGCTCTAGCAAGCCATGGCTTACTATGACTTACGGGATGGCTTACTATGACTTACGGGATTCGCTCCGTTGCATAGTAATCTCAACGCCTCAATGCATGTATAGGTGCCCACTTTGCATAAACATGTGGCTTCTTTTAATTTAAGGAAGCCCTATCGTTTTCAGGGGTCAGTGTGGGATAAAATATGGATCTCCTAATTTATACGACATAAACTACTGTGTAAATATGTTAGTAACTGTCTCCGGATCCGATTGTGATAGCGCCTTTCGTGAAAATAAAGCCAGCCGACACACTCTCAATTTATTTTTAAGAAATTTAGAAAATACGAATTAAGTGTTTAACCTAATAATAAACCGAAAATAAGATGAAACAATACAATTGAGGAATAGACATAGCCCAATATCGAGGTGTCTCTAGTCACGAGCATCTATCATAAAAAGCCACAAGTCTGAAAAAGTCTACACAGCTATTACATAACTAAAATAGAAGAAAATAAGATAGAGAGAGAAGCGTTGGCTGCGAAACACCGAGCAACTACCTAGTGAATCTCCAAAGTCTACTAGAAGCTCTCAACCCTAGTAAGTAAGACTTGTAGCGCCGGAATCTCTACACAGGGTGCAGGGAGTAAAGTGAGTACTTCAACTCAGTGAGTAATAACAATAAATGAAGACTGGGCGATATAAAATCATGTTAAACACAACAATAAGCTATAAGAGGAAAAATAAAATCAGTAAATGTAGTTAAACAATGTAATCTCACAAAGCCCATTTTAAGCAGTTAAACAAGTAAAGAAAAGGCAGCTAAAAAAAGTAAACACATAAGAACTACCCCTCGGGCACATTAACAACATAAGTCAGCACCCTGGGCTATATCTTATATCACAATGAGTACTTGCACTCACTGTGGATGTACAGACTTTGGGAGGGCTCCTTACAGCCCAAACGCAATATCAAGTCATCTCGTGGAATCATCAATAGGCTCTCGGCCTCATATCAATAAGTCATCTCGTGGGTGTATAATCTCTGGCCCTCAGCCTCATAATCATAATCAGTATATCACTGCTGCAGCGTGCAGCCCGACCCAAGAGTATCCTCACAGCACAGACCCTTCGTGTTACTCAGTCAGAATTTCATAAGTTGCTCGGGCAACAGTAAACATGATACTCAGCTCAAAATATCTTTTAAAACTATCATTAAGATGTTAAAATAAAGTAAACATGGCTGGGTTATGAAAACAGTAAAATACTGCATGATTGAGTACAAGTATAAAGTCAAAACAGTAGGGAAATAGCAGTAAAAATCCTCTAAGGGTCCAAATAGTTGGCAGGAAGCCCAAATATGATATTTAGCACAAAACATGATAACATCAAACAATTTTCAATCAAGTACATAGTAAAATAGTCATTCAGGATGGACCAAGTCATAATCCCCAATAGTGCACGACCTCACGCTTGTCATCTAGCGTGTACGTCACCTCAATATAGCCTAACGTTGTGTAATACGGGGTTTCATACCCTTAGGATAACATTTAATCATTACTCACCTCAATCCGGCCCAAAATCTATCTCGCGATGCCTTTGCCCCTCAAATCGTCCTCCGGATGCTCCAAATCTATCAAATATCAAAATGTAATCATCAAAATTTGCTAAAGGTACAACGCCTACTCGAAAAACAACAAAATTCCCAAAATTAACTAAACTCGACCCCCGGGCCCATGTCTCAAAATTTGATAAATTTTTATTAGATTCCCTATCTCCCCATGATTTCATACATATCAAAAGTTCTAAAATCCAACAGAAAATGGTCCTTCAAATCCTCAATCAACGGCCTAAGTTTCCAAGCCCTATTTTCCCCAATTTAAACCTTAAGGTACCACTAATTACAGCTCTGATGCATCACATAATACCATAGAAACGAGTTTTTGGTAAAAAATACTTACCTCAATAAAATCCCCTTGAAATCCTTCTTCAAATCACCCAAAAAGCTCCAATAACCGACTTAGAAATGGAGGAATAACTCAAAAATCACGAAGGAAATAACATATATGTTCTGCTCCAACTAAACCGCTTCTGCTATCTCAAGCTCGCACCTGCGGTCCCAGGTGCACTTCTGCGAAAATTACTTAAACTTCCAATTTTTGCATCTGCGACACCCAACCCGCACCTGTGCCATCACAGGTGCGAATCTTTAACCGCTTCTGTGATTTCTGCCTTCGCAGGCCCTTTCCGCTTCTACAATTCAAATCTCGCTTCTGCGAGACCACACTTTAGGTCCCCTAGCCGCAGGTATTGTTATGACAGCAATGGAAAACATCACCTGTCACAACCAACTCCAAATCATTTCACCAACCATCCGAAATCTTCCCGAGGCTCCCAGGACCTCAACCAAAAGCACCAACAAGTCTTATACAACGATTCAAACTTATACCAACCTTCAAAACACCTCAAACAACATCAAAACAACCAAAACACATTAATTCAAGCTTAAGGTTCTAAAATCTTCTGAATTCCGCTTTTGATCAAAAAAATACCAAACCACATCTGAATGACATGAAATTTTGCACGCACGTCCCAAATGACAACACGGAGCTACTGTCTTCCGTAATTCTATTCCGACTCCTATATCAAAATCTCACCTATCAATAGAAAAACGCTAAAATCTCATTTTCACCAATTCAACCCTAAATCTACTTTGGATCTCCAAAACACATTCTAGTAACGCGTATAAGTTCCAAATAACCTCCCGAAGCTATCCGAAGCATCAGAATTCACATATGAGCCTTCTAACATATAAGTCAATATCCGTTTAACTTTTTCAACTTAAGCATTCTTAAAAGAGACTAAGTGTCTCAAACCTTCTCAAAACCTTTTTGAACCCGAGCCAACCAACCCGGTCATGCATAGAATTGATAAACAAAGCAAAGAGAAGAAGAAATGAGGGAAGAGAAGTAGTAAATCATGAAACGACCGACCGGATCGTCGCAGTAACAATTTCAGTATAAATTATATATCATAGTAATAAGTTACTAAGCTTTGCCAATACATCGTAAGCCCAACTACATCTGTTTCTAAAAAGAAATAAAATAAGTTACTAAAATCTGCCAATACATCGTATGCCCAACTACATGTGTTTCTAAAAAAAAAAGTTTATCATAAAAATTAAGGTGCAAACTAATATAATCCATGTACACCCCTAATGTTAGTAAAGTCGATCGGTTACCTTAGTATCCCAACTTCTACATTCCACCATATTGTTATAAAAATTATCCCATCATTAACTATCACCTATAATCAAACATGGAATAAATATAAACCCTAGTACGACTTATGTCGTGGTATGGTAAGTACCACAGAAGTTTACAATGTATTGGTAGATCTTAGTAACTTATTACTTTTTTCTTTTTTGAAACACATGTAGTTGGGCTTACAATGTATTGACAAATCTTAGTAACTTATTACTATGATAGCTAACTTATATTAATTTCCACCTTAATTTTTATGATAATTGAAATACATGTAGTTGGGCTTACACGATAACCATCCAATTAAGTATTCGTATGACAATTAAATTTAATAATATGGAGTCGTATTTTTCTTTTTTGTATTTTTCAATTTGAGTTCCAGTATGGAATAAGATGGAATTCATATTATATACGATAATTATTTTATTTCTTTTTAGAAACACATGTAGTTGGGTTTAAACAATAACCATCCAATTAAGTATTCGTATGATAATTAAATTTAATAATATGGAGTCGTTTTTTTATTTTTATATTTTTCAATTTAAGTTCTAGTAAGGAATAAGATGGAATTCATATTATATACTTGAACAAATAAAAACGCCATGCAGAGCATAATATTATTATATTTGAGTACGAGTTCTGTTATGCTTATACAGCAGAATTAATATTTTACAATTCTTGTAATCACGACAGTAATTTACGTGTAAGTGTTGTTACATATCATTACAAGTAATTACGAAAATGTTGTTGACATCCTTATTTTTCTTGGATGGAAGAGTGTGATTGATATTTCTGTCTCGGAAGAAGACTAGATATATCAATAAATGACTGCTACAGATGTATAAATAAGATTATACTGACAGCAGTAATTTTCGAATGGATGATTTTTCTTGGAAGGAAGAGTGTGATTGATATTTCTGTCTTGGAAGAGTAGAAGATACTGTGATCTTTGTCAAAAGTTTTCTACTGATTAGTTAAAAATATCGGTAAGCTCAACAATTCGTAACAAACTTCCATCATTAAAGGTGTGGTAGTTAAATTACCTCATTTATTATAATTTTAGTATTATTTTACTGCTAAGTAAGAAAATATCATTATGATACAGAGGTAATTTACCACTGTACGTTAAAAAACGACAGTGTTTTATGAATTGTTGAGCTTACCGATATCTTTGAAAGATCAGAAAAGGACTACTGTAATTGTCATAGCATAAGTAGTAGTTTATTATAATTTTAATGAGTACAGTAATTTACGAATAGGTGTTTGTTTAACAAGAATTAATTCTACATCGGAATTAATCATTTGATTTCAAGTATCACTATAAAAACTCCAAACATTTTACTTGTCGTCAATACCGTATTAACGATATATAAAGAAAATTTATTTTGATGTAAAGTTCTATTTTTTTTATTATGAATATAGTTACAACTTACAGTAATTCCTTTTCCATTCACATCTTCAAGATATATAACGCAGCTTACTTTGTGACATTAGGATATATCACGACCCCAATTCGTCCTTTGTGAACATGTCGTGACGGCACCTAATTCCTACAATAAGATAAGCCAAACAATGCGGAAAAATAAATAATTTGCAAAAATTATAACCCAAAACTCAAATTTAGCAAAATGAAACGTCGAATGTAAAATGCACTCGGCACATAGAGAAAATAGCTCAACTACTACAATGCTATCCCAAAACCTGGAAACTTATGGGAAAACGAGCTAACAGAATATAATACACAGCTCTAACTCCAGAATGCCTAAAACAACAGGACGAAAGAAAAGCTAACTGCTAAAGCTAGAACAAGATAGAGACTCCTGGCCTGTGAAACGCCGCGGATGTACCTCGAAGTCTCTGCTAGATCTCTTCGCCTCGAGAATAATACGTCTGCATGGAGGTACTTGGATCGGCACATGAAAAATATGCACAAAAGGGGCATTAGTACACCACTGCGGTACTTAGTAAGTACCAAGCCTAATCTCGCTCAGGTAGTGATGAAGAAGGTCAGGGCCCTACTGAGAATAAACATAATAATGAACCTTGCAACAGTATGAAATAATCAGGAATATTTTTTTTTTTTTTTTAAATTTAGCTTCCATTGATATCAACAAATGTACAAGAAGGTGTTCTTAGTGGTAGTATAGACTAACTACCACTCAATACACAAACTATACTGCTATTACAATTCCACTAATAGCTAAGGATAGTAATTAAGTTGTCGCATCCCCTTTAACCATTTCTTGCATTTCCTGCCTCGTGCATGAATAAGAATTGCAATCTCTCGGCAGACAAGGTTATCATCAAAAGGTTTCTTCTCAAATCTGATAGCATTCCTGCATCTCCAAATCATCGATACTGTGGTGACAAAGGCAGTGGCTATCACAGCCTTTTTAAACAGTTTACTTCTGGCATTGCAACAAATCCATGTCAGTTCATCCTTCCAGCATCCTATAGTTCTATTGCAACCCAACCAGCACCAGATTCTAAACCAAATCTTACTTGTAACTGGGGAATTAAAATACAAATGATCAAACTCTTCAATGTTTTGATTGCAAAATACACAGTTTTCTTCTACACTTATGCCAAATTTCATTAATCTGTCAACTGTTGGCAATCTACCATGAGCAGCCATCCACGCAGTAAACTTATGTCTAGGCAAGACATTAGTAGTAGCCATTAAGTTCTTCCACTCCACTCTAGGAAAAACTGGAAGCAAAGAATGGTATAAAGAATGTATTTGAAATTTCCAGATTTACACAGACCTGAAAGTCTGAACAAAAGATCTCCTTGCATACTGTTGACAGCCATAACAGGAGTTCTGCACTCTATTATCTTCCTGATTACCCATGAAGCATTTTTTGGATTAGCCATTGTCTCAATGTCATCACTCTTTATGTAATAGAAGTGAATCCATTTGATCCAGAGGCAATCCTTTTTCCTTGCTAAATCCCATAGTAACTTAGAAATAGCAGCTTTGTTCCAAGTCTGAATATCAATGAGATTTAATCCTCCAGCAGTAACAGGCCTACATATTTTATCCCAAGCTATCAATGATCTTCTGGATACTGTTCCATTACCAGTCTAGAGGAATGATCTGCACATAGCTTCAATTGCTTTCACCACCTTCTTAGGCAAGATGAAAATCTGGGACCAATAGGTTTGAACTCCAAATAATACTGATTTGATAAGTTGACATCTGCCTGCATAAGATAAGAATTTGGTAGACCAGCATGTAATCCTATAAGTGATTTTCTCAATCAGTGCCAAATAGTGATGTATATTTAACATCTTAGAGTGTAATGGAATGCCCAAGTACTTGAATGGGAGATGCCCTTCACTGAACCCCAAGTCCTCTAGAATACCCTCTCTTTCAATCTGAGAAATGCCAGCAAAATATACAGCACTCTTAGACTTATTGGCAGAAAGTCCAGATGCTGCAGAGAATGATAAGAATGCATCATGCAGTATTGAATAGATGTTAAATAAGCTCTACAGAATAACAACAAGTCATCTGCAAAGCAAATATGAGAACAGTTGAGCTTCCTGCATCTAGGATGAAAGTTAAAGTCACCATTCTTATGTAACTGATTCAGAGTTCTGTTAAGATATTCCATTGCAATAACAAATAGGTAAGGAGACATAGGATCTCCTTGCCTAATACCCCTTCTGGCTTGAAATGTTTTAGAAAGACCCCCATTAATCACTAATGAATAAGTCACAGATGAAACACAAGCCATAATCCAATCCACAAACTTTGCAGGAAATCCAAGATCAACCAACATCTGCTTAAGGAATCTCCATTCAATGGTATCATAAGCCTTCCTTAAATCAACCTTTAGTGCACACCTAGGTGATATACCTTTCCTGCCATATCCCTTGAACAGCTCATGACTGAGCAAAACATTATCTAAAATACTCCTCCCCTCAATGAATGCTGACTGACCTTTCCCAATAATGATGTCAATGACAGCTTTCAATCTTCTGGTAATGACTTTAGAAATAATCTTGTATAGAGTGGTGCAGCAAGCAATGGGCCTAAAATCCTTTATTGTTTTAGGAGTTTTAACCTTGGGAACAAGAGCAATAGCAGTAGTATTAAGCATGTGTGGCATATGACAAGTAGAAAAGAAGTCCATAGTGGCAGCAAATACATCTTTCTTGACTGTCTCCCAGTTTTTAGTGAAAAATTCCACAGGAAATCCATCAACACCTGGAGCTTTATCATTTGGCATATCTCTAACAGCATCATCAATCTCTTCCATAGTAACCTCTCTAATAAGAGCCCTTTGTTGATCAAAGGTAAGACAGATTCCTTCTTTAACAACAGCAGAAATTAGACAAGGTAATTCAACAGGTCTATCACCCATCAGAGTCTTAAACACTTCAATAAATTCATGTTCAACAGCCACAGGATCAGTAAGCTTAATACATGTTTCAGTATATATAGAAGTAATATTGCTTTGGCTGGACCTTATTTTCCACTGTGCATGAAAATATTTGGTGTTAGCATCACCACATTCAATCCAGTTAGCCTTTGATTTATGTCTCAAGACTTGTTCCTCTACATTACTCCACTTCTCTATGTTAAGAAGGGCTTCTTTCTCTGCACTGAATAATTGTGCTGAACAAGGATTCATCAACAGCTGGCTTTGAATAATATCCAATTTCTCCCTTGCATGAATCAATTTCTGTTGATAAGAAGCCATATGCCTATTGATTCCTTTTAGCTGCTGCTTCAACTCCTTAAGCTTGTACAATATCTGTTGCAATGATGACACTTCCCCTACTTGATTCCACACCTGCTGTAAAATAGTATCAAATTGAGGATCCTCCATAACAGTGTAGTACAGTCTGAAAGGTTTAGGATGTAGAAGCCTTTGCCTTCCAAACTTAATAAAGATAGGGGTATGATCAGAGACTGAGTGATTCAAAAAATCTGCTTCCACATGACTGTACTGCTGTAGCCATTGAAAGTTTCCAATTGCCCAATCAATCTTACTATATACCTGTTTATTGGTCCATGTATACTTCCAGCCTTTTGATCTGATAGGAGTAAGTTGAAGATCATACATCAGTTTCTTGAAGTCCTTAACCTCTGCATCTGTTACAGGGGATCCAATTCTGTCTTCAGAGGATAAGACAGCATTGAAATCACCACTTAACAACCATACATCCTGTCTTGGAATGGATAGACCTCTCAGATCACTCCAAAGCTGCTTCCTAAGTGTGATTGTATTGAAAGCATATATGACACTCAACTGGAACCTAATTGTTGTAGCTGTATCTTCAACAATACAATGAATAAACTGATCAGTGGTACACATAATATGAACTTGTATATGTGGCCTCCAAACTAACCATATTCTGCCATTAGCTGCTTTGAGATAGTTGTGGTGAAACTTCCATCCTTTAGCAATTTTATTAAAAATACCACGGGCTTTTGGTTCTTTGACTCTAGTTTCAATGCAACCAAGAATATCAACCTTATTCTTCAGCAAAAAGTTTTTTAATTCTTTCTGCTTATGGGCTTTATTAAGCCCTCTAATATTCCATGTAACAACAATCATGAAATACTAGACAGCATTCTTAAAGAAGGGCCAGGATCCTACTGTTGGCCTTTCCTACCTTCATCCAGTATTCCATCATTAACCATCTCTCCCATTTGTTCATGCATTGCTCCAAATATATCAGTGTCCACATTCTCTTGTCTCCCATGATCACCCCCAGCTCCAATACTAGCAATCATATCTGTACCAATGGGAATCCTTTTCAAAGCATCCACAGGCTGATCAACACTTACTGTACTCCTATTAGCATTTCCTTCACTAACCAATGAATATAGCTATATGAGGTAAGACAGGTTATATAAGGCAACAAATAATACACCGAAAATAAGGTAACACGGAGTAAACAGCTCAATATCAGTACCAACAATGAGGATCTCCTAGGATACTGTCTTGTAGTCCATTTTATTAACTGTCTGAGGATCTCCCGGATACAGTCTCGTAGTCCATCATATGTGTATATCTGAAGGATCTCCCAAGATACCGTCCTGTAGTCCCTTTCATCATCTATCCAACGGATCTCCCGGGATACCTTCCCGTAGTCCATCATATGTATATATATATCCGAAGAATCTCTCATGATACCGTCCCATTGTCCAACTATCAATGCACGGGGATCTACCGGAACCCCGGTCCGCAGTCTCAAATACAAACACCCAGTAGTTCCATATAATTGTGCAAGGGGATGTATTAGGAATCGAACCTGCAGTCTTAAAGTAAATACGCAACGAATCAAACTTTCAATCCCAAAGTAAATATGTAGAGGGGATCTATCGGGAATCGAACTCGCAGTCCCAAAGTAAATATACAGGAGGATCTACCGGGAATCTAACCCGTATTCCCAAAGTAAATGTGTGGGGGGGATCTACCGGAAATATAACCCGTAGTCCAAAAGTAAACAAACAAGGGCGGAGTGACCGAAATCCTACATCCGTAGTCTCAATGTAAATATTCAGCCACAACAAGAAAATATTCAGCAATGAAGTTCAAGAAACATAAGACAACAGGTAGTTCTAGCCTAACATTCTTCACGTAGTACAAACAAAGCAACTTAAGCAAATAGGCAATTTAGATCAACTAAGCATGGTTTTCTAAATTAACACAGGCTATAACTGCAAATAAAATAAAGCAAATAAGAACGAAACTCAATCTAAATATTTAAGTAAAATTGGATTTTCAAAAATTAGCTCAAGTACATGCTCGTCGCCTCTCATACAGGGCATTCAATTACTAAACATCATATCCTAAGGGGAAAATCCCCCACACAAGGTCAGACAAGCCACTTACCTCAAATCGACTCCAAAATCAACTCGAAATCACACATTTGCCATGAGTATCCGATTCCAATTGGATAAAATCTATTCAATTCAATTACATATCATAAGTAACATCTCATACAACTAATTCCACTATTTAATTGAAAGCTAAGATGCGAAATTAGGTAAAAATCAAAACGCCCCTCAGGCCAGCAAATCAGAATTAGATGAAACTTATATTTTCGGAAACCTCATACTCTTATGATTCTATACAAAACAAGAACACAAAAATCGGAGTTCATATGACCCCTCAAATCCCAACATAAACTTCAAAAATTCCAAGTCCTAATTCTTCCCTTTTCAAATAAATACCATGAATTTGTAGGCAAGTTTCACAATAAAATCACGTTTTTAGTTCATAGAACTTACCTCCAATAAATCCTCCTCGAATCCCCCTTCAAGTACTTCCAAAGAGCTCTCAAAATACTCAACAATGGTGGAAAATTGACTTAAGCTCACAGATGTAATGTTTAAAACCTTCTGCCCAAATCCGACCCTTACTTCTTCGCGAACGCGGTCAACACCTCGCATTCGCGAAGCACAAAATTATGTTGACCATTTTTTCCTTCTACACAATCACGACCAAGGCCTTGCAAATGCAATGTTTCACCCAGGACACCCTATGTGAATGCGATGCCCCTATGCGAACGTGAAGGCCAAAATCGCACCTTCCTCCGGCTACTATAAGCGAACACGGGGATTCCATCGTGTCCACGTAACACACTTGCCTTACCCTTAAAGAATGCATGACCCACATCATGAATGGGAAGGCCAAATACCCAGCCTCATAAGTTATTCCTTCGCGAACGCGAAAGCCTAAAATGCCTACAACTACTGGAACCAAAATCCGCAACTTTCCAAAAACCAAAATGGTCCGATTGACCACCCGCAGCTCACTTGAGGCCCCCGAGACCTAACCCAAAAGCACTAACACATCCTAATACCTTATTCAAAGTTGTTCCAATCATCAAAACACCTTAAACAACACCAAAACCATCAATTGACATCGAATTCAAGCCTAAGTTTACTAAAAACTTCCGAAATATGCTTTTGATCAAAAACCCAACCCAACCGTGTCCGAATCACTAGAAATTTTGCACACACATCCCAAATGACATGACGGAGCTACTGAAATTTCTAGAATTCCATTCTGACCCTCGGATCAAAATCTTTCCTATCAACCAGAAACTTCAAAAATTTAAACTTCAGCAATTCAAGCCTAAATTAGCTACGGACCTCCAAAACACATTCTGAACATGCTCCCAACCCCGAAATCACCTAAAGAAGCTAACAAAACCATCGGATTTCCATTCTGAGGTCGGCTTCACACTGTTCTGACTAGCGACACTTTCTAACACTTAAGCTCTCAATTAGGGACTCAGTGTCCCAAAACTCTTCGAAACTCAAAACCGAATGTCCCGGCAAATCAAATTAATAAAAATAACTTAGGGAAAGCAATAAATAGGGGATCAGGGCGTAAATTCTTAAGATGATCGGCTGAGATGTTCCATCCTCCTACACTTAAACCTACGTTCGTCCGTGAACGAGCATAAATACATACCTGAAGTAGTGAAAAGATGAGGGTAACGGCTGCGCATACCCTGCTTGGTCTCCCAGGTCACCTCCTCGGCCGGCTGACCCCGTCACTGAACCTTTACTGAAGCAATGTTTGTTGACCTCAACTTTCTGACATGCCTGTATAATATAGCCATTGGCTCCTAAACATAGGATAAATCATTGTCCTACTGGGCTGAACTGAAATCTAACACGTGCGACGGATCACCGTGATATCTGCGGAGCATCGAAACATGAAATACCGGATGAACTCCTGCCAAGCTGGGAGGTAAGGAAAGCTCATAAGCAACCTCCCAAACACGCCTGAATATCTCAAAAGTGTCAATAAATCTCAGACTCAACTTCCCTTTCTTCATAAATCTCCTAACGTCCTTCATAGGCAAAACCTGAAGCAGAACCCGCTCTCCAACCATATATGAAGCATCACGAAACTTCCTGTCTGTGTAGCTCTTCGGTTTGGAATAGGCTGTACGGAGTCTATCCTGAATCACCTTAACCTTGTCCAATGCATTTTGCACCAACTCGGTGCCCAATAGCCTGGAGTCACCTGGCTTAAACCAACCACTAGAGATTTGCCTCTCCTACCATATAAAGCCTTATACAGCGCCATCTGAACGCTGGACTGATATTGTTGTTGTAAGAAAACTCCTCCAAATGGCAAGAACCGATCCTAAGACCCTACAAACTCAATCACGTATGCACGGAGCATATCCTCAAGAATCTGCAAAGTGCGCTCGGACTATCCGTCCGTCTGGAGGTGAAATGTTGCGCTCAACTCCACCTGAGTACCCAACTCCTGCTGAACGGCTCCCCAAAACCGTGATGTAAACTGAGTACCTCTATTTGAAATAATAGAAACTTGTATACCATGAAAACGAATGATATCCCTGATATAAATCTCCACCAACCACTCCAATGAATAAGTAGTATACATAGGAATAAAATGAGCGGACATCACCCAAATGGCATCAAATTCTTCGAGGTCTATTGGAGTCCAACTACAAAGTCCATGGTGATTCTCTCCCACGTCCACTCCGGAATCTCTATCTACTGAAACAATCGACTTGGTCTCTGGTGCTCTTACTTCACATGCTGACAATTGAGGCATCAAGCTACAAACTCATCTCTATCTTTCTTCATATACCTCCACCAATAGTGCTACCTCAAAATCTGGTACATCTTCAATAAGGGCAACGATGAACGAGTCAGCATATGGACAGGACACACTGTGCATCAAATGCATAAAGGCTGTTGGGCCATTGGTCAGCCCAAATGACATATCAAGGAACTTGTAATGACCATATCGAGTCCTGAAAGTAGTCTACGGGATATCTGGCTCCCAAATCTTCAACTGATGGTAACGTGAACGCAAACCAAACTTAGAAAACATTCATGCACCACGTAGCTAGTCCAACAGATCATCAATATAAGGTAAAAGATGTCGTTTCTTCACTAAATCTTTGTTCAACTAGCAATAACCAATGCACATACGCATAGAACCGTCCCCTTTTTTCTTTTTTCTTCACAAACAAAACAGTAGCGCTCCGAGGTGATACATTAGGCCGAATAAAACCCTTATCAAGCAAATTCATGTAACTGATCCTTCAACTTAACTGAAGGTCTCACCTCTTCCTTAGTCCATAATCCCAGAACATGACCCAAACTTCAAAATCTTACATTCGTCATAGGAACCAAATTTCACATCATCACACTGCGTTAGTCTTATTTCAAAATGCTTCAACTCTTAATAGCTCTTAAATACTTCGAAATATTTCTTGGATGTTACATTCTCCCCCTACTTAGGGTCATTCGTCCTCATACACAACATAACTTATCTCTTTCTTCACACATCTTAATGTCCCAAATTCTTTTTCAGAAATTTCGGCAGTGTCTCTCCTGTAATTGGGACTATCCACCTATCAGAGTAACACTAAAACAACTCCTAACAACATATCTATAACTCAACATGTCACCATAATGTATATATCAACAATGTTAATCTCTGAATTACAAGCACGACATTCATAATGATATTTGGACATGAAACACATCATATGTATGCACATAACAATGTCTCTCGCCATGATAGTTACTTTTAATTCACAACATTTCCAAATAATCCTTATGTTACCAAACTCTCATTTCAAACCTCCACTTTACTCACAACGAGGCATAGAGACCTCATAATTTCTTAGCCAATATAACAAGTCATATTTAATGCCACTTGGGCACCAATCTCGTTAGCTAAAACTCAATGTCTACAACTCAAAAACAATGCTGATTACGAACAGAAAATTTAGAAGAATTGACAATAAGCCTAATAGGCATGACTCCCTATTAAAATATAGAAAACCTTTTTTCATAAAGGAGAATCTGAAGAATATAAACTTTTCACCACCAGGACCTTGTTCTTATATAACATCCACCGCACCTTATAGCCCGGTTAAAAATATTCAACATTATTTAAAAAAAGTGAGGATCTCGTCCTTAACTCTGAATCGCAAGTATCTGCATATTGTGCCAACTGAAAATTTTAATTTCCTTTCTTTCTTCTTTTAAAATAATTTCCGTTAAACAAAATCACAACATATAATTCGCAATGGAATTTAATTATCCTGAAATAGCATCGAAACCCGTTGTAGTAAGTAATAGAAAGTCACTTTTAGTGTCATAACTATTCTTAGTCACCAACAGATAACGATAGAAATAGTTATCTCCATATAATAACCCAACATGAGTTATCACATAAGTAGATTTCAGGATTACGAAGCTCACTCATGAGTGTAGCATATTTCGAGGACTTGCCTCGATAATCAGAACCGAATTGATTTAATGAAATTGTTACTTTATAATCACATTGAGACCATATTTTTACTAACACCATCTGGTGTAGCGACATCATCCATACCATGGCAATTATATCAACGGGTCGGGCCCCCACCTCTTAGGCGCCAACTACATGCTTGTTCTTCATTTCTAACTTGTACGTATGTAGATTAGTAACTATAATAGAGTGTGTGGACTGAGTGTTCTGATGAAATAGATACCTCCTAAGTCTGGGACAATCTCTCCTGATGCTCCTAGTATCACCACATTAATAACACCCATCTGCAGTTCGGTTGTTCATACTGAGTCTGTGCCGGATAAATAGAATAACCATTGTACGAATCATATATCAAATGTGCATTAAAAGATGATTGTTCCAAGTGAGTGCCCTGATTAAGTGCTACGAGTATTTTAAAATTGTTTCCATGTCCCTCCATCATCCAATAAAAATCTCAGCTTTTACTTATATACAAGTTTCAGAGGATCTTTGGACACCACAGAAATACATCTCGGGCCAAGTTGATATGACATATGACCCTCACAATTTGATGGTTTATAGTGGACTCCCTTAACTTGGATCAAAACAATAAGATATATTCTGATAATCCACAATACTAAGAAACAGAAATCAGTTGTGTTACCAGTAAGGAATTTGCCTTAAGTGGATACACAAATCAATACTCGAGCTGAACACCAAGCCAAGGATGCACAAGACAGTGATACTATTCTGGATGATGATCAACTGAACACAGTATTGAGCAATTCTGGTGATCTAGATACTGCATATGAACCTGCAAATCATTTACAGACTTCTCACATCTCTATGATTAATACAAATGAATTTGATCACAATATGATGGAGACATCAGCTGCAGCAGATGATAAGTTAAAGGATTTAGTGTCTTCAGATAAGTTCATCAAAGAAGTGCAGCCTAAGGGTAATAGTCCTAATGTTGTTCCTGCAGAAATAGGTCCAACACTCAGAGGTGTCTCTGATTGTGTTAAAAAAAGAAAGGACATTGTTTCATTGAAATTGATAAGTATGGCTGATTATGAAATTTCAGTATCAAACAGTACACATGAAAAAGGTTCAGTCTCTGGTGTCAAAGATGTCAGTGCATAGCAGAATTCAGTATTGTTTAACTTTGGTGATCTGGTTTCAGCATATGATTCTATAAAACAGTTACAGAATGTTCAATCCTCTGGGACAAGTTTGAAGGTTGTAGGTGAAAACATGGATCCAAATGTGGATAATGCAGGCACAATGCAGTCCTATGCACATCACATCTCTACTGCACAGGCTGGACATGTAGAAAAACAGCAGCTTAGTTGCAAAGCGCATCAGTTAACAGTTAAAAATAATGACTCAGGTACAAAGGCAACATATGCAAAAGATCTTCCAAAGCCAAAGGGTGATCCAAAGCCAAAGGGTGATCCTGCTCAGTTTAATCAAATGCGTAATACTGTTCCATTAAAGACAGTAAAAGAGAGCACAATGCAGGCCTATGCACATCACATTCAGACTGGACAAGTAGATGAATAGCAGATCAGTAGGAATATCCATCAGTTAACAGCAAAAAATAATGATTCAGTTACAAAGTTTACATTTGCTCAATATCTTCCAAAGCCAATGAGGAATTCAAATGTCTCTGCCAGTGTGATAAATGAAATTCATTGAGATACATCTGGTATGCCAGAAAATGACAATGCAATTTACACTGAAGAGAAGATGATCGAGCTGCAGCAGATAAACTCTAATGAAGCAGTAACTCATAAACAATCTGTCGAAAATGGGCAAGGTACAGACACTGATGCTGTCTCTACTGCTGCAGTAGCTAAACAACCTGCTGATACTTCACAACATACAACTAAAAAGGGACAATGGATGATGCCCAACAAAACAGCAACCCCAAAATCCAAAATTAAAAATCCAACTCAAGCAGAAAATCCAGCCTTACCATCAATTTCCAACTCTTTTTCTTCAATTGCCAATACCAATAATGAAACACATACAGAAGTCACAGTTGCAGAAAAGAAAGCACAAGTAACCCAAACTGTTATGAAGAAGTCTGTTCATCAAAACAAGTCTGCTCCATCAGCTGCTTTTTATTATGAACAAACTGGAAGGGAAAGAGGAAATAGCAGCTTACAGAATTCAGACGACATAATTGCAGCACTGTCACACAGCTATGTGAACCATAACGGTCATCAGTTTGTCTCAAAAAGCTTTTTTGTACAGAACTAGAAAACGAGGAAGTTCCCAAATGAGAGCCGCAAAACAAAAGCAGGTCGCTCCATCCAGACGAACAAAGATCACCAATTAAGCAGTCAAATCTGTTGACAAATTCTTGTGACCGATCCTTGTTAATATTATCATCATAGATTTCGTTATATGAATCTGTGATGATCATAACTGTTAGCCATTTCTCGGCGTGTTTGTAATGATTTTTTTTTTAAGGTTCAATAGGAGGAATACGGTAAGGTTAGACCGAGTCTGTTATTAGTATAACATCTCCGGCGAGTTTGACTCCCTTATTTGTATTTCACCTATCTGTTGTAATTTTCTTTTCTTTTTATATTAATAATAATCTAGCCCTAGGCATTGCCTAGTGGATTGCCCAAAAAAAAGCCTTTATCGATCGTATAGCACCGTCATAAGACACCTCAAGCTTTGGCGCATGTCGTCCTTATGACAATTAAGCTCACTTCTGGCAGTATCTCGGCTGCTGATTGTACCCTTCGCTAAATAGAATTCTCGTATGAACAACATAGTCTCTATTACCACCGACTATCTTCAGATCTACATCCACATCGTGACTCTACTACTATCGCGGCGATTAGGAAATTAAGTGAACCTTCTTAACATCTTAACATTGTACTTATCAACCAGATATCAGAACCTATTGCACCCCCATATGAAAAACTAAATAATCTCTCAATACTCTTGCATTATCTATATGGATGACACGCGTTAGCAATGGTTAAGAAATTCTTAGCTCCCTTATAATCCTTTTGGAGAAGCACGAACCGTTGGCATATAATTATTACCAAGTGTGCAATTTCAATACACGAGTGGATGCAAAAAGAACATATGCTATAGGCTTTAAAATGAATAAATGGCACACGATAAGGAATGAAATGAAGTGTAATTTTCCTAACGGTAACATAGCCTCTCATACATAAGAATAGACGTCTCTGTACCGATCAGCAAGACTCTAATAAACCAGCCTGTGTTCCGTGACTCCTATGAACCTAGAGCTCTAAGACCAACTTGTCATGACCCCAGTTTGTCCTCCATGAACATGTCGTGACAGCACCTAGTTCCTACAACTAGGTAATCCTATCAATGCAGAAAAACAAATAATTTGCAGAAATTATAACTCAAAACCCAAATTAATCAAAATGAAACGCGGAATGTAAAATGCAACTCGGTACATATAGCACAATAGCTCAACTACTACAATGATATCCCAAAACCCGAAGACTCACGGGAACACAAGCTAAAAAAATGTAATACATAACTCTACCTCCAGAATGTCTAAAACAATAGGACGAAAGGAAAGCTAACTGCTAAAGCTAGAATAAGATAGAAACTCCTGGTCTATAGACACGGCGGATGTACCTCGAACTCTCTTCTAGATATCTCCGCCTCGGGAATAATACGCCTAGGTGAAGGTACCTGGATCTACATACGAAAAACATGCACAGAATGGGCATGAGTACACTACAGCGGTACTCAGTAAGTGCTAAACTTAACCTCAGTCGGGTAGTGACGAGGAAGGTTAGGGCCCTACTGAGAATAAACATAACAATGAACTTTGCAATACTATGAAATAAGCAGGAATATTGAATACAACTATGAGGTAAGATAGGTTATAGAAGGCAACAAATAATACACCGAAAATAAGGTAACATAGAGTAAACAACTCAATATCAGTACCAGCAACGAGGATCTCCCAGGATACCATCTTCTAGTCCATTTCAGCAACTATCCGAGGATCTTCCGGGATACCGTCCCATAGTCCATCATATGTGTATATCTGAAAGATCTCCCGGGATACCGTCCTGTAGTCCCTTTCATCATCTGTCCAGCGGATATCCCGAGATATCGTCCTATTGTCCATCATACATAAATATATATATATATGAAGGATATCCCAAGATATCGTCCCGTAGTCGAACTATCGATGTGCAAGGATCTACCGGAACCCCGGTCCGTAGTCTCAAATGTAAACACCCAGTAGTTCCATATAATTGTGCAAGGGAATCTATCAAGAATCAAACATGCAGTACTAAAGTAACTATGCATGGTTGATTTATCGAAAATCGAACGCGCAGTCCCAAAAGAAATATGCAGCTACTGGGAATCAAACCCGCAGTCCCCAATGAAATATGCATGGGTGATCTATCAGGAATCGAACCCGCAGTCCCAAAGCAAATAAGTAGAGGGATCTACCGGGAATCTAACCCGTAGTCTCAATGTAAATATGGAGGGGGGTCTACCGGGAATCTAACTCATAGTACCAAAGTAAAAAAATGGGGAGAGCTACCAGAATCCCACATCCGTAGTCCCAATGTAAATACGGAGCCACAACAAGAAGATATTCAGCAATGAAGTTCAAGAAATACAAGGCAACACGTAGTTCTATCCAAGCATGCTTCACGTAGTAAAAATAAAGCAACTTAAGCAAATAGGCAATTTAGATAAACTAAGCATGGTTTTCTAAACTAACACAGATTATAAATGCAAATAGAATAAAGCATATAAGAAAGAAACTCAATCTAAATATTTAAGTAAAATCAAATTTTCAATAATTAGCTCAAGTACGCGCTCGTCTCCTCACGTACAGGGCATTCAATTACCAAACATCATATCCTAAGGTTAAAGTCCCCCACACAAGGTTAGACAAGCCACTTACCTCAAACCGGCTACAAAATCAACTGAAAATCACACTTTTACGACGAGTATCCGACTCCAAATGGCCCAAATCTATTCAATTCAATTACCTATCATAAAAAACATCTCAAAAACTGATTCCACTATTTAATTCAAGCCTTTGACGCAAAATTAGGTATAATATCCAAAATGCCCCTCAATCCAACATCTCAGAATCAGGTGAAACTTATATTTTGGAAATCTCATACTCTTAAAAGACTATACATAACATGAACATAAAAAATAGAGTTCAAATGGCCCCTCAAATCATAACTTAAAATTCAAAAATCTCAAGCCCTAATTCTTCCCTTTTCAAATAAATACCATGGATTTCTAGTTTAATTTCACAATAAATTCACATTTTTAGTTCATAGAACTTACCTTCAATCAATCCTCCTCGAATCCCTCTTCATGTACTCCCAAATAGCTCTCAAAATACTCAATAATGGTGGAAAAATGACTTAAGCTCGCGGATGAACTGTTTAATACCTTCTGCCCAGGTCTGACCATTCCTTCTTCGCCGACGCGGTCAACACCTTGCATTTGCAAAGAAATAAAATTATGTTGACCATTTTTTACTTCTACGCGATTGTGACCAAGGCTTCGCGAATGCGATGCTTCACCCAGGTGACCATACACGAATGCGAAGGCAAACAATCGCCCGTTCCTCCTTCTACTCTACGCGAACGCGGGAATTCTATTGCGTCCGCGTAACACAGAAGTCTTAACCTTCGCGAACGGGGGACCACATTGCAAACGTGAAGGCCAAATACTCAGCCTCATCAGTTATTCCTTCGCAAACGTGAGAGCCTTCTCACGAACGCGAACGCCTAAAATGCCTGCAACTGCTGGAACTAAAATCTGCATCTTTCCAAAAACCAAAATGGTCCGATTGACCACCCGAAACTCACTCGAGGCTCCAGATATCTCAACCAAAAGCATCAACACATCCTAAAACCTCATTCAAACTTGTTTCAATCATCAAAATGCTTCAAACAACACCAAAGCCATCAATTCACAACGAATTCAAGCCTAAGTTTTCTAAGAACTTCCGAAACACGCTTTTGATCAAAACCAAACCACGTTCGAATGACCTGAAATTTTGCACAAACATCCCAAATGACATGATAGAGCTACTGCAACATGTATAATTCCATTCCGACCCTCGGATCATAATCTCACCTATTTACCATAAACTTCAAAAATTCAAACTTTGGCACTTCAAGCCCAAATTAGCTACGAACCACCAAAACATATTTCCGAGCATGCTCCCAACCCTAATATCACCTAAAGAAGCTAACGAAACCATCTAGATTTCCATTCCGAGTGCATCTTTACACTGTTCTGACTAGGGACAACTTTCTAACACTTAATTTCTCAATTAGGGACTAAGTTTCCCAAAAATCTCCGAAACTCAAAAGCGAGCATCCCGGAAAATCAAATTCACGTAAATAACTTAGGGAAAGCAGTAAATAGGGGATCGGTGCGTAAATTCTTAAGACGACCGGCTGGGTCGTCACAGGATATTAGGATAATTTCATGTCACGTCTCATATTTTGTATTATTATTTTGTAAAATACTTTATATAGGTGTATCTTAATAGGATTAAGGAAATATTTTGAGCACAATTTATACGTTTTGTTCCACGAAGATTTTACCGGGAAAAGACCCGAAAACTCCGAATAACCCAAAAACCCGAGAGCGAAGAAACTCGAATTTTTTTCATTTGGTTTGGTTTTTAAATTAATAACCCGGTGTAATTTGTTTGATTTGGTAATTGTAAAATTCGAACTAACCCGAACTATGTACACCCCTACCTGAAACTATGTATATGCTACATGTTCTTTCCTCTTTTTTTTCCGTCAATCCAAAGTAGAGTTGTCATTGTGTCAGCCCGAGTAATGAATTTTATTTAGAAATTGTTAATTGGAAGTTTTAAGGATTTAAAGAAACTAAGTATTTATTGATTTCCTAGGTATCGAGCTCGTATTTTGGTTCTGAAGCCTGTTACATGTCTGAAATAACATTAAAGAGTTGCCTAATAAATTTGGTATCAATCCAAGTAGTTTTAGGGCGTTTTGGCCCATTTGAGGAAATTTTAGAACATGAAGTTCATAAGTTTGATTCTTTTTGTTTTAGGAGATGATTTCTAGATTTAGCATTGTTTCAAGTTTTCCAAAGGTTCGAGTAGGTCTGACTCGTGATTAAAGACTAGTCAGTATATTTGGGCGTGGCTCAAGAGCCCGAGCGTCAAACAGATAAGGCTCGAGTGAAGTGGAAAATTTGGGAAAGGGCTGAAGGATTGTTGCTTCTGTCATAACCGCATCTGCAGTCTTAGACCGCAGGTGCGGTCCTTCAATCGCAGATGCGGCCCCAGTGGCTACGCCAAGGAACCACAGATGTGGCTCCCAAGTCTCAAAAGCAGCTCCGCAGATACGACCCTAAGACCACAAATGAGGTCCCAACTTTCCTTCCCCTTTTCGCAGATGCGGTCCAATCCTCGCATGCGCGGGACCGTAGATGCGGAAATCACTGGGTAGTGAGGTTCATTAAATACGAGTTTAAGACCATTTTTATCACTTATACACTTTTCCTTTGGGAAATTTGGGAGCTCTTGAGAGAAGGTCTTCACTTAGCATTGTGATTTAAGTTTATTTCACCCATTTTAGTTAATTACTTGCATATTAGGTAGATTACACAGTAGAAATTAGGTAAAAATCAAAGGGGTTAGAGCAAGACCTAGGGTTTTAATAAATCTTAAATTTAACCACAAAAATTGTTATAGAATTAATTATAAATCATATATTATCGATCCTTAGGTTATAGAGAACAAACTCTTCGAAAAATCTCGGAATCTGGGCACGTGAGCCCGAGGTCAGAATTTAGGAAAATTATGTTAGAGGGTGGGAAAGCACTTAAATAGCTAGAGCTTGATCTTATAAGTCTATATTGAATAGTTTTTAGTTTATTTAAGTAGTTTTGGATCGTTTGGCTCTGAATTGAGGGCTTGGACTTGTTCTTGGCATTTGAAGTGCACTTTGAAGCCAGATGACTCTTCTTTATAACCTTGAAAGAGGGAATTATCCCATAGGTGTAATAATTGAATTAATTGCCATTCTATGCGGGGGATACGTACGTACTAGGTAACGAGAGTCCTGCGTAGCGACTATTATGCATAAGTCCGGGTAGTTTAGGACCCAAAAAGCATGCTCTACTTGAAACGTTTGGAACCTTATTGTCAATATAAACACACTTAAATCATGTTGGAAATGATGAATAGATTTCTAAAGGAAGTAAACATCATTTTTTTGACCGATAAAGATAATTGCTATTTCTTTGGGTAATTATTTTTCCCTGATGAGGTCTTGATTGACTGTTTGAATGAATGAGTATATGTGTACCTGCGTCGCTCGATGATTCGGAGGCAGAGTGCTTGTTTATTTGTATTTGACTGCGTCGCATGGATGACTTGCGAGCGGAGTAATAGATGCATCTATGGTTTGACTCGTTCAACCCTCGGCAGTGCATAATTTACTTTCATATTGGATCGGGTAGTACGTCCCATGGTGATTATTTGTTCATGTTTTACGTATAAATTCTCCGAGGACCAAGTTTCATATGTGCTTAACCTATAGGCAAACAACCATGTAAATGCTTGGGAAAGAACTGGCATTTCATGATTATTACATGTTAATGATTTGTGATATCCTTGCTTACTACAAACTTTTTGTCACATTTAGTTGACATTAGTATGTATCGAGTCAATCTCCCGTCTCTACTTCTTCGAGATTAGACAAGATACTTGCTGAGTATATGTTGTTTATATACTCATACTACACTTCTGTACTTAATTTTATAGGGTCTGAGGAAAGTGTACCTGGTGCGCATCCTTGAGCGTACCCAAGACTTCTACGGTGAGTTGTTCTCCTTCCATGACGTTCAGTAGCCTGAAGAAGTTTTTCTTTTGTACTTTCTTTGCTATATATCCGTATTCAGGTTGTACGATAGTGTGTTCCTTTTGTATATTCTACTAGTTGCTCATAGCTTGTGACATCAGGTCTTGGTACACATAGTAGTAGACATTTATTGTTGGGCTGTATAATCATGTTTCTCTTTTTATATGTACATTATTGATAGTTTCTAGCCCTAGCTTTAATTTGAGAAATTTGTTTCCCTTATTCTTAACAAACAGTAAAAATGAGAACTAGATTATATTTCGCATTGGTTTGCCTGGCGATTGTGTTGGGCGCCATCATGACCTATTATGGAAATGGGTTATGACAACATGGTATCAGAGCACTAGGTTTACGTAGGTCTCAAAAGTCATGGGAAAACCTAATTGAGTCTTGCAGATCGGTTCGGAGACGTCTCTATTTATCTTTGAGAGGCTATAGGGTATTAGGAAAACTACTCTTTATTCATTTTCTATCGTGTAGTGGTTGTTGTGCTAAATTCCCCTTCTATTCTCTCACAGATAGTAAGGATATGCATGACTGATATTCCATAACGGGGCGGTAGGGGGCGAGGGCATCCAAGAGCTATTCTAATATCATCGCCGGCAGATCCCGTCAGAGATCCTATCATCGAGGAGAATGGTGAGGTGCCCGCAACTGAACCTAACCCGGCAGACTTTATGGTTCCACCGGGATTTCAAGAGATCATGGGTCGCATGTTGGGGTTCATGGATACTATGCCTCAACCTTAGTTGTTTGCAGTATATCAAACTACATCACAGGCAGGAAGGGGAGCACAAACCCTTACTTCTCAGGCTCCTGGACATTAAGCTGCAGTGTATCAAACTATGGCTGCACTACCCGTAGATGGGGCCTATCCAGTTGCTGCTGTGGCGTCCTAGCCCATGCCAACTCCGAATGGTGACCCACAGAAGCTTTTGGACATATGGAATATACTTCACCCTCCTATCTTCGAGGGTGAGCGATATGAAGATGCCCAGGTTTAATCGATAGGTGCAGGGACAGGCTGCATAATATGAGAACATGAAGTTAGATGGAGGTGGCTTCACTACCTCTTAGCTGGAGGGCAAGGCCCGTAGATGGACGCAGTCCTATGTCCTGGGCAGGCCAGCAACATCTCCTCCCCTCACCTGGGATCAGTTCACCCGGTTGTTCTTGGATAGGTATATTCCCCCTTCTAAGAGGAAAGAGCTATGGCACCAGTTTGAGCATCTTGAGCGGGGTCAGATGTCTGCGACCGATTATGAGGCAAGGTTTTCTGAGTTGTCTCGCCAAGAACTCATGATATTTCCCACAAATACAGAGATAGTGCAGAGATTTGTTATGAGGTTGCACACCCTATTCGAGCTAGCATGTCCCGAGAGGTGGAGATGGGTACTGAGTATCGGCTAGTAGTAGAGATTTCGCGTAGGATTGAAGGGCATCGCCTGAGGGGTAAAGAGCAGATTCAGCAGGACAAGAGGGGCTATTTAGGAGATTTCAGAGGTGCCCCAGCTAGGGGTAGAGGTCACTATGGAGGGGTCAACCCAGCAGACCCTCATATTCAGCACCCCCACCCTCTCCCCGGGGTACCCTAGTGAGGCCTTATTGCAGTGCGATGCCATTGAGTTTTACTGCCCACTGGCTATCCAAGGTTCCTCTGGCAGGTATTCTAGTTATCAGGATTCTTGTAGCGCTCTCTTTAGCACTGTGCCACGGATTTCCTATTGCCCGCCAGCCATCTAGGGTTTTTCCAGTGGGTATTCACATCAGCAGGCTTAGACTCCAAGGCAGCAGGCTATGGTGCCGAGAGCGTGCTACGAGTGTGGAGATCTTGGTCATCTGATGAGAGCCTGCCCCAGGCTTCAGGGAAAGGCAGTGCAGCAGGGTCAGCAACCTATGATTTCAACCCAACCAGCGGCCCAGCCACCTTAATGTGGAGGACAGGCTAGTAGGGACAGGCTAGCAGGGAGAGGTCAGCCAGCTACTGCCCAGACAGGCAGGGGCCAGCCAGCTGGTGCTCCAGCTGTATTCTATGCTCTTCTGCCTAGGCTAGATATATTGGCCTCAAACGTCATCATCGGAGGTATTATTTCGGTCGATGGTAGAGATGCTTTGGTACTGTTTGACCCTGGATATACTTATTCCTATTTGTCATCTATGTTTGCTCGTTTCCTGGTTATTTCTCCTAAGCCTTTGAGCACTCATGTTCATGTGTCCACTCTTGTAGGTGATTCTATGGTTGTGGATCGGGTCTATTGGTTCTGTGTGGTCACCTTTTGTGGTTTCGAGACTACAGCAGATCTTCTGTTGCTTGAGATAATCAATTTTAAGGTCATTTTTGGCATGGATTGGTTATCTTCATATCATGTCATCCTAGATTTCCATGCCAAGACTATTTCACTAGTTATGTAAGGGTTTCCGAGGTTGGGGTGAAAGGGTTCCATAGTTGATACACCTAGTCGTGTTATTTCTTTCCTGAAGGCTCGGCATATGGTCGGGAAGGGGTGTTTGGCTTATCTAGCTTATGTTCAGGACACCACCGTAGAGTCCCCAACGATTGATTAAATTCCAGTGGTTTGAGATTTCACTGATAATTTTCCCACCGATCTTCCTGGCATGCCACCGAATCATGATATTTATTTCTATATCGATTTGGCTCTAGGCACCCAGTATATATCTATTCCACCATACCGTATGGCTCCTAAAGGGTTGAAGGAATTAAAAGAGTAGCTTGAGGTGTTGTTGTTGAAGGGATTTATTACACCTAGTGTGTCACCTTGGGGTGCACCGGTGTTATTTATGAAGAAGAAGGATGGGACTATGCGTATGTGCATTGATTACCGCAACTGAACAAATTCACCATCAAGAACAAATATTTGTTGCCTCGTATCGGCAATTTATTTGACCAGTTGCAGGGGGCTAGGGTGTTCTCTAAGATAGACCTAAGGTCAGGGTATCATCAGCTGAGGATTCGGGACTCGGATGTTCTGAAGACTACATTCCGGACTAGACATGGCCATTATCAGTTTTTAGTGATGTTTTTTGGCTTGATTAATGCCCTATCAGCATTCATGGATTTGATGCACAGAGTGTTCGGGCCTTATTTTTATTCATTTGTCATCGTCTTCATTGATGACATCCTGATATATTCTCGCAGCCTAGGAGAGCACGAGCAGCATTTGAGAATAGTGCTTCAGACCTAGCGGGAACAGAAGCTATATGCTAAGTTCTCTAAGTGCGAGTTTTGTCTAGAGTCAGTGGAATTATTTGGGCATGTTGTGTCAAGAGAGGGTATTAAGGTAGATCCGAAGAAGATTGAGGTAGTTCAGAGTTGGCCATGTCCTACTTCAGTGACCGAGATCAAGAGTTTCTTAGGGTTAGTAGGTTACTACCGGCGATTTGTACAGTGTTTTTCATCTATTGCATCATCTTTGACTAGATTGACCCAAAAGGGTGTTCTATTCTACTGGTCCGATGATTGTGAGGAGAGCTTCCAAAAGCTCAAGACAGCCTTGACTACAGCACCAATTCTTGTATTGCCTTCTGGCTCGGGAGTGTATACAGTGTATTGTGACACTTCACGCAACGGTTTGGGAAGTGTGTTGATGTATGAGGGGCGAGTTATTGTATATGCTTCGCATCAGCTGAAGATTCATAAGAATAATTATCCTGTGCATGATCGAGGGTTGGCCGCGATAGTTCTAGCTCTTAAGATATGGACGCATTATCTGTATGGGGTGTCATGCGAGGTTTATGCTGACCACCGCAGCTTACAGCATTTGCTCAAGCAGAGGGATCTTAATTTGGGCAGCGCAGGTGGCTTAAGTTACTGAAGGATTATGACATCACCATTCTTTATCATCCGGTCAAGGCAAATATGGTCGCGGATGCCTTAAGCAAAAAGGAAGAGAGTATGGTAGCTTGGCATTTGTTTTAATAGAGGAGAGACCATTAACCTTGGACATTCAGTCCTTGGCTAACAAACTTGTAAGGTTGGACATTTCAGAGCCCAACCAAGTTCTTGCATGTGTAGTTTCTCAGTCTTCATTACTGGGGAAGATCAAGGACCGGCAGTTCGATGATCCACATTTAGTGGTTCTCTCAAAGATAGTGCTCTAGGGAGGTACCAAGGAGGTTTCTATTGACGAGGATGGTGTTTTGCGACTCCATGGCCGTCTATATGTTCCTAATGTTGATGGTCTGAGAAAAAGGATCACCCGGGTTCAAGAAAGGTGTATCGTGACTTGAGGCAGCATTATTGGTGGTGTAGAATGAAGAAGGACATAGCGGAGTATGTAGCTAGATGATTGAATTTCCAGCATACAAGTATGAGCACCAGTAGACGGGTGGCCTACTTCAACAGATGTCCATTGCAGAGTGGAAGTGGGAGCGCATTACCATGGATTTCATAGTTGGGTTGTCGTGGACCTTGCAGAAGTTTGATTCAGCATGGTTCATTGTTGATAGGTTGACCAAATCGGCTCACTTCATTCCAGTGATGACCATTTATATAGAAGAGAGATATGCCTAGATTTATATTCGGGATATAGTGCGGTTGTACGCTGTGCCTGTTTCTATCATATCAAACAGAGGCCCTCAGTTCACTTCCCATTTCTGAAGAGTCGTTCAGAGTGAGTTGGGGACCGGAGTAGAGCTTAGCACAACATTCCACCCTCAGACCGACGTTCAGTCGGAGCGGACATTTCAGATTTAGATGATATGCTTAGAGCATACGTGATTGACTTTCGAGGGCAGTGGCATCAGTTTTTGTCTTTAGCAGAGTTTGTGTACAACAACAGCTATCAATCCGACATAGAGATGGCACCATACGAGGCTTTATATGGTCTCTGTTGTCGTTATCCTATCAGGTGGTTTGAGCCTAGTGAGGCCAAGTTGTATGGTACAGACTTGGTGCAGAATGCCTTGAATAAGGTGAAGTTGATTCAGGAGAGGCCTCACACAGCTCAGTCCAGATGGAAGAGATACGCGGATCAGAAGGCCCGTAATGTATCATTTATGGTTGGCAAGAAGGTTCTCTTAAAGGTCTCTCCAATGAAAGGTATTCTGAGGTTCGGGAAGAAGGGCAAGTTGAGCCCAAGGTTTATTGGCCCCTTTGAGGTGTTGAAGAGAGTTAGGGAGGTTGCCTACGAGCTTGCCTTACCTCCCAGCTTATTGGGAGTTCATCCAATTTTTCATGTATCGATGTCTCGGAAGTATCATTCATACTTCTCCCATGTGTTGGACTTCAGTACTATTCACCTAGACGAGATTCTGGGTTTTGAGGAGGAGCCAATTGCCATTATTGATAGATAGGACTGCAAGTTGAGGTCTAACAGGATTTTAGCGGTAAAGGTCACGTGGAGGGGCCAACCGATCGAGAAGGCGACTTTCGAATCTGAGGAGGACATACGGAGCAGATATCCACATTTATTCAGCAGCTCAGGTACTTTTCTATGTCCGTTCGAGGATGAATATTTGTTTATGAGATGGAGAATGCAACGACCAGACTGGTCGTTTTGCCTTTCGAACCTCGTTCCCATAAATAAAACTTCCCGCAATTGCTTCAGCTAATTTATGACTTGCGGGGATGGTTAGTTCAAGGTTTGGAGGAGTTTTGAATGAAATATGCACAGTTCAGTTCCTAGAATTTTCATAAAAGACTAAGTTTGACCTTATTCAATATTTTTAGCAAACAGAATTGGATCTATAATTTGACAATCCTGGAGGGTCTGTGGAAAAATGTGGGACCTGGGCATATGTTAGGAATCAAATTCCGAGGTCCCTAGCCCGAGTAATGAATTTTTATTAGAAATTGTTAATTTGAAGTTTTAAGGATTTAAAGAAACTAAGTAATCATTGATTTCCTAGGTGTCGGGCTCATATTTTGGCTCTAAAACCTGATCCAAATCCTAAATAACATTTAAGACTTACCTGAAAATTTTGGTGTCAATCTGAGTACTTTCAGGGCGTTTTGGCCCGTTGGAGGAAAATATAGAACATGAAGTTCATAAGTTTGATTCATTTGGTTTTAGGAGATCATTTCTAGATTTAGCGTTGTTTAGAGTCTTCGAAGATTCGAGTAGGTCTGTCTCGTGATTTCAGACTTGTGGGTATATTCGGTCGGGACCTGGGAGCCCCAAGCGTTAAGCGGACAAGGCTCGAGTAAAGTAGAAAATTTGGAAAAGGGCTAAAGGATTGTTGCTTCTATCAAAACCGCATCTGTGGTTCTTGGACCACAGATGCAGGACTGCAGCTTTGGTCCTTCAATCACAGATGCGGCCGCCATGCCAGGGAACCGCAGATGCGGCTCCCAAGCCGCAGAAGAAGCTCCGCATATGCGGCCCTAGCTTTCCCTCCCCTTTCCGTATATGTTGTCCAATCCTCGCAGATGCAGTCCCCTGACTACAAATGCGGAAATTGCTTGGTAGTGAGGTTAATTTAATACGAGTTCAAGACCATATTTATCACTTATACACTTTTCCTTTGGGCGATTTGGGAGCTCTTGAGAGAAGGTCTTCACTAAGCATTGTGAGGTAAGTTTATTTCACCCCTTTTTTAGTTAATTACTTGCATATTATGTAGATTACACACTAGAAATTAGGTAAAAGTCAAAGGGGTTAGAACAAGACCTAGGGTTTTAATAAAACATAAATATAACCACGAAATTTGTTATAGAATTAATTAGAAATCATAAATTATTGATCCTTAGGTTATAGAGAACAACTTCCTTCAAAAAGTCTCGGAATTTGGGCACACGGGCCCAGATTTGCAATTTAGGAAACTTGTTTACGAGGGTGGGAAAGCGCCTAAATAGCTACAAGTTGATCTTATAAGTCAATATTGACTAGGTCTTACTTCATTTAACTAGTTTGGGATCATTCGGCTCCAAATTAAGGGCTTGGACTTGTTCTTCGCATTTGAAGTGTACTTGGGAATGAGGTGAGTATCCTTTCTAACCTTGTAAGAGGGAATTATCCCCATAGGTGTAATAATTGAATTAATTGCCATTCTATGCGGGGGCTACGTACGTACTAGGTGACGAGAGCCCGTGCATAACGACTATTATGCATAAGTCTTGGTAGTTTAGGACCCTAAAACATGCTAACTTGAAACATTTGGAATCTTATTGTCAATTTTTAACACGCTTAAATCATGTTGGAAATGGTGAATAGATTTTTTAAGGAAGTAAATATCATTTTTTTGACCGATAAAGAGAATTATTATTTCTTTGAGTAGTTATTTTTCCCAAATGAGGTCTTGATTTACTATTTGAATGCATGCTTTTATGTGTACCTTTTGTGAGCATGTGATTTTTGTCTTGCTTGAATTACTCCTATAGAATTCATAAAATTAGGATTTTTCTTTTAATTATCTAATATTAGGCAATTAATTGCATGATTTTATGTTTGTTTGCATTCTTGTGTGCATTTTTAATAGATATAATTCATAAAAAATATTTTAAAAAATGCATTTGCATTTAGGACCCCATTTTAATATTTTTTTAGGTTTACTAGCTAATTAACATTGCAAAATGAAAGAAAATAACAAAACATAGTTATGTTTCTTCTCCATGCTATTTTTTTCGCTATTTGATTTTGTTGTTTTGTCAAGCAGTACTAATTGTTAAGTAGTCCTTTGAGTTATTCGCTTATGATTACCAATAGGCGAAGTTGAATTGGTCTATTGGTTAGTCTGAACTCTAGGTTTACCCAATTCTGACTAGTGGTCGTTTGAACCACAATTTGGGCTTCAAAGAGTAAGTCCCAATCGGGAATTCAATTTGGGCCTGGGTCATTTAGACCCAAGGTCTGTTTGAGTAGTGTAGTAAACTAACAAAGTTTCAAAGGGTATTTAGGGCAACACAAATAAAGAATCTTTGCACAACTAAAATCATATATTTCTGGTAGGTATTGTTGGTGAAATTTATTGATTTTAGTTGTTTAGCTTGGTCCACAAGTCAGAAGTTGAGGGACTAATTGGCTAAATAGAAAGTAAAAGGACTAAGGGCTAAAAAACAAAAGCTGAAGTTTGCCCTAGTAACTTTCCTATAAAGGAGTTGTTACTTGGGGTTCAATTCATATTTTGGAAAGCATTAAAAACTCTAAAAAAACTTGAGGTGGCTCAACCTTAAAACAATCACTGTTTCATTGAGGTTTCTAAGTTCTAAATCAAACCTCTAGCTCACCTTAGGTTGAAAATGTCATGAGCATCTTTGTGCTTTTAGTAGTTAATGTCTGAGAAAGCTAGAGATTTGAAATTTGAAATTAAAAGGTTTAGAAGCTAGGAATTCGAGAGGGAAGTATGAGAGAGAGTTTTGAAGAGTCTAAAGACTGCTGAAATCAACACAAAAAATGATTTAGAAATCCAGTAAAAGATGTTGTTTTAATTCCTCTAGTTGAGACTCGATTTAAGCATGTCCATTGAAGCTTGGTGTTAGAATCAGTTGTGTTACTATTCAAATGGCTTAATTCCAAAGCATTTTCAAATTATTTAGTTGGGTTGATATCTATTGTTGATTCTCCCTACTGTTTGCCGATACTCCTATTTTACTTTTGCCTTCACTTTCCAAGTATTTACATAAGCTTCAAATGGCCCAAGGTTGTGGAACATATAGAGCTGATTTCTCTTGTCTGATTCCCTGTTAACATCTGATATTGTTTTCTTTTCTCTATTTAAATTCTTAGATTCAGTAGTGTAGTGATAATTAGCCTGGTCTATTCATTGTAGCATAGTAATAATATTCTAGAGTATATGTTGTCCTTAAACTTGCATGAAATTGTTAGATTCATTGGCTTATTCAAACATCAAAGGATTGTATATGGACTGTATATTTGACTGTTATTTAAAAACATTCAACTTTTAGATTCATGTTGAAATTTCAGTAGTTATTTCTATGATTTGAATATGAATGTGAAGTTAGAATTTAAAATTAGCAGGTGTTTGATTTAAATGAATTTCAATTTTTCATTTTGTTATAAAACTGATCGGTGTTGCGAGGCCTAATATAATGCCAATATATTCTTGGGCTCGCATTGGGACCAAATATTGGACAAACTGTGCGCATAAACTTGAGGCCTCTGTTGGGCCAGTTACAAGCTGAAATATCGAGCTCCACTTCAGGTAGTGGATCTAAATAAAACTTCAGCAGTGGCAATGGCCCCTATTTGAAATTTGGACCTGATTTGATGGGCTCGAAGTTGCCTTTCTTATGAAATACTATTTGCTGGGCCTAGTCATTCTTGTTAGGACAATTAGCATCCCTACAAACAAGAAATTAGAACATCAACAATAGATTAATACTAATTATTTAGCCCTTTAACTAGGATAGTAGTCGAACCATACTAGATAAAAATGATTCATGGACTTATCAAATATTACTAGGACATCTAAAAAGTCGAGGTGTGCCGCACCAAACAAAAATCATAAATTGTGTGGCCCTCGTGTAATCATAAAATACTTAGAATATGGGGTGATCCAGTTAGCTAGCTTTCATGGCCTCCCACAAAGATATCAACATGCTAGTCGCTTTAAGCGCGCACTTTAATAAATTTACCTCCTTAAACTCGGGTGCACATTTCATGTGATCCAAATCCAAATCCTAAAACATTTGATAAAATGTGTTTTAGATCTGTGTGCATTTCATTTGACGTGATCCAAAAATACATTTTGAACGACGTTCAATGTTCCTTAACAAATCGGTTGAAAGCGGTAAATAATTTAAAATTGCACTATAGGATGAACAAGTTTTAAAATCAGATATTATGACAATTATGATAGCTTAAGCAACTGTGCTAGAACCACGGAATTCGGGGGTGCCTAACACCTTCCCTCGGGTTAACAGAATTCCTTACTCAAGAATTTCTGTTTCACGGACTTCTCTTGGAAAGTCGAAAATTTCCTCGATTTTGGGACACCAAAAGCAAAACCTATCCCAAGTGGTGACTCTGAATAAAAATTAAATAAATAATCTCATTTCAAATAATGTCACTTGAATTGGAAAACTTCCCTTATACACTATCCTTCGGGGTAGCTGCTTAAAAAAGGAGGTGTGATAGCTCTGGTGACTCTGCTGGGGATCAAAACCCAGAATCTCTGCTTCAAGGTTTATGAGTTCAAGCTTAGAATAGATATTACATTTGGCTTTGTCTGATTTTCCTACATGTTTCTTGCCTAATGTGCTAAATGTTTTACTGTTTTGATAGTTGGTCGAATGTATATATAAATTGTTGCGAAACCCTTCCTCTCTCTAAGTCTTCTAAATCATGGAGAAGGGTGCACTTAATGTGATTTCTCATCTATTAATAGTCTTATCCCAATTGAGAACGAGGTTCAGACAAGCTTCTAAGCCGACGGAGCTTCTGTATCCCCGGTACGCTCCCCCCCCCCCCCCCCAAACCCGAGTTTTCTGCTCGGGTAAGCGGGGTTTAGAAAAATAAATCCAGGTTTCAAACCTAGTATAGCAAAACCTCATGCCAGATCCCTAGTAAGAACGTTTTTTTGCATCATATGCGTTTGACTTAGAGGGCTCAACACAGGGGTTGGGTCCGTCTAGGACAGGTGACGTGAAATGAAAAAGATCATCCTGATGCATCTTATTTGCTACTTGTGTATTTATTTCCTTCGGATCTGCATGTTGACCGGCTTGGGAAAGAGTTGAAAGGAAATAGCAATAGATAAGGGTAATGACCTGTTTTGAAAAATCAGTACTCAAAATAGTGCCGAAAATCTTCCGGATTCATGGAAAATATAAAAGAAAGAGTTTGTTTTTCAAATTTTGGCTTTGATAAATTTGCCTGAACTACGCCAGTTTAATTCTCACCGGACGTGAGATACGTTGGCAACCCCCATTGAGTCCAACTTCCTTTTTACAAAACTAACCAAAAACAAAATTTTGATTTTAGTCACAAATAAGTAGGGTGATGCCATTCTTGTTTAAATAATCTAAATGTCCCCAAAAAGGCACCGGAAGGCTGCTACAAGAACAGCCACCTTAATTGATTTCCAACGGTCGCCGGGCACAGCCTCAAAATATTCTCTCCCGAAGTGCTAAAAGGTTGTATCTGCAAAACAAGGATTTTTGTCTTTTAAACTGAAAAGTTTTCAAAAAAGAAAATAGCATTGTTGTCTCTCATTTAAAATAATTCATTAAATCACCTAAATAAATGTGCAGGAGCACGAATGAAATTGAACCCTTCACACTCCTTAATGAGATCCCCTTGAAGCTTCATATGTGGTGGGATGATCTGGGAAAAGGCAACAGGGAAACATTGACTGGAGTTTTGGGAGGACTCGTTGGGTTATTAAACGTCAAGCCAAGATCGGACAAAATTGAATCCTTAATACCATTTTGGTACTCAACTTGTAATGTGTTTCGTTTCTCTTACTTCGAGCTCACACCGACATTGGAAGAAATAGCGGGTTACATGGTCTAAAAGAAAATCTTAGAAGTAAATCCCCTCTCTCACCGAGACCGGTGTCCCCATACAGATTCCTATATTACTAAGCATTAGTCAGGACGTCCAAGATAGAAATCTAGTTAAAGGGTATTGCACACTTCAGTTTCTATATCTTCGATATAGTAACCCTCGAGGTTTTGAAGAACCGAACACCAGTCTAACCTATGCTGGAAACAAAGATAACTGGGAGGCAAGACGGATTCTAGCTTTCATGGTGGCCTTTATGGGTAGTTTGGTTTGCCCACGGAAGCACGGAAATATAGAGATAGGTCTTTTGGGAATGATCGACGTGGTGATCAAAAAGGCTAACAGCATTGTGCTTCCTTTAATTGTCTTGGAAATCTATCGAGCCCTAACCATTTGTTTGGAAGGAGGAAAATTTTCCAAGGATACAATTTGTTACTCCGGTTATGGATGCAAGAGCATCTCTATCAATGAGTTGGATACATGAATTATGGTTTGACCGGTCTAAACTGCACTGAAGAATTTGGACCGGGTAGTGAGTATTGAATTCCCTATAGGTATGGAAGATTGGCTTGCACATCTGAGGGCCCTGACTGCTAATAAAATTGAATGGGCATTTAGATGGCTCCTTGCCACTGAAGCAATATACACAACAACTGAAGCGTCTTATGTCCCCTTAATAAGCATTCAGAGCATCCAATTGTATGCTCCCTACAGGGTGCTGTGTCAACTAGGAATATTCCAAACCGTCCACAATGTCGAAGATCTAAGAAAGCATGCCATTGAGTTGGGACAAAAGTTGCATTTCCAAAAGGAAAAATTCGCCAAATATGATATGAATGTAGATTTCTGGAACCCAAGACCTTAGCGTGAGATCGAGCCAGATGTGAAGTGGACCCCAAATATGTTGAATGGTTCAGCAAGAGATATCAAGTTCCTGAAACACCCGCGAAAAGACCACATGTCCAACATTTCATTGTTGAGGCCCAACCACAATGGGACTAGCTGACTAAAGAAAATAATACAAGGCCAAAAGTTAATTCGAAAGGCAAATCATGGAGTTCAATTTGAAAATGGTGTTCAGGCCGCCGCAGACAAAGGAGAAAAGAAGAAACTAGCCTAGGAAAGTGAGGCACTGAAAGCTCATATCAGAAAGATGAAAACAGCCGTCGATAGCCCAGGAAGAAGTCGGGCCGATAAAAGCCTTATTAGTGGGCTAAGAAAGAAAGTCCTCGAATACCAAGAAGACCTGGAAAAGTCCGAAGCTATTCAGGCAAAGCTACAGGAATAGTGGACAAGGAAAGCAGAAGAGCGGGCACGGTTTGTGCAACAAATGAAAAGAAACTATGAAGGGACTATCACCAGCCTAAGAAGAAAAGTGATTAATCATGAGGATGAAGCGGCCAAAAGGGCTAGAGATTTTAAGGCAGATAGGGAATATTGTTACAAACTGATGGCCCAAATGGAGAAAGACATGCATCAATTGCACAATCAGCACTTTCATGACTCCCAGGTGTTAGAGGCATGAAACCAGCAGATAGGGCGATTACTTCAGGAAAAGGGCAGGATCAGAGAGAGGATCAAGACCATCGCTCATTACATCACCATGAAATGCCAAGCATGCGAGGATATTACTCGAACCACCTTCTTTACTGCAGTGATGATTTTCGTCCATCAAGTAATGACTAATTTGGAGCAACTACAAGTGGGTCTCGCACATAAGCCTGTGGCGAGGTCGAATGAAGCCTCGCTGGTCCCAGTAATGGAAGCATTAATGTATTCTTGACATTTCATGCATTAAGTCTGTATTTTGTTTCATTTCGAGTTTGTAGTTTATTTCCAAAAATTAATTAATTTAACATCATTGTAATAGATGTTTTATTAATGAAAATTGAAAATCCTCAAAAATGGTTCATGTGTTTTGGCACCTATTTTTCAAAGAACTACGCATGGTCTGATTCATGCGGGGTCGTGATATGTAGGCAATCCCCATAATATTCGACAGTATCCTTAAAATAAAAGAAAGGAAAGTAAGAAAAAAGAGGGGAATAGAAACAAAGAGAGGGAAAATAAGGGAACCAAGAGAAAAACATGCAAAAGCAAATGAAAAGAGAGTGGAAAATAAAAGAAGGAAATAGGAAGGGACCAGAAAGAAGCCAGGATGAAGCATACAACCATTGCAAGACATGTAGATACATGTTTAACTACATAGGTGCACCATACCCTAACGTGCAATCACCTGTATGTTATCTGACTCTAACTAAATTTTTGCTGCTTCTAACATCCAGTCCAGGGATTTTATAAACGGTGGTTGGTTTTTATGGTAACCTGGCTTCACATCCATACTTTACCAGATCGAAAAGAAGCATCAGAATGTCTTCAGAAATCACTCTGCCAGCAATTCCCATCACGGACGAGAGCCCAATCTCGGGCATCCCGGCATCAGAATCAGCAACTTTCAAGGAAAACAGGCTATTGCGTCTCCGCATGATGAAGATGTGGACGCCCAGTCAAATGGAAAAGAGTCGCCTAGTGCAATTCCCAGATTTCCTGAGCTTTGCCCTAGAATGGGTGGAACTTCATCTGTCCCATTCAGTCATCCCAGTACCCTACTAGGACACCCAATCATCTCAGCTCATTTTGTGGGAACACCTTCAAAGGTTTTCCCCTAGATGGTCATATCCAATACAGCCCCAAACATCTTTACTGCTTCTTCATGCTCAGCTACAACACAGCTTGCATTGCCTAGGCCCCCGTTTGATCCTTCAACCTTTACATTCTAAACATTCACCCCCCAAATGGAGCTTCTTCAGTACCCCACCTATACGTATTTGCCGCCACCTCTATTTGAGCTTACAACATAACAGGAAAAGACTCCCAACACTCCAGAATAGGAAGAAATGGCAAAGAGGATAAGAAGCCTGGAGCAAAGCTTCAAAAATATGCAGCGGCTGAGTGGGCAGAATACTGATTTGTGCATGTTCCCTCACGTGCATTTGCCTATGGGATTCAAAACTCCGATGTTTGAAAAGTACGATGGGCATGGTGATTCTATTGCCCACTTTAAAAATATTGTTATCAATTGTGCGGAGCTGGAGGAAAAGAAGAATTGCTCATGGATTGCTTTGGGAAATGTTTGGCGGGTATCACCTCTGAGTGGTACATGGATCAAGATATTTCTCGATGGCACATCTGGGACGATCTTGCAAGAGACTTTGTTCGACAGTTCCAGTACAATATAGACATTGCTCTAGACCGGAACGCGCTAGCAAATCGAAAGAAGAAGCCCACAGAAAGTTTTCGGGAGTATGCGATCAAATGGCGTGAACAGGCGTCAAGGGTAAAACCTCCAATGGACGAAGTAGAAATGCTCATGGTAGTTCTTCAAGCTCAGAAGGCTAAATATTTCCAGAATATGATGTCAGCTATGGGCAAACCATTCACATAGGCATTAAAATTGGTGAAATGGTGGAGAATGGATTGAAAACAGGTAGAATTCTAAGCCAATCATCTATTAGAGGAACCTCCCAAGCCATCCAAGGTGGTTCTGGAGGAGTGGCCAAAGGTAAGAAGAAAGAAGAAACAGCCATGGCATCCTCAAGTGCAAGGAGACACCGTGCTCCTAGACCCATGTTCTCAAAAAAATTGTACGACCGCAGCAACCTGCCAATAGAAACTAAGCTCCATTTCCAAAAAATCAGCCTCCTCCAGAAAACCACTATTATCCTCGTCCTCCACAGAATAATTTTCCTCCTCGTGATCCACCCAGGAGGCAAACTTTTACTCTAACTGGTGAGTCTTACTCCAATCTATTTCTAAAACTTGTCCAAATGGGTCTGCTGCAACCAATTCCTCAAACAAGGAAAAACAGAGCATCGCCCGCTTATAGAGCTGGTGTCAGATGTGCCTATCATTCAGGAGCAGAAGGACATGATACAGATGATAATTGGATCCTAAAAAGAGCGGGGGAGAACTTGATAGAACAAGGCAAAATAGTGCTAAGGGACGAGGATGTCTCCAACATGACTAATAATCCATTGCCAGCCCACAACAACAGGCCAGTGTTGGGATGATTTTTGAAGATAAAGAATTTGATCCGGCACTAAAGGCCATAAATGACATCGTGGATGTATAAAGAAAGCCAAAAGGCACCCCGAAGTAAGATAAAGGGGAAAATAAGAACAAAGTCACCAAGACAGAACGAAAAAAGAAAACTAAAACAGGAATATTGGTAATGCCTCCCAAAGATGGGATTCTCTATGTCCCATGAACCCGTAAAGAAAACCAGCAGACTTTGAGCCCTCCAAAGAGGTTTGAACTAAAGAAGGCAACCCAAATGTACGTGCCCAGGGGATCTTATGTGGTGCGGGGGCCAACTAATCCACCAAGGCTGACTGAGCCCGTGGTTATCAGCCGCGCGCTATAGAGGCCCATGACGGATCCTACTACAGTACCGTGGAATTATCACAAAACAATGGTTACGTACAAGGGCAAAGAGATCTTGGGGGAGCAGAATACCATTCTTTTGAGAAGTAATCTAACATGGAAGAAGTAAACAATGACACTAGAAGGCGTTTCCTATCTAAGAAACCTGCAAGTCCCGAAGAGGCAGAAGCTTTCTTTCAGAAAATGAAGATGGTGGACTATGAAATGGTTGATCAACTGCAAAAGCATCCTGAACAAGTGTCCTTGCTGTCACTACTGATGAAGTCTCCCGAACACTAGAATATTTTAATGAAAACATTGAATGAAGCCTATGTTCTAGCTGAAACTTCGGTGGAGTAGTTAGAAAGAATGGCGGAAAGATTATTTGCTATCAATCAAATTTCATTCAGCAAAAATGACTTGCCCCGGGAAGGGGCTGCTCAAAACAAAGCTATACACTTAACTGTCAAATGTGAGGGATACTATGTGAAGAGGGTCATGGTAGACGGAGGATCTGGGGAAGACATTTGCCCACTCTCGACACTCCAGTGGATGGAAATTAGGACTGGAAGGATTTGTCCCAACAATGTCTGTGTGCGAGATTTCGACGGCATCAAAGGGACACAATTGGAGAAATCGATATGATTCTGACCATTGGCCCGGTGGACATTGAGGTAACCTTCCAAGTGATGGAAATGGAAACCTCTTACAACTACCTTCTAGGGAGGCCATGGATCCACGCGGCAGGGGATGTACCTTCCATTCTTCATAAAATGGTAAAATTTTAACACGAGGATCAAGAAAGTGTGGTCCATGGGGAGGATAAGCAATCAATTTATCAGGATCCCTCCGTTCCTTGCCTCGAAGCTGGAGAAGGCAGCACATAGTTTATCATGCCTTTGAAGTTGTGGTGGCCGACCAGTATGAAGAGGGAAAACGCTGCCCCCAGCCCTTCCTTTCCAATGCATCAATAATGGTGGCTAAGGAGATGATACGACATGGATATAAGCCGGGAAATGGATGGGAAAGTCTCTGCAAGGGGTAGCTGAGCCAATTATCTTGCCTACCACTGAGAAGTTCTTCGGGTTAGATTTCAACCCAACTCCAGATGATATAACCTGGGCAAATGTTAGAAAGCATGACGGGTGGGTTCTACCTCAACCACTGCCACATTTGTATAAGACATTTGTAAGGCAAAGTACAGTGAAGAAGAAGAGGATGAGGCCTTTACGGCCAAAGAAATCGAAGAAATATGTGGGGCAATGAGAAAGATGCTATATTAAACTCACATGGTTCATCCAGGAGAGGGCACAAGTACCGGTGAGGTGCTGTACATGGGGCCAAGCGCTAAGCTCCAAAATTGGAAGGCTACGCTGTTTCTGATCAGGTGGAAATCCCGGTAGGCCTGTCCCACTACTTTTTCTGCATCCCAATTTATTCCACAGTGTAACTTGGATGTTTTCTTTGGTTTCTCGTCTTTAAATTTCCTAATGTAAACCTTGTTATCTTCAAATTCCAAGAAATGAATTTAATATTTCATCGTTCATTTTTCTTTATTCTTTCTGATTTTGATATTTTCTCTTTTATTTCTTCTTTTCAGTTCTAATAACGCGGAATTAAGTAACATGACATGCCTGCAGACTTCATGCCCGGATCCAAACACACTGTCTAATTGCAAACGAATGACCCAAGAACTGAAATATGATGAAGAAGAGGCTTTTAGGGAAATAAATCAAGAACTAAAACAATTTGAGAATAAACCTAAACCAAACTTGAATGACACTGAGCCGGTTAACTTGGGAACATTTGAGGAAATCCGTGAAACCAAGATAAGCAACCACACAGAAGAAATCCGTGTGAGTTTAAAGATGTGTTTTTCTAGTCATATGAAGACATGCCAGGACTAATCATTGATCTCGTAGTGCATAAGTTGCCAACTTATCCTGAGTGCCCCACAATCCAGCAAAAACAGAAAAAATTGAAAACTGATGTCAGTGATAAAATCAAAGAAGAGATTGGAAGCAGTTGGGAAAAAGAGTGATCCGAGTGGTTCAGTACACCACATGGCTAGCCAACGTAGTTCCAGTACAAAATAAATAAGGAAAACCCCGAGTATGCATGGACTATAGGGAGTTGAACAAAGCAAGCCCACAAGACAACTTCCCATTGCCCAATATCCACATCCTTGTTGATAACTATGCCAAACATGAGATACACTCTTTCGTGGACTACTACGCAGGATATCACCAGGTGTTGATGGATAAAGAGGGCGCAGAGAAAACAGCCTTTACCACACCTTGGGGAACCTACTGCTCAGGGTCATGCCTTTCGGGCTAAAGAATGGTGGGGAAACCTATATGAGAGCCATGACTACCATCTTCCATGATATGATGCATCAAGAAATAGAAGTGTATGTGGACAACGTAATCGTCAAGTCTAAAACTCAAGATGACCATGTGGGGGATTTGAGGAAGTTCATCGAACGGCTGCGCAGATATGATTTGAAACTAAGCCCAGCCAAATGTGCATGCGGAGTCCCGTCGGGCAAACTTATGGGATTTATAGTCAGTCGGAGAGGTATTGAGTTAGACCCGACTAAGATAAAGTCTATTCGAGATTTACCTCCTCCGAAGATCAAAAAAGACGTAATGAGCTTGTTGGGAAGATTGAATTATATTAGTCGGTTCATTGCTTAGCTAACCTCCACATGTGAGCCCATATTCAAATTGCTAAAGAAAGATGCAGCTGTCAAATGGGTGGATAAATGTCAAGAGGCTTTCGATAAGATTAAAGATTACTTGTCCAACCCACCTGTTTTTGTGCCATCTGAGCCATGGAGGCCACTGTTTCTATACCTGATAGTCTTGGAAAGTTCCTTCGGTTGTGTCCTAGGGAAACACGACGTTACTGAAAAGAAAGAGCATGCAATATACTACTTGAGCAAGAAGTTTACCAGCTACGAGGCCAAGTACACTTTATTGGAAAGAACCCGTTGTGCTTTAACTTGGATTGCTCATAAACTAAGGCATTATCTGTAGGCCTACACCACTTACCTCATAACCACGTTGGATCAGTTGAAGTACATATTTCAAAAACCAATGCCCATGGGGATATTATCAAAATGGCAGATCCTACTTACTGAGTTTGACATAGTCCATGTCACTCGTACAGCAATGAACGCCCACGCATTAGCGGATCATTTAGCCAAAAAACCGGTTGATGATGAGTCCAACCTCTGAACACTTATTTCCTAGATGAAGAGATGAACTCGGTGGAGGCAATATCTAAAGATACCGCTTCTTGGAAGATGTTCTTTGATGGAGAGGTAAACACAAAAGGTGTGGGAATTAGAGAAGTCTTAATTTCACCCACCAGTCAACACTATCAAGCCATAACTCGATTTGGTTCTTATGCACAAATAATACAGCGAATATGAAGCTTGCATCATGGGTATGAGAATGGCAGTCGACCGAATATCCAAGAGTTGTTGATTATGAAGGACTCAGATCTAATCATCCGGCAAGCCCAAGGAGAATGGGAAACTCGAGATATCAAACATATCCCTTACCAAAAATATGTGGAAGATCTCACCAAGCAGTTCAAAATGGTATAGTTCAGGTACATCCCTCGCTGTCACAATGAACTAGCTGATGTACTTGCCAAACTTTGGCCTCGATGTTTCCCAACCCAGGAAATTCCCATATTTATCCCTTGGAAATCCAAATCAGGGAAAGGCATGGGTACTGTAATACGGTTGAGGCGGAACCAAACATCCAGCCATGGTACCATGATATCAAGATGTTTCTAAAAAACCAAGAATATACCGGGCAAGCCACTAGGGACCAAAAGAGAACCATCAGACGACAAGCAAGTGGTTTCTTTTTAAGTAGTGAGGTTTTTTACAAATGGACTCCAAACCATAATTTTTTAAGATGTTTTGAAGCCGAAGAGGCTGGAAGGATCATGCACAAAGTATACGCCAGAGTGCAGACCGCACATGAATGGGTATGTGCTAGCAAAGAAAACCATCTGAGCAGGCTATTATTGGATAACCATGGAAAATGACTACTTTATCTTTGTCCAGAAATGCCATCAGTGTTAGGTGCATGGTGATTTGATTCATGCACCTCCCACAGAACTGCATCCCATGTTGGCACCGTGGCCACTTGTATCTTAGGGCATGGACGTCATTGGGCCAATCAAGCCGAAAGCCTCAAATAGGCACAGATTCATACTTGTTGCCATTGATTACTTCGTCGAAGCCATCACTCTTTAATCAGTTACTAAGAAAGCTGTGATCGATTTTGTGCATTCCAATCTTATTTTCCATTTTGGCATTCCCGCAACTATCATCACAAACAATGCTGCAAATTTGAACAGTCGATGATGAGAGAGGTATGCGAACAATTCAAGATAACGCACAGGAACTCTACTCCTTATCGGCCCAAGGCTAATGGTGCTATTGAAGCAGCAAATAAAAACATCAAGAAGATCTTGAGAACGATGATTCAGAGCTCCAGGCAATGGCATGAAAAGTTGCCTTTCGCATTACTGGGATATTGCACTACAGTGCGCACATCAGTAGGAGCAACCCCATATATCTTAGTCAATGGAACTGAGGCTGTGATACCCACAGAGGTGGAAATCCGTTTTCTCTGGATAATCGCTGAAGCCGAGATTGAAGACATTGAGTGGGTTAAGACTCGTTTGGAACAGCTAACCTTAATTGACGAAAAATGAATGGTTGCGATCTACCACGGGCAATTGTACCAATAAAGAATGGCTCGTGCTTATATCAAGAAAATACGCCCCAAGAATTTTGATGTGGGAAAAGTTGTGTTCAGGTGCATTCTTCCTCACAACCAGGAAGCAAAAGGAATATTTGCTCCTAGTTAGAAAGGCTCGTACATCATAGAAAAGATATTGATGAAATAAGCATTGTATCTGGGCGAAATTGAAGGGGATGATCCCGAAGCAGCCGTGCACGGAGATGCAGTAAAAGGTACTATGGTTAGGCTCCCGATAACAATGATTCAACCAGTTGGGATGACGAAGGCTTTCATTCCCGCAATCCAAACACTATCAACCCTTTTGCTAACCCTATTGAGCCGGTTACTCTTCCTTTGTTACCCTCTTTGGAACCTGGAAGTGATATTTAAAAAAAATGAAGCATAAACAAAAACGAAACAAAAACAAACAAAAAGAAGACCAAAAACAAATGTTTTTTTCCTGAACTACGTCTAACTTGATTCGAAAAGGATACGTAGCCAGCCTCTTTTTGGGTTCAATCACACCAAAACAAAATCCCAATTCCCCAAAAAGTGAAACTGGGGCAGATGATATAAGGGCTCAGCCATGAGTCCACCAAATAGTTCTGAAGTTGTAATTCCGTCTAAAATTCTTTTACCCAAAAACCTTGTCCAAGTCTTTCCAATCAATTGGCAAAGGCATGGGAACAAAAAACATCATTGTTTGAATCTGATGTAGCCCAAATTGAGAGAAATAAAATAAGAGCGTCGCTAAAAATCCACTTAAATGAGAGAGTCCATTTGGTGAAGACTCGAAAAGAGCATTATCGGGCGACAGCGAGAAGAGAAATGAGAGAGGTCGATTGGAAAAAACCCACAAAGGGTGTCGTCGGCCGAAAAGAAGATACATCCCACCACTGAAAGAATCTTGGCGAGGTTCCCTGGTTTTGAAATACAGGTCAATAAGCTTACGAGAAGTTGAGAAAGTTTGTACAGGTCGGGCATCCAGTCCAACAAGCATGTCATGTCCATTCGAAGCCATCATGCACCCCCTATAAGTCCTTCTCTTCCCCGAAAGTGACGCTTCTCATTAATTTCACCTTCTTGTCATTGTATACTTGTTTCTCTAATCCCTTTCTGTTTAACTTTGATTCTAAAACTATAACAAATAAATGTGGAAGGACTGGTTTTATAGGGCTCTTCCTAGCAAGCATGGCCATGCATTCAAAGCAAAGATATTCAAAAGGAAAGAATATCCAAAGACAGAGGTCCTAAGAGTAGAATAAAGTGAAATGACGGAGCCCCACGCGAGCGAGTTGTCATGAAATCCAGAAGGTTGAGGCCCTCGGTTTGAAGGAGAGAATGATCTTCAAATCCAGCAAGCAGCAGAAGTTCTCAACAGAAGTTGGGTCGGGATCAAGCGATCGAGACCACAAAACCAACCAGCGTTTCAAACTAACAATTGTTCTTTGTTTAAAAATTGAAATAGGTGCGATCCAAGCAACCATGCAAAAGGCAGGTGCAGCCAAAAGAAAAACGCGTAAGTGCTGAAACAGCTTTGCAGCAAAAAATCAATGCAAAAGGGAAGTTTCCTCCAATTTCTTTCCTGCATCTTATCAAAATAAAAAAGAACGAGGGAAAAGAGATAACAAAATAAGAAAATCCCAAAAGAGGATAGTTTAGAATTCCCAATACCAACCTGGTACCTTTTAGACATCATTAGGGCTTTAATCCTTGAGTTGCACCTTTTTATACATAGAGCCTTTATTCCCTAGTCGCTTTTTAACTTTTATCCATCATTAGAGCACCAATCCCTGAGTTGCGCCTTTTAGACATAGAGCCTCCATTCTCTAGTCTCCATTTGCCAATATTATGGCTCCAATCCCTAAATTGAGCTTTTTACCTTTTAGCCAATATTAGGGCTCCAATCCCTAAATTTGCGCCTTTTAGACTTATGGCCTCCATTCCCTGGTCTCTTTTTTCCAATATTGGGGATCCATTCCCTAAGTTGAGTTTTTTAGCTTTTAGCCAACATTAGGGCTCCAATCCCTGAGTTGTGCCTTTTAGACATAGTGTCTCCATTCCCTAGTCGCCTTTAGCCAACATTAGGGCTCTAATCCTTGAGTTGAGTTTTTTTACCATTTAGCCAACATAGCCTCCAAACCCTGAGTTGCGCCTTTCAGACATAAGGTCTCCATTCCCTAGTCGCCGTTAGCCAACATTAGGTCTCCAATCCCTGAGTTGAGATTTTTACTTTTTAGCCAACATTAGGGCTCCAATCCTTGAGTTTCACCTTTAGACATAGGGCCTCCATTCCCTAGTCGCCATTAGCCAATATTAGGTCTCAAATCCTTGGCTTGCGTTTTTTATCCTTTAGACAACATTAGGGCTCCAATCCCTGAGTTGTACCTTTTAGCCATAAGGCCTCTATCACCTACTCGCCTTTAGCCAACATTAGGGCTCTAATCTCTGAGTTGAGATTTTTACCTTTTATCCAATATTAGGGCTCCAATCCCTGAGTTGCGTCTGTTAGACATAGGTCCTCCATTCCCTAGTCGCCTTTTGCCAACATTAGGGCTCCAATCCCTGAGTTGCACCTTTTAGACATAGGGCCTCCATTCCCTAGTCGCCTTTTGCCAACATTAGGGCTCCAATCCCTGAGTTGAGATTTCTAACTTTTAGTCAACATTAGGGCTCCAATCCCTGAGTTGCGCCTTTTAGACATAGGGCCTCCATTCCCTAGTCTCCTTTAGCCAACATTAGGGCTCCAATCCCTTACTTTAGCTTTTTACCTTTTAGCCTACATTAGAGCTCCAACCCCTGAGTTGCGCCTTTAGACATAGGGCCTCCATTCCCTAGTCATCTTTTGCCAACATTAGGGCTCCAATCCTTGGGTTGATTTTTTATCCTTTAGCCAACATTAGGGCTCCAATCCCTGAGTTGCGCCTCTTAGACATAGGGCTTCCATTCCCTAGTCACATTTTGCCAATATTAGGGCTTCAATCCCTAAGTTGACGTTTCAACAACAGGGATCCACCCCCAATTTATTTTATCATAGACAAATACAATTCTTCAAAATGAAAAATAATAAGCGAATGAGTTCAGACTTTTGTCACAAATAACTCACGAAGTTTTCCTAGAGAAAACTAGGGTAGAAAAATTCCGTTCGTTTGTTTGTTTTGTCGTCTAAGTAGGTTTGACTTCGAGAGACACAGGGTTCGAAACGACCAAAAGAGTGAGTCCAAAATGGTGAAGTGGACGAGGATACAGATTGCTCAAAACATGATTAAAGTCACAAGCTCCGCCTGTCCCGCTCTTATTCAATGCTGAAGAAAGAACCAACACCTACAGCTTACGAGCATCAAGATTCAGATCCGAGTTTGTAGGAAAAGCAGCTAAGACTCAAGTTCAAGCTTCAAGAGTTTTATATATAGAATTTTGTAACTCATAGTTGATGGGCATAGCTAGCTTAGCTTTGATTTCCCTTTTGGTGTAATAAGGAGGTCACAAGTAGTAGCAGCAGCAAAAGCAGTAAAATCACAGCTCCTGGTAGTCCCAGCTACCAAAACTTTCATAACTACACTAACCTGATTCCTTTATAGCCAAAGATATGTAGGCAACCTCTGAAGCAAGGTTCGGCCAAACGGTTTTCAAAATTTTTTCTCATGTAGTGCCAAGCAGGCAAAACTCTCTCACGATTGCTCATTACTCTTGCCCAAAAACCCTTCGTGTCTCTGAACAACGAGGGGCAGCTACGAGCACGTGATTTTTGCCTCGCTTGAATTACTCCAATAGAATTCATAAAATTAGGATTTTTCTTTTAATTATTTAATTTTAGGGAATTAATTACATGATTTTGTCTTTGATTGCATTCTTGTGTGCATTTTTAATTGATATAATTCATAAACAAATATAAAAAAATAATGCATTTGCATTTAGGACCCCATTTTAATATTTTTTGGTTTACTAGTTAATTAACATTGCAAAATAAAAGAAAATAAGAAAAAATAGTTCTTTTGCATTTTTACTTCTAATTTTCGATTTTTTCTTTAGTCTTCTTTTAAATTAGGAGTTAGTTAATTTTTCAAAATTAATTAGTTTAATTTTAGAATTAAATTAGATCATTTACTTTCAATTTTGTATTAAACAAAAATCAAAAAAATGAGAAAAAAGAAAGAAAAAAAGAAAAGAAATTAAAAGAATTAAGGGTATTAATAAAAATGCCCAGATTTTGGGCTAACCCGTCCTAAAAAAAAGGCCAAACCCCTCAATCAAAAATAACACCCCATAGCCATCGGACCTTCCCCATTCCAAATGCATCGGTCTCCTCTCTCGAATATACGCCGAACATCTCGAATATCAAATCAAAAAAATCGGCCAAAATCGCACCTCCTCTAAACCACTCCAAATTCACCCCAAAGGACTTCCCCACCTTCCTCATGCTGAATTCGTGCATAGCTTCCTTCAAATTGCATCCAAACGGCTCAAAAACCAAATCAAAGTTCTGACCAAAATCTCGAAGCCTTGCATGAAGATTTTGGGGTTCACTTTGGTGAGTCCCTTCCTGTTTTATTTTGCTTTGATTCTGCTCCTTTTGGTCCAAATCAAGGGTTCTACGAAAATTTCAAATTATGCTCAAGTTGAGATATTCCTGTTCTTTTCTCCCTAATGTTCGTTTTATTTTGTAAGCCTGATCATTATTATTAAGTTTAAAATGTTAGTTTGCTTGACTATGCCTGTCTAAAGTCTATTTCTTCTCCATGTTCTTTTTTCTGCTATAGGATTTTGTTGTTTTGTCAATCAATACTAATTGGTAGTCCTTTGAGTTATTCGGTTATGATTACCAATAGGTGAAGTTGAATTGGTCTGTCGGTAAGTCTGAACATTAGGTTTACCCAATTGTGACTAGTGGTCGTTTGAACCACAATATGGGCTTCAAAGTGTAAGACCCAATCCAGAATTCAATTTTGGTCTGGGTCATTTAGACCCAAGGTCTGTTTGAATAGTGTATTAAATTAACAAAGTTTCAGAGGATATTTAGGGCAACACAAACAAAGAATCTTTGCACAACTAAAATCAGAAGTTTCTGGTAGGGATTGTTGGTGAAATTTGTTGATTTTAGTTGTTTAGCTTGGTCCACAAGTCAGAACTTGAGAGACTAATTGGCTAAAATAGAAAATAAATGGACTAAGGGTTAAAACACAAAAGCTGAAGTTTGCCCAAGTAACTTACCTATAAAGGCATTGTTACTTGGGGTTCAATTCAAATTTTGGAAAGCATTAATAACTCTGAAAAAAATTTGAGGCGGCTCAACCTGAAAAAGTTCACTGTTTCATTGAGGTTTCTATGTTTTAAGTCATACCTCTAGCACACCTGAGGTTGAAAATGGCCTAAGCTTTTCTGTGCTTTTACTAGTTGAGGTGTGAGAAAGCTAGGCATCTGAAAGTTGAAATTAAAAGGTTTAGGAGCTAGGAATTCAAGAGGAAAGTTTGGGAAAGAGTTTTGAAGATTCTAAATTAGGCTGTTAAAATCAACACAAAAAATGTTTTAGAAATCCAGTAAAAGCTGTTGTTTGAATTCCTCTAGTTGAGACTCGATTTAAGTATGTCCATTAAAGCTTGGTGTTTGAATCAGCCGTGTTACTGTTCAAATGGTTTAATTCCAAAGCATTTTCAAATCATTTAGCTGGGTTGATATCTGTTGCTGATTCTCCTTGTTGTTTGTTGATACTCCTGTTTTACTTTTGTCTTCAATTTCCAGGTAATTACTTAAACTTCAAATGGCCCAAGGCTGTGGAACATATAGATGAAGAATGATTTGAATAAATAGTCCAGAGCTGATTTCCTCTTGTCTGATTACCTGAAAACATCTGCTATTGTTTTCTTTCTATTTAAATTCCTAGATTCAGTAGTGTAGTATAGTGATAATTAGCCTAGTCTATTCATTGTAGCATAGTAATAATATCCTAGAGTCTATGCTATCCTTAAACCTGCATGAAATTGTTAGATTCATTGGCTTATTCGAACATCAGAGGACTGTATATTGGACTGTTATTTAAAAACATTAAGATTTTAGATTCATGTTGAAATTTTAGTAGTTATTTCTAAGTTCTGATCCATGAATAAGTTCCATAAAGTGTATTAAATGAAGTTAAATAGTTGTTAAATTTCAGGAACGATTGTGCTAGTTCATCAGCTTACATATGATTTGAATATGAATGTGAAGTTAGAATTTAAAATTAGCAGGTGTTTGATTTAAATGAATTCCAATTTTTCATTTTGTTATAAAACTGATCAGTGTTGTGAGGCCCAATTTAAAGTCAGTATTGGTTTGGGCTCGCTTTGGGACCAAAAACTGGACAAATCGTGTGCATAACTTTGAGGCCTCTGTTGGGCCAGTTAAAAGCTTAAATATAGAGCTCCACTTCAGGTAGTGGATCCAATTAAAAACTTCGGTAGTGGCAATGGCCCCTATTTGAAATTTGGGCCTGATTTGATGGGCTCGAACTTGCCTTCCTTATGAAATACTATTTGCTGGGCCTAGTCATTCTTGTTAGGAAAATTAGCGTCCCTACAAACAAGTAATTAGAACATCAACAATAGTTTAATACTAATTATTTAGCCCTTTAACTAGGATAGTAGTCGAACCATTCTAGCTAAAAATGATTCATGGACTTCTCAAATAGTACTAGGACATCTATAAAGTCGAGGTGTGCCGCGCCAAACAAAAATCGTAAATTGCGTGGCCCTCGTGTAATCATAAAATACTTAGAATATGGGGTGATCCATTTAGCTAACTTTCATGGCCCCCCACAAAGATATCAACACGCTAGTCACTTTAAGCGCGCACTTTAATAAATTTTCCTTTTTATACTCGGTGCGTATTTCATGTGACTCAAATCCAAATCCTGAAACGTTAGATAACATGTGTTTCGGGTCCGAGTGCATTTCATCTGACGTGATTCAAAAATACATTTTGAACGACGTTCAATCTTCCTTAACAAATCGGTTGAAAGCGGTAACTAATTTAAAATTGCAGTATAGGATGAACATATTTAAAATCAGATATTATGCCAATTATGATAGTTTAAGCGATCGTGTTACAACCACGGAATTTGGGTGTGCCTAACACCTTTCCTCGGGTTAACAGGATTCCTTACTCAAGAATTTCTGGTTCAGAGACTTCATTTAGAAAGTCAAAATTTCCTCGATTTGGGACTTGAGATAAACCGGTGACGTAGGACACAAAAATCCAAACCAATCCCAAGTGATGACTCTGAAATAAAATTAAATAAATAATCTCATTTCAAATAATTTCACTTAAATTGGAAAACTCCCTTATACATTATCCTTCGATGTAGATGTGTAAAAAAGGAGGTCTGACACCTGCGTCGCATGGATAATTCGCGAGCGAGGTGCTTTTTTATTCATATTTGACCGCATCACATGAATGATTCACGAGTGGGGTAATAGAAACATCAATGGTTCGATCCATTCGGCCCTCGGTAGTGCACATTTCACTTTCATGTTGGATCAGGCCATTCGTCGCAGGGTGATTATTTTCGCATGTTTTATGTTGAAATTCTCTGTTTACTTTCATATTTGCTTAACCTACAGGCAAACAACCATGTAAATTCGTGGGAAAGAAGTGTCATTTCGTGATTATTAAATGTCAATAATTTGTGATATCCATGCTTACTATGAACTTTTTCTCACATTTAATTGACCTTAGTAAGTATCAAGTCGACCTCTCGTCTCTACTTCTTCGAGATTACACGGGATACATACAGGGTACATGTTGTTTATGTACTTATATTACACTTCTATTCTTAATTGTACAGGGTTTGAGGTAGGTGTACCTTGTTATCAATCTGGTGTGCATCCTTGAGCGGACTCGAGACATCTATGGTGAGCTGCTTTCCTTCCATACCATTCAGCAGCCTGAAAAAATCTTTCTTTTGTACTTTCTTTGTTGTCTATCCGTATTCGGGCAATAGGATAGTGTGTTCCTTTTGTATATTCTACTAGTTGTCCATAGCTTGTAACACCAGGTCTTGGCACACAAAGTAGTAGACATTCATTTTTGGGTTGTATGATCTTTTTCCTCTTTTTATATATACATTATTGATAGTTTCTGGCCCTTGCATTAATTTGAGAAATATGTTTCACTTATTTTAAACAAACAACAAAAATGAGAATTGGATTATATCTTTGCGTTAGCTTTCCTGGCAAAGGTATCGGGCTCCATAATGACCTATTGTGAAAATCGGTCGTGACATTTATTACTCCATATTTATGGAAGTAATTTACGAATTGGTGTGGTTACTCATTGATACAGGTAATTACAGCATTAATTAATTATATAGGGCCTGTTGAATTCAATAAACGATATATTACGACCTAGGAATTGATAAATTCAAGGAATTTTTACCTCCTTCAGCAAAGGTTAACATCTTATTTATTTTAAATAAATACCATTTAAAAAATTATATTCTATAAATACATTCTAAGGTTTATGGAAAAATATTTAATTTCTGTTTACTCCTAGCCCTAGGCCACTAAATACGCTAATCAGTTACACTTTATTCTTCATCTCTCTACTTTGATACATCTCATTCTCTTTCCCATCCTATTAAAAATTTTCATCCCCTCCTCCTTCCACCGGATTCGTGCAAAGCCCACTTAAGAGCAGGTTCACTCTCTGCTTCAGTCGATTTAAAATCTATGAAACATTTAATCTTATTGGTTTCTCACCAACAGCAGCAGCCGCCGGCATATTATAGATGCAGTGATTCTTAACTTGCAAATATCATCTGTCACACCTCCTTTTTACCACTTGCACGTGGTTACCCCGAAAGGTGACATGTGCATAGGAGTTTTTCCAATTAAAGTGATATTGTTCGATATGGGATTAATTATTTGTTTCAAGAGTCGCCACTTAGGATAGATTTGGCTTTTTGGTGTCCCAAGTCACCAATTTGAAATCTCAAATCGAGGAAATTTCGACTACCCAATTGGAGTCTCCGAACCAGAAATTCTTGAGTAAGGAATTCTGTTGACCCCAGGGAAGGTGTTAGGCACCCTCGGATCCCGTGGTTCTAGCACGGTCTCATAAACTCATTATATGTGGCTGAAACATGATTTCCTATACTTGTTAACTCGTAATTTTATATTATTAACCGCTTTTAACATCTATTTTAGGAAAATTTGCAATGTTATTAAAATATGTCGCGAATCGCGTCACATAAATGCACCCGCATGTTTAGACATATTTTAATTCCATTGAGAATAGGATTTGGGCCACATAAATGCACAGCCATGTTTAGGAAGGTATATTATTAAACACGTGCCAATAGCAACTACGTCTTTGACATTCGCAGGAAGGCCGTAAAATTTGCTAAACGGCACTTCCTATTTTTCTATGTGCATTAATGAATTAAGGAGCCAACACGTGGTATTTGTTAACGTGGTTCACTTTTAGAGGGATATTCTAAAACATGCTAATTCTCTACTATAGTAGGTTCTTAAATGCATTAATCACTTTATGTATAAACTGTGTATTTGAGCAATATTGCGTGCATCCTAGCCTCATTCATGGCCAATTGCATATGATAAGTCAAGTTTGGGCCAGCCCAAGGCACACAGTATTTGTTATGACTAACATCCGTTGGGTCGAGTTCATGACTGGTCCAACCCTTTTATTCCTCCAATTCAGAAACATGCAATATTATAACTTCCTAGTGCTTACTGGGCCTCTCGAGTGAGCCCAGTACTGATTTGAAGAAAAGAGACCAATTGTTAACAACCAATTTGTTCGAAATTATATACAAACTTGGATATCTACAAGCTCACAGAGAAAATATTAACAATAATTTTTATGTGTCAAACCTTAACACTAGATCTAAATCAAATGATTCATATACTCGTCAATCAGATTATATAAATATAATTTTTCAAAATTCAGTTACAACTTATAGAGCTGACACACAACACTACTAGCATATTGAGATTTGAGTGCATTTTACCATACACAAGGACTGGATCTTAATAATTTCTAAACCAATATTACATGATTTCCTCATTTCCAAACAACATGAAATAATTAACTAGAACATTCACATATTAACTACCAGCACTACTGATAGTTCATATTTAAAATAATCGAATTTCCAATTATTACAAATAACCAGTCTCTAAAATCAAATTATTACAGAATTAGATAGTCCGACTTTAATTACAACATAATGACTATCTCATCACTACAACTATATCCAAAGCTAAATAAGGGGGAAAATAGGGAAAGGGTTTAGAATGATACAATGGAATCAACTCTGCACATTCATGAATATTTTATACTGAACTTCAATGTATCATATGAACAAGGAAATGTACCTGTAATTCAAGTAAAACAGGAGCCTATGAGTAAATAATAGAGACCAGCTAAGCAATCAACAGCCAATCAAACAATGTATCCAGACTTCAGCAGAGTTTTTAGATAACTAAACTTTCATAAAAAAATGATCCCAACAGCACTAGTGGTATTTTCATATATAGGAATAAGTATTTCAGCTCTAGTATTCAAAGAGAATGTTTCTGAATACCCCTTTTACAATGACCAGATGGTTCATTTTATAGTAAAGCTTTTAGGGCATCAGATTTTTGCCTTGCTTTCTTTTTCGTCCTTAACTCAAATTTCATTTTGCCTAAGTAGTCCTTCAATTTCTGACTTGTGCCTCAAGTTTGAGGCAGGAATTGTGTTTTAGTCCTTGCTAGAAGGTTCTAAGGGATTTCTATCGGATTTTTTATAGGTTCAAATCCCTCTTATACCATTACTTCCTTTCTTAATTACCCTCCCCTGAAATTTGACCTTAGTTAGTTCCTTGACCCTAGTTTAGTTACTGGTCAATCAAATTTAGGTCAAATTTTCTTTGAATAACATACTTAACAGGGTTGAAAATCAACAAAAACTAACAAGTATTAAAAACTAATGCCTTAATGTAGACTTTCAACACACAAACAAAAGATCAAAATAGCCAGAAGAAAGCATATATCAACACTTGGTTTTCAGAGAGAGCTCAATCAAGGATACTCAGAAATACTTAAGAACATTCAACTTATGCATCAAATTGGAAGAATGATAGCTAACCCTTGCAATTAAAGGCCTATCCCATCATCAGCCTAAACTGGACATCAAACCCTTAGGAGCATGAATCAGCTAAACATACCAGAAATCAACAAATAAAAATCAGAAGACGGAGGTCATTCGAGCCCTAAAATCATATTACTTAAGAATAAACAAAATTGGGTTTTCCAAAATCAGGGAACTAATACTAGCAAGATATCAATATTACTCAGGAGATGAAAGAATTTCCGATTAGTGACAAACAAAAGCACATGATCATTTGAACCTACTTCAGGCGAGACTATGGACAAACAAGATATTATTTTTTTAAAATTCAATCAAAGAGCTAAATAGAAGAAGATAGACTACTTAGGCAAACACATACAAAAGAAACCAAATAATCAATCAAAGAGACGAATTACTTAGCTTCTTTGATGCATGCCCAGTTCAGACCTTTTCAATCAACTCTTGACCCCTTCCGCAAGGGTTTCGAACCTCTTAGGACAGTGATAATCTGTTTAAGAGCTTAGGGGAGGGTTTTCAAGGTTCTGAGACCTCAGTAAGGTCTCAGATTTGGATTTTTCAGTGGTTGGGTTGTTTTGGGCCTCATGTGTGGTATGGTTGGGGATAGGAAGGAACAAGGACTGATTAGGAGTAATTTGAACCATTTCGGAGTGCTTTGTGTTTATGGTTGAGTTTTGAATTGAATTTCGAAGAGTTTCGGGAAGATTTGAGAGGAGTGACTTACACGGTTAGAACAAGAAGATTGAGGTGCTTTAGGTGTGTAAATTCGGAGGGCTTTGGAACAAGGTCGCCGGAGATAGGGTTTCCGACGACCTTTCAGGGGATATTTGAGATGATGGAGGGGGATGCAGGACGGGGAAGGGGCTGTCCTAGTGGTTCTAGGGTGTAAAGGTGGAAGGGTTTAGAATAGGGTCGGAGACGGTGATTTAGACGGTCCTGTTTTTGAAGATTCGAGATGTAGGGGGCTTGTTCGATGGAAGCTAACCATAGGACGGGGTAGGGAGCTCATGATGGTTGAGTGGTGTTAATTTGGGAAGGTTTGGTTGTCGGCGGCCGCCGTGAGGTGATTTCCGGAGGCGGCGTTGGGGTGGTAAGCTGGTGGTCAAGGGAGGGTAGTAGGGTGGTCAATGGGTGTTGTTATTCGTAGAAGAACGGTATGAGGAGGGTGAGTTCTATCTCTAATGTGTATTAGAGATGTTTGGACATATGTATACAAAAATGGGGGGGCTTCTGTGGCCGTTGGATGAGATGGGGATGGACGGCTGTGATGATTCCTATTTGAAACGGTGTCGTTTGGGTTTGGTGCTGTGTGGACTTGGTTGAGGCTGGTCAATTAGGTTGGGTTGTGTATTGAAAGAGAGGAGCAGGTTGGGCCACTCAGGTCTGGCCCAATTGTGGCCAGCCTGAGTGGTTGTATATGTGTATACATATATTTTTTTGGCCTTTTCCTTTTAATTTAATTTAATTACTACCTTTATTTAAAAATTCACAAATCACAAATAAAAACTAACTAAGTCAAAGTTAAATAAAAATAATTTCAAATGCCGGAAATATATATGTATTTTTTTTTGTATTTAATTTGCAAACAAATTTATTAAATCCTAATCAATCTTAAAACACGCAGTAATGGACATGCGTATGCAATTAAATCTCAAAAATTAAAATCCTAATATTTCTAAAGAAAAATCCTAAACATAAGAGTCCTGTACGAGCTTGTTTCGACCGGGTAAAAATCATATGCTCAGTCTCATCTTCATGGATACACGTAGATAGAAGACTCTGGTTCAAGGGCATAACTACAATGTTCACAAAGTTATTGCATATATCTAGATGGCCCTATTTTGATTCTTTTAGAATCCTTAGATTTTTTAATCTGATTGGTTTCTCACTATCGGCTTTCGGTGAACGGCGGATTCGCCGTAACTTAGAGTTTGTTTTTTGACAAAGACAATGGAGTTTGGGGTTGAGCAACTTGATTTTCTGTAATATATTTCAATTTATTTTCATATATTTCATTGTATTCATTGTCTTTTTTTTCGTTGTAATTCGATGAATCTCGTTGTATTCCATTATTTCATTGTATTCGCTATTTTTTTTCTCATTGTATTCCAATGTATCCTGATGTATTTCATTGTATTTACTGTCTTGCTATGTGCCATGAATGTATTCATAAGCTTTTTTTAATTAATATAATTTATGTATTCCGATGTATTATATAATTTCTCTGAAGATTGCTATGTTTTGGGGTATTTTTCGGTTGAGAATATTCTTATAACTGAAAATACAAAATCTGTATGTTATAATTGAGTTTGTTGAGTTATATTAGGAGTTTATTATGTTAATTGATTCACTTTCCATTTTAAAAGCGATGTAATCCCTCATTTCACCTCATGAATACAGTCGAATATGATAATCTGTCCAGCTGTAATCCCATGTTTCACTCCATGAATATAGTCGAATACACCCGAATACAACAACTGATTAGCTGGACTTCCTTTATTCACGTTTATTTTTGTTACTGTATTCATGAATACAATAGCTTAAATATATTAAAAACATCTTATAACCACATAAAAGGTATTTATAATTTATAATATAGCAAATGTTATCTATAAATAACTAATTACTACTAAAAATAGTGTTTTATGAAAATTTCTCTAAATTCAATGGGTTGAAACTCATCCGTAACTTACTGATATTTTGCACCTGCAGAAAATTACTACGACTACTGTGGGTAATTTACTACTACACTTCTAATAATGGAAGTAATTTACGAATTGGTGTGGTTACTTAATACAACAGGTAATCACGACATTAATTCACTACATAAGGCCTGTTGAATTCAATAAACAATATATTATGACCTAGGATTTGGTGTGGTTACTTCTAAGCTACCAATTAGTTGTAGATGACAGTAATCGACTACTAAACATCTGATAATAGAGGTAATATGAGACGGAAGGAGTATTATATCAGTCCAATTTGACAAAAAACTAACAACAAAAAAAACATAAAACAAAACCAAAGTTCCCAACTAACAATGTTGCAAATAGAACAGCGCTAGCTTTGGAGGGTTCTTGATGAAACTAAATAATTTTTCACAATGTAACTCTTTTCCTAGGAATCATATTCAGTTGGCCTATAATCTAGATCAATTTTTAAAAGATAATTAATTTCCACTTCAGAATTGCAATAATTACAACGAAAGTAGCAACATACTTCTTCACCCTCAGCGGAATAAGGAGGCCAGCCTTACCAACTATTTTTGGGCTTGTCTTCATGTCTGACAGAGCAAGGTGTATGATCATATGACAAGATTAACAAATTTGTCACCCATATTGTACTCATGTATGATATTAGTTTTCTTTGTCATTTCCTTGGATTGCACCTCTTCATCTCACTCTTTCATTAATAATAAAAATTTAAAAATCTCTCCCCTCTTTTCTATATTGTTGCATTATTTTCAAACTAATAATTTGCTCGCACTTTTGCGCGATAATTAAAGACTTAAATAATCCTTTCCTAATATACGAATGACAAAAAGAATTTTTCAAATCTTAAAACATAAGATTTCAAGTTTTAATCTATTTTTTTGTTAACAAAAAGTTATATTTTTCTCTAAGTTTTCCAAAACTTAACGGTTGTTAATCATATAGAGCCGGAAGAAAAATTGATATTTTTAGGCGCATATGAGTAGCAAATTTAAATAGGTTTTTTTTTTGTACATTTGGCATGTAATAACTATCCTTGTATTTATTTCATTTCACTAGAGAGTTTAATTTTAATTATTTTATAATCTAATAAAAAGAAGGATTACTATATAAAGACCCATCTCAACATGTCCCATAATTTTAACTACAAACATAACTTTGAGGGATTCCTCTTACACCCTATATGCTTGTAAAAGTGTATTTTCTATCACTCGTGACATCATTAATGACTTTACCACCTTAAGCGAGTGAACAGAAAAATTCGTTAAGAAGAAGGATATGTTCTCCTTTTTAAGCTAATTTGAGGGCTAAACCTGCCCTCAATTAAGGTTTGTGCTAGCTTATGTGCATGATTCAAAGCCATTCATGTAGGAAGATTCATGAGCAACAAAGCATATTCCTAGTGTAGTATACATTTATGCAACATATTTTCGACACAATTTATATCAAATTTTCTTTCCGCTTATATTTTTTGTTGTATATTTCAACAATGGAGGTTGTGATTGAAAGTAAATTTAAGAAATTAGGAAGAAGAATAATCTCTAAACAATACACTCCTATACTTACAGATAATCGAGACTAAGAAGAAGAGAGAGAAATTTATTAATTTCACATAACCATCTTTTTACAATCCATATATATTTATAGCTCACATTCTACTATTGAGCTTCACTAACAGATTCTAACAAACTAACTACTACTGACATATCTAACCATATAACAACTTTTTTGTAAAATGTCTGTACTACTCTTCTTAACTATTTAGCATATAAAAACTACCCCCCCCCCCCCCTTAAGAGTCCTTGTCCTCAAGGACAAAGTGAGGGAACTGATGTTTGAAAGTAGCAACATCCATCCAAGTACTATCCTCAGAAGGGCAGTTGAACCACTTCACCAAATATTGTTGACATTGTCTGTTGTGCTTGGTGACTACTTTGGCTTCAAGTATCCTTTCAGCTCCAATACAATGTGGCCATGGGAAGAAAGTGAAACTAGTAAATCAGAGATCATTGGGTGGGAACCAACATATTTTTTAAGCTGAGATACATGGAATGTGGAATGTATCTTAGCATGAGGTGGGAGTTAGAGCCGGTATGCCACAGATCCAATCTTCTTGAGTACTTGAAAAGGACCAAAATATTTGGGGCTGAGCTTGTGATATGAGTGACCTTTTATGGACATTTGTCTATAAGGTTGCAACCTTACATAAACCATGTCTCCCACTGTAAACTCCGTGAATGATCTCTTCATATCTGCCAATGCCTTACTTGATTGAGCAAGTGCAAGATGATGCTTCAGAACCTGATTGTTGCTTCCCTAGCTCGTAGGCTTCTATCAACTTCATCCACCATGGAGCTATATGAAATATAAGGAATGTCTAGGGGAGGTTTTTTACCATATAGTACCTCAAAAGGAGTTAAATTAGTGGCAGAGTGATATGTGATGTTATACCACCATTCTGCTAGAGGCAGCCAATGAGCCCAATCCTTGGGCCTATCTGTGCACATACATCTAAGGTAACCTTCCAAACACTTGTTAACACCTTCAATTTGGCCATCTGACTGTGGATGATAGGTTTTAGAATGATGTAATTGGACCCTTGGACATCAAATAGAGACTTCCAAAAACTTGCTAAAGAATACAACATCCCTGTCATTCGCTATGGTTTGTGGCATGCCATTAAGTCTGTAGATGTGATCTAGAAAAGCCTGGGCAACTGAGGCTACAGCATAGGGATATTTGAGGCTTATTAAGTGGGCATATTTGCTCATCCTATCTACAACTAGCATTATCGCAGATTTGTTGGGTGAATGTGGTAGCCCTTCAATAAAATAAATGCTAACTAATATCTTGTTCTACCTTATCTGGAATGAGCAAAGGCTACAATAGGCTTGGGCTCTTCACACTCTCCCCCTTACACCTTTGACACACTTCACAACTCTTGATATATTCAAAAATATCTATTTTCATCTTTCTCCAATAATACATTTGGCCTACCCTTTGCAATGTAGCAATCATACCTGAGTGACCTCCTGTAGCCCCATCATGTTGGAATTATAAAATCTTCTTGCATAGGTCTTACAACAACTGTCTTCCATTTGTTAGATAATACGCTTAACACTAGAGGGGGGTGAATAGCGTTATAATAAAAATTAGCGTAAACTTGCGGAATTTAAAAATTGCAGGAAATAAATAAGTGCGATAAGTAAATAAATTAGAACAAACGCACCGATGTATCCTGGTTCACCACAACCTGTGGCTAGTCCAGTCCCCGAGAGACTCTCTCGAGATTTCCACTAACTTGTTAAGCTTACGGGTGCTCAACAAACCGTTACAACTTGAGGACACAAGCCTCAACAACCTTTGCTCGGAGATACAACACTCCAAGACTTCAACCAAGGAAACACAAGTTCCTTCTTACAACACAAGGGATTAACACTTCCCTTCAAGTGTACAAAAACACTTAGCACTCAAACAAGACACTCCTTTAAGAGTAGATATGAGAAAAAAGAATACGCTCAAGATCGCAACAACTTTCGACAAGAATTTGGCTCTCAAAAGCTTATGTAATGAATATAAAATGATAAGCAATAAAGTATGCAAGCTTTAGCAATTGTATGATCAGTTGTTGTGTGTTGTTGTTCTTAAAAGACTGATTTGAAGCTGTATTTATAGCTGAAAAACTTTGTATTACCGTTGCCTAATTGCCAATTAAGAATTGCTGATTTTACTCAGTGACAATCGATTGTCAAATTACCACAATCGATTGTTTGCCAGTTCTTTCAAAAATCAATCCCAGATTTTACGATTAACAATCGATTATCTAAGATCAGTAATCGATTACTAGCAACGTTCAAAAAATCATTTCCAGATTTTACGTAAAACAATCGATTGTCAGAAATCTACAATCGATTACTCAGCAACGTTCAAAAAATCATTTCCAGATTTTACTTAAATCAATCGATTATAGGAAATCAATAATCGATTACTCAGCAACGTTCAAAAAATCCTTTCCAGATTTTAATTAAAACAATCGATTATAGGAAATCAATAATCGATTACCTGACGGTATTTGAAAACATTTTGGCAACGGTCAGTAATACAATCGATTATATTAAGTTAACAATCGATTATATATCAGTCTTGAAAAATCAATTTAGACACTGCCTCTTGACAATCGATTGTTATAGGTTCACAATCGATTATTTAATAACTTTGAAAAAGTCTTGAAGGCACTGCCTCAACACAATCGATTGTCATAAGTTCACAACCGATTATTTTGTGACTTTGAAAAATCTGATGGACGTTGTCTCTTCACAATCGATTGTCATTAGCTTCACAATCGATTATTTTGAGTTTTGAAAAACTTTGATGGACACTGCCTCATCACAATCGATTGTCATAAGGTTCACAATCGATTGTCATGCAGATTTGAAAAATCTGATGCTCACTGTCTTAACACAATCGATTGTCATAAGTTCGCAATCGATTGTCAAGCAGCTGACTTAAACATAATCGATTATCATAAGTACATAATCGATTATCTTAGTCCAGATTTTAGAGGCATGTTTAAAAATCATTTTGACTAAAGTAAATATGCATTATTTAAAATCATTTTGCTCTAAATTAAATATGCCTGATTTGTTATAAATATTTTTACGAGAGAAGCCAAGTCTTGAGTTTAAGTTGTCGGATCAAGATCACAATTAAATACCGACTCATATAAAACTTAATCTCGATCTTTGTCTTGTGCTTGAATCTCTTTGGCTCGTTCATGCAATTCCGTCATCAGTATGCTTCTTGCCATATGATTGATTGTCATACAATATCGTTGTTTGACACTTGACTTCATTGTTTGTCATACATCAAACCTATACCTGAAAATCATGCTCATACAACTAAAGCGCACATATCATAGATATACATGATTTCCAAATATTTCCCCCTTTTTGATAATGACAAACAACAGAAGATATGCATATTGAATTCCCCCTAAATTCATGCTATATCTCAACATACAATTTATGCAACCAATTCAATTCAATGTAATTCCCCCTTAATTAAAGCATGCATATCGCCCATATTCTTCCCCCTTTTGGCATTAGCAAAAAGAGTATACCAAAGGTTATTTAAACCATTGACGATACCAATCGTTATAGACAAGATCATATAAAAAGTTAGTAAATGGCATACTAATAATAACGATCATTTTTCTCAACTATGCCAATTGTTATTTAAAAAAATATTCATCAAAACATGAATCAATCATTTATTATAAAACCAATTGATACTAATTGTTATTCAAAAAAAAAGACTTGTTAAAGCATGTATCAACCAAAACTGATATAGATTATTTGCACATATCAACTCATTGCGTTTTTATTCAAAATACAATAACTAACCGACGTTCCCCCTTAATGCATTAAGGTTTCGTGCTTGGTGCATCCACTACAATATTGTAGTCTTCAAGCACACCTGCAAAAAGAACCTAAAAATAGGTTTTTGGTACCCAACTTCTTTTGGGTCCTTGGGGGTTAGGATAATAACAATTATAATCAAAACATAAATCTCTATGTTTAGCAAAACAAACGGGTGCAATGTGTCCTACCCGATTACAATAGTGACATATAGAATTAGGATTATGCATATGTCTAGGTTGAGCCAAATGCGTTCTAGGTGATCTAAAGTTGTTCCCCCTAGAACCGTTGAATTTCCTATAGTCATGTCTAGGTGGTCTAAAATTATTCATTCTAGACTCATTTACAAAAGTCCTAGAGTTGTTTCTAGGTTGTCTATAATAATTAATCTTAGACTCATTTGTGAGGTTCCTAGAATTCTTTCTAGATGAACCAACCTCATTACTTATATCCTTTTTATTCTCTTCAATTTTAGGACTATCAACACTACGTTTTTCTAGTGCGTTCCTAAGTTCTATGTTCTCTAATTTTAAAGAACTACAAGACGAACAATTAGAACATTTATCAATAGAAGAGGCTTCATTCAATTCCTTGATTTTATTTTTGAAATCAACAATGTCATTTTACAAAAATTTATTTTCTTTTTCTAAAACTTCAATCTTATTTTTCAGAAAACCATTGTCATTTTTAAAACACTTATTTTCTTCTTTCAGCTTCTCATTTTCACAAGTAAATTTTTCAAACTCTTTTTCTTGCAAAGAAAGTGTTTTCTGAAAATCTGTTTCTTGCAAAGAAAGTGTTTTCTGCAAATCTTTAATAGTTTTGGAAACATTAACAAACTTACTGTATAATTCATTATAAGCATTTTGCATTTCTTCAACTGAGTGAGAGTTGGAAGTACTTACCTCTTCTTCTTTGTTTGCCATGAGGCATCGGGCAGTCGATTCATCACATGAGCTGTCCGCTTTTTGAGACGTGCTTTCATACGTTACCTCAAGCTTATCCCACATCTCTTTGGCAGTTTTGCAGTGGAAAATTTTCCGACAGTCTTCCTGATTCAAAGCTCTATACAACATATTGATTGCCTTGGTGTTGTATTCACTTACCATGGCTTTCCCAACTTTTGTCGTCATTTGTTCACCATGCATGATTATTTGCCATATACGAAAGTTGTTTGATTTGACGAAGATTATCATTCGCTCCTTCCAATATGAGTAATTTATTCCATCGAAAAATAGAGGGCAAGTGGTGGATTGTCCTTCATTCATCGTTCCTGCGTTCAATAATCTCAACAGAAAATATATATATTGCTCTCAACCGGTTAACGCTTTCAAAGAGTTAGGCTCTGATACCAATTGTTAGATAATACGCTTAACGCTAGAGGGGGGTGAATAGCGTTATAATAAAAATTAGCGTAAACTTGCGGAATTTAAAAATTGCAGGAAATAAATAAGTGCGATAAGTAAATAAATTAGAACAAACGCACCGATGTATCCTGGTTCACCACAACCCGTGGCTAGTCCTGTCCCCGAGAGACTCTCTCGAGATTTTCACTAACTTGTTAAGCTTACGGGTGCTCAACAAACCATTACAACTTGAGGACACAAGCCTCAACAACCTTTGCTCGGAGATACAACACTCCAAGACTTCAACCAAGGAAACACAAGTTCCTTCTTACAACACAAGGGACTAACACTTCCCTTCAAGTGTACAAAAACACTTAGCACTCAAACAAGACACTCCTTTAAGAGTAGATATGAGTAAAAAGAATACGCTCAAGATCGCAACAACTTTCGACAAGAATTTGGCTCTCAAAAGCTTATGTAATGAATATAAAATGATAAGCAATAAAGTATGCAAACTTTAGCAATTGTATGATCAGTTGTTGTGTGTTGTTGTTCTTAAAAGACTGATTTGAAGCTGTATTTATAGCTGAAAAACTTTGTATTACTGTTGCCTAATTGCCAATTAAGAATTGCTGATTTTACTCAGTGACAATCGATTGTCAAATTACCACAATCGATTGTTTGCCACTTCTTCCAAAAATCAATCCCAGATTTTACGCTTAACAATCGATTATCTAAGATCAATAATCGATTACTGGCAATGTTCAAAAAATCATTTCCATATTTTACGTAAAACAATCGATTGTCAGAAATCTACAATCGATTACTCAGCAACGTTCAAAAAATCATTTCCGCATTTTACTTAAAACAATCGATTATAGGAAATCAATAATCGATTACTCAGCAACGTTCAAAAAATCCTTTCCAGATTTTAATTAAAACAATCGATTATAGGAAATCAATAATCGATTACCTGACGGTATTTGAAAACATTTTGGCAACGGTCAGTAATACAATCGATTATATTAAGTTAACAATCGATTATATATCAGTCTTGAAAAATCAATTTAGATACTGCCTCTTGACAATCGATTGTTATAGGTTCACAATCGATTATTTAATAACTTTGAAAAAGTCTTGAAGGCACTGCCTCAACACAATCGATTGTCATAAGTTCACAATCGATTATTTTGTGACTTTGAAAAATCTTATGGACGCTGTCTCTTCACAATCGATTGTCATTAGCTTCACAATCGATTATTTTGAGTTTTGAAAAACTTTGATGGACACTGCCTCATCACAATCGATTGTCATAAGGTTCACAATCGATTGTCATGCAGATTTGAAAAATCTGATGCTCACTGCCTTAACACAACCGATTGTCATAAGTTCACAATCGATTGTCAAGCAGCTGACATAAACATAATCGACTATCATAAGTACATAATCGATTATCTTAGTCCAGATTTTAGAGGCATGTTTAAAAATCATTTTGACTAAAATAAATATGCATTATTTAAAATCATTTTGCTCTAAATTAAATATGCATGATTTGTTAAAAATATTTTTACGAGAGAAGCCAAGTCTTGAGTTTAAGTTTTCGGATCAAGATCACAATTAAATACCGACTCATATAAAACTTAATCTCGATCTTTGTCTTGTGCTTGAATCTCTTTGGCTCGTTCATGCAATTCCGTCATCAGTATGCTTCTTGCCATTTGATTGATTGTCATACAATATCGTTGTTTGACACTTGACTTCATTGTTTGTCATTCATCAAAACCTATACCTGAAAATCATGCTCATACAACCAAATCACACATATCATAGATATACATGATTTCCAACACCATTTCCTATATAGCACACCATCTTTTAGCATATATGGGCTTAGATAAAGGATCCTGCTGAAGCTGCTGAAGAAGTTGTTGTAGTGAGGATCAGCTACATAAGAAGCTCTGATATGCTCTATAAAGTCTGAGGATACATAAGAGAATGTTAGCAGTTCTGCATCAGAGTTGTCATCAGCCTTGGGTACTCTAGATAGAGCATTAGCTACTAAGTTGTCTTGACCCTTTTTGTAAGTGATTGCATAGTAATATCTCATCAATTTGGCCAACCTTTTCTGCTGACTGGGAGTAGAGATTCTTTGTTCCATTAGGTATTTAAACCTCTGGTAGTTTGTCTTGACTGTTAAATGCCTACCAATGAGGTAAGGTCTCTATTTCAGCACAGCTGCTATAATGGCCATCATTTCCCTCTCATAGGTAGATAGTTGTTGATGTTTTTCACTCATAGCCTTACTCATATATGCTAAAGGGTGGCCCCCTACATCAAAACAGCTCCAATACCCACCCCACAAGCATCAGTTTCAATAACAAATTCCAAGGAAAAATCAGGAAGTGCAAGAACAAGAGTTGTGCTCATTGCTACTTTGAGTTGCTCCAAAGTTGTGTTTGCCTTATCATTCCATTCAAATTTATCGTTCATAACAATTCAGTCAAGGGCCTTTCGAATGCTCCATACCCTTTAATAAATCTTCTATAGTACCCTGTCAATCCCAAGAATCCCCTTAATTCTTTAATTGTCTTTGGTGTTGGCCATTCTACCATCACTTTAATCTTCCCTGGTTCAGCTGTTACCCTATATTTTGTGATAATATGACGTAAGTATTATACCTCAGATTGACCAAATTGGCATTTACTCATCTTGACAAATAGAGAGTTTTCTTTCAACGCATCAAAAGCTTTTTGTAAGTGTATCAAGTGGTCTGACCATGAGGAACTGTATACTAATATATCATCAAAGAATACCAAAATAAACTTTCTTAAGTATATTGGAAGACTTTGTTCATTAAACTCTGAAATGTAGATGGTGAATTGATTAGTCCAAATGGTATGACCACAAATTCATACTGATCATGATGGGACCTAAATGCAGTCATTTCTATATTTTTCTCATGCATCCTAATTTGATGGTAACCAGATCTTAGGTCTAGTTTTGAAATATACTTAACCCTTCCTAGTTCATCTAGTAGCTCTTCAATCAAAGGTATAGGAAAATTATCTTTTACTGTGTGATTGTTTAGTTGTCGATAGTCTATGCATAGCCTCCAAGTACCATATTTCTTTTTGACCATGACTATAGGGGAAGAGTAGGGACTTACACTTGGTCGAACAACCCTTGCATCCAGCATTTCTTGAATCATCCTTTCAATCTCATCCTTTTGATTTGCTGGATATGTAAGGTCCCACATTCACAGGTGATGTCTCTTCCTTCAAAATGATCTTATGGTCATGACCTCTATGAGGAGGTAAGTTCTTAGGAGTTGCAAATGTCTATAACTCTCTAGGTACTTCTTCCACATGGTTAGAGCTGCAGCATGCTATTCATCTATCAATTGGTTGCACATCTACTTCTAGCTTCATACTCAAGCTTTTAGTCTTATTCAGTAGCTTCTCCATTTGTTGATCTCCAATCACTTTGGATGTGCCCGACTAACTACCTGTCAATGAAACTTTTTTGCCTCCTATTTGAATTCCATCTTCAATTGCCTAAAGTTTCACTTGATATCCCCTAGAGTAATGAGCCATTGAATGTCCAATACCACATCACCACCCCATAATGGCATGACTAACATTTCAGCCTTGAATAACACCCTTGCATCCTCCGTGCTACTCTTTTACTCCTGAAAGAGCTCTGCACCTTACTTCTATTGGCTACTGACACTGAGAAGGTAGAAATAGTGTCCAGTTTGCACTCTAGTTTTTTTGTAATGTCAATGTCCATGAAATTATGTGTTGAACCAGAATCTATCAAAACATTGACTATTTTCCATGTTATTCCTCCTTTCACTATCATAGTTCTGTAGTATACAGTTCCATCTAGAGCATGAACTGACATTTGAGGACTAAGGTTTGAATCTTCACGAATTTCCTCTGCCACCACATGCTCATCCACTTCTCCTCCATCACTATCTTTCTCTACCTCTATAATGAACAATTTCTTTTGTTTCTTGCACACATGGCCAGGTGTGTATTTTTCATCACACCAAAAGCATAGTTCTTTTGCCCTTTTCTCATCCATGTCTGCACTTGAAAGCCTCCTTGATGACTTCACTGTTGGTCGTCCATAAGCATTAGGATTCTTGCTTAACTCTACCCCTTTCCCACTCCCAGAGTACTGGCCTTGGGATTAGTTTTTCAAACCTGAGTTCCAAGAAGTGTTAGGAGTGGGGAGTATAGGTTTAGAAGTCCTCAATGTCATAGGATTCTAGTTTCTTTGTGATTGCAGAGAATGTTCAGCTAATTTAGCCAAACTATAGGCCTTCATCAATATTCTTGGGGCTAACGTCCTCACCTGAACTTTAATTTTTGGTTTTAATCCCTTCAAGAAACAACTGATAGAGTACTCCTCCAACAGCTCTACTTGATTAAGCAGCCCATCAAATTGATCTAAAAATTCTTAAGCCACACCAGTCTGTATTAATCCCAATAATTCAAATAGGCGATCCTCATACAATTTATGCCCAAATCTCATATACAAATATCTCACATAACCCCCCCAATTAGGGAACCTCCTTTCTACTCTAGATTTCATCGATTGATGCCACTATAAAGCCCTTCCTTCTAAATTGATAGAAACAAGCCTAACCTTCTATTTTTCAGTGGTATTGTCATACTCAATAAAGTATTCACATCTATACACCCATCCTTTTAAATCTTCCCCATTAAATTTTGGAAATTTAATACAAGCATATCTATTACCTCCATTAAAGTCGTTGCCTGTTGTATGTAATCCACCATCATCGACTGGAGCTGGTGCAACTGGTCGTGTTGAAGTCGCCGGAGCTGAATTAGTCGCCATTGCTGCCACTAGCTGTCGATTTTCATTAATCATATCGTCATGGCGTTCTCCCAGTATCCGGACCTGCTCCCTAACTTCATCCACATCCCGTCGTAATTCAATATTTCTGGTTGTTTCCGGCATGATTTATGGCCAATGTTCGCAAGCTTTGATACCAATGATGTATTATTTCAACAATAGAGGTTGAAATTGGAACTGAATCTAAGATATTAGGAAGAAGAATAACCTCTGGACAATACACTCCTATATTTACAGATGATCGAGAGTAACAAGAAGAGAGAGAAGTTTATTAATTCAACATAACCATCCTTTTACAATCCATATGTATTAATAGCTCACCTTCTACTATTGAGCTTAAATAACAGATTATAACAAACTAACTGCTACTGACCTCTCTAATCGTATAACAGCTTTTGTGTAAAATATCTATACTACTCTTCTTAACTATTTAGCATATAACATTTTTCATTAAAAGCGTAATTATGCTGAGATCTTCACTTCCCTACAATTTTTATGTTTTTTATCCTTACGACCAGTTATTTGGATTAATATGCTTATCTGCACTCCGTTTCTAATCTTAGAAGTGACTTTCAAAAGCTGGATAAAAAATTGTCACTCCAATTTCAATTAAATAGTCATCTCGAATAATTACTCTCGCTTCAATCTATTTTGCAAGTTCGTTATTACAGGTAGTTCATACAAATAATCAAACTAATAACGTATACAATACGATCAATCGGTTAACAACCAGCCGCTTTATCACTGAACTACTTAGGAATAACAGGAAATTTGATTGCCGCCCCCCCCCCCCCCCCATTCATTAGATAGAGAAGATCACGTCTAAGATTTCGCGATCTGCTACTGAATTTATTCCAATTCCAAAAGCTCGAATCATATGAATATTCATGGACCAATTAAATGAAAAGAGAAAAAGAGATGACAGAGAATTCGTTTATTTAGAATATCTGAAAGTACCGACCAAAATACACACTAAGAAAAAATCTCACTGAACTACATTGCACTTTCTACCCTAACACCTATTCAAATATCCACAAACAAACTCCATTCTAACTCTTTCCATTTTGGGACATCTCAAAATGTTCGACACAATTTCATATCTATATGACTTTCACTTCAAGAATAGATTTAATACTCTAAAACTTAATCCCATGAGTCATTTCCTTACCCCAACCAAAGTGCATTGGGAATGTGGATAGGTGATTGGTGCTTCTTACTTCATAGGAGACAACAATGGGTTTACTTCTACAAAGAGTACATGGAAATACTCGGATTGGCCAAATATGGCCAAATTTATTTACAAACCCCTTAGCGCATGGAATACAAAAAGGCATCAAAAGAAAAAGTAACAGCAGAGATAGTGACATGATAAATGCAGTAAAATAAATTTGTATTTTTGCTAAAACTGCTGCCGATCTGAGGGAAATCAAACGAACGGTTTTATCGGTTCTAAAATGGTGTGATTTTTTAACATGAACCGTTGCTTTAAGGAGGTGACTTGTGGACTTGTTAATTAATATATTTATTTAATTTAATTTAAATAACCAAAAAGTTGGGGGGAAACCCAAAAATTCAAGAAAAAAGTAAATCTTGTTATGAAATAATATAAGAACAAGAACAATAATACAAGAACAAGAACAATAGAGAGAAAAGTAGAGAGAGATGAGCATTCTTATTAATACTTTAGGGATGATTTACAACGGGGTAAGACCCCTCTATTTATAGGAAGATAAAAGACTTAGCCTTGAAGTAAGACTCTTCTTATAAGATAGACATTCACCTTAAATAGAGTTCTATTTATAACACTCCCCCTTGAATGTCTATTCAATAATGTGCCTCGTTAAAACCTTAACTAAAACAAAACCCAATGGGAAAAATTCTAGAAAAAGAAAAGAGTACATATGTTTAGAAATACGCCTGTTTGTTGCCTCGTTAAAAACCTTGCAAGGAAAACCCAGTGGGACAAAACCTTGTAAGGGAAAAAGAGTGCAACGCGCATTAACTCCCCCTAAAAAGAACATCAATTCACATCCTTGAACCTTCACATTCCAATCTTGTGCACTAGCTTCAAGAAATCGTTAGTAGATATTTGATAAATAAATCAACCATATTGACTTGAATGAATATTCCGTACCTTGAAATTATCATTCTTGATAGATATGAACATCTTCATGTAATGTCGTGGAATGACTCTTCAATACTTCCATAGGGGTATTCTCGATGCCATCATGTTTATAGTTATAGCAATATACATATGTACACAAATTGCACTTAGGATGTGGTACTTCAGGACCAAGAATTGTATATGCTTCAAGTAACTTAAATCTTTCAAGTTAAGTCATATAAGCCATATAATAGACTTTAGATGCATATCAAATTTTCATGTCATGCAAAGCAAATAAATATCGAAAACTGATTACACATACCTTTGACTTTACACTTTCAAGTATTTGAACTACATGTCCAAAACTACATGTCTTTCATATGGAATCAATTCTTCTTGAATTGTATCTCTTCCATTTGGCCAATAGTTTTGTTTGTATTCGACAAACATAAGATCCTCATCGATATTTAGCGTTATCATAGATGTCGTCGACAATCATTTTATATTGGTTTCAGTCAATTTTCATAAAGACATAACATGGAGATCTCTTCATTCATATATTCAGGTACCTGAATCTCTCATGAGATTTTAAAGTGTTATGTCATATGATCTTTTGGATCACTTGCCTCCTTATTATGATCACTTTGATCATTTGCTCATCTTCTTTATTAAGAAGTTCCTTTTGAAACCGATTTGTCTATACGCTTCAGGCGTATCCAAGACTTTGTCCTTCTAGGACTTAATATGAGCATTTGCAGTGAGAATATAGTTACATTCTTTGGGTCAGCAAATGCGTGTAGCATGCTTTGCAATATGTTGCAATTGAATTATCCTTTTATGAACTTCATGTTCATATTATGATATTCGAGGATCTATATATACAAATGATAATTCATCTCATGTAACCTTTTCTCAATTGTTTATCATGTCTCACCCTCATGTTAGAAAAGCTAACTTGTTTCCTCAACTTTGAGAAATTATCTTTGTGCATTATCATGTCAATATACACAGCACATTAATAATAAGATGAAATTATTTGGTTCCTGACCCTGAACCACTTATGAGGGGAGAATATAATATACTCTCGTATACAACGTATATCAAACTGATATATATAACTTTATTCTCATAAGAAACAGTTTAGCTATTAAGTGGAGGCACTCAATAATTATCTTGCTAAACCAACTTTGATATAAACCAACTTATCAAGATGAACTATCTTGAATAGAAAATCTGGAAATTATGCTCGAAGTTAGATTACTAAGCAATTTACCTCGCAAGCACCGACCAGGCTGCGGGTTAATAACAATCGCGCATGTAACCATTTCATAGATGCATCATATGTGGTATACATGGCAGGTGAATGGGCCCATATTCACCTTTGATATTTTCAGAATTTATGGGCTTCAACCCGAACTCTTTAGTTGGTCAGTTCATTAATGAGAACAAGTAATACAAGAGAAATGCGTCAGGCATTTGATTTGCCATTCTTTGCAAATGGATAATATTTTGCGCCTCTTTTTCACAAATAGAGGTATGTGGATCAAGATGAGATAATGATGCATTTTTCCACAAAATTTCCCGTTTGGTTTCACCAACTTCTCCCCCTAATTTTGGGAAAAGTGTCTCATCGAATTGACAGTCTGCAAATCGTGCAGTGTACAAATCTGCTGTCAATATTTCGAGGTAGCGAATAATGGAGGGCGATTCAAACTCAACATATATTCCTAACCTTCTTTGCAGACCCATTTTGGTGCGATATGGCGGTGCTACAGGCACATATACTGCGCATCCAAAAATTCTTAAATGGGATATATTAGGTGTTGGAAATAACGCTTTACGCTAGAGGGGGGGGGTGAATAGCGTTTTAAAAATATTAAGCGTTTTAGTGCGGAATTTAAAAACTTTGCAGAAATTAAAACAAGTGCAGTAAAATAAACTTACACAATGATGTATCCTGGTTGGCCACAAACGTGGTTAGTCCAGTCCCCGAGAGACTCTCTCGAGATTTCCACTAAACTTGTCAAGCTTACGGGTGCTTAACAAACCGTTACAGCTGAGGACACAAGCCTCACCTAGGTGCTCGGGGATCACAATCCCAAAGACTTCAATTGCTCGGGGATACCAATCCCAAAGACTTCAATTGCTCGGGGATAACAATCCCAAAGACTTCAATTGCTCGGGGATAACAATCCCAAAGACTTCAACTGCTCGGGGATAACAATCCCAAAGACTTCAACTGCTCGGGGATAACAATCCCAAAGACTTCAACTGAGGAATCACAAGTTCCTCAACAAACGAGAATCGCAATTCTCTTACAAACACAAAACAAACTCACTTTACAAAGTACTCCTCAATGAGTAGATATGAGTAGAAATAGTACGCTTAAGATCACAACAACTTAGCTCAATAGAATGGCTCTTCAAAAAGCTTTATGGATGAATGAAAATGATGATCAATGTAAGAAAGCTTTTAGCAATGAAAATACTTAAATTGTATATGTTGTTGTTGTGAAAACACTGAGTTAAGCCTGTATTTATAGGTGAAAAACTCAGTCTTACCGTTGTCTAATTGCCAATTAAGGATTGCTGAAATTACTCAGTGACAATCGATTGTCAAGACTAAACAATCGATTGTTTGCCTATCAGATCAAAAATTCAATCCCAGATTTTACGTCAACAATCGATTACTTCAAATCAATAATCGATTATTTATAACGTTAAAAAATCCTTTCCAATTTTTGGCATAAAACATCGATTATCAGGAAATCAACAATCGATTATTTTAACAACGTTCAGAAAATCTTTTCCAGATTTTACGCAAAACATCGATTGTTAAATATCAACAATCAATTACCTGAAGGTAATTTGAAAACGTATGACAACGGTTAGTTCCAACAATCGATTATCAAATAGAACAATCGATTATAAATTAATTTCAAAACTTACTGTCTCATATATAATCGATTATCAAAAGCCATAATCGATTATTAATTAATTTAAAAACACTGGGAGACATTTTTCTCATTCTAATCGATTACCATTAGTTCATAATCGATTTTTCTGAGTTTTGAAAGCTTTGCCTCAGTTAACAATCGATTATCAAAAGTACACAATCGATTGTTATGCAGTTTGCAAAAACCTGATGTTAACTGACTTACTCACAATCGATTATCATTAATTCACAATCGATTGTCATGCAGTCTTGGCTTAGAGATACTTGATTATCATAAGTACATAATCGATTATCTTAGCCCAGATTTTTGAGGCATGTTTGAAAAACATTTTAACAAATATAAATATGCATAGTTTAAAATCATTTGACACTTAAGTTAGATATGCATGATTTTGGAAAAATAATTTTAGTAGAGAAGCCATGTTATGAGCCAAGATTGAGGAATCAAGATCACAATTAATATTGACTCAATTATAACATTTCTAAACTTTGTCTTGAGCTTCTTGTAATGCATCCATTTTGTGCTTGTCCTTGAGCACTGCTATATATCGCTTATTGCTTTGTTTGACATTCATCAAAACCTACAAAAGAACACACGTTTAGTATATTGCATTTGAAACGTGTTTCCAACAATTTCCCCCTTTTTGATAATGGCAAACATAAGCGGGATATATGCAATAATTATTTTGATAATCCAAGACAAGAGTAAAATATGCAATTTGATGTTCCCCCTCAATTCATGTTCCCCCTCACTTTAAGCATGAATGAAGTTGAGAGTGATATAGCATACTTCTTGATATCCCGTTTCTTCCCCCTTTTGCCATTAGCAAAAAATTTACACAAGGGAAGAATATGAAAAAAAATGTGAAATAAACACAAGTTTATTTATTGGAAAATTAAGATAACATTACAAGGGTGAAACCAAACATAACTAACCAATCAAGAACAAACAGACCAAAAACAACAATTTCTCATAACAACAACAATTTCATCATTCATCACCCCCATCCCCTTCATCATCATTGGTAGGCGCTTGATATGGCACCATCTGAGCATAGGCATAATGCACGTGATCAAAGTAACCATGGACCTCACGGGTTAGTTGAGTAATTTGGTCAGAAATGGTCCGGAGGGTAGGCTCCTGAGGAGGATGAGCACGACGGGCTTGTCGATTTTGAGGAGGAGCGGGAGCATGATCACCATCATGATGAAAGGAAGACTCCGAAATTTCCCAGATTTTGGTGCTCTTTTTGAGAGGACCATTAGCAATATTGACTCCGGAAGCTTCAAGAAATTTCATTATTAAGAGGGCATAGGGGAGAGGTATGTCATCTCTGGTGGCATTGAACATATGAGATAGAATAAGCTTGCACCAATTTATTTTAACACCGGTGACAATAGCATGAAGAAATTTGGCATCCTCTTGGGAAATGGTGGTGTGATTGAGTTTACGGGGTTTGAGAACACGAGTGATGAAATAGAGAATGAAACGATAATTCGGGTCCATACCCTTTATGGTGGGACGACGGGAAGAGGACTCATCATAGGCTACTCCGGCTTGGCGGAAGAGATTAGCTTCATCAATCATGACCCCGGCATCATTTATGTACTGGTAGATGTCTTCACCATCATGCGGAATGCCGGCAATGAGGTGGAGGTTATCTTCAGAAATTAGAATGGGAATGCCGTTAACATTGGTAACAAGTTCACCCTCATCATCTTTGTGAAGGTTGGAGTAAAAAGCTTCAACCAAAGAAATGTTGTAGTAGGGGTGAGTAAGGAGTAGGAAATTGAAAAGGTTGCACTCTCTTAGCATATTTGCGGCTGGAATGAATGGTGCAACAAGAGCGTTTGTTGAAAAGCGAGGAGGGAGAATAAGGCGTTTCTCAAATTTGGTTAAGAAACGGGTGAGCTCTTCATTGGATTCAAAGAATAGAACCGATCCATCTTGATATGGATGGCGAGAAGAAGAAGCACCTTGTTTGGAACGAGCACGTTTTGAGTTGCGGCTTGACATTTTTTTTTTTGAAAGGATGTGCTAGGATTTTTCAAAGAAAACAAGAGAATTTGATGCTTGGGAGGCTTGAGTGAGTATACAAGAGCATATGTGCAGCCTATATATAGAGAAGGAATGAATCTTACATTTATTGGAAATGATTTGAAGAGATTTGAAGTCTGAAACGGTAAAAATAAATTCACTGACCGTTCAACAATCGATTGTTTGAATGGAATAATCGATTGTCATTAATGAAAATGATCTGACACATCGATTACACGCCAGAACGGTAAGAAAATTTGAAAAAGATAGTCGATTGTCAAACTTGGTAATCGATTGTTTTTCATATTTATGACCTGTCAGGAATCGATTATGGAGCCAAAACGGTAACATAAGTTTAAAACAGATAATCGATTGTCAATATATAGTAATCGATTGTTTCACTCACAGAGAGTTTGAATTTTGGCAAATAATCGATTGGCAGAACAAATAATCGATTGTTTGGAAGGGGGATGCTGAAATGATGAGACTTAATTCTATCAGGCAATGTAAACATTTAACAAGATTTCATGGCAAAAAAATTGAATCAACAAATAATCGATTATTGATACTGATAATCGATTGTAAGCATAAATAATCGATTATGATCGATTTTTTTTCTTGTATCAAGATAATTCATACTTTCCTCTTACCTTTTGGGGGATGCCTGCAAAATAGAATTAAACATCTCCGACGCTCAAGTCAGTAATCTATAAATGAAATAATAACTTTGAAACTCGTGTAGTCGGGTGAAAAAAAATGAACTCTTAAGAATTTTGTCCTAGGATGTTCTTAAGAGGGTTTAGGGTACTTACCTTCCCTTCGACTTTGCCAATTACCTGATTTTGAACATCCTCCGTTCATTTTGGTCTTTTGGCTCATTCTCCAATTTACGAAGCTTTTTCCACAATTTTGCCTTTTGAATTTTTCGAAAATACTTCCGATTTAAAAAAACATAAGTCGACTTTTCCGTCTCTTCCTCCTTCTTTGTGCTTTAATTGAAGGAATTTTGAATTCGTCTCTCGTCAAGTGTTTGGAGCATCCACTACACTTGATTCCTTCAAGCACACCTGCAAAACAAATCAATGCTCTTTTGGTACCCATGCCATTTTGGGTCCTTGAGGGTTATGCATACTATAATGATATGTTTGAGTAGCATGTCTATGTCTAGTAAAGCATGCGGGAGCAATATGACCAATTCGTCTACAATAATGACATGTCACATTTGGATTATGCATGCGTCTAGGCTCATAGTAGCTAGAATAATGCACATTGTTTACTCTATTTTCATTTCTCCTAATTTGAACACCATAGTCATTTCTAGGTTGAACATTTCGGGATCTTCCAGCATGATCATTGTTGTGCCTAAAATATGCATCATGTCTATGGTGACGATTGCTAGGCGGAAGGTCATGTCTAGGTCTCCTAATATTTTGTCTAGCATGCATGTTTGTTTTAGGAAAGGCATTTTTGTTATTAATCCTAGGTTGAGCTCTAGGTGGTTGGGTTTTTGCATCAACCTCTTCTTCATTTATGAAGCCTATTCCATGCTTGGTTGATTTCAAGTTATCAAGCACCACATTCAAGTTTTTATGAGAGGAGTTGAATTTATCTAGTGTGCCTTTTAATCTACCTACTTCATTCTTAAGGTCTACACAAGAAGCACAATTTTTTGTAGAACTCTCGGGCTTGTCAGAACTTCTTTTCCCATAAAACTTGTTTTGTTCTAGTAGCTTCTCATTTTCCAAAACCAATTTTTCTAATTCTTTTTCTTTTAATGAAAACTGTTTTTGAAAATCTTGTTCTTTTAGAGAAGCATTTTCTCTTAAACTAGTGACGGTTTTTGTAACTTTGAGAAATTCAGCATACAATTCATCAAAGGCATTTCTCATGTCATCAAGAGTATAAAAATTTTGAGAAGAGATTTGACTTACCTCACTTTGATTTTCTTCCTGTGCCATGAGGCAGAGATTTGCCGCTTCTTCATTTTCTTCTTCACTGGATTCGTCTCCGGAATCTCCTCCCCAAGATATGTATGCTCGTTGCTTCTTGAAGGGTTTCTTCTCCTTTTTAAGATTTGGGCAGTTTGTTTTGATATGCCCTGTTTCACCACATTCATAACATTTAACTTGCTCACCTTGCTTTTTCCCTTTGCGGTCATATTCTTTTCGCATGAATTTTTGGAACTTTTTGATGATGAGTCCAAATTCGCTATCTCCATCCTCTTCAATTGGTGATTGACTTGTGCTCGCCTTTAGAGCAATCTTTTGCCTTCTTTGTTCGTCAACAACAGGGTTAAGAATAGTGGATTCATAAGTCTTAAGATTACCTCTAAGAGCGTCTATGGTGACGTTCGTGATTCCAATTGACTCTTGAATCGCATCGGCCTTTGATCGCCATGCCGGTGTTAGGCTCCTAAGAATTTTTCGAACTAGTTCTTTGTCTGTGAACGTCTTCTTGAGTGCGTGGAGATCATTCACTATTGATGAGAACCGCTCAAACATCTCGTCTACCTTTTCGCCTTCCTTCATATGGAACAATTCGTAAGCATGAGTTAAAAAATCAATTTTAGCTTCTCTTACCTGGTCAGTCCCTTCGTAAGTGACCTCAAGCTTGTCCCACATTTCTTTCGCTGTTTTGCAGCAGGAGATTTTCCTGTAATCATTAGCATTAATAGCACAGAGTAATAAATTAATAGCTTTAAAATTATTTTGGACCATTCGATTATCCTCGGCGTTGAATTCCTCTTCTGTTTTTGGCACCCATATTCCTTCCACCTGTTTGACAGGAACCTCATTTCCTTTGGTGTACACCTTCCACAAGTAAGGGCTGTTTGATCTGACGAATATCTGCATCCTTTCTTTCCAGTATGAATAATTAGTCCCGTTGAACAAAGGAGGTCTTGTGGGGCACTGTCCTTCATCAATACCTGCAAAAGAGTCTAGAGTAGAAGCCATGGAAAGATTCTCTCAAACGGTTAAGTCTTTCAGAGAGTATGGCTCTGATACCAATTGTTGGAAATAACGCTTTACGCTAGAGGGGGGGTGAATAGCGTTTTAAAAATATTAAGCGTTTTAGTGCGGAATTTAAAAACTTTGCAGAAATTAAAACAAGTGCAGTAAAATAAACTTACACAATGATGTATCCTGGTTGGCCACAAACGTGGTTAGTCCAGTCCCCGAGAGACTCTCTCGAGATTTCCACTAAACTTGTCAAGCTTACGGGTGCTTAACAAACCGTTACAGCTGAGGACACAAGCCTCACCTAGGTGCTCGGGGATCACAATCCCAAAGACTTCAATTGCTCGGGGATACCAATCCCAAAGACTTCAATTGCTCGGGGATAACAATCCCAAAGACTTCAATTGCTCGGGGATAACAATCCCAAAGACTTCAACTGCTCGGGGATAACAATCCCAAAGACTTCAACTGCTCGGGGATAACAATCCCAAAGACTTCAACTGAGGAATCACAAGTTCCTCAACAAACGAGAATCGCAATTCTCTTACAAACACAAAACAAACTCACTTTACAAAGTACTCCTCAATGAGTAGATATGAGTAGAAATAGTACGCTCAAGATCACAACAACTTAGCTCAATAGAATGGCTCTTCAAAAAGCTTTATGGATGAATGAAAATGATGATCAATGTAAGAAAGCTTTTAGCAATGAAAATACTTAAATTGTATATGTTGTTGTTGTGAAAACACTGAGTTAAGCCTGTATTTATAGGTGAAAAACTCAGTCTTACCGTTGTCTAATTGCCAATTAAGGATTGCTGAAATTACTCAGTGACAATCGATTGTCAAGACTAAACAATCGATTGTTTGCCTATCAGATCAAAAATTCAATCCCAGATTTTACGTCAACAATCGATTACTTCAAATCAATAATCGATTATTTATAACGTTAAAAAATCCTTTCCAATTTTTGGCATAAAACATCGATTATCAGGAAATCAACAATCGATTATTTTAACAACGTTCAGAAAATCTTTTCCAGATTTTACGCAAAACATCGATTGTTAAATATCAACAATCGATTACCTGAAGGTAATTTGAAAATGTATGACAACGGTTAGTTCCAACAATCGATTATCAAATAGAACAATCGATTATAAATTAATTTCAAAACTTACTGTCTCATATATAATCGATTATCAAAAGCCATAATCGATTATTAATTAATTTAAAAACACTGGGAGACATTTTTCTCATTCTAATCGATTACCATTAGTTCATAATCGATTTTTCTGAGTTTTGAAAGCTTTGCCTCAGTTAACAATCGATTATCAAAAGTACACAATCGATTGTTATGCAGTTTGCAAAAACCTGATGTTAACTGACTTACTCACAATCGATTATCGTTAATTCACAATCGATTGTCATGCAGTCTTGGCTTAGAGATACTTGATTATCATAAGTACATAATCGATTATCTTAGCCCAGATTTTTGAGGCATGTTTGAAAAACATTTTAACAAATATAAATATGCATAGTTTAAAATCATTTGACACTTAAGTTAGATATGCATGATTTTGGAAAAATAATTTTAGTAGAGAAGCCATGTTATGAGCCAAGATTGAGGAATCAAGATCACAATTAATATTGACTCAATTATAACATTTCTAAACTTTGTCTTGAGCTTCTTGTAATGCATCCATTTTGTGCTTGTCCTTGAGCACTGCTATATATCGCTTATTGCTTTGTTTGACATTCATCAAAACCTACAAAAGAACACACGTTTAGTATATTGCATTTGAAACGTGTTTCCAACATTAGGTTCATGACCCAAAACTAATTGCAACGGTGAATATTTGTGACAATTCGTCAGTCAGAGACGAACTAGCATTGCTGCATGCAAAATGGCGTGACCCCAAACCGAAGTGGGCAGCCTCGTTTTCATGAGTAAATGAGGTATTCAAGATTATACTCATGTATTGTCTCAATCTGATATCCATTTTGAATGATATCTCTAAAACTCAACAAGTTCCTTTTAGACTTGGAGGAGAACATTTCTTTCTCTAAAATATTGTTCCTTTAGGCAGAGTTATAGTTGCTCTTCAGGAGCCTTCAATCAATTTAATTCCCATGGTTTGACATACAAAAGAAAATATACGAACATGAGAATAAACAAATTCAATCCGTTTGTTTCATATTTAAACAATATTTTCGAAATCTGCTGAGGTTATTCGACTAACTTAGTTGATAGTCGACTATCTTGGGAAGCAGTTATTAGTATAGTCGACTAACTAAATTGGATAGTCGACTATCTTGCTTTGCGAAAAAATCCAATTTTAATGCGAAATATTAGATAGTCGAATAACTAAGTTGATAGTTGACTATCTTAGTAAACAGTCATGAGGATAGTCGACTATCTAAATCAGATAGTCGACTATCTTAGCTTGCGGAAATTCCAGTTTTTAATACGAAATATTAGATAGTTGACTAACTTATTAGTTAATCGACTAACTTTGCTGGAAAATAAAAATTTCTTCGAAATTTAAGCATATTGAAACATTCTAAAGAACTAATACTAACATTATATCATAAACTAACTAATACGAGCTGATACTAATGACTATTAGTTTATTCACTAACTATTACAAATAAGTGAAATAAAATCAAACAATCCCATCTTCCTTCATCACAGATCCATCACCAATTAGGTGGTCAATTTTCCCCTCAGGGTGCTCAAAGAAGTCTGCCACATCCAAGTGGGTGATGTCAAAATTGTCGTCAGAGACAAAATTTGTTTCAGGGCATTTACTCTTTAGAGATGCTTGACAAGGCTCAACCAAATGTCTTGGTACACGGCAAATTTTCGCCCAGTGCCCTTTTTCCACCGCAACGATAACATATAGTTTATGAACTATTTGCTTTTGGATTCTCATCATATCGTGTTTGTGGCAGAGTGACCAACTTCAGGTTGTCATATCTCTCCTTTAAGCCATTCCACAAGATAGGTGGATCTTTGACTGTGATATATTCAATTTTCAAACCTTCATCAAGGTGATGGCGCAAGAAAATCAAGGCCTTAGCATAGTCTTGGGTTGATGCATTATTTCTGTCTTTAATGGTGTCTCCAAGACCCATTGCATCCAAATGGATTTCAGCATCCAACACCCATGTCATATAGTTCTTGCCCGAAATTTCAAGGGCAACGAACTTTCTTTTCATAATGTCAGACATAAGATACAATTACATCAAGAGCGTGTTCATACTTACAGGCTTTATTACAATTATCACATTCACTTCAGGGAATGGATCATAATGACGATTATAATTATGTTTATTGCCACGTCCACATTCATTGATACCATCATGGTAATAATTTTATCTTCTTTCAGACTTATCACATACTGCTACCACATTTTCTAAAGGGAATGGAGCAAATTCAATGGGACGGATTTTCAATTCTTTGCCCACAATCATTTATGAATTTGATCATGGCAAGGCATAGAAATTTTACCACTTCATGTGAGTATAATTTCTTACAAACTCCATTAGAGTTATAATCAAACTTTGTTGTCTTTGTTTGTATATAAAATCAAATCGTAGAATTTCAAGAATTTCAAAGGGAAAAGTAAATTACTTACCTTTAAGGTATACCAATCAATGTTGTGATATCAAATATACCTCTTGAGTTTCCATCCCGTGGCAACAAATTCTGGCAACTTTGGTCGACTCCCGCGGCCAATTTGATGCCGGAGAACGCGACATATTTTCCGTATAGAAATTCAAGATTGCCATTGGACCTCCAAACTATCAGCAAACTTTAAAAATCCAAAAACCCATTGTTTGCATAATTGACCAGAAACGTTCCACTATACAACTAAATTAAACCAGTCATCAATTCAATTGTAACAAAGAAAGGAATAGCAGAAGTAAATAGCTAGGATCACTTGTATATAATATAGACAACACATAATTATAGATTTTAATCGAACATAAAATCGATACTTATCTCTTGAAGCGTGACCCGGATAATGCCAGGAATTAGCGAAATTCGTGTGGGCGAATTACTCCTTAATCTTCTCAAAGTGCTTCTTGAGACGGTAGAGTCTCGTGCTGATAACTTGTTATGAAATAATATAAGTACAAGAACAATAATACAAGAACAAGAACAATAGAGAGAAAAGTAGAGAGAGATGAGTATTTTTATTAATACTTTTGGGATGATTTACAATGGGGTAAGACCCCTCTATTTATAGGAAGATAAAAGACTTAGCCTTGAAGTAAGACTCTTCTTATAAGATAGACATTCACCTTAAATAGAGTTCTATTTATAACAAATCTCATTTATTTTCCTTATTAGTTCACTTTCCTAGGGTAGTAAATGAGTTTTTTTAATTAAAATGAGAGATAAAATCTCTAAAAAAAAAAGATAAATAAGATCATTGGCCAAAGAGAGGTGCCAAGTCATCTTTTCTATTCCCTCTTTTATATACTTCCTCTGGTCCAAAACAAGTGATTTTTTGGTCTTTTTCCTGTGATCTAAAATAAGTAATTTTTTCAAATTTCAAAAATGAATTAATTATTTTTTTCTTACATTGTCTGTGGAGTAAATAATGTTGGAATATGTGTTAGGAGTGTTTATATGAGATAATAAAGATTAATATGGTCAATTCTACTGTTAATTAATGCCAAAAGATGGATTTCTTAATATGTGTGATAACATCAAAAAAATTACTTATTTCGGACCGGATAGTGTATATATATAGCCAAACTTAATGTTCCTTTCCTTTAATTAACTAGACTCTCGACACGTGTTATGTCAATTATACATGACGGTATATACTAAAAGGTTTTGTAAATAATCATGTGAATCTATCATATACACCTTTTGATAATACTTAAGAATACTACAAGATAATACCAACAGATTAGTACAATAAATTTATTTACAACACACCCTCAATATTTAGTTAAACAAATAATAGCAAAATTGACTTATACCTGTAAAATATATTGCGTTGATGCCTTTTTTGATTGGATTATTGTGTTCGTATATGAAATTATGAATATAGATAGATAATATAAAATGTAGTTTAGATTGCATTGATACCTTTTTGATTGAATAACCGTGTTCATATATAAATATAAATAGAGAATATGTGAAAACTAACAAAAATAAAAATACATTTATGGATTATATTCAAATGAAAAAGACAAGACTATAAATCAAAATTTGAATGCTATATCTGCACAAGTTGCTTTTTATATGAAAAAAAATACAAAAATTATATATAATAATACTTTAATGAAAAAATTATATATATTATTGTTGTAATTCACCAACAATAATACGTTTTCAATATATAAATATAACTTCAAAACTAGACTAGTCCATAATTTTTTTCACTAAATAAGGACCACTAATCTTTAGGTAATGAATGCTACTCTTCATTGTTTCTTTTCGCTTCTTCTTTATAAGAGATTTATCTTCTTCTTCAATTGCGATAAGTTCATATGTCTCTGAGCAATTAAAGTTCATCCTGGTTTTACAATTTTATTATTTTTTGCACGAATTTTCAAATGGATGACTCAGTCGAGTGCCCTCAATTGTGCAAATGGATTTCTCAAACACCAGTTTCTTAGCATTAGGATTCCAATTTGATGTCTTTGAACTCCAACATATTACAACTCTACAAGTATTGAACAATGCTCTTCGTTTATTCATCTTAGTTGGTATGCTAAATCTAAAGTACATAATTAAATTAGAAAGGAACAAACGAATATTGACAGTACCTTAGGAATTCTAGAAGATGTTGATACTTGTCCCCCAAATTCTTAACAAAAGAAGCAAGGTACTGTGCATCAATTCCGTGACTGAATCCATAAAGAAAAATAAGTATATTGGAGAACAAAGTACTCCAGTATATAAAGTTGAAGGTAGTTTTAATTAGAAATTGACTCAAGTATTTGTCAGATTGGACATAGCAAAATCGTGCATAATCCATATCCATTGCAAATAAAAAAATGGCAGAGAAAAATGAGTTTATAACAGCGGGAAGGATGAGAATTATATATATATGTGTATGTATGTGTGTCAGTGTGTGCGCGCATGCATATGTTTGCCCTATCACAACAAGACATCTTTTTCGCTCACGATAGACGGAGAAACTATTTTTCAAAACATTCCTACCTTTCAACTATAGCTTTTCAAAGCAAACGTAAAAGATAATATTTGCACCAAAAAAAAATAATACAGTCGATAAACTTACAAGGTATACCAAGCGTCAGTTTTTGATTATCTATTGATGTGCTTGCAATATGAACGAATTGGCGGACAGCATGATAAGTAGTGGAGTAAAGTGTCACTGTCAAAAGTTGAAGACCGACAATGCAAAGGTGAAATTCTGGATCAAATATCAATAGGTTCAAAATGAACATAATTTTAGTGTAATTTAAAGTATATATACATATTAAAGTATTTTTGCACACAGAGAAATTTCTTGATCCAACCAAAAACAAGTTTTTTTGTGAAATAGGTAAAACTCGTATTTGATCTGTCTTTGGCTAATGTCATATTTCGGTCAATAATGGTACCGATTAGTTTAATCACCAATAGCACCTGTTGTAGTTAGCTATTAAGGGTATCTTTTCCCTCATAACTAATGGTTACAAGTTGTGCCTGTTAATGAAGCATGAAGGTTGAAAGTTGCCTGGGGTCTCCTGCAGGCGTTGATTTTTTTTTAATAAGTTGGTCTTTAAATAATTTATAAGGGTATTTAAATATTTTAACTTTTAACTTTTTTTGGAAACAACCTCTCTATCTCAGGGTAGGGGTAAGGTCTGCGTACACACTACCCTCTCCAGACTCCACTAAATAGAATTAAACTGGGTTGTTGTTGTTGTTGTTAACTTTTAACTTTAGAGGTTCATACTTTTAATATAGTATAAATTTGCTTATTTTTCTCTTTCGGAAGCCATGGATTTATAATTTGTGTCTAGAGAATAATACCAAGAATGGGACAGCACCCAAAAATAGAGATGTAAAGTTTTGCAAATTATTTTATAATTCGGCTGGTTTCGGCTTTCTTTTCTCTATTTTAACAAAAAGAGGCCTTACAAGTTACAATTATGATGTTTCGCTAATGACGGATCTAAAATTTTTAAAGCACGGGTGCTCAACTATTTTTAATTTGAAAATTGCTATTTAAATTGGGTGCTTGTTACATATACCTGAAAACATGAAGATTTGAAGATGAAAATCAGAGAAGATGAAGATGAACAGGAAGCGATACAGAGAGAGAATGGGAAGCTTCTGGAGTAAGCCAAAAGATAAAATGAAATCACGTATGTAAAATATCTGTGTAATTGGTTTATATACAATCACTATTGGGTTGGGTCAGACGGCCCAAGAACAAAAAACGGGCCCAGATATATGTACAACCCAAACAACAAATCATCACAGCCCAATACAATGTATACCAGAAAATACAATAAATATAAAATGTATATACAATGTGTACAGTCATTTATGCTTAGGTTTGGAAGCCATATAGTCTTTCATCTCAACACCCTCCCTCAAGTTGGAGGGTGAGACCACCTGCAACTTGGATAACAGGGGATGAAGCACAGTGCCAGGTAATGGCTTAGTGAGCAGGTCAGCCAGTTGACGAGAAGTAGGAACATGAAGTAGCTTGATAAAACCATTCTATAGCTGATCCCGAACAAAATGGCAGTCCACCTCGATGTGTTTGGTACGCTCATGAAAAACAGGATTAGTAGCTATATGGACAGCAGCCTGGCTGTCACAATAAACAGAAAAAGGAAGAGAAACAGATACCCCAAGATCAACCAATAAACGCGATAGCCAAGATAATTCAGCAACAACTTTGCTGAGGGCTCTATATTCTACCTCAGCAGAAGACAAAGAAACAACAGGTTGCTTCTTGGATTTCCAACTAATCAGGCAACCGCCCAATAGCACACAAAATCCACTAATAGATCTCCTAGTATCAGGGCATGCAGAGTCACTATCAGAATAACCAACAATAGAGAAATCATAACTGGCAGAATAAAATAGACCCATCAAGGAGTGCCTTTAAGGTATCTCAAAACATGCAGGGTAGCAGTCATATGGGGAAGTCTGGGGCATTTGAGAAATTCACTCAGATGTTGAACAGCATAGCATATGTCAGGCCTAGTATGAGTCAGAAACAACATCTTACCAACAAGACTCCTGTACTGGTCAGGAGAGGATAAAAGGTCACCAGAATCAGCATGAAGTTTGACATTAATATCCAAAGGAGAAACAACAGAGGAGACATTTGCACAATCAAACTGATGCAGTAAATCAGAAATATACTTATGTTGATTAAGGATCATTCCACCAGGAACAACTGACATTTCAAGGCCCAAAAAATAATGCAAAGACCCTAGGTCTTTGATTTTAAACTGATAATCCAGAAACAGTTTCAGGGCAGTAATCTCATCACTGTCATCCCCAGTAAGGATAATATCATCCACATAGACTGCCACAACCACAAGGGACCCAGGTTTACCTTTGATGAACAAAGAATAGTCATTCAAAAAATGTGTGTACCCTCTGGAATAAAGTGCAGAAGACAGCTTGCCATACCATTGTCTGGATGCTTGTCTCAGCCCTTAGAGGGATTTCTTGAGCTTACAAACCAGATGAGAAGGAGTAGAAGATGTAGGAGAAACAGAACCAGAAAGAGGAGCAGAGACTGTCAAACCTGGGGCAAGTTTCAATTAAATTTCCTCATCCAAATCCCCATGGAGAAAAGCATTATTGACATAAAGTTGAAACAGAGGCCAGTAATTCTTGACAGCCACAGCAATAAGACATTTCACAGTGGTCATCTTAATCACAGGAGAAAAGGTGTCAGTAAAATCAATCCCTTCAACTTGAGTATCACCCCTAATGACAAGCCAAGCTTTATACCTTTCAACAGTACCATAAGCCTTGTATTTGAAATTATAGACCCATTTACAGCCAATGGGTTTCATACCAGGAGGAAGAGGAACAACATCCCAGGTATGGTTTGCTTCCAAAGCACCAAACTCCTGTCTCATGGCACCCTGCCATGCTGGAACAGATGCAGCTTGAGAGTAATACAAAGGTTCAGATTCCAAAGTAGAAGAAGAGGAACCAGAAAAGGCATGGAGTTGGCAGACATAATCCTTAAGATAGGAAGGAGGATTATGCTTTCTAGTGGACTTTCTAGAAGCAGGAAGAGGGTGTGAAGAAGGTAAAACAGGGGGAGAGATATCAGGATTGAAGGAAGGAAGAGAAGATGGAGCAGCATCAGTAAAATCAGGAACAGGAGAATCAGATGTTGGAGCAGATGTAGGGGAAGGAGGGGAGGAAGCATGTATAGGAAAATCTGTGTCAGTGGAATGCTTAGCAGGAGGAATAGAAGGAAAGGATGAAGGAGAAGGGTGAACAGAAGAAGGTTTATTCTTAAAAGGAAAACAAGTTTCATGGAATAGAACATCCCTGGAGACAAACATTTCTTGGAAACCAGATCATACAGTTTATAACCCTTTTTGGCAAAGGGTAACCCAGAAAAACACAAGAGAGGTCTCTAGGCTTTAACTTGTCCCTTTGAGGAATAGGGACAGCAGCAGAAGCAAGGCACCCAAATGCCCTCAAATGAGAATAAGATGGAGCTTTCCCATACAAAAGTTCATGAGGAAATTTATTGTGAAGAATTCTGGATGGTATTCTGTTAAGGAGATAAGTAGCAGTCAACAGAAAATCCCCCCAGAAAGACACAGGTAGGCCAGATTGAAAAAGCAAGGCTCTACATGTTTCAAGAAGGGTTCTGTGCTTTCTTTCAACAACACCATTCTATTGGGGTGAATGAGGGCAGGAGGTTTGATGAATAATCCCCTGGCTACTAAAGATAGATATAGCCTCAATGCTGGATCCCAATTCTAAGGCATTGTCACTTCTAATAGTTTGAACCACAGTGTTAAACTGAGTTTTAACAAAATAGATGAAAGACTTAAGCAGGGAAAAAGCATTGCTTTTAGAGCCCGTTAAGTGTGTCCAGGTTGCCCTAGAAAAATCATCAACTATTGTAAGGTAAGTATCTACAACCAGAAGAAGTAGAAGTGTGGTAAGGCCCCCAAGTATCCACATGTATTAATTGAAATGGTCTAGTAGTACTGGTACTGTTATCAAGAAAAGGGAGTCTGGTTTGTTTAGCCATAGGACAGACAGAACAAGGAAAAGGTTGTTTAAATACAAGTGGAAAAGACAAACCAGAAATATGTCTCATATTTTCAAAAAAAGTATGTGCTACTCTTAAATGTCAAATGTAATTCATATCAGTGGTAACAGCATTATTACAAATTGAATTATTTACAATTGGAGGCAAGGCAACAATTTTGCTGTCAGACACATAGTCATCATTACAAAAATCAGACAAAGCACATACAGAAGTAAATGAAGAACCAGGAGAGGAAGAAGGGGAAGGAGGCACCCAAGACAGTTTGTATAGGCCAGCTTCCTCTTTACCAAGATCCAGAGGCCTCTTCAGAGAAGGGCCCTGTATCATGTGAAGTAAACAGGAAGTTGGAGTAAACAAAACTATACAGTGCAATTGTTTTACCAACTTGTGAACATAAATCAAGTTGTGTTTAAAGAAAGGAACCAGAAGTACATTGTGAAGAGTAAGGGAAGAAGTTAATGCAAAAGAACTTGTACAAGTTACTTTCACTTTGTAACAATTAGGCAAAGTTAAAAGATAAGGAACAGTCAAAGGTATGATGTTAAAGAGTAGGTTCTTATCATGTGTCATATGATTAGATGCCCCTGAATCTATGATCCAGGTGACATAATTAATGTGTGTAAGCATGCATAATTTGGAATCAGAAACAAGACTCTCAGTCAGCATAGTACCAGCAAAATTAGCAGCATACATGGGAGGAGGAGCTTGATCACTAGAATCCCTAACTGGGTCTGTTGCAACAAGCTCATCAATTGATCATATTGGTGTCTACTCAACCCTGGTATCACTGAGCTGTGACCATCTATGTGTCCAACATGGTGATGGCTGGCAGGAGGATCCCCAAGAGGAACAGACATATTAGGATTCCCATGATTAACAGACACACTTTCCTCACCAGTGGAGATATGAGCAGCTGTAGATTTCCTTCCCTTGTTGTATTTTATGTTTTGAGGAAGCCCATGGATCTTGTAGCACTTATCAATTAAGAGCCCAGATTTCTTGCAGTATCTGCAAAATAAGGGCCCTCTGCTTTGCTCAAAATTAACTCTGGGTCTGAAAATAGGGGGACTAGGCACTGTGGCCTAATTAAACCCAACTGAGTGCTTATTTGCATTAGCATTAAAAGACATAGAGTCTGGACTGATTTGAGAAATAGATTGAACTTGTCTCTGTTTCTCATCATTAAGCACTATATTGTAAACACTGTCAAGGGAAGAAAAAGGCTGCATCATCAACAGATTACTCCTTACCCCCATGTATGCTTCATTTAACCCCATAAGAAACTGGAATACCTTGTTTTCATCATCTTCCTGAATCATTCCATTTTTAGCAGCACACACACATCTCTGCCTATGATTTGTGCACATTGTGCCCAACTCATCCCACAGGCCTTTGAGCTTGTTAAAGTATGAGGCTACGTCTAAGCAACCTTGAGATGTGTGGGAAAGTTCCCTTTTTAATTCAAAAATATTGGTCTTGTTAAGGGTACCATATCTTTTCTCAATTTGGGACCATATACTCTGTGCAGTATCGGAATACTGCACACTATCAGCAATCTGAGGAGATAGGGAAGAGGTTAACCAGGAAATGACCATGTTATTACATCTATCCCACAGCCTTTGTTGAGCCACATTAGTAGTTGGTCGAGGACATGAGCCGTCAACAAATCCGATTTTGTTTTTAGCAGATAATGCGACATTCATTTTTCTCTTCCAACCCCCATAGCCACTACCCGAGAAGGGAGTGGGGACAAGAGAGACCCTAGGGACATCAGAGGAATATACAAAGAGGGGGCTGGAAGAGTCTACCGAGGAGGAGGTACCAGCATTGGTATTAGCATGATTAATGAACCAGCTTGAAAGAAAAAACAGTTTCGATAAGCAAAATGTAACGGAACCAGATAGTCATATACAAAGCATACAATACTCAAAATAAGGACAGAGTTACCCTCCTTCTTCGCGACCGGAGAAGATCGGCCTTCAATCAACAGAGAAAACCCTAGGTCCAACACCGGAAACCCTAGGTTCTGAAACTCACCGGAATAAGGTCACAGACGCCGGAAAGTTACCCAAAACGTCCATCAGGCGAAGAGGAAGTCATCGGATAACACCAAAACTCTAGGTCCGAAAGTCGGAAAACCCTAGAATTTGAAGAACTCGTCGGAACAAAATCAGAGATGTCGGAAAATCACCCAAAACATCTACTGATACAAGATCGGAGCCTCAAACAGTCAGAAAAGTCCCGATTAACCGATTAACATTTATCGAAAAAAAATATGCGAACAGTATTTTTCTCAGATAACCGAAGAAAAACTTCAGCAAAAGCTTCATCAAGTATCGATAACACATAATAGAGAAGGATCGGAAGATTTTCCTGCTCTGATACCATGATAAGAATGGACCTTGGGCCTAACTCAACTCCAAAAGCTAGCTTATGAGGTGAGGATTGCCCAAGCCATATAAGAAGACCAAGGACCTCAAATCCCTCCGATGTGGGACAACTCAACAATACAAAATAAATTACTCTTCTTTTTTTAAAATATAAGTTATAGTGTTAGTCTCCAAAAGCAATGGTTGCTTAAGCATTAATAATAGGTAACGTAGATCTGCCATTGTCCGTTTCATTGTTAAAAATTCTGTATGTATAACAATGATTTAATATTCGCAAATTTGTTGATGTGAGCAGTTCATGAGATAGGGGTTGAGGCAAAAACATGTAACGAAGGTCTGGCATGGGTGGAAACGACGTGCGAAGGAGAACATCGGTCGCAGCCGGGGGTTTAAGTGCCACTGCCAGTTGCATGGGCTCCCTCAATTTTGCTGCTGCTCTTGGCCTTGTTAATTATCGCTAAAATACTTCTCTAGTTTAATTATTCCTACATAGTTACTATTCTCAAATATCCATATTCTATTCATTTTATAAGCAATATATGTGCGTGGTTTTCAAGTAATCTGGAAAACATTGTATTCATCATTTTATTTTTGCTGAGTTATTTTGTGTCTCTTTAAATTACGGCTAAACTAATAAGTATATATATTGCTAACTCCGAACTCATTACTTTTCACATTAAGGGATCATTTGTTGATGGTATTGAAATAATTAAATCCCACCATAAAATTCAATATGAGATAATAAGGTATTTGGTTGGTCAAATAAGAAATAATAATTGTCGCTTAACCAATGTAGTATTTTGTTGGCAGTATTAAACGATACTGTATTAAGCTATGCAATGATTTATATATTATTTTATGTGCTAAAATGTGGAGTAAGAATATTTTAATAGCAACTCAGGAATTGAACTATTTATAAGAAAAAACACCTTATGCGAAGCAAATCATCCCTAACTGGTTAATAATCTTGTCCGCTTTATTATTTAAGGAATTACTGAAGAACTATGTGAAAGTTGGTGGAAAATATAGTCCTTATATTAATAGCATCTTGTGCATCTATAACTTATTAACTATTCCCTTTTGCTTACGGGCGATTGATATTTACTCCCTCCGTCTCATATTATTAACTGGTTAATAATCTTGTCCGCTTTATTATTTAAGGAATTACTGAAGAACTATGTGAAAGTTGGTGGAAAATATAGTCCTTATATTAATAGCATCTTGTGCATCTATAACTTATTAACTATTCCCTTTTGCTTACGGGCGATTGATATTTACTCCCCCCGTCTCATATTATCAGTTGTGGTTATCAAGAATTATTGTCTTAAATTATTGTCATTTAAAAAGTTTAAGAATGTTATGAAATAATATAAAGACAAGAACAATAATGCAAGAATAAGAACAATATAGAGAGAATAGAGAGAGAGAAGTATTCTTATTGATACTTAGAGATTGTTAGGGGTGATATACAATGGTAGATGGCACCTCTATTTATAGGGAGGAGGATGATTTAGCTACCAAGAATAGAACTCTAGAATCTCTCTAATTAAAGACATTCACCTTAAATAGAAGTGTATTTATAACACTCCCCCTTGAATGTCTATTCAATGATGTGCCTCGTTAAAACCTTAAAACAAAACCCAATGGGAAAAATTAAAGTAAGGAAAAAGAGTACACATGTTTGAATATGCGCCTATTGGTTGCCTCATTAAAAACCTCGCAAGAAAAACCCGGTGGGACAAAACCTTGTAAGAGAAAAAGAGTGCAACGCGCATTAAACTCCCCCTGATAAGAACATCAATTTATGTCCTTAAGTCTTCGCATCCCGATCTTGTGAACTAGCTTCTTGAAGGTTGACTTTGGTAGAGATTTTGTGAACAAATCAGCCATATTATCGCTTGAACGAATCTGTTGAACATTGATATCACCATTCTTTTGAAGATCATGTGTGAAGAATAACTTTGGTGAAATATGCTTCGTTCTATCTCCTTTTATGAATCCTCCCTTCAATTGAGCTATACATGCTGCATTATCTTCATACAACGTTGTGGGTAGTTTATCACACTTCAAACCACATTTGTCTTGGATATGATGTATTATCGACCTTAACCACACACACTCCCGACTTGCTTCATGAATAGCAATTATCTCGGCATGATTAGATGAAGTAGCCACAATTGATTGCTTAGTCGATCGCCAAGATATGGCGGTTTCTCCACAGGTAAACACATAGCCCGTTTGAGATCGAGCCTTGTGTGGGTCGGACGAATATCCAGCATCAGCATAACCAACAAGATCCGGGCTGCAATTCTTGCCATAAAATAAGCCCATATCGGTAGTTCCCTTTAGGTACCGCAATATGTGTTTGATCCCATTCCAATGTCTCATCGTAGGAGCCAAGCTAAATCTTGCTAAGACATTAACTGAAAAGGATATGTCAGGCCTTGTAGTATTTGCAAGATACATTAGTGCGCCAATTGCGCTAAGATATGGTACTTCAGGACCAAGTAGCTCTTCATTCCTTTCTTGTGGTCGGAATGGATCTTTGTTTACATCAAGTGATCGAACAACCATCGGTGTACTTAAAGGATGTGCTTCATCCATGTAAAACCGTTTCAGTACTTTTTCTGTATAGGTAGATTGATGAACAAAAATTCCGTTTGCCAAATATTCAATTTGCAAACCAAGACATAGTTTAGTCTTTCCGAGATCTTTCATCTCGAATTCATCCTTTAGATAATCAATTGCCTTTTGGAGTTCTATAGGGGTTCCAATAAGGTTTATGTCATCAACATATACGGCAAGTACAACAAATTCCGATGTTGTTTTCTTTATAAAAACACATGGGCAAATGGCGTCATTTATATAGCCTTCTTTTAACAAGTACTCACTAAGACGATTATACCACATTCGTCCAGATTGCTTTAGACCATACAAGGACCTTTGCAATTTAATTGAGAACATTTCCCGAGATTTTGAATTATGCGCGTTTGGCATCTTGAGTCCATCTGGAATTTTCATGTATATCTTATTATCAAGTGAGCCATAAAGATAGGCAGTAACCACATCCATTAAGTGCATGTCAAGCTTTTCATGGACAGTAAAACTTATGAGATAACGAAAGGTTATCGCATCCATTACAGGCGAATATGTCTCTTCATAATCGACACCAGGCCTTTGAGAAAAATCTTGTGCAACAAGGCGTGCCTTATATCTTTGTACCTCGTTTTTCTCATTTCTTTTGTGTACAAAGACCCATTTATAGCCGACAGGCTTAACACCATTAGGTGTTTCAACTATAGGGCCAAAAACTTCACGTTTTGCCAGCGAATTCAATTCTGATTGAATTGCTTCTTGCCACTTTGGCCAATCCTGTCTTTTTCGACATTCTTCAACAGATTGAGGTTCGAGATCCTCACATTCTTGCATAATGCTAGATGCTACATTATAAGCAAAGGCATTATCCACCACAATATCCACTCGATTAATATTTGCCTCAATATTAATTGGATTTAGGGATAGTTCCGTATTTTCCAGAGTCTCGGGCTCAATGGATTCTTCATGAATCTCAGAATTTGTTAAATCATGAGATTCTTTCGTGGTGTCATTTTGATCGTTCTTTTTCCTCTTTCTAGGATTTCGATCTTTGGAACCTAATGGTGTGCCACGCTTCAGGCGTGCATTCGACTCATTGGTTATGACACTAGATGATTGTCCAACAGGGACATCAATACTGATTGGAACATTTTCCGCGGGAATGTGGGATTTCGTTATCCTTTTCAAGTCCGTAAATGCGTCAGGCATTTGATTTGCTATTCTTTGCAAATGGATAATCTTTTGTACCTCTCTTTCACAAATAGAGGTATGTGGATCAAGATGAGATAATGATGCATTTTTCCACAAAATTTCCCGTTTGGTTTCACCAACTTCTCCCCCTAATTTTGGGAAAAGTGTCTCATCAAATCGACAGTCTGCAAATCGTGCAGTAAACAAGTCGCCTGTCAATGTTTCGAGGTAGCAAATGATGGAAGGCGATTCAAACCCAACATATATTCCTAACCTTCTTTGCGGACCCATTTTGGTGCGGGATGGCGGTGCTATAGGCACATATACTGCGCATCCAAAAATTCTTAAATGGGATATATTGGGTTCATGACCCAAAACCAATTGCAACGGGGAATACTTGTGGTAATTCGTCGGTCTGAGACGAATTAGCATTGCTGCATGTAAGATGGCGTGACCCCATACCAAAGTGGGCAGCCTCGTTCTCATAAGTAATGGCCTTGCAATCAACTGCAGGCGTTTAATTAACGATTCTGCAAGACCGTTTTGAGTGTGAACATGAGCTACAAAATGTTCAACTTTTATCCCGATTGATAAGCAATAATCATTAAATGCTTGGGATGTAAACTCAGCAGCATTATCCAGTCTAATGGACTTGACTGGATTATCTGGAAATTGTGCTCGTAGTAGAATTAGTTGTGCCATTAATTTCGCAAACGCAAGGTTGCGTGATGACAACAGGCACACATGAGACCATCTACAGGATGCGTCTATCAAGACCATGAAATACCTAAACGCCCCACTAGGTGGGTGAATAGGTCCACAAATGTCCCCTTGTATACGTTCCAGAAACGTGGGTGACTCAGTCCCAACCTTTGTTGGTGATGGCCTGATAATCAACTTGCCTTGATAACACGAAGTGCAAGGATATTCATTATTCGAAAGAATTTTGAAATTCTTTAACGGATGCCCATATGAGCTTTCTATAATCCGTCTCATCATGATCGATCCTGGGTGTTCCAATCGATCATGCCAAAGTACAAAGGTATTGGAATCAGTAACCCTTTGGTTTACTGTTGAATGTGCCTCAATTGCACTAATTCTTGTCCAATACAGGCCACAAGATAAAGACGGGAATTTCTCAATAACCCTCTTTTGGCCGGAGACATTCTTGTGATGACGAGATATTCAAGATTATCTTCATCCATTGTCTCAATATGATAGCCATTCCGGCGTACATCTTTAAAACTCAACAAGTTTCTCTTAGACTTGGAGGAGAACATTGCATTCTCTATGATTAACCTCGTGCCTTTGGGCAGAGTTACAATTGCTCTTCCGGAGCCTTCAATCAATTTACTACTTCCAGAGATTGTAGTAACGTTTGCCTTACACATATTTAGTTGAGAGAAATATTTCCTTTCTTTGAGTATTGTATGTGTAGTACATGAATCAACTAGGCAAATACTTTTACAGTTGGACGTTGATCCAAGTTCGCTTTGTGAGATATCCATATTTGCTATCCCATAGTTTGACATACAAAAGAGATATACGAATATAAGAATAAACAAGTTCAATTCGTTTGTGTCACATAATATTTTCAAAATCTGCTGCTAACAGTTGACTAACAAAATCAGATATGTTATCCATAATTGATTACTTTGCAGTTTGAAAATTTCAGTTTAAGCATTTTCTTCAAACAATCGATTGTTAAACACAAACAATCGATTGTTAAACATTGACAATCGATTGTTAAACACACACAATCGATTATTTGCTATTTTTGAAAAACTTCAGATCACACTGTCTTAAGACAATCGATTGTTATGCATAGACAATCGATTGTTGGCTATTTTGAAAAATTCCAGAGCACACTGTTTTAAGACAATCGACTGTTAAGTATAGACAATCGATTGTTGGCTATTTTGAAAAATTCCAGAGCACACTGTTTTAAGACAATCGATTGTTATGCATAGACAATCGATTGTGGATGATTTTTGAAAATTTCCAGATTACACTGTCTTAACGACAATCGATTGTTAGACAAAGACAATCGATTGTTGATCAATTATTTTTCAGCTTTAATGCGAAAATAGTAGATAATCGACTAGTTTTTCAGGCTAGTCGATTACCCCTACTGGAAAATAAAAATTTTATTGATATTTGAGCATATTGAAGATATTCTAAAGAACTACTGCTAACATTGCATCATGAACTAACTAATACGAGCTAATACTAATGACTATTAGTTTATTCACTAACTAATACAAATAAGTAGAACAAAATCAAATAACTCCATCTTCTTTCATCACGGACCCATCGCCGATTAGGTGGTCTATTTTCCCCTCGGGTTGCTCAAAGAAGTCTGCCACATCCAGGTGGGTGATGTCCTCATTGTCGTCATATTTGTTTCAGGGCCTTTTCTCTTTCGAGATGCTTGATAAAGGTCAACCAAGTGTCTTGGTATACGGCAAGTCTTTGACCAGTGCCCTTTCCCACCGCAACGATAACATATAGTTTCTGAACCATTTGCCTTAGGATCTTCATGACCTCGTTTCTGCTTTCGGCGGTTATCTCTCCTTGGGGGTTGACGGACTTCATTGGAATTTCTTCCTTGTCTACGTCCCTGGCTATGACCCCGTTTACGACCATGACCATGGCCCTTTTCATGTTTGGCATAATGAGAGTGCACCTTATCTGCTTCAGGCAGTGGTGTAGACCCAGTGGGTCGATTTTCGTGATTTCTCATGAGCAGGTCATTATTTCGCTCAGCCACTAGTAGAAGAGAAATCAGTTCAGAGTACTTTGTAAAGCCTTTCTCTCTGTACTGTTGTTGCAGTACCATATTGGAGGCATGAAACGTTGTAAACGTTTTCTCAAGCATATCATAATCGGAGATATTATCCTCGCATAGCTTCAATTTAGAAGTAATTCTGAACATTGCAGAATTATATTCAGAAACGGACTTAAAGTCCTGGAGCCTCAGATGAGCCCAATCATATCGTGCTTGTGGCAGAGTGACCAACTTCAGGTTGTCATATCTCTCCTTTAAGCCGTTCCACAAGATGAGTGGATCCTTGACGGTGAGATATTCAATCTTCAAACCTTCATCAAGGTGATGGCGCAAGAAAATCAAGGCCTTCGCACATTCTTGGGTGTATGCTTTTTCTCTATCTTTGATGGTGTCTCCGAGACCCATAGCATCTAAGTGGATTTCAGCATCCAACAACCATGTCATATAGTTCTTGCCCGAAATTTCAAGGGCAACGAACTTTCTTTTCGTAATGTCAGACATAATCGAAAATTAAATTAGGAAGAGGGAAATACCTTAGATTTTTCGAGAATGGTTCTTGAGACGGTAGAGTCTCGTGCTGATAACGTGTTATGAAATAATATAAAGACAAGAACAATAATGCAAGAATAAGAACAATATAGAGAGAATAGAGAGAGAGAAGTATTCTTATTGATACTTAGAGATTGTTAGGGGTGATATACAATGGTAGATGGCACCTCTATTTATAGGGAGGAGGATGATTTAGCTACCAAGAATAGAACTCTAGAATCTCTCTAATTAAAGACATTCACCTTAAATAGAAGTGTATTTATAACAAAGAAAAATTATTTTTTTCTTTTTTACCCTTAATAATAATTGTAAAAGAATAAATATTTAATAAAGAGAGATTTTATTTTAAGACATAAATAAAGATAAAAAGTCTAATTTCTTTAATAATTAATATTTTTTTAGAATATAAGAAAAAAAACAACAGATAAATTGAGATTGAGGGAGTAAAATACTTACAAACTACTCCTAAAAGATTGTGAGAATTAATATCTCTCGTCAATTCTTTTTTATTTTTTATTCTTGGACGGGTTGCTTATGAGATTAATTTGTTCTTTTCCCTAGTTTTCAAACGAAGGATAAACTTCATTCAGTCAAACCAAATTTTGAATCTCAAGTCTTTGACAAACTCGAGATTTTAGTCAAGAGTCAACTTTAACATACCAGACTTCTCTTCAGTTCGTTTTTGACCAAGCATATCATAATTGGTCTCTTTGCTGATTATATTATAATATACAAAATTATCCAAGAGGTAAGGCAAAGATAATTAAATAGTATCTACTGTTCGAATCTGGTACAACTTGTAAGTAATTACATGATCTCGTTCGTCACTCGAATCAATGAAGATGGAGAATTTCTTTGATACAACAAATAAATTAAATAATGATGAAAATTTTCTTTTATTCGACGAATATGTATATAATAAATTTGTGTCAAGTAAATAAAATAAAGACCGAAAAATATCGCAATAATCGTAGTATTTTATTTCAAATATTTGAGTGTTACAATCTCTATGGATCCTCTGATTCTTCTTTTCAATGGTAAATAAATTAAAAGACCTTTGAGCTTGATCTTGAATCTATGTTTGTTGTCGCGAATGATGATCTTGTTCTTGAGCTTGAGCTTGAGCTTGATTGCTTGAACTTGACCTTGTTTTGTTCTTCGTTCTTGAGCTTGAACTTGATTTCTTCTTCTTTCTTGAGCTTGAACTTGATTTCTTGAACTTGAAGCTTGAAGCTTGAAACTTGTGGAGGAATTTGCAGCGTTGGATCCACGAGCTCTTTCTTGCTTCTTGTTATAATTTATGGTGTCAATTTAGATTTTACCAGAACGTCCCCGACTTTTTGGAGAACGATATCCGTAACACCTCTCTAGATGAAGGAATCATATTTTGGAGGATTTGCACAATGTATTGATCTATGTCACATGGGATTTTTCCTCTAGCGGGAGATCCTATAGAGAAGCCTTCTCCACTAATTGTATGTCTTGGTGGGAGAAAGCGCATGGGAAGTTTCTCGAGAATAACTTACAAGCTTTGGTAGACAATATTGCGCTAAAGTCTACAACCCCTTTAGGAGGTGAAGATCAAGGTGTTGGAAAG